>OU696697.1:154519503-155917003 GCA_916050605.2 Platycheirus albimanus
TTGACCAAGTTTTTTTATTTGTATAAATAGCCCAAGACCAATTTGATGCTTTTGATAACAAGGTCGACCTTACAAGTCATATAATTTGCCGAGGCCTAAATTAAAAAAATTCCTAAAACGAAGCAGTTTTCCAATTTTGTATTAATTGATTTGTAATGAAGCTATATCCACGTACATGCATATAATATAAAATATAAATCGAAGTACGAGTATCAGATCGCAAAAGGTTTCGTTTGCTTTGAAAAAGTGTTTGTAATGGTTTTGTTTGACATCTTTTTAGGGAAATATCGGTGCCGTAAATATATATATGTTCCGTATTTTTGTCACTTTAAGTGTTTTAAAAATGCGGTTTATCTTTATTGGTTTCTCATTAGGAGCACGCTAAATTTAAAAATGGTATAATGCGTGAATTTAAATTGCAGATTTAATGTTAATGTGAACACCTGCCGTAACAGATTTTATACTTTAAAGCTCTTTTCGTAGTAGGTATTTGGCCAGTCACCATTTCTAACAATTTGGTCTGTTTTAAGTATTTCTTTATGTTTTTCTTTTAAGCCTCTTATGCTGATCCTACACTTATTACAGCTTATGGTACCTATTTAGTCGAAGATCTCTGTACAAAGCAGGCTTTGTCTGTTTTAGTTGCTGAGCCACATTTTCTTCTTAAGTACCTATCAACGTCAAAAATGCTGTTTGCAATTAGTAGTATTTCGATAAAGCACGCATCGATCCTAATTGCATTGAACGGTCCAAAATCTATCAAAATTGTTGCGATGATTTTAGACAGCTCAATAGCTGATCGCTATTTTCTAGAGAATGCCTTGTTCGAACTGTCATTGATCCAAACAAAAATTGCCTTTTACGAAATAATTGATTTTATGATAGATCAATTTAAGAGCAGGTTAGTGACAGATGGAAACGCTGATGATTTTATACATTTCAAGGTGTTTCAACTGTGTCAAAATATGGAATTTTCAATTATACTTTTCCCATAAATAAAAGAAAAGAAATTGTTATTCATAATCTTTTTTTTGTACTTTACTTATAGCATTGAGGAAACATTTGTTGAGTCAACGAAATCAATTTATCATTTTTCAATCACAAATTCATCATTGAAAAGATTAATGGAATAGACTTTAAAAAAAAAAACAGCCAATTGAAAACTGGAAACATTCGCCTTAGTATTTAAAAAAAATGTATACAATCCTAAAACATACTGTATACCATAAAAGATGTTTTAGAAGATCCTTAATGTTTGGCTTGATAGAGATGAGTTTATTAATTACTATAATTAATTTGTCTTAATTGCATCAACAAATCTTGGAACATTAAGCCCAATAATCATCTTAACAATTCACTATAATTTTCTTTATTCGGACTTTATCTCTAAAACTGAAGATGATCTTAAATCTAACCCCCGAAACTTCTGGAAATATGTCAATTGTAAAAGAAAATCTGATGGTTACCCAACTAATATGTGTGATCAGAAAGTCACTACCCAGTGCTTTTGAAGTATCTACTTGCGATACAAATAATATTCCCGCTGTTGATGAGTTTTTACATCTTAATTCGATTAACTTTACTATTACTGAGGAAACTATCTTAGAGTATATTAAAAAATTAGATAATAAATTGCTTAAGTCCTGGTCCTGATGGTTTTCCTGCTTTTATGTTAAAAAGATTTGCAATATATATGTCATATCCGTTATTTTTACTTTTTAATCAGTCTATTATTAGCTGTAAGTTTCCGACCCTTTGGAAAAACGCATTCCTTATCCCTACTCATAAGAAAAGTAAACAAAATTTGATTTTAAATTATAGACCAATTGCTAAACTATCTGCTATACCCAAAATGTTTGAATCTATTATTTGTGATATCTTGTCTTTTCAATGTTCCTCCGTTTTATGTGACAACCAACATGGCTTTGTTAAAAAGAGATCCACTATAACCAATTTGTTACAGTTTACTACATTTTGTATTGACGCGTTTGAAAAAAAAACAACAAGTTGACCACCATATTCTTTTAAGGAAACTGCAATATTTGGGTCTTAACGATAGATTTGTTTTGTGGATATCTTCATATTTAAAAGATAGGTTATATATTGTTGTTTTTAAAAGTGAACGTTCTAAATGTTTTACTGTTAACTCCGGTTTACCTCAGTTTAGCCATCTTGGCCCGTTATTATTTGTACTATATATTAACGATCTTCCGTCCGTCCTAGTAAATTCTATGTCTCTCATGCCGATGATGTAAAAAATTTTCGTACAATCAACTCTCTAGAAGACTGTGACCTCCTACAAAAAGACCTTCAAAGTTTCTGGGAATGGTGCAATATTAATGGTTTAGTTTTAAATATTGACAAGTGTAAAACAATGTGTTTTACACGCAAGAAAAATGTGATTGTCTATAATTATGCGATTGATTTGTCACCTCTTAGTAATCTGTCTTGCTTTACTGACCTTGGGATAGTGTTGGACTCAAAATTAACTTTTATTGACCATTTTGACCACATTATTAAAAAAGCTAACATGACACTCGGTTTTATTAAAAGATTTGCTCGAGAATTTCGTGATCCCTATGTTCTAAAAACTCTTTATGTCTCATTCGTAAGATCCATCTTAGAGTATGGTTGTGTTGTATGGGCGCCATATTATGCGGTTCATATAAATAGATTGGAGTCCGTTCAAAGAAGATTTATGAGATTTTGTTTAAGATTTCTACCATGGTCGAATAGAATTATCTTGCCACCTTACGCTCGTACGTATTCAACTTATAAATCTTCCATCTCTAACGAGTCACAGAGCGTATCTACAATTTTGTCTTATTGTCGGGATAATCAATGGATCCATTTCAGCTCCATTGATACTTTGTAGATTAAATTTCATAGCTAGTCAGTATAATTTAATTGAAAAGGCAGTTGCCAATTTCCAACATTTATAGTAGATCAAACTACGGTGCTAATAGCCCTTTAAATCTCTTAATTAATATTTACAATAAAAATTCAAATTTAATTAATTCCAGCAATGACAATGTAAAATCACTCAACTTAAGAACAATATTTTTTATTCAAAATAATCCATGATGTACATTAGATATACATTTTTTTTTGTTATAATTAAAAAAAAATGTATGTGCCGTTAGTATTCAACGAAATGAAATAAATCTCAAATAGAATGACTTGATGAAAATACAAAAATTTTAAACGCAACAATGTCTAAATATTCTCACAAAGATTTAAACAAATATATAATGAATGCAATTTCGAAACAACGAGTGTTACACATTTAAAACAAACACTAGTTATATTTTTATATTTATATTTCCTTAATTGAAATAAGGTACGATCACAGCCATTAACGTGTGATGACCGACTGATCCTGAATGAAAAAGAGAGTGGTGCATTTAACTCTTTCTTTCTTTAACACGAGTGTTGAAAACATTTCGCAAATATGTTTATATTATTATTTTAATGTAGTTTATTAATTCAAAGTTTTTTAATACAATTGTATACAATGCAAAACGGTAAAAAAAAGAAGTGGTACCGCGCTTTACTATTTACTAATAGCTTTATGGTTGCACTACACCGATCGCGAAACACACATTAAACTATGGTGTCTTCTGAAATCGGTTCATATGATGATGATAACAAATTTGTACCTCCAGCTGGCTTGATCTCTAGCTTGGTTTCTCCAATTTCAGAATCCAAACATTCGGAGATCTTCCTCTACCTGTTCACTCCATAGAAGCTGGCGTTTAATAATTTACGAACTGGAGAGTTGATGGATATTCGCTCTATATGATTAACATGGGTGTAATCGTTAAATATGGATTTTCCTTACTAGACTTATGTAGCTGCACAGTGCGTATAGTTATAGTATATCATCTTCAAAAGATGTATTCTGCATAGAAAAATCTTTAAATCTCAAGCACTTCTCATCTGACTGGGAGGATTCTATGTTTCTGCACCATATAGAAGGACCCAAATGATGAAATATCCTCTACAGCAACTCCTTGGTCTTTTTCAGTTCCTTAATTCCATGGTTATTCGAGTTATTCTACGTTTGACTACCGCGGTGATGCATTTTCAACAGTGCCCATTAGTGTCCTCGTTTATAATCAGCGCTATTCTCTTTGCTGCTGGCTCCATGGTAGTGAACAGTGCGTTGCCTTGTCTTGACCCTCTGGTGGTTTTTAAGGTTCCAGTAGAATCCCTATCAATTTTGACGGAACAGCATGCAGTGTCCAACGTCATCCTGATAAAATATAGCATTCGCACATTTAATTAACAAAATAGCAAATAAGTTTAACCGAAAAGCAAATTACTTCAACCCAAAAGCAAATATATTTACCCTAAACGCAAATACATTCAACCTTATAACAAATATATTTAAACCAATAGAAGATGGTTTTAAAAAGAAAATTTATTTTATTAAACATAATTATTGTACATCAAAACTTGAAGTTTTCCGGTTGAAAAATAATTAAACACATATTTTTAGAAAATTACTTCTCCATTCGCTGTTCATTTTATACAGGGTGATTGGTATAAGATGTTACAAAAAGCTAGAGCAATTGAAAATCTTTTAAGTATGGGTTATGATAACTGTTTTGTGAAGAAAAAACTGCATTGAAGGCTGGCTTATTTAAGGCGTGATCAAAAATTAGTTATTATTAATTTTGTTTTTTAATCTAAAAAAGTTAAAATAGCTATCTGCGTTTAAATTAACTTATCAGTATGCCTTGAAAAAAACAAGAAGTTCCCGGTTCGCTTTCTAAACAAGACAATATTCTTTCCATTTTCTGACACGATGTCCTTATTTTGATCTTTTCACCACTTGATCATGGAGCGTATAAAAATCCATCCATCCGTTGTGTGGTGTGCTGGTAGCTGTTGCTGTTGTGCTTCTGTAAGCTGATACATCGGCCGCATTGTCCCTTTTTGTTCTAACTCTTTGCCTGGTGTCCTTCCCAGGGGTGTGTATAGCATCATCAGACATATAGGTGCAGGTACACTCATGATTTTTGTTCTTTTCCCTTGAATGACCATGTTCCTTCGTATAGCGTCAGACAGACACACCATCTCGGTGTAGAGTTTGGTTTCGTGATTCTACGAAAAGGTGTTGAACAGTGATGTACCGACAGCGAGGAGTATCAGTTTCATCACTCACACATACGCATAAGTTAGTATCATCGGTGTAAGAGTTGTTATACTCGTAAAGTATAACCACTTCTTGTGTTGTCCCCCAAAATTGGTGTCCCATTCACCATGACCATACCAAATCATAGCTGACCAGACCCATACAACGACGCCGACGACCGACGACGGACGCGACGGCAACGGTCTCAACAAATCCCTAATCGTAGTTCAAAATCAATTCTACATTCCGATCTCCGATGTTATTTATGTCAAATCACTTTCAAATCAGTCAAATCAACTTCTAAAATATTGCATTTGTGTCTCTGGGGACGAGTGATACACGACTTAAAGCCCAATAGCATGCCAAATCAAAGTGGACATAAATATAACCATTCATTCCATGGACTGATTTGACAAGTGTCTTGTTGCTTATTAAATAATAAAACGTTTATGGACTTTGTTGGTAGATACAACAACAACAAAAACAAATTCGTACCGTATGGTCGAGTAACCACGCATTTCTGAAAAAAAATGTCGATACAAAAAATGAAAAACAAATAAAGCTCATACAGCTTTAGAAATGACCAAATGACCAAATGCCAAGTTCGGCACTGGTTAATGGTGACTCTTACCTGGGTGTTCCGAGTGCGACTATAATGGTTGCCAATGGATCGACACAGACGATATAAAAGTTAAGAAATGCTTTTGGTTGCCGGAACGCAGTTCAAACACTTTGTGCTTGAGCTTAAGCAAAGAACGATGTATGAACATCGGTCCCTGCCACAATTAGCCATAAAGCGTGTTGGCATATTTGTTCGGCCAACACTTGTTGATGGTAATTTTTGGTGCTGCATGTGGCAGCTTGTTAAGTTGTTACACTTAAATCGGTTATTATGGGTGGAATTTGGTGAAATTGATGCTTGAGCAACGGACTATGGTGACGGCGATAACGGCATTTGATGACTTTATTTGAGCCAGCCTAAGGATAACGATCAGATTTATGTGAATTTTTTTTTATTCGTCAGTGCATATGGATTTACAGCAGCTTACAAATCTAGTTTAAATAAAATACACGACTGGGTCGGACGAACTTGCTCTAATATGTGACAGTGGCCTTATGGTTTGAGATTTTGGAAAAAAAGCAGGAAAAAATTGATATGAAATTTTATTGATCTCTTGAAAATCACTAACGTTTTTTAGAAAAAATTAAGTACGCCATCTGATTTCGTATATTGTTTAGAATTTTAGGATTTTTTTTTTTTTGAAAAACTTTTTGAAAATATATTTCAAATTTGTTTTCTTGAGCATGCAAAAAAAACCGTTTTTGGAAAAAAATAAAAAAAAAATTAATACTTTTTTAAACATCTCAAAAAATTTTGTTTTGACAAATTTAAACATTTATATTATTTTGTTTGTAAAAGGACTTCTATATTAAAATTTTCATCGAAATTCGTCAAGTGGAGTACGAGAAAATCGGATTTCAAAAAACCGGTCCTATGAGAGGTACATTTATAATACTTTTTCTAAAAATTCTATTCCAACCGAAACATAACGTTTGAACAGAAAACACTATTCAGAAAGTTTTATCAAAATCGTAGGAGCCGTTTTTGAAATAAATGAGTTTTTCATGAAAAATCATATGGCAGATACAGCTAGTTTTAGAGCTAGAATGCTAATTCCAAAAATCGTAGGACATCATAATAATACTATAAACCAAGTTTGAAGCAAATCGGTCCAGCCGTTTAGGCTGTAGGTGCCGATACAGACAGACGGACAGACAGAATTCTCTGATCCACTTTTTACTTGCGATTATAGGTACTATAAGGCAAGTTATGCATTCGTAAAAAAAAAAAAAAAAAATTGTAACAATCAAACATGACATTACGATGATAGAGAAGTCGAAAAAAGTGGGTGCGACAATTCTGTCTGTCTGTCTGTCTGTCTGTCTGTCTGTCCGTGTGTCTGTCTGTATAGTTACCTACAGCCTAAACGGCTGGACCGATTTGCTTCAAATTTGGTACATAGTTTTATTATGACGTCCTACAGAGGGGTTTTTGGAATTAGCATCCTAGGTCCAAAACTAACGGTACCTGCCATACGATTTTTTGTGAAAAATTAAATTTTCTCAAAAACGGCTCCTACAATTTTGATAAAACTTTCTGAGTGATGTTTTCTGTGCAAATTTTATGTTTTGGTTGGAATAGATTTTTCAGGAAAAGTCTTATAACGGTACCTCCCATAGGACCGGTTTTTTTAAATCCGATTTTCTCGTAAGCCACTTGACGGATTTCGATAAAAGTTTTAATGTAGAAGCCCTTTTATAAACAAAAATAATATAAATTCTTAAATTTTCCAAAAAAAAATGTTTTTTGAGTTTTTAAAAAAAGTTTCAAAATTTTTTTTTAACTTTTGTTTTTTTTTCAAAAACGGTTTAATCTATATTTTTTAATTTTATTTTTCTGATAAAAACTACATAGTGCTAGAAGTTGGCATACTCAAAAAAAATTTGGAATATATTTTCGAAAAGTTTAAAAAAAAAACTGTTTTTTGAAAAAAACTGGTCCAACGATTTTGAAAATTTTTTTTGTCAAAATTCAAAAACGTTAAAAAACCTGATGGCTTACTTCATTTTCTCCAAAAAAATGTTTTAGGTATTAATTTTAAAGTGATTTATAAGATTTCATATGATTTTTTCAACGCTTTTTTCCCGAAATCTCAAGCACCCAAAACCATTTTAACACATTAGAGCAAGTTCGTACGACCCAGTCGTGCACTTTATTTACTCTTCACTATCATCTTAATGTTATCTTTGATTGTCCAAAAAAAAATTTTTTTTTATGAATGCATAACTTGCCTTATAGTACGAATACCTATAATCACAAGTAAAAATGAAAGGTTTCTCAAATAAGAAAACATACATTAAACGGTTATTAGGTTAAAGAATAATTTGTTTTAGAACAGGCTTATTAAGGCTTGAATTTCTTACATCGTAGGAACCCATTTTATTGATCTTGTTGTGGTATTTCATTCGAACGCGAGCCACTGTTTCTTCATAGAATGTCGGTCGTTTAGATGAAAACATTTGAAGAATTCACTTTTCTCAAAAACGGCTACTACGATTTGGATAAATCTTTCTGAATGGTTTTTTTTTTTTAATAAGTAAATACATTTTAAAATAATTTTTTTTTAAAATCTTTATCAGTTAAAAACTTCGAAGTGCTAGAGGTTGGCATACTTAAAAAAAAAAAAAAAAGTGTGTGTGTCGAAGTGAAACTTCATATAGAAGTCACCTACTAGAGAATGAAATGGAAAAACTCAGCCAGCAAGTACCAGTTTTCTGTTCGATTTCAAACTTTATTTTAAGACTAAATGCTTGCAACACGTATCTATACAAACGTTTTAACACTTATTCAGCTAGAATATAAAATACTGTGTAATGATTTTTTTTGTATTCGTTTTATAGAAGTTTAAGTTAAGACAGTGCGAATTTTGTAAGACCAAAACTTGTGTGCCTTTTCAAAACAAACCATAAGTCCAACACCAAAAACTACTAGTTACCATCAAATTTCCGTAAACGAATAGTTTTTGAAAACCACTGGCCACAATTGAATTGAATTGAAAACGAGTACCAATTCCTAGACAAAAACCTTTGTATTTGATTTTTAAGTAGAGTTTCTCAAACTTGCTGTCGAAAATACATATTTTATTTAACCTCCATTGCGATGCCGCCGGATGGAATTATCCAGGCATTTTATTAAAACTGTTGGCAAAAAAACGAACGAACACGAATGAAGTCCTCCTTCTGGACTGGCGTTTTAGTCAAAGACATGTTCACGTAATCCGGCTGCATGATGCATTATTTTCACAACCAATACAGAAAATCATATCCATTAACAAAAACACTTTTTCTTTTGAACACAATTTAGTTTAATTTTTTTTTTTTTCTGAAAATACCAGGGATTTTCCCTTGTTCCATTACCATTTCCATGTTTTCCTCTTGTTCAATAATTGTGAGATCGCCAATTTCGCCAAGGTACAAAGTTCTACGAGTATCTTTGAGGCCGTTAGGTTTGCTAGTGCTAAGAAGCTTAACATTTCACTTCTCCAATAACTAATTCAAATAAGTTGTTAAAAACGCACAAATAAGTTGGCGTTTCAAACTACACTTTGAAAAGGTGTTTCCACAACACAATCTATCCACCATTGTTTAGATACAACAAATATTCTCTAACCTAACATAACTTCTTCATTGAAATGTGATCCGTTTGTGTCCCAAAAGAGATGGATCGCGTGAAAAATTTAAATAAAAAGTAAATCAACCATTCAGTGTCAGTCCTGTCCATTGTGTCCTTTTCGGTTTCCATTTCCTTGATAAAGGAAAATAATAATTCAAAAACAACAAAATCAACAACAACAACAAAAAAATATATATCCACCTTAAAGAAGTGGTCAGTGGTATTTTTGTGTGTCTTTTTTTAACTTTATTTTTTAGTGGTAACATTGACATGACATGCCTTGTATTTAGCTTGTTCTTGCCTCCCTCTTGGAATAACATTGAATTCCCATTGTGCACACCAGAAGGAGCCTTCTTCTATAGGTTTGTTTTTTTTTTTTTTTTTTTTTTTTGTGGAGGAGAGATATCGGATTCGGTGTTAACCGGTCTTTTTCTAAATGAAAACGAGAAGATTACCTGAAGTGTTTGGGTGTGTGTCTAAAAAAAGGATTTTGCCACCATATTTCGCAACACACAGTATTTTTTTTTTTACATTTTTTTAATGTTTTTGTATTCTGATGGGTTGGAATTTTTTTTTCTTGAAAAGCTTGAAAAGACAGTGATGCGTTGTGTATCAGAGATACCTTTATGAGATTATTGAATGTAACTTTGTTGCTTCATTTTTAACTTTAAAAAAATTAATAATTAAGAAAAATGTTTAAGCTACATATAACATGTATGTATGTATGTGCAGTGTGCATATATGTTAAAACATATTTTTTTTAAAGAAAAATAATGAAAGAAATATATTATCTTCAATAAAAGCTTGTGTAGCCGGACTTTAGCCTTAGCAATTGAGAAATAAAGCACAATGAAGAAAAACCTTGAAAGTGCTGTAACAATTAACCTGGTAAAGAGAGTTTTTCGATCATAAAAATGGCGCAGTTTTTCTGTCTCATCACCCACTGGAATATTTGAACTTTTCGCACTTAGAAGGACTGTTAAGGCCGACAGCTCCTTATTCAGCGGTAGAGGTGTGTCACCATTTAATCGACTTAAAAGTAACCTATGACAGCGTGAATAAAGACGAGCTGTATAGAGCCATATCACTAATTGGCACCTCTTCTAATTTTTTTCAATTGTGCAGGATAATATGGAGAACTAGCGCTGCTCCATCAAGGTTGTTAAGAACACCACCAACACATTTATTGTCGAGGATCGCTTAAGAAAAATTGACGCTCTACCATGTAACCTCTTAAACATGCTTCTTGCACCAAATGAAATCAACTCACGTGTGAATACTACCGCAGCGGTACGATTTTTTATAAAGATTTCTTCTATTACGGATGGGGTGCTTTGAGAGAAAGATTCTTCGGATGATATTCGGTGCTGTTTATGTATCAATGGATTATGAAGAAGAAGATTCAATGACGAGCTGTATGGGCCTTACCGCCACATTGATCTTGTCAAAGAGCAAACAATATATTGGCTAAGATGACTGGGGCATGTGGAGCGTATGGATGAATACACATCACCGGCCCGCCGAGTCTTCAATTCCAACCCTATGGTCCAACGCAGAACTGGAGACCCCATTTAAAGTGGAGCAATCAAGTAGGAAACGATCTCAACCAACTTGGCGTGCTTAACATGAGGCACTAGCTAGGGACCGGAATGGCTGGTAGGGTATATTTATTGAGGCCATGATCCACAATAGACTGTTAGCGCCATCTTATTTAAGTAAGTATGGTCAGATATATAGTCTTAAAAATTGTAGATTTTTAAGGAGAAGTCGAACTGACTGGAGAACCATTTTCTTGATATTCTGGGAAACAAAATAACAATTTTTGTTCTAATACCTGACGGTGTCATGAACGAAGTCATTACATAACGGATCGCAATTAAAATTTTAATTTTACAAACCATCAACAAACACCTCCACTGCAACCTCACCCCATACAGTGTCAAAATTAATGGAAGCTTTCAAAATCACCTCATATTCATTAGGACATGTTCCCACTGACAACTCTAAGCCACTGCACCACACATCGGCCAACAATGCAATCAGGGCCACTTTCCTTTCTACGCTGGCCGGCCGGTTCTATCATTGGATGCAGAAGTGCAACTCAGAAACTCAATTTCCACTTCCCGCCTGCCACATCCATAGAAAAGGATGTGAATAATGTGCTAAATCACATAGCAACACACAAGAATTTTTACCTGTATCAGTGGCCAAATGGGCAGAGGTAATTCAATTGGTAGAAATAAATGTCCTGCAGTTCCTTCGCATTTACCAAACGCCACTTACTAATTATTCCTAATTAATTAATTAAATTGACTTGTCCCAGCGTGGCTATAGTCAAGAGTGCGAATGAGCGAGAGGGACTCGAACTTAGCTTCTAAATGGTCTGTTGGACCATCATCAGGCGAAGCGATGCGATGCGATGGTCCTCTCCCTTCCTGGGAAGGTATATGGATAGACGACACAGCAAGCGACTGCTGCTGCTAGTGCTGCCGTGGCGGAGGTAATCATTTAGCGGATTGGAGCATTCGGTAAATTTCTGTAATCTATTTGAGCATAATCTTCGATCATTTCCTTCTGCTTCATCCTATGCCAGGCCATACTCTAGGAGGAATCTACCTACGATGGCGATGCGATGGAATCGACTACATCTTTGCAGTACCAGCTTTTCGAAGAAGACGGTTCTTAAGTGCCGAGCAGTTCTGCTAGTCCTGGTTCTTAAGCATGGCACGAGATGGAAGGTAACGATACTTACGCCTTTGGGATGGGGACATTTAAATCGATTGAAATAATTAAAGGTGTCGTACTTGCACTTCGCTGGCAGCTGCAGGAGCAGCAACGGACTGCAGAAAAAAGTGAATTCTTCGGCGGTGGTGGAGTGGTGACCAGTATATAAGTTCGGTGACGGTAGTTGGTCGTTTTGTAGCAAGACCTCTGATGATCGATCCGTAGATCATGTATCTACTTTGTCCTGGTATGTTGGTATCTTATGTCACACATCGAATTGCATTGATACTGGATGTTGGGAGATTTTGATGATACTAGACAAAAATGTGTAAACTTTATCCAAGTTTGTGGGAGAAAATATGATAGAAACGTATTTTAAATGCTTGGAAGTATTCGCTGTTAGAAAAAAGTTGTGCGTTTCTCAGCAAGGTCATTTTATTAATTAGTTAAATCTACTGCGACTAATACGACTTTGAACCTGTTAAATATACAAATATAAATCTCCAATGAAATTCAATTTGTGTAGAAAACTGTCCTTAAACCTAGTTATTTTTTAAGAGTTAATTATCGAATTCAAGTGTAAAATTTTGACACCATCACTGATTCTTCACTGGAATATCAGAACATAGGCCGATGAAATTAATGCAGTATCAGGAATAATCGCAAGTATAGGAATTGAATATTGTATTACTCTAGGGGTGTGTATGAGGGAAAAAAGGAATCCGAGTTAATTACCTAATATTGAGGGGTCGTTAATACTGCACACATTAAGTTAGCAAATCTTATGGTTTTATAATGCATGCCAGGACTGAAAAATCTAATAAGCAATGCATTATAAAATACAAGTTATTAAAAGCACAGTCTGCGGCATTATAATAATTTAATTTCATTCAATAAAAAATTTGTTACTGGAATTGCACATTTAAATGGCTTATTATTATTTGATTACTCCCGCTCATAAAATATAAAAAACTTCTTATGATATAAGGGATAAAATAAATAGAATCCATTATACATGTTAGGTTGAATGTTTTAATTGGTTTTTTAGAGTCAGATCATCTATTATAATAAAATTGTAACAGGTTGATGTCTGTAAATTGAAGATATAGATGAAAAACTAACATTAGGAGTTTCTATTAGACCCACAGAAGCCAAAACAACAGTTTTTAGAATTTTTGTCTGTCTGTATGTAGGTATGTTAATGTTTGTACGCACATCGCGCAAAACTACTGCATGGAATTGAATGGGTTTTCACAATTTTAGTGGTAGTAATTACGCCAACTTAAAATATAGGCTATATTTTATCGCACGAAAATATCTAATTCTGGTTGTTTTGTTAATGATCAATATTAATAGCACGTTATTCAATTTTAGGAAGTAAGCGTCTCACTTACATAATGGCGCTGTAAATCACTTATACCTATATACATGAATAGAAATAATAATAAATAATGTAACCATAGAAGGAAATAGAGAGGGACGCACAAAGAAAAGTGTAAACGTCACGACAATGTTTGGCTTGGTGAACGAGCAATTGTTACGCCCAAAACTTATGAAGCAGAGCTGCCATTGATCATAGTATTTGGAAAAAGTTGAAGGAGACTATGTTCTATACCGAACCGATGCTACCACTTATTCGGCTGATTTTTTTTTACACTATTTCTGCCCGCGCGTAACATCGTTTTGAAAGTGGACATTCCGATTAGGTATATTGCCTCGGAACGTAACCTTCTAACTATGCAATGGAGGCCGCCTTATGTTATGTTACTTTGAAATAAAATTTTACAGAAGCCAAAAATATTTGCTCAATTAATTTGTTTATAATGGCTCCTATGGGTTGAACATAAGACATGTTTTATGTTAACAAGTTCTTAAATTTTTGTTGTTTCATTTTGTAAAAAATAAATATAAACTTAGATACTTGATTCTAAAATCCACGCGTACGAAGTAGCGGGCAACAGCTAGTAGTTAATAAATATTAATGTAAAAATACAAATACTTCCTTATTAGTTTATATTTTGAAGTTCTTAATATCTGCCTATGTATCTATCTGATTTATTAATTTAACGCATATTTGGTTTACTATCAAAAGATATGTGTCGGAATTCGTTATACACAAAATTTTGGTTTCATTTTGTTCTAAATGATATATTCCAAAATGTTATCTATTGTTAATTAAATCGGAATTCGCCCTGCCTGCCCACATAATAGATCATTAGAAAATAAAAATACAATATTTAACAATGGAACTAGCAATGTTGGTAAGATATTTAAACTAAAATGTTCCAATTTCATAATAAGTTTTGATACAATTCTGCTTTAGTAATCATAATTTAGAGTAAAAATAAGTAGTGGGTAGAGCAAATAAGGATTTGAAAAAGAATATTGAAGAAACAGTTTTGTGTCTACTTAATTTGATAAACTCTACCAAACTCTTCATCTATTAAATACTCAATATGGACCACCCATATAAATGTGCGAATCTTGTTGTCCAATCAACACAAATAGTAATTTTCCGATGTGCGTGAAAAAATTATCTGAAACCTGATATTATCGTGCTTTGCAATTTAAAATGAAAAGTAGGATTTTTAACATTTAATCACCATCGATCTAAAAAAAAAAATGGCTCATATATCGATTTAAACAACAAAAAGCCATTCAGAAGTGCACAATTTAAGAAAAACCACTTTGAAAGTCATCTGTATTTGGCACCTGATGTTAAAGTATTCCTAATCAATGCAACTTGATCGAGGTGTTTGTCCGATTAAATGCTGTATTTTTTTTTTTTTTTAATTAGACACCGGAGTAAATTCCAAGCTTATTCAATTGAACCTCTGCTTCTTTTTTTGGATTCTCTTGTCATTAGCTGATGTGAATCAACAGCTCATGGCAGAATATTTTTTTCAATTTTCTTCCAAGATTAAAATGAAATGTGTACATTTCAAAACCACATATAACAACACTTTTGTGATCGAAAAATTATTTTTTCGTGCAGTGGTCTTTATTGCATGAATGAAAATATACTTATTTCTTTTTTAGTATATATTGTTTAAGCCTTTTTAAATCTATGAAGCATTTACCCAATCAAAAAACCATTTTTTTTATCAAACAAAACCATCAGACTGCGGTTACGTCATTAGGGAGAAACAATTACAAATTTAATATAACCAACTGTTGTAGGCTAGTTAATTTATTTATAACAATCATTTTGAGTCTTTCGGAAATTGAATTTGAATTTTGGTACTTCCAATTATCAAATATCAGATTCCAGTAAAAAATTAACAATGCAAAAGAACAAAGTTTTATTCACATTTTTTGTTGTCCTGATTTCGCTGGAAACGTGTGTATGTTGAAAAATAAATATAAATAAATGTAAATTGAAAAAGAACTGATTTAATATTTTAGATTGGAAACGTTGTAACAGTGAACTCAATTGAGTGCAAGTCTGCACAAGAAATGTGTCAAAATATTAATTGCAGTACTAACAGATCCAACAGAAACATTCAAACTATCAATATCGGTTGCTTTATGCCGAGCCCTGTGAAAAATTTAACGGTGATATTCCACAAATGCATCAGTCAATTTATTATTTACTTCATTGCTTACCTTGGGCCTCTTTAAAGCTCCAACGGAGAAGAGGAGCAAAATTTGTAACTATGCTTAGTGTCAAAGGAGATATATGTGAATTTTCATCAAACATAATGAGATCACAAGTTCTATCAAAATTGCTCAAAGGTGTTATTAAATACGCCAATATCAAAATCTTCGAATGTCCTTTGCAGGTAAACAAAACTTTATCATTTAAAATATTAGCTCTTATTTTTAATAATGTTCGAAGGGATGCCAGTTCCTATAAATTTTGCATCTGGACTCATACCGGCATCAATTTACCGGCTTTTTGCCAATGTTACAACTTTCAACGATAAGCTGGTAATAAATATGAATCTAATATTATCCATCGGAGAATACAAAAAAATGCTTATCTGATATCATGTAAATATTTTTTAGTGTAATGATGTAATATTACTTTATAAGATTTTTATCAATTTTTTATGATTAAAATAGGTATGCAAGAATTTTAAGGATTTTGAAAAATAAAACAAATCAGGTGGTCCCACATAAGACTTAAACCCATTCACACGCAAAAATGTCCTTTAATTTGTGTTTCCTATAGCATCTTTTACATACCTATGAGACGGGCAACAACAAAACATTTATAGCCGACACAAAAAATTAATCCCTCAATTCCAGGGATTCCTAGACAGATGAGTCACCTTGATAACACAATCTCATAACAAAGACAATTAAAACACACAGACAAAAAAATAATACATATTTTCCTTTCTTCAAATTGGAAACAAAAATTCCTTTCATGTTATTTGTACCTACCTAACCGATCAGTGGAGACGGAGAGTATATATTTTTTAACAAACGAAAAGGATACAACAGCTTATAGTAACATTATACAAGGACAGGTAGAAAGAAAAATGTCGCTCATTGATTGTGTGTGTCCATTAAAAGGCACCCCAAAATAAATGGAACGCAGAGCTGGCAGTGATAGTGATCCAATTGTACTTCCTTTTTTTTGGTATCATCTGGCAATGATATTGATTGTAGGTAATACAGAAAACAAGAAAATATGTAAGGACGAATAGGTTGGTCGTAAGGACCTGCCCTTCTTTTGTTAATTTTACATGGAAGTAATTTTTTTCTTTGTGATATTAATTATTCCAATTGAGTGTTTGTTGTATAAGTTTCTTTTAATGGTCCGTATCTTCATTTTTAAGCATACAATTTTGTTTTAGTTGTACGTTGCTGCCAATCCAGAAAAGCGACAGATGCGTGAACCAAATCTGTGAATTGGATTCGTGACGTCCCGAGCAGCAATTACTGGTTTTATATGTGTATTTTATTTAACCTTTGTATTACTGTTATATACTGTCATAATGTTATACTGGTATACTGTTATACGTTTATACTGTTATAATGATACACTGTTATACTGTTATATTGTTGTACTGTTATACTGTTTACATCAAAAATGATGCACAGTGGCAAACGTAAACACGCTTCGAATTAAAACGCACAGCTTGTCGCTGTTTTGTGTTATTTTTCTATGCTGCTAACACCACCCAGCTCCCAATACATTCATATATCAATTTTATCAATGCATCTGAAATCTGTATTTTCAATCTTTGGTTGTGCTCTCTTTACTAAGCTTCACCCTTCTATTTCAAAATTATATGGAAGCCACCAAAATCTTTAAACTTTTTATTCAGAAAATTCTTGAAATTTTGATCTGGCTCGGATATTTTAGTGTTTTCTTGAAGTGATGCGAAACGCAAAGACTACCCACAAACCACAATAGTTGTCCCACTCTTATTACATTGTCAGCAAACATTTTTAGTAGATGTATGTGTGCATTGTTGTCAGACCTAGCTAAAACCGTTAGAGTTTTTGGAATCTTGATTTCAATGATTTCTCGAATCGTCTGCCAAGCCAATACTTGGCCTTAATTACAACCGAATTAAACCGATTCTTTGACTTGGGTTTTGTATCTTAAGAGGTCATAACTCTGGACCTTATCAACGTACAGTCATGTTGCACTCATTTTCCTAAAGAACTAAAGGAAAGCCTTATTTTATCTTTTCCACTCTTTCGATCTCCTCCTTCGCTGCGTTCCATGGCTAGGCAGTCAAATCCCGATAAATTATCTTAATTTTTTTGTCATTCCAGAGAAATGGTGACAGTGCCAAGAAAAAGATACCAATCACCAAATGGGCCGCAACGTGTGTGTATTATTTCGTATACAACTAAAAAAGCCGGCACCTACAGGTAGGTAGAGCAGAGAGGTAGATACTGTACATACAGGATATGAGCGACATTTTCTTTGATCAGGAACTGCACAAAAATTCGTATATGAAAGTCACGTAGACGAATTAGCTGACGTTTATGCCAAGTTATGGTTCGAAAATTACCTCAGATGAGACAATAAATTTTGTTGTTATGCCCTGCCGACCGACGCTCGGGACGTAGTGGTGTACGAGTGAAAGCAATCAAAGCGAATGGCATTTTTGTGACAGTAGTGAGGACGATAAATGTCATGCGTCAACTTCCGGATCGATATGTCAAATTGCAGTGTTTTTAATTGTAACAATGTGAAGACAAAGCGGAGAAAATCCAGCTGGAAGATTTACCATTGTTTGAATATACTGAATTAGATCTGCCTAAGGGTAGGCCTGCAGTATTGAGGCTTATGATTATAGAAGTTTGGATTTGAAACTTTGAATATAATCGACGTTACTTTTAAAGTTGTGAATTTCTTTGGTAATATTCAAAACAATTATTCTATTTAATATTTTGATTTATATTTTCTTCGTTGCTGTTTGCGTGACAAATTGTTAATTAAGCATAGCATATCAACTTGTAGATAGTAAATAATTTAAAGAACTCGGAATTCAAATTATCTTTTGCAAGGATTTGAACAATCTTTGAATTATAAATTTTATTTAAGGTCATGTCGTGCCCATTTTTATTTAACTGTCAAAAGATCTGGTTGTCAAAGATTTGGATCAGTTTTTCTTATGGGGAACTAGATGTTGTGGTAACATTTTTGTTTCATTAACATTTTTCAAAACGTGCACTTCAGATCTATATTAAATGGCACAATTATACATTGATTTGTAATACACGAATTCTTTTTAAATGAATCCTGCACTCATGACTTCTTCTTATCTAAACAAATATATCCTCGGCCAAACAAATGCTTTAAATTTGT
This sequence comes from Platycheirus albimanus, assembly GCA_916050605.2. Taxonomy (NCBI): domain Eukaryota; kingdom Metazoa; phylum Arthropoda; class Insecta; order Diptera; family Syrphidae; genus Platycheirus; species Platycheirus albimanus. The sequence goes on from OU696697.1 coordinate 154,538,380, forward strand.
TCCTTCAATATAATTGGTCGTTCCCGATCTTGATCCTCTCCATGTCGTATTTATTACCAAAGGAAACCAAGCCCAAACCAACCACAGTGACACCAATCTTGATCAAAAATGAACAGTCCCATGAGTGCCCAAATTTTGAAACGAAATCCCACAGACATTTGTCAAAATTAACATAACAAAGCCAGCAGCTCCTCAAAGTGTCATTTTCCTCTCCCACACGATGACGATGCGACGCGACGCGGACGCGACGATGAGCACTTACCTCTTTGACTCTGACATATTCCTAAATCGCATCGCGTAAAGAGAATTTATCAAAAATACAAACCCAAAACAGTCAAAAGGACACAACAATGCAATGTCAAGGAATGACCAAAACAACTGTCAAAAGATTCCATTCGAAACAGAACGCAGATCATTAGTCAAAAATGGGCGACCCATAAAAAAAAAATACACCACCTCATAAACGAATCCCAAGTAGTTCGTCAGGGGGATACCTTCATAAAGTCTGATTATTACATGGTGGCATTATTAGTGAGGTACGTGCCCGGTTTTTTGTTGCGCAGGATCAACTTTTCGGATGCGGTTATCTAAATCAATCTTTAGGAACCGGCCAACCGACACACCGGCTGGCTGGGACCAAAACCCAAACCCAAAAAAAACCCAAAAAAGAAAAAAATGGATTTTCGGATTCAGATGGAGAATAACGTGCGCAGTCATGAATTCCATCGATTTGTAGCTTTTTGTTGTTGGACATATCATGAAGCAGAGCGTTTTTGGTGGGAAAGTTGTGTGGCTGTGGCAGCAAGAAGCAAGCAAACGAAGACGATTGCACTTCGAGAGGAGGATTAATCTGCGTAGCAGTGGGATGGGGAGTATTCACTCCTGCCACTAAAGCCCATATGGAGGGATTATACTTTTTGACAACTGAGTTAATCATTTGGAGTTCTTTTTTTGTTGTTTGGTTTGTGGCGGTTGTTCTTGTTTGGGAGATTGAATGAGGGGACGCATGGTGAGGCCTTTGAAATATCAATGAATGCGGTTAAGTGAAATAATTTTTCATTAACTTTGTTCCGCAAGTCTTTGATGATCTTTTGGTATGGCTCATTAGTATGTCGAAAAGGCAACATCATTGCTAAAAAGAACATGTTTGGTGTTCGGGTTAAAAAGTGATACTCGTATCACTTTGGGATATTTAAAAAAAAAAAAAATTAGAAATGTTCTTGTTTATTATATTTTGTAATTATTTTGTTCTTTAAAATCTATCAAATTACCCAAAACAGAGTTTGTGTGTCAGCTCTTTTGTTTTAATAGGAAGATTTTCTAGGAAAAGCAACGATAGACTGTGAAATTCGATGCAACATTGCAATGGCATCTTTCATCACCAAGTCAACAAATAATTGAGGAAATGATAGCCAACAACTCCATTTTGTAACACTGCAACAATACTGGTTGTTAACTTCAAGCTTAAATCTCTTCGATTGATTTTGCTCGACCTGTATTCGTGTTTGATGCTTAATAAGATGGTTGAAACATGTACAATGAACAACAAAGTTATGAATCATAGGATATTTGAATCCACCTAAGTATGGAAATATGCAACTAGTGACTTACAATCTTAACCATTACTATGCATTGTATTGATACTCTACAGCATTGGAAAGGACCAGTTTTTACCGTCGGATAGAAACTAGAAGCTGTTAGCTATAGCAGTCAGTGGCTGTGGATATTTGTTTATTAAAGAACAGGTTCACCTCGAACTTAATGCCAAAGGAAGAATTAGAATAACAATAACTGACCTTAACTTCTTCAATAATTATTTTTTTTTTTATAAAGCTCCCTACTTTTATAGAATCTAGTATTTATATGACTTTAAATATTTCTCGTACTGATACCCGATACAAAGTTTAATCCAAATGCACAACAATCATCTAATGGTTTCTTTATCTGTTTCCAGATTCCTTAACTTCAATAATTAATAACTCAAATAAAGAAAAATCAAACGATAAAGGGTGTCTTTATAGATGTATAAGGTTTGTCTAATAAATGAGTTGAAATATAAAAAAATCGATTAAAATAGCTACAGTGCATCGAAGCAGCAGCAGCTTCTGTGTTTTTTTTTTTTTTTTTTTGAAGAGATGTTTTGATAAAACTACCATAACCTCAATCAAATTAGAGAATTTCTTCTTTTCACTTATCGACTGCTGGAAACTTATTCTTTCAAAAACACAATTTTAGGATAAAAGGGTTAAAAATACCATACAAATTATCCAACACTCAGCAGGGTTTCATTTTTTGAACGCACAGTTTCTCCCTCATAATTTATAGGACAGCATCATAATTTTTAAGTGTATATAGTATACCGAGTTCTTTCATTTCATTTAAGAAGCGGATGCTGGGACGACTACATAGAACCATTCCTTGGCATTGTTATTTAAAGTGTTCAATACAAAATTTTATAACATAATTTTCGATTTTTTTTTTTGTATCAATGAACGATGTTTTTTCTCTCGTATAAGATTATAATATGAGCAAATGAGCATGGAACTGGGCAGCCCACTGAATGAAGTAATGCTGCTTCTGGAAGAGGACGCATTGTTTAGGGATCCAGCGATTAGTGCTTGGGTGGACACGTTTGCAATTGCTGCTGATGCGCTGTAGTTATGTTCAGAGAGCTCTGCTAATGTGAGCTCATGAATTTTTTGTTTGGGGTTTTCCTTTTTTTTATTATATCGAAGTAATAAAGGATAAATTTATTGAAGTTTTTCATGGGATTATAGTTTTTGTAGGGAAGGGTGAAAGGAAGACAACCAATTCCGGATCGAGGGTATATGTGAGAAAAAAACTTGAACCTGATTGAGTAGGCAGGTTATGCAAACAATGGCATGATAAATGGTTGAATCATTTTTATTAATTTAATCCATCAATTATTTTGATACTGTGGTGATACATAGCATAGAGTGAACTATTGAATCTATTTTGAGGTGAATATGTTACTCAGGAAACAGATTACTTAGCTGGCTACAAGAATTTAATTTGACATTTGCAAACTCATTTTTTAAGAAAAAGGACAAATTTAAATGGACTTGGATATCTCCAGATAATAAAACAAAAAACGAAATTGATCTAGTACTGACAAATAAAATAAAAACAATCATGGACGTTTCAACGATAACCACGTTAAAGTTTGATAGTGACCATAGGATGATACGCGCAAAAATCAAAATCAACCACAGAACTATGAACAAGAATCATCAGAAATATTTTACACCTAGAGAAATTACTTCAGAGCAACAAACAACGTATAACATACAACTTGGAAGAAAAATAAATGAAATAATAAACACCACTTATACTTCAGAAAATATTCAAAACATTTACGATATCTTCGAAACTATCATAAAAACTTCAACAAAGGACACTATAATGAAACCAAAAAACACCAAAGTCGAAAAAATCTCAAAGAACACAAAAATAATGATAAACAAAAGAGAAGAATTGAGAGCAAAAACCAATCTGACAGCACATGAAACACAAGAACTGAAAGAATTAAGAAAAACAATAAAATTGCAGTCAAAAACAGATATCCAAAACTACAACGAATCGAAGGTGAAAGACATATTAGAAAATACAAAATCAATAAAAAAGACAAAACAATTTTTGTGTGACGATGGAAAAGAATGGATCATTTCTATAAAAAATGATACAAAAAAAAACTTACCAACAGGATATATATAAATAAAACAGCTACAGATTTCTTTGAATCCCTGTTTTCATCAACAAACAATAAAGCAGACAACAACAACATTTTCCTTGACAACAACTTTGATGACGATTCGATACTTTTCAGCGAAATGGAAATCACACACTGCGTCGACGAATTGGGACAAGAGAAAAGTTCAGGCAGTGATGGTATCGAGGCAGAAATTTTAAAATTCGGAAAACAAACTCTCACACCATTTCTGACAAAACTTTTCAACGCCATTCTTAAAACTCAACAGATACCAAAACAATGGAAACAAAGCATCATAATATTATTACATAAAAAAGGAGACAAAGAAGATATAAATAATTACAGACCAATCAGCTTAATATCGACAGTGTATTAACTTTTTTCAAAAGCATTATACAAAAAATTAAAAATATCATTAAATGACAAACAGCCAAGAGAGCAAGCCGGATTTAGAGAAGGATTTTCAACTACTGACCACATACAGACCATTAACCAACTAATAGAAAAATTTAATGAATACAAGAAACCTCTCTATCTTTTATTCGTTGATTTTAGTAAAGCTTTTGATACGATAGAACAAAAAAGCATTTGGGCAGCACTGAAGAATCAAAATATCAATCCAATATTTGTTCAGACAATCAAAAACATTTATAACAACAATACTGCAAAAATTAAAACTGACAAAATGAGACGAGAATTTAACATTAAAAGAGGAGTACGACAGGGAGACCCAATTTCTCCACCACTTTTCTCAGCGGTACTAGAAGAAATATTTTGTCGACTTGAATGGAAAAATAAATTTGGATTTAATATATGGGGAGAGAAATTGAGCAATCTTAGATTTGCAGATGACATTGTTCTTCTATCAGACCAACCAGAGGACTTAGAAAAAATGGTGAACAAACTTGCAGATGAATGTAAAATCCACGGATTCTTATTAAATCTTAGCAAAACTAAAGCCATGACAAATCATATAAGAAAGGAAATCTTGCTTCAAAATAATAAAATAGAGTATACTGATGACTACATTTATTTAGGACAACTGAAATCATTCCATAACCAGGAAGAAAAGGAAATAAATCGAAGAATATCAAATAGCTGGAAACAATTTTGGAACGTTAAACAGATTCTAGATGCAAAAATTGGAAAAGACACACAAAATTACATCATAGATTCAACAATACTTCCTGTAATGACATACGGTTTACAAACAATGGGACTAACATCCAATTCTATTGAAAATTTAAGAATCTGTCAATGCAAAATGGGAAGAAAACTACTTAATATAAGGACTATTCAAAAAATTAAGAACGAAGAAATAAGAAGAAGAACTAACATAACAGACGGAACTCAAAGAATAAAACAACTTAAATGGAGCTGGGCCATTCACATTTCGAGAATCCAAGACAACAGATGGACAAAAATTTTAACAAGATGGACCCCACCAGACGAAACTAGACCTAGAGGTAGACCAAAGAAGAGATAGGAAGACGATCTTAAACAATTCAACAACAACTGGTATAATGACGGAAAGAACAGAAATCTATGGGCAGCAATGGGGGAGGCTTACGCCAGATCGACATACATTTATCTAACTATTATTTACTTGAAAAACATTACCTAACTTAACTTTGAATATATGTATAGATTTTTTAAAATTATATTAATTTAAATAGTGTAAACAAAACCATTAACTATGTATGTACAAACAATTTTTTTTTTATTGACAAATAAAGCTTTTAATAATAATAATATATAATTAATAATAATAATGTTACTCAGCAAACTAATTGCATTTCACTGTTTTTTTCTATTTTTCTTCACTGCAATGTTTAACTTTTGTTAACCGTTAAATGTTATACTGGGAATCACTCCATCACCATTACTTCTTAGACTAAAAAAAAGAACTTTTAAATTTTGTAAGAAAACATTTTGAAAACCCCTTCAAACAGATGATATTGACATAAACAGATAATAAAACCTTATACAATCTTATTTGACGATTGAAATTCAATACCTCTTCTATTATTTAATTTTTCATCTCTCGTCCATTTTTACTTGCGATTATAGGTACTATAAGGCAAGTTATGGATTCGTGCAGAAAAAAAATTTCGAGATAACAATCACAGATGACATTACGATGATGGAGAAGTCGAAAAAAGTGGGTCTGGGAATTCCGTCCGTCTGTCTGTCTGTCTGTCTGTCTGTCTGTCTGTCTGTTCGCGCTTCTAGAGCCTGAACGGATGGGCCGATTTGCTTCAAATTTGGTATCTAGGATTTATTTGGCCGTCCCTCGGAACGTATTTTTTATTTTTGCTCTAGGCCCAAAAATAACGGCACCTGCCATACAATCGTGAAGAAAAAAATTGATTTTCTCAAAAACGGCTCTAACGATTTTGATAAAACTTTCAGGATGCTATTTTTGTAAGACAATCTATCTTTTGGTTAAAAAATATTTTTCAAAATTTGTCTTATAACGGTACCTCTCATAGAACCAGTATTTTCATATCAAATTTTCTCGTAAACTATACATTCGATTTTAATAAAATTTTGGCCACAGGAAGTCATTTATAATTTTATTAATATGGCATTTCAAATTTTTCAAAAACTTTTTTTTTTGATTTTTTATAATTTTTTCAAAAATTTTTTTGGTTTTCGAAATATGTTGGAAACGGGTATATTGATTTTTTTTTAAATTATTTTTTCAAATGTAAACTACAGGTTGCCATATATTTGCATACCCAAATAAATTTCAAAATATTTTTTGGAAAAGTTTTTCAAAAATAACCTTTTAAAAAAAAAACTGGTCGAACGATTTTCAATATTTTTTTTTTCTTAGATTCACGTATAGCTTTGAAATTTTATTGTATACTTTGTTTTTCCGAGAAAACTCTTAAACTAATTTAAAAAATAAAAGAATTTTCGAAATTATTTAAATTTTTTTTTAAATCCATATATGCAGCCACTAAGCAATTGCTTATCATAAGACCAAGTTCGTGCGACCCAGTCGTGCATTTTATTTTACTTGCGATTATAGGTACTATAAGGCAAGTTATGGATTCGTGCAGAAAAAAAAATTTGAGATAACAATCACACATGACATTACGATGATGGAGAAGTCGAAAAAAGTGGGTCTGGAAATTCCGTCCGTCTGTCCGTCTGTCTGTCTGTCTGTCTGTCTGTCTGTCTGTCTGTTCGCGCCTCTGGAGGCTGAACGGGTGGGCCGATTTGCTTCAAATTTGGTATTTAGGATTTATTTGGCCGTCCCTCGGAACATATTTTTACTTGCGATTATAGGTACTATAAGGCAAGTTATGCATTCGTCGAAAAAAAAAGTTTTGAGATAACAATCAAACATGACATTACGATGATAGCGAAGACGAAAAAAGATGGTCTTAAAATTCTGTCCGTCTGTATGTCTGTCTGTCTGTCTGTCTGTCTGTCTGTCTGTCTGTCTGTATGAGACCTACAGCCCAAACGGGTGGGCCGAATTGCTTCAAACTTGGTATATAGACTTTTTTAGGTATTGTACAGAAAGGAAATTGAAATTTTTTTTTTAGCTCAAAAAATAACGGTACTTGCCATACAACCGTTACGTTAAAGCTTATTTTTCTCAAAAACGGCTCTAACGATTTTTAATTAAAAAAATCAGTGTTGCTTTTTAGGTACGACCAATCATATGGCTAAAAAAAAAGTTTTAAAAAATGGCTAAGAACGGTACTTTCCATAGGACCGTTTTTTTTGCTTTCGACTATCTCGAAAACGACTCAACCGATTCTTTCGAAATTTCACACACATATAGGTGTAGGTAGCTCAATTTGTATTGCATACCAATATTTTTGAAAAATATTTTTTTGTATTTTTAAAAGCATTTTTTAAAAAAAAATTAAAAAAAATAATATTTCGAAAACTGCTTATTAAATTTTTTTTAAAAAATTTTAAATAAATGTATTTGCTGAATACCTATGAACTGGCGTTTTTGAATTTTTTTTGAAAAATTTTTTCAAAAAGTTTTTCAAAAAAAACTTTTTTTCTCAAAAACCGCTCCACAGATTTTTCTAAATTTATTGTCATAAATTCAAATTTATCCAAGAAATAAAATGGCGTACTTTTTTTTCAGCTCAAATTAGTTTAAGTATTTATTTAAGAATTTTGAAAATTTTATTTTTATCAAAATCTCAAGCCCATAAACCACTGTCACTCATTAGAGCAAGTTCGTGCGACCCAGTCGTGCATTTTATTTATTTTTGCTCTAGGTCCAAAAATAACGGCACCTGTCATACAATCTTGAAGACAAAAATTGATTTTCTCAAAAACGGCTCTAACGATTTTGATAAAACTTTCAGAATGCTATTTTTGCAAGACAATCTATCTTTTGGTTAGAAATTTTTTTTCAAAATTTGTCCAATAACGGTACCTCTCATAGAACCAGTATTTTCAAATCAAATTTTCTCGTAAACTATACATTCGATTTCAATAAAATTTTGGCCACAGGAAGTCATTCATAATTTTATTAATATGGCATTTCAAAATTTTCAAAAACTTTTTTTTTTGATTTTTTATAATTTTTTCAAAAAAAAATTTGGTTTTCGAAATATGTTGGAAACGGGAATATTGATTTTTTTTTTAATTATTTTTCAAATGTAAACTACAGATTGCCATATATTTGCATACTCAAATAAATTTCAAAATATTTTTTGAAAAAGTTTTTCAAAAATAACCTTTTAAAAAAAAAACTGGTCCAACGATTTTCAATATTTTTTTTTCCTAGATTGACGTATAGCTTTGAAATTTTATTGCATACTTAGTTTTTGCGAGAAAACTCTTAAACTAATTTAAAAAATAAAAGAATTTTCGAAATTATTTAATTTTTTTTTAATATCCATATTATGCACTACGCAATTGCTTATCATAAGAGCAAGTTCGTGCGACCCAGTCGTGCATTTTATTATTTCTTTTTTTTAACTTTTGTGGTTACGCAAACTAAATGCATTGAGACACAATTGCATTATTAAATTCATTTTTTAGTACGACACGCATGCTACCTATTGTTATAGTTAATTTTACTATATCTGTAACCATTGCATAGATGCAAGCAATAAACTGAAAAAGTCTTAGCGCAATCGGATGAGCGGTGCTTGACAGTGCATAAAATACAAACAAACGAATATTGATTTTTAGTAATATGATTGCTTTAAAAATATTTTTCATTCTAGTTTTTTGTTATTTCTTTTAAAGTCTCAAATTTCGATTTCATTTTTAATATTCCAGATGTGCAATGTGTTAAATTTTCCAAATCAGAGTTTGTGTGTCAGCTCTTTTGCTTTAGTTTGAAGATTTTCTAGAAAACTCTATTTTGGATTATGAACTTCAGCATGGACCATTTGACATCTTTTAACACCAAATTGAAGACTGAAAAAGTTGAGGAAATTGTATGATTTTCATTTGCGGTTATGCGATTATAGGTACTATAAGGGAAGTTATGCTTTAGTAAACAAAATTTTTGGACAATCAAACATAACGTTACGATGATAGAGAAGCCTAAAAAAGTAGGTCCAACTATTCTGTCGGTCTTTCTATCTGTCTGTCTGTCCGTCTGTCTGTATCGGCAACTACAACCTAAACGGCTAGACCGATGCGTTTCAAACTTGGTACATAGTACTACTCGTATGTAATATCATGATGTCCTACAGAAGGGTTTTTGGAATTAGGATTCTAGCTCCAAAACTAACGGTACCATATGATTTCTTATGAAAAACTCATTTATCCCAAAAAAGGCTCCTACGATTATGTTTCTCTATGTTTTTTTTTTTCATTTTGCAAGAATAGTCTGGTAAAGATAGGACTAGTTTTTTCATAACAGATTTTCTCGTTAACCACTTCATGAATTTCGATCAAAATTTTAATGTGAAAGCTCTTTTATAAACAAATTAATATTAATTCTTTAATTTAAAAAAAAAAAAAAAAATTATCAAAAATTGTTTTTTCAAAAATTTTAAAATGTTTGTTTTCTGTTAAGAACTTTAAACTGCTAGATGTTGAGTGTTGACATACTCAAACAAAATTTGGAATGTGTTTTCGAAAAGTTTAAAAAATAATAAATATTTTGAAAAAAACTTGTCCAAAGATTTTGAAATAAAAATTCCTTAAAACTCAAAGAAGTGAAATAAATCTGATGGCTTACTTCATTTTCTCAAAAAAAAAAAAAAACGTTTTAACTTTTTATTTTTAAGTAATTAATAAAATTTCATATGTTTTTTTCAATGCTTTTTTTCCAAAATCTCAAGCCCCAAGACCATTTTAATACATTCGAGCAAGTTCGTACGACCCAGTTGTACACTTTATTTATTTATTTTATTATGGTCGATCTGCTTACTTGAATATACTCTTGTTTCTTGACTTATTGCAAATATATCAGATGTTTGAGAAACTTTACGTCTTTTACATTCCACGGAACTTTTTGATAAAAAGAATCAATAACCCAAATTTTTTAAAACAATTTAATCATAACTCACCCTTAAAAGCATGAATGTTAAAAGCATTTCATAACATGAGATTGTGAAAGAGCATTCTCATTTATGTGATCTAACAACTGGAATAGAACTTACAAGGATGAAATCCAATTTCCGCTTGACTCAAGCCACAGGAAACATATTGTCATTAACAGATTAAAATATTGTAATTGATGCTTCTCAACAACATTCAATCACGTTCTTGAACATCCAGCTAATTTGTTGATGTGAATCATATTTCATGTGTTAATCAGAATATGCTCTTGAACTATGATAAATACATTGTTTGTCTTCCTCTTGTCCTGTCCTGTCATGTCGATCCTGCGGTCAAAACTAGATTACTGAAATGTGGTCTCGTCTCCCCGGGAGCCGGGAGTAAGCGGGAGCTTACTTCATATACAAAATTGTTGCTAGTCATATTTCATGTGATTTAATAGCAAGCTTTTCACCCTGAAACAAAGTAATGCCATCAATCAATTACATCCATGCGTCCACCGCGCCGACCATTGACCCCAACAGCTACAGTGGCAATTTGCATAAATATCCAACGCCCATCCTCTCGCTCCCTCTCTCTTTCTCTCTCTCTCTCTCTCTCTCTCTCTCTCTCTCTGTCTTATATCCTTTCCTTTTGGCTGCTGTGATCAACTCTGCATATGCGAGATCCTCGGAATCATTTATTGTACACATATTGCAACTGCACATTCAATCCCAAAATACTTTGCTAATCATAATCATTACGCTCACTTAAAACCGTCCGCATGTACAAGCAGGCATTTGGGCCGCATACGGGTGAAAATTGACATTGACAAATGACTTTATACTGCCACTTTATTTTGCTATTGCCTAGGCCAAGCTATAGAGAGTGGCGGCCGCGACTGGCGCTGGCTGCTACCCGGGTTAATCTCCATCAATAATTTGTGTTGGTTAAATTTTTCCAGCTAAATCTTGGAATACCTACTTACGTCTCTAGTGAGATGCGATGTGCCTCTCGTTTGCAGAAAATTCCATCTCCATCAAAGAATCGATCGATTTTCTTCTCTGGCATGCCAAAGGAGACCCCAAACCAAAGTCTTCAATGCATCTCCTAAAAGCGAGAAACGATTATAATAATTTTCTACCCGATCGCAATAAATAAAAATCCATCAAAATGGTGCGGTGGTGGCAGCGGTGCAATGGTACCTACATCTGACAGGGAGCAGCATCAGTCAGTGTAAGGGCTACACACTATATACTCTCAAGTAGCTATGATCATCACTCCAGGATACGAGCAAAGAGCGATTTGCAAAAAGACCAATTCTGATAGCAGCACCGCACCGCACTGCACAGCACCACCGCAGTCATGATCGTCATCTGCATAAAAGGACCCTCGAACAAACACACACAGGCGATCACTGACTGATCGACATCATGGGGGCTACCAATAAATATCGATCAAAACGTCAACCTTTTATCTAGGCCCTCAATCGAGGGAGAGCGCAAAATACAGCACCGTATAATACTATCTTCCAATCAGTGTGGCCGTCTCAAGTAATTCAGTGAATCAAGTAATTTAATACTTAATAAACATTTGAAACCAACTCAAAAATAACAGACATTATTAAAAACTCTATTTTTTATTAATTTAATATTACATATATTTTTTTTACTTGCAATTATAGGTACAAGGCAAGTTATGGATTTGTGCAAAAAAAAAATGTTGGAGATAGCAATCACACATTACATTACGATGATGGAGAAGTCGAATAAGTGGGTCTGAGAGTTCCGTCCGTCTGTCCGTCTGCTCTAGGCACAATTATAAGGGTATACCTGCCATACAGTCGTGAAGAAGAAAATTGATTTTCTCGAAAACGGCTTCAACGTTTTTGATTAAACTTTCAGAATGCTGTTTTTTGAAGACAATCTGTGTTTTGGTTAGAAAATATTTTTCGGAATTTTTCAAATCATAAGTTTTCTCGTAAACTACACTTTTTATTTCAATAAATTTTTGGACAAATAAGTCGCCATAATATAATAACATGATATTGTATTTCAAAATTCTTGAAAACTTTTTTTTTATTTTCAATAATTTAAAAAAAAAAATGCTTCTCTGAGCCGTTCGCATTCCACGGTAAATTGAAGGTCCCTTCTATTCCTGCAGAAATATCAACACACACACAGGAATGGTTGAGAGTCTTAGCCTCGCTTCGAGCTGTTGTGCCAAGTATTTTTTTTTATATTGAGCAATGAAATATTATTGCATATTTGCATACTAAATTATTCCGAGAAAACTCTTAAATTCTTGAAAAAAAAATTAAGATTTTTCATTTTTTTTTTTTCAAAATACGGTTTACCTAGCATAAGGTCAAGATTGTGCGACCCAAACCTGCATTTTATTTTAAGAAGTATGAGAGAGTTTTATACTGGAACTGCTCGATGAAAAGGATTTGCTTGCCGTGCACATTTTGATACTCTTTGTTAACTAAGTCGAAAGCCTTAGTAGTTCCTACTTCAGTTGATAGGTTGGAGAATCCGACACAAATTTTGGTGGTTGCTGATTATACAAAGAATTCAAAGAAACGTGTTCCTTTTTTCTCAAAATTTTAAGACAAAACTGAAAGGTCGAAAACCGCTACCCAAACTCTTATTTAAATAAAGTGCACGACTGGGTCGTACGAACTTGCTCTAATATGTTACAGTGGTCTTGGGGCTTTAGATTTTGGAAAAAAAGCAATAAAAAAATCATATGAAATTTTATTAATCATTTAAAAATCAACGTAAAATCGTTTTTTGGAGAAAATGAAGTAAGCCATTAGATTTCTTTTACTTTTTTGAATTTTAAGGAATTTTTTTTTCAAAATCGTTGGGGCCGTTTTTTTCAAAAAACGGTTTTTATTTTGAAACTTTTCGGAAACATATTATAAATTTATTTTGAGTATGTCAAAATCTAGCGGTTTAAAGTTCTTATCAGAAAACAAAAATTTTAAAAATTTTGAACAAACCGTTTTTGAAAAAACCAAAAGTCAAAAAAAAATTTAACTTTTTATTAAAAAACTCAAAAAAATATTTTTTTGAAAATTAAAGATTTTGTGTTATTTCGTGTATAACAGAGCTTTTATATTAAAATTTTCATCGAAATCCGTGAAGTGGTTTACGAGGAAATCTGATTTAAAAAAACCGGTCGTATGGGAGGTACCGTTATAAGACTTTTCCTAAAAAATCTGTTCCGTCCAAAACATAAAGTTTACTTAAAAAATACCATTCAGAAAGTTTTATCAAAATCGCAGGAGCCGTTTTTGAGATAAATGAGTTTTTCATTAAAAATCATATGGCAGGTACCGTTAGTTTTGGAGCTAGAATGCTAATTCCAAAAACCCCTCTGTAGGACGTCATAATAATACTATGTACCAAGTTTGAAGCAAATCGGTCCAGCCGTTTAGGCTGTAGGTGCCGATACAGACAGACGGACAGACAGACAGACAGACAGACAGACAGAATTGTCGGACCTACTTTTTTAGGCTTCTCTATCTTCGTAATATTATGTTTGATTGTCCAAAAAAAATTTTTTTTTACGAATGCATAACTTGCCTTATACATAGTACCTATAATCGCAAGTAAAAAAGAACGAACAAATCACATAAATCGAGGCAGTAAATCACAAGATGACCCAAAATTTCTTTATCCAAATTTATTGCCTCAGATTTTGATCAATAATGAAGTACTCGTAGAAGGCAAGGCGTTCGAATTATTGGTGTAACGGGAGCAATTCCCAAATAGTGTATTTAATAAAATAAATGAAACAAAATTAATAACAATTGCAACAAAATTTAATTTCTCATCTTACCTCGATATCCAACTGTTTTACTGCCAATACTGTGACCCTCGTGGGTCTAAGGAGAAGTTTTTTGGGCTGAGTTCGAAACATCTTGTGTTGATTCCAAAAGCGGGCTCACGAAAACTTTAATTTAATAAACGATATGGTAAAAACAGGATTTTAAAAGCGGGATTTTATAAAAACGGGATTTTAAAGGCGGAATTTAAAAAAAAAACAAGATTCCGAAAAACGAGCTTACGAACCCAACCCATCTACTTAAGCTCTAGATACGCAAACAGACAGATCAGACAGACGTACTCTCAACGTATTGTCATGTCTGATTTTTAGCCCAAATTTAAAATTTTTTTCGAATACATAACTTGTCTTATAGTACCTACCTAAAATCCGAAATAACATTGGGAATGGTAACACTGGTTTCTTATTCCATGGCCATAGCCACTGCTATGCTCCAGCTCCTTCCTGTCCATCGATCAGTGATCACACAGAGGATTGTATGTGTGTGCGCTCATATCATGCATGGCATTGTCATAAGTTTAGCATAATTTCTTCATAAATTGTTCTTTTTGCCAAAGAATTAACCCTGCGAGAAATTATTTAGTGCTGCTGCTGCCGTTCCGAAGTTTCTCCACCGCCCGCCGCAGCCGCAACTGCCACGCCGCTCCGTCGCCGGCCTCTTGATATTGTTCTATCCACCCCCTTTTGATCAAGATCGCTGGGCGCAAAATGTCTCCCGCATTTGACGTAGAATCTGACAACAACCCTGATGAGGCGGTCGGTGACCGGCCGGCGGGCATGGTGGCGGGCGCGGCGTAAAAAGATGCCAGAACTTTGCTTGGCGAATGGTGATAGTTGTTGTGCTTCGCCTGGATTCTGCAAGTTTGATGTCCTCTCACATGACAGATGCCCAACAATGCACCGGAAGGCATTATCTGGTTCGGGTTTGGATTTAATAAAAATTTCATTTGAGCGGTGCGGTAGTGCGTCGCGTCGCATCGTCTTCGTGTCGTGCCAGTCGTCCCCGAGATGACGACAAAGATTTTGCGATTGATTGGTGCTGGTGGTGATCGATTCTCGGGTTATGTAAAGGCCCTTCCTTCATATTATACATACTCACACACAGCAGCTTAAGCGGCAACAAGAAGAGATGCCGATCGCCAGATACACCAAACTCTTTATGTTGGATAATTGAAGGTGCGGGTTGTCGGAAATTAATGTTATTAGGTATCTTTTAAAGATAACCAGGGAAGATGTTGTTGCTATAGAGTGCTTACCACTCGTTGGAAGGCTCGTTCCCAATTGGAAGCTTTTGGTAGAGCTACACCGCCGCGCGCCGAGCCGTGTAGTGTTTTATCATGCAAATATAGATGGCAGTGCGATGGATTGCCAGAGACGATATGCGCACTGCGCAGCCATATTTTTGATATTCTCTGTCAAAAAAGGTGGAGTGTTTGCCCACGGGGTGATTTGATTGCAGTGGTAAGATTGTTGCAAATACAGTTAACATAAATAATTTGTGATAATCAACTGTTTTCGCTGGTAAATTAGGACTCATTGGGAGATTTCATGTAAATTGTGCTTCCGCAAAGGAGGAGATTGTAAGACTTTTGATAAGAAGTTATGTTCCAGATTTTTAAACATTCTTGAAAAAAAACCGATTAAGAAAGATATTCGATTATGTTTGGGATTATCTGAGCAAAAATCGTAAAAGCAGATTAACAAGCATTTCACTAATAGTTACATGTATGAGATTTTTGATATTGGTCTTAATTTTAGGTTATAAACAAAAATTATACATTTTGTTGCCAGTATACCTATCTATATAATTACTTCTTTGTAATGCTGTCCAACTTCTCGGAGTTTTGAATAATTCACACAACAATATTATACACATACATATATGTACAAATTCATATGTACATTGTAATCCATGTTTTGAATTCCTGGATTGTACGTTTATCCCTATTAGCCAAAGAAAAGTTTTTTAATTGTCAAATATAAAGTTACATAGTTCAAATGAAGTATATTCAGTTGAAGTATCTATTCTTTTATTAGCTCTATACCTTAACCTGTCCCGTGAAGTTGCTTTGGTGTATTAAAGGGTCGTTCAACTATAACACAAGACATCATTTGTAAATAAAACAAAAAGTTTTCAGAGAATTATCTTAATATTTGTTTCATTATGATAGAAAGATGAATGAAAATCATGGGATTTTTTTATAATTGGCGATGAAGGGGTTATTAATACCCTTTACATGAATTAACACAAAAGGAAAGTAGGATAGGATATAAAAGGAATTACCGTTGCACATTAGTTTTGAATGTCTGCAAATCATAATGGGAAGGAAAAATTGAGCCTTGTAAAGCATTCCACATTCTTGTAGTGCGGTAAAAAAAAGAGTCTCTATACTTAACACTACGTCCGAAGTAAGGCTCGAGGGTAAATTGATGGGCATTCCTAAATATGCGAATATTACGGGGACATTTTTTAAGGAGTGGAATGCATCTGGCTATTTTGCAGGAGCACACTAAGTACAGGCTTAATGCTCACTACGGCTTCTGTGGCAAACCTCTATCCGATGGTCTATATTTTGTCTATGCCTATGTCAAATCAATTGATCGTAGGGGCATATTGACATCGCCACGACGCGACATGAGATAATGCGGGCATTGAATTTCTCGCGCAAAAGGACCATTCTTTCGTTGGCTGTGTGGCAAGTTACACCTCAATTCCTGAAAACTAAAGGTCCGTTATAATTATAATCTCTTGATAGCGAACACCATTTCCGGTAACATACAAGCATGCACATATGTTTTCACATATCTCTTACTGACCCGATTTGCAGAAATTTTTGTACAATTCTCCCGATTCTGGACTCATTTGGTCGACTGAAACAAAGAAATTTCGGGAAAAACTTAACGCCGTTCAGCCAAAATTCATTGATGTATTGAAAATAATAATTTTTTCATATACCCATTTAGTTAGCTGATTTTTTTAAAATACAACATTGCGGGTGACAATGGTACAGTGGATGTAGTGCTTGGTTGCTCAACCTGAAAGCTGTGCGTTCAAACCCAGCCGAGGGCAGCAATTTTTATTTATTTCCCAAGTTTCAACTGTATGCCACCCGTGGAATTTCCACGAGATAATTATCACCTAAAATCTCAAACCACTGTGCCACCTTTCTTTCCTATCTTTCTATTCCTTCTCTTTCCTCGCTCGCACATGTTAATTCATTATAAAGGTATTAATATCCCTTTGAGTGCGAGTGCATTATAAAAAAAAAAAAAAAAGACACTACATTTTTATTTATGTGTATAGATTATAACATCGTGCGATATGGTTGCACCACCCTTTTGAAAGCTAATTTCGAAAACCATTGTGAGTTTTAAAAATTATAAATTATATACAGATGTTCCAAAAGGATTTGGGAACTTCAATAACTGTAACAATAAATCTATTCACATGTCAAAGACATATTTCAAGTCTTGACTCACGTGTAGAAAAATATCTGTTTTCGGACTTAATCCAAAGTGCTTACAACATTGATATCTGCAATTACTTATTTTTAAAATTAAATGAACAGAAATTCATGTGACAACTCCAACTATTGTCAAAACAGTTTTCACGCCTTAAACTCAATTTGAAACCAAATTGTGACGTTTCGTTACAAAATAATATAAACAAATGAATATTAAGCATATATTTTAAAATGATATTTGTCAATCAATACGGCAAGTATACCTTGATAACATCCTTCTCCGGGTAAAAGCATTCAACGAACCCAAGACATTCTCGATGAAAACAATTTTTAATCGATTGGGAGTGTTCACAAAAGATATCATTGTAACTTTCCGAATAACTCTGTTGCATGGTTCTCCAAAAGTGTTCTGGGACACTTGAACTTGCAACTTCCGAAATTCGTCGCATTAACCTTGAACTCAATAGCAAAGCAACACTAATCAGTCTGCCAATACAAGCTACAAGCGGCTAACTTCAGAAAGATCCCATCATAACTTCAACCATTACATAGTTACATCCAATAAATTATTTCACAAATGCGGTTGCAAGAGTATACCCCATTTCTGTGTATCTCAAAGTTGAACAAAAAAAAATTAACTCTTCATCTACTCAGTTTCATCTGAATCTCTTATAATCCCCCTGGACACTTCGTGGTCTCCATTGAATGGAGACTGCATCTCCATAGCACCAGCACGATCCTCTTATCTATGCATTGGCTCGATAAATAATCGAACCGAATGGGTGGATGTCATTATTGGATTCCAAAGAAAACATAGATGCCGAAGTAAAGATGCCAGAGGGACAGAGAGAACTCTGAGCCAGACATTACACTGGCACTGCGCCGAACAGTCATATTGTAGAATACGCGTCATTTGAGTGTTAGAGTGTTAGCTTAAATGGCCTGATTGTCGCCTCTCCATGCCATAAAATACAAATGAAAATAAGAAAAGTATCTATCTATGTGTGGAAAAGAGTACACACGCATGGAAATGGGACTACCATACCATGACCAAGATGCTAGAACTGGAAGGTGTGCGAGATCAAATGGAGAATAATGGGACAGAGTTTATTGGAAGCAGGATGACTGCGACTGCTGCGGTAGGCTGCAGCATTCTATACTAGCCATAGCCACTAGGCTGAGCCGGTGTAACTGGGTGGTCATACTCATCACTGAAAATATACATGCTTGTTGGGACATTCCACCATGATGATGGGGGATTTATTGGACTTCTTCTGAAGTGTTCACTCCAAAATTTATTTTCTTCTAATGAGTTAATTTGTTGTTTTAATTTTCTTTTTCTATTCCTTTTTTTTTTTTTTTTGGACTACTCCGAAATTTAAAATTCATTGGTCGACGACGACACGACACTTTTGATTTCTGGGAAATTGTGTTTTGTTTCTTAATCGATCATTTGCATGATAATAAGTTGAAATTTGTTTGACAAAAATTATTTTTAATTTCTTTTGTTGTATTCGGCCGGCCCTAATCAGAGTGTGTGTCAGATGTTGCGTTCCACAAAATTAACCGTAGTTAAGTGATATTTTGTATGCTTATCAATGAGGTCAATCGAATTTAGTTGAAAGTGAAATTAGATATTTCACGCGCATCAAATTTATTGGTTCACAGTTTTTCGGCTTTGGTTTTTTTTTTGTATGTATGTAAATGTAAATCTGTCGAAGAATTAATTTTATTTTAAATATAAAAGATTGTTTTCGATAAAATCAACGATTGTTTTATTGTTATATAAAAACAGTATTTTTCAATATTTTTTATAATGACCATATTGATTTATTGATAAATTGATAGGAGGAAATGCTGACGTTCAGAAAAAGGTGATACAAAAACCAAACTAAAAAAGAAAACATCAAGACCTGCAATTCGAAAAGCATCGTATATATCTATAAATGTTGCCTTTAGCTGAATTTTCATTAAAAAGGTGTAAATTTAAAATGAATTAAATCATTTTAAGAGACAGAAACAGATAGTTTACACCTTGTCAACATAAAGATACATTTTAGATAGCTTCGTTATAGTCTTGATTCGATATGTATTTTTTTAATTAAAGACTTCTTCAGCTATGTTTCGCAAATGATAATATTCTTTTTGTTTTGTTTATACATACGTTCTTATTAATTTTGAGAAACAATTTCAATTATAAAATGTGTTATATTGCTTGAATAATAAACATTTTGGAAATAGATGCTATAACACGAAGATATCATAGAGTTTCTCCTTACCATCCTGACCTTAACCAATATTGTAGGCTCTTAGATAATTAAACTTATTGATTCCATCGAACTAAATGCTATTCTGCTATACCACTAAGGCGACATATCTCTGGTCTCGAATTGTTGTTATTCCTCAAGTCATATACTGGAGTCCTTGTAGTATCAATTTACATCAGCAATATTAAAATGAAGCAACATGATAGCTTTACATAAATAAACAGAAGCCTTTAAGATGTCTTCGAGTTGAACTCAAGAAAAAAGCTTGTTTGGAAATGTTGGACCAAACGTGGTGAATGCTTTATAAAATGAGCTTAACTTCTATTATAATAATTATAATTTTATAATAATTTTATAATTATAAATATTATAATTCTCAAATATTTTCAACACTGAACTGCATCAGTTGATATGTTATTCGGACACAACAAAATTAATTTCTGAACTGTATTTACTTTTATAAGTTTGTTCACCTTTAACTAATGGACAATACTTTTTATACACTCATTCAATATTTGGCGCACTATTTCACTATATTCTATATGCTCCGTTATTATAAATGAGACTTTTCATTTACTTTTGTTCTCTGAATTCTATCATCTAAATAAGAACGAACACTATTAATACATGTACAATACAACTTTTTAATACGCTTTTTAATATAAAGTGTTTCAAATTGACAACTTAAATCTATTTTTGGATTTAACTACTTCAATTGATTTTCCACAGTTAAATTGACTATTCCACTTACACACAAAACAGTTTTTAGTAGTTTCACATAGATTTTCTCTTCTAAGCCCAGATTTTCCACTGCTCAAATATTGTCCTCAGAATAATTTTTTATATAAAACTGATCAGCATTACATTTTGTAATATTTTTATTAACTACAGTGAACTGGTCTTATTTTCTTCATAGATCAATAAATTTTTTTACTTTTTCTACAAGAAATATATATTTAAAGAAAATTGGCAGTTTCCAATTTATCTATTGATTAATTTCATAAGCACTGGGTCAATGACCTTTATTAATTTTTAAATCATTCCTCAAAAAACATCCGCCCGACACTCTTGTGGGTTTTCATTACAAAATAGGTTCATTCTTTCGTAATGCTCAAATTGTTTCTTAAATCTCGCAATACTTCATAAATTTATTTTCCTACGAGTACTTTTGCTAAATTGTGTTTGGTATGTACTTTGCATAAACTTGTTCTTTTCAGTCATGTCAATGTATCAAGGTGCGGTGCGGACGAATCTCAATCTAAATTTCTCAACCATTCCAGTGTGTGCAATTTGAGTTGGTAGGAATGGAGGAAGCTGCATAAACAAAGATATACTACATTTTTCAATTCCTCGCAAGAGGTACGATAATTGATTTTGAGGTGTCGGGACCATGCTAGACCGCTGATGTATGGTGGTCCAACCTTTTCACCACATTACCTAAAAAAAAAATTCAAAGAAATATTGGTGTGGAAGATCTGGGAAGTATTATTGATGGAGCATGAAGGAAATGGTGAGATTTTAGCATTTTTTACAATTAAAAATACTATAAAATATAAAAACTTTTATAAACAAGTGAAAAAAGTATAAAACACAATGAAATAACTTTTAAATTTAATAATTAAAAGATGTGAAACCAATTTGTGGTCTTTATATTAAGTAATAATAGCAAAGAAATCCTTTATTGACCACAAAAAATTTTTATTCGATTTATTAAAATAAAAACCAAAAACAACTTTGTTATAGAAAATACAAAATTTAATATTTATTCGTCATTAATTCAATAAAAAGAAAACCGAATGCATTTCGGGCAGACAAGCTGCTCATCATCAGCGATGTACACGATATACTAACAAAATTAAATAAAAATTACATAAAAACTCATAATGACAAGCAAAATTATAGGACACATGATAAGAAGTAAACATTAAAACAAACATAAATTAAAGCTTTGAAATTGACTTGGAAGAGTACAAAGAGAGATGTCAAATTATTGAAAACAAATCAGAACAAATATTGCCACTGTCCGTATTCATAGTATTTGTTGTTTTATGTTATAAAGCACAAGTTTACGTGCAGACTAAATAAAACATATTTACGATAACATGTTTGTTTCTTAAACATAACCTCAATCAGAAATCTTAAATCTTCATTAAAGGTAATATTAATTTGTTTATAAAAAAAACATTATGGTTTGCTTAATTTCTTTCTTGTATGAAACGCAATTTCCTTTTTTCATTTATTATAAATTGTCCTTGGTTTCAAAATGAAATGAAAGAAAAAAAATGTTGATAAAATGTTATTTTTGGAAAGAAATAAATTATTTTAAAAATGATGTAGGTAAAAGGTGTCCGAACAAAAGGCAAAAGCCATTTATCACTTCAAACGGAAATATCAATCCTGATTTCGGAAGTCCACCCTTATGGCTTCTGATAAAGTGTCACCTGTTGTAATAAATAATATAATTTTTTTTTAAACCCATCTGAAATATTGAAAAGTAACAAACGCGTGCCCCTTTAACCAAATCTCATACAGCGAAATGAAAAAAATTAAAATTGTGTCTCAAAGTAGCTATACTTGAACCCACACAACAAGACGGTACAAAAATGATTAAAATTCTCGACATATGAAGTTCATTAACACCCAATGATACTTTCGAGTGTAGGCGGTAGCTGCTGTTGTTTATGTCCACCTGCATCACCTAACTCACAAGAAAAAGAAAAAAAAACATCCTCCTCATTGAGCATGCACCAGCAATCCAGCATGGTGTACTCATAATGGTGGACGTGCATTTTTATTCAATGAAAGTATCCGTTTATTTTCGTCACGTCCCGTTGGTCATTGTTGAACTCCCGCAGTCCGCAGTTGTATAAGCTATTTTCAAGTCCGCATTTGAATATTTTTTTGTTTGTTTTTGTCCAGACTGAGTCATTGGAATGCCTTTAGTAACTCCGCAAATAGTGATGATTTCAAAGTAATGATGATTTTATCACTTGTGACCTAGCGACATCAAGTGGATTGGAATCGGCTAACGCAATTTTGATAACGAATTCCATTGTAACTGGAATTCCGTCTGCGTGAGGTGATCACAACACCTACAAAGTTTTATCAAAAAAATTTTAACTTAGCCATTTTGATGTGAATGAAGCAATCAATTTTCATACCAATATATACAAAGTTTTAAAGACCGAATTCAATAATTATGATTTTCATCCTTCCAAAATCCCCGTATCCGATTTCCACCGATATTTAAAAAAAAATTAAGATAGGCAAAATAGTTCTTAATAATAGAAAATAATTCTGCAGCGAAGGAACCCTTAACCCACTGAATACGCTTGTCAAAAACAAAATAACCTTTCAACATGCTATTTTGGATGGTCCTCATCAAATTGAATTTTCAAAAATATAAATTGATTCTTCTTTAAAGTACCACTTCACTTTTTATCGCAAGTCATAAACACATCGCGGGCACTTTCCATTATCACGCATCAAAGCCGATGCCATGGCCGTGACGTCCTTCGCTATTGTTGCGCACAGCAACGCATAGCAATACCACTTGTCTTCGTGCATCCTTCACCCGAAATAACCTCACACAATGCCAACTGCACTCCATTCATTCCACTATTACATTCGTCTTGGACAGTCACTCCAAGTCCAAATTAACTTGCACTCTCCTACGCTCTCCCGCACGAGTTTCCCACAATCTCGCTACCTCTCAAAACACCAACACTGACATCACCACCTTCGCTTCACAACCGCGATGCGTCGAATCGCGTCGGCATAGTGGCAGCAGACGTCCGAAACGTTCCTGATTGATGACTTTCATTTGCCACTCGGACAGTTGCACATTAATTTCTCGGCGCGCACCAACCAAACCAAACCAAACCATCCTGAACTGAACTGAATGACTGGTTGACTGGTGGTGTGGTTGTTTGAATCAAGAGTGTTCTTCTATAGAACACCCAGGAATTCAAAATATTCCAAAGAATACACATGTCCATTCGCAAAAGAAACCTCGCAAAAGATAACTATATCGAGAAGAATATTCCATTAGCATAATCTGTGCGAGACCTAATATGTCAAAGCCTCAGGCTTCACTCCTCCACGGCCGGCCGGCAGGCTTCTGCTATGGCCGCGGGTGAACTATTCCCTTAAGCCCTTAACACATAGTATAGGTAGTACGATTATGCTATTGCTAGGTATAGGTTCTCTCAAGTCCGGAGTCCGGACGGATGGACAAATGATTCTCCGCACTTAATGCCATTTCAAAGCGATTCGACTGGCCAAATTGATAAATCTTTGTCATTTACATAGCCACGGGAGAAAAGCGGACTCAGGCTAAACAACATACATACTCGTACCTTGTTAAGAACATCCCAGCCAGCGCAGCGTCCTCTTCTAAACATATCTCTACCTGGTACCATTTTCCTCGCACTTCTCCATCTAAAAAGTGTCTGCGCAAATCTACAAACTACAATCTTCGATCGCTTCGATAAGATCTATCTACTGGCTGGAATGAATCTTTGTGTGAGTGTGTTATCCGATATTATTGATTTTAATGTTTTCGTATGTTTTGAGTCCTGGCATTATGATATCAATTTTTCAGTCATGTGCGGGAAAATCACCGGCTATTAAGAGAGAATCTTGTCTCGAACTCTCGGAGTGTGTGTTGTGTATGAGCCTTTTAAAGCTTTGGTTACACCATTATATTCCACGTACTTTGTATGATGCTAGTTTGTATTGTAAATCTACCGCACCGCGTCGAGCCGGGTAACCAGGAGCTACCTACGTTGAAAGTCTGTATACAGCGCTGGTCTTATTATTGTTGGTTCAAAGGCATCAAAACCTGCAATCCTCTAATCTGAGATGATAGACGAAAGATGGACAAAATGTTGAAATGAAAGAGGGACTTTTTTGCAGAGGGAATATTTAAGAACAGGTGCTAACTAGAAATAAGTCGAGGAGAGGGATAATCTACAGTAACGGCCAGCAATTGTCGTACAAAATTTAAAATTGTTGCAAGAAGAACTGAAGTGATGGGAATGAAGCAGGTTCTGGATAATTTTTTGTATGTACTGTCCAAACAAACAATGTAGGCCAAAGCTTCTGCTAATAACAAAAAAAGAAATTGATCTTATTGCTAACGAAGCTGCTTTCTTACGGACTAGGCAATAAAGAGGATAATATCATCTTAAATATCAAATATAATGGACTTTTAAAAAAGGTAAACTTTTAAGCATCTAGAAACAAGCTGAAACAGAAATTTGGGTTTCTTAGTTTGCTGGGGAAATCGAATGACATTTCTTGCATCCTGAAATTCCAAAGGTCTTTTTCTTGGCAGCAAAGTATCACGAGTTAACTAAAGATTAACCTCGATGTATTTGGTAGATCTTTAATAATGTAACGTGGGTCTATGAAAAGTGAATTTCGGTGAGGTCAGTCTACGGAAGTAAAATTTCTAAACTATAGTAACCTGACCATTAAGCCAAAGTTAGAAAAGTTTAGTTTTTCCACAAACGCTTTAAAACATAATGCACAAGTTTTGTTCTGGAAACACTTGTTCAGTTGATAAAAAATGCAGGGTGTCAGAACACCGAAATAGTCGAAAGCGTGTTCCACTGTTCAAAGAATTGTGTCCTCGAATTGCTACATGTCTCTCAATCTCTGATCCTTGACTCAAAAATCCAACAAGATGTAGTTAAAAGGACATACTCTTTAAAAGGAATTTCATCTAAATATATTTCATAGGACTCTACTGTGGTCAGGAAAAACTTTACAAATCAAGAAAACACGATACAACTGTCGGCCACTACGCACTCCAACTGCTGGCCATTACTCAAACTAATCCCATTCCCATTTAGGAGTTGAAATGAAAAATTATTCGCGTTGTATTTAAAAATTTCCACCACGTAATCTAGGAAATTCATTTTCACCGATAGGCCAACTGAATACTGAACTCACCTCGCCTCCCCTTGTGCCTCTCTATAATATAGTCCTGCTGATGGTATTGGTTTGGTATATGGTGCCCGTGCCCTCCTTCTATGGTGCATCTCTGTTAGAGGATTTCCAGCTTATACCGTCAACGAAACGGACACAGGACAGGAGGCAAACAGAGAAATTGAGTTGTTCCAACTCTAGCTGTGGCTGTAGATTCTGTGTGATCATGTGGCTGCGATAGCTGCGATGAACGGTAAATATCATAATGGGATCGCATTTATATTCATATTGGCACAACAGATGTCGTTGGTGTGCACCATCCTTTGGATTATGTTAACATTATTAACTTTTTCCTATCTAAGATGGCTTTGTACATATCTTCTTAGCTGGAACGGATAACGGACTCTTAAAGAACGATCATCATTCGAAGAAGGAAATTTTCATTTTCTTTTTGTTTTTATTTTTTTCCTTTTGCCTTTTGTAAGCGAGCGAGGATTTCAAAGTTAGGAATTCAATTAATTAAGTTTGGACATCTTTCTCAGAAAATGCTGCCTTCAAAATGGACGAAAGAATTTGAGTCCCATGTGTCATTGACATTTTGATTCGAAATGTCATTGCCGCTGTTTTGATGCTTGTCAGAGATATTCTGAAAGCAATCAAAATTTCGTTGGCTTGTTTGTATTTTATTTAATTTAATTTTTTTTTTTCGTTGTCTTGTATTTCTTTAACTTGTTAAACCGATTAATTGCCAACAATCTGATGGTATCATTGACATAGCAGTCATGCTTTTCCATCGAACAAGATGATGCGCGGACTCATGTAATCATAAGAACGAGTATTTGATTGAGGCGCAGTAATTAAAATTGACAAATTCTCACCAATGGTCTTGGACATTTGCACATAAATACTCGTGCCTATCTCTTTTTTTTTTTCTTTCTTTGACAAAATGTCCGTGATGCGATTCAATTAGCCAAGAGAAGGAGTGGCAAGGAACAACAATCGGTTTCAGTTAAATTGGGCGGCTCTTGTTCTTTTGCTTTTGAGGTGGATTTTTATGTCTTTCCGATCGATAGTTGTACTTTTGTTTGGTTCTTAGCTTGATCTAAGTAATTTACTGAATGCCTTAATTGCTCACTTTTTTCGAACTTCCTTGGAAAAATGCATCATTTTGGAATGCAGTTTATGTTGCATTCGAAAGTGCACTGGACTTTAGTAATGATATGTGTGGATTGGTTGGACATGTCGAAATATTCCACAAACATTTTCTTAATGATAACTTCAAACCAGCATTTGTCTTTCAAAGCCAAAATGACTACAAATAAAAAAGCTTTAATATATTTTATATATCCCCTTTTAAAGGGTGTTTTTTTTAGTTACTTCACAGGTCCAAAATTATTCGCTCATTAAACGTTTCCTTCAACAAATCATCATGTTGCGCCATCTTGTTAAAACAACAGCTCCCCCACATCAAAGCGATAAATAAAACACACCAAACTGTCAGTTTTTCTGGGATGTAAGGGCGTCTCGAAAATGGATTGAGGATTATTTACAATCCAATCCAATCGGGATCAACAGCAATCTCGTTTCGAGCCCATTCACCAAATTAATTTGCATGCGTTGTTCAGGCGTCAGTCTATTCATGATAAAAAGGCAAACCAAACTAAAGATAAATTATATTGCAGATAAAATAAAGTGCACGACTGAGTCGTACAAACTTGCTCTAATGTGTTACAGTGGTCTTGGGGCTTGCGATTTTGGGAAAAAGCATTGAAAAAATCATATGAAATTTTATTAATCACTTAAAAACCACGGGTTAGAAACCATCTGATTTCTTTTACTGTTTTGAATTTCAAAGAAAAAACATCAAAATCGATCGACCAGTTTTTTTCAAAAAAACGGTTTTTTTTTTAAATCTTCGAAAACGTTCCCAGTTTTTTTTCGAATATGCCAACATCGAGCAGATTGTAGTTCTTATCAGAAAACAAAAATTTTAAAAGTTTTGAATAATCCGTTTTTGAAAAAACCAAAAATTTAAAAAAAAACCTTTTTTTCTAAACTCAAATAAACAATTTTTTTTTAAAGTGAAGAACTTATATTATTTCGTTTGTAAAAGAGCTTTCAGATTCGAAATTTCATCGAGATCCGTTAAGTGGTTTTCGAAAATCTATACTATGAAAAAACTGGTCCTATGGGAGGTACAGTTAGAAGACTTTTCCTGAAAAACTAGTTCCATTCAAAACATACAATGTACCCAAAAAACACCATTCAGAAAATTTTATCAAAATGGCAGGTACCGTTATTTTTGGAGCTTGAATGCTAGTTCCGAAAACTCCTCTGTAGGATATCATAATAATTCTAATTATGTACTAAGTTTGAAGCAAATTGGTTCAACCGTTTAGGCTGAAGGCAGACAGGCAGAATTGTCGGACATCCTTTATAACGTATAGTTAGTTTTGGCTGTGGGTTGATTAGGCAAAAAATGCCAGCTACCCAGTTTCCTGTAATGGAAGATGGAACACGAAAGCAACAACCGTTTTCTCCTCTAGTGCATCAGCAGGGCTCCGTGAAATAACTCCAAAAGAAATAACTCCCCAAAAAACAAAATGAAATAGCCCCCCAAATCGGAGCTTTATTTCATTATGGAATAAGTCCCCAAATTCGAATATGAAATAAGTCCCCAAAACGCATGAAATATAAGTCCCCGAAAACAAAAAATAATGAAATAAGTCCCCAAAAAATAGTTAATAAGTCCCCAATTTAAAGAATTGTCTTGCCATTTTATATATTTTCCAATGAAAAAAAAAATTAATTATTAAAGCAAAATAAGATTTTAATATATGTACATTTTTAATGTATTTTCACTTTTCTTTTTCTTAGTTCTCAGAAACAAAATCTTATTCTGCTTTCTTTTCTTTTTCTCAAATTTAATTTTTCACAACTTTTTTGGGGACTTATTTCATAGTTCACTCCCCAAATTAAAAATGAAATATGCCCCCAAAAAACATGAAATAAGTCCCCAAAAATTAGGAGTTATTTCATATGAAATAAGTCCCCAATCTCATACAATTTTTTGGGGGGTTATTTCATTTTTGAGTTATTTCACGGAGCCCATCAGCAGTAGTCAGTATAAGAGATCAATGAATTATTATTACATTTAGGTATGAATTATAATCAAAATTTGTATCGTTATTTTTACCGATCCATTGTTCTTTAAGAATCTTATTGGTCAACTCAACGATTTGCTTTTTTTGAAATATTATCTAAGTTTTGTATTTTAAATATCTCAAATAGAACTAGCCTATACAGATGCTTGAATTGTTAAATATATAGCTAATATGATGCCATCAACAAAAATTAAGTTCCTGATCTGTTCGCCACTGAGTAAAATTACAACAAAAATCTATAAAAAATGTTCCATCTTAACTAAATATTGATCTACAACTAGCCCAAAGAGACAACCCATCGTCAGTGATTGAAAAGAAAAATATCAATATCAACCTACTCCTACGAATTTCGAGTTTTTAGCTGTTCAACACAAAGACTCCCCGGGCAATGTGCCTACAAGACTTTAAACTTTGTTCGAACAAAAACAATGCAAACAAAGTCACAAAAATGCAATAAAGTTTAAAAAAGAACACCAACAAATTAATGATGGCATAAAAATGTATTTTATAGATTGCTAATGGATTCAGCTCACCCTCAAAGTAACTAAATACACCGACCAAGTATATCATTAAATTTAATATGGACGCAGTGCGTATCCCAGGAAGAAGACGCCTACAGTTCAACCGATAAAATTAAAAAAACAAAAAATATATACACATACTTACATGTACAACTAATAGGTGGATCAAGTGGTGTGAGTGACCATTAACTGAGAAATGGACTTCGTATCTGTCCCTTTTGACCTTAAACAATTCAATAAT
The DNA here is from genome assembly GCA_916050605.2 of Platycheirus albimanus. Lineage (NCBI taxonomy): Eukaryota > Metazoa > Arthropoda > Insecta > Diptera > Syrphidae > Platycheirus > Platycheirus albimanus. The sequence goes on from OU696697.1 coordinate 154,568,039, forward strand.
TACACTAAAAGTCTAAACAATGCTGATGAATGAGGAGAGATTGTATTGGTGTTGCGCATATGTTATGAAACAGTGATTAATGTCTTTCTAACATTTTCATAAGAAAAGGAATAGAAGTTATATTTCGTGTTTATGGGCCAGCCTCGAAAGGGAGCATCATCATAAAGGAACATTTTTTCTTTGTTTATTCTTTTTTTTTAATACTCGTAACATCTAAGGTTTCGCAGTTAAAAATTCTTTTCCACAACAAAGTTTGTTAACCCCGAATAAATCTGCCCTTTCAAAATAACATCATGAGAGCTTGACTCGACCCACAACAAATACTATTAACTGCAGATTTCGGAACATTAATCCGGTCATGTACCGCAGCGGTGCCCTCGATGTTCCAACATTTATCCGTTTACCCACAGGATTCATCGTCTCTCTACCTACAGCCTACACTAACTTACTTTTTTTCTCGTGGGATGTCATTTAACAACTAACTGTAATTTGTCAAAAATAAAAATATTCTGCCCCACACATTCTAAAAGAATCTGAATCCGAATCCGAATCTGAATTCAACTGGAAACGAAAGGGAAATAAAAGTATCTTTTTGGCTTCTGCTCGTACGGTAGCATGTAAATTTCTACAACAGGCAATTTATCGTCGCCAGAAAAAAATGCGCGTCGCAAAATACACCGCCAGCCTTACCCCGCCCCTTTGGCGTCGTCTCCAGCTTCCTATACTTCTTGTTTTTGTTTTGCGGTTGCATTTCTGTTGGAGGGACCACCATCGAGGCCCGACACGACCTTATTGCTGCTGTCGAAACGCTTTTCAAATGTCTCACTTATCTTTCGCTCGTGATTTCTCATACCAAACCAAAAAAAAAAATAATCTCACAGAAAACGCATCTTCTTGTCCTGGAATGATTGTCAACCCAAATCTTTGATTCTGCATTTGACAATGCGACCATGTTGCTACATTTATTTAAATCCAACGATGAGTCTGTCCAAAAATGACTCTCTTAATACCTTTTATTGTGTCAAATCAGAAAAGATGAGAGTCGATGGTCAATCTCCTCCTCAGCTTAAATAGTCTGTTTTGTCCGGTTAATGAGACGACTGAAGCGCCGCACCACGCCGCTCCGGCCGGCCGCACTGCTCCCACATGTGATTTATTAGCGACCATACATAAAGTCGCGTCCACACTTTGTTCCCGCCATTCATGATGGTTGTGCAGAGAAGAAGCGGGAAAGTTTCCCGAAACAAAATGAGAATCCGTGCAAATTTACTAATAATTCCGAAATGGCAATTTAACATTTGTTTCCCTGGTTCTCGTTTTGGCCCTGATCATGGTCCTGGTATACCAATAATACTGGTACTGGTGTTATGCAGGATCGACCGGGCGGAACACAGAGGTGAGAGTGAGTAAGTGGTGCGATGCGTATCTGCAGCGGCTAAAGAAGAATGTGAATGTTTTGTAAATGGATTGTTGCACTCAGGTTGTTGGCGCTCCGCTCCTGCCCGTGTTATTAATGGCGATATGAGAAATGGGCTTTGTCGAGCTCAGATGCATGCACAGGCACAGACACAGGCTTAAGCACAATTATGTTTTCTAAGCGAGTTTCATCGGTGCGGCCGGCGCGGCGGTCGGTGGTCGGTGGCGGTGGCCCAAATTTGACTTGAGGGCAGTTGGTTTTTAGGTTTGAATTAACTTTATTGCTGGTTGGGTGTTCTCTTGTCCTGGGTTAAAATTATTTTATGACTGCTAAGCCGTAACGCTAATTGAATAAAATTTGAACCGAGTAGCATCATGTTATTAAGACAAAAAAACATACCATTACCGTGGCATTGGCAAACATAATGTACCTATCTGATACCATCGAAGTCTTGCAAATTTAAGTGGTATAATTTATATTTGAAAATCAAATTGGTATTAGAAATAAAGCGAAATACACTAGCCAAATTTCAAAGAAAAACTGGGTATTAAAAACGTGATCTCATAATGATCAAAAAGTAACCATATGCTTCTTAACAATAAAGTACCAAATTTTTCGAATTATCTCAATGAGCTCAAATTCCAAAGATGAAAAATGTTTCAACAGACTGTCCAGTATTTGAAACAACTGTCCCCCATCACACAGAATTAAATCTTTTTAAAAAGCAAAGAATACGTATGAAAATATTAAATATACTTCTTCCTGGAATTTAGCTTTAAAGTTTTAAGTTTACCAAAGTTGTCAAGTTCTTTTTTAAACAAATACCGTACAAACTTATTTATTTATTCATTTATTTGTCGGTTAAAATTTACTGCCTTAGGGGTTAGTTATAGCGATACGGAAAACCAAACCGAAAAAATTTTCAAATGGAATTTTGTATGTTCTGATTCAATTTTTTAGACAAATGCTACACTGATCGATGACAATCAATGCAGATAATGTTTTTGTTCATAATAATTTTAATTGAACAAATACTTTTTGTTAAAAATGTAATTTCTTATTTTTCTTTTATACGTATAACAGAAAGATGAATAAATACATTTTTAACAAAAAGTACAAGTTCAATTCAAATTTTGATTTGCAAAATAAATTCTCTGAGTTGGTTGCCATCGATCAGTATAGCATTTGTGTTTTAAATCGAACCATAACATATTAAATTTTCCCTTTGAAAATTTTTTCGGTTTGGTTTTTCAGAGAATTTATTTTGCAAATCAAAATTTGAATTGAACTTGTACTCTTTGTTAAAAATGTAATTTTTAATTTTTCTTTTATACGTATAACAGAAAAATATATGTATCTTGTTTTGCAGCGTGTTTTTAGTTCTGAAGATCTGGGAGTAAACTTAAGCCCAGACTCGGGTGTCACGGAACACGTAAACTTTAGTTTAAAAAAAAGCTAATTCCATGTTGGGATTTGTTAAAAGATGGTCGAAGGAATTTAAAAAAAAATCCTTTTGTAACCTTAGTTTTATATAACTGTCTTGTTCGCCCCATTTAGAATATGTACCACAGGTATTGTCTAGGTATCGTATAAGTCTAGGGTAGAGGCAGTTCAGCGTAGTTTCATTCGATTTGCTTTGAAGGGTCTCTCCTGGACATATCCTTACAGCCTCCCATCTTTTTTATTTGTGCTTGTGTTATGCTTTTTTGCTTACTAACAACTAATATTTGCACCATATGATGAGCCAGTAATATTCTGGTATGGAACCATTTTCTCGTCGTCTCCCCGAAATTAGACTCTTTACCTATACCGCACTCTGTTTGATTGGGAAAGATTTTTTGCAATAAGGTTTTTTTCACTTCACAACGTAGCCTTAGAATTTTATCTCATGTTTGGAGTTTGAAGATAGAGATCATTTGGAGCTAAGTAATATGGGCTTAGCAATAAATACAACCAAAAATTTCAGCAAACCCAATATTAAAGGATATAAGAAATTCTGGTTGCTGAAAATTCAAATTCACACTGGATTTCTTTTTATGAGCCAAATACATCTTGCAACCTTCTGAAGCTTCATCTAAAATCCTAATTAATGTGAGTGGCCTGATATTAACTCCAGAATGCAATCAAAAGCCTTTAAATAGCCCGAAACCATCCACACCTACGTTCAGTTGAGTCAACGATTAATCTTCGCCCAAAGTAACTTCCGTAATCAACTTTCTCACCTTTCCTCATTACCAAAAAGCCTCCACAAATCTTATTAACTTTCTTTCCCCAAAAAAGGAGATTCCTTGCAATCCCAATCCCAATCCCTGGCTGCAATCGGAAACATGTGCCAAAACACACTTAAAACTCCAGTCAAACAAAAAAAATTAAACAAATGTCTTCCAACCACCATTTTGCTGTTGCTTATTGTAAATTATAGCGATTCTCATCAGATGAGTGTCCATGAAGAAGTGTGCTTTGTCGTTTTCTGTTTTTTTTTTTTTTTTTTTTGCCCGCTGATATGGTAAGGCTCAGGAGCAAGGAGGAGGTTTTTTTTTTAAGTAAACTGTGTCTTGTTGCTGCTGAAGGTTGGTGCTGCACACATTCAATTTGAGTGCTTCTTTGGATTTTTTAGCTGATGACTTTCCACTCATAACAATGCCTCATAAAGAGGAACTTATGTCGTTTTGTTGTCGGATCAGATCACCCCACACAGATTTATTCTTCTGGACCAGATGTTTGTCATAAGCTTTTCACTCTCAACCACCAAGGATATTGTAGATGTAGAATCGGTAATTGCGACGCACAAGTATATAACATTCAGACACTTATAATATTGCAACCTTTACGGCTCCATGCTATATGCTTGGCCATGAAGGTGAGTTATGGAGGAATCAAAGATAGAACGTTCTGAAATCCTGGGCATTAATTAGTATAGTAAGATCTTCGTTTTTATAGAAAAAAATACTTCGATAGGAGAAAATCATAGTGAACATGCGGCTATCGCCTGTGAAATCAGGATTTATGTGGCGATCAACGCCATCTAGGCTATTGTGTTGGACAACATTACGTGAATCATAAAACATAATCAGGAAAGAGCGTTGAACGTCGTCATTGCCGTGATCGTCATCCTCATCGTCACCATCAAGCCATGCCGCCGCAGCCGCCTCCACCGCTGCCATTAAGGTACACACCTTCATTTCGAAGAGCAAATGACTTCGTTCGGCTCCTTTTCCTCCTTAAGATTCGAGTTCAGGACAGGACGAGCAACAAACAACGAGAGCAATGCAACAACGTTACAACCAACAACGTGCAGAGGTGGCAGATTATATTCCATTATTTATGAGCGGAGCTCCGCGCGTAAATTCGTTTCTTCATGCATGTGCTCCACCAGTCAAGACTCGTGATATCGCGTCCCTGAGTGTGTGGACTGGAGAGGAGACTGGACTGTGGAACTTGCGTTCAATATGGTGACATCTAGTTGATGGCTAATGCATTAAAATCGTCTCACCTAATCTCCTCAGTTCGTTAGCTCGGGATGCGGCGGGGCTTGGGAATCGTGAGTGGATCAATATGTGTGCACACAATTCCATTAATGGGCGAAAATGTGGGTGGGTTTGTTTGCAAAGTTGCTGGATATGGCACCTTTCGCTGTCGTCCGTGTCGCGCCGCGTCTCGTAGCGTCGGTCGGCCTGGAAGATGATGATCAGAACGTTCTGCGTCTTGTGGGCTTCTTTTCTTGTACAAAATGTAAATCTGATTGTTGAAACGTTCTTGTTCTTGATGCAACTATGAGCAGATATTTCTGCGTATGTTTGTGATGGTTAAAGTGCTTGTGTAAATGAGCAACACTTTTCGCTAATTATCCCTGCGAACACTGAGAGAACGGTGTCGAGGATGTTTTAATGAATCTGAAGTGGGATTCCAAAATCGTATGCAATTATGATGCAGTTCATGCATAAGGCTTTAATGGGTATAGTTCGAATTGAAAGTAAAAAAAGAAGTTGTCCGAACAAAACCGACAAAAGCAGTATCTATGTATAGTGTGTGCATGTTTGCAGGTGTTAATATTGGATGTTTGATCAACTTTAAAGTGGACTTCAATACAAAGTAGAGTAGAAAAGGAATGAGTTTCTGATACAATGTATCGATGGTTTATCAGTCTTGAAAAATGTCCGTACATAATTTTCTGTTAATTCCTCTTTAAAATATTGTAGGAATTGTGTTCTTGTTAGTATACAATGAGAACTTGTGTTGAACATCAATATGCGGTGCCGAACCTGCCTGTAGGCAAAACAGGCAATTGCCTAGGCCGGCACTCCTAGGAGGGCGGCATTTGACTTGAGCGGAAAAATCAGTACAACCATTTCAAAAGTAAAGAAGGGTTAACGCATACAGTTTGTATTATCAACGGTAACCTGGAACGAGTTTTTATGCACCAAAACTACTTCAATCAAAATCAGTAGACTTGTTTACCTGGTTGGAGCGTTTAGATAAACTCCAGCAGTACTCTCAAATAAACCGTTCCCAGGAATTTTCGTTTGAATCACTAATATACAAGAATGCTTTTAACGTTGCTAGAAAAATGAACATTATTGTGGATTTTATTGTAATATAAGCCTACGTAGCCGTCGTTATCAATCTGAACAATCTCTTAAAGCCATCGATCCAAAATTGAATTTTAAAGATGATTCCTTTTTTGCGTTATCAATGTTACGTTATCTTCTCTCGATAAGCGCTTTGTACAATATTAATTTCTCAGCCAAAATTTCGGATTTTCTTGCTATATTTCAAAGAAGGTGGAATTGAAAGACTGTGAACTAATCAAACAATATTAACTGCAAAACTTGCCAACGTAGTACAAAAGGATATTATAGCGAAAGATCTCTTGAATGAAATTCAAACCTTCTTACTTAACTATATCCAAATTTACTAACGGCATTAAAGATACTATTAACGTTTCTTGTAGTTTTGCTACAGGCAAAGCTAGTTTCTCCAAACTGAAGCTAATAAAAACCTATCTAAACAATGACCCAAGAAAGATTAAACGGTCTTCCAACTACATATCTGCATTGAAAAATAAATGCTCAGTCCCTTTGAAGAAGAAGAAATCGCTACGAGATTAACAAAAATGAAATCGCGCCGAGCAGCATTTTAGGTTCGAAATTGTAAAAAAAATTTTATTTCGTCGAAAGCCTTTAATTATTACTAAATAAAGCTCTATGTAAATGTTATTGTTTTAATTGTTTTTTTTTTTTTATTTATTTTTGGGGCGGCAAAATAACAATTTGCCTAGGGCGGCGAAATTCCCAAGTTCGGCTCCGTCAATATGGTTTAAATGCATTCATTTATAGGAATTGTTAAAGAAAGAAAGAGTTAAATGCACCACTCTCTTTTTCATTCAGGGTCAGTCGGTCATCACACGTTAAACGCTGTGGTCATAGGAACCTTATTTCAATTAAGGAAATATAAATATAAAAATATAACTAGTGTTTGCTTAAAATATGTAACAAATTCAGAAGTGGGATTTACCCGCAATAGGTAAGTAAGTTAAAAAAATATATTTAAATTATAAAATTGCTTGCGATAGCGACCGTTAAAAAAATTATATAAACAAACGGGAATGAAATGTAAAAATAAGAAGCAACACATCGTCGAAACTGTTGAGTCGCATTTATTTGTAATTTTGTTTGTTATATTTCATTTTATATTGGTTGTTTAAAAAAAAATAATTTAACGAAACGAAATTTAACGAAATCAGAAAAAAACGAAACGAAACGAAAATTAAGCAAATGTGAAAAACGAGACAAAAAAATTACAATAACGAAACGGTTCCTCTGTATGTTACCGTTGTCAGTTGGAAAACGATAATGCTGTCCGTCCTTGTCTCACTTTATTAGGAAGCGATGGCAAGCAGATGTTCCTGCTTTTTGGGTTTATCTATGTTAGTGTGCGACAGAACAAAAGATAAAGACAATGCAAATCAAAGTTTTGAGGCAACATCTAAAAGCGAGAAGATTTACGGTACAAGTGGGTGAGAGAAACAGTTGGTTAATGGGAGTAGGAAAAATGTTGCGAGTGCTAGCTAACTGCTACGCTTCTATGTACTAAACAACAACAATGTAGTTGATGTAAACGGAGCAACATTATGTCACTCAATTTGAAGACCAAAAGAGAAAATGGAAGCAATGGTTCGAGTAAGATCGTCGATTTAGGAAACTTAAAGGCCAGATAGACCCTGCATCGGACCAATTTAACGGCGAGGAAACGAGATCGTTTTTTTCTGAGGATGGCCGAATGTTAAAGAAAGAAAGAGTTAAATGCATCACTCTCTTTTTCATTCAGGGTCAGTCGGTCATCACACGTTAAACGCTGTGGTCATAGGAACCTTATTTCAATTAAGGAAATATAAATATTTTGTTTAAAATGTGTAACAGAATAAATTTAAACTTTGATAACTCCAATGCTTTTAATTGGATATAAGCCCGAGCAAAAACCTTGAAGAGCGAAGAAATGAGTTTCGAATGTCTGCATAAAACAATAGCAGGGGGAAATTAAGCCGGGGAAAGCATTCTACATTCGTGTTGTGCTGCATAAAAGTGATTCCCTATGTTGAAGAGTACTTCTGATGTGAGGCCCAAGAGCATTGTGATGAGTAATCCTTACCTATTACGGCGAAATAATTGCAGAGGAGGAATGCAACTGGTTATTGCGCTGATGCATGAAAGGTTCAAGTATGACATTATTTATGGAATATTACATCGTTCACCTTTCTAACCGAGTGATCCAACTTGCAATGACTCTTCTGCAAACATCTGGCTGAACTTAAGTGATGGCCTGTGTTAAGTTTACCTTCAGAGAATCTATTATGTTTATTTACATAGATGTGAGATTTGAGTGGGTCCGATCGGATTTTTTACGGGTGCAGTCCCAAATCCTGGCGTAAAATACTTCAAGTTGATTTGTCCAAGTCTGCGAAAGGAACGTGGCTATGTTTTCTGCCGATCTTGCGTTTCTTGACGTACGAATATTAGCTGATTGATAACCGAACCAGTTATCTCAAGTTGGTTGAAGAGTCAACTGTGATACGGAATAATACGACTATGTTATGTGTTTGTTGTGGTTTTTAGGGCTCTTTTCTAAATTATACCAAGGAGACCCAAATTTAGTTCACAGATTAGTTGGGCAAAATATTTCTTGCAAGCTTGCAACCTATTATAGCAATTTTTAAAATTTCCCTGCACTTTCACGACGCGACGTCAAAAATTGTTTGTTTGTTCAAATACCTAAACCGTTAAGTTATTCTGTTTCCAAGGACATTTATGATAATCATGGATAGTGGCGTAGGGTGTATGTAGGTCATGCTTTAATGACAGAAGACAGCATTGAGTTTTTGAAGCATTGAACTCAAAACTATTGATAATTCCCCGTGGTGCAATACTGCAATACACTATCGTTGCAATATAGTTAAAACTGAAATATTATTAATTTTAAAGAAGATTCATTGATTTCATTTAATTTTTTGCAGCACGTCCAAAAATATTTTGTAAAATACATACAAACCCCTCTCATTAATGCTGCTTCCTGTTTTGTTCATTTCGAGCACATTTCGCCTGGTACATGGTGTCCTAAAAGTCAGTTTCTATATGTGAATTGGCTGATTACGCAAAGAAAAACTTGAGGCTTTTAGGAAATCAGTTCAAACAAATTTTCCTCGCTAGTTTAGCATATGATATTTTATTTCCTATGAAAACACTCTATGAAACCCCATTCTTTAAAAAATGGTTTCCATTTTAAGGAGGTTTTTGTATGAAATTTTATAATTGCAGTTTAAGGCAGCTGCTTGCCGAATTAAATTTCGGGATAGCAGTGGTAGGTACAGTGGTAGAGGTGTGGGTTCAAGACCGACTCTATTTAGAATGTTCGTTCTGTATTACCCCCGGCTTGAATTAGATGCCTCCGTCACAGTGGGATGTCCAATTTAATCAACTTAAGTTTTTAATCCTTATATTCGTACGAACTAGTGCGCCTTCAAGCATATTGTTAAATCCATTCTTCCGTGGTATTGTTAGATACTATTGAATGAATTGTGGTAATCCTAAGATTCTTAGAGATGTCAAACAGAGAAACTTATAAAAGGATCTCTTGAAAGTTTGAAAGATAACTAAAGATTATAATTATAATCAAACCCAGTCTTTTACTAAAAATCTGTGACAAAATACTAAAGTTCAAATTGTCCAATAAACCCACAGAAAGGGTTACAATAATTGTTATTCTCAAGCCGAAGTCACTTGTAATTTCTCATGTGAAATAATTTCGATTGTTAAACTTGGTCGCACGTTTCTTCTAATCTGAAAAGCCAGTGAGTACGAGAAAAGCAGCTCTTTCATTTTTTTGGAGTGTTCTATTGTATCAATAGAACATGTTTAGCCCTCACATAATTTCATGTTTAACAGACATTTTTCATCTTTTCTTAATATTCTTTTTCCAGGTCGAGAGTAAATATTTGTGGGACACAAATAGTTAGAGTCAATATAGGTTCACAATACCTTAACGCCTCATTTACATTTTTCAGCGCAAACGTTCATGAGATTTGGTATAATTTCTTTCTTATCTCAAAGTGATTTCAATAGAACATTGAGTCATGTTCCAAGACCCTAATAAGTCACATAAACATCAGTTGAGACGCTCTATGACTTGACTGAGCTGATTTTAAAAGTCTTGTTCATGTGATTGGTTTCTGTCAACAATCCGTTTTATTTGTCAATAAAAGGTACAATGCCTTATTCCAACCGTCGCGTCGCGTCCGTCGCGTCATCTGGTGTACTCTGTAAATCTCCTTAGCAGTGTGTTTGCTCGAGGCATAGTCCGCAGGTTAAGACCGTGAACTTCCACAAATAGTCGTTAAAATGAAAACATTTTCCGGGTAAAAAGTGCCTAATACTCGTACCTTTTCCTATACCATGACCAACATAATATATATAAACCCAAAGGAAGAAAGAATTTTAATTGTCACAACATACATACACTACACATGCTGACTAGCGCAAGAGATGTGACCTGCCTCAAGCCACAACCATGTTTAAGTGGAATCTCCTCCAACAACGCCAATACGCTGGCTGGCCGCGTGGTATTGGTGGTGGTTACTATGGTGTGGTGCGCCTGAACGGACACGGCACCAAGATTCCATCTGCGAAATGAGTGCATTTTGTACACATTTATTCAATTCGACTACGATCTTACATGATGTTCATCATCCTGGGAGAGGACAACGAACGTGAAATGATATTAATGATCGTAGATTCTGGGACGGATAAGTCCTTTTGAGCTGAACAAATGGAGCTAGCATTCCGGACTATTATCACATCACAGTACCAACAGGTCGTCGTTGTATTCGTGTTTGTATACTCATAGTTCTTTTTGTTGTTGTTGTTGTTGAGAATTGATTGTAAGATTTCACTTGGATGAAGCTATATTATGGCAGAAATCCTTCGAAGAAGAAGATGATTATTTTTATTTTGTAGCAAATCTTGGTTGCAGACACTAATGAAATCGTGGGTGTATCTGTGAAACTTCCACTCTCGACGGAGGAGGATTTATTGGTACATCAAAGAGCATCTGTATCGCGCATAGTTGGCAGCCAAGAAGGAGTATATTTTTTTTTTATTTCGAAGAACAACATTGTTGCTGATGTGTAGAAAAGTAAATTACTTTTGGTGGATTGCGGTGTGATTTATTAATTTTGATATTTTTAGTTGTGGACAAAAAATAGCTTGGCTTCGGTATCTATTTTTTTTTTTTCGAGATTTCAAGCAATAGTCTGCATTCTTAATTAAACGGCTAAGATTTTGGTAAGCTTTACTTAACCGGATTCAGACTTGGAAAATCTATGACCGACCAAATCTTCTTACTACGCCAGATCCTGGAGAAAACTCAACATCGATACCCGCCACCACTTCGTCGATTTTCAAGCAGCCTACGCCATTTTTAATAGAGTTGAAGTTTATCGTGACATGTCCAACTTTAGAATTCCTACTTAAATGATACGCTTTATCAAGATGACGTTGGAGAATGCTCGCTGTTCCTTCAGATTTGGTACGAACTCTACTAAAACATTTGACACAGAGGGTTTAGGCAAGGTGAAATATTGTGATCCAGCTGTTTCAACATTGTTCCACAGTACGTCATCAGGCACCATAATTAGGTATAAATCGACACAATTACTTAGGTTCACGGATGACATTGACGTGGTAGAAAAAATTAAGCGAGCAGTAACCGGTGACTTCACTATCATGGATCAAGCGGAATTTGACCGAAAACAAACAAGGACAAGACGCAGTACATGCTTTCATCAACGAAAATCCTATCCCACCACTGAGTTGGCCAGAACGTGACCATTTCATAATACAAGGTGGGCAAAAAGAAATCACCCTATATTGGAAGATGCTCTCATTTTTGCAAACGGCCGCCAATGTCAAATCTGTTTTGACATTTGTGGAAGACAGATGCAGAATACAAGTGAACAAGCCATGGAGCGATACATGAAACGACATGAACCGATATTCTGAAGGCGGCGGCGGCGTTCCCGGGTCGCCTCATCTCTCGTTTTAGCGATTTGCACTGGCATGCTAGATCGCCCGATTTAACCGTTTCAGACTTTTTTTTGTGGGGTTTTTTGATGTCCCGTGTTTTGTTTACGTGAACAAGCCCGAGACTCTGGAAGCTTTCAAGGACAACATTCGACACTACTGCGAGAATCTGTCGTCCGAAGTTCTCGCTGAAGTGATGAAAAATGTCATTAAACGAGAAATTAATTGTGACGGCACCCATTTGGCTGATATCATCTTCTCGACTTGACCAATACAATTCCAAAGGTTCAAATAAACATAATCAAAAAACGGAATCGAAGTTTTTCATTTAGAAAAAAAGAGAGTCAAACAACATCGGATGGATAACTTCTTTTGGCCCACCGTGTAGATATAACTTCGAGGTATAGTCAGTGAATTTGTCTGCTGTAAACCCATCCAGGCAACAACATCAGCGCTGAAATCAAACGCAGACTAATCGCTTGTTCTTTGAGCTGAATTGAGGAATAAAGCCCTATCGAGAAGAACCAAGGAGACACTGTATATCTAGAACACTCATCATCCCGGTTCTGCCATATGGTGCAGGAGCATGGACCTGGACTGGACCCTCTCCGAATCGGATGAAAAGTCACTTGCAGTCTTCGAGAAAAAAGTGCTGTGAACGATTTATGGTCCTCTCTGCGTAAACAGAGAACACAACATTTGGCGAAGGGCCTAGCCAGAAAAAATTTGGATTCGACGACTAAGATGGCTGGGCTATGTAGAGCGAATGAACGTCGACGCTCCAGTTTGTAAGGTCTTCAATACCAAACCAGAGGGAGGGAGTAAGAAGCCAAGGTGGATCTAGCAAAGCTCTAGCTAAGCCATCATAAGTTAGAAAGTATTAATAGAGAATCTTAATTAGTTAAGAACTTTGGCTTATTGCAAACGTTTTTAATAAAAGCCACTCCATCGAGCAAACATCCATAACCATATAAAATAGTTCCACCAAATGCCGTCGAATTGACTTGGGGTCATCTTAAAGCATCAGATAAACTTGAAACTACTCGTAAAACTTCAGTGTTCTTATTGATGAAGCCATATTCCGCCTTAGGCCCAATGCTGAACTTTGGTACCCTTTCCCCAATCCTATCCATTCCGAGATCACGTAACATCCGATAAGAAATCTGAAAATATTCCTTTCTCATTAGATTGCACAAATAAGTCAAAGACCTTTAGGGTCATCCAACTTTCCTCCATTTCCATGTTCCATAAAATTATCACTGCGGATTATCGCCATCATTAAGAAAAAGCGCCCCAAAAACCCAAAACAAAAAAGGAACACTAATAAACGCAAATGCGACATATTGGTCACTCAACAACCACATCATCATCAATCAGTAAGATTTAAATTTTTGTTGTTGTTTTTTTTGTAATATTTTATGTTATTTAGGGAAGAATCAACCCACTTCATGTTTGATATAGCCCGCACTACCACACCTCCAAGCAATAAGTCGTATTGCCTTATCAGAGTTTTCGGATCGATTTTGGCGCGTCGTAAGAAACAATTTTCCATAGTTGATGCTGATCGGGAGTTAAGTTGGTTTGGAAGTCCCATAAACGCGCCACATCCACCAATTGTGCGGTGCAGCAACAACAACAACAACAGCGCGCGTTTAAGTATTTCTTGCATCTTGCTAGCGGGCATTAGCAGGAAGCGACTGCGGTACAAGTAAGGCTACAACCAAGGACAACATCGTCGCTTCTGCCACCGCCCAGCAACAAACCAAAGGAAACAGCTTCCAAAATGTATCTTCTATATACAGATACACCAAAGACCAAGACCAAGAGGAAGAAAGGAAGAAAAATGCAAAAAAGTAAGCTCTGGAATATTTAGCTGGGCGGACGTTGAGTAATTAAGACTGGATAACCCTGCATTACCATAATAATTAGCCAAAAGCGCTTTTTCGGTTGCGGATTGCGGTCCTGGCCATGGCCACAGCCGCATCGAGTGCGCTCTCATTTGCTTACAATCTAGCCATAAATTATGAGTGCAGCAGGAGTGCAGGGCGTAGATAATTCGCTGAGATACAGATATGCGCGCCCGCTCTCATGACTCTCACTGCACACAATCGGCAGGTACAGTGAAAAGATGGCGACGAGCGAGTGGACATTATAATTTTTTTGTTTCTGTTTTTTTTTTCTTTCTTCATTTTTGCTTTTTATTAGCTTGTTGCTGGTGCTGGTTGAGGTCCTCTCTTGGTCACAATCTAAATACGATCAGTTTGTGGGGCTGCCAAGTGCAGGTTTGCCGGCAGTCGTCCTTGCGCATGTGTGAGTGTGATAAATGGATAGAGAGCTAGCTCTGTGTATCTATTACAGCGGCTGCGAGGAGCAAACAACTCATCACTGATCATCAGATGCAGTGTGCTTTTGGCGCAATATTTTCAACTAACGCATTCGTTTCGAGTGATCCTCCCTTCAAAATTTATCGGAGGGGGCGATGATACAGCGGAACCATCGATCGACTGAGAGTGGACCCATACAACGATCATGATGATGATGAAGTTGATTTGCTGTCAACTTTCGAATGGAATCCGATCGATTCTGTCATGGATCGAATCGCATGAAGATGCGCATCCACCGATCCACCGACCGATCGATGAGGAGAAGTATATGTTTATACTCTCGTAGGTATGGTATGTGTTTTAAACTTTGGAAAACGTGTTTTGAGACGCGTTTTGAGGGCTCTAGGCGATGCTTGTTAAGGTATCTATAGTAGGTACATACGTACGTATGTGCGTGCAATTGGACACGGAGGGACGAAACGAAATGACCGACCGGCCACGGCGCGGAGTGCGATGACGATCGCACAACACAAACTTGTAGTTCATCTTGCTGTTTTCACTCAGAACAGTTGTTGTGCTGATGCAGAAGTCTTGTGCAGCACATTTATGAATTGGTTAAATGGAAATTGGCTGCAAGTCAATCGAACCAGTGCTAGTTTGGCTAAGGTGACTATAGAGAAATAAAAAAGTGATTCTGGTAACATAGAAATGAAATTATTGGAAACACCTTATTAGATACATATAGGTTCTTACATTATTGTTTCTATAGTTCCCCTCAAACTGTTGTTATAAATTTAAAAAATATCCAGAAGGCATTTATTTTCTCTGAACGCATTCAATATTTTGTGAACTTTACAAGAGTCCAAATGTCTTAACACATGCGGTTAGATTATTTAATTTGTACTTTTGTGTTCAGTGAAACTAATGAGTAAATATCCGAGAGCCTATTTGAAATCTATAGTGGGTCAAAAGAATGTGCTACTACTTCAATATTGCCTATTTTCATTAATAAGTTGAGATCATTGATAGGAAACCAAAACCTGAACCAAAATAGGCCCAACTACAGGGTTCTGTGCATAGTTATCTACTTTCAGGAACTTAGATGTAGATATCACTGTTCATATTGCTACACCTGTGGTGAATGGTCGGCTTTATTTGTATGAATCTTCAAGGCTTCAAGGGTTGTTTAGGTCCAGCTGTCACTAATTTTTCATTTCATTTACTTTAGTCATCCCTAAGCGGTGCACGAAAGCGAAACTTCCACCTTTCCAGTTCGACTTTTACTAACTAAAGGTTACCATTTGGTTTTGTCCTTTGTTAATCTTGTTCGAATTTCATCTGGATTCATTCTTTTGATGCCTCCGAATATTTTCCTACTTCAATATGGTTTCTTGATATATGTTGTAAATTTTAAGTCATATTCAACATCAAATATTAACATTTCTTAAAAATTGTTTCCGACTTTCAACAAGCATGTTTTCGTAAAAAAATTAAAACTCGAAAAAAAAATTAAAGATAACTTAGCAATACATCCAAGTCTTAAAATTTTTAAAATCATCGAATTGAAAAATGTATCCAAGTTGTCTTTTAATTTGAATGTCTCTTATAATCGGGCTCATAAGCTATCTTCGGATTCTTTGTCAAACAGCACATACCATGTACATTGTTCACAGTCACTTCAAGGAAAATTAAGAACCGATTGTGCACCCAATCAAGATCGACTGGTGGCCCATTCTCAATCAGGGGAGATCACAAAAGTGGAAATTTTAAAGTTACTTGTATCAAATTTTGTAGCTGCCGGTTATCTAGATTTTGATATATCTTCTCAAAACCAAATGCTCAAGCCCTCAACATTATTAAATAGGAATATTTGAAATAATATTTCCGTAAAAGATACCACTACTTAGGAGGACATCAATAATTCTTAAGGATGACGTTGCCAGTAAAGTAATTAACATCACCTTAAAAAAAATATTCAGCTGCTGTGTTAGCATTATGAAACCCAAAAAAGGCCATCTATTGTTTATTTAGGGTGTTTTCTCAGCATGTGACTTTTTTCTTTTTAACCAATAAGAACAGTGAATATGAATATCAATCAACTAATTTGAAGAGCTGGTTGGTCATGATCATCAGATCGTTTTGATTCGGGTTGATTCATCCATGGACAAAGGTATGGGTCTGGTAAATTTATTCAATGTCCTCCTGAACCTGAACAACCAGATCAAGAAGATAAGTATGGATGAAATATATTGAAGATAAGGAAAAATTAATAAATGAAACCATTATACTTAATCATGACAACCATTTGAAGGAAACAGTCTGGAGTTATTTTGTCTCTGATAAATTGACATTTGTTGGGAGAAAAAAACTATTTAAGCAGTATACTCGTATTTGTTGAAGTCCAATAAATTTTGGTTTTTCTTAATAAATTGAACTAATTAATTGCTTAAGACAGGCTTTTGGGGTTTTCGTTTGAGATGTGTTGTATATGTATGTATTTCCATTAAAGCTATATTACATACTTTCCCAATGTTGTGTTTTTTATGGGATCTTCAATACAATTGCTCCAACTTTTCTCCTTTTCCGTAGTTTTCTTTAGAATGGTGATAGAAGGTTGTGAGCTTACTGAATTGCAGAGTTGAAAATACTGCAGTCTTTTGGCTACTTTAGTAAATTGAATGAAAATACTGCTTAGCAAAAGTCTTTTAACTAACTTAAAAACTTTAACTATTATACTACAGTCATCAGCCATTTTCAATATTCTGACTATACATATCTACAAGGCAAAATTATAGGATTGATCAGTCGAATCCAATTTTTATTTTGAATATAATGAAGGAGTCTGAAGAATTTTAGTTGAAAGACTGAAAAGTAGTAGTCAAAAGACTTACAGTTAATTGACTGCATTTAAAAGACTTTTTAAATATTAGCGAAACCGCAAAAGTACCGAAGACTTTCAAATGACTTAAATACTGGAACCAGTCAAAAAGTACTGCAGTTAATTAACTTACTTTTTTGACAGCTTTTTTTAACTGCACAAATTAATAAATAAATTAACTGCGACTTAATTAACTACAGTACCGAAGTTATGCTGTCTTTACAGCTCTGCTGAATAGATATTAAACACAAGATTATTTCGATTTATTTGTAAAGTAATATCTTCTTCGTGATCCTTCAATGCATGGTCACGCTACCGTGGATTGTCTTCCACTTCTTCGCTTTTGGACAAAGTATTTGCTGGCGTGTGTCTGCCATTGATGACAAAATATTAACTATAGAAAAGAAAGTTATACAATTTTATTTAAAATAGTGGAACTAGGTTACGAATTCTATGAATAATTTTCGTAATTTTTTTTACATAACTACATTTACAAAACAAAACATGAGAGCCAAACTCAATGCTTTGGCAAAGTAGGAACAACAATGTTTGCTGTGCTGATGTGCTGAAACAACTTGGAAAAATATTTGCAAACCCCAAAAATATAGAATAAACCTGGCCATTCGGTATTGCCAAATCGCCAATATTTTAATATCCCATAATTTGTGTAGTTAACTGGTGCGACCTCCATTAGGGGCCGGTTATAGCAATCAGTAAAACGCATCACCAAACAAATTTCTTTTTGCAATATTGAATATATTTAAATGCGTTTTGAAACAAAAAAATATATGCAAATCGGTGAATAAAAACACAAATTAATTTATTTTAAAAGAAAATATTGATTCCGAAATGATTTTTTTGAGAAAAACAAAATTTAGATTTTACTGACTGAAAACTTATTTCGTAAAATGAGCTTTCGTCAGTAAAATCTAATTATTATTTTTCGGCAAAATATACATTTCCTAATCAATATTTTCTTTAAAAATAAATTAATTTCTGTTTTTCGTCACCGTTTTGCATATATTTTTTGTGTCAAAACACATCCAAACATCTATACTCTATACATATAATAAAATTGTAACGGGTCGATGTCTGTACCTTGAAAATATAGATGCAAAACTAATACGGGGAGTCTCTTTTAGACCCACAGAAGCCAAAACAACCGTTTTTAGAATTTTTGTCTGTCTGTCTGTCCGTCTGTCTGTCTGTCTGTATGTTTGTACGCGCATCACGCAAAAACTACTGCATGGAATTGAATGCGGTTTTCGCAGATTTATTGGTAGTACGCCAACTTAAAATAAAGGCTTTATTTTATCGCAGGAAAATATATAATTCTGGTTGTTTTTTTAATATTGCTGAAATCGAACGTTATTCAATGAACTTAACGCAAAATTAAAAGATTTTAAGGAAGTTAGCGTCTCAATTACATAATGGCGTTGGAAATCACACTTACCTTCATATACATGAATAGAAATAAGTAAGTCGTTCTGAATAGAAGTTACATCAAAAACATCATAGATAGCGCTATTTACCACCATATAGACAATGTCTCATTCAGTGAAAGCGGAAATCGAAAAAAATGTAACCATAAAGAACGGTGAACGAGCAATACCTACGCCCAAAACTGATGAAGTGGAGCTGCCATAAATAGCAGTATCGGCGCGTAGCATCGTTTTGAAAGTGGGCATTCGAATTAGGTATATTGCTTCAGAACCTAACCCTCCAACTTTGCAATTTAAACTGTTATGATTCTTCGAAATAATATTATACAGAAGCCAATAATCTTACGGTTGTAGAGCTGGTAAAGTATGTAGCTTTCATACCACGCATACCCCCCATTTTGAACCGGTTGTGCAAAAACAAAAATATACTGAGATACCTACTTTATTCTAAAATCCACTCGTACGAAGTAGCGGGCAAAAGCATTGTATTTATAATCTATACTATTCCCAATAAGAGGAAAGTTTGGTGCTTGATTGGTGAGTTAGAAGTGGAGTTTGTCTAGATTGCCATGGGAAACAAAAACAACAAAAGAAGACATTTGATGTAAAGAAGATAAGACAACTAGTGCCGCCATTGACGAAGTTCAGAACTAAAATAACCGAAGCCGGCTAATTCACTGTGCACAATTCACTGTGGGGACACTTCACTGTGCACAATTCACTGTGGTGCACAATTCACTGTGGCGGGCAATTAACTGTTATGGAAATAAATTTACAGTGGTGGACAACTGTGGTGGGGTTATTCGGTTATTCACTGTGGCAAAAGTTGAATAAATTCCACCTCTATAGTGATGAGCAGACATTGAAATACATCAAATGGAAGATGATTTTGCTTATGTTGTGTTGGTTTTATTTTCTGAATATGACCTTATGAAACTAATAAAAATTTTAAGTTTTCGACATCTGACAATTTTCGACCTGGTTTCAATTTGTTTCAGTAACTGAAAAAATTATTACAATCGGAACCAAAATCTGTTAGATTTTTGTTCTCTGTTTATTGATTTAATGAAAAAACTTTGTAAAGAATAATACTAATCCGTTTTAAGATTTAGGCATTGGGGACAGTTCACTGTGGTTTACAATTAACTGAGTGCATTTCATTGTGGTGTACTATTCGCGCGCGCGAATAGTACACCACAATGAAATGCACACAGTTAATTGTCCACCACAGTGAATTGTCCACCACAGTGAATTGTGTCAACAGTGAATTGTGCACAGTGAATTGTCCCCACAGTGAATTGTGCACAGTGAATTGTGCACAGTGAATTAGCCTAGACCCAAAATAACATGTTCCATGAAACTACTATAAAAATGTATATACAATGGCAAAAGCAAGTATTAAATATTGCAAAAAAAAAGGTTAACGGACGCGTTCACAACCGTCCCATGTCAAATTGTTTTATTTCGACTGTAATTTGTATTTATTTACTTAACTTCTCAATAGAAAGAAGTGTACATATTGAATTATTTACCACAATCATAAAAACAAATTGACTTATTGCTGACTTAAATTCCAAAAACAAATCACTTAAACTCAATTTAAAAGCCGTTTTTTTATTCTTCGTAATTAATTCAGTTTGTAACAAAATAGCATCAGTAACACCATCTCCGCCACTTTCACTATAGAATCCCAGACAAAAAATTTCTCCCAAGACAACTCCAATATCCAATCTCATAGAAATGATGAATTTTCAATTCGATATAACCAATAAATAGAAATGAAAAATTGATCATTTTGTCTGTGTGGCAATAAAATATTGTATCTTGCATCTTCTTCGGTCACATTTCTCATTCTCATGGTGGTAACACAAAACACAGCCAAAACCAGACCTCTGCAACGATTTGACTTGACACAGTGTCTTCCTTAACTCTCTTTCTCTCGCGGATCGCGAATGGGCATATATTTTCTTCATTGCTTTGCAGTGCCCCAGGAGCCCGGAGAAAATGGGGCAGGGGGGCGATGCGATATAGTGATGCTATTAGTGTTTGGTTGTAAGTTTTGTCGTGGTGAAATACATACATCAGAACGACACACAACAACTGAAATGCGTGCGCTTCTTTGACAGCATAATGATTTATACCTTGTCTAATGTGACACAATCGGGAACTGAACTCGAATCAAATTTAAATTAATTAGACTTCCAGGTGGGAGTGGATTAATCCAAGAAGGAGTTTCAAAATTGAGTGTGAGAGTACAGATATACGGAGTGCACAAGCTAGTCGTTTATGTATGTATGTATATAGAAGATCAGGTCTTAATTGGATTTGAAAAGTCATCACATAAATCACGACTTTTCGGTTTTGACAAATTATCTGTGACACATTGAGTGGGGAATAAATATTTTGTAGATATTCGTTGCTGCCAGCAGTAAAAATGGTGACACAAATTCTTGTATTTCCAAAAAACGTCATGTAACTGTCACCCACATACATACATGTCTATGAGGTTGAGTGTCTTGTGGACGCTGTAATGGAGATCTGTCATGCAATGCGATATTATTTGAATGTCAAGTACTCATAAACAACGCGTTAAAGAACATCACATGTACATATTTATACCACTGCGAGGAATAGTTAATATGATTTCTCATTAATTGCAAACTTTGTCCCGCTGCCGTGCCGTGGCGCGCCAGTTGGTAATAGCATAAGGATAGGACAGCTATGACTTAAAACTCATTTCGAAACTGACAGAACCATGTTAAGCAGTCAAATGTCCTCCTTGACATGTGACTTGAGGTTTAAAATTTCTATTCTTTTAAGTTTTTTTTTTTTTAAACGAGATTAGTTTTCAAATCACATTTTTAAAGCTATCGAGCCGAGAAAATTTATTGGGGATCATAATTGATGGTCACTACAGATGACAACATTGTTGCAGAAACTTGCGTGTTGTAATTCAATTAAATCATATGATCAGAGAGGGAGATTAACAAGTTTGGATACTTTCGGTGTGCTAGGTAACACAGAATTTCCTGTCAATTGATGCGTAATTAAAGTGGAAGACTTCGAAAGAGTCTTAGCATGTCATGACAATATTAAGGATAAATTATGGTAAGTGTTTGGCTAAGAGCAAGGCTAATGAATGACACTTATTGAACTAGGCCGTTAGCATAATGTTTGATCATAAAAATGACTATTTACCGAATCCAGAAGATGTTAGGCAATTAAACATATAAATAGCAAAACAGATATATAGGGTAGTTTTTTAGACGTGTGGTTTTCAAGAAGAAATAAAACGCATATTATTTAATGTTATGGCCAAGAATTTAGCTTTATTATAAAGGTAAGGGTTTGCGATTATGTTTTAAAAATGATTTCGGGCAAGTGGCCCCCACGGTTGGCTCGAATAAATTCCTGGGTTATTATGTCGACCAAATATTGAAACCGAACCATTATTTTGGTATTAAATGTTCATGATTTGCAAACGTTCATTATGAAATGGCAAACCAAACTAAGCATAAATCAAGGGACAGCTGTCAAAAAGACCAACTCCGAAAAAAGTATTGCCAGATTGAAAACCACACGTCTAAAAAAACACTTTTTATAACAAATCCAATGACCTCTACACTATTTCTGAGGGTGCTTTCATACTCTGCCGGAATAGATGATACACAAAATTATCTACAAAAAATTAATCTTTATGGATTTTGCACTTCCCCTATAGGAAGCCTTAGGCTCTGTATGCTAAGAAATTTAATGAGCTAGCGATCCGAGCAAAGATCCTTTCCATTTTACATTCAGTCTGAGTCCTTATAAAAGCCTATCTGCTAGAAGTTCCACCTGACATATTTCCCTCGAAAGAGTAAGTATTGTTCTAAAGTATAGAAGTCATAAATCATTTTAGTAAAAAGCATCATACAAGCAGAGTGAAAGCCATCACACGAACGTTCGAACAAAATAATAATGGCACCCTATTGCGTTATGAATTTGTCGTTTGTGAATTTCAAATTTGACTAGTAAAAATGTTTACATTGATACGTACGAGTATTTCAGTCAACGAATTGTTTACAATAGATTCCCTTCTCAATTTGATTTCATCTTCTTAAAGTGAAAGCAGTTCCTTTAACTTGAATTTAAAAGAAAAAAAGAAAACTTTGCTGTGAAATCTGACTCGAGATTATTTGAGCGATTGAATTAAACCACAGAATTATTATCTGTTGTCCAACACGAATGCCGTGCAAAACAAGAGAAGAAAAAAAAAATCAACTTCAGCAAATCTGATAAATCTACGAGATACATTTTGGAAGGTCATGGGATCAACTTCTGCGAAGCAGACATTTATTTGTTTTGTTTTATTATTAAATATCAACATGGAAGCTGTGCAGCAGTTATCATGTAACCCGAGTAAATTTTGTTGGGCTATGTTCACAATCTTCGCTATCATCATCATCGTCGTAATCAGAGAGACCATCCACAAAGACATCGCTTAAGGGTACTTACATACCACCTTCCTTTAATACAATAACCAACAGCAAGGAGCATTGATTTGGCTTTCTTTCGTTTTTATTTTGATGGTATCACCAAATCTGGTGAACAATGACACAACTTTCGGTTTCATTTTTCTCAGCTTGAACATGCAGGGTACCTATTTATACCTAACCTAAACTGAAACATAAACAGATACAGAGCCTGGGCTTGTAGAGTTCGTTGTAAATTTAAATTTAAATCTGTCGACTTCCTGTGGAAATTCGTATTGGGATTGTGGTAACTCGCTGAATTTGGTTGCTTAATTCGATGTTGATGGTTCCGCAGGGGGTATTTGCACAATCAATTGTTTCCTAATTGTGGGTCAAACGAGATGGATTATTTCCATTTTAATGTTCAAATTTTGTGCTACTTATTCGATTTGCTTTGAAAAGGCTTGCTTTATTGTGAGGGAAAACATGACAATACATAGGATGCAAGTTAAATTGAAAAACGCCAAGTATTTTCTATTCATGTTAGTGCTTATAGATGCAGGTTTTGGGCCTGTGAGAAAAATATAAGTTAAAAAAAATAATTTCATATCGATAATTGTGTAATACAAAATAAGGTACTCGTTAGATTTGATTAAAGAAATACATACTATTCAAAATTAAGGACCTAAAATAATACTAATATAAAACCTTTTTAAATTGAATATCCATGCGACATAGCTTGATAAAATAAATGAATAAGAACATTTTTCGAAGCCTTTTCAAATCACTTAAACTGGCCTTTGAAAATTGCACCATAATCTACTCAGTTAGTACTTTAATCGTCAATAACTATTATTTGTTTAAAACAGTGACCGTATAGAAATCATAAATCATTCAAGATCTTAAGAAGAAGCCTAGAGTTAAGCAATGGAACCAGATCTAGGATCAAATATTGAGCTAATAAAATGTATTGTTGTTAATTTATTTAAATAAAATGCACGACTGGGTCCCACGAACTTGCTCTTATGCTAGATAATTGCTTAGTGGCTGCATAATATAAAAAAAAATTAAAATTATTTCGAAAATCCTTTTAGTTTTTTAATAAGTTTAAGAGTTTCCTCGGAAAAAACTCAGTATACAATTAAATTTCAAAACTAAATATCTATTTAGAAAAAAATATATTGAAAACCGTGTCACCAGTTTTTTTAAAAAGTGGTTTTTTTGAAAAACTTTTCGAAAAAATACTTTAAAATTTGTTTTGACTTTGTCATCTAATATATTAATACGGAGTTCAAAAATCCAGTTTCCACCCTTTTTTTCTGTCATAATCAAAACAAATATGCCAAACCTATATATATTCTGAAAGGGGACCATGTAAGGAAACAGCGAATGTATATATGAAGCACCTATGTCATTTCCCCCCCAATTGAGAAATGGTCGAATTTCGACCACGGGGCGAACTCTAGTTTTGATAAAATCTGAAGTTTTTATCTGGGAAAATAATTTTAAAAAAATCAATATACCCGTTTTCAAAATATTTCGAAAACCAAATTGTTTTTTGTAAAATTATTAAAAATATTCAAAAATCAAAGTCCTAAATTGTATTTAAATCGAATGTATAGTTTGCGATAAAATGCCTAAATTCCGGTTCTATGAGAGGAACCGTTATAAGACAAATTCCGAAAAATCTTTTACGTTGGAGCCATTTTCGAGAAAATTAATTTTCTTCTGTACGATTGAATGGCAGGTACCGTTATTTTTGGGCGTAGAGCAAAAATTAAAAATACTTTCCGAGGCACGGCCAAATAAAAACTAAATACTAATTTTGAAGCAAATCGGCCCATCCGTAACGTAATGCGTGATTTTAAATTCAAAACTTGCCTTATAGTACCTACATATAATCGCAAGTAAAAACAAAAATAAAGATTTCTTTTGATTAAAATTTTTAATCGATAAAAAGTTAACAAAAGAAATATGAAAATGTCTTTCAAAAATTTAATTAAAAAAAAAATTACAAAAAAAAAAAGAAAACAAATACAGGTACTATACAAAAGTAATTTTTTCCTCACAAAATCTCATGAAATAAATGCACGAGGAAACGTTTAAGACAATTGGGTGCTCAAACGACCACAAAAAGCGAAGTCATAAGAAATCTTAACATCATGCGGTGCCTTCAATGTGATCCATCATAGTAAAATTGTTAAATTTAGAAAAATGAGTATTAAGTGACAGGTAACTTGTTGTTTGGAGTGTAAAAGTATACCAAGTTACGTAGGTTAAGGTGAATAGTGTAATTAATTACGCTAGGTTAAACATTTGTTTGTTGATTTGTATGAATATTGGGAAGGGCAAAGAGGTTAAAGTTGTCATAAATGGTTGTTACATTAAAATTTCGTTGAAAGGCAATTGAAAATATATGTGGACGTTTGTTATCAATTCCCTATCGTATGTAGGATTGTGTCACTTTGAAAACTACCAAAAATTGCGATCGTCTCAATTTACAACAGCTAGACAATATTGAAGAATAATTTTAAAAAAATAGTTTAACACGTTTAAAAACATTGGAAATTGGTTTGATGGTTAGTTTTTATGTAGGTATTTATTTTATTTTTTCCATTTTAATTTATTTAATTTTATTCTGATCAAAAAACATATCAATAGAGCCTATTTGCATTAAAAAAAAGAGTATTTATGATGTGTGTTTCTTAGCTATCTCTCATTATTTAAGTATTCGATCAAAACTCAAGACAAAATTGAATTCGTCGTACCTTATATAATTTTCGATTTAAATTTACTTAATTTTTGAAAGCAGAATATGACCAAAAAGAGTTACGAAATTAAAGGATTATATCGATTAGCTTCTAGCCTCTTTTCTTTTAAAACGACTTTAAAGGATGAAGATACAAAGTCATACCGTCAACATATTGGTTTTTTCAAACAACAAAACTATTTCAGAAGTCCAATAAATCATAAGCCTTACGTAATTTTATATTTTCCAGATCCATTCATAAAGTCACCTCACTTCACACTTCATGATGAATGCCTCAACAAATACCTCTTATATAATAGACCCCTCTTCGTCTGGATTGAGTCACAAATTTGAATATCATTTTCAAAAACCGTGCACAATAACTCATAAATAATGACGTCAACTAAACCCAACCAAGATGAAATGCCCAACCCGACCCAGCCAGAGCAAGAGCCAACCCGACGAGCGAGGTATCCAACCACAAACGCCAAACTCCAAACTCCAAACAATAAAAGCCACCACATTGTCGGATATTCCGCCACAACAATTTATCATACTTCAATCTCAATTAAGGCAGACAAATCGCAATCCAAGCCATTTGCTTCTCCATGACGATGGCGATGGCGATGGCGCACGCAAAACTCCTCCGACCGCTCCAAATCCAGGTCAAATTGTCAGTCAGACCTGACCAGATGCACAGATTCCAGTCTCGCAACACATCTAACAGAAAAAAAGGGCTCTGCCAGGGCGCGAACAATGGTTTCAAATGCGCGATAGTAATCGCTCCTGCTGCTGAATTAGCCTGACTATACGATTATAATAGACTCCCTTAACAGGCGCGCTTGCTCCAGACAACTACAACTACAGTAAACAGTTATGCCATTAAGATCGAAAGTGTTCTTCCTGGACCGTTGAAACTGTGAGTGCACGACGAGACGATGCGATGGCGAACAATGGTACCTGGGACTACAACAAAGGAACGTTTTGTAAGCAATCATGGTGATGACGATAGTGATGAGATGCTATACTTGGCTCTTCCCACAGGATAGTGCCAAGGGAGAGTGAGATCCTTTTCATCTACTTTTAAAAAAAAGTAAGAGTGTTGTTAGATGCTCACTTACCAAATATAGTAAAGGAAATCCTAGACACCTTAGACAACATAACAAAGGAGCTCAGGTCATGTGACTTTTGTGTCTAAATGCGCGATGAAATTTTATTAGAGTCACGATTTTATCGCGCCAGCAATTTTCACACCACACGAAAACGTCCACGTCGGCCGACAACGCCGCGCCGCCGCGGCGACGTCTTGTGGTCTTCAATGGCATTGGCAGCCACTGCCGACGCCGCCGCCGCCCGCCGCCATCATTCGTATATAAAGAGGTAGGTAATGTATAAGCTTTATTTCCGACGTATAGCTTGCCTCAGACGAGGAAATATGTAATAAATTTGATTGTTTTTTAATATTTTTATTCCTTTATAACGTCTTCTAAGTGGTTGGTTAGGAAAGTGAATTCCAAAGAAGAAAGAGAAATTTTAAATGCCTTTCCAGGAAAAACCATAGGGGCTGAAAGGATTTAACGTGTTTTTTTTTTTTTTTTTTTTGAGAGAACGATTCCTTGAAAATTTGATTTTCACAAAAAGAAAGGAAGCGTGTAATTCCGTTCCGACATAAGATTCCGGTGGTTTTGAAAACGGATGAAAATCGGGAGAAGTTTGAAATTGTATTAAGAATTTTTGAAATCTTAGTCATTTCAACGAGACTCAGACTTTGTCTATGGAGATATAATATTCCACTGCCAGAGTCCAATTTCTTGTGACAATTATTGCTTGACTTTGTTCCATTTGATATTCACGACCCTATGGTTTTAACATGGATTCACACAAGAAGGAAGGGCGATAATGCGAAAAAAAAGAACGCCTTCACCGAAAAACGAAATTGAAACGTTTAGATGTTCATCATTGATTTACGACGAGAAATATTATTTAAAGCGAAAATGGAGAAAACATAAATAAAGTATAGGTACTTAAGTTGGCATATTTTGAAAAAGTTCCAAAAAAATAATTAAAAAATCGGTATACCCGTTTCGCTAACCAAAATTATTAAACAGTATTGAGCAGTGATATTGCCATTGTAAATAGTCTTTAGTACACTTAATAAGCGGAAAATTGGGTGCGTCTAGATTACCATGGGAAGCAAAAACAACAATAGAAGACATTTTTTGATGTAAAGTAGATAAGACAACTTTCATTTATGCAGATTTATGGAAAAACTTAAATTTTTGAAAAAAAAATCTCCAATATTTTCCAAAACTATACAATTTAACGGAAACATGTTTTCCTTAAAAAACAATCTCTTACAAAAAGTTCAGAAACCACTTCCATTTTAATAAACTGGAAACATTGAATGAAATCAAAAAATGAGATGTTCTTTAAGGTTTCTACTCCTGCTTCAATAACGATATACAAGGTTCATTTTTAAATCTCTTCTTGGAATATAAGCTGGTTCTTTATTATTTTTAAACTTTTCTACAGACAAATTTGGGGACAGAATATTTAAACCAACCTCTGAGTTCGTCAACTTAATTCTTGTATTTTCTAATTGTTTATTAACACAAAATAGATAGATACTGCGGTATGTATAATATTTTAAAGACATTTCAAGCATTCATCAAAAATTGGTCATTTTCCTCATCGATTAGCCGAATCAATCACTCATCGTGCCCTATAAATCAAAGCCTTCATAGTTGTGCAATGCACACTAAGTTAAATACACCTACTGTTACACCTATTCTTTTTATTGAAGTGGAATCTCATTACCGTCAAGAAATCAGTCAGCATTCTCGTTTTACTAGGACCCCCATTGATGCATCCTATCGGTATACAAAAAAATGCGGGACTCCTGGAGTAAGACCGTAAACGAAGTATATTGCACCTGTCCGCTATGGAATCAATCCATCTTCACCATTCTAGTTCAAAGCAGTTGGTGCTTTAAAAATAGCCTCCAGAAAGGAGCACAATCAATTATGTTTCCAAATGAATTCCTTAAACATGGCGAGTTGGAATAGGAAAAGCCAAGATGGCCAACATATACATATTCCAACAGATAAGATATTTTGGATTAGAAAAATGAGTGAGATGGTGGATATTTTGTGGATAAATGTTTTTGATATTTAAACATTTATGCACTCAGTTATGTTCGCTCCTGTTATGTTTAACTCCATACTTAGAAACAATAAAAAAAAATCAGAATATCCGATGAACCCTTAATATATTTTTACAAAGCGACATTCGTACATTTTATCAGAAACTATCTTATTTCATCTTTTTCCGATGTTTTGTCGATTTCCACAACTTCTTTAGAGAATCGGTTGAAGTCTGAATTTTCGTTGTTTTGGACTCCAGAAATTCAACTTGAAATATAAAGAATATCAGCGAATCTGGTTTGAGTTGTTAAGTCAGTTTGAATTTTCCAATTTATAAAACAACATCTGGTCACCCTAAAAACGAACTAATTCTTTTCAATGTTAAGTTGCAATCATTAGTTTTCAAATTAAACACATATTCTTTGAAATATGTTGGGCTTGAGACAAGTGCTGGATTTTAGATCCTCATGCAGTCAATGAAACATAGTTGAAGAGCGAGATAGAGGAAGAAACGAGGCAGAGATCATACACTTAAATGATGAAGTTATGAAGTAGCCACAAGAGGATGCAACCACAACACCATACGATTAAGTAAAAAGCATACACAACATCGACTAATAATAATAAACTGGGCGGGCGGTCATTCAAAAGTGATTATAAATTGTGGCCCGTTAATCGACGCGCTCTACCTCGCCCCTTAATTAATATTTACTTTAGCTGCGTCATATTGCATTTGAAGTTTCTGCGACTTGCTGATACCATGTGCTGTGCCGTGCACCTGCGCATTCGGAAAGATGTTCTGCAGCACACTGCCATCGCCATTTCCGACACTAAACCGCCCAACAGCAGAGCTCTCTGGTGCAGCAGCGTGTTATGTTTTAATTTATTTTTGAGATTATTATTTCAAATTAGATGGCGCTGGTTGTTGGCCGATGGTGGTGTTGGCCAAGTGGCCAAGGAGGAGAGCCTCCTTCCTCATTTTTTTTTTGTATACGTTTCAGTTTTTTTTTATCGTTATGAGATGACTAAACAAGCTGGGCTTGGTAGTGCTGATAGCCTGGCTCCGCCCTTGCAGGCACAAAAGGCGTTCAATTCCAATTCACATTTTACGTTTTATACTTCTGAAGGTCCTTTTTTGAGAAATCATCGTCAGCCTCCACATATCGGGAAAGATATATTCTTCTGCATTCATGTGAAGGCCACGATTGTCTCTTGCTCGATTCTCGAATATGAATTATGATTCCAACAGGTGATAGTTTAGTTGATCATTTTAACACGTTAAAGGGGTGATTAACAAGAAACAGGATATCTGATGGTGTAGTCTGACAAGTCGCCCTATATATGTGTGCTGTTGCATGCGAACAGATTCGAGCTGGAAGTTTATATCCTAAATGTGAGACCACCTTAAAAGATTGGTTTTGTTTGTGTTAAAGGCATCACGAAGAACCGGAAAATCCAAATCATTGAGAGGGAGAGAACATATATAATTAAGATGATTGTAAAGTGCTCAATCAGTGGTAAACAGGAATAAAAACAACTTAACTAATTGCGGGAGCAGTTGTGACAGGAAAAACGTGGGTTGACATTGGGAGAGATAAAATTACTTACGCGGGTGTTCTTCGTCGATGTGTTATTGACGCTTGGATTTGGTGTTTATAATGGATGGATTAAAGGTTTTAAGAGCATGCTACTGGTTTTGTTGGAAATCGATTAAGGGTCATAGTAATTATTGATAATTCTTAACATGGTTTTAATGCTAGTGACTCAGATAAAAAAAAAAAGAAATTATAGCTGGTACTGTGTACTTTGAGAACAGATTATTTAGTTTTTGTTTGTTTTTAATATAATAATATCCTTTTAAGTGACAACATTCGAATTTTTTCACCCAACTATCTGATGGACTCCAAGACACCAATCAAATAGCAAACATTTGTACACATTTTATTCGAAGATGCAATACTGTTTGTTTGAATTTTATTTGTGTTAAGGAATTTATTAGTTTTATTTCAGGTCATTGAGTAAGAGTAATGGCAATGTAAAATTTAAAAGCATTGGGTTCACTTTTGCAATTTTTTCAAAAAGTTTTTTGGTTAAATTGTAGATTATATCTCGATTTTCAACCGAATGGTTAAATTAATAGGTTATACTCAAGCCATTAGAATATAGTTGTAAGTTCTTATCAAAAACAAAAATTAAATAAAGTGCTAAAAAGTTCTCATGAGCCTCCAAACTAAGGACAAACAAAGGATCTCCCTCTGCTCTAATTATAGTTTTAAGGTTGTATCCACAACAAAAATTAAATAGAGTACAAAAAGAAGTTCTCATGATCCGATGGCCTGCAAACTAAGGACAGACAAAAGATCCAATTTTAAATTTGTCTAAAAATTTCATTGAAAATGGTTCAGCCGTTATGGAGCTCATGCTTACACTATAGTTTCTACAGCTCAACAAATTTTTCTAAAGCTCTGCAACCAGTTTTCTTAAAAGCATGATATGATAGTTTGGAGACTATTATTCTGACTGTCCAAAGTTAGCACAACACTGTTTTGAAAATAAAACGCCCCTTTTTATTGAAATCACTCACAAATTCCGTTAGTTTCTTATACAAACAAATTATGGATTCCTTTTCGCTTTTTTATAAACATACAAATTAGCCTCTTGTTATGTGTGGGTTTCCAAAAATATTTTCTGTTTAATTAAATTTGACAATTGCATATTTCAAGATCGCAATGATTTGTTAAAATTCTTTGACAAAGATATTATATAAAATAATATCTGAAATTTTTTCTTTGGAGAGCAACACATTATACACTAATTCGCTCTACAAATATACAAAATGTAACCCAACAGAATATGGAGAGATTTGTAATTTGAAAGCGTATTTCAAATAATTTTGTATTCAACCCTCGCTTTACATTAAAATCCCATTATCACACGGTATAGGTACGTGTTTCGTTTGAAGTTGTCAATCTTTTTTATTTGCATACCACACAATGATTCAAAACTGAGCTCCTTCTTTTTCGGCAACGCTAAAGATTTAAAAGTTAAAAACAAAGTTCGGAGCTCAGCTCTTTTGTTTCTCATATTCATATCGTTTTCAGTTTGTTGATTCATCCAGAAATGTAAATACCAATTTCATTATTCAACTCATGTGCTATATTGTAGGTCCAACAGCACTTGCCTTGGATTGTCGTTACTTCCGACATTTGAATAAAACCTGCGGCGGCGCGGCTGCGGCTGCGGCTAAAGACTTTGCGTGTAGGAAATCATCGCCCAACCTAACAATCACTCTCTCCCGCCATTAGTCACATCAATCTATCGTTAGAAATCAAATCAACTTGATCGTTTGAATTTTGCACGATTTTTTAACATCCAACCAATAAACGAACATAACCTTTGACGCTCATAAACAAAGCAAATACCGCTTGAACATCTCGTCGCTAAGCTTTGACGTTCACATCACCAGGGGTTGCCTTCTTTATCGTCGTCATCATCGGCTGCATCTTGACCACACTCGTCTTCGTCAAGAGTTTGCTCAACCTGTACAATTTATTCGCCTGTTGTGTGAAGCCAAACAGCAACGGTTTGCGTTGTGGATTTCAGTTTTGTGTAGATCTTTCTGAGCACCGAGTCTATCCATATCTATCAGTGGAGTGCAATCATAATTGGCATCGATTTGTGTTGGATTGAAAACAGACCAAGCGAATTCAGGAATCTATAAAAAAAAAAACATGAAGATTTTTTTGTTTGAACATTTTATGTGATTCAAGAAAGCGACATTATTTTGTTGTGTGCTTTATGACAACTCATGGCCGCTAGGGATATCGTGAGCTGTTAAGTTTATTTGGGTTTGCCGCTTTAGAGGGTGAAGTCAACTTTAATAGATGAAAATTACTAGACTGTTGGTTGCCTGTGGGTATAGTGGCCAGTATTTTCTTTTAAGACAATGTTTTTTAAGGAAAGTCACTGCACAGAAGAGTCCTCTCTGTAATTTATATTCGATGTGAAATAAGGAAGGGATACTTAGAGACAACATGGCCTTAAGCATATTCACTGATAGAAATAGCAGACATTCTTGCCTAGGCTTAAGAATTGATTAAATGCATATGGTCTTGATTTTAAAAATATAAGCAATTTGGGTTTGGTTAATTGATTCATCAGAAGAAAATTGGTTCTTTGGATTCTAATAAAAAAAACTGTGCCTAGATGACTATAATGGAGGGGCGAACATTAAAGACAACTAGGAGAAAGAATAAAATCAAAATTGGTAAGGAATTTAATATTTATAAACATACCGAAATTTATAATGGGTGAACTAAGCCAAGTTTCAACAACACTTACAGATTATATCATGACATATCTCTATTACTCCTCTATGACTAATTCAAAAATTCGCACTTCATAATGCTCCTTTATTCATGACCTGGAGACGTAGTCAAGAACGACTTTGTGTGCATTTCCTAAACCAACTTGAATTGCTTGTACCTTTCACAGCAATCGAAAATGCTTTCATGAATCATAATGATTTCCAAATGAACAAAAAACACTGTTTCTTGGACAGGACAACAATTCTCAAATCGGACACAAAGACAACGATTACCAAGCAATCACCGTCCGACCAATTGACGACCACCAAAAGCTTTCAATTTCGCTGACTTGTGACATAACTCCAGGCACATACAACAAATTGATATAGTTTTCAAGTATAATTGACATTTCAGACATCGGCACAAAATGTCATCCGAATCACTTCGTGGTCCATGAGTGTGTGCATTTATGTGGGGCAGCATGACAAGAAAGGGGCAGCATGGACACCATGGTCACCACCACCGCCACTACCTCATTCGACATCAAAAATGACTAAGTACATCCAAACATGTTCGCGCGTGCGAATGCTGTTCTTGGGGTCTGTGAGGACTGAGGAGCCAATCCCATGGAGATTACATAAAACGAACGCAGTTGCAAAAAAAAAAAAAAAACAACAAAGTCAACAGAGAACACAGAAAAAAGAATCCGAATCTGGGTAGCAGAGAGAGGACGGACAGGACAGGACACCAAAACGTTCCAAAGGGAAACAATGACTGCTGCTGAGACCGAAATGGGAGCACAGGTACATTAATAAGCGTCACTCGCCGAGTTTCTCGATGAGATTATCATAGTCTGTTGGAAAAGACGACGACGAAGAGAGTCGACAACGATGCGACGCGACGCGACGCAAGTAGTCATACTCTGACTCTGATTGCATTCGGCGTAGGCAGACGGATAAAAAGGTAACCGAACCATGTATCTTTTGACGTTGAACGATGTACTTTTGTAGATTGATTTTGTGGTAACAAAAAATAAACCATCAGCATTTGGAGCACTTACTTATGAATGCCCTTGTTTGACAATATTAAGATATGCGTTTGGCAAAGTATTTCGCGTGGAAAGAGGGGAAGGGTTCCTTGAATTGTTTTGAATGCAATTAAAGGGCTTGAACATATTTTTTTTTTTTTTTTTTATCAAACAGGGCATGAGTCAATATTTCAAAGATAGGCAAGTTTAGAAAAAGGGGTCTCTGTAAGTTCCAAAATATTTTAATGTTCGTTGGAAAACTTGAGATTCCAAAAATACGGACAAAGTTTGGTTACAATTATTTTTGTTTCTGTTTTGTGCATCGTATGGCAAATGGCATTGATCTCTCTCTTACAAAGTTAGACTCTTTCAACTTATTGATTTAAATAAAATTAAGTTCCGGAATTAACAGCAAAAGGAACACATTGTGTTGTTACCCCAGTTCTAAACTATATGTTTTCATTAGCCGCCAATTAATGAGTAGCCAATTGAACACAAATTTGGAATGGACGAAGAGCGATATCGAGAGCAGTTCAACTAAACTGTTGAAGGGAATTTTGTTTGATAGCTTAAGAGGCATCGAGAAGAACCAAGGAGACGGTGTATAGAACACTCATGATCCTGGTCCTGCTATATGGTGCAGAAGCATGGACCCACTTACAATCGGATGAAAAGTCACTTCGAAAATATTCGAGAGAAAATTTCTGAGTTCTGAAGTAAACTGAGTTCTGAAGTTATCTGAGTTGGCAACAACTTTTCGGATCCAGCCAAGTCATTTTACAGAGACAAAACTGTAGCTTTCTAATCGTAATCACAGTTATCATTTCTTTTTTTTTTGGCAAGATTGGCCAAACCAACCGCATTAGAGGGATGGAAGCAGTTTTATTCAAATTTGGTGAGCCATGATGTTTCAGTGTTTCTTAAAGTTTCACATAAAGCTTAAGCTCAAACATCCCGACATTCTCTTAACTTCCTTTCACAATAGTTATGTTTTTCGCAAGTTAAAGGAATAAGCTATCCAAAAATGAATGTTTTTCTTTGAGCTATTAACCGCCCAAAGGACCCTTCGGGTATTTATACGCGTTAGTTTGTCACCAACGAAAAAGTGATACAACTGGAATTTGGTTCCTGGGAAGATGTAGACATACTTTATTGCTTCAAAAAGATCATGTCTGATTGCATAATCTCCTGTTCCTCTTCACCAATATTGACTTCTGAATATGAGGTTCAAAAACAATTTGATGGAACATTATCCTTACAAAAAAAAAACCTGTAAGTCCACTCATCTTGCAGGTTGCAGCTTACTTCATTATTCCCTTGAAGGAAGGCAAACCAAAAAAAAAAACAATTCCTTCTACGTATCTGCCAAAATCTATCATATTACAGAGCCACTGCTTACACATTCACTTGCCACTCCACAAGTCAATTACGAATATATCTAACTCCTTATATTGCCTAAGCACCTACTTCCGGCACCCTAGCAAGCAGCCATTACTCATGCAAATGTCTCCAAATGCACATTTTGTCCAACACACAGAGTTACCTGTATTAAGTCCTCATTGTTGTGACATATCTCAAACTTTAATCTCCGATTATGGCTCCTCCACAGCAATTGACATTATACCAACCAGCATCACAACAAAATTGCTGCCCTTTACGTCCGTTCTGTGACTGCTACGATCGAAGACGACGAAGACGACGACGACGAGACACTCCGAATTACATTAACTGATCCGTCGCGTAAACAACGTGTTCACTTTATTTACTCTACGGCACGTCTGCTTCTGCGGCTATCCGCCATCTCTCTTCCCAATGATTAGACAAATTTGCGGCCATAACACGAAGATGTCCCCTTACCGTCATCCTTTCCCGTTCCCATCCCCAACCAAGTTCCCTCTTGCATTGATTTCGTTATTACATCTGCAAATGCGTTCTTCCAACGTCCATCCATCTATCCATCCGTTTGTGTTTGTAACTTCTGCCACAAAAGCAGGCAATATAAGTCGCCCAGGCAAATGCCTGCACTTTGTCAAAGAAGGATTTATAAGGCGGCGCGGCGATCCTCGTGAGTTGCGCCACTGCCGTGCAAGTCATATCCCATCCTCCGATCATCGGCAGACACGAGCGACACACGGGCAGGGGGGAGAAACAATCGATTTATCTGAATAACCGCAGAACATTTATATGCTAATATATTGAACTGAAAAGGTTTGTCCGTTTCTGGAAGCAGAGAAAGAAAGAGAGAGAGAGAGACTGCGGTTTTTGGCGTGCGTTGCGGGGTTGCGGCTGGCATGCCGGCGCGGCAGCAGGACGACCGTGAAATCACTTTCGCACAATGTCATGTTGTAGTCCGTCTTGGTATCGGTCTCGGTCTCGGACGACGCGACTCGACTCGACGTGGCCGCTGTGTGCGCATATAAGTAAATCGAACTCAAATCAATGGGTCTTTGGTAAGACATCTTTCAAAACTCACATAAAGCGCGTCCTACACACACTGCCTCTGCCTGTGATCGGTTCGGTGCAGCAGATGAATGGACAAAATATGCCTCTGCCCAGCATCAATCCAACGTTGATCCGTATCGATGGATTAAACACGGCGGAAAAGTTGGAAAAAAAAATATAACAAAAACAAAAAAATAAGACGAACAGACTTATGGGGTGATCCCCAAGAAGAACGACGGAATTGAATGCTAATCTGCAACTTGGCCGATCTTGGTGGTGCAGTTTTGGTGATGGCGAAGACGCCGAGCCATACAAATTACGCTGTAACGACCGACAGCTTGAGCAAATAATTTAATTCCATTGTTATGTCACTAGGCACACAAACATCCAACGCCGGCCGGGCATTTGGATGGCTGGGTTCCAACAAAGGTGTCCGCTAAACAAAACACCGCACCGTGCAGCGCGATCAATCGAAGCGATTTTTATTCACTTGTCCTTTTCTTGGTTTCTTGGGGATGGATGAGCGAAGCTGCTGCGGCAGCGGTGAGTGGAATGGATGTAGATGTAGTCGGTTCAGAGTGGTCTGTGTCTGCGCGCGCATATGCAAAGTAAGTGCTGCTGTGGTTAACAAGAGTTTTTATTGTGCTTGGAATTCGTGTTGTTTGGTGGAGGTGGCAGCCGATCCATGTGCAGGATGAGGTTTCCGAAACGTGGTTTCATTGCTCGTTGCTGTGAGATATTCGCGTAGAATATGCACCGCTTAAGACATTTGCAGATATTTTGTCACCTTTAATGGTGTCTGACATTGGGTTGTTTTCGCACCTGTATCTATATAATCAGTCTACATAATATATGTACATTTACAGTATGATTTTGAGTGGATGACAATTGGTGGGTTTTTGAGGCGCGTTGAAAAATAATAAGCCGTTGAACATTTTTAGTAGGTTTATTTTCGCTTAGCAAATTATTTTCAAAACCGATACAAAGATACAGACAAATTATCAACTATGATTTATTAAGGATTTGACACGAAATCTATGTGGAAGGATCTTAAGTTCCGAAAACAACTTGTCGATAAGGTCATTTAGTAGAAATGGTTCTGATCACTCAGCTCTACTAAGGATATTTTGATCATTTTCTGGCTAAATTAAATTATCCAAAGACCACAGGAGACGAAAAGATATGGTAATTTTGTTTTCATACTAATTTAATTAACTTAAATTATAAATAATTATATGAAGTGTAAGGATAATTCATAATTTATTTGTTTATAAATTAATTTAAATAAATGAAACTTACATTTTTTCTTTGTTTTTAGAACGCGCCATCTATTGGAAATGCATGATACATTTTTGGATAAATAATGGTTTATGCATAGGCTAAGCAAATAATATCTAATACTCGAACCAAGACAAAATGGGAGAACCGGATATAAAGTTCGTCGTTTGTAGCGCTACCTATCACCAAATAGATTAGTGTTGATCTGATGTATGTACAGTTATTACAGAAGCTTTGATGTAACAATGTAGAAACCACGGACCAATATACAGACCGCCAACTCGTACTCCTCTTGCATGAAACACCCTCGAAATATTTTTTCCTGTCTGGGAATACGTGTATATCTCTGTCTATGCATTTTGTAATGGCAACCATACCTGCGTATGCCATTTATTTTTTCGGTGTGTTTTCTAAATGGATTTAAAAAGCAAGGGAGAGCGTCACACAATCAAAATAAATGGCATATCAGCTGAGTTTCAGCTTGTAGGCAAAAAGAGAGACCATGGACCAATAAGATACAGACCGCCAACTCACTTTATGTTCTCTCTTTTTGCCAACAAGCTGAAACGCCATTTATTTTGAGAGTGTGACGCTCTCCCTTGCTTTTTAAACCCATTTAACAAACACACCAAAAAAATAAATGGCATACGCAGGAATGGTTGCCATCAAAAAATGCACAGACAGAGATGTACAGGTATTCACAGACACGAACACATATTTTGAGGGTGTTTCAGGCAAGAGGAGTACAAGTTGGCGGTCTGTATTAGTCTGTCGTAGAAACTACAAATTGAAAATAATTTAATATTTTAAGTGAACACATTTTTTTGTGAATACTCTGGAGACGTATGACAGTGTCACCATCTACCTACTGATTGCAACAATAATTACTTCTTATTCATAGTACTATAGCTTATATAGCAAAGGTGAGTATAGTAGCTTGAGCAAAATGTAGCTTATGCTTTGGTCGCAAAATCTAGAATGCTAACATTATTTTAACAAACAGCCTTGCAAATTTTGTGGCTATTTGCGTAATAAAAATATTGACACAAAATTTCTTGTCACTTCGAAGTTTACATTAAGGTGCCTTTACATGGAGCTGCAAGCCCTGATCTGCCAAAAAGAGGTTGCAAAATCAATAAATCATACTTGTGTGATAGGGAAGGCAAATATGCAGACGTCTTCATGGATGCAGTTTATAGGAAAATTATAGATGCAGCTTGAAAATTATAGTGAAGACGAACATGTTCATCTTCATCGTCTGTACTATGATTGTTGTTGTTGCGTTTTCGTCTGCATTTGCAGCTCCATGTAAAGCCACCTTCATACTCTAGTACCAGTTGTACAGTACTGGTTCTGCACTGGACTGAACCTCTATTGTACAACTGGTACTAATTTGTATATTTAAGCTCATCTGGGTTTTATTTTTTGTGGAAATCTTATAAATTGCAAATGTCATAACAATCTCAGGACTGCAAATTATACGAAGTCAATTTTGTACTGTAGATTTATTTCTACTTATTTCGAAAATAGGGTGCAGCATTGTATATATAAACTATAGTACTATCACCTTAGTTGCGCCATCTATCGACGAAAAACTAAGCTCGAGAATAATATGGGAAGCAACAACAACAATTAAAATGGTGGAAATTGTTGTTGTTGCTTCCCATATTATTCTCGAGCTTAGTTTTTCGTCGATAGATGGCGCACCTCAAGTGGGAATACTATAGTTTGTATATACAATGGGGTGCAGCCACAGATGCCAGCTACTGGCAAGCCAGTTACAAAATGTATTAGTTGTCAGATACCTATGTGTTCTAGTTGGATGGTTTGAGTGGCATAAAAAGCAAATTACAAATATACACAGAAACAGTAGTATGATTAATGTATTATGAGGAAGTAATTTCTGTAACCAGCTCTACTTTCTAATGGAGGAATGCAATATATATATAATATATTGTATTATATATTAGAAACGAAATTTGAGGCACCAGAGGACTCTCATCTACTTTGTAACGTAAAATTTATTAATAAATTTTTAAGAAATAATAAAATAAATATAGAACCATGGAACCGAAATACCCGTAATGAAAGAACTCGGAAATAAAAATACCTTCCGACATTCAAACATTCAAATATTTACTCATTCCGGTCCAACTGCCAGTTGGCACTAACCCTCTCTCATCGACACCCTATGGATGACAATCAACAGAAAACAATGCCTTCTAACAGCTGCTCCGACCGGGGAGGAAGTAGAAAGAGACAAGCACCCTCAAATATCCTTGACTCCTATATCAAGGATCGGCAACTCCAGAGTCCATCATCCTTATATCGGGGTACCTAGCAATACACAAAAGAAAACCAAAAAGTACTTACATGACGATAACAATGCCTCCTGCTCCTTCTATTCCTCTCCCCGCTTCTTAAAAATTCT
Source organism: Platycheirus albimanus (assembly GCA_916050605.2). Taxonomy (NCBI): domain Eukaryota; kingdom Metazoa; phylum Arthropoda; class Insecta; order Diptera; family Syrphidae; genus Platycheirus; species Platycheirus albimanus. Next base: position 154,608,502 of record OU696697.1, read on the forward strand.
TAACCATCCCGTTCACAGAAGCGTGAACCATCCATCGGCCTACCATAGGTCCTGACCACAAAACCCCGTGGAACAGCCTAGAGGGTATCCGATGCCATGCCCACGCCTATCCGCTACAAGTGCTCGATGTTCCGCTTGTAGCTGTATCACTATGTAGCCTACACCTGGAAACCATAAACCTTAACTTTACTCCCATAACTATACCTAGACCATGAACGCTACCTCATACTGCATTATCATCATATCCAGAGACTTCACTCCGGTTTGCATCTAAATGTCTGGTTATGGCTATCTGTTTCTCGTGAATTGGGATGTAAGTAACCTCTTGTCGGCAACGCCCCCTTTCCAATTAACCACTCGTGAAGAATGGCCAACCAGAACGGCATGCGACAACGCAAGGTTATGGCCGAGATCGACCGTCGCGGTGGCCGGCAGTACCCTAGCCTCGACTAGCTCAGCCCGGCCGTGGGCACTTGCTCCGGGATCTATACGACCGGTGTTACCTCTTTTTTTTCTTACACTGCCGACCGGTGAACTTTGGTGGTCAAGTTCGAATACTAAATGTTCTAAAGCTTAATGGCCCTCATAATCTTCGAAGAGTAGACGGAATTGAATTGATTTAAAAAGGTCAAGTGATTCTACAATGCACCTCTTACTAGTATGAGTGAACGTAGATGAGAGGTAAGGATTCGGATATGTTATTATACCGACCCACAGAACGTAAACCGTACAATACCTGAAATCAAGCTAACCATAGATGAGCGTGGTTGCTATGGCTGGTTACTGCTGTCTACGCGTTCGGTTGCCACGATGATATGCCGAGCGCGGACGCAGAGGTGACTGACTATAAGGGGAGGGAGGATCTAAGATGGCTATCGATCCCCCTGGTCTCATAACCCACCCTGTTCGATGCCAAAAACCAACTCTCTTGGCATCGACCGTGGTTGTCCGTAGACCTTTGAGTCCCCAAGACTCAATGAATTTTATCGGGCAACCCCAATGCTGAAAAGCAAGCAAAAATCTGCTTGCCTAAACTCTCATCTCAACGAAGACATAGAAACCTATTTAGAAACTATTCTCCTTTACCTTAATCCGACAAATCTAAATACTATCATCGAAAGCACACACGCCAAATCCTTATTCCACGAAGAAGTGAGGGGTACCACCCTCCCTTAGGTAAACTTACTCCATCACTGAAAACATAACTAAAGTTTTCCAAAAGAAAAATCTAAAAAAATCTTCAAGGCAAATGAAAAGATTCAACGGGGATTTTTTTTTGTAAACTTTATAAAAATTCTTATCGATTTATTCAACAAAAAGAGAGGAAATTTATGACTTAAAATTATTCTTAAAGCTACCTTAACGAAATAACTAAATCTTGAAAATGTTATAACTAGCAATTGTATTGAAGTTAGCTAATAATATTTCAAATCGTTCGGATCTACAAAATGATCCATATATTTAATTGTTAGGATTTCTTACAAATCAGGTCAATTATCTGAACCTTCTCATAGGTATTATGAAAGTGATCAATAGCGAACAACAAGCGTTCAATATACCTAATGTCCAAGTCAGTATCTATGACTTGTGACGAGTACTCCTACAGGGTACTATAATATTCTTTTAGCCTAATGTAATTAGTCAGAAAAATCCAAGTATAAATGTAAAATAAACTAAAAATGAAAGTAAAAAGTGATACATGAAACAAAAATAAAACATAAAAAAAAACTAAACAGAGTGAGCTAAATGAACTTGAACCGAAAGTAAAGATACCAAGAACGAATTGGTATTAGTGCTTGACGCGGCGGTAAGGTATCAGCGATAGCTTGATTGGCTGATCTCCACGAATATCTAATTTCAAATAAAAACTTCACTGTATGTTACGCAAAAGATGCTTGGTAAACATAACAGTGGTGCGCGATTAATTGAGGATAAAAGTATATGGATCAAAGATAATTCAATCTTCTAAGTTTATACCGCGGTTTATAAACGGAAATTCTACTCACGAATAAGAGGCGACAACAACAAAAGAAAGTCAAATGGATGTTCAAAAACTATGTAACTACAAGTACCATATATACGAGATCCCAGTTCGATCACTCGCATATACTCGATCAATTCAAAATTAAAAGCAATATAATGTTATGCAAAAGTAAATCAAAAAAAATAGTGACAATGTAAAATACAATACTACCAATAGGGCAGTAAGGAATTTCTGTAGCTCCGGAAGTGCACTTCTGAACGCTGTAAAAGAAAGATTAGACTACTCTACTAGCTATTGCTTATCAAAAAAAAAGATCTCTATTCAATCTTGAATTTTGAGTGAATATTGCTGAGGTTGATTCTCGATGTACTATATATTTAGTAGTAGTGAATTTTTAGAATACCGTGATGACGACGACAATGATCAAAACAAGGCAATAAAGGATATAACGCGGACAAAAAGGTAGCGTAGGATAGTGTGTCTTATAAAGGTTAACACCTCTGATGGATATCAGTGAAGTGTTGAAACGCTATCGCGCGCGGATATTAAAAGTAACTTCGAAATGTGAATTCAAAAAAAAAAAGGAATAATATGCACGCGACATTAATATATGAACGCGGCTGGTCGCTACCGACACTAAACACACAAAAAAAGGAAATTATAAGTCTATTAAGACCGAGTGAAAACTATAAAAGAAAAAGTGATTGAGTATAAAGGATATTTATATGTCCTTCGCGAACACGAATTCAAAAAAAAAGTCGTTAATTCAAAAAAAAAAGATCACGAAATAGTAAGAGCTCGGGCTCCTCAAGTATCTTATCTTTTTAAAAGAAATCGATCCGAAAACAACGTATATTCAGATGCGTTATCATAGTACGAATTCACTGCACTCTTAGGTGAAAATCAAGGGTAGTTTTCAAAACAAGTAAATTTACACAGATAGGTAAGTATTATATTAGTGACTCAAAATTATATGTAATAAAGATAATATTCACTAAGATAAATCGTATAAATTAGTGCATAGTAATTGGCACGTAGTCTCTAAGGGACTCTTCTGTAATCACAGGTAAGTAATTCCACATAAATATCACCACCGTCCGTGGCGATCGACGAAGTACGTCGGCGTTGAACGCTGGGTATGTAATACTATGCGTTCGCCGGTAACAAATTCTGGTTGGCACTGAGCTTCAATGCTCTCGAAGCAATCACATTTATAATTTAAAAAAAAAGGTTACCTGGGATTTAGGTGGTTTTATACCACAAAACTTGTTGTTTAATAATATGTATAATGTACTGGATCTGATGATGCTGGTTGTATAAAATATTCTGCTTCGTCCCTCGGCGATTTTGTAGGTATTAACAGGAACTGCTGCGAAGAGGGGACCGGCATCTGTGACTAATGCACACGCCTGGCGTCCTGTTGGGATGCTCCCACGTTGATAAACTAATTTTCACAATCCCTCGATGTGGCCTTCAGCCTATCGTGGCTGGGTACCTCCTGTGCAACCACTGATTCGGTGTGCACGTTGCTCGCCTGAGTAAGTAGGACACAAAAGGGTCCTCTATGTTGCGCCGGCAGGGCGTTAAACGTTGAAGAAATTAGATGTTCCTTAGCAAGGAGCACCTGGTCGGCAGGATGTTGGACGTGGTTGTGGTGACAAGCGAGCCGGAATACGGATCAACGCTTCGTTGCCACGTGTACGTCTTCGATGCTTTCACAAGGTGGCGGTCTACAAACGTAGCCGAGTGTATGTTGCAATCAACAAGCAAGGATAAAAACGTAGGCTAACTTTTCTTTGCCATGCGTAGAATTGCACAACAGCGTATATTTGTGAATAATATGTATAGTGTGTCCTCAGGGCACGAGGAGTATTTTAGCACATTAAAAAAAAACTCCCGTTTTGGGCATTTCCTCATCAGGAATAACGAATGCACCAAATGTTTGGGTAAAAATAATTGGATAAAAATAATCCCTGCAGCCTCGCCTGCACGACTTATAGTGTGCGGTGGTGGTTTCTCTTCCTCCAGAGATGTAGACAGGAATCCTATGGCAAATTATAATACATAATTAATATGTCTGCCACGAGACGCTACCAGATTTTTCGTGATTGGGACCACGCAAATTAAATTTGGTTGCACCAACCACTAATATTTCGATTTACTCACCTCAGTTAATGTATAATTCCTATTATTTATGATGATTCTCCTAATTGCTAAGGCAATTAGAAGAATTCTCATTAGAGAAACTAATGCTGCGACAAAATGGTGGCGCGGCTGCTAGTAAAAATTTTTTTTTTGTTGCGCGGTCTGCGGTGGAGGTGCTTACTTCTTGATGTCTGGCTTCTAAATGACATCCACAGACAAATGCTTAAGATATACTTCCCCGCTTTCCAGGTAGCCGCACACCATATTGATTTTCTCACTTCCTCTTTTCCATCACTCGTTCCAATGAAAGTGTCGAGTTAGATGGAGCAGAGTAACGAATTTTTTTAAAGGGTAGTGCTCACTATCCTGAATTGGTAAATGTGACTTTTTAGTCATGCATTAAGTATGTTGAGATGTTTCGGTAAGTAGGAATTTTTCATAAATAGAACGGTAAGTATTTTGAATAACAGGTATTCTGTCATCGTGTAGACAGGATTCTTGGCCAACAGACGATAATTTCCTGATGCTTTCATATCATAATGACAGTACTTTAGTCAAAATGTGATTGTCGTTAAGTCTACTAATCATCTGACATTTCTCTAATCGCACTCACGGTTTCGACTTGTGAAGCTGTCGATTTGTAATGGTGTTGAAGAACGGAAATTTCCGATGCTACAATTCTGTAATATCTTTGTCGCACGGGTGTGACAATATCAGAACAGATTTTTGATAGATTCTATATAAGTGAGTTAGCATGTCCAGATTCCTTGTCGATCAATTGTTCAATCTGATCCGAGGTTGGAGCAGTTCCTAACGTGGATTGTTATGGAATTTGTTTACAGACTGGATCGAGAGTGGATAAATTATTAACTCTGCAAGGTCGCTTGTCTTTGTTGTTCCTTTTTTCGTAAACCGAACCATAATTCCATCATACTATTGCCTATGGCAATGTATAATATCTGTCGTAGGTCCGAATGCATGATTACTCAAAATCAACATTCCGATAACTGTGAATGGAACTAGTGACAACTTTCCTGTCTTGCTCGAATTTATCGTTCTTTCGAACGTCAGTACACATATTTGACATCCGCTTATCGACATTTTTTGTCGATGTGTAAATTTTTACACAATCAAAATTCTACCTTGCATCTCCATTTTCAACAATGTGGCTGTCATGCATTTCGCTTCCGTGTGAACGAGGTTCAAGTACTGAAATAGCGAGTAGCCGCATACTCGCCGGTTTCTTGTATTTCCAAAAATAAATGGAAAACACACAGAATGGAAAGCAGACAGAAAATGGAAACCTAATGGAAGGCCATTCTGGAAATGACATTTCGTCTGGGTGGATTCTATTTGTGGAATTTATGTAGGGGTGGGGTAAAAATGAATGTGTTCAGAACAGATTGAGTTTGCGAATGGTTTCGCTGGTAGATGGCGTTGGCATGAATATGATTTGCGTGCCAATCTGCAAAAAGTTTTCCCTACAAAGCTTGGAATTTCGACTAAGCCTGCTTCGTCGAACTTCCAAGAAAAGGAGAACTTCTCATAAGTAACTTACATCTGGAACTCTTCGTTCCCACCTCGTACTGATACTGCAACTCTTTACCGTCTAGTTGGTCGAAGACAAAAAAAAATTTTTTTTTTTTATAGGAAATATGCTCCCATGGTACGTCAAGGTTCACATGTCCTATTGGTCATTAGACAACTAAAAGAAATTGTTGTGCGAACAGACCAAGAGTCTCATGCACAGCTGAGAGCCGGGCACTTAATTGCTTAATAAAAAAAAAATTCCAAAGACACTCTGTCTTTTCACGTATCTTGGTACGTTAATAGGCTATAACAAAAGAAAATTTTGTCGTTGATTATGCCAATAGAAAATTTTAAAAGGAAAGTCTGGTTATTTGGGTCTAAATCAAGGTTATAATCATAGTTCGATTGATTTATCTTTTAAGGTCTTTGGTGTGACACGTCCATTTGTGTCCTCGTCTATCTTCAACTTCATACAAATTTTCACCAATTATATTAGTGACACGAACTTTAATGAATTTTGGACATAACTTTGCACTTAGATGCTTGGTTGCGTCACTTAGAACATGATTTCTTCTATAAATCTCATCATCTATTTTAAATGTCACGATTCTGCTTCGGAGATTATAAGCTTTCTCGTATGTTTCATGGGTTTTCTTCAAGGCTTGTTTCAAGTACGTGTGAATGATGTTCATCTTGCCAGCTTTGGGAAGCCAATCTATCTCCGAACAGTTCAGTCCACCCAACTCCCTCAAAAGACGGTAGTCTGCCCCATGTTCTATCATACGTTGTCCGTAAAGGGCTTCGTAAGGAGACATTGTGAGAGTTGAATGCACTGTCGTGCGTAAAGCACTACTAATCGAAGACAGATGGGCATCCCAATCCGTTTGTCGAGGATTGACATACGATCGTATCGCTGCCAAGATGGAACGATTCACTCGTTCACTTGCATTTGACTGGGGAGCATACACTGCCGTTCGGTAGTGTTTGACCCCGAAGGTATTCAAAAACTTTTGGAACTCTTTCCCAACGAATTGCGTACCATTATCAGAGAGAAGGCTCTCTGGTACTCCGTAAATCAGAAACACTTCATCTTTCAGAAATTTGACCACGCTAGCGGCTGTTGCCTTGCGCAGTGGTTTGATGAAAACAAATTTAGTCAGTTGGTCCAACACTATCACTATATAGACATTACCAGCTTTCGATCTTGGGTATGGCCCAAGAAAATCAACATATAGATGTTGAAATGGCCTATCTACTTCAAAACTATTTCCCATTTCCGCTCGCAATGTCATATTAGCTGCCTTACTGGTCTTGCATGTCTCACACCGGTCAACGTAAAGTTTGACCTGAGTGTACATACCGGGCCAGTAGAATCTGTCTTTTAACCTATAAACTGTCTTCACCACCCCACCGTGCGAAGCACGCGGCGGATTGTGAGCCAGAGAGATAAGAGATTCAGTCATCTCCGAGGGAACCCACAACTTCCAAGTTAGATCATCCGCCAAGGGATTACCACCCGCATGTTTGGTGCGTTTATATATATATCCTTCCGATACTTTAAGGTCCGGTAACCGCTCCTGTTCCTTCCTGATATGACTGATGATATCCAGATAACCTTCGGATTTAAAGGATGGATCCTCAAGGTCGATGTGAAGTACCTCCGAGGCATCGATCTGTGGTAGACATGAGAGGAAAGCTGACACTGTCAACTCATCGTCTTCATAAGCTCTAGATAGAGCGTCTGGCACGACATTTAGTGTTCCCTTTCTATGCTCTACCACAAAATCGAATCCTTGGAGTCGCATACTCCACCTCGCTAGCCTTCCGGTTGGATCTTTCATGGTCATCAGCCATTTCAGGCTGGAATGGTCCGTAATAACGCGAAAATGGTATCCCTCAACGTACGATCTGAACTTTTGGATACCTTCAAAAGCTGCTAAGCACTCGCGTTCAGTCACCGAATAGTTTCTCTGAGCAGCGTTCAGTTTCCGGGAGAAGTAGTATATCGGCTGCTCCGCTCCGGATTCGTCTCGCTGACAGAGTACACATCCGATGCCAGTCGCGGATGCGTCGCAGAGAATGATAAATTCCTTGGAGAAGTCTGGATTGACCAATACAGGCGCTGAAGTTAAAGCTTGCTTGATTTGCAGGAATGCTTCAATAGCTTCTGGTCCTAGCTTGAAGGCTTTTCCCTTTTTCAGAGTCTCGGTCAACGGTGCGGCTAGGGTGCTGAAGTCCTTAACAAATCGCCGATACCAACCTGCCATACCGAGAAATCGGCGAACTTGGCGAGTTGTAGTTGGTAAGGGAAAACTTGTAATCGCTGTGATCTTATCAGGATCGGCTTTCAAGCAACCCTGACCGACCTTATAACCGAGATAGTGAAGCTCATCAAAACAAAACTTCGACTTCTCGACGTTTATCGTCAGTCCTGCATTCGTCAAACACTTTCCGACTATCTCCAGAGTCTCCAGATGTTCGTCGAAATCCTTCGACACAACCAACAAATCATCTAAGTATACGAATACTTGATCTCGTAACCCCGACGGAATTACGCGACTCATGAGGTAACTCAAACTTTGTGCTGCATTGCATAGACCGAAAGGCATGACCCTAAATTGGTACAATGGTCTGCCTGGTACCGTAAAAGCGGTCTTCTCCCTCGAACTTTGCTCCAGCGGTATCTGCCAAAACGCATCCTTCAGATCCACGCTAGAAATATAACGTGTCTCTGTCAGACGTGCTAGCAGCCCCTCTATGTGCGCGATTGGACGCGCATCCTTCTTCGTTACGGAATTCACTTTTCGAAAGTCCAGACACAATCGGTTCTTGCCAGGCTTGCGTACAAGCACCACTGGAGAACTCCATGCGCTGGAACTTTCTTCAATGACCCCCAACGATAGCATGCGGTCCAATTCCGCGTACATTAGGGTTTGTATCGCTGGAGAAACGGGATAGTACCTCTGCTTTATAGGTACGGCATCACCCGTGTCTATGAAATGTTGCACTAGATTCGTTTTCCCGAGTCCATTGACTGCGAAGGAAGGAAATCCACGAACAACTGCATTTAGTCGTTTAGACTCTTCTTCATTTAACTTTATTTGGTTGGTGGGTCTCTCATCTGGCCCACCGGTCCCAATTCCTGACAGACCCGCAATTATATGAGGCGCGATCTGAAATTTTCGCCAAAAGTCAACGCCTAAATATAGACGTTGGCTTAACGATGGCACGATATACAGATCTATATCTTTAGTTACTTCCTTGTATTGGATCGCTGTTGTGATCACCCCGACTATGGATTGCTTGTGTCCATCGGCCGTGGACACGGTAGTCTCTACCTTCCTTATCGCAACGTTTTTGTCTTTCAAATAGGGGATGATATCAGTGCCTAAACAACTGATGCTTGCTCCTGAATCGAGGAGACCTAGAAAATTGTCACCGAATAGGCCAACCGTCACATAAGGACGTGGGTCATTCGATTCCCGACCTATTGTTGCTGACGCAACGTTACGATAAGTAGTCCGCTTCCGATGGAAGCGATCCCTTATTCGTCGTATCCGTTTGGATAATTCCGGAAAGGTAACTAATCTCTTACGTACCTCGTTATAATTGCGTAGCCTTTCATGGAAAGGTTTACGGTATAATGGTTCTGTAATGTTCTTATCTAAATTCAAATCTGTATAGGGTTTTGGCTCATTATTCAAAATAGGGATTGTTCTACAATCATTTGTACTGGGTTCTAATATTTCATTATGGTTCTGGTCTGGTTTTAAAATCGTAATTTTTGGAAGTTCAAGAGGCTTTGTCGGCTTGGACACTTGAACTCCGGGTGAATCTAATCGGAGCGAACCCCCCCGGTTGATGGGCTGTTCCTCCTCTCGTTTCCCGCTAAGCATTTAGGGCATGATGGACTATATGCGTCTGCCAGTCCACAGCGGAAGCAAAATATTTTGTCTATGGGCTTGGGACAATCACGGAAGCTGTGACCAAGTACTAGACAATCCCAACATTTAAGTAAACTTCGATCCCTCTGGATCGCTTCAAGATGTGATGTGGGCAACGCCACAGTTAAATCTTGGCACGGTTCTTCCTCGATTTCGTTCACAAATCGTCGGGCAGGAGGGCGTTGTGCTGATGGCACAAAACTTGGACGTGTTGAGTCATAATGGGATTGAGACTTTTCAATCGCACGGCACAAGTATGCTAGATCTCTAAGACTTGAGGTACTGTATGTTATGAGTAACTCACTCATCCTCCTTCTGACGTTGGTTTTAATTATCTCAATTAATTCTTTTTCGGTGCGCGGAACTCGCATTTTGGAATTAATATTCATAATGGCATCGTAGAAGTCAGTAAATGACTCGCCATTCTGCATCTTCCTGTCAGATAGTTTTCGGAAAAGTTCGGTATCCGTTTCTAAGCTTCGGTACTGCTCAACTAGTGCAGTCCTCAGATCAGTCCAATTAGTATGTCGGTTCCGTTTCAAATATACCCAGTACCAAGCCTCAACTGAACCAGAGACGAAGTGATAAAAGTTCATCACTATTTCGTCCCATGGTACGTTGTTGCTGTACCGGATGCATTCGAGACGGAACAAGAAGTCGTCGACGGACATATTTTTGCCGTCGAATTTTAAACCCCACTTATGATACTGAGGTACTCGGCTGGATGATGTGGTGTTCGAACCCGTACGTCTACGCGGAGACGGCGGCGAATCGTCGAAATTAAACGTATTCATCCGTTGTAGAAATTCATCTACATTTGCACCTCGAGTCATTTGTGCTGGGTTAACGCCTGGCAGACACAGATTTGCCCCTGTTGGATAAGTTGGTGTAGTCATTGCTGCTAACTCATCTTCTGTCGGCATATGGTCCGTAAGATTTCTTCGGGCACTCTTACTGCCAGCGGGAGCGTTAATGGTAACTACGCGTGCAGCGTCCGTACCATTAGTAGGTTTACTAGTTAATTTATGTGAAGTTGAAGTTTGGAGTTGTGATACAGGCTGAGTAGGTGGTCGAATTGGTGGCTGTACTGGGGGTTGGGCTGATGCTTGAGTGAGAGGTTGTGTGGCAGCAGGTGGAGGTCGGTTTTGAAAGCTGCTTCGAATTATATTCGTGACTTGTTCAAGCAGGTAATTCTGACTTTGAGTCAATTGCTCCTGAATAAACCTTCTTTCGTCGCAACGGTGCGCTTCGATAGAAGCTGACACAATGTCTTGGATGTATGCTGAATGATCAGCAGCATCCTTGCGGCGTTGTGCTTCCTCTGCACTCACATCTTCTGTTTCAGCAGGGTTAATCCCTGTGTCATTCCCCGTTTGGTCGAAACCACCCTCCGATTGATCATCATCCGGATCAACTGGTAGAGGTATCGGACCTACGCCTTGACCTGGTCTCAAAGGCATAACGATTACGTCACGTAACTTTGGATTGTATGTACTTTGTATTACAATCTTTTGATTATCATTACTCATTAAACACAATCGACAATCAGTCAAACTATGTTTGGAAAATCCGATAATAAAAAAAAAGTAAAGTGTGAGTAGTCCGTGAGATATCTCCTCCAACGGGAACTACTCAAGTGTAAAAAAAAAAAAAATGTCAGTAATAAAAAAAAATACGAAAAAAAAATGATTTAAAGTAAATATATACCGTGAGCTATACCTCCAACGGAAATATTTCAAAAATTCGTAAATCAGAAAGACGGATATAAGTAGGTAAGATAAGTGTAAGTTGAAAAGTGCTTAAAACTAAATGTGAATATTTATGTTCTATTCGTAATAAAACGAATTATATCCTGAAACAAAATTATTCGAAATACCTATGAAATACCTCAATTGCGTACTTAGATAAATGCTTAAATGTATACTTAATTAGTTCAATAAATTCAAAAAACTTATTATTAATGTTTGTTTAAAGTAAGATTATACGTTATACTCAATAGTCTGAAATCAAAATTACGTTTGAGGGTGGGCACTATCCCAAAAATTCTCAAAAACCGCAATGTCTCAGAATCTCAAAAATCTCAAAAATCTCAAAAATCTCAAAAATCTTAAAATACTCAAAATACTCAAAATACTCAAAAATATCTCAAAAATAAACTTAATAAATTGTGTGTATCATAAAAGATTCGGGAGGTGGTAACCCTCCTTTCTTTGGAATTTGGCGTGTACATTTCGGTTCGGTCTCTGAACCGATCAAAAAAAAAAACTTAGTGTGTGTGGACTTGGTACTACAATACGTCGTTCTGGATATCAAAGAAAAGACAATTCCTCATAAGCGAAAGGTTCGTCAGGTAAACAATGGTAACATTACGCTACTGCAGACGTACATCGGGTATAATGACACCAATTACCGGTTAGCGCTTCATGTCCCATTGATTACCGTCACTTCCTAACGGAAATCAAAACTGACTGAAATCTTCAAATGCTAAATTGGGCAATATAATAATTAATAGCAAAAAGTTGATTTTTAGATGAAACAAATTTAGGGTCGCAATTGAACGAATGACCAGCTTCTGCAGCTGACGTGCGTCGGGCAAAAAGCTCCAACCACCGGTCAGAAGACCTGCTCATGCTATTCTCCTACGACCAGGATCTCAGACATCACTTGAAGGATATATCGACACCTCAGCAACTGACAATCGGGCAAAATCACTGCCTAATCCGGACAGAGATCGACGACAAACCTATGTGACAAAAAGGTAATGGAAAGTGGATAGACCTAATGCAACAGACTGATTCGGGACATATCACCAAACCACTGGACAAAATAGTGCCTATACCACGAATCTCGATGACGTTCCTCCATCTAAGATACCTGCTCATCACAAAAGAAAAACTATAACCAAAACTGAAAAATTCTCAAAAAAAAAAAATTTTCCAAAAATTCTTAACTTCTCTCTACGTCACTTTGAATCGACCTAACTTTAATCAATTCAAATCTAATCTTCTCAAACTAATTCGGGCCCCACGTTGGGCGCCATCTGTAACGTAAAATTTATTAATAAATTTTTAAGAAATAATAAAATAAATATAGAACCATGGAACCGAAATACCCGTAATGAAAGAACTCGGAAATAAAAATACCTTCCGACATTCAAACATTCAAATATTTACTCATTCCGGTCCAACTGCCAGTTGGCACTAACCCTCTCTCATCGACACCCTATGGATGACAATCAACAGAAAACAATGCCTTCTAACAGCTGCTCCGACCGGGGAGGAAGTAGAAAGAGACAAGCACCCTCAAATATCCTTGACTCCTATATCAAGGATCGGCAACTCCAGAGTCCATCATCCTTATATCGGGGTACCTAGCAATACACAAAAGAAAACCAAAAAGTACTTACATGACGATAACAATGCCTCCTGCTCCTTCTATTCCTCTCCCCGCTTCTTAAAAATTCTTAACCATCCCGTTCACAGAAGCGTGAACCATCCATCGGCCTACCATAGGTCCTGACCACAAAACCCCGTGGAACAGCCTAGAGGGTATCCGATGCCATGCCCACGCCTATCCGCTACAAGTGCTCGATGTTCCGCTTGTAGCTGTATCACTATGTAGCCTACACCTGGAAACCATAAACCTTAACTTTACTCCCATAACTATACCTAGACCATGAACGCTACCTCATACTGCATTATCATCATATCCAGAGACTTCACTCCGGTTTGCATCTAAATGTCTGGTTATGGCTATCTGTTTCTCGTGAATTGGGATGTAAGTAACCTCTTGTCGGCAACGCCCCCTTTCCAATTAACCACTCGTGAAGAATGGCCAACCAGAACGGCATGCGACAACGCAAGGTTATGGCCGAGATCGACCGTCGCGGTGGCCGGCAGTACCCTAGCCTCGACTAGCTCAGCCCGGCCGTGGGCACTTGCTCCGGGATCTATACGACCGGTGTTACCTCTTTTTTTTCTTACACTGCCGACCGGTGAACTTTGGTGGTCAAGTTCGAATACTAAATGTTCTAAAGCTTAATGGCCCTCATAATCTTCGAAGAGTAGACGGAATTGAATTGATTTAAAAAGGTCAAGTGATTCTACAATGCACCTCTTACTAGTATGAGTGAACGTAGATGAGAGGTAAGGATTCGGATATGTTATTATACCGACCCACAGAACGTAAACCGTACAATACCTGAAATCAAGCTAACCATAGATGAGCGTGGTTGCTATGGCTGGTTACTGCTGTCTACGCGTTCGGTTGCCACGATGATATGCCGAGCGCGGACGCAGAGGTGACTGACTATAAGGGGAGGGAGGATCTAAGATGGCTATCGATCCCCCTGGTCTCATAACCCACCCTGTTCGATGCCAAAAACCAACTCTCTTGGCATCGACCGTGGTTGTCCGTAGACCTTTGAGTCCCCAAGACTCAATGAATTTTATCGGGCAACCCCAATGCTGAAAAGCAAGCAAAAATCTGCTTGCCTAAACTCTCATCTCAACGAAGACATAGAAACCTATTTAGAAACTATTCTCCTTTACCTTAATCCGACAAATCTAAATACTATCATCGAAAGCACACACGCCAAATCCTTATTCCACGAAGAAGTGAGGGGTACCACCCTCCCTTAGGTAAACTTACTCCATCACTGAAAACATAACTAAAGTTTTCCAAAAGAAAAATCTAAAAAAATCTTCAAGGCAAATGAAAAGATTCAACGGGGATTTTTTTTTGTAAACTTTATAAAAATTCTTATCGATTTATTCAACAAAAAGAGAGGAAATTTATGACTTAAAATTATTCTTAAAGCTACCTTAACGAAATAACTAAATCTTGAAAATGTTATAACTAGCAATTGTATTGAAGTTAGCTAATAATATTTCAAATCGTTCGGATCTACAAAATGATCCATATATTTAATTGTTAGGATTTCTTACAAATCAGGTCAATTATCTGAACCTTCTCATAGGTATTATGAAAGTGATCAATAGCGAACAACAAGCGTTCAATATACCTAATGTCCAAGTCAGTATCTATGACTTGTGACGAGTACTCCTACAGGGTACTATAATATTCTTTTAGCCTAATGTAATTAGTCAGAAAAATCCAAGTATAAATGTAAAATAAACTAAAAATGAAAGTAAAAAGTGATACATGAAACAAAAATAAAACATAAAAAAAAACTAAACAGAGTGAGCTAAATGAACTTGAACCGAAAGTAAAGATACCAAGAACGAATTGGTATTAGTGCTTGACGCGGCGGTAAGGTATCAGCGATAGCTTGATTGGCTGATCTCCACGAATATCTAATTTCAAATAAAAACTTCACTGTATGTTACGCAAAAGATGCTTGGTAAACATAACAGTGGTGCGCGATTAATTGAGGATAAAAGTATATGGATCAAAGATAATTCAATCTTCTAAGTTTATACCGCGGTTTATAAACGGAAATTCTACTCACGAATAAGAGGCGACAACAACAAAAGAAAGTCAAATGGATGTTCAAAAACTATGTAACTACAAGTACCATATATACGAGATCCCAGTTCGATCACTCGCATATACTCGATCAATTCAAAATTAAAAGCAATATAATGTTATGCAAAAGTAAATCAAAAAAAATAGTGACAATGTAAAATACAATACTACCAATAGGGCAGTAAGGAATTTCTGTAGCTCCGGAAGTGCACTTCTGAACGCTGTAAAAGAAAGATTAGACTACTCTACTAGCTATTGCTTATCAAAAAAAAAGATCTCTATTCAATCTTGAATTTTGAGTGAATATTGCTGAGGTTGATTCTCGATGTACTATATATTTAGTAGTAGTGAATTTTTAGAATACCGTGATGACGACGACAATGATCAAAACAAGGCAATAAAGGATATAACGCGGACAAAAAGGTAGCGTAGGATAGTGTGTCTTATAAAGGTTAACACCTCTGATGGATATCAGTGAAGTGTTGAAACGCTATCGCGCGCGGATATTAAAAGTAACTTCGAAATGTGAATTCAAAAAAAAAAAGGAATAATATGCACGCGACATTAATATATGAACGCGGCTGGTCGCTACCGACACTAAACACACAGAAAAAGGAAATTATAAGTCTATTAAGACCGAGTGAAAACTATAAAAGAAAAAGTGATTGAGTATAAAGGATATTTATATGTCCTTCGCGAACACGAATTCAAAAAAAAAAGTCGTTAATTCAAAAAAAAAAGATCACGAAATAGTAAGAGCTCGGGCTCCTCAAGTATCTTATCTTTTTAAAAGAAATCGATCCGAAAACAACGTATATTCAGATGCGTTATCATAGTACGAATTCACTGCACTCTTAGGTGAAAATCAAGGGTAGTTTTCAAAACAAGTAAATTTACACAGATAGGTAAGTATTATATTAGTGACTCAAAATTATATGTAATAAAGATAATATTCACTAAGATAAATCGTATAAATTAGTGCATAGTAATTGGCACGTAGTCTCTAAGGGACTCTTCTGTAATCACAGGTAAGTAATTCCACATAAATATCACCACCGTCCGTGGCGATCGACGAAGTACGTCGGCGTTGAACGCTGGGTATGTAATACTATGCGTTCGCCGGTAACAAATTCTGGTTGGCACTGAGCTTCAATGCTCTCGAAGCAATCACATTTATAATTTAAAAAAAAAGGTTACCTGGGATTTAGGTGGTTTTATACCACAAAACTTGTTGTTTAATAATATGTATAATGTACTGGATCTGATGATGCTGGTTGTATAAAATATTCTGCTTCGTCCCTCGGCGATTTTGTAGGTATTAACAGGAACTGCTGCGAAGAGGGGACCGGCATCTGTGACTAATGCACACGCCTGGCGTCCTGTTGGGATGCTCCCACGTTGATAAACTAATTTTCACAATCCCTCGATGTGGCCTTCAGCCTATCGTGGCTGGGTACCTCCTGTGCAACCACTGATTCGGTGTGCACGTTGCTCGCCTGAGTAAGTAGGACACAAAAGGGTCCTCTATGTTGCGCCGGCAGGGCGTTAAACGTTGAAGAAATTAGATGTTCCTTAGCAAGGAGCACCTGGTCGGCAGGATGTTGGACGTGGTTGTGGTGACAAGCGAGCCGGAATACGGATCAACGCTTCGTTGCCACGTGTACGTCTTCGATGCTTTCACAAGGTGGCGGTCTACAAACGTAGCCGAGTGTATGTTGCAATCAACAAGCAAGGATAAAAACGTAGGCTAACTTTTCTTTGCCATGCGTAGAATTGCACAACAGCGTATATTTGTGAATAATATGTATAGTGTGTCCTCAGGGCACGAGGAGTATTTTAGCACATTAAAAAAAAACTCCCGTTTTGGGCATTTCCTCATCAGGAATAACGAATGCACCAAATGTTTGGGTAAAAATAATTGGATAAAAATAATCCCTGCAGCCTCGCCTGCACGACTTATAGTGTGCGGTGGTGGTTTCTCTTCCTCCAGAGATGTAGACAGGAATCCTATGGCAAATTATAATACATAATTAATATGTCTGCCACGAGACGCTACCAGATTTTTCGTGATTGGGACCACGCAAATTAAATTTGGTTGCACCAACCACTAATATTTCGATTTACTCACCTCAGTTAATGTATAATTCCTATTATTTATGATGATTCTCCTAATTGCTAAGGCAATTAGAAGAATTCTCATTAGAGAAACTAATGCTGCGACAAAATGGTGGCGCGGCTGCTAGTAAAAATTTTTTTTTTGTTGCGCGGTCTGCGGTGGAGGTGCTTACTTCTTGATGTCTGGCTTCTAAATGACATCCACAGACAAATGCTTAAGATATACTTCCCCGCTTTCCAGGTAGCCGCACACCATATTGATTTTCTCACTTCCTCTTTTCCATCACTCGTTCCAATGAAAGTGTCGAGTTAGATGGAGCAGAGTAACGAATTTTTTTAAAGGGTAGTGCTCACTATCCTGAATTGGTAAATGTGACTTTTTAGTCATGCATTAAGTATGTTGAGATGTTTCGGTAAGTAGGAATTTTTCATAAATAGAACGGTAAGTATTTTGAATAACAGGTATTCTGTCATCGTGTAGACAGGATTCTTGGCCAACAGACGATAATTTCCTGATGCTTTCATATCATAATGACAGTACTTTAGTCAAAATGTGATTGTCGTTAAGTCTACTAATCATCTGACATTTCTCTAATCGCACTCACGGTTTCGACTTGTGAAGCTGTCGATTTGTAATGGTGTTGAAGAACGGAAATTTCCGATGCTACAATTCTGTAATATCTTTGTCGCACGGGTGTGACAATATCAGAACAGATTTTTGATAGATTCTATATAAGTGAGTTAGCATGTCCAGATTCCTTGTCGATCAATTGTTCAATCTGATCCGAGGTTGGAGCAGTTCCTAACGTGGATTGTTATGGAATTTGTTTACAGACTGGATCGAGAGTGGATAAATTATTAACTCTGCAAGGTCGCTTGTCTTTGTTGTTCCTTTTTTCGTAAACCGAACCATAATTCCATCATACTATTGCCTATGGCAATGTATAATATCTGTCGTAGGTCCGAATGCATGATTACTCAAAATCAACATTCCGATAACTGTGAATGGAACTAGTGACAACTTTCCTGTCTTGCTCGAATTTATCGTTCTTTCGAACGTCAGTACACATATTTGACATCCGCTTATCGACATTTTTTGTCGATGTGTAAATTTTTACACAATCAAAATTCTACCTTGCATCTCCATTTTCAACAATGTGGCTGTCATGCATTTCGCTTCCGTGTGAACGAGGTTCAAGTACTGAAATAGCGAGTAGCCGCATACTCGCCGGTTTCTTGTATTTCCAAAAATAAATGGAAAACACACAGAATGGAAAGCAGACAGAAAATGGAAACCTAATGGAAGGCCATTCTGGAAATGACATTTCGTCTGGGTGGATTCTATTTGTGGAATTTATGTAGGGGTGGGGTAAAAATGAATGTGTTCAGAACAGATTGAGTTTGCGAATGGTTTCGCTGGTAGATGGCGTTGGCATGAATATGATTTGCGTGCCAATCTGCAAAAAGTTTTCCCTACAACTTCTTTCTTATGCTTAGATGCGTGCATATTGGGCGTTTTAGTTTTGTCATTCAGAAACGAGCTCTAATCAGAGTTCGAGTATATCGAGTTCGCTCTGAACCAATTGTGTTCACAACAACAATTATAGTGCAGACGATGAAGATGAACATGTTCGTCTTCACTATAATTTTCAAGCTGCATCTATAATTTTCCTATAATCTGCATCCATGAAGACGTCTGCATTTTTGCCTTCCCTCTCTATCACACAAGTATGATTTATTGATTTTGCATCCTCTTTTTTTGCAGATCAGGGCTCGCAGCTCCATGTAAAGACACCTTTAAGTTTTCTCGCCAGCAGTCGCAGATGTATGTATGTATATTTATTGAGTCTTTTTTTTTATCTTTTTCTTTTATACATAGAATCTTACTGACTATTACATGTTATTTGACAACCGGAGGCTGTAATGTATGGCCTTCCTTTTCTGTTTTATTGTGTTGAATGCCAACATGGCTTACATTTTTCTTTTCTTTTTTTTATAAAAGTGTTAAGCTCTTGCTCTCGGAGCTGTATATCTGTTGCGCGTAACGTGTTGTTACTTTTGAAAATTTACATATGTACAAATAAATACTTAAACTAGCCTACGATAAACCTAAAATAAATAACCAGAAAATAACTATATAGACTATATAGATTTGTTTCGTTTGAGTGGAATTTTAAGAGCGAATACGCTCTATATCTTGTTGTATGTAAAAAGAA
Source organism: Platycheirus albimanus (assembly GCA_916050605.2). NCBI lineage: Eukaryota > Metazoa > Arthropoda > Insecta > Diptera > Syrphidae > Platycheirus > Platycheirus albimanus. The sequence goes on from OU696697.1 coordinate 154,627,923, forward strand.
ATCACATTGAAAATACATGAAATAAAAGAATTATCAAGTTAACAGAAAGTATTTTTTAGAGCAGGAGCACTCTATTAAGTTACGGGAATTGAATAAATCACATGAAATAGTAACATGAAATCACGAAAAACGTTCACATAAAATCTTTTCTTTTAGACGATTACTTTACTATATAAATTAACAATCACTGGTTAGATTAAAAAGAAAATTTGCAAAGGATTTCTATGTGAATAGAATATTTTATAAACCAAGTTGCTGCATAATGACGTTGCTGCTGTTTGCGGTTGTGGTGCTTGTCGCTCACACCAATGTTAAATGTAGTGCCTTTTTTCCAGTTGATGGGTTTTGGTTAAAACTCCAGACAATATGTTCCTTGTGGAATTCTGTAGCCGATTAGAGATGAATTTACAGTTGCTGCTACAGAATCCGTTGTTTGAATTCTACGCCAGTTTGCGGTGGATGAGAATTCCGAAAGTTTACCGCTCAGCCTGTTGCTTTAACTGTACACTCTCCCCAAAGTTACAGTTAATAACCGTGAAGAAACTTCTAGCGGTGCTGAAGGATACGGGACTTTCGGATGACGAGTTGCTGGGCGGCACTATTTGTGCCCTGGTTGTTTATCGGTAGACCGATGAATTTTTTTTTTTTTTTTTTTTTTAAATTAAATTTACTCAGTTACTTTTTTAACTCCCGATAAAAATTGAAAAAATTTGCCAATAAAACGTTTACTTTTTTTTTTATTAGATTAATGGACGGCAGTGCTTGGCACAGCACAACCGTCCTCTATCACGACCTCGACATCTCTCCCAGCAGTCGCAGAAAATATTTCAAATCTTTTATTGTGTTCATACCTTAATGAACCTGTCACGAAAATAACTGTCAAAAAAGCACAAGGTGACAGACGTCACTTTACTCAATAATTTTTCAATCTTTTTCTTTTTCATAAATACGTGTTTTAAGTTAAGTTTCCAAAAAGTTTTTTTATATTACTCGTTTCTAAACTACATAATTATAAAATGACCAAAACAGTTCTTGTAACTGGAGGAACTGGCCTCGTTGGGAAGTCTCTTGAATCAGTAATAAAAGTGAACAACCCTAACCAGGATGTTTGGTACTTTGCCGGTTCCAGAGATGGAAATTTAACGTTAAAACCAAAATTGTTATCTAAAAACCAACAGAAACTAACATTGTTTTTTATAGAAATCTAACCGAAACAAAGTCCTTGTTTGACAAGGTAAAACCTACGCATGTTATTCATTTGGCTGCTATGGTCGGGGGATTGTTTCACAACATGAGCAACAATCTAGACTTCCTGGTAAGTAAAATGAATCAATAAAAGTGACCATCTTTTACCCAAATCATCGTTTCAGAGAAAAAACCTTCAAATAAACGATAATGTTCTGCAAACTGCCTTCGAACATGGCTGTGTCAAGGTGGTTTCTTGCCTCTCAACGTGCATATTTCCCGACAAGACCAAATATCCAATAGATGAAACCATGGTTCACAACGGACCACCTCATGACTCAAACTATGGATATTCTTACGCGAAGAGATTAATTGATATTCAAAACCGAGCTTATTTCGAAAAACATGGCTCAGTTTTTACTTCGGTGATTCCATGCAACATCTTTGGACCACACGACAACTATAACCCAGATGTTAGTCACGTCATACCGGGAATGATCTATCGGATGCATCAATTAATCAATGAAGACACTTCAACAAAAGAAGAAGACAAAGTGTTCACTGTCTTTGGAAGTGGGAAGCCTCTTCGGCAGTTCATTTACTCCTTAGACTTGGCAAAGTTAATGATCTGGGTGCTGGAAGAATATGATAGTGTAGATCCAATCATTTTATCTGGTATGCTCTCGTTATCGAAGGATTTTCTTTGTCTCATAAAGCTTTCTCGTTTTATTTCCTTGTAGTTGATGAATCAGATGAGGTGACTATAGCTCAAGTTGCCGAGTCAATATCTAAAGCATTCAATTTCAAGGTTAGTTTTTTTCGATTTGGACTCCTTGTATTTTTAAACAAACTCTTGTTTGTGTTTTCAGGGCAAAATAATCTGTGATACGAGCAAAGCTGACGGACAATATAAAAAGACAGCTTCCAACAAGAAACTGAGGGAACTGAAACCGGATTTTGAGTTTTCAGACTTTGAGGAATCAATTAAAACTTCGGTGCAATGGTTCATTGACAATTATGAAAACGCAAGAAAGTAATCTGATATTGGTGTCTGTTATGTTAGAAATGTTTACGTAAAAAGATTTATTTTTAATATCATTTCCAATGGCAGCTGCTTTTTAATTCGGTTCTTGTTTTCAATCATTATTTTTGTATAGGAGCCATCAACGACTTTTTTAATCAGGAAGTTGTGGTGCAATAAAAGTAAGCTTTGATATTAGTATTTAACGTCGTAGTCGGGGGAAAAGCGGTTGGCTGACGTTATTCTCTAAGTAGTTTGTTCATGGCTATCAATTTTCATTAATGTGAAAAAAGGATCATCCATTCACTCAAGTCCAAGTCAATAGTTTGCACAATAAATCCATTAGTAGTTGATGTAGGTTGGCTATCCGAGTCGTTATTAGGGAATGTTTTGGGCAACCCAAGATTTTTATCTCATGCACCTTCTCATTGTGACCCCCTGTTGTTGAAAGAGGCACTTCTCATAGGGTTTTGGTACAAGAAAAAAGTATACATTTCGGAGGCAAAATACATACGGGAATCCATAGAAATAATTATAACTTTTTCTGAAGTCAGAATTAAGAAACACAGATCATCTTATTCAAATGTTGGTTTCATTCAGGGAACCACTCATACTGAAATCAAAGAATTAATCCCCTCTGGCATGGTAACCGATCGAAGAGAAAGTGTCCCCGATTCGGGCGAAATGTACGAATTTTGTATCATGATAGCCGTTCCGATTGAATGACCCGGGCATTGTTCCGATAAAAAATTCGAGGATGCGTCGAAATCACAGCGACGCACATTAAATTCATGCGATATAACGCGTCTATTTGGTTTGTGTTTATTCCGATTATCCATTGTATATACATTTTTATAGTATTTTCATGGAACATGTTTTTTGTTTGTTCTGAACTTCCTCAATGGCGGAGATAGTTGTCTTATCTAATTTAAATCAAATGTCTTCTATTGTTATTTTTGCTTCCCATGGCAATCTAGACAAAAACCACTCCTAACTCTCCAATCAAGATGGCGCACCAAACGTTCCTTTTAGTGGGAGTACCAAAGATTGATTATCTCCGACAACAAATCACTTGCGGAACTTTGTCCGACGGTAATGAAAATACATATTTTCAAATAAAAAAGAAAGACAAATCTTGTTTTATTTTCTTGTGTAGGTATTTATTTAGTTATTCTTTTTTTTTTTTTTTTTATTGATGCTCCTTGTTTGTATTATATACTTCATCCACTAAAAATACTGATTTGCTGTGCAGGTTTATTCGACCAAAAAAAAGGTTCATACTTAATTTATTTTGTGTTTGCCTTTTGCCATGTATGCGCTTCGGTACGCATTTTTATTTCTCTTCCGAATCGGTAACATGAACACAATACATTTTTTGATGCAGTTTTAAATAGAATTTTCAACCGCATCGCTGAATGCAATCATTAGCTTTGTTTGTTGAACTTTACCCAGGGTCGCCCTGGGTTTTCTTGACAACTCCAAGAGTTGTCAAAAAACCTGGGTTTTTCGGTTCTCAAAAAACGCATGACGGCTGCTGATTGTATATTTTTCACAACGCACAAAATCAAAAGTTTCCATTTTGCTTTATTTGTTCGATTTGTATTTACTTTCATCAAAATAAATGCATTCACTTGCATTTCATTTAGTTTTATCGAAAAAAAGACATGAAAAATCAAATACAGAAGAAAAATACACAAGAAATGCTTGACAGCAAAAGTCACTTCAACAGCTGATTCGTTACCTCAACTCGCCCCAGCTAAATAGCAAGATCGACTTCAGGGTGACTTCAGGGCGACCCCAGGTTTCAAAAAACAGAGAATTTTGTATTGAGGGCGAGTTGAGGTAATTCAAAAAACACGCTGTGGCGACCCCAGGGCGACCCCAGGGTGACTTCAGGGCTCAACAAACAAAGCTATTATATCGCCAGGAGCAGTCAAAATTTTTCTTTCGTCATGTTTTAATACCTCCTATCATATTGGCGCCAAAAATATCTCCTATCATCACTTTAAAAGCTCCTATTATCACAAAAAAAAAAAAAATCAAAAAACTAGTGACAGTATGTTAGGAGGAATTCTTTTTCATATTACTGGTGCCATAATATCTCCTATCAACAGAATAATACCTCCTATCAACTGATTTGTTTATAAAATCAATAATTAAATTACTCCTATCAGCATAAAAAGTTTTTTTTTTCAAAAATAATATCGCCTAAGTTCTGTATAGCTGAAAATCACATTTTTTGCCGTTTTTTGCCATAGAGATTCAAAATAGAAAATACTGTGTCAAATTTCATTATAATTGGATTTTGTTTTGAGAAAATATTCAGTTTTTTGTGTCTCCTGAACATTTTACAAAATGCGACACAGGAGGTATTCATACTTAACCGTCGTTATGCATTTTCAGTCGAAGCAGAAAACCGGACGTTAAAATCTCATGTACTTTTTGAGTAAATTAAAAATAACGAAAACCACATTGTCCATCCATCAACCATAGACGCGGTGCCGCCGTGCCGTTAGTAGGCTTAATTGAATTTTGACTTTATGAGGGATTTAGAGAACAGCTCCCGCAGCTTGTCGAGACTCTCCCTGTTTTTCCTCCGTAAAGGGTGATCATCGGTTTTTGCCCATGGCCAGCAACCTTGCTGCTGGCTTGACTGAGATGGTTTCACTCTCGAACCTCTCAGTAAACAAGGAGATGAGTCGCTCCTTGTTTTTGTCATTGCAAAGGAATTGCTCCTTACTCAGCGTCACCATCATTGGCTAGGTTCAGATGCCCTCAGCAAACTGGGGAAGGACTGAACGCTTAGCAATCCTTATTAGATTGCAAATATAATTTGGTTCTAATTTCGAAAAAAAAGTCAAAACCATAAATACCGTTATAATTTTAAAAAAAATTTACACTTTTCAGGAACTCTATACTCGACACTATAAAATGGAGACATGTTTCATTGAACACAGCAATTCTCGATTTTGAGGACAAATAATCTAAATTTGAATGAAACTAGCCATTTGTTTCTTTCGAAAAAATGAAATCAAAATTAAATACAGATATTGAGCTCAATAGAAATGCTCGACAACAAACGTCACTTTAACAGCTGATTCGTAACCTCAACCATTGCATATATAGGGCCCTATCATGGTAACCGATCGGAGAAAAATTGTCTCTAATTCGGGCGAAATGTATGAATTTTGTATCATGGTACCTCTCCGATTGATAAATCGGACACACATCCGAAAAATATGTAATAAAGCATGCGTTGAAAATGTCAAAATGACAATGACGTACAGCGAATTCATGCGATGCATGGCTTTTTTATATTTGTATTTCTCTCGATTGCCTCCGGCAGCAAATTACTTGTGGACCTTTGTCGGATGGTAATAAAAAAATACAAACTATATTTAATTTCTTGTGTATTTGTTTTTTTTTTTTTTGTATTCTTTTTCCTTTGAGGCTTTCTGCTTGTGTTATGTATTTCAACCCTTAAAAATACAGCTGCGCTGTGCAGTTTTATTCGACTACAAAGGAGGTTCATACTTTATTTTTTTTTTGTGTTCCTCATGCCATGGTATGCGCGTCAATACGCATTTGTATTTCTCTTCCGATTCGGTTACCATGAACACAATAAATGCTCCGATCGGAATATTTCCCCGGTCGGAGGATTCTCCGATCGGTTACCATGATAGGGCCCATAAGCTTTGTTTGTTGAACTTTACCCAGGGTCGCCCTGGGTTTTCTTGACAACTCCAAGAGTAAGCAAAAAAACCTGAGTTTTTCGGTTCTCAAAAAACGCATGACGGCTGCTGATTGTATATTTTTCACAACGCACAAAATCAAAAGTTTCCATTTTGCTTTATTTGTTCGATTTGTATTTACTTTCATCAAAATAAATGCATTCACTTGTATTTTATTTATAGCGAGTTTCATTCACGAAAAGAATTGCTCTTTCTGTCAAAAGAATTGACCTTTTTCACTTTTGAGAGTTTCATTCATTCAAAAAGTGCAATTCTAGATCGATTCTCAACACGAAGGAATGCATCTCTCATGGGTTGGGAGAATCGTTCTGAAAACTTTTATGTCAAACGTCAGATGAGAAATAGTTTGTTATTTTTTGTTGTTTGTTGTGAAATTGTGCCAGTATGTAATAAATATAACAAAAATAAACAAATAATGAACGAAGAACTTAATATGTACTTTAATTATCCAATTAATTATCAATTATCTAATGATTACTTTTTGCAATGGCAAAAGACAAAAATCAAATGACAAAAATTATAATTCAAATTGACATGGATACCCAAAACAAGTTTCATTCAAAAGGGCAATTCTCGATTTTGAGAACAATTCTTCCAAATTTGAATAAAACTCGCTATTAGTTTTATCGAAAAAAAGACATGAAAAACCAAATACAGAAGAAAAATACACAAGAAATGCTTGACAGCAAAAGTCACTTCAACAGCTGATTTGTTACCTCAACTCGCCCCAGCTAAATAGCAAGATCGACTTCAGGGTGACTTCAGGGCGACCCCAGGTTTCAAAAAACAGAGAATTTTGTATTGAGGGTGAGTTGAGGTAATTCAAAAAACGCGCTGTGGCGACCCCAGGGTGACTTCAGGGCTCAACAAACAAAGCTATAAACTACAGTATTACCTTTGCTATATAATTCTAGTTTATATAGCAAAAGTATTACCACTTGAGGTGCGCCATCTATCGACGAAAAACTAAGCTCTAGATTACCATGGGAAGCAACAACAACTTCAGGGCTCAACAAACAAAGCTAGTATAGTAGTAATGAATGAAGATTAAAAGCACTAGCGAAACAACAATCAAACGTAAATATTTTATGTAAAAAATAAATTTTATTAAATAGAACAAAAATTACTATTTTACACACACAATAGTGACAGAATCTTATATATAAAGTAGGTTAACTCTGACAAAAATCAACGTATCTACACTTTTAAGCACTGCTTTTCACAATTTTCTCATTTCTAGGAGTGACACACCCTCTCTTTGGCAAGAAAGGACCGATGATGCACTCTTAGCAAAAAATTAAAACTAAAATTTGTTCGTATTATTCGTTTCTTTTTTTAAATTACAAAAAAAAAACAATAAAAATGACATTAGGACATGTACGATGGAAATAAAATTAAAAATATCATGAAAAAATGGTTCATAAATATAAAAATAAAAACGAAAAAATAATATAATATTAACAAAAATAAAAATTATAAATAGAAAAGGGACAGTGCCATAGATTTTCGTAGTTTGTAGTTTTATGAGTTTCTACAAATTTTAGAGTAAAATACAGGAAGAAGCTTGTAAAAGTTTATATAAAACTAAAAATACGATATATCTTATTTAAAATTAAGCTTAAATTAAATTAAATTTACATCTAATGACAGTATTCGTTTGTATGAGTCGCAAGTTTGTTGATTTTTAATAATTTGTTTTCGTGGTTTTTGTTTTTTCATTTTTGTTATACTTTCAGAAAATCAACAAAAAAACAAAATCACCAATTTTTACACCAAAATAGGATTTGAAATTGCACCAAGGTACCGAATTCTACTTTTAACTTTATTTGAGAGAGCTTAAAACTTAGCCGAGAGTGAGGGCACGGTTGTTTGAGTTGAAGGCAGTGTTAATCCATTTAATATCTGGTTTTGCAAAGGTCGCCACAGAGCTTCCACATTGGTCTTCTGATGTGAAAGTACCCTTGAGAACGTAGCTATCACCTGTTCCACAGGCGAGTGCACTACCATAATCGACGTTGCATGCGTCGTATTTTGTTCTTGCACAGACTTGAGATGAGCTGGCTCCACATTCACTTCTGGATAGTGCATCAGCTGGTGTTTGATGCATAAGTGCTCCTTGTTGGTGAACTGAAATAATGAAACAATGATGTTTTTGAAAATGTTCTGGTGATGAAGTTGGAATGCGTATACTCACTTTTTAAGGCGTCCTTGCCCCAACCTGTCACAATACATCTCTCTGATGGACTTGGGTCCTTGTCACTGATGCAAATTGGGTTCACATGAATGGCAGTTTGAAGGTTCTTTTCCAAAAGAATGATGGCCAAATTGTTTTGACCAGTAGCTGGATCATAACCTGGATGAACTTCGATTTCAGAAGCACGGACCAGCTGGAAGGGAAGGGGTTCATCGTCACTGCCAAGTTGCCATTCTCCAGCTTTTACAAGAATATCCTTAGTCGGTTCACTATTGAAAACAAAAGAAGTATTATATTTTCGAACAATCTTTTAAACATATCTTAGACCAAAAATGGCGCCCAATTGGAAACCTTTTTTCAGCAATTAAATTTAATAAAAGTTAACTTGTTCACTTACCCAGCGAGACATGAAGCAGTAGTCATGACCATTCCATAACCTATGATAGCACCACCGCAAAGGAGAGACTTTGATGATTCCTTCAAGACCATTGCTTGCCATGGTATTTCAGCAAATGATGTATCTTCCTCTGTCACACCCTGTGGCTTGGTATTCTAAAACAAGAAAGAACAGAGTTTTGTATTGTGAAGAAGCGCAAGAAAATTAAATATTAACACCGAAAAGTACCTTATTTCTTGTAGCACACTGTCCAGTTGGATTTACTGGCCATGGGTCGACGTAGTTCGAATCACGACAGCACTTGCCTGGGGCACCTGAGCCTTCGATTGTACAATCACTTAATGGTGCACGGAATGCATTTTGTTGTGGGGAAAGGTTGGACGGAGAGCTTGTTATCGTTCCTTGGCTGTCGCAATAGCTAATATCAGTACAGATAAGAGCTGCAGCACACTTTTGTGGAGCGAATGGAGTGATATTGTTTTCATATGATGGTGGCCTCCTTGAGGGTTTGGGCCTTGGCAGGATGCCTGAAACGAAATCAGTATCTGATGGACTGCCCTCCAGGTTTGGTTCTTGTGGTTCAGATGGTTGCCTTGGTGGTAAGTATGCTTTGGTTGGGTTCGTCTCAGGACGTTGGGGCTGTGGCCGTTGAGGTTGTGGTTGAGGACGTTGAGGTTGTGGTTGGGGTTGTGGACGGAGCGGTTGCACACTTGGTGGTTGAGGACGAGGCTGTTGGGGACGTGGTGTCTGTGGAGCTTGGGGAGCAGGTGGTTGGTATGGTGGTGATGCAGGTGATGCAGGAGGAATATAATTTGGAGGCTTGTAGGCTGGTGGAGCTGGAGGGGAGGGCTGAACATATTGTGGGCGTTGTGGTTGTGGTCTCTGCGGTTGGTACGCTGGTGGTGCAGGGGTTTGGTATGATGGTCTTGATGGTGGTGCGGGTGGAATGTATGTTGGTGCTTGCGGTGCTGGGGGCTGGTACGATGGTCGTGCTGGTGGTTGGTATGTTGGTGGGGATGGTGGTGCGGGTGGACTGTAAGTTGGTGGTTTTGGTGCCGGTGGCTGGTAGGATGGCCTAGCAGGTGGTTGGTATGATGGGGTTGCTGGTGGTGCGGGTGGAATGTAACTTGGTTGCTTAGGTGGAGGTGATTGGTAGGTTGGCCGTGTAGGTGGTTGGTATGAGGGTTGAGCTGGTGGTGCAGGTGGAATATAGGTCGGCGCTTGTGGTGCGGGTGTTTGGTATGCTGGTGGCTGATATGTTGGAGGCTTTGGTGCTGGTGGCTGATATGTTGGAGGTCTTGGTGTTGGTGGTTGGTATGATGGTGGCTGATAAGTTGGTGGCTTTGGAGCTGGTGGTTGGTATGATGGTGGCTGATAAGTTGGTGGCTTTGGAGCTGGTGGTTGGTATGATGGTGGCTGATAAGTTGGTGGCTTTGGAGCTGGTGGTTGGTATGACGGTGGCTGGTATGTTGGTTGCTTTGGTGCTGGTGGTTGGTAAGATGGTGGCTGATATGAAGTTGGCCTTGGGGCTGGTGGTTGTGGGAAAGGAACCTCTGGTACAGTCAAAACATAACCATCCGGAGTCAAAGCAGTAGCTGGAAGACGACAGCACACTTCAGGAGCGTAACAACGATTTGCCTTTAAGGAAAAAAAAAAAAAAATAATAAATCATTTGTTACTAATCAAAATGATGAACTGTGGAAGTCAATCTTTTAATAGAAGCAAAATCATAAATTGTCGGGAGGCCAAATTTGGATGCTTCTTTAAGATTGATGAAGTACTTTGAAGGTGCCTAGACTGCCTTTTACCTATAATCTATGACAGGGTTTGAATTTTGTCTCTATTCTCTAAGCGGAGTAGGTACGGTTTGGACATTAATTTGCCATAAGACCAAAGATTTTAATGCATTTAAATGATCACTTAAATCTCTGCAAGCATTTTGGTGGCAAAGGTGTAATGTTTTATTGCAATCAAAATAAATAAATAAAATACCAAGCGGCGGTTGATGGATTGCAGCCATAATCGCAAATGACGGTTCAGTGTCAAAACATTTACAGAGACAAATACGAACGCACGCATCTTGCCATTAGGTGGGTAGAAAAGCTTGAAATGAACAAATGATGGCATACAAAACATTCCAAGCTATGTGTAGGCTGGCAACAGCAACCAAAAAAAAAATATTTGATGAATGTGCAGTGAAAGGTGTCATTCGTTAGTTAGGGTATCTCTTAATTGATCCATTAACTACATCATCCATTCAAATAATTTATCTCTTTGACTTTGTTTGGACTACTGTTAATTGCCCTTTATTTTTCGGGTGGGTGTTAAGCTGGTTTTGATTTGGGAGATAATTACTGGCCACTTATTTAGTTACACACATTAAATGTGATTAAGTTGCGTGATTTAAGAAGTGATGGTAGTCTCATATACAAAAGTTGCTTAACTATCAAGAAGTCAAGCCTTCAATTAAGTTTCTTCCACAAAAATGTTGGAAGCTGTTTATTAAGCTAAGGCGTTTTAAAGGCGTGTAAAGTAAGAATCCATTATGATGAAATATACTGTACTCGATGATGATTGCAATTTATTTTATTAAATAAAATGTATGTTGCATGTGAAAGAAACTTGTTCCTTGTATTAAGAATATTTTGATACTGATGCTGATGCTTACAGTAAAAAAGCCTAAACAAGTTACTAAATTAAAATCCCCTGCATGCGAGATTATATTTATTAACGAGATTTAAATTTATTAATTACTCGTTAATATAAAACATGACTTGCAACTATGACTTAGGTATTTCCATCATAACTCTTATGAATGGCAGTTAATTTATCTAAATAATTTGTTTAAATCAAATATTTGCATAAATATTCATTCCAATTGATTATGTTTGATTAGATCTAAGAAGTTTGTTGAATAGCTGTATGAGGTGTCTGACAAATGATTTGTTAGCATTTTTTTTTTCATTTATTAAGAAGATTCCTGGAAAGGCTCTATTAACAATATGAGCTATAATGGAGGGAATGTTACGAGGAGGTACGTTTTACTAACATACCTGTATCCTTTTCATAATTTGTTAGTATGCTATAATGTTGAAATGCATAATTATTTATTTCAAAGTCCTTCGGTTAGGTTTTGTACAATTTTCTTTTGATATAAATATTTGTATTTCCTAGTATTTTATGTTTTTTAACTCTTTCCAAGGGTCTTCACATAGAATTAATGTAAGTTAGTTAATTAACATGCATAGAATATAATATATGTACATTAACAAACTGTTCTTCATCAATGAATAATTACTACATCCGCCTCTCGGTCTAATTTCAAGACACTACATTCCAAAAGATTGTTTTCAAACTTTGATCTTTCAAAAGTTATAAGTGTTGTGCTTGACTCACCACTTAAATGATCGTCTTCTGATTCCAATTCGTTTTATTATTCTATTTTGTGTTTGTCTGATTCTAATGATTAAATAGGAATATCGATTATCATAATCAAAATGTCTGAATTTTGAGTGAGATAGATAACTTCCGAAATATTCATTAAGCAAACATCTAACAACAAGACGCGCAAGATACATAACTTTTTGAAATGAATTCCACAAAAGTTCATTGCCTTCGATGTCAATTATGCAAGGTTATAAAAAAAATAGAAACGAATCATTTTAAATCATCAAAAAATTAGCAAATTAATCGCACAAACATAGACAACTTAGCAAAGGTCATCTTGGCAGCTGATAGAATAAAATCATTCATAGATGCAAAGCATATGAAAATATGGAACCGGATTCGATTTAAAAATGTCAGATTTAAATCAAAAGGGAACGGAGTGTTCCGAAACTGAAATACATTTAAGATATATGAAAGATATGGCAAGATGATCGGTTTAAGTGGTGGTTTTGTGGGTACCTTTCTAATCAGAACTCTTTTCTCCCTCAGATGGATCTTAAGTGCTGAGTATTATCAGATCTCTTAAGAAAAATTCGAATTCAAGATTTTATCAGAGTCCATAAAACTGAATCACCAAACTTTCTAACTTCACTGACCTAGAAATCGAATACGAAACTGTTGTTATAGTACTTTTATTTCTTTTATAAAAAAAGGCTCAGGAAGAAACTTCCAATCACTGTAGAGCTCTGTGAATTCCAATCAGTAACCATCCTTTTGCACAACTCTTCCGGCCAATTCTGGGATAGGCATACAAGCAAACTACAAATAATGAAGTTATTTTATGAGTAAGCCTTCTCCCTCATAGATGGGAAATGAATGACTCGTATCTGATCGATTAGGCATTTAACCATTGACTTTTGCCATCATTATCATCACAATTTAAAAGCCATTGAAACAGTCACTTGAATTGTTAACACTTGACACTTTCTTGAACCATGTGAGCCCCCTTCAAAAAATAAAACTGCAAGAAGACCCCACCTATTCAGTCTTCACCTGTAACACACATGAGAGGTATGTCTATGTATGTCTTTTCTATGCTTTTAATAAACCATGCAATTAACTTTAATGTTCCGTAAATGCAGTATAGTTGTGCAATTTTCTCTTGTTTTATTTTCTTACTTCTTTTCAGCAACATCAACCATGTGGTTATGGGAATATCTGTGTTAGGCTTATCTTCTTGCACATGTTGCATGCAAATCCAGCTTAAGACCTTATGAACCTGAGCTCACATTACCGTCGAGATCAAGAGTGCTGGATTGGTCATGCATGCGCATTGTGCATTGCACATCAGGCCAAGAAACTTTAGCGCGCCGAAGACCGATTCAGTGACCAAGTAAATACGCCAACAGTCGCCAAAAAAAGGTGTCAAATATCATGTTACCAACATATGCAGTAACGCCAACAATTCGAGATGACATTATATATGATATTGTTTTAAAACTTGCCAGTTCCGTAAATGGAATTGGCAAGAAAAAATGGTCAAGAGCTATGTCACATATATTTTATTAGTTGCAGATGATTACACTGCAGCAAATTAAAATATCAATGCTTCGCTCTTTTTCTAGTTGAACCTATAGATTGAGTCACTATACCGTGGGTGAAATGCAATCTACGGCAGAAGCAAAAAATCATTTTTTGAAACTTACTACTATTCCAACTTATTGCATCACAATGCCACATTCTAGTGGCTGTAAGATTTAAGAAGACTTGACCTTATGCCCTGCCTATAGACCATTGTCTATGACTGAAGGTCATACACCGCCTCTTTTAGATTTTATCGTCAATAACAATGCGCTATTTCCCTCCATGGTTATTTCGGCCATAAAATGTCCCATCACAGAAATTATGTTGCCAATTAAGACATTTTAGTGTTGCTTTTTACCAGGTGAACAAAACAAACACAAATCCTGGCTGTCTTCTGAAGATGCCTTTAAAAATATTTACTCAAGCCAACTATCACACAGTTCAAATAGTAAATTCATGTTAACAAATATCTTTGAAGACGAGAACATATGCCATGTAAATTCCTACATAAAAAAGTCAAAGATCCGAATAGCTATGCGCGCTGCAAACCACATGCGCGCAGTGTGTTTCAAAAGAGCCAACATCCAAACAAGGTCATTGGATTTTTCGAATTTGATAATAATTTGCATATTAAATTTTAAGTTTTGTTTCTTTAATAATATGTCTTGGGGGTTTTTTTTTGATTTTTTTCTTTGGGTGTGCGATAAAAAATTTACATTTTAATTTTGTCAGCTGAGTTAGTTTATGGGAATTTCTATTGTCATCAGGAAGACTAATGATATTGTGGGCTGCTGACTGACTCTTGGAGTTGCTTTGAATAAATTTGGAAATGTACAACCAATTGCAACTGACAAGTTGAAAAAGAAAAATTGAATCATCATGATGAAATTTACAAAACCATGTTAAATTATAAGATGGGGGAGAGACAACAGCATATACATAAACTAAACCCGTTATAAATGTTTTTAAAACATTGGAAATGTCAACATGATGCTACCACAAGACTGACTTTACCAACTGACGTGATTCGACATATCTTCATTCCCCATCGATCGTATAAAAGTAGAAATGTGAAGAGCAATAAATTTGGTTGGTCTTCTTTATCTTTAGACAATGGCTCCTTAAAGGAAATCAATTAAATTGATGGTTATTGTTTTTGCATTTGTAAGATCAGACAGACCATCATCACGGTGATGTTGTTTATGAATGTTTACATTTATAAAGAAAATTGTAACAATGGACAATTTCAGAACGTAAAGTTGTAAATGTTATATAAACTTAAATTTATTTCATTCGTTTTTGTTTCATAACTTTTTTTATTGGTTCCTAAATATTTTAATTATTTTTCTATGATTATAACCATAGGTTTTGGGAAAGAAAAAGAGACTTAGAAGATAGGTTTGCAATTATCATAACTAATTCAGTCACACATTACGAATACATAGAAAACAAAAAAAAACTTATATCAAGAAAAGAATTATTTTAAAACACAGAAGCTTCACACAACACATAAGTAAAGAGAGTGTAAAAATTGGCATTAGAACTACAAACTGAAAGGATTCATTATTAACTTTTTCATTTTTACACTGTGACAACGCTATTTAGATTATCTTAAGCTTGAGAAGAAGGATCTACAATGAAGTTGATGTAGTTGCATCATCATGATTGATAGGGGAAAACATGAAAACTATTTACAAAGTTTTCGTTAGAGCAAATGTATCCGGGTTAACTTTCTTCGGAATTTTTCAATTCAAGCTAAAATAATTATGTAAGAATACATTGTGTGCCATTAAAATTAGATGCTTAGTAAACCTAAAAAAAAAAATATTTAATCATCAGCGGAATCCGTTTGCAAAACCTAATCTCGCTATGTTAAGGGATTTTTTCCTAATTAAAATAATATAATTAATGTTCGTTTTTTGTTTCAATCATAAAAACTAACGCCGCGCCGCCTTGCCGATTAAGGTATTTTGCTATCATTAGTACTATGAATACGTATCTTAAAAACCTATGCAATAATTAACTTTGTTTGTTTAAGCAATAAGCTTTGAAAATATATTTGCCTAACTGTGTAATCGCGTGTGGTTTGCTAGTCAAATAGATCTTTACAACTGAAATATACACAAACAAACAAAAAGTTCGCTTCTCAGCTCTTTCGTTTTTCTCACAATTGCGGATTTTGTTTGCGATTTCCTCTTCCCAGACAATGACAATTCAATTACTTTACAAGTATTTGGTGTGTCTGGTGTGGATTGCAAATACCGCAATCAAGAAAAAAGAAATTGGAAAAAAATCTGTTGTTAGATCGTCCAAACGACCGACTAACCCCAATGACTATTCAGTAACAGTCTGTACAAAAAAAAAAAAATAGTAACCGATGAAACGTGATCAAAAGGTGTTTAATTTAGACGTACTTTGACACGAACTTAACACTGATTTAAGACACCAGATTAATCACGTATATAGTTGGAAGGTTTGTGTTACCTATACATTCATTAATATACGTATTAGGGTTTTTTTTAAAATAATTATTTGTTATCAAATTAGTTTAGATTCAATTCTAATTGGATCTTATTTATTGGGCATTCTGTACCTTCAAAAAATGCAAATTTGTATAAATAATCCCCAAAAGAATTTCAGTTAGTATTCAAATAGATGGTTAATTCAAGGTCTAGGTCAATATACTTTCTAATCACAAGCCGAAGAGATTCCGGTCTTTAATTTTAACGTCTTCTTCGGGCGATATACCCAACATGCATAATTTAAACCGATCGCAATCAAATCTCATGTTTTATTTAGATGGAATTTAAGATCACTCGAGGAAGTGCTATCCATTTTTTTGAACAAAGTGTTGCATGCGTTTGAGGGTCTTCCGTTTCAAATGGCGTATAATATTCATTTTTAGATGAACAATAGATCCGTACACTTGCTTTTGTATGTGTTCATATAGCGAAGATGGTTGCGATATGTATGAATTCGAATTTATTTAATCGTTTTGATCATAAGCGATGCGCATAATAATCAACGTCATGAGACGACCTTGCCAACAATTTTGTTTTGATGCTGATTTTCGCTTTTGTTGTTATGTTTTTGTTTTGTTTTTTGTTGCATTGCACATTAAATTTTTAAAGACAAGATAAATGGTACAGCTCTGGATAAGACACCATAAAATTATGACAGGTTTCCATTTTTTCGGGGGGTTTGTTTTGTTAGCTCTTGTTGCAGTTGAATTCTTTGTGAGTTAGGTAATATGTTAACCTTATAAGCACTCTGCAATATCTGCAGTTCCTTCCATCAAAACAAAAGTCTCACACATCTCTCAACTGTGTGTGCAAATTGTAATTCATTCATCTTCGTACAGTTGATAGTGTCTTGGATGTGATATGGAGCTATTGCTTTTTATGTGTTTTGTTGGCGTGACTAGAAGCACGCTGTTTCTGCACAGTGGCATGGATCTTATCTTATCTAGATCTGGGAATAAATTGTGGTGGTATAATTTGAAAAAAAAAAAAAAAACTATAACAATCTGTCATAATTTGCATACCACTGTACTTATTATTATTAAAATGAGAGCATGGGATTCGGCTTGTGGCATGAATATGTCAAATTGTTGAGCAAGGCTTCTTTGGAATGCAATTGGAATTTATTGTTTTATCTTTTGTATGATAAATATTCTTTGCTTTAAGGTAGAGTAGCTTAGAAATGGAATTTCGAAATAATTAAATTTTAATTTTTAAATCTACCTACTATTCGTTTGTATATATTTATTTATTTATTAAAAATTATGGTTTTAAATTGTTAGTTTTCTAACCAAACGCAATTGGAAACTCAAAAAGGACACCAAATGTTCTTTTATTTTAACACATTTGCTGTTTATTTATTTTGTTGGAAAGAAATTAGCATCACAAATGTAATTATTTCCAATTAAATAAATTTTAATATTAAATTTGTTCTGAGTCAGCCAAATAATTAAAAAGAATAACAGATAAATGGAATGTTAATCTGGAGATTAACTAAACACGTTTTCTTTGGTTTTGTTTAGATAATGAAGAATGCATAATGACACGTGCTTGAATTTTAATTTTTAAACATAAGTTAAACAATAAAATGATTAAAAATTAGTTCCTTAGCTAATTTAACCACGCTTATTCTGACTTTTAGAAATCTAACATAATCAGCTTTCTCCAGTTTTTGTTTTGAAGTATAGAAATGTCGTAAATTGTTCTTTTGTTTTGAAATTTAGATAAATTTATTATTATTTATTTAGTATTAGAGATAATATCCATAAAAGAAGAAAGAATTTCCAAATAGATTCAGTGACATTAAATGATTCACCTGCGATACTAAAACCTTGCAGAAACATGAATTGGCTTCTAATCTCTCCAACCGGGAAAATTTTCGGCAAGTTTCAAACCTCTCACGGTCACATAAAGCTTTTCCTAATGTTATACTTTACACAATACAAATTTTAAACGAGAATCTTGAAAATTTCATATTCCACAGTCTTTTCACACTAGGCTTACATACTTTGCTATGTTTACCAAAACCATGGAAAAATTCAATTTCTTAGCAAAATGAAACACTAGTCTAGAGTTAAGGAAAGTTATAAACCAGTGGTGTCCTCTTATTTTAACAAAAGACACACAATTTTTCGTTCATTAAGTAATAATTGATCCTCCGGACGCTACATTAAAAAACATTAAATTTTGTAAAACACTTACCGATGACGTCTTGGCATAGTTCGACACGTTTATTGTTCCTCTGGAACATTGACTTGGCGCAACACAATCTGAATCTCCTGCACATGGTTCCGATGGACGTTGGGTCGTTGTGGTAGTTGTTGGTGGTGCACGGTATGTACAACAAACATCAGTCTCTGGTTCACAATTCTGTAAAAAAAAATTTAATAAGACAACATTTTAATAAACTTAAAACAACATCAAAAAATACTAGTTCCTCAACAAAACCAAAGTCTTGCAGAAATTCACAATGTAACGCGATAGTTTAAACATCACTTTCGTGTGCAAAAACCATCGGTCAACGGTTAAGTTAATTCTATATATCTATGTATCTATACCCGTGCTGCTTGGTTGGCGTTAATCAATACCCCTCATATTGCAACAGTGGGTTGTTGGATGAGTTCATATAGAGAGTGTTGTTTCAATTAAGTTCTTTTGACGTTTCAACGATTTATTACGTGGGATGAATAAAATGTTCAGTCTAATCAAGTTTGTTATATAAGTTTATAATGTGTTATATGGAATTTTGTTGTTTGTTCTATTTTTGTATTCGCAAATATTTTATCCTAACGAGCTGCAAAATTAATTTAAAAAATAAGAAGAGTCTTCCAAAAACAACAAATTAGCATCACAAACTTGTACAAGAACAAAGACACTCTTACCAATTAATTTATTAGTACCTTAAGCTATGCCAACAAGTTCTTTGGCTTCTTAAACTCAAATCCAATAGTTTCTTAAGCAAAACAAAAAAAAATTTAAAACAGGTTCAACAATGTCAAAATATTTAAAGTTAGGTATAAAAAAAGACAAATTTAAAATTTTAATTAAAGCAATAAGCTGATTATTTTTGAAACTTAAATTAAAGTTTCATTTTCATCACAAAACGTGCTATCAATTTGTCAAATTTGCTCGTTCTTTATTAAACATTTTGTAAAATCTCTAAGATGAAGAATTAAATATCATTATAGATTCCCAAGGTTAAGTTTTTATAGTCATTCCCGTTGACAAGTAATTATTTTCAATGTTTTTTTTTTTTATTATTATTTCTTTAGTATGGTACAATCTTCTCCACTCTTCTTTATGATACTGTTTAACATTTCAATCGAATGATGTAAGCCGGAAAAAGTATATTTTTTTGCAGCCATAACGTTCAAAGCGTGTTGCAAATGGCAGGAATATAACCATATGGCGGAATTTTAGAAATTCTTCTATGTAAATATCTAAAGTTAATCAATCATTTTTAATGGAGCCACCACTATTAATCAGATGTTCAATCAGATGAGATAAAGGTTAATAAACCTTTCAGACCTCTATTTGCATGTCATACATCATCAAAATACCCTACTAAAGCCAATACTTTTGTAAACAGTGACTCAGAGTCTATAAAAATCTATCTGCCGCAAATCAAACACCTTGTGTGAGTGCCAATGTGGGAGTTCCACCTACACGTAGTTGGTTTCTTATATGCGCGCATTGAATATAAATTGGTCTTGTAAAAATTATTTACTCGCTTGCCACATTTAAATTAGATTTTTTTTATTCTTATTACAAGAAACAATACTGATCAATTCATGGTTTGTTTTTGAATTCGCTATGTTAATTTTTATTTGAATTTTAGTCAAATGTTGATCATAAATTAAGTTCGGAAAATTATGTGCAAATTTGCAACACAAACCGGAGATCATCGTAAAATTTAATTTAAAGTTCGACTTTTAAATATCAAAGTCAAGTGCAACCGTATTGTTTATTTATTTTTTTTTTCTTTTTCTTAATAATTTTTTACCACAAGTACTGAATACAAATGAGAATAATATTTGTTTTGACTGACATGGCATGGGCACATAAACACGGTTTTTAACCTTTAAGACTGGACTGATTTAATATTCACATCGCAATTCACACTTGCTACCGAATTGTGTAAACTCACGATAATTCCCATTTTTAGCATTGATTTTGGGAAGTGAATCATCTGTCTTATCTCTTAGTAAACATCGGCTCAGTATGTACGTGATAACTTATCTTTGAATTATTTGAATTTTTTCAAGTTTGCACCACAGCTCTTTTGTTTTGTTGACACAGTAAGCAGGTGTCAAGAATCATCAAGCTTGATGTAGTGAAGAAGGTTCTAAAAATGGTGGAAATAATTGCATGTCCTTCTTCCTCAATCAAATATCCACAAAATGGTAAAACCAACATTCAAATGTAATTGATTGGCAATAAATAAAATGCCAATGCAAATTATAACCAGCATTCATGAAATTTTCACAAGAAGTGTCTATCAAAGTGTGAATCTTGTATTTTATCTTTATTCAAAGCACGCAGACCTCGAGAAATTTTCCATGAAAAGTGAAATACCAAAAGGGATACAGCTTTTTCTAGTTAGTTCACCTTTTGACTTTATGTCTTATGTCAGCAATAAATGGCTTGCTTTTATAGTGGAAATTAGATTTACTCATCATCTGTTTGATTGGAAAATATTTAAGGTTTGTATTTTGTTTTCGGTTGAATTTGTTTTAATCTTAAATATAAAACAAATAATTCAAATTTTATTCACAATATTTTTCATTAATGATTGCCATCCTCACAAATCAAGCTTCATAATTTTAAACAAGAAGTAAAAACTAATCTGAGAAGATTCATCAATTTAATAGAGTTGCTCAAAAATACATAGCTATTTGTGTGGCTGCAGAACGCGAGCCATTCATCGCTGATCTTTCGATTGAGAATTCAATTGACACCACCTCTGAAGGCAAACACATAATAATCGGAAAATTATACGATATCTATCTAATTAGGTAGTAACCAGACGTTATGCTCATCAGAGTGACCTTTGACATGCCTCCTATTGAGCACACACAAGAAAAAAAAACCAACTGCTGTAAGACAGAAGGTTCTGAATCGATTGATGGTGGAATACAAGGCGCCATCGGCAACAAATAAGTGGTTTTTTTTTATAAAACATTCATCATAATTCTGTTAAATAAATAAAAAAAAAAACACCAAGTTAAATGCTTAAGTCCAGAAAGGTGGTGACGGCTTATGGCTTGGGTGATTAATTTGTTTCTAACTTTTTTTTTTACTGGAAATCGAAATAACTTATGATTAAAGTGCTTCATATATGTAAGTGGAAGGTGGCTTGCGGTTGTGTTTTCGATGTTAGAGGTCATGCATGTAATTTTAAGTGTTGAGTGTTATAAGAAGAATAATTATTTAATTGGGATTTTCAAGCCAACACTCCCCACATTCACGAGCCCATGGTAATAAATATTAGTACCAAAACTTTCTTTTTATGAAGCTTACAGTGAAGAGCAAGTACCAGAAAAAAAAGTAATCAAGTTTCCGCCAAAAAATAAATTAACCACAAGCAAAAAGAATACAAATCTCTGGCAGCAGGTGATCTGACCGCTTTCTTTCTTTTTCTGTTGGTAGGCAATAAGGCAAGTTGTTGTTGCATTATGTGATTACAGTGCCACTGGACAGGCAAAAAAAAATTAAACCACAAGATACCAAAATCAAAATATCATGAAAATAATTTTTGATTACGAAATTTTTTCTGGGTTACACAAAGTACTTTTGGGAAGCACAAGTGCATCAGTATCAGCAGACTGGTGCAATGAGTAGGTACACAAAACTGCACTTAAGGGATTTTTTTGTCAGTTATTGTTGTTGTTGTTGTTTTAACTGTGCTATTTTTGTATTTTTTTTTTTCTACCGGGACATGGTATGCACATTGCTGCATACACTGGGAAACGCGGATATTCTTGATTTATTATGTAATCTTAATTTTATGCACGTAGTCTAGATGTATCTTCGAGTTTATTACGATGATAAGCCTGATACAGGTAGGATGCGGATGCCAAAGCGAGTTTTTAATTCAGATCTTTTGTTTTGATTGCTTTAATTTAAGTGATACTACTTTCTGATTTAAGGTTAACTTAGCATTCACTTATTTTACTAATATTTTGACGAAAATAAAGCTTTAAATACCTTGTGAGTGTCGATACAAAATTAAAACGCAATATTCGTCGGTATTTTGGTAAGTCAGCTCAAGTTGCCAAGATTCAGTAAACACAAGCTTCTTCTTCTTTTAGTTAAAAATATCGTAATTAATTCATGTGACCTTGTTTTAACACCTATAAAACATAACTGAAATCACCCTAGGCATATTCTCGCCAAATACATAATGTCTATAATAAATTAAAATAGTGGGTTACAAGCAACTAATTTACTGACGATGGAGAATACATTAAATTGCCATAATTCGTTATCGAAACATACCTATACTGTCGGATATATTTTATTTTCGAAATCGGCTTCTTTTGATGTCGTTCAAAATTAGTGCCAAATATATTTTATTTTATGCATCCATCGTGTTTTCATATACAATTTTGTATCAACAAAACGTTAAAATTATTATATTTTCTTTTATACGGAAATAGAATAAATTAAGCCAATAAAGAGTGCGGGTGGCTCGTCCTATCATAACCATAATTTTCAAATTGACAATGAAATAGTCAGCGAAAAAAATATCAAATCAGATCAAGATCAGTGGTTGATGCTACAAGAAGGCCAAGCTGGTTGTTTTTGAATATAATGATCACAAATCAATTTGGGATACCGGTTTTATTTTTATAAAATATATAATGGCATCAACCTATAACTTAATCTGAATTATATTTTTATCTAAGAAATTGAATTTATTATGCGGCGCTCTTTCACTTAATTGACTTATCATATTAAAAATTTTGAAGGCAAACTAATATGTGTTTATATGTTGCAATAGATAATTGTAACATGAATTTCAAATTTGTTTTGAGTCTTGTATTTTGAAATAGGAGCATTGATCGGTAAATAGGTATCATCAACTCCTCCACCATTTGCATGTCCCTTGAATTATGCCGCCAAAAAAGGATGCTTCAAAGATGCTTAAATTAATATCTGGGAAAGGATTTTTTTGAGAAATATGGACCATATTAAAAAAAAATCTATTGGCTTGATAATAAGGAACTAGCGATGCTTTGGAAGGTCTTTTCGTAGGCGGTGTAACGATATGTTGGCCTTTTTAACACACAGACTGTTCCCTGAGGACAATATAAATAAAATATTTTGCCATTTGTATAAAATTTATGTTTTATTTTATTGTCTTTGAACGATTTCGGCTTTGAGTCAGGTTAAGTAATACGTCTAAAAAAGCCAAAAGAAGCCATAACAGCACAATATTATTTAATAACTTGTTCAAAGAAAATAACTTTTAAAATTCTTGAAGCTAAAATGTTAACAGTTGCGAATAAAATTAGCAATAATAAAATTTTAATCATACGTTTGTGACTATAAATTTCAGCTAAATTAATTATATGTCAAATAAATATTTTTTTCTATATTTAAACATTCCTACTCTTTAATTTGTTTTTCAATTTTTCAAAGAGGTTTTGCAATGCTCCCTGGGTATTTTTTGTATAATTTATGTATATTTATCAAACTCACCTGAATATAACCATCTGGATTATTTGTGAAATATCCACCTTGGCAGACATTCTTCTTAACACACTGTTGTCCACCACCACACTTAATATACTCCTTAGGGGGCAAATACTTTGGCGCACTGAATGGTTGGGCTTGCCTACTGAAGATTGCGTGTTCCAAAAAAATATTTTTACTAACTGAATTTTCATATTCTGATGAAATCGGATGAGAATCAATTGAGTTTTTGTAGACGCCGGTGAGGAAAATATTTGAGCCCACATCACCAAATGCTGCATGCAACACTAGCAGCATTGCTAGTGGTAAAAGCTTACACCGTGCCATTTGAACTGCAAACAAAATAACATAAATTATATATAAGTTGGCGTTGATTTATATAATGGTAGGGAGTAGGAAGGAATGTGGGATAATGGTTGTTTGACATCGATGAGTTTATTTCTGTGTGCTTTTAAAAGTTTCCTCGAAGTCTTTTCCCCACGAACACATTATGATTTTAAAATTTCAGAGACACAGTTTTACCGTTTGACTTTTCTATTAATTTCTGGACCTGAAACTTAGGGACCTTTTGTATCGCCAACAAAAATCAAATCAGAAGAGTAACATAAAAATGGGTATTATCTATTAAATATTGAATTAATAAGCTAGGAATAAAAAAATGTTGATTGTTTTTCATTCTTTTTCTCTATGTCATTATTTAAATTTAAAATATATTTCAAAGAAAATATTTATATTCTAAGCGTCTAGCAAACTAAAGATATATTTCTTATTGTAAACATGCATACGGAGACAGAGAACCATAAAAATAAGTAAATTTCACGTTGATATTTCAAAATTATTTCAATGTAAAGGAATATTCTCAGCAACTTTGCAATATATTACCAATTGATTGATTGACTTCAGCTTATCATATTTAATGTATATTCATTAGATAAATGATTCATTAATTTCGTTCCCCCAACGCAATTATATGAACTCAGCATTTTTTGTTAATCAGGTTTGTGCACCAACTCTTTCGTTTAAAGCGGAGGTTGTTTGAAATTGTCAATACTTGTACTGATTTTTTTTTCTTATTAAAAAAACGGAGGATTACTCAGAATAAACGTATTCTTTAACTTCTAAAAATAGAAATTATCAAGAATAAAAATAAAACTAATACGCTCGATCAGGTGTGTCAGTGCGTGAAATAATTATGACAAATTATTCAATAACTAACTGAATACAACCTGTTTGCAATCATAATAAAATGATTTGTTATTTTATTTTGACAACACAATAAGGTAAGACTGAAATTTTATAAAATCAAGTTTGTACCTCAGTTCTTGTGTATATATTACTTTAACAGAAATAACGAGTGATGGTTTTGAAAAATTATTTAACAACGAACGCAGTGCATCATGTTTCGATTTAAGGATTAATTAATAAGTTGCCAGAAAAACCTTGTTCTTACAGTTTTTGAATAATATATTGACTGTCATGATTTACCTTCATAAGTTCGGACAGAAATAACAAAACAAAATAGAATTTCAAAATTTTAATTAAGGCAAAAAAGATGTTAACAAATTCTAAAAAAAAGTTCAATGAATCGAAAACACATTCCAAGCTTTAATTAAAACAAACTCGAATACCAAGTCTTTTGTTTATATTCGAAACAAGAATGAATTCATTCTGAATCAGTCAGCCACCACTGATATGATTGAAAACGGAATGAAACTAGAAACTGGCATATTTTTATTTTAAATGAACTTAGAATATTCAAAACATTCTAAAAAAAAAATTAAATATTCATCGAACAATTAAATAGTTAATTTAGCCAATAACTACTAAGCTATCACATAAATTGGTCGAGCTTTTTTAAACCGGAAAATGGCATATAAAATTAGCTGGAAGTTCTGCCAACATCCTGTTCCACATTTTTATATTCATGTCTTAATTTTAAAAGTCTCATGCTAATTTTCTTAACAATTCATATTTTAAGATCCATTGCGGATGTTGTGGTTTGAATTTTTTTTTATTTTTAGCAACGAAAATTATAGATTGTTTTTGCTTTATATCCACTTTGATCCGAGAATTTAATTGGTACTTGGCAAGCTAAAATAAATTAAATTTTGTATTCATATTTTTATACCATAATTAGTAAATATATGAAAACACTACACAGTCTGAGGTAACCTATTCGAGAAAACTTTTTTTTAAAGACGAAAAACACTTTGTCAGAAATTTAGAATCACTTATTTTAGCGACAGAGGAGGATGTTTAGTTTGTCAGTTTAGTCAGAGTCTTCAATGCAGACATGATAAACATAACACTTTAAGCACACAGAATAAAAATACCAAACGTGTCTTAAAATTATAACCATCAGGATTCGAAGGCAAAATTTTTTTTTTTTTTTATTCATTTAATTTTCTTAACATAATCACTTGTAGAAAATATCCATGAAATGCACAACTTTCGAATTTTTTTTATTTTGAGAACAGTCTTTTTTTTCAATAAATTGTAATTCTTACATTTTTCTATAAATTCACTTTAATTGTTATTGTTTTATGTGATATCCTTTTCTACACTCGTATAATAATATGTAATCCTTAATTCGAGTTCCTTTTCGTTCGTATAAAGTTCCCCCGGTGGGCGGATTTTTGATTTGCTTAAGCACACACGATCGGAACGAGCGACGTTCTTTGATTGTTTAAAATGTTTGCTAAGACAGCTTTTTATATACCCATACAACTGTTACCATACAAAGTTCGTCGGTTGTGGCTGCGGGCTTAAGCTGTCATGGTGTGTTAAATGGACTTTTTCACTGTTTGGAGAGATGACGATGAGCGTGACCTCTTCCTCTTCTGCGCAGTGTGATGTGCGATTCACCGGTCGGTTGATCAGTTATGGAATTCTTCGCTGAGATAATGCTTCTTTGGACTTTGGGGGATGGGAATGCACACACCATTGAGAGAGTGTTGTGTTGTTGTGTATACAAATTGATTGTTTTGAGCCTACACCAACATTTTCGCCGAGTTGGTTCATTTCATATGAAACGAATGAACTTTACATATGATGCGAGATGCGATGCGATCCGGTTGAATTTTTTTTTTTTTTTTTTTTATTTTTTATTTGTCTGGCGTGGTGGATTTTTCGCTGAGAATTGTTTTGAAGTACGTGTATCAGGTTTGTGTTGATCATTTGTTGTTGTGCTATTGGGATGTGCGGAATTTTTCCGATTAATGAATATTTAAGTTGTTTTAAGTGAGTTTATTATTTTTTTTGAAAGCGGATATATTTTCTTTGAGTAGGTTTTATTTAAAAAACAAAGGGGTTTTTTTCTCCTCTATGACGGAATAACTCTCACAGAAATGATTAATTCCTTTTTTGTTTGTGAGCATAATTCTAGGAGACGTCATGAGTTGATTTATTAATATCGAGTTTGAACATCAGCTCTTTCGATTATTTTTTTTACAGTGCGTATGATTATAGATATTATAATGACATTATGGTATAAGTTTATTGCAATGAATAAAAATTGATTTGATGGCGGCGTTCTTTACAAAAACATTTATTTTGTTCTAGTTTAAAAAATAATGTCGGTTTATTTTTATAAAAGTGTTTGACTTGTGATAAAGCTGAAAGTACAATTGCATTTCATTTATGGACATTTATCATACAACAGAACAGAAAACTTAGATTTTTGAGTATAAGGGCTTCTTCTATGCTAAAATTCTTTTGCTTTCTAAAATATTTCAGGGTAACAAAAAATACAGTTTTTGGCAGCTGGTTTACAACCATGCAATAAATTAAAAAATATTTATTATTAAATGCCACTCGCGAAATATATTTCCGTGATATTTGTTGTGACAGACTGGGTATTCAATAGAAGTAAATATTTTTAAGAATGTTGGAGAAAAGATAAATAACCAAGTGAAGGCTTTTCATAGAACTTCATCGTCAATATTTATTTCTTAGCAAAAATTGCAACACCATTATTTTGCAAAGCAAATAAATACTTTTAAAGTGCCTTAACATATATCGTATGATTGTATTATGAAAGCATGAAACAAATTTGATTTTTAAATTGTTTTAAACTAGATACGAATTGTTTCTTTACTGTTTTATTTCACATTTTTGTCATTCAGGCTCTAAAAATTAATGTTAAATCAACCGCTTTTTCTTTTCTTTAGAATTCAAAAAAAAAAAATTGAAATCAGTAAATCAGTAATTTTTAAAAGTACACAATTTCAAACCTATGTATCGTTAAGATCATGAGAGCACAAATTTATTTTTAAAAGTTATATTTTGCTGAGTGATATCTTATTTTATGCAATATTAAGGGCTATACAAATATTGACGTTTTTTGAAGAATTATCGCTCGGAGACAAAATATTATTTCTTTTAAATTATGTCTTTTAAAAACATTTAAACATTCATTCATAAACTTGAAAAAATGTATAAAGTATTTAGATATTTTAAAAATATATTTAATACTTTAGTTGTGTGTATGGTTACTCAGATATTAAATATCAACTTTTAGTGATTTTTATGATTGTGGTTCTTTGATTTGTGTTTCAATAAATTTTCAAGGTTAGGATAATATATGATTATATAAACGAAATATACTTAACAATTTTTATTTTGAATTTTTTTCGCATAACTTTTAATCGGTTTAAGTGTTGGTATCTGTCAGATATAAAAAAAAAAAAGAATTCATTCCAAAACACTATTAAAAAATAAATTTTATTTTTAAAAATTAGTCATTTTATAATAAACTTAAACTTTGCTGGGAGCAAGACAATGCATAATTAAAAATTGAATCACCAAACATATATTTCTCAACAAAGGTAGAATAATGGCCATTAATACAATATTTTTGATTTCAATTAGATAACCAGAGTGCAATGCCTCTTAAGTTAAAATGAGATAATCGTGCTCTATATGATGACAATTAAGTTATAATTTATTTAATTGAATTTAATTCAAAATAATTCCGAATACCGTTGTTACCGGTTTTTAAAAATATATTTTTTTAATTATTCGATGGGAACTTTCTTGAACATCCTGTTATACATTTTTATTATAATACTGTCTTCTTTTAAACGACTTTTGCTTTTGAGTTGAGATCACTGCCAACAATAAAGTGATGAAGATGGTGCACCCGTGCTTGTTTTCTTTGTTTAGAAAAAAAGTAAGGAGTCCAAACAATAGATTCATTAAAAGAAAAGAAATCCTATTCAACCAAAAATTGAACTGCGTATATTAATCTCAAAAATAATATTAAGTTCTGTTTTATCACTGAATTTCTTTGACAAGATTTAAATTAAAGAGTTCAAATTAAATTAAATTGATTTGAGGAAATCATAATAATAGATGTTTAATTGAGCAGCATCAAAAAGAATAATTTTTTATATACCTACTTCACATAATTCAGAAGCATTTAATACGTGGAATTTTAACAGACACGTGTTATTGCCAGTTTTATTTTAAATATATACTCGTATGTGTTAATTTGTCTAGCATTTTTAAATTGGCAGTTTTGAAATAGCCAAGTGTGATTCACATTTTAGGCATTTAAGAAATAAAATAAAAAAAATAAAAAGTTAGTGTGATTTTCCTGGATTGAGATAATATTATTGTTTTTGTGACTCCTACTTAATATAATAAATCAGTGATAAATTTAAATGACGATTTTTTAAAACCCATAAAATTCTTTCACACCTTTTAATATTACTTGTTTGTATAAGCACGTGTCAAATTATTTTGAGTTGATTTGTAAGTTGTTTATATACTTTTAATTTAAGAAATTAACACTTGAGTTGTGGTCATTATGGTCCTTACTCCGTCTGAGATCGATGTACTTGTGGGAATTTTCGATATTCATTGCAACTGCGTCATAATAATGTTTAAATGTTTTTAGTACTAATTTGAAGTACATTTTACGGAGTCACTGATACTTATGATTGCTTAAAAAATTTCGTAGTAAAATAAGAAAGAATTTTTCAACTCGTCCCTGAAATTTTTTTTTTTTACAAAGTTGAAAAATATAAAAAGTAATAAATTTTTCCTTGTATTTTAAAATCTGAGGAGTTTGAGCATACTTGTTCTTAAATTTTATTTATAACTGCAACGGTTATAACAAGAATACATAAATAGTAAAATAATAGGATTATTATGTAAATTTAAGAGAAAAGCGAAACAGAATCAGACAAGATTTCATTTGTTCCAAAGGCTATTTATTCTAGGAACGAAGGCACAACAGAAGGCTTTATTTTAAAATAGCAATTTATGTTAACATTGGGCAATGGAATACTAAGGTTAGTCTCTTCTAAGTTATCGGAAAGTGATGTCAATATAAGAGACCCATGTATGGGACAATTTTTTCTTAAATAATTTTCAAAATCATTCGCAAACACTTAAAAAAGTTTCGTATTTAGACAAATAAAGCAAATTATGCTTTTGCTTGAAGAAATACGAAATAAGAGGAAAACTAAGTATGCGACAAAATTTCAAAATTGTATGTCTATCTAGGAAAAAAAATATTGAAAATCATTTTTTTTTTTAAAGGTTACTTTTGAAAAAAATTTTCAAAAAATATTTTGAAATTTGTTTTAGTATTAAAAAATATAGCAATCCGTAGTTTACATCTGAAAAAATAATGTTAACAAAAATGAATATACCCGTTTTTGAAAAAAAAAAATATTAAAAATAAAAAAAAAAAGTGTTTGAGAATTTTTAAATGCCATATTAATAATAACTTTCTGTGCTCAAAATTTTATATTGAAATCGGGTATATAGTTTACGAGAAAATTTGATTTGAAAAAACTGGTTCTAAGAGAGGTATCATTATAAGACACATTTTGAAAATCTTTTCCAACCAAAACATAGACTGTCTTAAAAAGATAGCATTCTGGAATCCTATAAAAATCGTTTTTCTTCACGATTGTATGGCAGATGCAGTTATTTTTGGGCCTATTTGAAGCAAATCGGCCCATCCGTTCAGGCTCTAGAGGCGTAACAGACATACAGACAGACAGACGTAATTTCCAGACCCACTTTTTTCGACTTCTCCATGGTTTATTATCTCAAAATTCTGTTTGCACGAATCCATAACCTGCCTTATAGTACCTAACCTATAATCGAAAGTAAAATATTTATTGAGGAAAAAAGCAAGGTCGCAAAATTTGCAGTCTCCCCCCCTACCCTCTTTTAGCACAGGGCCCTCGAGGTCATAAACTTAGCAAAATGTTAGTTTACTATCAATGAACAAAATCCCTAAGTTGCATTAACTTCTGGGTTCTGGCCTATTCCCACCTAAAACCTAAAAGTACCTGTCGACTGGACTATTATAAGTCAAAGGAAATGGCTCTGATAAAGTATTGCTTTTCGATAGATCAGCGAAATCATGCGTCTCTACTCGTGGTTAGGAGCACGGACCAAGAAGATACAGACCGCCAACTCACCATATGGTCTCTCTTTTTGCCACCAAGCTAAAAATCAGCTGATATGCCATTTATTTTGAGAGTGTGACGCTCTCCCTTGCTTTAAAACCCATTTAGCAAACACACCTAAAAAATAAATGGCATACGCAGGTATAGTTGCCATTACAAAATGCACAGGAGATGTCGAGGTCGTGATAGAGGACGGTTGTGCTGTGCCAAGCACTGCCGTCCATTAATCTAATAAAAAATAAAATGCACGAATGGGTCGCACGAACTTGCTCTTATGTTCAATAATTGCGTAGTGGCTGCATATATGGATATTAAAAAAAAAATTAAATAATTTCGAAAATTCTTTTATTGTTTAAATTAGTTTAAGAGTTTTCTCGGAAAAACTAAGTATGCAATAAAATTTCAAAGCTATACGTCAATCTAGGAAAAAAAAATATTGAAAATCGTTGGACCAGTTTTTTTTTAAAAAGGTTATTTTTCAAAAACTTTTTTAAAAACTATTTTGAAATTTATTTGAGTATGCAAATATATGGCAATCTGTAGTTTACATTTGAAAAATAATTTTAAAAAAAATCAATCTACCCGTTTCCAACATATTTCGAAAACCAAAAATTTTTTTGAAAAGATTATAAAAAATCAAAAAAAAAAGTTTTTGAAAATTTTGAAATGTCATATTAATAAAATTATGAATGACTTCCTGTGGCCAAAATTTTATTGAAATCGAATGTATAGTTTACGAGAAAATTTGATTTGAAAATACTGGTTCTATGAGAGGTACCGTTATTAGACAAATTTTGAAAAAAAATTTCAAACCAAAAGATAGATTTTTTTGCAAAAATAGCATTCTGAAAGTTTTATCAAAATCGTTAGAGCCGTTTTTGAGAAAATCAATTTTTGTCTTCAAGATTGTATGGCAGGTGCCGTTATTTTTGGACCTAGAGCAAAAATAAAAAATTTGTTCCGAGGGACGGCCAAATAAATCCTAAATACCAAATTTGAAGCAAATCGGCCCACCCGTTCAGCCTCCAGAGGCGCGAACAGACATACAGACAGACAGACAGACAGACAGACAGACAGACAGACAGACGGACGGAATTCCCAGACCCACTTTTTTCGACTTCTCCATCATCGTAATGTCATGTGTGATTGTTATCTCAAATTTTTTTTTCTGCACGAATCCATAACTTGCCTTATAGTACCTATAATCGCAAGTAAAAAAGTAAACGTTTTATTGGCAAATTTTTTCAATTTTTATCGGGAGTTAAAAAAGTAACTGAGTAAATTTAATTTAAATTAAAAAAAAAAAAATTCATCGGTCTACCGATAAACAACCAGGGCACAAATAGTGCCCAGCAACTCGTCATCCGAAAGTCCCGTATCCTTCAGCACCGCTAGAATTTTCTTCACGGTTATTAACTGTAACTTTGGGGAGAGTGTACAGTTAAAGCAACAGGCTGAGCGGTAAACTTTCGGAATTTTCATCCACCGCAAACTGGCGGCAAATTCAAACAACGGATTCTGTAGCAGCAACTGTAAATTCATCTTTAATCGGCTACAGAATTCCACAAGGAACATTGTCTGGAGTTTTAACCAAAGCCCACAAATGAAAAAAAAGGCACTACAGTTAACATTGGTGTGAGAGCAACAAGCACCACAACCGCAAACAGCAGCAACGTCATTATGCAGCAACTTGGTTTATAAAATATTCTATTCACATAGAAATCTTTTACAAATTTTCTTTTTAATCTAACCAGTGACTGTTAATTCATATAGTAAAGTAATCGTCTAAAAGAAAAGATTTTATGTGAACGTTATTCGTGATTTCATGTTATTATTTCGTGTGATTTATTCAATTCCCGTAACTCAATAGAGCGTTCCTGCTCTAAAAAATACTTTCTGTTAACTTGATAATTCTTTTATTTCATGTATTTTCAATGTGATATAATTTTTCATACAATAAGATATAGAGCGTACTCGCTCTAAAAATTTCCATTTAAACGAAACAAATCTATATATTCTATATAGTTTATATTTTCTGGTTATTTATTTTAGGTTTATCGTAGGCTAGATTAAGTATTTATTTGTATATATGTAAATATCCAAAAGTGACAATACGTCACGCGCAACAGTATATAGCTCCATGAGCAAGAGCAAGCTAACACTATTAATTGACATCCATGAGGAAAACATTATAATTCCAGTGCAGGCAATACATTATAGCCGCCGTTTTCTAAATATAATTAACAAATTGTATAAGTATATCTACATTGTAAAATTTTCTTAAAGACTCAATAAAATACAATACAATACAATACAAAATGCACAGAGAGAGATGTACACGTATTCACAGACTGAAAAAAATATTTCGAGGGTGTTTCAGGCAAGAGGAGTACGAGTTGGCGGTCTGTATATGGTCTGTGGTTAGGAGTCGGATGATGAGCCGTACGATACCAAAAACGTGATGTTGACATGTGTTCTCTTTTCTGTTCTGTCTTTCACTCTGCCGTGTATCAATTGTCTTGAGTTGAGCGTTGAGCCCATGGGCTCAGTTGCAAGTGCTCTTAAGTATTTATACTTTAAGAAGATTAAATTTTATCTTTGATTTCGTATAAAACTAATTTTTTCTTTAATTCACAAACACTGTAGGTGTTCTTTTTATAAGTTTTGAAACTTAAGGAATAATATAAAATAAATAAATGATTCTCTGAAATTCACTCACGGTAATTGGTCCGGGCCAAAATGTTTGGCTTTTTACTAAACAATTTTGTTAAATGGCTTAAACTGGATGCAGCATCCAAGTTCAACTCCCAAAATCGGATTAGAATGCTCTAATAAAATAACAAACAAATTCAAAAATAAGCTTCGATGTTAGAACCAAAACTTAAAAAATTCATTTATTCAATATTCATTCATCTTTGTTGTCGTATCCAAAAAAGAATTTGTAAAGGTCGAATTGCCTTAGAATAGTATTGCAAATCTAATTTGTTTATAATGCAGGTTCCTTCCGCTCTATCAAGTAAGTTCAACACTGCCCAAACACAAAAAATAAGCAACTAATTCTCCAAAAATGTCATAATTAAAGATTCAATATGCTACCATAAAAATTATTGAAACCAGAAGCGAACTATTAATTAATTGAAAAATTAGTCTTTTCTTTTCATCTCCAAGGTGATCAGACCAAAATTATATCTGTTTCACACACAAAAACATGTTTATGTTCCCCGCCTGCTCTATAAATAAATTGAAATACACTACAAGAGGTCTTAATTATTTAAAACACATATTTATATTTAAATTATGCCTCTTAAAGACATAATCGCATCGATATGTGCTGCGCATTCAAAACTGTTTAGTATTTTTATTCAAAAAGTATTATATTGTGCGTTTTTATGTGAAAAAAAATTTGAAAAAAACAAAACATTTTCTTATAATAAAATCGATTTCTGACACTCAATTTAATGTTGGCATAAAAAAAGCTCCAATTTTAGAGCGGAATTCTTTGTTTTATTTCTTGTTTCAATCACCTGCTAATAAAGATACATCAGAATTGGTTTTGTACCAATAAGTTATGGGTATGTCTGCAAAAAGCTCATCAATCAAAGCCCAATCGATGGGGAAAGAATTTTTAATTATACGTTCCATACAAATTTTAAACTCGCATGTTAAAGGAGGGTTTCATAATGTTTTAAACATTTTTGTTTTCTTTCTGAAGACGTGTCGTAAAAAGAATTGAATGATTGCTTGGGCGGTGGCGCGTGGTTCAGGCCAAACTTGAATTAACAATTTTATTGGCTTTTCATCTGTGACCTTCAGAAAATTGAAATTGAAACCCACAAATCATCGGTTTATGTTGTTTTTATGAGTTTATTGTCAAGATGATTCAAATATTCACTTTTGGTGCATTCAACACCATATCAATAGCTTTTAGCTATTGAAGCATGAATAATGGAAACAAAAACGTTCAAAGAGTCACACGGTAGCTATTATATACGATATATAGCTTATCAAGTTTTACATTCAACTCTTTTGATTATGAATGATTCACTATGGGCTGGCTATTCACTTCGATATATAGACCTTAAAGTTGTCTTGAACAATGTGAATGTGCGTCGCATCGTTTTTTAACCTTTGGTTTGAGGAGGTTTTCGAAGGTCACGCGTTTGGTGGTAACTAGGCAATGAAGACAGTGACAAGTCAAAGAAATATGCGGAATTCGGAATTTCATAATGTTATTTTATTCTTTGTCATTTGCGTGGATTAACTTTGAATCATGGTCCACTTATATGGAATTGAAATGCATTAAAATGTGGTCAATACAATGCTTGTTGGTGGGTAAAAATAATAACTATGTGATCACTGATCAGATCACTCACAACCACAACCAGGATCAAGTAGCTGTGCCATATGGTTTTTTCGATTCTTAACTTTAAAGATTTTTATGACTGAGCCATATTCAATGCGGTTTCCTCAAAGATTCCAAAACAGTATGGCGTTGGCTAGATTAGAGTTACAAAAAAGGTAATCAGGTTGTTAGCCTTTGCGTGACTGAGCCTCTGATTATTTTAAAGGAACTACAGATAAATTTACGCACGAACGTGGGTTTTTTTTTTTAAGAAATCTATTTGATATGGGGTTTTTATATTGGTAATAACTTTTCTTCTAAGTATAATGGGTATATATTTTTGCGTGTTTTATGAGTTTAAGGCACATGTTAGAGATATACCAATATTTTTTATGGTAATTGAATCACGAAAACAAAATAAAATATGTTGTAACTCATCATCAACTGTTTCCCAAATTAAATATTCATTTAGATAAAAATTCCGAGATTGATTATCATTTTAATTGATTTGTTTGAATTTAATTTTAGAAATATGCTCGGTTCATTTAGTGCGCAGAACATTTTTTAGGTCTTTAAATGGGGCTTTTGTTGTTTTAAAAGCAACAGTTTTGATAAACTTCATTTTGCTGTACACTTAATCTGTTCAAACACTTATAATCTTCAAAAATATTCGTTATACGTGTTATTATAAATGGGTGACAGGATACCTTTCCTGGTCGCTAATAAAAATCACATTAAGTCAAAATTTGTCGATGTTTTTCTTCGAGATATGTATATTGTTGCATTTTCAGTCAGCTTTTTTATAAGGACCTTTTCAAACAGAACAAAATACATCCGTGTTCCATCCACTTTCACTTCGATTGAAACGTTACGGATACACTGTCTTTCTTTTTGGTTTCCCAAAATAACAGTTTTTATTTTCATCCCATCAAGCCCAGATTTTCGGCCGATTTTCGTCGAATCGAATTTCGAATCCTAATCGCTTTTTTAAATTGAAATACTGAAACATACTTCAAATTCAAAAAATCATAAAATTTGGTGGATATTTCCTTTGAATACTTTTAATCACCATTGCCTAACCCAAAATACGTGCATGACTGCAGTAAATTATATTTCACCTAAGCACGGGCTTGAAGTATACAAAATTGGTTCAAGGTCTTTAAATATTATATGAATTCCAGGTCAATAATGATACATACATTTTGTATTCAAATATTTCGGTATTGCACTTCTCACCACCTGCTTCTTCAAATAATAACAATCTAAATGCAACCGAAAGCACTTCAGTTCAAACATTTCAAAAAAATTTAATCCAATATTTTGAAAATTTTAATTTACACATTAAAAACACATCATTTACCCAAGAGTATGTCTTCATTCCTTTTTTTTACGGTGTAAGCATCCATAAACAATGCCCTAAGGGTCTGAGCATCTCTTTCTTAACTCTTCAGACATCAACTTCAAAAGAAAATGAAAGCGCTATTTAATTTGAACGAAATAATAAGACTTATCACTTATTTATGGTGAAGAACTCATTGACCGTGTAACCTACTGCTTTCGCTACAAGTACAGGAATTGTGCAATGGCATGTTGAAGATAGTTTCCAATGTGAAGAGATTGATAGACGGATGGAATTGCACGATGGCGACGCTGGCGCTGCGCTGGCAGTGTCTATGGTCGACGTAATGACAACATTGTTTCATGGACGATTAAGGGTGAGCCATCAATGAAGAATTAAAAAAAAAAAATTTTAAAATATATAAAGAAAGGGCTTCAATGAACCATCATATTACCAATAATTATGAAATAGCGAAATTCAATAAAATGTATTTCTTTTTTATTTAATGCATAATTCATTAATTATTAGTTTTGAAGAAGCATTTCCTAATGATTTAGGTCATAGGCGGAACATCAGATATTAGCAAAAGTTTGCAAATGGTTTTAGGAAAGATTCGCCCAATAATGGCCTTGTAACGTGTTAGGTAGCCGCATTGAAAACAAATAATAGACCAAAAATATGATTTATGGTTATTATCTTTATTATGCACTAAGCATTCGATACATTATTTAGATAATTAGACTCTTCTTTGGATCTTTTGGAGGAGTGACCATGAACAGCATCAAAAAATATTGATTGCAAATTTGAGATTTCATGGGTTGTCTAAGAGATTGCTGGTCCCATTCACACGAAAAACACAGCGTGAATTTTTTCGTTTTGATTGTAAAATGATAGACGTGACATAAACAGTATCTTAAGGCTCGTGTGGATCATCAATCTTATAGTGTTAATGTTTGCCATTTAAGCATAGACAAAATAAATACTTAATCAATCTGATTTCCTGTATTTGGAACAAGTAAAATAATTAAGGAAGTTGGACTTTTTAGCACGATCTTAAAAAATAACCTAGTATAACATATAAATATCACATTTGTTCATATAACATGTAGCATATCTAAACATTAACAAAAGTAATTGAGTTTTCTAAGAAAAATGCACCCAAACAATGTTTTAACCATAAGCATTGTTTTCACTAGTTCTGATCTACAAATTGAATCTTGAACTTGGGATGTGGTGCTAGTGCTACCATTTGATGAATTTCGGTAGATCGACGCTTATCACGATAATTAACACAGTACGAGGGTTAAGGAAAGTTGGATAGGAAATAAAAGTATATACCGATGCATATTGATTTTTAATTTCTATATATCATATTAAGTGGGGGGGGGGGGGTAATGGATCAGGGTGAAGCATTTGTAAAAGAAAAAAAGAGTTATCTGGACCACACTCTCTTTTTCATTCGGGGTCATGTCGGTCGCCACACGTTAAACGCTATGGTCATACTTCTTGTCAATAAAAAAGATATAAATATAACATAAACTAGTGTCTTTTTTACATGGGTAACAGATTCCACATTCTTGTAGCACGGCTAAGAAATGATTCCTCTAGACTTAACAGTACGTCCAAAATAAGGCTAAAGTGTAAATTGATGGGCATTCCTAGCGATGCGAGCATCACGGACAAATAATTCAAGAGGGGAATTCGTCCGACAATTTTCGCCGAAACATTTAAAAAAAAAGTTGCGGTAAAATACGGTGAGCTTGTTTATCCTATATTTCCTCGGAAAGATTAGCTTCGTTACAACATCAATTAACTTCTCTCGCCTTGATAGCCTCTTCAAAATTTAATTTAAATCTTGTTTCTGTTGTTTTTTAAATGTAGTTTAGAAACAGCTTTTGCATTTAAAACTATTTTTCTGTATTCTTTTAAACAAAAAAATAATCTGATTCAATATCCCCACAAAGATATTGTCAATAGTAGGTAAAGATTATAAATAAAAAACAGTTCCAATTCAACAATCGTATAAATTTAACACAAAAACAAACGATTTGTTTGTTTCTATTCTTTATTTATTTTTTAATAAAATGAACACAATTTTAAAATTTATGGATAAGTTTCCAATTTGCATTCATTTAAAGATATTCTTGGTTTTGCCATCATTATTGTCTTTGCTTAAATTTAAATTCAAAAATAACTCCCAACGAAACAAAAATTTAAACATTTCACTGTCATCTCACGACTGCACGCGATTTTTTCCCGCATTATATATTCTAACAGAAAAAAACGTCCGGTTTACTAGAATGGATACCTAGATTACAATTTAATTTATGAAATATCTTAAAAAAATTTGTTGTATACATATGTTAAGATCAACGTCAAAAAAATTCTCATCGGGCGACTTAATAAATGACCACAAGATGACCTCTTTAAGCTCAGAAGGAAGACTAACCTTCTTTTTTTAGATCTCTCCAAAAACAAAAAGAATTATCATCACCAGCCTTATAGATGACTAAAGGTCGACGAAAATTCAGTTCTAAAATTGTCAGACTTGACCGCCTTTAGCGGTGAAAAGAGAGAAAACAAAATGTAAACAAAAAAACAATTCATAATTTTATTAATACAGCCTAAGGTAAAGTATATATAGATGTTTGTATTAGTAATCGAGAAAAACCCACAGAATCACAGAACAAAAGAGAGAAATAAAATAGATTGAGATTCATAATCTTAATTGGCATCGAAAGGAATCTAAGTCCGGTTCATTGCAAAATGACGCATTTAAAAGAGTATCTGTTCGTGTGTCAATAGAAGTAGAAAAAGAAGTAGGTATCTTTTCGCACAACGGATTTCGATCTTTAATCTTCTGTTTCGGTTGGAGTTGTTGAAAACAGGAAGATTAAGTTCAAATTCAACATTTTTGCAAACAGTTTTGGGCTTAAGCATTGTCTATCTCTATGTACCTGTCGTCTAGAACTTTTTATTTATTAGTTTTTGTTTAATGAAAAATAAAAAAAAACAATCGAAAAAAAAATTTAGTAAAGATCGAAGCATCACTGATTAAAAATAGATTTCAGCCTTTTGATGGCAGCGCAGCGCGTGGTGAGATTTGGTCATGATAGTAGGTGGCGGCATTGTTTGTTTGGTCGCATTAAGATGTTTTATGATGATGATGATGATGATGGTGATGTAAGTTAAGCGCTCTACGAGTATAAGGCAAAAACAGTAGCTCTTCCTGATCATTGATGAAATCGGAATTCAGTTCTTCTTTTTAGGGCTTCGTGGTAGACAACTCAGCGAGATGACTTAAATTACTTTTTAAATGCTCAAGGCCGGTTGAATGGCTTTGGCTGGTTTGATGGCGTGCTGATAGTTATTTAATGATACATTTACATAGTTTGATGAAGGTTAGGTTTTTTTTTTTTTGAAGAGATCCCCATGATGGCGGCGATGAGATTGAACGAGTGGTTGTGCTTGTCTTCAATAGTGCTTAGCGGTGTTTTTAAGATTTGTATAGGTTGTGAAACACTAAGTTGAATGTACGGGCAGTGTAGCACTGATATTTTAATTGTAAGCTTCATTGAAAATCATTTCAAGGCTTTAAATTTATTGAACAGATTTACTGTATCAATTGCAATCTGTAATTATGTATGTAACGGGTGATTTTTTAGCTGGTTTGGTTTCGGCAACACTGGTTTTGACAGCTGACGTGTGTTTAGTACCTTGTGTCACTGTCAAACAGCTTCAGTTTGGTTTGCAATTTAACCATGGATCGTCTTACAAATGAACAACGCTTGCAAATTATTGAATTTTACTATCAAAATTCGTGCTCGGTTCGAAATGTTCATTTCCGCTTTTTTATCGAAAAATTGTGTTCAGCGATGAGGCTCATTTTTGGTTGAATGGGTACGTAAATAAGCAAAATTGCCGCATTTGGAGTGAAAATCAGCCAGAAGCATTGCAACAGCTACCAATGCATCCCGAAAAAGCCACTGTTTGGTGCGGTTTATGGGCCGGCGGCATTATTGGGCCATATTTCTTCAAAGATGATGCGAATCGCAGCGTTACTGTCAATGGTGAACGCTACCGAGCGATGATAACAAACTTTTTTTTGCCCGAAATGGAAGTTCTTGACTTGCATGACATGTGGTTTCAAGAAGACGGTGCCACATGCCACACAGCACGCGAAACAATGGCGCAATTGCGAGACGAGTTTGGTGAACAGTTAATTTCACGTTTCGGGCCGGTCAATTGGCCGCCTAGATCGTGCGATTTGACACCATTAGACTATTTTTTATGTCTATGGGTATGTCAAGGCTAATGCCTATAGGGACAAGCCCGCTTCGATTGACGCACTGGAAGCCAACATCCATGCATTCATTCGTGAGATACCGGACGATATGTGTGAAAGAGTATGCCAAAATTGGACTCAGCGGATGGGCTACCTGAGACGCAGCCGCGGTCAACATTTGCATGAAATTATCTTTAAACATTAAATTGCAAGGTTCAAACTATCGAATCAAATAAATATTTCATTCATTTTATCGAATTTTTTGTGTTTTTTTTTTTTTTTAAGTTTTAAACCTCTTAAAAAATCACCCGTTATGTATGTAGTGTATCCTTATTAAGTAATATCCTATACAAAAGACAATATTAATTTCATATCCATGTCCTTTAATTGAGTTTGACGGCGTTTGAATATCAAAACAGTGAGATTGCGAATGTGAATGGGGGATTGCGAATTGGATTTTTATGAAAATCGGCATTCTCATGTGACAAATATTTGAATTTTAGGTATTCAAAGTTGAATCGCTCCCAGTCGTTTTAGAAAATGGGGGTGCTGAACTCAATTGAAATTTTTGAAAAAAATATTTTGTTGTATATTGTATGTAGTTAAAATATTACAATAAATTTGATAATTCAATATGACATAAAATATTTTTATATGTATTTGGAAAAAACTGGCATTACTGCTTTTTAATATAACTATTTTTAATATCAATGTTAAACCTAATTTAATATTTTTTTTCATTCTTAATCAATACAAAAACTAAAGTAAATACCCCAAGGGATTTCAAAGTTCAATAAACATAGTTTCAAAAGTAAAATCTGCGCTAAAAATCTCTTCTTTGTAAGTTTCCGCATTCTTTGGGTCCATCAGACTCACTTAAGTATCTCCGTCTCATAGAACCAAAATCATAAGCAATGAATACGAAATGAAGCTGTTTCGGTTATTGATATTTTTGCTTTTGTGTTAAAATGAAAATATGTCATAATCATAATATTCAACACAGCTATAATCCTCATTCAATGGAGGTTTTTATTGTTTCTCTTTAATTCTTTTTTTTTCGGTGAGAACTTTAATTTATTCAAGCCCCAAAGCATCGGTGGCATTTGCAATTTAATTTTTTGAGCTTGGAATTAATATGTTTTTTTTTTCTTCTTCTTAAAACAGGAGGCTTGCATATAGTGGGACACACGTGCCAGCGCGGGTGGTGGTACACACTGATACTACTGCATTTTCCTCAACTATATTATTTTATTATATAATTTAAATGGGCGGTTATTTTAAAATGTTTTAATTTTAATTTCCTTAAACTAGCCAGAACGAACAATTTATATCTTCGGCCTATAACAGCGGATTTCTCTGTTTCGTTAAGTTTCTGATAAGTTTCGCTTTAAACTGCTGTCGAAATCAAATTAAGGGACAAAAACTCGAGAGCTGACTCTGTTGAATTTACTGACGTTGCAATCATCAGGTTTTGAATATTGACTTGCCAGTTCCAGGTATAGTTTTTGCAAGCCAAAAACAATTTGTTTCGATTCTGAATTCTCCAACAGAGTCTTCTCTCAAGAAGCAAAATGATAATTCAAGATTATTGAGACGACACGAAATACAAATATGGCGTTTTAGATAAATAAACTCTGCATACCTGGAATTTCTATGTATCATGACTGTCAATGCGCAAAATACATGTCTTCTTTTGACGGATACTCCAGTGAACACAAGTCATTTATGGGTGTTTTCACTTGCGCCATTTTCATTATTCCTGTTTATTTGACATTTCCGTTCGGTTTTTCCGAAAGCAGATTTCATTGGCTTTCGATCAATATATGTAGTTTGCCCTAATACCACGATCAGGACATGAGAATCACATTATACTTCATTATCAAATCGTATGAATTTAGCAACGCTTAACTTCTTACTTAAACTCCGCTGTAATTATATTTTGAATATAGAACTGGAATGTTATGGTTGGCAAAAAAAAATTTAAGCTATTACCCAGCATTACATTCTGTGTAACCAATAAACTCCATTCAAAAATGTCAATTTCTAAGAAAATAAAATCATTTAACACTATAAATTCACTTAAAGTTCCTTCAAGACAAAATTTTCAAAGCCACCTTTTCATACCAACAATATCGTCATGTGGTTTTTCAAATTTACAGCCCACTAGTATTATTTCATCTAATTACTATACAGTAATAAGCTTACCATATAGTAATTAAGGAGAAATAAACTATTAGCATTTCAAATCCGAGCCACGAACTAAATAAATACTCGTGAACCGATTTCATTACCTAAAATGGCCTTTGCATCACGTCACCCTTTTAATTGTTCAGTTCACCAAGAGCTTCCACGTTGTTGATTCAAAGTTGAAGTGTTTCTAACACATTGCAAAAGTCTTAATTTTAGTTTTTGAATTTTAAAAAGCATAAAATGTTTCAAATGCCGAAGAAAATTTGATTAGAGCTAATGTTTTGGATTGGTTTAAAGTACATAAATTAAAAAACAGACAAATTAATTTTAAAATCTCTCACAGATACATACCGTTAAAGCAATATTTGGTGTTCCCCACGGATCTGGGCACTTTCTTCTTATTACTTTATATAAAAATTAATTCTAAACATTTTTTTACATTGATGGCGCTATAATATTCTATAGTCTGATGGTGCCACTGTTTTGGACATATTTATAATATGGCTTCTAACCACCACATTCGACACAAGCAAAAATAAAAGCTATAGAGGTTTCCTGAAAACACCGAAATTGGGTAGACTGTATCTATCGGTTATCGTTTCAAATGGCTTAACCTGACTTCAAAGAAACCGACTTAATACAACTTAAGATAATTTAAGGAAGAACCTACATTTTTAATATCATGGCTTTTTTAGTGACATCGTTATGAAACAAATAATAAA
This sequence comes from Platycheirus albimanus, assembly GCA_916050605.2. NCBI lineage: Eukaryota > Metazoa > Arthropoda > Insecta > Diptera > Syrphidae > Platycheirus > Platycheirus albimanus. The sequence goes on from OU696697.1 coordinate 154,671,968, forward strand.
AAATTATTTTTAATATTATATTTCATTTCAAAAACCAATTCTGTTTTTATTAAAAGCCTTTGAATACATTTTTTTAAAAACATTTTGTATTGAAAATGTTCAGTTTTTTTTTCTTAATAAAATTTATTATCAATCTATTCAAGCAAATTTACTCCCTGATCATACAAAAAATATTATGTTAATTAAAGACATAGGCTGCCGGAATTTCAAACGCGTCAGACTGACCAAATGAAGGCTAAGGCTTTTAAGAAACAATGAAGACTGTCCATAAGTACTGCAATTTCAAAGTTGCAAAAAGATCTTCTCTCAAAGTCAATCCAATCAAACCCACCCTTCTGTCAAGTGAAAAAGTTAAACTCCGACAAAAATGCTGGTAGAAAAAAAAAGAATCCAAAATGAATGAGTGGAAGCCAAGGTGCTTCCGTTGTATACAAATTCGGTATAAGTGGCCAGCATAAGTCACTTCAAAAAGATTTCAAAAGTAAAATAATTGTTGTTCCTGCTTCGGATTTGTTGTTAATCCAAACTTTAAATATATTAGGCGAGGTAATATACAAACTAATATCTCTTTTCTTTCGTAAGTTTACTCAAAAAAATACTCCCATGAAGGTGATCATGGCACTGATAATGATAAGTGCTTCAGAATTATTATTGTTTCTTCTGCCTACAAGGTCCTCTTTTACCAAACCAACTAACGTCTTCAAAATTAATTAGTTTTCTCTTAAGCGGGTTGTCTGATGGTTTGGTTAATTAAGCTAGGTTAAGTAATTGCGCGATAAATGATGTTTGTTGCTGTTGGAATTTGGCCAAGGATATCCATGTTTAAGTGCGTCTTTTGACCTTATCTATGTAAAATACTTTGACTTCTTATTAAGTTTGTACGCATAATTCTACGCATAATTCTTCTCTGTTTTAATTTGTATGACTTTATACAATATTCTCGAGATGTAATAATAAGAACTTGATTTTGATTTTCTATCGCAATAATTTTCTTGAATACCTTGGATAAGAGTTTGATTAAAAACATTTGAATGTATTTTTTTCTTTAAAATGAGATTTGGATTTTTTTTCATTTTTTACAATTTTATTATTCAATAGATTCAGCATTATAAAGTTTTATTTTATATATTTCAACAATAGAAACTTATATAAGTAGCCCAAAATGGTATTATCAAAACATGATTAATGCGTGTTATTCGAATATTTCAGTTTAAAGAAGAAAATTACAAAATTAAAATTGAAATTAATATACATATGTATGTATGAAATAACTAATCGTTTATCAACCTGAAAGTCTCACTGACAAATCGCGTTGACAAATTTTGATTTGATGTTTATGAACCTTGAATCTTAAATGAGGGAGTTCTTTTTAAGATTCATAATAAGTTTCTAGTTAACAAGCCTCTTAGAAAAGTGTTTAATTTTTGTTTGAAGGGCAGTATTTATTTAAGTTAAAAAAAATTAAAGCTAAGGGAACAATAATTTTTTCAAACAATTAACTTAAACTAAGATCTCTGTTCATCATATTATGCTCTGAAAATTCAGTTGTTGTTTCGGAATTTTTCTATTTATTTAAATTTGTTTGTTTTAAAATGTAAGAAAACGGATTATTAACAAGAAGAACTCACAATGTCCAATAGTTCAATATGAGAAAGCAGCATTTTTCTAGACTGATAATTTCTATTGACATATGACGTCTTTAAACGCCACTATTTAATATTAATTTATTAATGTATTTCATGTTGCTAATTCCAACAATTAATGACATTAACATTGGTATTTAGAAATAGAATGATCATTATAAAACTTAATTTATTCAAGAACTTGATTGAATCTCGAATTAGGTTAATAAAAAGGTTTCTGTTTGACTATTCTCATAAAGTTTTTATATTTACAAAAATCTGTCTTAATTTATTTGGTAGGTAAAGTACTATTTAGGCGAGATTTTTCAATGTGAATAAAATTAACGATTTATCGTTAACTTAAAGTTGAACATTTTTATAGTCTTATATTGACTTAAACAAAAATGCGGTTGAACGACGGACAAATCAGAAATATTTTGATTCGATTTAAATAAATAGGATCATTTGTTTTAATGGTGATTGCTCATTATTTAAATCCTTTCAAGTTTAATAATATAATTAAAAATAATGTTATTTCTTGCATTTAACCAATCTGTACATTAATTTTAAAGACTTTCCCATGGTATATTATTGTTCTTATAACCTGAATTAAATTTGAAATTTAAAAAATAAATAAATTAAATCAATTGCTGCAATTTTTGAAATATTGATTCAATAAAGCATTAAAAAATGGCCTTGAGTGCAGTAATAACAAAATTTTTCATCCAGATATTCCCAATACGCACACAGCACCATGTCAGTCACACTTAATTACAAGTTCAAATATTTTCCATTTTGAAATTATTAAGATTCATATTTTTATAAATTTTGATGAATTATGATGGTAGAAAAGAAACATACATTATGTATATACATATATGTGTGATCAAATTATTCAAAATAATTTATTTAAACAATGATCACAATTATATAGAATAAAAATGAAATTAATTAAAACCATTTTTATTAAGAAAATCCATCGATTAACGTCACGTTTACTAATTTTCCCCATTCAAATTCAAATATTTGTAAATTTCAATACTAGTATTTCTGCAACACACATACTGTTTCTGTCTATTTAATTTGTTCTCTCTTTTGTCTTTGATCACTTCATATTTTAAAACTAATATTAAACTAATATTGTTATAAAATATTAATTGTTATTGTATACTAATTTAAATATTTAATTTTTCAACATTATTAAAAATAAGAAAGAAGTGATCTGGGCTCTGAAGGTCTATAATTTGCATTTTCAGCTTAGAAGCTTTGCGGTTTTTTTTTTGTAAAATGTTACATGTGATCTATGTGATGCAATAGCAATAGTAACTTGCAACTAATTGCATTCTGTAGTTGTATTTGAATCAGTAGTCTTATTAAAAATACGTAAAACATCAACCATAAATCTTCACAGAAGGATCAACGAAATCCCTAACCTCCACTCTTCCGGAAAACACAAGTTCATTAACTCAACAAACAAACCCAAACAAACAAACATAACATAACAAAGGGGCACCGAATTCCTCATAAATGTTTCATTTTGCATTAATTTGGTTTTGAAAAAAAAAAAACCAAGTGTGAAATAAATCCGAAAAACCATAACATTACAAAGTTAACCCACTCAAACAGACATTAGTCTTGCAATGCTGAAACATAAAAATAGGCGTCTCAAGCCCCAGGCAATCACACAAATAATGTCTTACGCCACCAAAAGTTGAATCTTTAAATCAAAAATTTTGTTTTGATAAGATTAATTTACCGGCATTGACGAAAGTGATGCCGATGACATCTATTCAATTCCAATGACGTCGTTTCATACGACTATACAGTTGAATTCCTAATTCATTGCCGCGAGTTACAGTTTTTTTTTTTTAATAACATTTTAGTTTTTAGATGATCACAAGTTATGAATGTTTCGGCCAAAGACGCCAAGCCAAAGAGGTATTTTTGCATAAATTTAAAAAGGTTCCAAAATTATTTATATTTTTGTTTTTAAAAACAGGTCCAGCTCCAGCTCCTGATTCTTAAGCATGACGCCTTTAATATAAACGGATATGATTTTAATTAGGCAAACGAACCTATAAATCGTTAACGTGGCTTTCTCTCAGTTAAACCAGTAATAGATGCAAATGCAAAATCTATTTTTAAGGAATGTGACCTTAAATGTCCAATGCCCACCTACACAAACTCATGCAGTCCGAAAAGATCGTGTCGTTAAAATTTATTCCAAAACGAAATAAATATTAATTCGCAAATCAAATCAAATTGTCCGAAACTAATGGATACATTTGCACGTCTTCAAATTTTACGGGAATCGGTTGCGGAGTGCTTAAAGCCAATCAATCAGACGTTAGACAGGATATGCCGGTTGAGAAATAAATACATTGAAGACTTTTGTTTAGTTATTTTTAAATATTTGGAAAATCAAGTTAAATCAAGTCATGAAATGTTTACTATCTCATCAATTCATAAAAGAAATGTGATATTTTTAAGGCTAAATATTCGCTGTTAGGTCATAACCAAACTTTTAAGAGACTTCCCATTGACCGATTAACTCAGACGTCTGTCAACTTGATTTGGCATTTTGATTAAGGTTGACTGAAAGAAAATTAATCCCATTGAAAGAGGATTAATTTTCATTTAGGCAAAATTTCATAATCCGCAATAAGTGCTAAGAGATTGATTGGATTTGTTAAGCGGGGTCTTTTTAGTTGGTTTATGACCACCATAATGTGTTTATTGAATGCATAGATCAATATTGTGGAATGTTAAAGTTATTCGGTTTTTGAATTCTGTGATATTTTATGATGGAATATAGAAGGTTTTTTTAGTTTCCACTAACTACAAATTTTTAATTCGAATCGATTCTGAAAAAAATACCATTGATGTGATTGCTTCTAAGAAGTAGAATAAATACTTGAACGATGTTAACCTATTCTTAAATTAAATAGAGGTGTTTAAACTAAGAGGATTGTTGGTTGAGGCCTTGGTCCATAATGGACTGTCTGCGCCACCTTGAATAAGTAAGTAAGTTAAGTTACACTAAGAACTCTACCATAGGCATCTATCTAGTATCTAGTTGAAGCTGGTATGGTGCATAGAAAACTGGTGCCGAAGTTGCGGTTCAAACCCAAAATTCTATGTAAGCAACAAAGCCCTACATTCACTACGTTCGCAACAAAGGGTACTTTTACGAAAGCCAAATTAAAATGTTCGTCTAATCTGCGAAACAGCAGGGATTTTGCCAGGACTTGAACAATTATCAGTGCATTTCAGAACATTTGTACAGAAGTGATGATTGCTATCAAAACGAATAAAGTTATCACACACAAATGTGATTCTGATTGCTTTTTTACGAAAAAGAAACATATCGACAAAGAGTTATCATTAGTTCTCATATGTCATATGTATAATTGAGATGGAAAAATAAAAGTGTGTCGGATTGCCACGCCGAAATTTCTGGGTTCGATTCCTGACCCCAACGAAGTTCTTTTTCGAGGTACTGCCTTTTGCGAGGAAATGACAAATCCTCCGACCTCCAAGAGTAATTGATGTCATGGAAAGTGCTTCTCTGTTAGCCGTTCGGATTTGACGTTAAATTGTAGGTCCCTTCCATTACTGCAGAATATCAACACATACACAAGAATGGTTGAGAATGTACGTCACAGGCCGGGGGGCCCCACTTGGAGCTGTTGTGTCAACAATTTATTTTATTTTTTGAGTCGCCCAACAAATCAACTAAGTACATACTTTAGAGATTTAAGATATGGGTTCTAGAAAATGAGGAAATAATAGAAGTCATCAAAGGACCAAACTCGGCAACAACATAAAAACCTCTAATAACTGAAGAGTTTATAAAGAATTGTCTTTCTTAAAAGAGGAGAAAAATGTTGAATAGAAATCTTAGAGAGGCTTCCAACTCCAACCGTACTGAATAAACATGAAGTATGATGATGATGCACATACTATCATTTCCTCATAAGTCGTCCTATTCTTGGCCAATTTGACCAATGTGACTAATCTATAGCTGTAAAAAAAACAAGAAACTGTAATAAGCATTAACAAATATGTATGTGGCAAGCTTATTGCTATTAATAGCTTCCATTTTAAATGAATAACCAACCTGGGTTTCTAGATAAGAGCTCAAAGAATAATTTGTATACCCTACTATTGCATAGAATCGGTATATTGTATTTGGTGTGGAGTTTGTAACATAGATAAATAATACTGTTACGTTTAGAAAAGTAGATATAGTCTGACTCAAAATCAAAATCCTAGTCGATTTAGAGATGTCCGTCCGTCCGTATGTATACTCTCTAGAGGTTGCAATTTTTAAGAAAGAAATTTGGTATACAAAGTTCTTGAACCGGTGAAATCCACCAATAAACACGCCCACAATTGCCATTTTTGCTCAACAACCTCTATTTGGCAAAATTAAATTGTGTATTTTGTACAGTTACGTTCAAACCACAACGCTTAAATTTTGCATTTGCAAGCGATACAAATATTTCAGTTTGGGCGTAACTGACGCCCACTTTTTGCACAAAACCATCAATGTTACTTAAAAAAAACGATGCTTCGAGCAAAAAAAAAAAATTTTGTGGGTATTCGTGGCACGTAAACATATTGTGTACGAACATAAAAAAAATGATTTTGGTGAGTCTTACGCCCACTCTTCATTACAAACTAAAAAAAACTTATTCTTTGCAAATAAACGGTTCTTATAATAATCCACAGGCTGAAATTTGTGCATATCTTGGTGGAAACTATAAAGCTTGTGTATGAAAAGAAATTTTTAATTTCGGGCGTGGCTTACGCCCACTTTTCATGAAAGAACCAATATTCAATTTTAACCATTTTTTTGTTAATTATTTGAAAAAATATTTCTTAGATTTTTTTGTGTAAATTCAATAATAATTTTTATAAAACTTTTTTACTCGAGTAAAATCGTTACAAAACTACTAAATTCAGCTGTAGTTTTAAACATACAAAAAAAATGGGCAAGTGCGAGTGGGTCTCGCGCACGAAGGGTTCCGTACCATTATCTATAAAAACGATCGAAAAAATACGTTTGTTGTATGGGAGCCCTATTTATGTTATTCAGTTTTTAGTATTTGTTGTTATAGCGGCAATAGAAATACATAATCAGTCAAAATTTCAACTCTCTAACTATCACGGTTCATGAGATACAGCATGGTGATTGACGGAAAAACATAGAAAAACGAGCAAAAACTCACGTTCGTTGTATGGGAGCCCCCCTTAAATTTTTATTTTATTAAGTTTAGTTTTAGCCAACACAATAATACATCATCTGTCAAAATTTCAACTGTCTAGCTATCACGGTTCACGAGATACAGATACAGCCTGGTGACGGATGGACAGACGGACAGACGAACAGCAAAGTCTCTGTATCGAATCGCATGAGTCCTGGTAACTCTGCATTCGATGGTCACTCAAGTATAAGAAGATAAAATTAAACGTAAATAAAACTTAACGTAAGAACTTAACGAAAGAGTGCTTGTTCTGCGAACAAGCACGAGTGAGAGTTAGTCTTAAGCAGGATTTTGAAGTGAGATGAATAAAATTTGCTAAGTGGTTTTTTTATAACATTTTTTCCACTATAAATTATCGTGTTTTATTTCTTTCCTCATATTTATTGATTGAGATGATATTATACAGTCCATTTGAGCTTCGATACATTGGTCCATGTCGAGCGTCGGATATTGTGCCAGTGACGGTATGGTGCAGGCTTCCTTTACAAAAAAAAAAAAAAAAAAAAAAAAAAAAATAAGTGCAGTGATTGATTGTGGTTCGTTTTAAAACGAACAAAATATTGTGAATAGTAAAAATGTGCTCAATTGTGTCACAAAAAATTAAAGTGTGCGCAGCAGCAGCAGTTTGTCGCGACACGCGACAGGAGTGTGGGCAGGAAACTGTGTATCACCAGCAGGCGATGTGCAAAACGGTACTTCATTATATAATAATGATCAATATGTACCAACCAGCATGTAAGTAGATCAATATAAATTGTTGTTGTTTTTCCCCTTTTTCAAACGGCGTTGACCGATGAAAATTCTTCGTCAAGACTCAAGAGAACAAGAGCAGGTAAGAATGTACGTATTCTCTCGAGCAAGAATACACACTTACGAGTTACGCATACACAAAACACATTATGTATATGCGCAACTGCGACAAAGAGAAGGAGAAGAATGACAAATTTCGTCATTCGAAAAAAAGCGGTCTTTCGACAGAAAACCAATTTAAAAAAAAAAAAACAAACAACAACAACAACAATATCTATACAATAATAATATTAACATACATATTTACATTTTAAATAACATTTATTGAAAGCAAAAAAGGATGAGCTGAAATATAGTCCTAAAACAGGACAAAGTATTTTTTATTGTTAAGAAGTGCAAATATTTGATTGTGTGAATGGTGGTAGTTTTTTGGAGTATTTTGCAACGGAGCAGGTTTCTTTTTTTTCCCTTCTTTATCTTTTCCCGTTGCATTGAATGTGTCCCGATGTATGTGTGCAGTGTCTATGAGCGATTTTGTTTTGTTTTCGGTGAAGTGTGAATGAGCAATGAAGGGGCGATCTGAGTTTATTTGTTTTCTTATGGAGAATGAGAATTTTTGAATTGAGTGAAGTGCGCAGGATGTTCTTTTTCCTCTTTTGGTGCGTGTGTGATTTACATACCCTTTTAATTTCTTTTTTTTTATGAATAAGATATTTTTTCAATATTACCTAGATATATTGCGGTGATGTTGCTGCTTTGTTGTTTGGTAGGGATCAAAAATTAATTTCTTTTATAGGTGTTAAGTTTTTTTTTGTGTGTCACTTTTTTTTCTCTTGAAGACTTTGTTGCTCGAGATATAGCAGGGGCGAGTGGAACTCAAAGCACATTTGTGCGAGTTACCAAATATGAGAGAAAAGTTGTGAAGGACTCGAGATATAGCAGAGGCGAGTGGGACTCAAAGCACATTTGTGCGAGTTACCAAATTTGAGAGAGAAATTGTGGACTCGAAATATAGCAGGGGCAACTCAAAGCACATATGTGCGAGTTTCCAAACATGAGAGAGCAGGTATGAAGAAGGAACTTGAGTGCAATTGCACCAGTTGCCATGAACAAATTATTATTAAAAAAAAAGGACACATAGCTGGGCAGGAAAAAACTCAAAGCACGACGGTGCTAGTTTTTAGAGAAGGAAAGCTTGCAAGCGGCAGGAATAAAATATTTTAAATTCAAAAAGAATAAATATTTTTAAAGCAGGAAAATGAGCCACAAAAACTTCGTTTCTCGATGCAACATACCTTATAATAAATAAACTATATTTGCAACAACAAAAGCAGCAACAACTAGCCGACCTTTTTTTTATTACATCTATTATTTATTTTATTTTATTTTTGCATACTGGGAATTTTAGTACCTACTGCAAACTATTATTAATTTATGTATCTGCATATTGGGAAATTGAAGTACCTACTGCAATCGAGTATCTCTTTCATTTTCAGGGTAGGACATTTTTGAGAAATAATTTCTAATGCAATACGATTTTATATTTACAGAAAAGAGCAGCGAATAAAAAAGATTGACAACCAGCAGGAGAAAAATCACCAATATTTATTGGATGCTGGTGTATTTTCATTGAGCAGGATGCTTGCCTTCGTGGAGTCTCCAGCCTTTGGAACTTCCACGATGGCAGCAGTGCGGGTCAGGCTTGAAGCCTTTCAGGATGCCTGGACGCAGATCAGGTTACGCGAGAGCAGGATTGCGTTGGCCGACGATATGTTGGTCAAGGTGGAGATACAACGCAGGATTGCTGGAGCGGAAGAAAATTACTTTGATGCCCACGCAGTGTTGCAGGAAAAGCTAAAAAAATGGCTCCAAGAACAAGCATAGCAGGCATACCAGGTAGAGCAGAACAGGCATTGAGCGGAGCGATGGCAGGAAATTTGAGCAGCCGTTGTCACAACTTCAGACGCATCCGAATTCGAGCTGGTATATGAGGACATGCGAGCAGCTGGCAGTAATGCCCGAAGAGCAGGAGCACCAGGTGACAAGAGGCTGTTGCCTTGCCACTCGTGCAAATTTCTGAATCATCCAGTGTGACGTTGTCTAGAGTTTGCAGTACTGAGCATTCGTGCAGGATCTCGTGAAGGAAAAGGCACTTTGCCCAATTGTCTTAAGACGTACCATGCCCCAAAGGACTGCTTCCAAGGGCCGTGTTGTCGATGCCCCGGGAAGCAAATGCAAAATAGTGCTACGAAAGAGATTGGGAAGGGTGCAGAAATTGTTCTATATGCGCAGGAAAAGTGAAAGAAGAGAAGGAGCCAGACAAGCGAAAATAAGCAAAAGGCAGATTGACTAATTATGCCTCCCAGGAAACGCCCTCGGTTGGAGAAGGGCGGGACGGAAGAAGTAGCAGGAACAGCAGGAAGAGAGAAAGCAGGAAGTGATTGGAAGAGGTGATGTCCTGGGGGATTTTAAGAGAGCTAGGCGTTTGCCTTCTAAAATCAAAAATAAAAATATGATTAAAATTTATTTCGTCTTTTTATGTCTTTTAATTATAATGAGCAAGAGCAGGAGAGAGTTACTTTGATGCCTACGGCACAAGTAAGAATTGAGATGGATAACAGAAAGTATGGGCCGGTAAGAGCACTTTTAGAGACGGGCGCACAGCCCAATCTGGTTTTAATAGAGCAGGACTTTTGGATTCTTCCTGAGCAGGTTAAATCGCAGCCAGATGTGCCAACACACAACTTGAAATTGCCACGGATGAGCATTGCTACAGCATCTCTTGCTGATCCACATTATTGGAAAGCAGGTACTGTAGATTTATTGCAGGTTCATAGCAGAAGCATTTACTTCTGTCTTAGAGCATCGACGAGGTGATGTCCTTGAGATGGAAACTGTTTTCGGCAGAATAATATTGGGAGAGTATGGTAATGAGAAGGATAGCATGAACAATGAGCAGGTATCGCAGGCAGTGCGCATGGATAGTAATCAACTTCATGAATTGTTTAAGCGTTTTTGGCATAAATGGTTTAAATGACATAGAAATGTCGTTTAGCAGGTCAAAAGAGCAGGAGCAGGTGGAGCAAAATTTCATCAAAACAAATTTACGTGATGATTTTGGCAGGTTTTTTTGTGACGATTCCTTTGAAGGAAGCAGTGAAAGAGCTTGGAAGTTCAGACCTTACAGCTAAGCGTAAGTTTCTTTGTTTTGGAGAGAAGGTTGGCAGGAGATCCTGAGTTGAAACAATAGTACCAGGAGCTTATGAGAGAACATGAAGAAGCAGGACATATGACACCAGTGACTGGCACAGTGCATGGCAAAACCATATACCACATCATTGCGTCACCAAAAAGTTAAGGGTCGTATTTGATGCGAGCTGCAGGACAAATAAAGGTACTTCATTAAATGAAGTGCAATTGCTTGGAGAAAACTAACAGAAGGATCTGCACGAAATTTCGATGCGCACCGTGTCGCCATTACTGCGGACATTAAAATGATGTTCAGAATATTGAAAGTAGCGAAGGAACAATGGGATTTGCAGGGTATATTCTGGAGAGAAAACCCGCAGGACAATTTGAGAGAATATTGGCAGGACGATTTGAGAGAATATTGGCTGACATTAGTCACCTATGGTATGACCTCATCAGCTTATAATACTGTACAATGTGCAAGGGAGGCAGGAGTTTCCAGAAGCTGCAAAGACAATTAAGCAGGAATTTTATATGGATGACTGCACCATAGGTGGTGATTCTGAAGAGAAGGAGATCAAGTCATCAAAAGATTTCGATCATGTTTTAAAAGGGGCAGGTTTTGAGCTTAGAAAATGGAAATCCAATTCCAAAGCTCTTGTGAAGGACATGAACTATGAGGAGCAGGAGTCAATAATGTTCCAGGATGATGAGAAAATGTCAGTTTTGGGCTTGAAGTGTCTGCTTGAGAAGGATCAATTCACGTTTGTGGTAAAAACACCGGAGACTCGGCAGGCAATAACCAAGAGAAGCGTAGTGAGCTGTGTTGACTCCCTAGAAAGATAAATGAGAGATGGAGAGATTTCTGGCAGGAAATAACAAACTTAGAGAACGTGAAAATTTGGAGATGGATAGGTACTTCAGAAGAAGTACGAAAAGAGCTACATGGATGTTTGGATGCTTCTGAGAGGGCATATGGAGCAGCGATTTATCTGAGAACGATACGTACGGCAGGATTATAGCAGATCTCATCACAGCAAGAACACAGGTTGCACTACTTACAACGGTGGCAATACAGCGCTTAGAGCAAGCAGCAGCGGAGCTATTGGGACGGCTAATTGTAAACGTCATTAAAACAATGGAATGGGAAGATATCGAGTATGATCTTTGGACAGATTCACTCGTAGCGCGGCATTGGATAAGTAAATTACCATGCAATTTTAAACGTTTGTAGCGAATAGAGTCTCGTCTATACAAACAAATACCGAAGTCAAAAGGTGGAGACATGTTGGAACGAAGGATAACCCGGCTGATATTCTAAGAAGAGGAATAAAGCCATCAGCATTGGTTGATAACAAGTTGTGGTTGCATGGGCCGGAATGGTTGGCAAAACCTCGGTCGAGCTGGTCATCTGAAAAGTTTGTGCCAAATGTTTCAGATGGGGGGAGGGATGAGATGAAGATTTTCGTGTTAACAAAATTTACAGAGCCCTTATTTATTTATCTGAAGTGCTGGAGAAGGAGTATTTTATTGATTGAATACACGTCTACATTAGAGAAGGCGATTAATGTAATCAGCTATGTAATAAAAAGCAAAAATAAAGCAACGAAAGGAAGATGACGAGATAGATGGAAAGACATGGAGACGTTCTGCACGTCAAGTGAAAAGAAGGAATAGAGCAGATGAGAGTGCAGGAGATACAGCAGTACCTGGGCAACCATCTGAAGAGAGGATGAAATCAATCGGTCACCTGTTGACAAAAGGGCAGGAAAAATATTTTGCGAAGGAAATCATATGTATAGAGAAGGACAGGTGTTTGCCTGAAAAGAGCAGGATAGAATCCTTAAAGCCAATCTTAGATGGTGAAAAGATTCTGAGAGTAGCAGGGAGATTGGAAAGAGCAAAGATGGGATGCGAGAGAAGGCATCCAGCTATCGTGCCAAATGGTTCTCGATTGGCTTGGTTGATCACGGATAATGCGCATACAGCAACGAATCATGGAGCAGTGCAGGTCATAATGCAGGACATTCGTCAGAGATCCTGGATTCCAAAACTCCGAAGTGAGCTGAAGAATTACTTACATACATAAGTGTTTGGTTTGCATGCGGTATAATCAACTTTTTGAGATGCAATTGATGGCTGATTTGATATCAGAGAGAGTAACAGCAGGGAAGGCTTTTCTACACACGGGTAGACTATGCAGGTCCATTCGAAATAAAGATGATCGACAGAGCGGGTGAGCAAATAATAAGACAGAAATGTTGGGTTTCCGTCTTTGTTTGCCTTAAAACTAGAGCAGTGCATATAGATTTGGTATCAAATCTGAATTCAGTGGCGTTCATTGCTTGTTTCGAAAGATTCATAGCAAGAAGGGGCAGGTGTGAAAGGATATATAGCGACAATGGTACAGCATTTGTCGGTGCAGCGAAGGAATTGCAGAAAGCCAAAGAGCGTTGGTTAGTGAACATTTGAACACTTAAGTTTGAAAGAGAGAAGAGACGGAATGGAAGTTTATGACTCCTGCGGCACCACATCAGATGGGATATACGAAGCAGCGATAAAGTCGATGAAATATCATTTGACAAGAATTGTTGGAGCGAAGGTTATGGCATATGAGCAGGTTTTGACATTAATTACTGGGATAGAAGCCATCTTGAATTCAAGACCGCTACATCCATTAAGCGATGATCCTGATGATTTGCAGGCGTTAACGCCGGGACATTTTGGTTGGTGAACCGCTTGTTTTACCGTTAACATTTATAACCAATGAGATGCCAAATACCAAGGGCATACAATTGTGGAAGGAGCGCAAGTGAATGCTTGCACACTTCTGGAGCAGATGGAAGGAAGAGTACTTGTCTACTCTACACGAGAGGAAGAAATGGCGAAAGCAGAAATATAGCTTCAGAGAAGGACAACTGTGCATAATCAGGAAAGAAAATTTCCCATCATCGGCGTGGGCGAGGGCGCGGATACTAAAACTAATACCAATCAGGGATGGACTAATAAGGAGCGTGGTTCTGCAGACAGCGAGCAATCAACTTACGAGACCGGTACAAAAGATCGGCATCTTACTAATCAAGGAACTGGAATGATTAATATATTAGAATAAATTTGTATTGAGCAGAGATATATGTATGTAAAATAAAAGCGAAAGGGATGGAAAACCGTAGGTTTTCGCCGGGACTGTATCGAATCGCATGAGTCCTGGTAACTCTGCATTCGATGGTCACTCAAGTATAAGAAGATAAAATTAAACGTAAATAAAACTTAACGTAAGAACTTAACGAAAGAGTGCTTGTTCTGCGAACAAGCACGAGTGAGAGTTAGTCTTAAGCAGGATTTTGAAGTGAGATGAATAAAATTTGCTAAGTGGTTTTTTTATAACATTTTTTCCACTATAAATTATCGTGTTTTATTTCTTTCCTCATATTTATTGATTGAGATGATATTATACAGTCCATTTGAGCTTAAATACAGTCTCAGTAATAGGGTTCCGTTTTGACCCTTTGGGTACGGAACCCTAAAAAAGGGAAAAGGATAGCCAAAATCTTGTTGCTAACGTACTGTAGCCCTCGCTCATGTTTATTACTATAAAATTATAAAAACAAAACCACACTAATAATATAACCTACTACATTTTCTGATTATCATTGAAATTGACCACTTTCAAAAATAAAGTTCACATGATATGACAAGTTCAAGTTCTTATTTTTTACTTTATAAATTATTTTTCAAAACAAATTTGCAAATAACATAAGACAAAATACTCAGAAAATGAAACTTTAAATTTTTAATAAAAATAATAATGAAATATTTGTCATTGGTAGTAGATCCCTTCTTCAATTTGATGGTGGCGCCCAATACGCCCTTGCTTTTCTTGAACCTTTTCACCACCTGAATCTAAATAAAGATTCGTTTAGAAACTGTAAGTTCTAAATTTGTTTCATCCGGAATAGTTTTCTTTTTTGCTTTTTCTTATACATACATTACATATATGTATGTAATTTAATTTGAAATTTTGAAAGGCAATTTTCACCTTGTCAAATTTAATATATATAAGTAATTTTTCATGTTTTTGTACACATTCCGTGATATGACTCAACCTTTACATAATTTTTGTTTTGTTTTATAGATTCAAAACAAATTACCACCTCTTTTCCTGGTGCTTGGAGTATTAGCATTAACTGCTATTGATTGTCAGACACACCATGAATCAAACCATCAGACCCACCCAAGTCACCCATATCTCACCTTCAGCTCATTAGGCTGCACTTCAATCTCACAGCGGATCTCTTATGAATCTCAGACTAACCTTTGGCTTGGCCACTGCTATCATAATCATTAGAACAATTCGTTTACGACTGCGCGGTATTTGCTTCTCATCAGATTCGAGATTCCCGTCTGCGTTCGTTAGAAATTCCTTCAGCTTCAGGCAGAATAATTAATGGGCCAGCATTAACTAACATTTAACCAGTATGCACTTTAGCATTAGACATCACAGCCTTTAAAGCAGTGTAAGATGTTCAGTACATTGTACATACATATGTACATGTAGAACCCATCACCCACCATACCAAATTATTTCGCAACCCAATAGACCAATCTGTCCAGCATTAGATTCTTGGTCCCAGATCGAGCGCACCATGAAATGTCGCCATCTTACAGGCGATGTCGTACTAGACATCGGTGGCGGCCGGCGGAGATGGCGGCAGTGTGCCGGCCGTGTTAGATGCACTCGTGTTTGTTGAGATGTCTTACAGTATTGTCGATTGTCGCCGAGTGCATGTTCTTTGGAGGCTGTCCCCATGGCTTGAACATGGATTTTAGGCGATAAACAAATTATCGCGTGCGGATGACCTAGACAGATTTCAATTTCTAGGTGAATTTCACTACTTATATTTTGAGTGATTGAAAATGAACAAACATGTTTCAAAATCTTTTTGAATTCGTTAATAATAAGGTGCTCTTTTGGGGCAGGCTGGAATGGCAGGCGTGAATACTCACCAAACATTAATTACTGCCACACCCATCATTTCCTACTTCTTCATCAATGCGTTAGCGATTTCTTAATGCCTAATAGTTTGAGATTGAAAGGATACGATCTTGATCAGTACTGTTAAGCAAGTTTATTTTCATATTTCCAGCACATATATTCAGCATCCCGTTATTATTTATGAAGTCTTAAAGTTCTTATTTAGAACAACACATTGAATGAGAAACTTGTACAAAAATCGAAATCCTTAGAGACAACAACACAAAGCATCTCATTACCAAGTAAAACAATAACAACAGTGGCTGATAATGCAGTGCAATGTACAAATCGAGTATTCGCAACGATGGAATTTAATCCGAAACGCGTTTTAAAATAATTTGAAAAGGTTATATTTATATTCTAACCTTAACTACAAATTTCCTCAGATCCAAAATTAACGAAACCTTTTTTTAAGGACTAAAAGGGATTCCATAAAATGTTACTGTGGTTAAATCTATGAGAGGACAGCATTATAATATGAAAAATAGACAATCAATAATTAATATATTGAAAAAAAAAAAATGCAGCTCTAATTACCTTAGTAAAGCTCTTTTACTAGCAAACAGTCGAGATGAGGATTCTCAAGGAAGATTTAAAAAAAAAACTTACTTTCAGTGTATAATAACTCTTGATTCCAGTGATGAACCATTACCATCCTGTTTCAAAAAGTATGAGGCGTGTGTTTCATATAATATAAATATAACACTGGTCAACAACAACTTTTATAAATTAAATATTGCATACTTTTATCGAGAAAAATCTCTATAATTCTCGATCTTTGGTAAAGAACATGTATTTTTTGGTAAAAAATTGATAGGTGTGTTCTCAAAAAATATCTTTATCCCAAACCAAAAGAAATTCTTTATTTCTAATACTTTCTTGCATTCCTAAGAATTGATAAATATTCTTGGTGAAATTCCCAGCAATCTTTCACGCGGCATCTCGGCGATTGAAATCAATTATTTGCACATTTGCTAAACCAAGTGTACCGTTTTACATTCAATATTCATTTTCACCTTTTTGGTAAACAATTGCCACTGCATCACCTCGCTCACCTAAATGGTCATTATCGTTTTGGCTTCTAAAAACATGGCCCCAGCCGCAGCCGCAGCCCCATGCTGGTTGACATCTTGAGATATCAATATTAATCAGATGCCTTCGACACATGGGCTGTTGTTGTTTCGCCATTGAAATTGTGATTAAGAAGTTGTGCTGCATGGAGTGGTAACTGGTATGGTATGGTAAGATGATGGTCTTAAGACTTCTGCAAAAAACTATATGTACATATAATATGAGCTATGGTAATTGCATATCGGCTGATGTACTTAGTAAATCAAAAAAGATAAGTATGACATCGGATTTATCTGCAAGATTTGCATTTTTACAAGTCAGAGATGACTTGAGTGTAAATTGGATGTTAGGATAGGTGGAGGTTAGTGGGACAGAAACATGTTGAGGAAGTTGAACTTTAGCGACTATTAATCATTATAATATTTTTGTTTATGTTTAAATTTTAATTTCAATTTAAATGTAAGAAGAGAGCAACTTAGGAATTTCAAGTACCTAAGACATTTAGGTGTCAAGTTGTGTGGTACGAGGTAAGCAACTTGGCTTAAGATTGAAATTAAGAGTTTTGGATTGCAAGTGTTGTAATTTTAAGTAGTTTTAGAGTGCAAACAATTTGCACATAAATTATTTAAATTGTGTCAGGTGCAGGCTTAGGTGTTGTCCAGCTTGTTTTTTACTTTCCATTTTGTTTGATTTTACTTATAATTTAAATATTGCTTTATTTGATTCAAAAATGCTTCAATTTTTCTTCAGTTTTGTGTAAAATCTACAACAAAAAATGCTTTCAAAAATTTTTATTTTTTTTTACTTTGATTACCTTATAGATGCACATTTTTATATTGCTGGTTTTCTGGACACAAAATAAAATTAATTATAAGCTTTAAAAAATAATTTCAAAAGAACTCAGTTATTTTCAAAACGACTCTTTTTTTTGACCTATCATTGATTTTAACCGACTTTTTTTTTTGTATTTCCACAAAAATAGTTCGAGCAATTTTAATGAAACTCCATGCGTGGTTTTTTGTAAGTTTAGTTTTAACTTTAAGTTGGTAGGTAGGTAAATCTTAGTTGGAATAGATTTTTCTAAGATTGAATTTCTATCGGCTCTCAAATCAGACTTTCTCATCATCCAGTCACCGGATTTCGAGGAAATTTTTAATGTGTTTATATATTTTTGAATGAAATGCAGTAAAAACTGTTAAAAAAGATTTTTGAGTTTAAAATTATTTTTTGTTATCTCTTTTTCTGATAAAAACATCAAAGCTCTATTTGAAAACAAACAACTTAAAAATCGACAAAATGTTGAAATATGTTTTCAATAGTTTTTCGAAGCCAACCTGATTTTAGAAAGATGGCAGTTTTTTAAAGAATGTTTTTGAATGGTGATTTTTGTCCATAATGTTCTTTTTTTCTATTTTATTTTCCAAATATTTAAGCTAAAAAACTTTATTTTATTGATTCAATCTTTCCTAATTTTCAGCGACTCACTGTGTACTATTAGATAAAGTTTGTTTTCCGATACGATTTTTTTTCATCTTTATTTTTAGATTTTTACGGCCATTTTTTGATTTTTTTTTTGTTCAAAAAGGCAATCGTATAATAGTTACGTACATGTACCAACCAAAAACTGGGTCGAAATTGGCCTTAATTTGTTTTCATAAGATACTTAAATGATTAAAATATCTGTTATTTCCACGGGGCTTTTTAAACAAACAATTTTGCAAGTTCGAATTATTTCAGCCCAATTTAAATCGCAATGCCGGATTGTTTTGGTTGTTTTTTTTTTCAATCGGCGCGATCCCCCTGGAAATTCCTCACATTCATGTTATCGTAAATTTTACGATTGATTTGTAATCATGACCAAATCGAAGCCAAACATGATGTCTGAAGCTTTTTTATTTATATAATCATTTCATTTATTTTTAGGGTCTCATTAAGATGGACAGAAAGTGGAGCCAGAGAGACATAGCCAACCCATACCCACCACCACCATATAACAGCTACAGCTTATGATGCTGTTAACGAAAGCCAAAAGACCTTGTCTTGTAAATGCGCCCAATGCAGAACTCATGTTGATGGGATAGGCCCAACCAACAACCAACTATAGATCCCGCTCACCCGCCCCTACCCGTTCTTGGTGAACTGATGCAATGGTGATTTTATTAAGTGCAAATTACAATAAAAAGGTCCGTCGCGTCGGTCGGCTCCCCCCGTTGAAATGCGGATTGTGTTTTTTTGTTTTTTTGTTTTCTTAAGTTTGTGTTTCATTAAATTGCGTTAACATTGTATCAATCCACACTGTTGCATGCTACACCATGTACCCTATTAACGCGTCTTTAGTTGCCACCGTACCACCGTCAAGACAACATTACAGAAAAAATTTGTCATAAACAAAAGTTGTGGAAGGTCGGCGCCATAGTCCATCGATATGTATCCATATGCATATGTTATGTTGCATACATTAATCTGTTACTGATCGCGCATCCAAATCGCATAAATAAATGCGGTGGTGCCGGAGGCGGCGGGCCAAATACCTACACCTTTCAATCCCAACGGCTTATCCACGAGTATAGAATTTGAATTTGAACGACAAGTTCAAATAATTTGAAACGTTTCAAGTTCACACTGCAGGCTAAATGAAAATGATAAATCACGACTTGTTGGACCTGCGCCAAATTACTCATCGCGCATTGTGATGGTATAGCTTCAGTGGCGATGCGATGGTGGTAGCGGCTGTTGCGCATTCCCAAACGAGATGTATCTTTTTGCTGTCCGTCCGGATTACATCATTTATGCGAATAAACAAATGGCAAATAACAATTAAGATACTAATTAGTATTTTGTGAGGAGGATTGGTCGCTTTGTGAAGATCGTTTGTTTTGTTAATGTTATTGGTTTTTATTAGTTTTTGTTTGTGGAGGGGGGGAGGGACAGGTAGCAATGAGGAAGTTCCGAGCATTTGAGATTTTGAGGCCCAAATCGTATGGTAATTAAGTTTTGTTATTCTGAAGCCCACGTCTCATTTTTTTGTTTTTTGGTTTCGATGATCCAATCAGAGATGCGATTTCGGTCTAATCTGCGAAATTATGTGCGAATTATGGATGCAATTTGTCATATTTTGGTTGCGATTGAAGGCATATTTTAATAATGGAATTCGTTTCTGTTGATTCGGGATTGATTTCCATAAATACCGCAAATTAATATACTATGAATTTTAATATATAACACTCACACAACTATAATGATTTGATCCCAAATTTGACATTTTATGTGTGCATACCAATAATCACGGAAACTAAGTCAAAAATACTAAAAAAATGTCAAATAATTTAATTTTCATTTCCTTTTTTGTAAATATATGAAAAAATTGTATATTAACATAAAACGGAGTATAAAAAAACTTTTGTTTTGATATTTTTTCTTATCATATGTATGTATTATTATCAATGTCTTAATAACATTAAGTTCAATGGCCTTTGATTTATAGTCCAAGCTGCTTAAGGGTATTTTTCCAGCGAATCTAAAAGCTGATTGCATTTGTTTTGGTAGTGTTTATTAGAGATATTTGAGGATCCTTTGAATTCAAGCCACAAAAATAAATCGTGCAATAATTAACCGATACAAAATAAAAAACACAAATGTAAAATATTGCCAGATAACATTTTTGAAACGAATGCTATTGAAATATGACAGTTGTTCTTAATTCTTTAATTACATCAATTTTAAATCAATCAATTGCTACCATCTTCCAAGAACTCTAAGACCCGATTTTTCTTCGATATGTTTTTGAATCACAATTTGAATCATACAATCTATTTGACATGGGTGCTGTGATAGATTATTCTTCTGAACTTAGCTTGCGTTAATTGACCTTAACACTATGTGAATTTTACAATGCTGTTGGGCTCTAGTGATCCTTTTTGGTCGAATCTTATAAAGCGCAAGAGTTTTCAGTGGAACTTGACTGTCAACCTGAGCAAGTCAAAAACTACGGTCTTCCGGAGGGGTGCAGGGCTGGCGAAGATTCGATACCATAGAAAAGAAGTTACGATCCTTTCTGAAAGGTCAATTTCATAAAAGTCAATAAGAATAAGCTCGTTATAAATATATTTGCAGAGAAAACGTCATTCTTCATCTTTCGAACGAAATGAGGGCTGCTACCGTAAAATTTTATATCACATAGAACCGATTAACCTCCAACTGATACTTTTGAGTTTCGTGTTTCCAAAAAACAACCAGGACATAATCTTTCGGGAAGCTTATCACTACATTCTCACTAAGTTTCCTTTTTTTTAAAAAAAGAAACACAAGATACATTCGCAGCTTGCTTTTTTAGCTTGATAACATTTTAAATCTAGCTATATATGTATGAAAATGATTTACAAGCATTAAAGAGTGTTCCGTGACACAAAAAAAACATCAAGAAGCAATTGTCATAAAGGTCATGTTTTGTATGTTTTGATATTGTGGCGACATCTTTGTTTAAACCATACTTCTGCGACTTAACTTTCGGAAATATAACTCTGACGAAGTTTATTATATATTTTACATTAATAAAGCCTGAACACTTGATTTCAAAATCATATACCATAAACGACCTAGCAAAAGACCAATCAATGGGTCCCTTGGTTTTGTTTTGGCTTAAATTAGCTTGCCTAAATAGTGGCCTGTCTAGACATTAGCAATTAATCATTAATTTAATAATTTTTTGACACATTGCTTTTCAAAATTTACAAAATAAATTAAAACATGGAACTGAAATTCTTCAAAAGCTCGACACGACAAACAACATTTTTAAAAATTAAAAAAAAAAACATAATTGTCTTAGATTTTAAAAGTCAGACATTATAATTGCTATTATTAACGCATTGATGTTACGAATTTAGCAAATTCCAGCCAAGCTATTTGTCGCCGCTGTTGATGCTACAATAATAAAAACAAAATTTGGAGAAGATTATGGAAATTTTATACCCAAAGTTAAAAAAAAACACAATGAATTGTTTTTGGCATCATAAAGTTTTTCACATAGTTAATTGATTAAAGCGCCCGATTAACAAGGTCACCTGTTAAGTTTATTTTAAAGAGTTTGCTATTGTTCGTGGAGTTTGAGAAAAAAATTGGACGGTTTGGTTTTTTGATGTTCCTGGACTGGTATTTTTTTATTTTTATTTTTCTTAGCATTTGAAGTCAAATGTAGGTCACCTCAAGAATAAAATGTGAGATTTATACTATTCCAGTACACAAAATCTATCTAGCGTATTTTAGGGGCCATTCAAATGACTTTTATTTGGTTGGAATATATTTAGTGTGCAAATACACCCACTAAGAATAAAATAATCATAAAAGAGGAAATTCACGATGATGACTTTCTGGCATTGAATCAGATGGTCAGACGTATAAAGTTAAATTTAATGTCAGCAAATTATAAAAGGCAGTTGGTTTTAGTATTTGCATCCATGCTGGATGGATGGCGCTATCCGATTTTAATGTGAATGTTTTTAATCATAAAATCAATTGCCATAAAGATTTCTTATAAATGAAGATTGTATATGCGTTTTTGCCTGGAGGATTTCGAAACGCCATAACTGTGAAAATATTATTTCTTCTTCTACATTTAATATCACAACATACACTTAAATATGGGTTTGAGTAAAAAAAATTATAAAGAGATTGGTGGTGCGAACAATTATCAGCTTTATATTAAACTCAGAAAGAAAGTTAAACTCTTTCGATCTTTTATTTAACTTGAGTGTTCTTATCTTCACTTGCTGATCTGGCTTATACGTTTTTCCCTCTAAGATGTTACCAACTTTTTTTTTCAATTTTGAGAAAAAAATAATTTAAAAATTTCACTGCCAACTGTAATATAAGAATCATATTGTGGGAGCGTAAGACTATAATGTGACGAAGTTATCTTGTCTACGAAATTTTTATCTTAATATTGATAAAGTATCAATGAGCAGTGATTTATTCAAAATTCCTTTAGACATACATATATACTGCATGTGTTAATATGATGGCGAACATTGCGAACAGCAATATTGGAAAATAGATAAGATTCACAATTCACACGACAATCAATACCATCTGAAATTTTTGAAAAAAATTTCTGATAAATCTGAATTTATTGATATTTATTTTCCGTCGTCATAAAATTTAAAAGTTCGTACGTCAGGTCTTTTGTTTATGGAATATTTCATTATAGCTTTGTTAGGCGATCAAAAAATACAATGCGATAGAATACCTACTCGAATAATCCTTGAATAAGGATTAGCGTTTAAATATCATAGAAAACAAAAGAGCTGGAAAATGTCAAGAAATGTATTTATTTTATACGGCTTATTCAAAAATTTATCAGTATGTTTTTCTATTTTGAATCTTAAAAAATAATACTTTGCGTCTCTATGAAGCATATTGTTAATGGCATTATTTTGTTTAAATAAGTAACAACACTATTTCCTCACGATATTTGACTTATTTATTTTTTGTTGTAAACACAGCATTCCAAAATATTGCAGCATAGTCCCGCCAGAACTGTCTCATTTATTATAAAAAAAAAACTAATAGAAATGCACCCACAAAATAAGTTGTTTGGAACTCAGATATTTTTATATGTTTATTTTGAATATTTAATATTGTCCATCGTTCGTTGCCTGGAAAGATTTATGATTAAAACGTTTGGCCCTACGTAAGATGATATTTTTTGTTTAAAATAATAATATCTTCTGATAAAACAGATTCATAAATTTTGTAAGCTCAAAAATTATGACGTTCGATGACAAATGAAAGAAGACAACTTATACGACCTAACAGAGTGCTAATTAATAGTACAAAAAAAAAACAAAAAAAACAAGATGAAGAATGTTACTGGTTTAACATAGCTGTTGGCCATATTTAAAGATTCAGTTTATTAAAATTCCATTGGTTTGACATTTAAAAGCAAGGATGGAAGAAGTAGTGTGTACAAATAATATAAATGAAAGAACTAAAGCATATTTTGCAAAGAAATCTTGTGCTGAATAATAGTTTGGAATGTGTTGTGTCGACAACTAATAACCAATTCATAATGATTTAATTGAGCTTCAAATACACACAGAGTACCTCATCACTCAAATTATGATTCAGACTTACTATTGAGCCTTCACAATATCTTTTCGAGAGCTTGTCTTTTAGTAAAGACTGATTTTCAATTTATGAAGTGATAGTTATGTATATAGGAAACGAAATAATTTGTATTTTGAATTAAGTTTAAAGGGAATTGTATTTCACAAATGAGACAGGGAGATGAACTCTCATCGATTTTGTTCTTTTTTACTTAAGGCTAAAATGGATAAGTTCTGCTACCACCATAACAATCTCCAACAAAGGATTGTGGCGAAGGACTCGGCAAACAAAAGTAGAAGTTGACATTACTCAGAGCAACTGGCCTCGGCACTGGAAAGAGAGAGAAACAGTGAGGAAGTGGTTGCCATCTTATGTTTAGCTGGCAAATTAAAACATCGATGCCAACATCACCGATCAGCACGCAATTGAAGTAGGGCTTAAAAGTCATTGTTACTTTTGGAGTTTTTAATTCGAATTCTGGTGTTATTTCATACAGTAATCAATAGAGATGTATTTACTTTTGAGAAAGCAGGTGCACTTAAGCCTTCAAATACTTACTTACTTTCACTCCCAAAATTCATCAATTTTACTGCTAATTAATAAACCATTTATCACTTTGCCCTTCTAAATTTGCTAAATAATGTATACTTGTCAAAAAATGCGAAACTATTATCTGCAAATTCATACTTTAATTGACTTAATAAAGATATTATGTTTTCAAGCCGTTTACTCCACAACCCGAAACAAATTGCTCCTAATGACCTTTCACCCAACAAAAAAAGCCATTAATCCTTTATACTCACCCTCAATTTATTAGCCCATTATTACTCATCCGTTCACCTTACAAAACTTACAAACATAATGCGCGCACATAATTCCGAGCTACACGCATGACCGTGTCTAATTTTTGCATCCAAAAAAGGCAAAAAAAAACCAAGGAATTTATCCACAAAATTAAACTGAACCTCGAATTCGATTTTTGATTCAAAACATGTCCGTGTGTCGTGGTCGGCTGTGTACAATGTACACGGTTGGTTACCTCCGGTTCTACCATAATGCATCATCTTTGAGCCTCCTCCGTAATTTAAAAAAAATAAGTTTTTTTTTGTGCTTGTCTGAACTCATTGAGATCTTGGGGTTTTTAATCATTCGGCAGGCAATTACTTTAAAATTTATTGAAGTCACTTTCCTCCTTCTCTCTTGACTTTGTTATGGCTTCTGATTATTGTTCACTTTAAACTTTGAAGTGACATTTTGTGTTTATTATTCATTTACTCTTTTGAGCTTCTTTGATGCATTCTATAGTGCATTGACAAGCTATCGATGACGAATTGTTGTATATGTCATTCAAACGGAGCGGAGTTGGATTTGGAGGATGAGGTTATTCACCAATGTTCTTATTCAAGGCAATCTGAGGCAGCGTGGACGAGAATTTTAAAGCGAAATGCAAATCAATGTGCAATTGCAATAAATGTTTTGTTCAGTCGATGAAATCAGCAAGATATAATAATTATTATTCATGATTTGTTTGCAGATACCAGGAAATGTATTGTTCGAAAAGTTTTGTAGGATTAATGTTAGGTAAATAACTATTTATTTCAGTTTTTCTTATTCAAAAGAGTAAATGTAATAATTATTAGAAAATATTGATCTTTAAAGCATTTGAAGATTAAAAATCTTAAAAAATTCGATGAGATGAACTTGGATGTAATTTTTTTAACTTTGTTGTTATTCGAATCTGGTATTCAGAAGTGCATTGTGGGTTTTTGGAAAACAGTATAATAATGAGAGCGTTACAATGTTTGAAATATATTGCAATTCAAGCCATCGATCGCGATAAATGAAATGTTATGTCAATTTAAATTGTTAATATTTTGAAATAAATCAATAATAATAACAATAGTTTAAAATTTTGTAAGTTACAATTAAATCCTACTTAGCTGTTGAACATACATGCATAAACTTGGATTAACTGTCAAATATTTTTGATCTTTTGGTAGGCTTTTTCAAGCATTGTAGTCTTTTTTCTTGTTTCTTCAAATAAAAGTTTTTACTTGCGATTATACATAGGTACTATAAAATAAAATGTAAGACTGTGGTCGTGGGGCTTGAGATTTTGATAAAAATACATTTTTCGAAATTCTTAAATAAATACTTTAACTAATTTGAGCTGAAAAAAAGTACGCGATTTTATTTCTTGGATAAATTTGAATTTATAATAATAAATTTATCAAAATCTGTGGAGCGTTATTTGAGAAAAAAAATCAAAAACGCCAGTTCATACAAATACTTTTATTTATAATTTTTGAAAAAAATTTAATGAGCACCTTTCAAAATATTAATTTTTAAAAATACAAAAAAATATTTTTTTAAATATTGGTATGCAGTAATTGAGCTACCTACACCTATATATGTGTGAAATTTCGAAAGTATCGTTTGAGCCGTTTGCGAGATAGTCGAAAGCAAAAAACAAATGGTCCTATGCAATGTACCGTTTTTAGACATATTTTTAAATTTTTTTTCAGCCATATGATAGTAGTAACATGACATTGAGATGATATAGAAGTCGAAAAAAGTGGGTCTGAGAATTCCGTCTGTCTGTCTGACTGTGTGTCTGTCTGTCAATCTGTTCGCACCTCCAGAGCCTGAACTGGCTAGGCAGATTTGCTTCAAATGTGGTAGTTAGCAATTATTATTTGAAATTCCCTAGGAAAAAAGAACTTTTTTTAATTTTTGCGCTAAACAAAAAGTTTGATTTTCTCAAAAACGCCTCTTACGATTTTGATAAAACTTTCGGAACCAATTTGTTTACGACAAGAAAAGATTTTTTGGAATTTGTCTTATAACGGTACCTCTCATAGAACCGGAATTTTCAATTCAAGTTTTCTCGTACACTATACATCCGATTTAAACTGAATTTTGGATTCAGGAAGTCATTTTTGAACAATTTCAAAATTCTTAAAATATTTCCCTTTTGATTTTTAATAATTTTTTTTTTAATTTGGTTTTCAAAATATTTTGAAAACGGTTGAATTGAATTTTTTAAATTATTTTGCCAGATGAAACTACAGATTTTCTCAAAATCACAATACATACTCCAAAAAATTTCCAAATATTTTTTCGAAAAGCTTTTCAAAAAAAAAAACATTTTTTAAAAAAAATGAACGATTTTGAATATTTTTTTTCTATACATTTAGACATTTAGTTTTGAAATTGTATTGCATACATAGTTTTTCTGAGAAAAAAATTATCGAAATAATTTTTAATTATTTTTTACTATACATTATGCAGCCAGTAAGCAATTATCAGACATAAGATCAAGTTCGTGCGACCCAGTCGTGCATTGTTTTTTATAACTTAAATTTGTTAGGTGTTTTACATACTTACGAGTAGAATTGATGACGATATCAAAGAAAGTTTCCTTCTGGGTGTCAAGTTAAGTTACCTCTCTGATATTGAGATTGGCTTAATCGTCTGCTTGTTTGGAGAGATCAGAAGGCATTAGTACCGCTGTTGGTGTTTTTTTTTTTTTTTTTATTGCACTTTAATGCACAAGTTGTGAGTGTTTTCGTTCTCTAGTCTAATCTACTTAGCCATGACTTCCATCGTGTACATCCACAAATTGACCTTGGTGTTCGCAAGGCACAAGTTATGCCAAATAAACGAATATTTTTTACTAAAAAAATCCCCACCGCATCTGAGGATTAAAAGCATAAAAGTACATACATAAATGCTCCTTGTAAAACATCCTTACAATAACCTGAGTCAAGCAAAATCCGATATCTACACCTCTTCAAAAGGGCTTTACGAAGTTAATTAAATTATTCTTTGGAATTTCAAGTCCTGATTGTTAAGGCTAATAAATGAAATAAATAATTAAATGGAAAGCTGGAATGAATGTATTCCAAAGTTTAAAGATATTCACCTTCAAACTCAATGATTTTGCTAATAATATTGAATCCAACACCAACGCGATTTCAAACTTCTCTTAAATTATTCTATAATTTATATTTATCGAGAACAATTAGTTGCCCGTAAATCAAAAACAAATTATCTCTTTAAAATTCAATTCTTCACAATAAAAAATCATGTCATGAAAAATTGGTCTTCACATTTGGCTAACGTTTAGCCAACACGTTCCAAAGCAGCTTTTTTAGCACAAAAAATACAAAAGCATTCAAAAGTCAATGGTTAAGTGTTTTTTTTTTTTTAATTTTGTATACCTAAGAAAAAAATATTATCTCCCTATGTTAGGACGAATTCGACAATAAGCGACGTAGGTTCTCATCTCCGACACCTACCCATGACAAAAGACTTGGCTGGCTTAAGCTACTTCCACACAAGGCAGCAGGTGTCATCTTATGAACTGATGACTTATGGTGTGGGGCAGCTACTGTTTGTAGCAATTTGTAAGATCGACGTGAAGATAGAGTTTCTACACGATCGAAACATGCGAGTTCAACATATTTTTGCCTGACTCAATTACTTAAATAACGTGCTGAACTGCTTGATGATGTTGATGATGAGCTGGAATGTGTGAGTGCACTTGGCAAGTCTTGATCGTGAGTATTGCACAGCAGCCAGCGCCCGTAATTTATTTCTAATGCAACTAGTGTCCAGTCCTGCGTAGACATTTTGCAACTGACATTGCGCATTCCAGTGATTATTTAACTATTTGACGAACCAGACAAGAGTATACGCTGTGATTAGTTTCCCGATTTAAGAGGCTGTTGCTCTTTGCAAGCGAATGTTGTATTACAACTTACAAGTTCCAAGTTACAGCTCTTGGCTAAAGCTGACTCAGCCATCGGCTTATGGGCAGCAATTTTGCGCTACCCGAATAGGAGACAGTGGCTTACTGACCCACAAAATGTTTTGCATTAAACCGGTGTGAATGGTAAAAAAAAATTGATGTAAAATTAAACTGACACACTTTTTTTAAACAAAGTTGGTACTGGACATGACCTTTGTAAAAGGCTTTTGGGGGCAGTTTGGGTGTACGGAAATGCAATGTGACTGGGACACGTTAGGAGAATGGTTTTTTGGAGTGTTTTACCATTCTTAGGATTTAAATCCCAAATCTTCAGGGGACATATTTGACCAGTAACTATGTATCGTTAAAGCAGTCATCAGGAGGATAGCAATAGCAAGCCTGGACGGTTTTACACTTGTCGAAGGGAGTACAATCTTTACTCCTGTCACAGCCGCAATGGACACAACTTATTCCAGTCTAAGCGCCAAAGTGATAAATAGAAGTTTGTCAGTGATCAACTCGTGATGGCTGTTGTTCTCGTCTGGAGAACACCTTTCTTCCCATCTTCCGAAAGTAATCGAAAGGTTTCCTTAGACTGAAAGGCCACAGTTCTGTGTTCAAGACTGGATAATGTACCAAACGTATGAGAGTTATTAACAGCAGCTGAGATGGATATGATTCTCGTTCCAGCATGAGCAACAAGGCCTGATACAATATAAAGTATGAATATTAGAGGAAGCCTGGACTCTAGACATCATTCAAGTAATCATAACAACATGGCCATATTAGTTGGCATTAGTTGAATGAGAGATTTTAAAACTTATGTCAAAAAGCATATCACTTAAAAAAAAGAAGAAAGTTGACAACCAATAAATCCGAAACGAACAATTTTGGAAAATTCCGCGGTTTTTCGCGGATATCTCAAAACGCACCAGGAAATTTTGTTGGATTTCTTCAGATTCGCATTCAGTGACCCAAAAAACATAGGAATCAAAAAAAATCCATTTGTATATTTTTTGTAACATACGGGCGATTTTAACTGTGCTTTGACTGGACTATTTTTATACCAGAATTGTATTTCGAACCGAGGTTCAAACCATTCTCCTATAACTGGGCCTCTGTGCAAATGTATGATGTGAAGTGAACTCTTGAGTTATGTGTTTTATATTGACATGCTTTGAACGAATTTTAATGTTTTAAAATTTTATTTTCTAATTCATGCAGAAAAAATTTATCAAAATTTTACAAATTCCTGGAAATGCGCCGCACAAAAACAACAGAAAGCGATGTGTGTTCGGAAACATCTCTTAAAAGGTTGCTTCGCTTTAATAAAATCAAAACAAACCATAAAAATGAAGTCATGGTGTTCTATAGGAAAGTCATTAAGTTTAAGTGGGTGTTAATTACTTTTTATTAAGAACCAAGCAATATAAATATTTAATATGAATTACAAGAAAAAAATAAAACTTTTTAACGAGCGGATGTGGCATCCTTAAAAGGCCATAGTTGATACTGAGCTGATTCATTTCGATCAGAATGCTCAATTTTTGAAAATATTATATTTCAAAAACAAACAAACAAAAAACTTGTGAATAGAACTTTTGAAAGTATGTATATCTTTGGTGACTTCCAAGCTCAAAATGTTTCATAAATCAAATATATACAACTTCCTACTATTTTATTGGCTGGAACTGCTTCAGAAACTCTATTAAACATAGTTTCAGAATTTTTTTTTCAAATATTTCATAATAACTATTAATCTGAATCAGGAAATACATATTAGTTGATTTATGACAGTGAAAGCAAATACCTCCGCCTTCAAAGCTCGTTAGATACCTTAAAATGTAACATGTCAAAAAAAAAACACTCCAGCTGTCAAATTTGCTCAACGAAGGTCAAGAAGATAATCGCATTGCGTTTATCTTTTTGCTAAAAGAGAAGAATAGGTAAAGTTCAGCAATCATTTCTTTATTTCCCATGTTTTAATTATTGCACGCCACCACCTTCCCGGAAGGCTTTGTTCCGCATCAAGTCACATGCGTAGCAAACAACGCATGGAAACATAAATCACTTGAAGAATTCGTTTTACATCCAAATTCACACTAAGCACACAAAAAAAAACAATTAACCTTGCGATTAATCGTAAATTAAATAAAAAGAAGAAAAACTCAAGAAAATCCCTTCTACCCTGTCCACGACGCACGACGCGACACGGCGACGACCGACAGCTACCACTGGAACTCTTTACATGACTCGAAGTGACATCCAATGGCTGAAGCATCATGCATGCTCAACACCTTGAAGCTGTGAGCGCCCGTACGACTTGTCACAATAATTTAGGCATAAGTCCGAGGGCGGCACTGCGGATAGCGGATTGTCTTTGCGTGACACCCTGGCGTTAATAACAATCTTCAAAAAAAAGACTAAGTACAATGCATGACAGAAGCACAAAGCACACACTAACACTATATGATGAGAAAGGTCAAACCCCAAAGGGAAGGAAGCAACGCCTTGAATCGCATATAAAAGAATCGGTAATTGCTGCGTGAGATTGTTTCATGTTTTTGCAGATTTTAATTATATAAGTTGTTTTCAACCAGAATTCACCAAAAATTTGTTTCGATAAATATCGCTTGGTGTTCTTGTCAATGGATGATGATCTCGCCAGTTGACAGCGCTACATAATTGATGGTCTTGGTCTCTTCCAGACTGTTCAAGTGACATTATACAAAAATGTTCACAGCGATGCGATGTTCCAATTTTACTCGCGCCAACCAAACCACCAGCGAGATTAAAATCTTGAACATCCTGATGACATGGCTTAAACAAAAACTGAGGTGGATTTGTCAACTTAGCTCGTATAAGGAATATCCACTTTAATTGCTGATGGAGACGATGATGGGGAGATGGGTGATTATCGAGGCTTTGAAAGGCCACTTGTCCGATATCGAACTATGCTCATGAAGTGTAATCATTTAATTAATTAAAGATTATTAGCTATTGTCTTCGAAAGTTGATGTTACAACTTGTATCAGGAATATTTATTTAACAAATTGTTCAAAAGAAATCAAGATCTAGATAATCTAAATGATTTGTACTCACGAGTTTTGAGTTAACAAATATTTATTGAGTTGATGTTTCTTTAACAGTACAATAATCCTTAGTTTCAATATAAAAGACTGGAAGTAAAGTTGAAAAACCAAAATTAAAATAAACGATTTTACTGCCATTTTTGGAATGAATGTATTAGCTAACCATGGGGTATTAAGACATGATTTTATTAGTATTATTATTAATATTTATTACAATATAAAATAAATTTACGTGGACAGCAACAGCACTAGCTACCGTGGCTTTTGGCTAGTTCGTAATAAATGAGTACTTTAAGAGAATCTGATAGATGGAAATAATTATTGGGGCTGTTGGGAGACAAAAAACCCTTGCTCCCGGTCTGAAGCTCGGGAATTCTAGTCCCCAACAGCCCCAAAGTAAAAGTTAAAATACAATTGAATATAGATTAAATGTGGTTGGGGTGGCAGGTATATACATTTTTTATGTTTTCGGTTGAAATAGATGACAGAAGATGAATAAGATTGTTATTAAAAAGTTGTTTACATAGATTGTATACGGTGGGACATCTCAAAAGATAAATTGATGTTCCAGGCCTACATACATGCACATCAAATCTAATCAACAGTCTTGTAATAATCCGAGGTGTAATCAGTAAGAATTTCCGAACTGGCTGTCGTCGTTGAGGTAATAATTTCAATTCAATTCAATTTCAATTTCAATTTCAATTTCAATTTCAATTTCAATTTCAATTTCAATTTCAATTTCAATTTCAATTTCAATTTCAATTTCAATTTCAATTTCAATTTCAATTTCAATTTCAATTTCAATTTCAATTTCAATTTCAATTTCAATTTCAATTTCAATTTCAATTTCAATTTCAATTTCAATTTCAATTTCAATTTCAATTTCAATTTCAATTTCAATTTCAATTTCAATTTCAATTTCAATTTCAATTTCAATTTCAATTTCAATTTCAATTTCAATTTCAATTTCAATTTCAATTTCAATTTAAATTTCAATTTCAATTTCAATTTCAATTTCAATTTCAATTTAAATTTAAATTTCAATTTCAATTCAATTTCAACTTTATTAGTCTTATATAGTATTTTAACAGAGTGGTTACATTATAATATTGAAACTTAGAAAAAACCTTATAGAGCTAAAGATTACAATTTATTAAATACCAAACCTATTTTTACTTGCTCTATAGGGCAAGTATTGGTTTCGTGCAGAAAAAAAAATCGAGGTTTTAATCAAACATGACATTACGATGATAGAGAAGCCCAAAAAAGTGGTTTTCGCCATACCGTCCGTCGGTCTGTCTGTGCGTCTGTGCGGATGTGCGGATGTGCGGATGTGCGCTTTTTCACGTCATGTTACAGCCTTAACGGCTTGACGGATTTTCTTCAAACTTGGTATATAGCAGTTTGAAGAAAAACCATTGTCGAGGTTTTTTTTATTTTGTTTTAGCCCGGCTCAAACTGGTACCTTTCAAGTAACGGTTTTTTTCATTTTGGATTTGCTCGAAAACGGCTCTAACGATTTTGATTAAACTCAGAATTTATCTTACGTAAGATATTTCTAATAAAATAGCGTTTTTTGTTTTTGGCTTAAATGGCCGTAACGAAAATCAGGTTTAAACGGCTTTTTTCAAATGGCCATAAGTTCGCAACGGCTTGATTGAATTGACTGAAACTTCGTTTGGCATAGTTCTTTGTAGTGTTCTATAGGATGGCATTATACATTTTTCAGTGAAGCCTTTCCAAATGGTGGCTCCCATACAACGAGCCGTTCAGTTTTAGCCAACTTTTTTTAGTTTTTTCTAATTTGCTCAAAAATGGCTCTAACGATTTTGATTAAACTTTGTGTGTTATATTCTTTTAGTGTTTTTAAGAGAACTGCGTTTTTAGTTTTTGGCTAAAAATGCAAATAACGGAGATCTGCTCTTAACGGGTTTTTTTCAAATGGCCATAAGTTGTCAACGGTTGCATCGAATTCACTCAAACTTTGTTTGGTATAGTTTTTTTCAGCTTCCTATCAGATGGCATTGATTTTTGTTCAGTCTCTTTTTTTAAATGGTGGCTCCTATACGAAGAGCCATTAGATTTTGGCCAATTTTTTCGTTTTTTCTAATTTACTCAAAAAAGGCTCCACCGATTTTTATAAAACTTTGAATGTAACATATACAGAATATTTCACAAGAAACTGCATTGTTAGTTTTTGGCTACACATGATAATAGCGGAAATTGGTTTGAACAATTTTAATAATTTGGCCATAAGCGGACATTTATATCATTTATATCACCCAAAAGACGACATCTAAATTTGATATACTAAAGGTTACTTAACGTTAGCTCCCGTATATCGAGTTTTCCAGTTTTAGCCAATTTTTTTTAGTTTTTACCAAATTTTTCAGAAAAGAGTTGTTCTCGAAAGTTTGTTTTCGTCGTACTATTGCACCCACAGAGCAAGTACGTGCGACCCAGTCGTGCATTTTATTTTCTTTGTTATTATTATTATTATTTCTATTATTAAATGTAAAGTAAAGATACAACAAATTATATATTGTTTTTTCTTTTTGTATCTCTTTCTCCCTCAAACCACACAATTAATCTAACAATGCACATTACAAAAGTGTTTAAATGCTTCAGATTAGAAGTTTGCAATCTCTCTTATCTGCTTAATTCTTGAAGGCAAGGAATTCCAAAGGCAAATGCTATTAACAAGAAAACAACCGTGACGAGTTTAGAAAGTTAAAAGGGGGCATGACGCATGAGTATATTTTCTGTTGTAGACGAATGGGAGAAAATTATTCTTTCGAAAAGATACTGGGGATTTATCGTGAGAATAACTTTATAAAAAAATAAACAATTTCGATAATCCGTGTATGTAATGTACGAGTATGTGTACAACCCAGGATATTGGTTTTGTGTGGAGATACCAGATACATATGTGGTCGTACCCTCTTAGGCTGTATAGTGTACACATACCTCGGCATGTCGTTTTTTTTTTTTTTTTTTTTTAACGGCACACGCGGTCAAGGGGTTTGTTATAGCCCTTTTAATGATTAGCCACAGCGCGAGCGATAGGAAGTTAGGGAGGAAGGGAAAGGATGTGTTGATGAACATTAATCTTGAATGTTTGCAGATCAAAATGGCAAGGGAAAATTGTGCCAGTCAATTCATTCCACATTCGTTTTGTACGGCTAAAGAAAGAATCCCTATATTTCACGGTACGTCCGAAATTGGGCTCAAGTGTAAACTGATGAGCGTTCCTAGCAAGACGAGTATTACGGGCGAAATGTTTAAGGGGTGGAACGCAGCTAGTTAAAAGCTACATTGAGCTTGTGTTCGGACATGGAATCTAGATTAGGATAAACTACTTCAGAAAACGATATATACCCGTTTGCAAAATATTTCGAACACCAAAAATTTTTTTGAAAAAATTATTAAAAATCAAAATATAAAGTTTTTGAGATTTTTAAAACGTCATATTATGAATGACTTCCTGTGTCCAAAATTTTATAGAAATCGGATGTATGGTTTACGAGAAAATTTGCTTTTAAAATATGGGTTCTATGAGAGGTACCGTTATAAGACACATTTTGAAAAATCTTTTCTGACCAAAAGATAGCATGTCTTAAAAAATACCATTCTGAAGTTTTAATAAAATCTCTAGAGCCGTTTTTGAGGAAAACAATTTTTCATAACGATTGTATGGCAGGTACCGTTTTTTTTCGATCTAGAGCAAAAACGAAAAAAGAAACCCCTAGGGAAATCCAAATAATTACTAATTACATACCACGTTTGAAGCAAATCGGCTCATCCGTTTAGGCTGCAGACGGACGGAATTTCCGGACCCACTTATTTCGACTTCTCCATCATCGTAATGTCATGTGTGATTGTTGTCTCAAAAATTTTATTTGCACGAATCCATAACTTGCCTTATAGTACCTATAATCGCAAGTAAAGAGTGAGGTTGAGAATATGAAAAACCAATTAAGAATCTGAATTATAAAAAGCAAAATCATAAAAATGGAAGTATGGAAAACAAGATTATAAAGAGCTGAAAAGAGTGTTAAAAATGTGATATTAAACAAGCGTTATCATTTAAAACTTTAATTAAGACTTCAATCTTTCAAACTGAGCATTAGGAATCAGTGCAGGAATTGAACCAAGAACACCAAGAAGATCTTTTGAACCAGAGTGACACGTTCAATAATAGAAGTAAGCAATTTATAATTTTTTAGCTTAAAACAATTCCGTTGAAAGTTAGACTAATGTAATAGGTCTGGTTTGCAAAGCTTATTTACAATTTTAGAAATATTACTGAGTGCGCCTCAAGCTATTTCAAAATTAATAATCCCCAACATTTTTGGGAAACCAATGTGTAGGAAGTTCTTTCCCTGCTACACAACAAAAAAAAAAACCACATTCCAATGTGGATTAAAATACATTTGTATTCTTAATTTATTCCTTGGCAAAAACTTTATCATAACCAATAACCAATAACCATCTTCAATGTGCACACACATATATCAAAAAATCTTGAATTAACATCAATATATTAATACAACAAAATACACCCACGCTCCATTTTAAGGCTTAGTTTAAATGTTGGTTTATTTAAACTCCTTTTTAAGTGCTAAGAACCATTTCTGATTCTTATTAGATTTTAAGATACAAAAATCCATTTATACCTAGCGGAACAACATGTTTGGTTCTTCAGATTCGAATTCCATAACCAAAACAAGTTAATATAATTTAAATTTGAGTGTGACAAAAAGTTCTCACTGTTTAATAATAATTTAATAATTATTATCTGTCTATATATTTTTTTTTTTTTTTTTTTTGGTAAAACCCAAAAATACATCCGGCCACGATCCAAACTTGGTGCTTCTTGAATTTTATATATTTCCGATATCGCAAGTTGCTAAAATTCTGGCACAGCCATTATTTATAGTCATGTTTTTTTTTTTGATAGTATAATTGGATGTCAAGCAATTAATATTAATTCAAGTAATAAAATCGAGAGATTTTAAATATTTTAATGACTTCAAAATTTAATGGTAGTTCCGGTTTGAAAAAGCTACTTGTTATTTGAGAAAACCAAAATAACTGATCAATGAAGTATACTACTTATCGAGAATCATAAAAACATTAAAGTACTTCACTTCACACCATAATTTCGGACTTGAAGGGCTACCTACCTTCGTGATAGATCTAAAGGCAAATTAAGGTAAGTAATTTAATTGACCTGAGGCCACCCACGAATGAATAAATGAAGCTTTCTAAATTAAAAGCCATTTCAACTTTTCAAAAAACCTTGAATCGTCTATATACTATCAACATAAGAGAACCACAAGCAGCCAGCAATCACATTCCATCCGATCCGAACCATACCATACTCCAGCAAATCATTAAATTCCAACAACAAAACATTTAATCGGTCAGATATCGTGCTGGGATAAGACCAGTCTTCTGTGAATCCCACCTTCTAACCTTGCAACCGATTTCGCACACAGAGCTTCTGTGAACCAAGCCAGCACAAACCACGTGGAAACGCAATTTATGCAAATTAATTTTGATTGGAAGACAATGTATCTTTGTGCTTGATGCTTCTCTCGTCTGTCTGTGTCTGTGTGTTAATGAGTCTGGAGCATTAGAAGAAAGATTGCACGATTTGCGCAATTCACTAACATGGCTTTGCCACAGTGCCGCGCCATCATGCCGATGCCATGCCACTACACCGCCCGATCATAATAGCCCACAAAGAGTCAACACTTCAAGTTCATTTTTATGGCTGGGTAAGCTCTAGCAAACCTGATGGATGGATGGGATCTCTAGTCTAGGGAATTCTTATTTGTTCATCTTGATCTATGCTGGCATAAAAGTTAATGGAGCATTTGTTTGATGGAATGCGAATACAAATACGAGTACCACCAGCAGCGTTGTTAGTGCATTGGAATCACAATGTGGATTGGCTGAGAACTTTTGAATTCCATTGTTTTCGATGAGATCTATCTATCTTGAAATAATGATTGTAGGAGATCTCAATCGGAGACGGGTATTTTGAAATGTTTTGGGTTTTTGTAGAGCCGAGTGAACTTGTTGTCTTTGAAAAGGGTGAGTTATTAAAACGTTCAAATGGATATGTGCATTCGAATCTGGTGTGTGGACATTTTTTTCTTATGAAATGAGCTCTGAACAAAATAAAATTTGATTACTCAATGAAAAATAAAAACCAAAAAATAATTACTACATTTCATAACATTTAGAGAGACATTTTTTTGAACTTTTCCTACTTGTAAACAGTTCTTCTGTCGTCCGCTAAAACGCAATAGTTTTAAGGAACCCAAATAGCCGTTCAAAACAATTTCAAAATCAACCAAATCAAACATTTTAAAGACTTTTATAAATTGCAAACATTGAAAAACTGATTGCAGCTATTCGAAAAATTAAATTTAGTAAGGTTATATCACACTAAGCAATTTCAATATGTATTCTATAAGGGGTGAAGAAATTGTATAGTATTTCTCATGGACGTGGAAATGTCCACACTGATAAACTGAACATGAACCGAAATTTTCATTGAGTCGAACTTGAATAGAATTGATTTAAATTCAAAACTTTTCAAATCATTTTTTTTTCAATAAGAACTAATTTTACTAAAAATGTTATACATATATATATACTATATATATGATAGAGTACAATAAGTTAAGATTCTGTGCCAATCTTAATATCGGCGTACTTCTTTCACAGTCTATAGTTAATTATGAACTCCACAAGAACAGATTCTCCATTTTTATACTTTTTTAAGTGACATATTTTATTAAATTATTATTTAATAATTTCTTGATAATATACTCTTTCTCAAGTTATTTAGTACTACAGTACTATAACATATATAAGCAAATTATATTTTCTACAAGCACTCCACCGCCGGATAAGATTTCATCCATTTGTATTCCTTCACATACGCCAGTTTTCTTGCTTGATAAACTTCAAGGAAAAAAGAAAAACTACAATCACAATTACAATCACAACGTAGCACATGCACCAGTTCAAAAAAATATTCAAAAAATAAATTGTTAAGTATTATAAATACTGTCAACCTTTAAACAATCTTTTTCGAAAGATTTCACAAGACACACATTCGAGATCAAAGTGTTAAAAATAATAATTTCTTCATTTTAAGTGTGGCTTCCCAAAACCCAGGACCGAAATCGGCCAAGGTGATTTATGATAACTAATACGTGATAGTCATAAGTGAAATCAATTTGTAAAGACAACATTTTTGGTTGTAGTTGTCACTTATCACAAATCACCTTAGCCGATTCCACCCCAGGAAACCAGATCTTAAAGTATTTATATACCCTACCTGTCCATCCTGTTTTTATATTATTTAATATTATATGTAAGATCGAAATCTTTTGGAAACGTCACTTCGTTCTGATTGAAGATATTGTCAAAGTTAAACAAGTTAGAAGATGCATCAGCTTTTTGACAAAAAAAGCTAAGATAAAATATTAAATCTTGTTTTATTTGAGTTATTCATTTAAGACTAAGATGATATATTGTGTTTCTATTTCGTCAACTTAATTTTTAACCTATTAACCGCAATGTCTCCTTATCTTTTTACTTAATACTTGTTATATTTTGTTTAAACAAATTGAGTTCAGTAGATCACTAAAAATCGTAAAGATATCATGGAAAAAGTGGCACCTGGCACCGGGCACCGGGCTCAGATTTAAAATTAATATTTGACCTTGAACACAGTGATATAAAAAAT
This sequence comes from Platycheirus albimanus, assembly GCA_916050605.2. Taxonomy (NCBI): domain Eukaryota; kingdom Metazoa; phylum Arthropoda; class Insecta; order Diptera; family Syrphidae; genus Platycheirus; species Platycheirus albimanus. Next base: position 154,711,625 of record OU696697.1, read on the forward strand.
CACTTGTCAAAGACAAACCACCCGCTGAGCTGTTCAGCCACTGTCATCGTTTTTAATTTTTAAGATTAATGTCAAAGAGGTTCTAGTTTCACATGAATTCTCGTTGCTTCTCTAAGTTACTCTACCAAAGATCCGTCTTCAAAGTTTATCCAAGCGTTTTTATTATTATGATAAATGTTTTGCTTGTTTATAATTTGTGGACACGTTCTTCGCATAAAAATTTATATGCATTTAAATGTTTTTTTGCGAAATTAAATAAATCAAAAGCCTGGCTGGCTTCCAAAATATTGGTTGTCTCTCCAGGAAATGTTAAAATTATAAAATAAATAAGTAATCAAACCTACTGAGTATTAGGAACAAGTTATTGCAAAGAGCCCCGCTTAAAATTAAATCATTTTCAGGTACGAGTTGTTGCTTACATCCAAACCAAAGCAAGCCAAACCAAAAGCAAAGAAGATCCATCCAAGCCAACCGAATAGATAGTTATCTAAACAATTTGATTGGTATAATAACCGCCAGTCTGGACACACTAGTTGTGTCCACACCCGCTTGTAATTACAATTCATTTTATTCGCAAATGATTATTGTTTTTTAATTAAAATTTTGTTGCTTAAATCTTCGGAGTGGAGGAATACGAGTATCTTCACAACATCGCGCGTATGGTGATGTTGAAAGATGAGTTGTGTAGGATATACAGTTTGATTGGTCTAGACTCTGGACTGGAGTCTTGCATCCTTCGATGAAAACATCTTCATCAGTGGAAAACTTTTCAATTCGATAAATCAGTGTGTTGTCTCACGAAAAGTGACAAATGACTGTTCACGCTAATCGCCTCTGAAGGGCTTCAGCTTCAGCTTCAACATCAGCATGATGCAGTTAAGCTTCTTAACGTCTCTCTTCGAGCCCAAAATTATGCCTCCTTAAACACCTGACAAGTTATTAATTTTTCCGGTACCAACAACCGCAAGCATTCTCCCTCCTCGCCCCACCACTCAGCATACCATTTCGTGATCTGGTGGCAAGTTTTTTTTGTATCTTTGTAAAGGCCTTCAGCTTTTTGATTTATTAAATTGTTTACCATTAGTCGGGCTAAGTTGGCCAAATTATCTTGGATGAAAAAGAAGCGTAGCGTTAAAGTACATGCATTTCTCGTAAAACAGCGGATTAAGTTCAAAGATGAAGATACAGCATTAAGTGCTATATTTGGCTTATGCTTCTTGGGCTGATGACATTTTTCGATTCGTTGTTATCACACGAAGTGCAACCATCCTGCCATGGATTATTAAAAAGTGAGTAGTTATAACTTTTGTCAATGAAATCAATTATAATAAATTAAATCAGAAAAAAATGATTAAGTTTACCAAAAATAAAAGACAAGTGCATTATGCAAAAATTTAAATTATTTAAAGGAATAATAATAAGGAATAATTATGATGTGATATTTATGTATATTACTTTTGAGTTATGAACAGGGTAGTTGTTCAAGTGTTCTATTAGAGTGACGCGTTGATTGCTCAAAATATACATAACGAAAGCTTGATATATCTAATAAATGATATACATCTCTGAATTTTCTTGCTATAATGGCTCACATCCACATCTTATGTTTGATGTAAGGAATTTGAATGGAAAAAATTGTTGAAGGCATTGACCAATCATACTCTTAAAAATCATCCGGTAAGGTTATGATTGGAAACTTACTTAATGATGCTTTGCCTGCTGATAAAATGTCACTTAATAGAATCGAAAGGCTAATTAAAGAACACTTCTTTCCTCTTGTGTAGACTTATTTTCTAGAACTTATAAACTTGAAATAAGAAAAATGAAATACTACAATTTGTTCATATATAGTGGTATTTATAATACCACTATCGCTAATTTTTGTTCAGTGATAGCCATAGTTGCATTCCTCCCCTGAAACGTTTTTCTAGTAATATACGATTCATTAGGAATGCCCATCAATATACATTTGAGCCAAACTTTGGACGTGCCGTCAAGTACACAGATTCTTTTTTTTTAGTCGTACTTAACGAATGTTGATTTTCTGGTAAATTATCAGCCAATATCCGATTTTCTGAGTCCCGCCATCCCATTTCCGCCTTTCACATTGCGAAGAACAATTTTCACACAATTAGGTCATGCAATGGGAAAAATGTTAGTTCAGATAGATACCTCAAGTAGCCATCGTTGGCGTCGTTGTAACAAAATTATCTAAAGAATACCCGCATTTAAACCTCATTTAAACACCGCTTTCAATGCCACGAGCTAATAACGACTTTTCAAATTACAGCGGCGGTCACTTATGAGCGTCTACGCTTTCAGATTCGACCTTGTCTGACCTGCAATTTTTTTTTTTGAAGATATGAAAATGAAAACAATTTCAAACGATTCCACGTTAAGACATTACTTGCCAAAGGGTCTTTCTGGAGGTCTTGACTTTTTGTCTTCAGTCTCTTCGTGCTCACCAGCACAGCACCCGTGGCACTGTTCTACGTGATCCATGCGTTCATGTCACGACAACATTCATCCTCGTTGCCTCGTCACTGCAATCGTCATCTTAGCAATCAAAAAAATTGCCACTCCTCGATGACACTACCGTAATGTTGTGTACGGTGTCATTCCAAGATTGTTGTGCAACCGGGTTAAGCAAGTGTGCCCCACACCTTGCCACAAGAAAAGTCATTTCAGATTTGTGAATGCCCAAAATACCCGTAAGTGGCTCGATTGGAATGGAAAAGACCATAGGAAATGGTAAGTATTTATCGTCACAGTTCACAGAGCTACTGCGTCTGAACGGACGCGAAGTCACGTCAATGTGATACACTTTCATTTAATTTTGACCCAAGTAGATAATTGTGAGGATATGGCAAGTCTAAATGTGGCCTATGGCGACGACAATTGAAATATTTTAACTCTTTAATCGCACTTTACTATTTTTTTTATAATTATTTTTTCGTCTCAAATAATCGGAACTTTACATCAGATGAATTGTTGCATCTTAAACTGATGAAGCACGATAAGTTGGGTAAATCTGGCACAATTAAATTTACTTTTACTTGTTTGCAAATATCTTGAATAGCTAATAATGATGTTGATGGGTTGATCGAGTCAAGGGCCTTAGCCTTAGGTTAGGTTAGGTTAGGTTAAGGTGGCTGTCAGTCAACGACTGACACACTTAGACCAGATACTAGGTCCATTGTGATACCACATATGAAAGTAAGGCACTACCTCACTAATTTTAAAACCAATTGGAACTTTTAACAAAGCGATGGAGACAGTGTATGTCTGTCTGAGTTAGGTCATTTATATCGTTGAGGAAGAAATCTCCCAAATGTAATTTTCGTCTTTGTGAGAGAGCAGGGCATGAACAAAGAAGATGTGTTATAGTCTCTTCTTCTTCCTCGTCCATGCAACTTCTGCAGAAGTCGTTCGAGAAGACACCGAGTCTAGTAGCATGTCTGCCTATAAGACAGTGTCCAGTTATGACACCGATTAAGGAGCTAAGGTGTGATCTACCAAGAGATAACAAACATATGGAGCGTTTTGGATCTAGTTTTGGCCAGATCTGTTTTGTCGCCTGACAGGTAGTCAAATTTGACCACCTTAGATTTGTTTCGTTCATGGCATCGTATTTTAGCATGAGTTTACATGTAGCGATAGGTATACCAATATTCCTCCTGTCGGGTGAAAGTGGTTCAGTAGTTCCATTTCTAGCGAGTTCATCGGCCTTGCAGTTTCCTGGGATATCTCTATGTCCCGGCACCCAAAAAAGGTGAATGTTAAACTGTTCTGCCATCTCCGCGAGAGATGTGCGACAGTTGCGGGCTGTTGCTGAGTTCGTGGAAACCGCCTCGAATGATTTAAGGGCTGCTTGGCTGTCTGAAAAGATACGGATATTCGACGTGGATATCACGTTTTCCTTGAGCCAGGATAGAACCTCTTTTATCGCCAGAAGTTCCGCTTGGAACACGCTACAATAGTTAGGGAGTCGGAAAGATAGACTAAGATTTAGTCCTTCTGAGTACACTCCGCCCCCAACTCCATCTTCGGTTTTTGAACCATCAGTGTAGAAATGAATCGAATCATCTCTCGAGAAATGTCCTTCGTCCCAGTCAGACCGTGATGGAATGGAGACTCGAAAGTTGTTTTCAAAAACCAGTTGGGGTATGGTGTAGTCAGAGTGACTTGGAATCGTTCTGAATGAATTCAGAATAATAGTGTGGCCAATTGAGTTATTGGTCCATTGAGACGTGGCTCTGAGACGGATTGCTGTACTCGCGGCCATTTGTTTACTAAAAATGTCGAGGGGTGTAAGATTAAGAAGAATGTCTAAGGCAGCTGAAGGTGTCGTACGCAGTGCTCCAGTGATACATAGACATGCTGATCTTTGGACTTTGCTTAGGTGGTCCCGGTAGGACACTTTATCCAAAGCAGTCCACCATACTGTTATCCCATAAGTTAGTATCGGTCTTATGACCGCTGTATATAGCCAGTGGGTAATTTGTGGGGATAAACCCCACTTATTCCCTATTGCTTTTTTGCAAGAGAAGAGAGCCACCGTGGCCTTTTTTACTCTTTCCTGAATGTTGGGTTTCCATGTGAGCTTCTTATCTAGAACAAGGCCTAGATATTTAGCTTCATTTGAGAAAGTTAGTGGAGTTCCATTAATGGACGGAACATTTAGGTGTGGAATTTTATATTTCCTTGTGAAGAGGACCAGTTCAGTTTTGTGGGGGTTTACTCCTAGCCCACATTTACCAGTCCACTTAAGAAGCTTGTTAAGAGCTGTTTGCATTAGCTCAATAAGAATTTGAGCATGTTTTCCTGATATCGCAATGGCGACGTCATCAGCGTATGCAATCACTTTGAATCCCTCTGCTTCCAGGTCAACTAGAAGTTCATTGACAACTAAGTTCCATAAAAGAGGGGATAGGACTCCACCTTGTGGAGTACCTCTGCTGACTGATCTTCTTAGGGAGACGTCACCTAGGGTTGAGTTGATTAGCCTACTTTTTAGCATAAGATTTATAAGCTCACTCAAGGATCTGTCTACTTTAAGATTGTCTAGTGCCGTTGTGATTGCTTGGTTGCTGACGTTGTTAAAGGCACCCTCGATATCAAGGAATGCTACCAGAGTATACTCTTTGTGATGTAGGGAATATTCGATAGCGCTTACTAAGGTATGCAAGGCAGTGTCTACCGATTTTCCTTTGCAGTAAGCGTGTTGTGCTGTAGACACTAGAGTTGTGTCTATGGCATTTCGCAAATGGATATCAATCAGACGTTCTAAAGTTTTAAGAAGGAATGATGATAGACTTATAGGTCTGAGGTCTTTTGGATACACTTGGGAACATTTTCCCGCTTTGGGAATGAACACAACTTTTACTTCCCTCCATAACGATGGAATGTATTTCAACTCTAAACATCCGTTTAGTACTACTTCCAGGATAGGGATAATAATATCCATAGACTGTTGAAGTTCTGCTGGTATTATGCCGTCAGGTCCAGCAGATTTATATGGATTGAAGCTGTTGATGGCCCATTTTAGTTTTTCCCTAGTGACTAGACCAAGTTTACTAGTATTATTATTGATTGATCCAATTGGACTACAATCAAGGTTTACTATGTTAAGGGAGCTACCTGGGAAATGGGTGTCAAATAGCAAGTTAAGCGATTCTTCGCAGGTATTGGTCCATGAGCCGTCTGCTTTTTTAAAGAAGCTAGGCATTGTAGGATTGGTAGAGAGGATTTTCCTTAATCTGGAAGCCTCTGAAGTGTCTTCTATTTTACCACAGAAGTTCCTCCAGGAGGCTCTTTTACTTTTCCTCAGCTCTTTTTTATATAATTTCAGGGATTCTTTGTAGGAATCCCAGTCTGCGATTTCTTTGGAGTATTTAGCTCGGTTGAAGGACTTTCTACAAGTCTTCCTGAGCGGTTCAAGCCCCGAGTTCCACCAAGGTGGCTTCCGTTTTCCTCTTATACGAGTAAGAGGGCAGGAGGCTGACAATGATTTGTTAAGGGCTGCTGTTAGATCGTTGACTTTTTTGTCAAGTTCGTTTATATTAGAAGGGATTTTCAAAAGATCAGGTTTAATTAAACTTTTTAGAGTATCCCTGTATTTTTGCCAATCAGTCTTTCGATAATTACGGAAGGCTGGTTGTTTATTAGTGTCATCAATAAGTTCGAATTGGATGTATCTGTGATCAGAGAATGAGTGCTCTGCAGACACCTTCCAATTCGTGATCCTATGATGAATCGAATCGGAGACAAGTGTTATGTCTAAGACTTCTTGTCTGTTTCTGGTTATGAATGTTGGTTCATTCCCAGTGTTAGTTACAATTAGGTTAGTACTGAGAATATAATCAAAAAGAGACTCACCTCTATCATTTATATCTGTACTCCCCCAGACTGTATGGTGTGCGTTGGCGTCACAACCAATTAGGAGGCACGTATTTAGCCGCTCTGAATCCTCTATAATTCTCCTCAGCATGTCGCTGGGGAGGGGGCCGAGATGGTCGTGGCCAAGGTAAGCTGAGGCAAGCCAGTATATGCCTTTTTTGGTCTGCAGTCTGACCGTGGTAACGTCTCGATCGCTGTAGTCAGGGAGTATAAATACATTAATATTACTTCTCACTAATATGCAGGATCGTGGCTCACCTTTGTCCAATGCATACAGCAAGTAGTACCCAGGAGTCCTGAGTCCATGAACAATAGATTTGACAATCCATGGTTCCTGGATCAGGACAATATCTTCCCCTTTTGTTTGCAGTCGGAGAAGAAGGGAGGCCGAAGCCAGTTTGGAATGTTGGAGGTTAATCTGTAGTAGCTGAACCATCTCGGTTGCAGTTTTCCAGACCACCTCTTACAGTGCTATTGAGGTCCTCCTCTGAGTCAGACTCCGAGGATGACCGTAAAAGAAAATCTTCATTAATGTAGTCTTCAGTCTCCATGTCGGAAGGACTGTCGACAGTGTGAGCATCCAAGTCGGATGCGGTATCTGGTTTGGAGGAGGGCATACCTATAGAAGGAGTGCTGGGTGCATCTATTTCCATTTCTGGAAGGTTGATAACACCAGCAGGTTCCTCCACTGCGGGTATATCCTCCGATGTTGTGAGTGCTAGTCTGGCACTTTCTTCGTCTTTCCTATACACTTTCAGCGTAATGGTAGACCATCCAAACCTAATCACTCCTTTGGTCGACGCTAGTGGAGCCAGTGAATCCCTATTGATGACTATAATAGCCGATCTATAAGGACCCTCCGGATCCTCCAGCTTGGCGACTTTCCAGTCATGAGTAGGCAGGGATGGGTTACCATATTGTAGCATTTTAAGGATGATTTCTTTGTCGGAGAGTTCAGCTGGTAATCTGGTACGAGCTCTTGGTCTGCAAGGAATGTCTTCTCTTGCCACAACCTCGAGCTTAGCACCAGGCCAGAGTCCCTCCAACCTACTGATAGCGAGCTTATATAGATCGCACGACCTCCGACCATCGAAGGCGACGAGCTTGACGCGCCCCTGGTACCACCCGGCATCCTCAAAAATGGCAGGTTCACCTGGATTTTCCATCATGAGGGTCCAGTAGGAAGCCTGAAGCTTGTTCAAGACCGTCGTCCACCGATCGAAGGAGATCATACCATCTACATTACTCCTATCAATCACCGCTAAAATGGTTTTATCCTTTAGTACGTCACTAAAGGATAGATCTTTCCTGATGTTGGAAAGAGTATTGGAATTGGCCTTTGGTCTTTTGGGTTCCGGACCGGTTCCCTCAAAGGATCGCTGGCGCTTAGACGTAGAGTCTTCGCTTTTAATTATATTTTTTGCCCACACGAGTTTGGCAGATTGCTTCGAGTCCAGATCCGACACCGGTAAGTCACCTAGCATCTTCACTAATCTCTCCGCGTTCCGTTTGTCTTTTCGTGAGTACGTTACACTCCTCCCTCCAGCGGTGGTGCTGTAAGTCACAGCCTCACCGTCGCAGGGGGGAATCCCCATGGAGCTCGAGGAAGGTTTACCCCTGACGCCGGTGGAACCGTAAGTCACGGCACCATCAGCCCCCTGGACACCCCTTCCTGAGCCCGAAGGTTTTTGTTGGGCGGTGGTATTCCTCTCCTTGTCCGAGGTGGAGCTGAAAGTCACAGCTACACCCCCGTCAAGGAGGGGAATTTCTTGAGAGTCTGAGCTCAATAGTGCGGTGGGAGTGTCACAGTGTGTCACTGTGGCACTGCCACTGTTTTTGTTATTTACATCCGCAACTGTCGGGGGGCAGTCACGGAGGGCAGCAGAGGTACTGTAAGTCACAGCATCCCCACTACCGACCGTGATTTGTCCCGACAGCTGCGGAGGAGCGTCCAGACTGGTAGCACTTCCCCTACTCTCGGACGGCTTTACAGCCTTCCCGGGAGTTGAGGTCGTCCTACCGGTCATATCGCCTGACGTTTGAATTTGTTTTTGTTTTTCTTTTTTATATGTTTTCTTTTTGTCTTTCATTAATGAACTTTTGGTCACTGGCGACTCCTCCTCTTTCGAGGCAAAGCCCGTGCCGGCAGTCGTGACTCCTGCCGACATTTGAGTGGACATCCCCACTCGAATTTTATTATTATTTGTAGCTTTTGAGTTCATGATTTTAGTTAGATTGAGTTATTTTAGTTAGTGTGATTCTGCAATTGTTGAAGTGTGTGTGTGTGTGTGTGTGTGTGTGTGTGTGTGTGTGTGTGTGTGTGTGTGTGTGTGTGTGTGTGTGTGTGTGTGTGTGTGTGTGTGTGTGTGTGTGTGTGTGTGTGTGTGTGTGTGTGTGTGTGTGTGTGTGTGTGTGTGTGTGTGTGTGTGTGTGTGTGTGTGTGTGTGTGTGTGTGTGTGTGTGTGTGTGTGTGTGTGTGTGTGTGTGTGAGTGTGTGTGTGTGTGTGTGTATGTGTTGAAGAATCTCACGTAAGCCCCCTCACCGCGACAAGGTCAACTCATAGAGGGGGGGCCTTAGCCTTAGAGTGAATAAATATGCATTTAAAAGCAAATTTTTTATCTTAAATTTTTTCAAATTAATAAAACCATACTGACAGTTTGACGCAAAGTATGGTCTGGTGATTCAAGACGATTTAATTTTGATGTTAAGTTCTCTGAGTCCAAGTTGTAGAATTGCATGCTGTCATCGATTAAGATTAAATTGACGGTTAACAATTTAAATTATGTTGTATCTTCATATCTATTAAACATTATCCTATGGATACTTATAATTGCTGAATCAGTTGTCATTTAAAAAAAAGTATTGACATTTAACTTTATTATTGTGTTAGAAAAATCTTTTAATAATCGGACAGTGTCTGTAATAACATTTAGAACTCCACAAAAAAAAAAAAACAACTTTATTCTGGTTGAGCAATTATTTATAATTTATGATAAGGTTATTGAAATAAATTGACATATTAAATAATTGACTCAAATTTAATGAAGAAATATTAATAAGCAAAATGTTAGCAACTTAACTGTGTCTTAGGAACACTTAAGGAGGCAACTGCTTTTACACAAAGTCGGATATCAAAACAAATGTTAGTTTATTTAAGTTGATTTAAATGGTTCTGAAACAAGCTTTTCTAAGGCTTACTCTTCGTCTTCAGGGGTCGGGTAAGAAAATTTAGTTCAAAGAAACAATTTTGTGCGGCAGTAAGGGTGGTTATCATCGATCACTATTAACTTAAGAGCCTCGTAAGTGGCCACGAACACTGTTAAGCTACGGATGGGATCTTCGAATAATATTTTAACGTAGCAGTATCACCATTCTATTTTTCAAATGTGTTGACACTGATTAAGGAACCTACTGTAAGTCCCCTGCAAGATGGACTTTACATACCTTTAGTAGAAAAACAGAGAAGGTAAGCCAACGTTGAAGGGTTCTTATAGATGACACATTTGGGGAGTCCATTTATTTTAAAAGCAATTTATTTCCAACTATTAAATTTATTTTATTTGCAAATAATCTACTTGCTATTGATCCCCTGGTTAGCTTTAAAAGTTTGCGTTAAAATGGACACAATTTTAGCTTTTTGCTTAAAATTATTATTATTAGATTAAAAAGGATATGTGCTTTTATCTCCCACTTGAACACCAAAAATGTTTTTTGATCAAGAATACTAGAGCTTCTTTCTTCTTAATGACAGAGAGTTTAAAAAATGACAAAATTATAATAAAGTCACACAAGTTCAATTGTTAGTTAATTTTCTATTTCAATTTATAAAACAATTATCCCATATCTCTGCAAAATAATTCCTTTACTAAATTAGTCTGTGAACATTATTGTTTTGACAAATGATTTGAGGTAAAAATTAAATAAATTCCTTATATTCATCTCACCTACGCTTTCTTAAGACACGAAATACATCAAAATTTAGTTGACTTCCTAACTGGCTGCTTTGCAGCTGGCTTAATAATATCCCAACTTTACGTGTCAAAACTTAGCCATGGTGCCATAAGATCAAATTTAGCCAGCATTTTAAAGCAATTGACACACCAACTCAAAGTCTAAATAATCAACTTGAATTTATTACCCACGTCCAGTAGGTAGGTCTAGGTACATACATACATGCTATTGCTGTGTGTACTAATAGCTAGTTGCTTGTTCCATTGAATAATTATAGTTAGAATGACTATAGCTCCTTGCGAATGGAACTTTTTGACGGTTATGTTCGATTTCATTCTTATTCAGAGCAGGACTTTCAAACTTCAGTTTTCTGAACAGGTCTAATTGAACAACATACGTTACAACTCCTGCTGCTTCACTAAAATTTAACACCATCGCCATCAGGAATATGTATAGACTACAAATAAAAATATGCTGCACCTTCGAACCTTGAGTTCCCCGACAGACAGAAGCAGTATAATAAAGTTATGTAGCTTCAAAAAAATAGGTACATAATTGGCGTCAGAAACTGGAGAAATTTACAATTTTACAAAGGCAGACTCCAAAGATCAGATTAAACATAACTCAACTATGGCACGAGCTAGTTGTCTCATTTCCATTTTCAACAATGAGACAACAACGACGACAGATTCCCTGCCGAGTTGCAGTGGCGAGTATACCAGACGATAACGCAATGTGGAACACCATTCAATCTGTTGCCGTTTTCGACGCCGAAGACGACGCGACGACGGCGACTACGACGACCGATTGTTATGCAACCATATAAAAGACTCTGATGTTAACCAACAAAGTTAATGGAGTGAGTGGTGTTATTCATCGCTTCACGAATCCATGTTCAACGTCCTGAGGTTAATGGGTTCAGGTCAGCATCACTGGTAGTAACCATCACTGAATGTTCGCGTGTTCCACTGGCCAGGGATATTTTTAAACCACCGATCACGATTGGAATGCTCCTTGAAGGTCAATCGAGAGATGAAGTGCTATGTCTTTTGTCCGATTATATTTTTTCCATGTGTAAACACGTGGGCGTGCAAACTAGACAGTTAAATTTAATCAAATTTATCGTAACCCCTGGGCATTCACATTGATTCCCATTTGGGAGTAATAGCAACCCAACTAATTTACATAGCAGAAGAATGACAAATTATTATGAATATGACTTGTGTCTTAAATTAAAACCACCCTCTCATGTGTCTTAGAATGAATAAATAATAAATTTAATATTTAAAGAATTTTGGGGTTATTATGACAAACTTGAATACATTTTTTATAGAAAAAGAATTTTAGCTTTCGGATGGGTTCTTCCCAAAATAAATAATGATATTTAAGTCCATTAGAATCACCTAAGAAGATTAGTGTGATTTTATATTGACTAGTGAGTGGGTGGTGTTTAATATTCAGCGCAGTGCAGTAGCGAAATATAAAAGATTTAAGAAACAAATTACTGCCACAATAACTTAGATTTTAGAAATATAAAAAAAAATAGTGAAGGAAGGCTAATTTTATACATTTCTTGTTTCTTAAAGTTGCGGTTAAGGATAAAGATACTGATCTGGTGTGCCTCTAATTTCAATTTATAATATACTACAACACCCCCATCTCATTTCATAAAGTTAAGTTTAAATTCCTTTCTATTCAAAGAACTGGGATTTTGAATTTGAAACCAAGGTACCCATAGCAAAAAGAAATTTAAACATAATAATTTAATATTAAACTGATCCCTTTTGAAAACATACATTTTAAGTTTATTATTAATTAATTATATGCCTACACACAATAAGAATATACATTCTAATAAATTTGCGATTAGTTTAATTAACTAGCAAAAGAGTGTGTTTTGGTTCACAAAGATTATCGTTACCTAAATTGGTATAGTTAAACTCATATTCCTTAAAATAATTGTTATAGGGACCAATAACTATATATGAACGTGCTAATAAAATATTTAAAAAAAAAAAAAGATTTCAACAAATTAAATTATACCTCAGCAATGCTAAGGGCATCAGGAGGCAAAGGATTTATTATATCTTCCGGACCTCTGTGGCGTCTTCCAAATATAAGTGCTTGCAGTCTGTAAATTCATCTTGCAGTGTGTAAACTAGTCAACTGCAATCTATTGCTATCTTCATCGACAGCCAGGCATCTCTTTGATTCTTACAAATCCTAAGAAGGTTGATCGTTGTCGCGATGATATACCCTCAGGGTATCTTACCTCATAAGCTTTGTGGTCGTTTGTACGCCTCATAAATTGTAAAGGGGGACAAAGTTTTTGCATCGTCTAATTAAATCTGAACATTTCGTAATTTTTTTTTTTAAATATTTTAATATGTGGCCATTCCAAAGGAGATGGTTAGTAACGCAAATACCAAGAAGCAAAAGTTTTTAGTCTTCTTGAAGGGAGTACCTACCTTCAATGGATAACGGAAGGGGGAATATATTTATCTTGAACGAAAACAGCTTTTGGTCCCAGAAGCATTAAATTCCACCCAGTTTCTTGTACTCCAGGCAACCATTCTCTCCGAATTGTTGTTCATCACTCAAAGGGGTTTTTTTTTGGAAAGTAGGCAAACAAAAATTGACATATGTATGTATATATATATTTATATTTCATACCAAGATGAATATATGATATGAAAATGTATTATAAATTTTTTGAATTCAAATTTAAACGGCCTAACCTTTTTGACTCCTAGGTGCATATACATGGAGCTTTAGTTTGGACACACTTATTTCGAGAAGATTTGTACACAAACCATATGTTGAAACAGTTACTTTAGCTATGGCCCAAGAGATGTAGCAGTGAAAACTAAGGAGAACAACAAATCAGTAAACCGCGTTCAGAAATGCTTTTTTCTTTTTAAAAAATCGTAAAATAAGCTGGATAGTGTAACATTGTGTGCACTTCTCAACTTTCACGAAAAGAACATAATTAAACATTTCATATTATCTCAAACATAGACCTATTGCTATTATTTATATGGACTGTTAGTTACCTACCACAGCTTGGTTCCATTTTAGTCTCAGTCATTTTTGGTGACCTAGCCCTAAGCACCGACTAGAGACATACATGTGTTTGTTGCTGGGCTTTATTTATTTTAGCTGGGATTGTCTACCGCAAAATGTCATAGACATCACATATTTCAAGGATGAAATTTAAAAATGTCCTTTATTTTTTATTCGTGAACGAATTTTTGAATTTTAAAGAACAGAAGACGTCGCTTCTATGTCAAAATTTTCAGTTGTTAATTTTTCTTTGAAGTGGCGTGTTGAGAGCTATCATCGCGATCTCTTATTTTGCCGACATTTTATTGACAATTAATGTAAATGTATGAAGCTGACATTACCCTGAAGCCACACATGTCGTGATTTATCGTCGGATCATTGTTTAAAAAAGATTTACCTCCGTTTGTGTGTACACAATTTAAGTTGAGACGATGGTTTAAGAGTGGTTTAAAAGTTAACCCATCTATTTCCGAGGATTAAATAAAGTTGTTGAGTTGACATACGGATCAAAAATTTAAAAATGAGGTTCAGTGTTGAACCTCTATTGTACAACTAGTACAATGGTGAATTTTATTAAAATAATTAATGGTGGACTTACATCGTTCCGCAACTTGATTTCTGAAAGAAAAAGGTACAACATGTAAAAATCATTCTTCTGGAAGGGGAAATACAAATGCAGAACAATTAAAGTAGGAGATATCAAGATCAAGAAAGACGAGTACGTATGTGTGTTTATCTTTCATTTTTCTGTATAATGGTGTAGCTCTCTATGCTTTACTTTTCTTGAAAGTTGCAGATCAATTTATTGCAGAACAATGTAAATCCACCATAAAATTCATTACTCAAATGAATATTGTTATTTATAGTAACAATTTATAAACCTTTATGCTTTAACACACAATACCTGTAATAATAAAAACATAATCGAATAATTTTATAAATTGATATACAAATGGCTGAACGCACTCATCCAACATTTTAATGGTTCTTGTCCAAGCTGCAATAACCACCGCAAACCACAACTACCTTCAACTGCAATAATTTCCCCATCAAATTTTGACATTACATTTTTGTCCATTTTTTTACTTGCTAATTTTCTCAGTTGACAGCTAGACAGACAAACGCCGTTTAGAGCTCTATTCTTGAACAAGTTATATTTTTTCGCATCATTTTGCAAGGCCGTTCCAAGTGAAAAAAAAGAAAAAGTTATTTTTATTCCATAGAAAATCACGGGTCGCTAAATTCGTTTACCAGTGCGAGTGCGAAATGACGTCTTTGACCGATTAATATAGCACTAAAAACGGAAAGAAAAAACGAGAAAAATCGGTCTTCCCATTGTTACTTCTTGGTGAATGGTGACTTCGTTGTTGTGCGTATCTCGTGGGGATCCCTAATTTTACTTGTTTTTCAAGTTTTTCTTGGACATTAGTTCAATTATCGGAACATTAGCTCTCCAAGCTGCTGAACTGTGCTCGGGAATGCAATATGATACTAGAGTTCAGTGAATTCAACAAATTGTAAGTGCTGCGCCCAGAATGTATTCTTCTCACCCCCAAAATCAGCCGCACCTATCTACCCTCAACCTTCAATGTAAACAAACTTTTAAATGAATGTTTTTTTTTTTTTTTTTTTTTTTTTTTCATTCCAGATCCGACATCGTTGTTCAATCCGAGAAGCCAGCCAAACGTAGTTGCATTGTTCGAATCTAAATCTATAACAAGTGACTTGTTATTCAAACAACGAGCGTATCAGACGCTTGAAGCTCTAATCTCTTTCTTATCAGAATCAAAACCCAACTAGAAATACACACTACCTTTGTATCTCAATCTCGAAGTTTTCCCAAGTGATGTGTCATACAAAAAATATCAAATTCACTCAAAGATAGATAATATTGCGCGAGAATCGGTAGTGTAGTTACTAGTGAGTGGTGCTGGTGCTGGTGACTCTTTACGTTCGATGATGAAGTGAAAGTGTTTTTTTAGTTGTTCGTATCTCTTTGAACAAACAATTCCTTCCCGCGGCATTTTATTTATTAAATGAATAACAAATCTATTAGTCTAGTGTCATCGAAGAAGAAATTCCAGAAATTTAAGACAAATTATCATCAACGTAGTAGGTAGTTGCAGCAGACGGCGGCGGCAGCGGCAATGCGAACAAAAAATTTAGTCCTAATCCTTTGCTGTGTTGTGCTGACGAGTTTTATTTTTATAATTCTTGGGCCAGCCGGACAACAAAATGATTCACTTAAAAATATCGTTACACAAACGCATCAGAGATTAAATAAATTACAAGTAAGTGCTCTCCTATTTATTTATCTTAAAAATATATAAAGTAATGGAATTATGTAACTCTCGGCATCGCTATGGGCATCCTTTAAGCTTCAAGGATATGTATTGACGACATTGCCTGGGGTGGGATATTTATTTGTGGGTGTAAGTAGGTAGTGAGTAGTGTGGGCTTTAACTTTGATTCTTGTTTTGCCCCTAATTGTGTTGCAAAGAACGTCTGAAGGAGGACCATAAATGATGTTTTTTTTCGACTGCACTGCACAATGAAAATTTTCAAAGCTAGTTGGTATTGGTATTAATTATTATTGTCGATAGGAACGGGATAACATTGAATGCTTAAGGTTAATACACAAATACTGGGGTATCTATTCTTAGTTGGAGAATTACTTTGATTAACAAACAAAGTCTTTAAAAATGTTACTAGTTTGATTTTATTGTGATTAGAAAAGATTTCAACAAGAACAGCAAATGATTCAACTGTAAAAAGGTCATGTCGATAACATTGAGGAATGCCGGGGAAGTAGGTACCTATTTGCCAATAAAGCCTTAAAAAATGTCCCGACCATGACAGACGAAGGGTGGAAATTTAAAGTAAATCTATGGTTGGCGGTGTTTCCGTTGGTTTAATTTTAAAATTGAACCTTCTCTAACTTTTCTTGTCTTTTAATAAAGGTGTAGTAATTTAAAGGTGATCTTTTCTTATTACATACTACAATACCACCACCTCTTTGGCAGTTATGTATGTCTCATTTTGTTAATTTTTAAAGATAACAAAAAATAATTTGTTGGCACAATAGCTCCAAGCGGTGCGGGGCTTGTGACTTATATACTCTCAACCATTCCTGTGTGTGCGCTGTTATTCTGCAGAAATGGGGGGGACCTACAATTTACCGCCGAATCCGAACGGCTAACAGAGAAACAACACTTTCAATGACATGATTTACTCTTGGAGGATTTGTCACTTTCTCGCCAGAGGCAGTACCCCGAAAAGAACTTAAGTGGAGTCAGGGATCCAACCCAGAACCTTCGGAGTGTCAGTCTGATATACTAACCACTACGCCACGGGGGTGCTACAAACATTCAATTCAGAAACATAAAAACTATAAAATCACAATACCTAGGAACATAAATTTCAATTGAGGCTAAAATATCGATGCAGTGTGTGCTATGTGTGTATATTTCAAACCATTTCTGTGTTCCCATATTGGTTTCTCCTCCTGCCAGTTAGATTGGGCTGTGGAAGAATGGTTTTGGTTTCAAGAATTGCAAAATGGAACAATTCAAACCCGTTTTGGAGGTCAAACTGGTGAACCTACATTGGCATGGGATCGCAAGAGTGAAGTATTTACCTCATTAGAGAGGTTAAGAAGTTTGACTAAAATAATTTATTAATCTGGACCATATTTTACAAAAAATCTTTACTTTTCTTCTCCTAAAACTTTGTTTTAAAAAAAAGCACTGCTCGAGTTATGTTGGAAATATAGCATAGTTTTCCAAGTCGCTGTTGCTTGTTATGAAAATTACTAGGCATTAGTATTCCTTAATTGCGTCTATTTGCCCTGGTTCATAAAAGCTCAAAATCTTTTGTCCATTAACAGAAAATATTCAGGAGATTTAGTCAAGAAAACCAAATTGTCAGCATATATTTATTAGGATCCATCTAAGACGATTAAACAAGAGGCTATAAAGTCTTCAAAGTATAAAAACTTCATTTACAACCTCGTTTTAATCCAGTCAACCAAGCTAAAGTAAACAGAGGAATTTGCTCCATTTCATACTGCGTTCAGTTCCTGAAGTGTATATCCGTCGAAACACATAACTCTCTAGCTACATTTAATGTCATCACAATTTATATATTCCTACACTGCGGTTCACTTGAATAATAACAATTTTTTTATAAAAGCGACTGTAAAGTCCGGTTAATTGCATGCATTATTAAAATTCCTAATTGAAAGGTTTCAAAACTTCTGAAAAGAATGCACAGAAAAAAAAAAAACACTGCTATACCAAGAATCGCGATTTTTCCATAGTTTTCGTCGTAAAAGTAAGCAACAAAATTTGGTTCATTTGAATAAAGGCAGTTGTGAAATTTCATACCTTTTGCATTCGTCAATATTTCTTAAGAAAACTAATGCAAAATTATAGTTCAGTAAAGTTAACGTGAAATAGACAAATTTTGAATAAAAATGAGTAGAGAACAAATTTTAAATACAGCCGAGAAAGCAAAAATAGACGTTTACCACTCCGAAGGTTACCTAATCAAAACGCCAAATTGCAAAAATATTGAGCGTGGTGCAACTTGTGTTGAAAATTATTCAAAATATAATGTTTCAAATGAAAAACAATACAAAGGAAAAACATCTATACTGTGATCTCACCATCTGGCAGACGTACAACCATTCGAATTGCCACCAATTCCAGCTATTCATGATTTGGCAAAGAGGAACGACTTTTAACTCGTCATCATAGCCGAGAGGTTGAAGTAATTTTCAGGGTTGCGAACATTTATTTGTAAAATGACAGGAATAACCTACAAGGGTATTGGAATCAGCTTTTCCTAAGCTGAAGAACTTTTTGGGACATTTGCCACTGAACTTGCAACAGGACAACGCACCAATCCATACTGCTCGTACTGTAAAGTCGAATATTGCAATCCAACAAGTTGAAGTGATGAATTGGCCACCATTTTCACTTGACCTCAACATTATCGAAAATGTCTGGGTGTGACTTACACTCAAGGTATACGAAAGACGAACTTAAAGAAATACTTATCCATGGCATTAAGTATGCTTGGTCCGAAATATCGCTGAATCATA
The DNA here is from genome assembly GCA_916050605.2 of Platycheirus albimanus. NCBI lineage: Eukaryota > Metazoa > Arthropoda > Insecta > Diptera > Syrphidae > Platycheirus > Platycheirus albimanus. The sequence goes on from OU696697.1 coordinate 154,730,143, forward strand.
TAAAATCTTTGTATGACTAAGTTCCAGATCGGAATTTTGAATTTGTTTCAAAAAGCGGTGTTTATTCCCACTACTAAACTGTTTGTTTGATTCCTATTTTTAATACCTAAATACCAAAAAAAAATTAATAAAATCGAAATGTTGAAAAGCTTTTCCACAATTTTGCTGTTGCCTTTATTTATGTGAACCGATTTTACTGCTTACTTTTTTGAGAACCTATTTTTGCTAGCTTTAAAAAATGTCCGTTTAGTGCAATTTTATTTTTGCCTCTATTCAAGTGAACTACAGTAAAAGAGTATTTCTGGTTTAAGAATTTAAATCGACTGGGAATTCAATGAAGAAGACACAACGTTTTGAAGTAGGTATGTCTATGCAATATTTACCAGGCTGGAAATCTAAACTACCTTGGAATAGCCTTTCCTGAATCCAATTTTAAATTCACTAGGAAAATGATTGCTCTCAGTCCATTTTATATGGCGACCTTGTAATACCTCCCTGAAAATATTTCTTACCGAAGAGTTAAAAATTTTTACGGTAGTTTAAAGAATCCATTATACCTGCCTTTTTTAAAATTAGAAACTCAATTGTTTTTTTAAAGTCAATTTTGTTCCCCGGACTTAAACGTGTTATTTATTATAAATCTTAAAGAGATGGTTAAGAAACTCTTCTAGGTACTTCATTTTTGAAAAATTCACAGGCAGGTGTTATGTTATCATTTAACTTAGAGATTGCTAAATTAACCTCTGAGAATGTTATATCGCCGTCTAAGATGTAATTTTGAAAAACAGTTCTAGCTTAGCACGAATTTTGTCTTTATATCGCCTTTCAACGTTGTTTAGTTTATACCTACCAATTTGTTAATCGCAAAACATATTGCTTATCTTCAAAAATGTTTTTCTAAAAGCAATCCCAAGTTCAACCTATAAATGTATGTATCCACGTATGGTTCCTAAATATCAGTATCCATATCTTAATTCGATAACAAACCCAAAAACTGATATCAATATTAGCTAATTTAACCACAAAAACAATTTGGCATAATAGATATAACAAAAAATATAATTACACCTCAGGCATACATATAGATAGAAATTGTTTGTTTGATCAAGACAAAGTGGAGTAAGTAATAAAAAAAAAATATGTAGGTACCTAATATTTATTATAACCTATCTGAAGGACAAGCCCAAATTGTTGCCTTACATCACATCACCGCCGACTGTTTGGCGGCTCGTGGTGGCTTAGTTCAGTCATTCAAAAGGACGGACTAATACAAAATCAATACGAAGCCGACAACGCTTTTAATAATTACAAGCGCCTTAGATCAGGATTCAGGAATAAAAGAAAAACAAACCTTAATTGCGCGTTCATTTGTTGTTTCCTATCTCAACCTACTCATGATAGGTATCACTTTCGCCTTCTATTATTCTGTAAAAAAAAAAAAAAAAATTAATTAATTTCCTTCCTTCATAGGGGTTTTTTTTTATTTTTTTTTCGGAGTCATTGCCCACACAAAACACAATTTAAGTTCCGACACACGTGGTTTGGTTGTTTAAATAAAATAAAATAAATCCTTAAACTCAAGGAATTTCCCCAACCCATTTAAGCTGTTTTGTGTTCAACTGGTAACATTAAACCCGGCGTTATATTCTCGTATATAATAACTTTGGACTATGCCGTTCCTTATTCTATCGTTCTCTTTTTGCATGAGTTTCAACTCGTGAAAAAAAGGGCCTACCTACGTACAATATGCGTGACCATAGCCGGGAAATCATTTAATGCTAGGATTATGCTTTCCTGCGTTAAAGACTCATTCGCGCACGCAAGCACTTCTGCATAACGATGTTCAATATCTGAGAGTCCATTATTCGTATAATGAATCGTATTTTGAATGAGAAACAACCCTATTATTTTATTAGGCTGATGTGATCCTTCCAATTATTTTCGAAAAGCAAACATTCCTATTTCCGAAGAAAAGTATTTGGGTACAACTTTTGAAGTGCATACACGCAAAAACGGAACAAAGATGTCACCGCAGTATGGCATATTTGTTGTCAATTAAAAAGAAAACACCTCGACACATCAGATGCTCAGCTCATGCAGCCCCGAGAATTGCGATGCCGACAGGTTTGGCATGTTTTTCTGTACTATTTTGAGTATAGTCCGGAAAGAAGTTTTTTTTTTTCTTTTTTTTAAGAAAATAATTCATTTATTTCTTAATCATCTGAGAGACGTTTGCATTTGAGCATAATTATTATGTTGAGTGGCAATGAAAATATTATGTTTCTTATTTCCTTAAGTTAATATTAGAATTTGTGTACAAAAATAGATTGCAACCACTTCGCTGTTCATGCCGTTTTCATTTCAGTCCGAATCGCATGATGGTATGTTTCTCGAACAATTTTATAATACCGGCATTGATGATCCATCTGTCGACAGATAGATGCGACAATTCTTTAGTCCACCTTAACACTCAAAGCTTCCTTTTAGGCTTGGTCTCATGCCTCCATAGACAATGAAAATTCTTATGTTTTATATATGTTTATAGTTTAATAATCTGTTTTGAGTACCTATTTTAAGTAAACGATAACGCGAGCAGAAAAGTTCGAGCTAACAAAGAAGAAAAAAAAAACCAACAGAAAGCTTCAAAATGTAGAAGCTCCCCCAAAACGCTCGAAAAAGCTTCTAATGAACGTTGGATAGAATCAATGTCTTTTGACGATATCAGTGTTTTGTCAGAATTCAAAAAATTACTTGTGTCTCTTTGCCCTGTCTCAGATTGCTCAAACAAAAATTTTTCATTTAGTTGTACATATGTGATTTGACATGACAAAATAATAAAATCATGAACAATTTTGAGATAGCGAATTTATTTTGACGGTTTGATACTGAACTTTAGTAATGCTCTAAAATTCGTCTTAATTTACTAACTACTACAAACATACAAACAAATTGTATTTTAATCCTCCACACTAAATAGCAAAGATTTTGGAAGAATTATCGCGTTTCTATAAAATATTTGAAAAATTAAATGATTTTTTTAAATCAATTTTATTTATGTGACACCGTTGAAATTATCTTCATAAAGCATGACATGATGCATGATAGATATTCTTACATAAAATCAATCAAAATCGCTTCAGCTGTTTCCGAGAAAAACATAAAGTTGACTTTGTTTTTTGAGATATTTTTTAGTAATTTGCTTTAAAGTTACGTAGGTACTTTTTAGGCTTTAGGTAGATACTGACATAAACATTGCAGGGCTCACTTTTTTGTCTGCTTTGCCTTCGTAAATATGGTTAAACGTTTATTGCCAACCCTGAAAGCTAGAACCTTAAACTTTAAATAGGGGTTAAAACATGAACATTTTGTTTTCTTAAACATTGTCCTGCAGCGGGGGAGGAATAATTATGATATGAGCAGGTGTTCCTTGTGATGGTAAAAGAAAGAATCAATCCATCTGCAATATTCAACTCGATCAGGTATAAACTTCGCATGCACAATAACGGCATTGGTGGACAAACGGGAATGAATTGTGCAAGAGACAGTCAAACAGTGTAATACAAAATCAATAAAACTGAAGCGATAAAATACGCTTGATTTTTTATTTACATGTATAATTTTTTAGCTACTTTCTTCATCAATTTTAATTTGTTTTTGTTGTATCCTTCAACCCTTATCACAATTACCTCTTACAATCCTGAGTTGATCGTTACATTTTTTGAAGCTTATTGTTCAAACTTAACATGTAGTATAAACAAATATTTTACATGTAAATTACATTGGAAGAAACAATTTATCTTTATACAAAAGCAAGGAGACAGTAATTCCATTCTTCCCTTTTTGCTCGCAAGTGTATACAACTTTTTTTCTCTTTCTAAATATTAAACCTCAAAAGAAGAAAAAAGTACCTACCAGCCTAGTGAAACCGACTTTGGAACTTTATTTTGTGAATGCATGATTACAACACATTTTAGTTATCGCTTAAGATACGCAAGCAATCGATCTAATCGTGAACGATTTTCTTGTTTTTTTTTGTTGCTATATTGTTGTATATTCACGATTATTTTATACAAAATAGAACACCTCATACAAATAACCAGAACAACTGCTTAACCAAAAGCACAGAAATGCACGTTCAAGTCTAAGACGGTAATTTTTCATACATTCTGAACAAAGCCAGTCAATTTAGAATAATGAAGCTTTGTTTTTAACGTCAGAAATTGGTCGATGTTATCAAACCTCACAATTTGTAAGTATAAACGGGTGGCAATGATACAGTGGATGTAGTGCTTGGTTGCTAACCAAGAGTTGTGGGTTCGAGCCCTAGCCCCGGCAGCAATTTTCCAATATTCCCCCAGCTTCAACTGGACGCCACACGTGAAATTTTCGTGAGATAAACTTAACATCACCTAATTTTCAATCCATTGTACTAACAAACAAATGTTCCTTTCTTTCTATTTCTTCCAACTAATGCGGTGCAGTTTGCATTAAAAAGACCTTGGGTCTTACAGGCATATGTATATTTAAATTATTAAAAAAACAAATATTTGTCGACCTAAAATCACATAATATGCTGTTGGCTATAGCTTTAAATTTAAACTACCAAATTATTAAAAGAAATCGTAAATGGCCGATACCATAGGGAATTCGGTTTGTCATTCAAAGGTGCCAGATGTTAGATAAGGTCATATCTAGGGGTTGAAAATGAAATGCGATATCTGCACCCATTTTAAATTTTCGTCGAAAATATCGCTTCTTGGTATTTTTATGAAAAAGTTCTAAGTACGAAAAATTGTCATTATTTACATGTAAATTCCTTTTCTATTAGTTCACCCAATCTTGTTCTGTTATTTAATATCGATTACTCACATGTACATATATATATATGTACAGTACACATTATGCGTTGGTGTACTTGAACATGTATACCATCATACATACAAAAGCGAGATATTACTACCGCCTTCATGTTTTGCATCTTTTCAAGCTCTTGGGGCTTAACAAAAGCTTAACAAACTGTTAACAACATTACATCTCTTTTTTGAATCCAATCCGAACAAAAAGTCATAAGTTTTTAAACACCCTTTAATAACACCGACCTAGTGCCCTAAGAAGAAAGCATTTACCTGTCACAGCCTCACAGTTCTTATGACGTTGTTTAACAACAACAACAAAAAAAGGGGTTCCCAAGAGTTTCCGGCATTTCCACTAGTTGACAATAATTGCTTTCAACGCGTCATTTATATGCATGTTGGCTCAGCTCACCGCAATTAGTCTTTTTTTTTCTAGTCCCCCCATGAGCTTGGAGGCAAATTTTCAAGTTTCCAAACAATAGAACTGTTAACACACTGCGGTAACATGAAAAACTTCCTTCTTCATCTTTTAGACTTTCCATTTTGTTTTCCAGAATTGCTGAGTTCTGATCAAATATGTGCGATTAGGTTTAGTTCATTCGCTTCCTACAAAGTCACAACAAATATCCGCAACGTCAGCGTGCAAGAAGTTTCCAATAATCCTCCTCCCCAGGTTATCTGTTATGTTCGAAAGTCGCACGTCAACTTCAATCTATAGGTACTCTTCTGATTAAAATTCAATAAACCATTGAATGCAAATCGAGGTGGGTGTATCTTATTTGCATGTGTTGAGCGAGCACACAGCTCGCCAATTTGCTCTTCGTCGGAAAACAAACTTTTCTACTCACTAACGAACGCAAGCATTATAATGACTCCAACTGGTGCGCACTAACCGCATCCTGGCATGGGTAGGATACTATAGGGTAGGTGTAGTAAAGGGTGGAAAGATCCTTAACGCTAATGGAATAACCAAGTAAATAAACTATTCCAACAACCGGACCATGGTCGGAGCTGGGTAGCGTGCTTGTGTTTTTGTGAAGCAAAATTATAATGGCAAATTGCTGTCCCAGTCCCGGGCCGTATAAAAGTGCACATAGTTCTTCATTTGGGTCTTCCGACCAACATAACGTTTTGCTGCTGGATTCTATTAATCTGTTCTGATTTTGCTTACGTTAGTTAGATAGATATACATCCTAACAAACATATACCGTTTATGTGTGTGTGTGTCTAACACCGTTATGCCGGTGTTTTTGCTTGTGTAAGAGCAATGAGCGTTGATTGTTTGTTTGTTTTTGGCGAATGGGCTTGGGCAAATTAGATTCACTGACCCAGAAGGATTTCAAATTTAAATTACTACTCGTATCTTGCGGAGGCTTAGCTCTTTAAAGTGCTCCTCAAAAGGCTTTTTATTAATTGGTTATGGTTAAAAAACATTATGTTGATTACATTGAAACTGAATATTAAACAAGCTGGGTAATTAGTTGTGCGAATCTGTGTCGTGCCTACGTATTCAGAGACTTACATTTGCCAAATTGGATAGATAATGTAATTCTACGGATTTGATTAAATTTTGCTGATGCTATAGTTGTTGCATAATAATCGCGGCTTACAATATTCTGAAAATAGTAAAATGTTGAATGTTAATACCTTCTAAGCCCATCCGTCGAACAAGGATTATAGTATTATAATAAATGTTAGTTTTGGATTCTATTTCCACTTTTTCGTCGCATCATTGTAAAGTTCAGACACGTACAGAAAATAGTGTTTAAAAAGTAATGTGAACTATGATTTTCTTTCCGTTGAGTTTTAAGTTAAAAAATAATGTGTGTTGTATCCTTGCAAATAGAATGCACCGGAAGCAGTGATGAATCAAATGTCAATTGCGATAGTGTTACATAGCAAACGTTTTATCAGTCAGCTAAGTCTAATTCTGAAGCTGAGAGATGTCTGTCAGGACGAATTCCTTGATAAGAGGTGTTGCATTTGGATTTACTATTTCTACATATCAACCGTATACATTTATTTCGCCTTTGTCTTTCTTCCACAAATTTATATAGGTTAATAATTGACAATAACACAAGATTGTACTCCAAAAGCACTTTAATCTTGGGAAATTAATCAACACCCTCCTTGATGTTCTTCTGAACCTCAGCATCAACCAAAAGTTTCTTTGCGTAGGTATAATCATTAATTTTGTGCAATCCAAAGTTCTCTTACCAAACCATTCGGCCTTTAATTTATTGACCTCCTGATTCTCCTTGGTCGTTGGTTCAATTTGTCCAGAGTAAGACTGGATTGATTTTTCCACCAGAATATCGTCCGATTGCCACTGATTGTGGGTTGACGTGATTGCTGTCCATCATAATTGTTTTTAAACAAACAATGTGGTGATGTTTGAAAAACGTTTTGGTTCACATATTTCCCAACCACGGTACAGTACATCGTTTTTGGTTGTAGTTTCCCAGTAACATTATTGCCTGTCTTAGCTTGGGAAGTTTTTTCAGTGGTTGCATCTTTTGATCTCCGGGTTTTTGATCACTTTTTCTCCAAAAGCAAATAAGGGGGTTTGAGCTTATTTTCAAGCTCTTTGTTGCCTGCGGCAACGACATGTCCCGGTTTCAATAGATATCTGGTTATTTCCGCATATTTTCCTATTGCGTCAACTTCAGCTTGGAAGATACTTGAAGACTGTCCAATGGGCAGAAGCTTTGGTTCTTGCCCCAAAAACTTCTGCACCAGTCCCGTTGGTGCGCCGGCGATCCATACGTGTATACCATTAGATGTGCAAGAATCAGCACCACCCAATGTATAGGTATCTCAAACCACAACATCTAACAATTTTAATAAGAAATAAGTTATCCCAAGCTACTATACGTATTTTTAAGATAATGTTATTTAAAAGAAAACGACGAAAAAAGGTTTGCCTGCGTTTCGACAAAAGTTTTTTTTAAACATTTCTTGTGCGTAAGAACTAAATCAAACTGTGAAGATGCGCCAATTTAAGTAATTAAACTGCAAAAGCAATCACAGCAGTCAAAACAAATTCGAAACCGCTTCCATTTTCTCTTTTAATCCCATCACTTAACATTAACGAAATTAAGGACAATCCTATTTAAACAGATTAGTTTTACCATTTTATGTGTCTGCCTCTGCGTTCGGAATAGCAATTTAATTTGAATATTTATCCCATTTCCTCGTAACTCTATCGCCCGTTCAACCTTTCTGTTATTGGGGTTTCCCATTTTAGAATCCCTAACATGCCAGATTCAAGTTACATTTTGTATACAACACACATATCTATGTTCTGTGAGAATAGTCATATAGGCTAGGAACGGACAAGTCATATAATCAATAAATCCCACTTGTTATTTTATCGATTCCCATAGTCATAGCACAATGTAATATGTGGCTAATATCCTTAACGGATTAAGAACTACAACAATGACCGAACAAACGAAATGCTTTGTTTGGAAAGAACACTGCAAATATAGGTACCTATAACGAAAATATATAATACATACATATGGGGGGTGCGGGGTATTTCAATGGAATCTCTGTGTTCTGTGCCCAACGAAACTCAGTAGGTTGGCCAATATAGTTTTTTCATATAGCTATGGACTATGACTAAGAGGAAATGAAAAATAAGAAGCTAACATCATTTGGAAGTCAATATTGACAATGGGTCTGTTCGAGTAGAGAAAGCAAAAAAAAAAAAAAAAAAAACACACAATCTTGTAACGCTATTAAATTGAATAAATATTTGGTTTAAGAGCATCGCAATAATTGAATTCAAGACCGAGATTGTTGAAAAGCACAATTTTAATATGTTTAAAGATTGGCTCAAATGGAGTTACAATTTAAAATAGAATGAATCAAACTATTGGCATTTGTTTAAATGTAGGACATTTACTTAATGACGGTTTAGTTTATTTTTTCCCACCCGATCTATGAGTGACGTTTATTGGGTATATTCAGGAATGCAGACTTGTTTAAAGAATGACAACAAAGTTGGGTTAGAGACGCTGAATCTTTAGGAAAACTATGCCACAAAATGGCACTTCACAATTCCTGAATCATGTTTTAGTACATGTTTCAATAAAATGTTGTATAAGGAGAATTTCACAAGTAGTTTTCGGTCTCCGCCGATCTCTGTTGGTTTTGTCCTATATCACAGCCAAAACCCAGAGACGGAGTTCCACAGGACTACCTATATTTTGAGACCGCTTTTATTTTTATGTTTTTAGATAACGGTGATATTTTCGATAAATAAACGGGACCGAAACAAAAAAAAACTATTTCGTTTAAGAATTTTTGTTCTACTCTTTCTTATTAAAATATTTTTTTTTTTGCCAAATTGAAAATTATTGAACTTATTTTTTTTTTAAAGCAAAATTATTTAAAAATCGCTCAAGACACTTTTTTGACCTTCCCTAAGCGGAGCAACAAAGTTGCGTGAACGAGTGTGCCCCCAAAAAGGGAGTTGAAATCCCTAAACCCCACGAAGGGGATCGCCCAAGTACTGTTAATTAAAAATGCTATTGACACAGGCGCCTGACAGACGGCTGGACTTACCCTAAGCGGAACGACCTAAAAAAATAGTACGAAATTTTGTTTTTGTTGATTCTTTAAAAATATAAAAAAAATTCATTTAATATTTTAAAAAAATACTTATTTGGTAATCGCTACACGGTCAATCGCGCTACGTCAAATGGTGTTGATGGAAACGTTTTGCGGCCAAACGTTAGACGTAAAAACGTTTTGCGACCAAACAACCAACCCGCAATAAACTTTCAACAGCAACGCTTTGAAAAGGAATTTTAGTTGAATCATGATCACTTTTTTAATTCAAATATGGGTGCTCTCTTCTCTCCGTATGAGAGGGAGGACGAAAATATATTAGAAATTCGGCTTAAAAATAAAAAAAATAAAAATCTTTTTATACCTGTAATACAATAATTCTTAACACAGAATTAATCCTTTTTTTGTTTTTTGGACTCGCATAAATATTTTTACGTTTAAAATTTAATCAATTATATGTATACGTGCTCTTCTTGATTAGCAAACGCTATACTGCTATTTGAAGAAAACATACAACACTCACATAGAACCTTATAATCGTAATAATAAGTATACTAATAATGTAAAAATAATTTGTCCAGAAGGCAGCCACTCCAGCTACAAAAAGTTGATTACAAAATTCCTCTCGAGCTCGTAAACAATCGTTTTAATCAATTTTCAAACAAACGTCATCATATCTGATTGATTCATTCTTTCAAATATTCTGGAGTATAAGTTAGGTAGTTGGTATACTGCCACTCAAAAAAAGAAAAAAAAACACGTGTTTTAAAGTTTTTTTTTATAATCTTGAAGTGATGACTTTTTGAAGTTTGAAATTTATATTTTTGCACCAACAATTTCAAATTATGTAAAATGAAAGTCTAAAAATCGAATGCGTCAATCATATTTATTGTTCTTTCAAACTGAAATTGTACTTAATCAAACGACTGACAAATCATCCTTAATAAAAGTTTGCATAATGTGTCATAGTTATGGAACTATTAAGGAAACGTTCAAAATAACATTTTTTTTTATATCCATGACAGCGATACAAAATGAAATTTTTGTGATGTCATTGTAAATCTCTTTTTCCTTTAGAGGCAGGACAAAGAAAGATGATTTATTTGAATGTTTTTTTTTTGTTAATTTTTTTTTGTAATAACTACTCAATCGGAATTTTTTTATGGGAATTTTAAAATTTTCAAAATGCATTTGATGTGTTCTTTTACGGGAAAGAACGCATTTTACCCATCTCTTAAATTAAAAGTATGCTCATCACTTTAATTTCTAGACCAGTTCACCAATAAGACTTTGTAAATATCATGTCAATGTTAAGTAAAATTACATATTCTCTTTTTACTACTTTCAAATTCCATCATAAAAGTCTCTGTTATTTACAAAAAAAAAAATATATAAAAATTCAATAGAAGTCTGCTTGTTTCTGAACAACATAGAATTATAGCCTCAAAGATATCCAAGGTCACACATCTGAGTTCTGAGTGGGTGGAAACACTTCTTTTATTTCCATAATGTGTATGCGCATACACAAAGAAATACATAGAAGATTGGCAATAAACACAACCAACAACAATCGGAAACAATTTGAATTTTCTTTTATATTGAGAAAAAGAAGAAAAATATATCTTTAATAAAATTATAGACATCACATTACATTAATTGAACATTTGTTTCTGATGAGTATCACATTACAAAGCGTCGCGTCGTCCGTCGTCGTCAAGAAATACAATTTTAATCACTCATACGCCATGTAGTCCCCAATGAATTCTTCCTTTATATTTATAACATTTTTTCAACATTAAAGTATCAACCTAGTTGTCCCTCCTATCAAATGCCGCAAGTCATTTATATTACAATTGGATATAAATAAATTATGCAACCAAACACAATGTACACCTAGAATAAATAAATAAACAGTATGTTCACATTTTACTATGAAAATATTTCCACTGCGGTAAACAGTGTGCAAGCGAACCGAATTCGATATGAACATGAACAACCCTTTTAACTGTCGTCATGTCATAGACTTGTGTACATAAACCATTCGATTTGGTACAAACTATAACGGCATGTTATGCATTCAAACACAAAAACGAAAAATTCCCGATATGGCATAGCTATAATAAGTTAAGTAGTAAGATGAATTTGTTGGTATTGCAACTCTGTGACATTTTACGACGTATCTTTAAAATAGTTATTTTTATGAAAGCAATTCCTATGCGGTTTAAATAGATTTTTCAAATCAAAGACTACACATCAAGTTTTTGTATACAAGCAATTAAAAAAAATACTTTGATTTTTTTATTTCAATCATTTATTTTTAATTTTTAAACTTAAATAACTTAGGAATTGTTATCGGTACTCGTTTGGAAGATAATTTACTATAGCGATTGAAAGTAGTCAAATTCAATTATTACCAGTACGATACTTTTTTATAGAGGCTTCCTAATAGTCTTAAATTAATAAAACAAAATACATTTATCCCCTGTTGACATTTGCCAGAGAAAATGACGCTAGATTGGCCATTTACTGAAAAATCTAGGCGATACTATATTAAAGCAGTTAATCAAAGTAAATATAAGGTGAGTTGGTAAGGTCAAGAACAACATGGAGGACAACTATTATGAAAAGGGAGCTCAGTTCCAGAACTTGATATCCTGGTCATAGCTGAGGTGACAGCTATTGCCAACTGAACGAGAACGACGCCGCATGTGGTTGCCACCCTGAGAATATGAGAAGTTTAAGTGCTGCTCCTTACAGCGCTCTCCGGACTCTTAAGAGATTTTTTTCAAAACCAAATTCAGGTTTGCGCTGTATTCTATTTTCGAGTGTGTTCAAGTTTAAAATTTAAATCCTATTATAATCTATATTTCCTCGTAAGCCTAATGTCGTTAGTCTAATATCGTATAAGCCTATACCATTGTTAAAAACTTAGTGTAGTAAGTAGCGAGGACATTTTCATATACATACGCTCTGAACGCTTTACCTTAATTTGTTTTGTCCTGTTGTCCTCCTGCGCTTAATTGAGGTATTATTCCCTGGATAGTGTAGGCAAATTTGTTTTAATTTGTAGTTAGGGGAAAACCCAAAACACTAAACATAAGTTGATTTTAACAGTACATATTACATTGTCTTAACGAATGTGTTTTCCCTTGTGGAGAAATGAAAGCGAAGGAACATAAATATTTTATATCAGATTCAGATTCTGAATTTGGATAAGAAATGTTTCTTTTGTTTCAATAGAGACACAATAAACAAAATAAAATAATAATACTGCAGTGTATTCAGGTCAATTAGTGTTTTTCTTCTGTCGTTCAGAGGAAAATTCGAACTGCCAAGAAAGCTTGTTTTATTCTGGAGAGACTTCTTCACTTTTTTTAAATTAAAGAATGAATCAAATGAATATATTTTTTACTTAGTATCTCTCATTGGACGTTGTCACAACTAAATCATCATTGCTCTAAAAAAAGTGCGTTCTGATTTGTTTGTTTGCATTTCCAAGATCTCATTTAAATATTTGTCCTACATATTATATGTAACATATATCATATTTTCATAAATAATTAAAACCAATCAGTGCAGAAGTGCATGAAAAGAACCCGAACCTTGTTTCTTTAGTCACATTTGGCGCAATGTCTGTCTGGTCAGACTTGTTTCTCCTATTCTAATATTTATATACAGTAATTAAACTATCCCACTCCACTTAAACCAGAGGTTGAAAGGCATTCGGGTGCCAGCTTCAAATCCTCGATGGACGCACACTCACTTTCACTCCTTATTTTAAAAGATAGCCTAATAGTCCAGTCGACAGGTACTTTTAGGTGGAAAAATTTCAAAAGTTAATGAAACTTGGAGGATTTGTTCAAGGATAGTAAACTAACATTTTGCTAAGTTTTTGACCTCTAGGGCCCTGTCCTAAAAGAGGTAGGGGGGGGGGGGGGGGGGGGGGTGCAAATTTTTCGACGTTGCTCCGGTTTTCCCTCAATAACTTTTTTTCCTTACGTCCTATTCCTATGGCAAAAACATATTCTACTTTTTTGTAGAGCATAAAATACAATTTTGTTAATACAAACATCTTTGTATGTCAATTTGTTACCAAGATATGGCGCTTCAAAAAACAGGTCATTTTTCGAAATTACTAAGTCATTACAAAATCAAATCAAATCATTTCGATCGACCACCGAAACCGACTGCCAGTGCATATCCGCCTATTCCCCGCCAACCGACCATCAAAGTTCAAACGAATCCACTCATCAGTATTCAATCCCAGTCGATCAAATACACTTTCTGCCACCCACCAGTCTCCTCTCATTAATAACCAGTTTCATGCAAGCACAGTGTGTCTCCTTATTACAATTCACATTGTGCTTTTGTAGCATATTATGACATATGGAGGTGGATTTGGTAAGGAAAATTGTTCATTTGTTGGGGCTTCACTCCAAACGTTTATCGCTTGCTCTACCCCTTTCAGGCGTATAGCTTGGGCCGAGAAGCTACTGCTAGCCGATCAACTGTTTATCCTTGGTTTGCATTGCCAGGGCCGGGGTTTCGCTCCAACCGTTTATCCCTTGATTGCTTTACAAGGGCCGTATATGAAATACCATGTTAGTTATTTTAAGAATTAAGTTTAATTAATACAGAGTCGTATACGAAATACTTTGTTATCTTAGAATTTCAAGAATACAAATTGTTTTAATAATAAACAATATTGTAATTAATAAAAAGAAAACAGTAAACAAATTTTGTATCTTTTTAAATCAAAATAAATAAATGTTTTAAAGAATTCTGAACTTCCTACCCAATTTTTCGACTTTTATTTGGGATAAACTCTGGACACCGACGAGCTCACCTCAGACTCGTAATAAAAAACATCACACAAGGTCGTTATAAATACTTCTTTCGCTATGAAAAACCTTCCAACAAGAAAATAACGTTACACTTACTTAATCAGTAAAATAAAGATAAATTAGTAATTCTTTGTTAAATTTTATTAATGCTTACACCAAGTGCCACAATTATGTTAATTAGTTTCTATTATTAATAACTGCACCGACACAAAACTAAAAGTTAATTAATTAAAAGTTGCGGCTAAAGGTCAAGTGGCACACACATTGGACGCATGAGAAGAGAATACCTCATGAATCATAATTCTACAGATTCAACAAATTGCGAGCAAGAAACGTATTTGTAATGAAAAAAAAAATAGCTATGTCATTGCTAACACTAAAGTAATTTCCTAGCGAAAAAAAAATAAAAAGTATCTGAAACTTAATGACGGTACTTATTTTCTTCTTTAGAAGATGATTACTTTCAAAAGTATCATCATAGTTTAACTTTCTTTGCCTTCACAAACGATGAATACTCGTATGCTGGAAAGGACTTTCTATACCAACTCATTTTCTCCTTTCATTGATGTGCATGTGTTTGACCTTCAAGTGTCGTTCACTTATCACCTTTGAGCTGACTGCTTCTAAGACGTACTCGTATATAGTAACACATACAACCCTTCCGTGTTAAACCACATGTGTTTGTGTATGGCAGCTTACACAGCAGTTGTAATCCCAAATTTCTCAAGCAGTACACCCAGTTAAATGCCACTCTGAAGTAAATAATTTCTTTGAAATGAAAAATAAAATTATGTGCTCTCAGCTTTAGTTTTGAATATAAATTACTCACTTGTTACTGCTAGTCAAGGTCACGCAAAGATACACACGTCATTGAGATGATAAACGAAATGGGAAGGGGTAAAATCCGTGGGATTAAATTTTACCTCCCCCAGATAAATTCTTCTCTAAGATTGTTTGGAACTGCAACTAAAAATATATTTTAAGTATTAAAAGTTTTTGTAAGCTGTTCCAAAGTATTCTCCTTTCAATATTCATGTTGACAATTAACCGGGTGCTTTTTCATTTAGGTTATTAGATTTTTAAAAGAACAATAATTACAGGACATAATCATCATCTTGTTGATTTATTATTGAATGGTCAATTCCCTTATCAAAAAAAAAAAACGGGGTTTTGTGAATCAGATGTCACTAAATTAATTTTTAAATTTAAGAAAAAATATATACGTATGTAAAGTCATGGAGAATTTTTGAATCCAGAAAATGCTTGCCAACAGTGGAGTCTTTAAATTAAATACTGTTCGATAAAAATACCAAAACCCATAAAAATCTCATTTGGAATGACTACTTGCAGCAGAGAGTTCTTATCTAAAGCGATACATTCTTTCGGTTTGTATTGCAGGAAAGCTATATTGTTTACAAACTCACTAATAATTCATTTTGTATGTTACGGACATTATGGTTTGTCTATAAAATACTGATGCCAATCACAATAATTATTGTAATGAAAAGATGCAATAATATCTATCTTTACTTGGCAGACAAAATTCGAATTCGTAAGAATCATAGGTTCAATCCATAAGAAATTTAAACGACCACCATTAACAATAATGTGTCGTCACGTCGGTCGAGCTAGCAAAAAAAAACGTGCACTGGTTATTAAATTCCAATAATTAAGTCATCTTTGTTGAGTAGACGAACGTTTTGCAGGAAGTTTATTGTTTGCAAAATAAGTAGGTATCGGCGGTAGGGTGAATTTTTATCTTTGATTACTAAATGTGTATTTTTTATTCAAGTATTTGTTTATCTTTGAGCGTAGGTATTGCATAAGAAGATATTTAAATGGGTTTGAGTGTGAGTAATGCGAATAGCTACTGACTGCAAGAAATCTATTAAAATTAATTAATAAAATTCTATTTAAAATTATTAATCACAAAATCTATGATACATGTATGTATACATATATGAACAAAATATATAAGTTTTAGCTTAAAATAGTTTGATTTAAGACTTGATTGCCAATTGGGTTTGATTAGTACTAAATATAATGTGTTTTAAAAAATCACTCACACCAGTTTTGCACATTGCATTTGAAAATTCATATACGAATACATAATTTATCATAATTTTGTGATTTGCTAGCTAACGAATATATTGTTTTTTTTTGGGAAAATGGTTTTTGATCCACATTATTTTATGCTTCAAAAAAATTTCGTGCGAAATTTCTTGTATCCGAACTTTATTTGAAATTGAAAACGACAGGTATCTTCAGTATGATTTTTAAATTAACTAATTGTTTTTAATCGATATTTGTATTGCTTTTTGTTAAAGTTTTGAACTTAAATCGACAATGCGGAAATGACAAATTACACTCGATAAATGAATTTTTCCAATAAATTTGAAATATATGATTCGTAGAAAACTAATTTAAATATTACATTAAGAATTCGACGAACGAATTGTTATAAAGTATTGTTTTTCACAGAATTTAAGAGCAATGTAAACTTTAACTTTTCAAAAATAATTTTTTTTAAATTATGTATATCAAAGTGCTAGCTAACCGAAGTGTAAGGGGTCATCTTTTAACATGTTTCAAGGACTTCTTTGTCATTTGAAATATAATAATAAAGATAAGAATATAATATTCTATGAAATGAAATGAAAATATCTTTTTTTCTGTATAGTCTTGAGAATATTTCAATAGAATTTTTATGTTAAACCAATACAAAATTAGATTTTCCTATAAAAATATAATCAAGATAGTGTCTCAAATTCTTCCACTTTTTTTCTTCAAACTTCTGGGTGTAGCTGCTGCAATTGCTTGTCAAAACTTTTTAGTAACAGCAGACCCGATCGTTCTCGATTCAGTTGAACTATATTTGTAACGGAAATACGTTCTCAGATTTTCTTACTTTTTATTAAATCCAATTTTGTCAATCCACTCTGCCTTAAGTATAAGTTGGTTGAATCAATTCTATCTTGATGATTTCTTTTCCATCTTAAGAAAGTGGCAAATTTTACAAAATCTGCCGTACGATTTTTAATGGAATTGAAGGGCTCTTTCTATTCTCACCGGCAATGATTGAGAGTCTAAAGTTGTATTCGAATAACCCAGGTTCCGATAGAAGTGTCTGTCCAAAATTATTTGTATTGTTTTTTTTTAATGTAATAATTCCGCAAAGTAACAATTATGATCACTATGGTTTCTTTAAGGTTGTATGAAAGGTTGTTTTTTGATCTGGGAAAATTGAATGAGCTCTTTTAGAGTTTCTTTAAAGACCTTTTCTGATCTGAATGGAATGAGTCTACCGGTATATTGTGTTAATTGCAAAAGCGGCTTTTAGTTTTATATCATGTTTGGTAAAATTTCCGAGTAACGAGTAGTCTTTTGTCTACAATAATACATCAATTTGTTTCCCAAGTAAACATATCATGATAACAATTCTCACACACGTTTATTGTATTCAAGTCACTCACTGCATCACACTCTATTTTAAAGATTTTATTACCATTTATTTTTTAATTCAAAGTACACAAAGAAGCACGTTTTCGTGAAAAATTATGTGATATCTTATGGAACACTACTTTAATAGGTTTATCAAAAAAAAAAAAAAATTATAATAGACTAGTAGTAAAATTTTGACTGTTCTTGGCGCAAATAAAGATGAATCATAATTTTGTATTCAGGTAATACCCGAAAAAAGTATACATTGACGCAGACGTTCTGATCAAAATAATTTCTCAAGATCTAGATATATTGTGTTCTACTGTTTATCTACAAGTAGCAAAATATTGTTGATACAAATTTTATATTTGTACAATTGAACCTACCGTCCTTAATATGGTGATGGTTTTCTTGTTTCAATTAATTTAAAATTTAATTAATTACTTCTTTAATTACACCACCAAAATATGAACAATCCCTAAAATTGTGGTGAGAGCCAGCCTGGTTTGAACCATCATTCAATTAATTTCTAGCAATATATGTAAATGTACCACAAAATAAGCTAAGTAGCAACTTTCAATTGCAATGTTAATTTTTTCATATTAAGTAGTAATCTTTTTATCAGTTCAATTTGCTGTAGGACCAATTAGAATTAAGAGTTATCTGGCATTAAGCATTGTGAAATTTTTTATCTCAGCCATTATAATTGCATCTATTGCTCAAACACTGTTTTACAATAATACTTGTCTCCTTAATACTTTACCCCAAAAACTATTTATCAATACCATCTTTCTGAATATAACCTGAATATGAAAATAATCATTTCCATTATCACTTTGTGTTACCATTTTGTAGCACATGCACTACAACTTGCATCACATAAAACTCCCTAGACAATGCGTGGAGAAATAGTTCTTGAAAATACCGATTAAACGACACACAATCCACTTTCAAATAGTATTTCTTTCTTTTTTTTCAAAGAAAAGATGCATTTTAGGAAAAGAACATGCCACACACATACACCGTTAAACTTTTGAACCGATAAACTGAAAGTGACATTCCTTCTTTGATGCCAAGAAAAGGGTATACAATAGTCCCAAACAGTGTATCCTTGAAGAAGAACATAAGAGAAAATCATCCAAGACACAGTATAAAAAAAGAAGTTATTTTTGAAATCTTCGCTAGAATGAAGTGTCCTTTCATGTTGATATTAAAGAGCTCATTTATAACGACAACATTGATGGTTTAGCTAGACTTTCCGTAAATAAACCATCTGCATTGATTCCATAAGCCATTGATTAAAGTGGGGCATGTTTTTGCAATCGACATTGAATTTGAACTGGGAACTCAAGGGAACATGGTTAATAGGCTCCAGAACATCTTTTTGTTTTGGTATATAAAAAGATTTTATAACAACTTTGAAAAAAAAAAAATCCTTGAATGTTAAAGTTTCAAAACAAATCAATTCAAAGCTCAAGAGAGGGAGAACAAGAAAAAAATTAAATTAAAACCTTTCAGCATCCTGAATATTCATTCCATACACCATGGTAGGTAGGTACTGGTGCACGGAGTGGTGCTATAACAGAACACTTTATTCAAAAATTTAATTAAAATTCCTGCAGAAGTATCTAGCATTCTGTGGGAAGATGTATCTGCACTACGACAAAAGGATAGATGGATATGCAGGCAGCCTAGGTGTGGCATAAGATTGAAGAGAATATCGCTTGAATTTTGATTGAAAAAAAAAAATTGATGAAGGTAACTTTGGTTTTGAATAGCTTGTTAGCTTGAGTATAGATGCAAATATCTTTGCATCGCTATAAATGTACGACAGATAGATTTTGTATTGGCTTGGGAAACTTTATTTCGATTAGGGACGTATATTCTTTTCTGAAACAGAATACTGACTTATACTTTTTATTTAATTATATTGATTTCAATATTTATTGCAGACACTTTTAGCCCAAAGTTCTTACCAAAATGTTTTGATATGCGGTGAAAAGATATCACATGATAATTTCATCAACATTTGGAGCATCGTGTTCATGATAAACTGACTCATATAGGAATTTCCATATTGAAATTCAGAATTCAAAAAAACTATCCACAAATAATTACGAATAAAATATTAGTCTTTGCGGCCAGTTATACCTAGCGATACGGAAAATCAAACCGAAAAAAATTTCAAATGGAAAATTTTGTATGTTCTGATTCGATTTTTAAGACAAATTCTACATTGATCGATTGCAGTCAATGCAGATAATGTTTTTTATTCATAATAATTTTAATTGAACAAATACTTTTTGTTAAAAATGTATTTTTTTATTGTTCTTTTATATCTACGTATAACAGAAAAATGAATAAATACATTTTTAACAAAAAGCACAAGTTCAATTCAAATTTGTATTTGCTAAATAAATTCTCCGAATTTGTTGCCATCGATCAGTGTAGCATTTAAGTTTTAAATCTGATTATATTATACCAAATTTTCCATTTGAAAATTTTTTCGGTGTTGGAGTTCCGTATCGCTATAACTGGCCCCTTTAAAGGCTGATCTGATCATGCAGCAAGTTTTACACAATAGTTTTTAATGATCTCTCATCATTATCAACACAGCTTATTCAAATTAGTATTGCAGATGACGTGATCTTAATCCTCCTTAAATAAGAATCTTTATCCGGTGAACAATTATAATGTCTCTGACATCCAAACTCGAAGACAAAAACATTATCACCTTTTAAACAAAATTGCTCCCTTTATTGGTACCGTACCACTTTTTTATAGCGAATACTTCAACAGATTAATTAGAACATTTATGGTTATAAAAAACAATTGTTCCATACATTTATTATGTCGTTTGTTATTGTCACACTTTTATCGAAGTGATTACTTTTAAGTAAATCACCTTTCATACCAACAAACCCAACAATATAAATAAATGTCATTTATCACTTAACCCGATGAATGTCATTCAGTATGTGCTATATGGTGACACATTGTTCATATACATAATATGGCACAATTCTAAGGTTTTATACGGTGACGTTCAGATCTCAATCCTCCTACCCTCCCATCATCCTTCCCTCATTGTAAGTCACTTTTCTTTTCTAATTAAAGCACAAAAATCGCGTGTGGCGACAAAGATTATAAAAAAAAGTTTAGTTTGCCACCGGGTACCTTCACCTTGCCGTTGCCAGTCATCATTATGTGCCATGCCCCTAACTCATAGTGCGCGGCGAAACAATTGTGGATAAACGGCGCCAAGAGACACGGGTCTATTTTTTTCTATTTGTCTGAATATTATTCAGAAAATAAAAAAATCTACTTTTCATATCACACTTTTCAATTTAGAATATTGTCGCGAGCGCAAAGTGCTTGCAGCGTTTGCCGCAATAAATTGATTGCACTTTTTCGCAGTTTGGTGAGAGTAGTTTAGATGTACAAAGATGCAAATCGGCTCTTTGTTAAATATTTGAATGGTGAAGAAGAAAATGAGGTGGGTTCTAGGTATTAGATTCGCGTCAAGTAGACAATGATGGAGGAAGCCTTTCAAAGCGTGGGAGAATTTTCATCAATCACAATAAATGTAGGTAAGTTTTATTGTTGGTATGGCATTTATATACAGGGAATAAAATACTAAGGTTAGAAAAATATTCCATCAGTACCCTTCTATAAAAGTGCTTCGTTCCAGTAATTTTTTTTTTTATGTGTTTTGTTTTTCTAAATCAAATTATATCAACATTATTGTACATCTATTAATGTGATTGAAGCGGAAAACTGTTGATATTTATTTCAAAAAAAATAAATATAAGGATATACAATACTACTACTTTTCTCTCAGAATATAAAAATTATTCATATATCGCCCAGTGATGTGCAAAATAAAATTTGAGTATTTTTTATTTCAAAATCAACTCAATTACAATAAAACTTGAGAAAATTGGACACAAAATGAACACTAAAAATTGAAACAAAAAAAATGCCCTTTTCGCTTGAGCTCAAGCTGGCAGAGTTATTAATTAAAAAAAAAAAATAATAAGTGGAGTAGCAACAAAATTAGTAACTTTGCGCAAACAATTATCAACTAATTAGCAACATACTGCCTGCCCACACTAGGATAACTTAAGCTGTAGTACTTCAGCATATTGTACCAGACCCGGGCTACAATTGAAGTTTTAGATGTAATACAAAAAGTACTTGAAGTTCAATTAATCTGAACTACACCATTGTGACTGTTAATTGGAATAGCTTTTTGGGTCTTTCACGATAGAAGCGATGACGCTATCTATTGTTTCAACCTATTTATCTTATGTGTAGAATTTGTTGAATTGCGGTTTTACCCGAAACCACTTTTCGCTTGCGCGGCAATCTTAAAAGTTCCAAATGTATAATACCTCGGTGGGAAACCTCGTTCCCTACGGATTATACCCACCGATTAAAACTTGTCAGTATAGTAACAGTTTTGTTTAAGTAATGCTCAATTATGCAGTTTTCTGGGTAGTAGGAAATGGGTCTGGGATTCGTCCAATATTAGGTTTACTAATTACTGAAACCTGGAAAAATGTCTACATTCTTCTTGTTATTTTTGTTCAGGTCTTTTAATATTGTTTCTCGTCCAAATTGATAAAAGCGAGAAGAGATCTTATTTGTGAATTTTAATAATTATGATGAGTTGTTGGAGCGTGTATCGTTCCATTTTATTTAATAGCGTAGTTTAACTTGTCAAATGTCAAAAAATTACAACTTCAAAAGTGACAACTACTGAAATAGCGGGCTATTCAAAATAACACCTGTTATTGGAGAACCCTATACATAACATAATGTCAATTGAAAAGTAAATGATACATTTTAATTTATAAATTTAATAAGAGAAAGAATGTCGTACGAGTATTAAATAAATATTGTTCTCTTTTTTTGTTTTAGGAAAATCTACGTGCAACGGAAGCGAAAAAGTTCGACATC
The DNA here is from genome assembly GCA_916050605.2 of Platycheirus albimanus. Classification (NCBI taxonomy): domain Eukaryota; kingdom Metazoa; phylum Arthropoda; class Insecta; order Diptera; family Syrphidae; genus Platycheirus; species Platycheirus albimanus. The sequence goes on from OU696697.1 coordinate 154,752,821, forward strand.
GATCCAAAGTACTTGTCCATTTTGGGTTTCAGCAATCTTCCAACTTCACCATCACAGACCCAATATATAAGTCAATCACAACAGCATTCATCACAGCCATTTACAACAAATGCCACCCCATACAATGGCACAAAAGCAAACTTCACTATTGTTACATATGTCCAAGAAGGTCAAGCACCGTCCGCCATCCTGCTATCGCAGAACATAGCTGCTAAATTTCCAAATGAGTATTTGCTCATCTATGATCTCGGTCTATCCGAGGACGATTCTAGGGCTCTGTCAGCGTTCTGCAACAGTTCGAAGTGTTCAGTAATAAACTATGACCTCTCCGTTTTTCCTTCGTATGTAACGGATCAACGGATGCATGCATATCGTCCCATTGTGATAAAGGACGCCTTGATGCGTTCCAAAAACATCCTCTTTGCCGAAAATTACATTCGGATTCGTGGTAATAGTCGGGATCTTTATGATCTCCGTAATAAAGCTGGCCGTGGTGTGTTAGGCTGGACAACACCAAAGGCTGTATCCACTCGAACGCATCCAAAAATGTTTGATTACTTTCAAACAGACGCAGATGACTTTATATTCTTGCGGATGGTTGAATTGGATAAGGTGTTTTTTGCCGATACACCTTTGGTAGAGGAGAAAATTCTATTGCCATGGATTAAGTGTGCGCTCACACTTGAATGCATTGATCCGATAGGTAAGTATATATATTTGTTTTATTACAGAATAAATACCGACTTGGAACAAAGTTGTAAACAATTAAAATCACTCGTGAAACGCAATTTATTCTGGTATTAACTGCTTTTGAGAACAAACAATGATTTCGTCATCCGTGCTGTGTGACTCACGTTGAAATACCTCAAATTATTATAGCTAACGAGATACATTTATGTTCATTTGTGTATGTGATGTGCCCCCTGATTTGCTTTCATTCAGTTCAGTTAATTTTTTTTTTTTTTCAGACGCAAACAAATTAGAACACAAGTAGGTACCCTTAATTTAAAGTAAAATTCTAGGTCAGATTTGAAATTGCTAATTCAAAGTATAATGCATCAACTGTTGTGCAATGTTGTATGTAATACTGCGTTTTCAATAGAGCGAAAAGTGCGAGTTTTGAAACTATCAGGAATACTGTTCTTCTTTAATTTATTTTTTTTCGCAGATTACTTCTTACTCATATTTTTGACTTAATTTACATTCTTACATTGTATCCTTCGTTGAATTTGCTCCTCCAGAGTATTCTACGTTTGTTTTGTCATCATATTTTTTTTTTATTTTTGCAAGGTTATGTAAGTTAAAGCTTTTTTAATAAGTTGATTCAGAAGTATAGTGCAAATTCCAAATGTAATTAACTTTCATCATCAATGTCATCTCCTGGGACATCGTCTCTCCTTCGGTGCAATTAGAAAGAGTTGAATTCCGCATCAACTATTGAGACATAATATCCCCTTCTGCCCCTAGCCTTATGCTTTAAAAAATAAAATGCACGACTGGGTCGCACGAACTTGCTCTAATGTGTGAAAGGGGGTTGAGATTTTGATAAAAAATAAATTTTTCAAAATTCTTAAATAAATACAAAAATTAATTTGAGCTGAAAAAAAAGTATGCCATTTTATTTCTTGGATAAATTTGAAATTATGAGAATAAATTTATAAAAATCTGTATAGCGGTTTTTGAGAAAAAAAGTTTTTTTTTGAAAAACTTTTTGAAAAAAATGTTTAAAAAAATTCAAAAACGCCAGTTCATAGGTATTCAGCAAATACACTAATTTATAATTTTCTTAAAAATATTAATTTAAATTTGTTTTTAACGGTTATATGGCAGCTACCGTTATTTTTTAAGCTAAACAAAAAAATTCAGTTTCCCCTCTGTACAATACCTAAAAAACTCTAAATATCAAGTTTGAAGCAATTCGGCCCACCCGTTTAGGCTGTAGGGTGTAGGTGTCTATACATACAGCCAGACAGTCATACAGACGGACATAATAATTGTTAGACCATCTTTTTTCGTCTTCGATAGCATCGTAATGTCATGTTTGATTGTTATTTCAAAACTTTTTTTTTCACGAATGCATAACTTGCCTTATAGTACCTATAATCGCAAGTAAAAAGGAATAAGATAGGATTCGCTTGCGTGGTTTTCAGATGAATTTGCAATTTATTTGATTGAAGACTTGTGTGCAATGCACACAAAGTTATCACTCCCAATTGGCGCATTCGAGTGCATCTCATAAAAAATTAATCCAGCTCTACCGGATATCCCATTTCAGCTTACCTTCTATTTTAAATTACCATCGGCCAAGTGTGATACCCCTTCACACTAATCCGATATACTATGGCTACTACCGATGCAGCACTGTCATTATGAACAGAAATTCAATATTTTATCAGACACTACTGCTTCTGCTGGTGGTTTCTCGATGTGGGGCTAACTCAGTCCAGTCAATGTTCCCTATTATAGATGAAGGAATATCCGTATCTATATACACCAGTGCCAAGAGGTTATTACGCCATCGCTTCGATTGGATTAGAGAGCTGACTACCGCGAGACTTCATGACAATCATCACCACAATTGGAAATAATGTACATATGAACATACGCGTGTACAGTACATGCAATTGAGAAAAGGAGAAACGACTCCAACTTACTACTTTAATGCCTCTTGTGGAAGTGACACCTTCAAGACGATATCGCTGTCAACCAACTACTCACTGGTGGTGTAACCACCACACCTTGATAGAATTTCAACATTTTTCCATAATATCTTGATTTTATTTTCGTTGTTTCGTACCATATTATGGTACAATGACCAATCTGAATTTAAGTTGATTGCCATCGATTTGGAAAGTTTCCATTGTTGCGGAACAGAGACTTTTAGTGTTAATGCCCAGTGTAGGTACTTATACATACTCAATATTTTATTGACATTTGTTTCCTCTCTGATAATAATCTCTAATGTAGATCAGCAGTCAAAGAAACTTATAACAACTTGTAGCCATGAGTGATGTGTATTCCTTCGTCTGGCATTAGTCGCCTCGGTCGCCTTTCTAAAATAAAAAAAAAATAAAATTTCAGACAAAAATTAAAAACACTAAAAATAATCGAATTTTCGATTTAATCGAAAAAAACACTTGTCGGCATTAAATCTTGCGGTTGAAATGCGTTCATCATTGGATTTATGATTATTTGTTTTTTCTTATCTTGAAGTATGTATGTACTTGTGAAAATTCTTGATTAAAATGGTCGATAGATTTGTATTAAAAAAACTACAGATAGAAAAAAGCAAGCTGTTAAGAATTTTATGAATAACAAAGTAACCAACTGATGGCGGATCTCTTAAAAACAAGTTCTTAATATACAAATTTTATCAAAATCATTAAAGCCGTTTTTTAGGAAGTTAACCCAAGCAATAAAGTTATTACTTAAACTGAAGTACCTTTACATAGGATTTAGGCACAATTTTAACTAGGGAATGCTAAACCAATTTTTTTAGGAGCGATTTCAGATATAAACCAAACTAACTAAAAACTAATTCGAAAATGGCTTTGTCAGCTCATTATATGAATGCCACGAAGATGAAACAAATTTAAAGCAATTTAGATCTTATTCTTGTCGAATCTGGTCATTTGAAAAACAAGCCTTTAAAAGCATACTTTTGTTTAAATCAGGGTGCTTTTTAATTCGCTGATAATAATTTGGGGAATGATTTATGGACATGTTTTCTTAAGAAAAATTGCCTGGTACAAAATTTGTGTGGAACATTTTTTCTCGCTGGCTTTTCTTGAAAAGGCTGTATTTCTTCTAAAAAAAAGCCTAAATGAAGTTTCTGTTTATAAATACTTACAACGCAATTTGTTACTGTCTGTATGAGTCAGAGGGTAGGAAACCATATAAGTTTAGTCAAACAAATTTTAACCTTACTACGCATATTCACTTACAAATCTTTTTTTTTGAGAGATTTGAACAAAATATGTTGGATTGAAATTTCGATGTTTTGCATGAAACCAATATTTGTCCGGTTAGGCATACTTCACCATAACATAACTATATAGGTTTACCAATATAGGTCTTTAACCAAAATAATTTAGAAAAGTAAGGACCAAAGTTAGCAAAACTACAATTATATACGAATCTATGCAATACTTTATGCATCCTTTTTTTCGGTTGAATTCCTTGCCAAATCAAGGAAGCGACGATTGAAAACATTCCAACACAAGGCAGCTATCATGAAGGAAATGGAAATAATTATTCTCCTTCCTGGTGTGAACATTGAAGTTCATCGTATGTTAACGTTCGTGTGAAAATTTTACTGCATCGAAAAATAAAACCGCAAACAGCATTGCACCACTATATTACCTCACCGAAATAGGAAACAAAAAAATGTCTTGTGTGTGAATTTTATTTGAAATTCGAAACTTACCAAATATTTAACATTTGTATATATGTTTTTTATTTGTGTTAGCCTAACGATTTTGCGGCTAAAATACTTTTATACATTTTATGGAACATTTGATTGCAGAGTCTTCTGTCGTGTTCACATGCAACACGCAACCCACTCGCACGTGGCGCCAAATTTTTGAATTTCAAATGACCTCACCATAAAAATTAACATCAGGAGGTTAATGTACGTACAGAATTTATGTTTAGTTTTTTTTTTTTTTTTTGCTTTGGTTTTTGATGTAACGCTAGAATTCGAATCCTTTTCCGAGAATGTCCTGTAATCATACTAGTTTGACATTGTTTAAAGTCCTTGATTTTCAGGCGTAGTATGATTACACACACGACTCACACCTCTGTAAAAAGAAAACTTCTCAAAGTGTTTGTATTTTATCCTAAAATACTGAAATATAAATTGCAACACAGCAAGAATTTTACTTTAAAGTATTTTGAGACTTAAAGAGGCAAATCCATCGATTAATATGAGTGGCCCTGGCCACACATCAGCATGAAATGAGACCATCCCTCAGTTGCTCTTTGGATATGGAAACTTTAACTTTGATTTTTGGAACATAAACGAACAAATGTCTGCTCTGCTGAATTCCATTGACTATAAGTACTTCGCTTCATGCAAGTCATTAGAATTGAATGTCATCGCTGCCTTCATATCCTTTCAATTTTGCAAAAATCCATTTGAGCGCAATGCTAATTTATACGTTTAACCATACATACATACATATCACTTACTATACGTAAAAATGGAACTAAAAGAAGGCATAGGAGGAGTGGTGCGATTGAGCGAACATACACTATACTCCATCCTTGCGCTCATGCACATTGGAGTATAGATTCCAATCTTTTGAAAAACGTTTAAGTGGTGTCCCATTTTTGGCAAAGACAGGTATTTATGTGCACATGATTTCTACCCAATTTGCATGGAAATTGAGTAAGCCGGCTGTGAAAGCGGTATTGCACAGGTGTAAGCAGCAGCGTAAGGTTTTATTTGTTCGTTTTCTAATCGAATTTTCTGAAAATATTGGTTCGGATGAGAAATGTGGTATAGTTTAGAAAAGCCATGTTATTTAAATGGGCTTTCTGAAGATAACCCCTAATTCAATTTTGTTTTATTGAAAAGTAAACTATTCAGAAAATACAACAATCTATATAAAACAGATCATGAACGTGGACATTGAACATGAATGAACTTTCTTCGTCTACTATTTGTCACTCAAAGTATGGTTTTTGGACTGATTCAACGAAGGTTTTTAACGCGAAGGTTATTCTTAAACTGATTAAAATCTTCGTCAAGCTTTGGCTTGGGTTAAAAATACGAAAAATAAATGAAGTTATGTGAGTGAAAAAATAGCATCAGTATGTTGAATAGAGAGCTGAAATGTTATAAAACTAACCAAAAGTTTCTAAAATCTATTTTCTACTTTCCACTGAAGTTTTTCGAAATTAGGTTGCCAATGATTTTTAGAAAAACAAAAGTGTTGATAAAAGTTAATAAAAAAAAGTTAGATCTAGGCAGAGCTTAAATGAAAACCCATCTTCTGCCAATTGCGAAATAACTTCTTCTTAGCTTTGACGAAATAAATCATAACTAAAACTTGTACCGTTTCATGAGCAACATTTTTTTAAGACATTGACGGCGATACATCTAGGAAACATTTTTTTGTTCGATAGCAAATAGTTTTGCATGTCATGTTCTACAACAAACACAGTAAAACTAACGAGGACATAGCATAACAAAGTTTAATCGCAAAATTAAATTGGCAGTCATATTTTAATTGCATTTTTTGTAGCAATTTCGTAAGTGGTTCTCGCTAGGTTAAAGTTAGCGTTAACCGTAACCGGATGGAAAGTGCACACCACTTATTCAAACATAAACTCGGGTCGTTCTTATTTAATAACAAGGGATATCATTCTACAGCATTTCTTGTCTCCATTGTTCCGTTTTGGTTTATATGAAAATGTCCTGTTCTGCAGCGTTGTGTGCAAATTAAAATCAACATTACGTGACTCAAAGCAAGTAGCAATTATACTATACCATTAGACAATGTTAAAAATGTTGAGCAAGCTTCAAACGCTGATAGTTAATAATTTCGTATTCTCACTTCATGATTTTGTCCTCATAACGTACGTACTCTCCTATTATAAGGGAATTTGGTGTGCTCTGGGGTTTTCCGGCTTTTATGCACTTGTTCCCATTAAAAGCATGCGTTGAAAATCATATACTATATGCTCGTTGCGCAACCTTTTATGTATTTTTTTTTTTCATTGAATATACATGCAAAAATTATGAACAGCATTTCCAGGGGCTTGGTTTGTAAAGTAAGGAACCAAAAAAAAACACGAACAAGTTAAAAAAAAATTAACAAAAAAAGGTCCTTGCTCAGAGCGAACACGGAAAACCGAGTGCATTCTAGTGCAGGTCAATTGCAAGGCACAAAAAGAAAAGAGAAAATTGAAAACATTTACCCTTTGGCAATATTGCTTTGTGGGAATGAAAATAGGCAAGTGCATCCCTGAAGTTATTTGTGCATACTTTGAGTTCCTGGCAAAACAATTTTCCATTAAAAACCAAAATAATAGGTGTATTCATGTCACTTAGCAGTTTCATTTTTTTTGTACCAATTCCTTTTTTATTTTATCTTTCAGAGGCGCGCAGCGTGCCAAGATTTTTCCTCTTCAGATGACTTAGGGATTTGTTCGGTCATTTGAGTACATACTCATTTAGCTTTAACTTTATTTAAATTTTTAAAGTTTAACTATAGTTTTTTTCAACTCGGATTGACACTAAATTTTCGTTTACACATTTTCATAGGTGCCCAATCGAACGGTTGTAAATACAACAAAAAACCGCAGTATCGGTATTCCGGCTGTCATGCATATGACACATCGGCATTCAACATTGTCCTAGGACTAACCTGGCACCTTGATGATTCCAAGTACTCGCTGCCTGGGGAAGACAACAACATCTTCTACCAAGAAACTCTCGAGCAAGCAACAAAAATTCTTGAAAATAGACGCCGCAACAGCAGTGAAACCTCAGACCATCCCTTTACGGATGATTGATTAAGACTCGGCTCACATAACCACAAAAGAAAAAGGAAAACCAGTACACGCAACAACAAGACACACAAAATTAACTATTTACTCTTAAGTCGAAAGGTTAAGTATTAAAGTTAAATATAAATAAGAGTTATAACAAATAATTATAGACCTAAATTAAGATTTAAAAAAAAGGTGATTTAACTATGCTTAGGATTTGCATATTTTTTTTTTATTTCTTATTTACTTTTACCGTTATTTATTGTATGATGTATACTTTTTTGTGATTACAATTTGTTTACTTGTCTATTTTTTTTAATTTTATTTTTCTATAAATGAATTTCGTAATTAAAATAAAATTATTTTCTACCATAAAATGCTTCTTTAATGGAAAAAAAAGAGTTTTATCACATTTAGATCAAATAAAAATGCTTATACGTTTTTAACAAAAAATATAAAAATATAGAAGAAACAATTTAAAATGCACGGAACCAATCTAAAAAGGAAATAAAGTTTACAAATGATTCGATGTCCTTTTTTAACATTTAAAGAAAAAAAAGATATACGAGGCTGTTTTTCTCAATTTTGAAAAATATCTTAGGATGCCAAAAAAAGGTTAGCTATTTTTTTTTTTTGCATTTTAATAAGGTTATTTTTTTATAATCTAGTCATACGCTATAGCTCAGTTTTTCTATTTTCATGGTTAAAAAAAAAATTATAATTAAAAACAAAACTCAATACGGCAGCACTACAACAAAAACAAAACATGTCATCATCATAATCAAAATATAATTCTAGCTAACAACAAAACAAAAATCGATGTATTTGAAGAATAAAAAACCTTCATACAAAAATGTTAAGAACACATAAAATATAGATTCACTTAACAAATTGCCAATATTTATGTTAGATACCATAAATTAGTAACGTATTCAGATAAATAAAATTTTAAAACTAATAAATAAAACAATATCGAAAACATTATTAAAAATTTAATCTACTTGGATGATACTATACTTCTATGATGATGAAGACTTAAGGAATGGATTTAAAATGTATGTAACGTATATATATCACAATTTTCGATTAAAAAGATATATTATGTAGTTTATTTTAAACCATGTGATAAATAAAACAAAATACATTTCGTGAGAAGATTTCATTTTCATTTTTCGGTTTCATACACAAATATTTCATTCTAAGTAATTAATTCTCTTACAGACTTTTTTTTATAATTTAATTGTGTTATTTCTTTAAAATAATGCTGTTTTAAGCATATGGTTAGTGTAATATTGCATTCGCTTTAGTTTAATTTACAATGATTAACAGGCTTTTAGAAAAGTATGTTAACTATGAAGAATAGTTTTTAATGGAAGTTATTTCTTACTATACTTATTTACGGAATAGATGACATTGAAATTATTTTTATAATTTTCCCCGTTAATGTTAAATTATCCTTAACTAAAACAGATTAATAAAGTGGAAGAGTTAAATTATAAAATAATGTTTTATTTGCTTCATGAATGCCAATATCAAAAATATATATACCTAACCTAAACTACTGCTTAGTTGTTATCAACTAAATCTGGAGTTCAAGCTGGTAATAAATACAAATGTGGACCTGTGATTAGGCCTTAACCTGGAGTTCAAACTTTAACGTCAGTGTTATTGTACTAAAGTTGTTTTTAAGGTGGTAAACTATCATACATAAACTTTTTTCTTTCAATGGTGAATGGTATCTACAAATTTAAATTTTTATTTTCCAAGGCAATAGACACGTGTTACATTTTTTTAACTATTAAAGATGTGAACCCTTCAACAACCGTGAGTGTTAATGAGTGACAATTATTGAACATGGAACACAATACTGTACTAATTTGAAGTATAATTGTAGTAGATTTTTCAACAAATTGGTGGTTATCTACATTTTTTTTTACTAGACGCGCTCAAGGGTTTCGAATAGCCCTTTTAATGTTTAGTCAAAGTACGAGCGCAGCGATAGGAAATTATGGAGGAGGATCAAAATGGCATGGGAAAATTGTACCAGGCAATTTATTCGACATTCGTGTTGTACGGCTGAAGAAGGAATCCCTATATTTCCAGGTACGTCCGAAATTGGGCTCAAGTGTAAAGTAAACTGATGTGTGTTCCGAGCTTGACGAGTGTTCGGAGAAAATGTTTAAAGGGTGGAATGCAGCTGGCTATCTCCAAAGAGCAATTTTTGTAGAAGAACCTGTAAAATAAGGAAAGACATGCAATTTTTCGACGATGCTCATGTGATGGAAATGTTTAAATAATGCTTCTCTCTCCTATCAATTTAAGTGCTTTTTTCTGAACTATGTCGATTAACATATCCTTACTTTAGTAAAGGCTAGTTGTACAATCGTGGTTCATCCTTCGATCAAAAACGATATATACGTCGCGTGTATTTGCATAATTAATGTTAAGACTGGTTCAAGAGTTAACCCACCGATTTCGGTGGATTAAATAAAGTTGACCCACGGATCAAGAATTTAAAAACGAGGTTCAGTGCTGAACCGCTATTGTACAACTCGCACTAAATGTCTTTGAATAGATCTCACTACAGCATCTAAGGACGACCCTAGGTTTCAACCACAGACATACAATATACAATACAGACAAGTGACCGAAGTTTAGTACTCCCTTTTTAGCATGCTAACTGAAAATCAGCGGATGTGCGTTTTAAAAGAACGAAAGATTCGTCTCTCCTTTGTCCTCTCTGAAAAAACATCAGGTTCATCTTATGAAATTTATAAACCGCATGGACACAGACTTGTTTAAAATTAGCTCTGTTTCCTGTTCCAGGTTTTTTGATTTCATGTTCGAATTTAGCATATAACGGCAAATTGACGTAGTACGGAGCGGTGGAAATTGCTTTTAGCAATGGCAACCCTACGTTATAGCGGAAGTCCTGACAGTCGGACGGCATGTAGTTGTAGTTGCTTGACTTAAGCCGTGATTAGTAAAATAGTTTTAAAATTTTTATTTCAGATTATTCTACTTACTACAATTTCAACTGAAAGAAAGAAGAGGTTAAATTAAGACAGAATAAGAAGAAATTAGTTTTCAAACGAAATCGGAAGGAAACTCAAATGCAAACAATTTTTTTTCTAATATCAACATCGAAAATATGGAAGAGTATTGATCCCTTATAATACGTTTTTATTAGGGCTGAAATAAGGTTATTTTAAATTTTTTTAAAAAAGTGTTTTCATCTAGGTTTGCGCATTTGGTTTGACACGAAGCTTATCTTCTTTTTTTCAGCCTTTTTATTCTTTCTTCTTTTTTTGTTTTGTTTTGTTTACTTATGCCGTTGCGTTGCCTTGCATTTTGTTTTGTTTACTTTCGCCGTTGCCTTAGATTTTGTTTTCAAATTGACATTTTAGAAAATATCAGTTCAATGGTTTTCAATTTAGTTGCGTTATAATTTGCAACCTGAATTTTAGCCAAATATTTTTCATCTCATTCTATTTTTACTATTAAACATACAGATCAAAATAGTATATTTAGTACTAAGAAAAGATGGCTTAAATAATTTATGGGACACCCTTTTAATAAATTTCATTTTTATGTTAACTTTTAAAGTCGATGTTGTTTCACCATAAATATACCCATGAACAGCCCATCCAGTGCTCTACTTATTACTTATTTTTTGACATTTCACATGACAGCTGCCAAAGGATTTTCAGTTTTGTAGTCGGTCGGTGAAAATTGGAGGCATGTTTTTACAATTATAAATTTACAAAAAAAGACAAATCGATCATAGCTATTGTTATCTAATATAAATATATAAAAACTAACGATGTACTTCCGTGGACTGTATCAGTTTAAAAACTCCTGGCATGGGTAAATTTTGCAAACAAAAAATGATGAAATATATCCAACTAACCTGTTCATGGAATAAATTTCTATTTATAATTTTTTCAGAATCTCCAGAACCTTTGCATCTACCAAACAATCAGCCCTACCAAAAGATGGAGTGAACTTACCTTCGAACAAAATTGTAACAAACTTGCCTCCACTCACCAAACCCTTACCAGATTTGCCTGAAGTGGAATATGCAAAGCCCAGCAAAGATGACAATGTAACTCAAGTGACAACACTAGCAAATGGCCTGCGTGTTGCTTCTGAGAAACGCTTTGGTCAGTTTTGTACAGTGGGTCTAGTAATTGATTCTGGACCACGTTATGAAGTCACCTATCCCAGTGGTGTGTCACATTTTCTAGAAAAATTGGCATTCAATGTAAGTATTGCTATTTTCAGAGAACAAAAAAAAAGAGGAATGATTTTGTTTTTACTTTTGCAGTCAACACTGAATTTTCCAAACAAAGATGTAATTCTCAAAGAACTTGAAAAAAACGGTGGTATCTGTGATTGCCAGAGCTCTAGAGACACCCTTATTTATGCTGCCAGTATTGACAGTCGCGCTGTTGAGTCAGTTACTAGGCTACTAGCTGACGTGACTTTACGACCTAGGCTAGAAGAAGAAGAAGTATCATTGGCTCGTCGAACAATTCAGTTCGAACTGGAGACACTTGGCATGAGACCAGAGCAGGAAACTATTCTAATGGACATGATCCATGCAGCTGCCTACAGGGAGAACACTCTTGGTCTGCCAAAACTCTGCCCATCGAAAAACTTGGAACTGATTGATAGAAATGTTCTGTTAAACTATTTAAAGTACCATCATTCTCCTCAACGAATGGTCGTTGCTGGAGTTGGAGTAGGTTTATTTAATTTAATTATTTTCTTTAGAATTCCTGATTGTATTTTAAATCATATCCAAACAGGTGGACCACGACGAACTGGTGAAAAATGTTGAAAAGTTCTTCGTTACTGAACCCGCTATCTGGGACACTGAAAAGATTAGTGGCTATGGAGCTGATTCTGTGGATAAATCCATTGCGCAGTATACTGGTGGATTAAGAAAGGTTTGATTCAGTTAAATTACTTTTTAGGTATATTGAATTACAAGGGCTGATCTCATCTGAATTTTAGGAAGAATGTGATATTCCAATTTATGCTGCAGCTGGACTGCCAGAACTTGCTCATATTGTAATCGGTCTTGAAGGATGTTCTCACCAAGACAATGATTTTGTGCCATTGTGTGTTCTAAACATTATGATGGGTGGAGGAGGATCGTTTTCAGCTGGTGGCCCCGGCAAGGGAATGTACTCAAGACTCTACACTAACGTACTAAATCGCTATCACTGGATGTACAGTGCAACCGCATACAACCACGCTTATAGCGATTCGGGTGTCTTTTGCATACATGCCAGTGCTCCTCCAAATAATGTTCGAGAAATGGTTGAAGTTGTCACCCGCGAACTGGTAAATATGCAATCGGAACCTGGAAAGGAAGAACTGAGTCGGGCAAAGATCCAACTGCAATCGATGTTGTTGATGAATCTTGAATCCCGCCCGGTTGTGTTTGAAGATGTTGGCCGACAAGTGCTGGCTACTGGACACAGAAAGCGACCTGAGCATTTTATAACAGAAATTGGTAAGTTTATTTTTGATGAAATTGAGTTAAAAACTTTATTATAACTTGGTATTTTAGAAAACGTAACAGCACAAGACATTCAACGTGTTGCCCAAAGAATTTTGGCCACACCGCCATCAATGGCGGCACGAGGAGAAATATCTAAATTGCCAGATCTTAAAGATGTACAGAGTGCGCTAAGCAATGGTGGAAAGTTTGCCTCGAATCGGCGACTTTCCTTGTTCAAGTAAATTTTGTAAAAATTATAAAACCATCGTTAATTCAATCAAACAAACATTATCTTTTTTTTTTATTAAACTTAGAAACTACGAATGTATAGTCAAAATTTCAAATCAAGTACTAATCTCTCCAGATTCTACTTCTGAACACGAAGAAACGTCTTCCACGCCTGCCAGGGCTAAAAACGGCTCGCAAGTCTTTTCTTTGAGATCACTTTGTTGGTCTTCATTCTTGTTTGATGATTCCGCTTCATTCTTGTTCAATGATTTCACTTCATCTTTTAGAGCAGCGGTTGCCGTTTGAAGATAATCCAAAGCAAAATGATCACATAAATCGTCATCCGATAAAGGACTAAGTGAATCATCTACAACCGGAGGTCTTTTTGAAGATTTAGTTTTAGTTTTAGGACAGTCGTCCTTGCCAGATAAAGGACTAAGCGAATCATCTGCCACCGAAGAAGGTTTTTTTGAGGATTCGGTTTTAGTCTTAAAACAATCTTTGTCAGATAAAGAACTAAGCGAACCATCTACAACGGTAGGTTTAGTTTTGGTTTTAGGACAATCCTTTTCAGATAAAGAACTAAGTGAATCTGCAACCCGAGATTTTTTTGAGGACTTAGTTTTGGTTTTAGGACAATCCCTGCCAGATAAAGAACTTAGTGAATCATCTGCGACCGAATGTTTTCTTGAAGATTTAGTTTTAATTTTGCGACTATCCTCCTTGTCACTGCCTTCACTACAAGATGATGTCTTTTTGCTACGTTTTTTCTTTTTCTTGTGTTTCTTTTTAAGTGAATGAGATTTCTTTTTCTTCTTTTTGATCTTCACACTTACGTTGGAGTCGTCGTTAATTGTATCATCATCGGGTAGCTCATCCGATGAGATATCCTCCCGCAAGCGATACTGCTTCGGCAGATGGGATTCATCCATATCGTCTGCGAAAAATTTCTTTGCAGGCTGTTTGATCGAGTCTTCTACATCCGAATTGGTGTCACCAGTTTGTCGCTTGATGCTCTTTGCAATAACTCGTTTTTGATGATCTAGTTGAGGGAAGAGTTCTCTGGAATTCTCCAAGGCCTGCTTGGCAGCGTTCATTTCTGCCTGTTGAATAGTGTGTCCAGTAGCTGTAGCCAATCGCTTTGATCTGAAGTATACAGCCACTGTGTAGATGCGTGTATTTGTTGGACCGATTGATTCGACTACTTTATAAATTGGAATGTCTGGTTCACCACCTTCCATTGTTCGCAAGGTAAGGCAGCATTGCTGAAGTTTCGATTTGGGATCGTTCCAATCTTGATTCATGATGAACATTTGAAGGCGTGGAAAGAGACAAACGTGACAAAACTGTTCACAATACATAAGACCTTTGTCAACATAAAGCGCACCCAGAAATGCTTCTAACAGATCAGCTCTATCTTTGGTTTTCATGTCGGACTTTGGGTTGGAAAAAACTGCATAGTGAGTCATACCAAGATCATCACAGACCACAGCTTGAGTTCGATTGTTTACCAAAGACGAACGAAGCAAAGACAAATGTCCCTCGTGATGCTCGGGAAAGTGACGATACAGATATTCGGAACAGATAAGCTGTAGAACAGTATCACCAAGAAATTCAAGTCTCTGATTAGAACCCAGAGTGAGATGGGTAAAGCCAATGCTTCGGTCAGTAAAGGCTCGCGCTAAAAGTCGGATATGTTTAAATTTAATTCCAATGCAATCTTCGAATTTTGTTAGCTCTTGCAGCACTGGAAAGGATGGAATGCAATGACGGTCACCGAGCGGTTCTTGTTCCTGCAAGGGATGTTCTGGTAGATTTTTCCATATCTCTTTCAATGCATCCTCACCCATGAAGAGTGCATTCAAAAACACCCCATCTGCTACAGAGATTCCACCATCTAGCAACAGAGCACCCATGAGAGCTTCAAAACAATTTGCCATTGCATGACGTAGTTCCAGTTCATGACACAAATCCGACCCATGAGCGTACAGCATATATTCTTCTAGTTGAAGTTTTTTCGATAGCACTGCTAAGTGCTGATTTTGAACAATAGCTGCTCGATAAGTTGCCAAACCACCTTCCTCTAAATCGGGAAACATAAAGAACAAATGAATAGAGCTAAGAAATTCCACAACTGCGTCGCCCAAGAACTCTAATCTTTCATTGTGAGTGATATTCGACATGGTTTCATATTCCTTGCCAAACCTGGACATGATGTTTATAAGAGTGTTGATGCCACGCTTGCGGGTGTTCATGTAGTGAATCTTTCGATCTCCATATTCGGGCTGCCGAATTCCACAATTGGTCAAACTGTTCCTAGCGTGATCCGGATTCGTGCCAAAATTTTCCTTGTACGATGGATGAGTCAAGGCCAGTTGAAGAAGATATCTTGAAAATTAAAATTATGCTTAAGTCTTTAATCATAAGGTTCACAACAACTTACCTATTTTTGAACTTGTAACCTATATTGTGCTCAAGAAGATTTAATGCTTGGTGGAAGCGAAGATGACCTGTGAGTACTGGAATTAACATAGCATGTTGAATTACATCGCACATAATGCCAGTTCTGAAGAATCCTTTCGAGCTTATGGCAACCGTGATGTTTCTCTTCATACGTCCCTGCGTACGCATCTCCTGAAGCCGTATCTCTTTATCCTCCAGCTTTCGTTTGTCTTTGTACGACGGCTTGGACATGTTTGCCATCAAATGACGAAACTTAACATATTCCCTCCAAGCCTTCTGATACTCAGGATTACCGGCGTAACTTAGCTGAGGTGGACGAATACCAAAGTGTACAATAGCTGGATGGATGATGGATTCATTGTATTTGTCTACACAATCCGGTATATCTGGGACGTTACGATCGAGTTGGTCGATTCGAACGGAGCAAGGCTTTTGACCGGGTTTTGTTACAACCATGCCTTTAATATAGTCAACATAATCCTGCCAGTCATTCTGCCCAATCTCACTCATTGTGGACAAGCGTTCGGGATCAACTAGAGGACCAGAATTGTCCAGCAAATACTTGAGCACCTCACTCATGGCAAGCACCTCCTTACCGTTGTCCGCAAGATCCCGGACGAACCGCGGAAGGAAGTGAAAAGCCGGGCAGGAGGTGTCAGCATTCACATTCGGCATAAGACTGAAGTCGACTAGCTCAAGCAGCTCACGGAAAAGGTATTTGGCTAAAATGATATCTTTGAATGGTTTGAACGCACGAAAATTAAAAAGAAAACTTACAAAATAATTCAAGCTCTTTGATGGTATAGTTCTCGGGTATCTTCTCTGCAATGTACAGAATGGTGTACTCAATGTTAAACCTAATAACCTTGCATGTAGGGAGTTCATCTATGGGCGAATGGGAAAGCAGTGAGAATCCTTCAAAGAGAAATTCATGCTCGTCGTGCTTGATGATGGTTGGAGTCTTAGTGAGAAAATTTGTTGGTGGCGACACAGTTATCCGATAATGGTAGAGTTTGTTGGCGTTGTTTGAATTCGGAATACATTTTGGAATTCCCCCTTCGCCAGGATAGATTCCATGACGAATGCCAATTCTTCTTGATTTGGCTGAACAACGACACAGTGGACCATCGTTCATTTCACCAGGGTCGTTGTGCCACAAATCAGGATGCAAACGGTATGGATGTTGGACCTTCCTAGATAACTCTTCCATGCAGCAGTCCTGTTCGATTTTGAACTCATCGTCGGAGGAATCAGACGTTGACGAGCAAACTTCGGATTTGTGTTTGCAAAGCCTACGACGATGTTTACGGGACGGAACAACATAGGGATCCAGTTTGGCCTTAGTCTTTTCTGCTCTTTTGACCAATTCTTCGTCAAAGAGGTTGCAAAGGGCTTCGAGGCGGGCAGTGCCTTCAACTTCATTGCCATTGTTTGTGCGACGATAGTAAATGTCAGCTGGTGATGAACGTATCCACACGTCTTTCTCTTCATTCTCTTCAAGCTCAGCTAGTTTTTTGGCTATCTCTTCGGATGTTTCGCAAAAGTAGCTTCTCCAGTTTTTTAGAAGACGATCTCTTTCTGTTTCCGTCTTTTTCGGGTTTTTTTCTGATTGATGACTAGAATAGTAGGAGCTGCTAGAAGAACGTCCATCTGATGATGTTGGTGGTCGAGTAGATAGAGGTCTATAGCTGCTCGAAGGAACAAATGGCTTTCTTGGACGATATGTCGATCTATGCTCGTGAGGTGGTGGCGGTGGTTGTGAAGGAGGTCGTAGCGCTGGATTCCTATATGTTAGATTCGGTCTTGGAGCATACCAAGTTCGAGAGTAGCTGGTTTGAGGAGGTGGAGGAGGAGGAGCGGGTTTCGTTGGATAGTCAGTGGTAGCCATACCTGGTGGTGGTGGCTGAGTGGGATATTTACTGTGAGGAGGTGTTGATGGTGGCGGTGGTGGAGGATAGTATATGTAAGGTGTCACTGGTTTATGGGTGGGCACAGCCGGAGGAGGACCATACGTTGGTAGTGGTGGTGTATAATATCTGTGTGGAATATGAGTTATAGGTGGCGGTGGAACTGTAGGATTAAATGTCGTAGGCGGTGCATATACTGGAGTTGGAGCTCCGACAGGATATATTGGTGGTGTGTAAGATGTTGGTGGAACGGTGGCAACATATGGAGTAGGCTGAGCAGCAGCAGAATATGTTCCCGGCGTAGCAGGTGGGGGAGGCTGATGTATATTTGGTGTCGGATAACTCATATTGAATTGTAGCCTTGTTTATTTTTAATTAGTTTATTAAAAAATATTAACACTTTTCCACACACAAGACTTTTCAATACGAAAATTGTCAATTTTATTGAATTGTCAAACTGATGACAGGACTCAGGCTTGTTTAAAATTAGCTCTGTTCCTGTTCCGCGCTTTTTGATTTCATGTTCGAAGTTCGAAGTGTTTCGAATTAGCTCATTTTGAAACTAGATGAAAAAGTGTTTTCATTTGAATTTGCTAATTTTGTTTAACATCAGGCTATCTTCCTTTTTTTTCTTTCTTACTTCCTTTTTATTCTTTCTTCTTGTTTCGATTTGTTTACTACTGCCATCTCCTTGGATTTTATTTACAAATTTTCGTTTTGTTTTGTTTACTTCTGCCGTTGACAAAAAATTGTCGTACGCCCTGTTCTGTCTAATGCACTATCCAATGGGTACTACTTCATTTCAGGCAGAAAATCTGTCAAAGAAAAACTATTTATCTTCCTATAGTCTCTTCCGTGAACAGAAACTACTCCCGGACGCCACACATGCCAACCACTGGCAAGTCATTTGCAATATACTTACATTTTCCACTCACACAAACAAACTTCCAGCCAACTGGAACACTCATAGGTATTAATGCATGAAGTAACTTGCTTGCAAGTAGCTGGCATGTGTGGCGTCAGATTTTCACAATGACTTTTCTGGAAAACTCAAATTGAGAAAGTTTCACCGTTTCACAATTACTAATTAAAAGAAATGAATTTTTGCTTAAATAGATTAGTTATGTACATTAATTTTTGTTTTATTATATGAGATGTTTGACTTTCTTGTTGATAAAATTGATAATTTACTTAACTATGCTTAAACCAAATCTAATTCACGATTAAAAGAAAGTCGTTTTTGTGAAGTGCTTTTCATGCATAGCCAAATGCCAAAGTCAATCAAAAATATTCCGTCTGGTGCGGTCTCACCTTAATGGCAACACCGAGAATAAATAATCGAACAGTTTTGTTGTATTTTGACATGTTAGCCTAATGTCATTTCGTTGTAAAAATATTTGTTATTGTTTACGGAAGCAACATTTTTTTTTATTCCAAAATTCATAAATGAAAAGAATATTCACTTCACGCGTTTTGCGAAATTTATTTCAACATCAAAAATCAATATCAATGCCATACTATGCTGTTGCGGCCGGGTGGGAAGTGGGCATCTATGATACATGGTAACTTTTTTTTCAATTTTATGCGAGCTGTTGGTGGAAACTAATTCTTTTTTTAAGGAAAAAATGTGAAACAAAAGTTAAGGGATACTCCAAACCCGTATTCAAAAAATTCAACACCAAAGAAGAAGCAGAAGCTTTTCTTAAAAAACATAAATTCAACGTAGAAACCTCTTCCAGCTCATATGATCCCAGAAATGATGCGGTTCCACTTGTCCGAACACCGGTCAAGAAGAAAAATCAAATTATAAGTTCAGTAAGTGACAACAAAATAGATTAAACCCAAAAACGAAGAATTGTTGATAAGTTCAACTATGTACATTACATAGGATAGTGATAGCGAAGAAGATGTAACACGGCCTGCCCCAGTACCCAAAGAAAGTTGGCCAGACGACGTACAATGGGAGGAAGATGACGATGATATCTTGGTTTGTTTCTTTTTTTCTCACCATCCAATCCATCCACACATCTCTTGTTTATCAAATTGATTGTTCATTTTTGTTATATTCAGTTGGCTGCTGTAGCTGAAGTAGAAGGCATACCTGAAAATTCGCTTAAACGAAAAAATCCTCCCGGAGGCAGTGGTGCTTCTGACATCTCAACAAAGGTCATGAAAAAGTACTCACATGAATCTATAATTTGGGAGCCTATTGGCCTGAAAAAAATTGGAAATTTTGAGTTTCCAATTGATTCAGAAGGTTTTGTGATTGTATACACTGACGGCTCATGCATAAACAATGGACAAGCCAATGCCGTCGCAGGTTTCGGTGTTTACTTTTCTGATGGTCATGCATTGTGAGTAGAGGGATACAAAATTTAAATCTTTACAAACTTTAAATAATTATTCTCCAGAAATGTTGCAAAACCAGTCAGTGGAAGGGTAACCAATAATGCTGGAGAAATTCAAGCTGCAATATATGCAGTTAGAGTAGCCAAAGATTTTGGAATAAAAAAACTTTGCTTGAGCACGGATTCACAGTTCCTCATAAATGCTGTAACTGCTTGGATGAAAGGTTGGAAGAGAAAAGGTTGGAAATTGAAAGGTGGACAGGACGTCAAGAACAAAGATGATTTTATAATATTGGATGACTTGCTAGACGGAAGCATTGAAATAAAATGGGTAAGGTATCATTTTGTCGTTTAGAAGCAACTTAATGCTGTTTAAATTTTAGAACTACGTCAAAGGGCACAAAGGAATTATTGGCAACGAGAAGGCTGATAGTTTAGCACGGCAGGGAGCTGCACTCTACAAATCCATGAAAGAAAAAAAATAAATGCATGCCGACATATATTTCTGTATTAAGTACCTACAACCTAACTACTATTATGTTTTAACTTGGTTTTTATTGAAACAAAAAAATATTATGATATGTTAGTCTTTTCAAATATCCTTTTTTTAATTTTTCTTCAATTTAAAGCTTGAATCCGTTAATATTTATTGGTGGGGAAAGAAGTACGTACTTTGCAGAGTCTGAAATGAGTTCCTAAAACTATGTTAACATTATTACAGCTTAGATTACACACGTACATTTCACTTACCACTGGCGAAAGCCTTACAGAAGTAACTTACAGGAAGCTTTACACCATAGATGAACTTACAGAAATGCTTTAAGTAAGTTGTAGAATTATAACTGCCGGGTGTGTAAGCTGTAAGAATTCAGTAAGTGCGAGAAAAACGGGTTTACACTTTCTGTTTCTCTTTCAACTTACAGCAAGTCACTTAAAAAGCCGTTTACATAAGTAATTTTTTAAGAAATTGCTTACTTACACGAGTAAAACTTACATGTGTAATCTTAGCCTAAAAGCATTTGAACTTTTGCTATCTTTCCTGAGCAGTGTGAACACAACTTTAATGCCACCACCGCCCGCCGTTCACGAAGTAGGTAAAGTTAATTATTTGTAGTAAAAGATTTTACATACCTACAAGTCTTTTAACTGCACTTCAACGACGCTAAACGACATAGTAGTCTACCGAAATATTGCAGTGTAGTTCCGCCCGCTACAATAATTTATCGTTCCGATAGTAGCTCAGTTTTTGTTGTGGATGGCAATGATGTTATCTGACATTTGTGTCCGTCAATATATATTTCCTACTCTTGCTGTTCATTTGCTCCAACACAACAAGGACAGACAGACCTGCATCACATGTCAACAACATCTCTCTTTCTTACATATTAGGCAAAAAAGAAAAGCAACATAAGAACTTGTGAAAACGAAAGAAAAATCAAAAGGGAAATAGAGAAAATAAAGGCGTTTTTTGCCACCACCGCACGATTACAACTTTTCTCGTTTGTACGTATACGTCGTATGCTCGTTGCTCGTATGTCGTTTGTCGTATGTACTGTCAAAAATTAAACGCGGAGAAAATTTTTGTCGCAATCGCAACAAATTCCGTTTCGTGTGGGTAAATCTCATATTATTCTTGTAGAAATTGTGTTTTTAGAAAAATAATTAACAAAAAAAGTTTTGCTTTCTGCAAAACAAATAGGTTATTCCTCGGAGAATTTCGGGAAAGTTAAATAACAACTAAACAAAAGATCTTAATGTGCTAATCAAGGCAGCCGCAGCGTAGAAAAAAAAATTGCTATTTGCGGTGTGCGTAGTTCGGTTATCCAGTGTGAAGTGTGAAGAACAACAACAATTTATTATTTATTCGGTTTTTTGATATTTTTTTTGTATTTACATATAAAAAACAACATTTTGAGCTAAGAGAATAAAATAAATGTCGCATCGTGAAAATGTGCAGCTTAGAAATAACTCAGAAAGACTTGCACGATTTGTTAGAAATTTTCGAAAAAAAAGCATTCGAGGCGGGATTATGTGAGGAAAGTTCAACGGTAAGTTTTCCTTCCATTCTAAAATGCAAAAAATATTTCCGCTCTTCGTTCACAGTTATGTCAATAACACCGTGTATTACCTTGAATAATTGGTGATATAACGCAAGTTCTATGTTGTTTGGTTTATTCTAGAATTAAAGACAGCAAACAAAAAAAAATATGCAATTGTTAAATAAGCAAATCCAGCCAAATCTTGGGTCCAAGGTCTAATTTTACTGCGTTATGTTGAATATTTTTTTAATTTCTTCTGTTTGGTAAAAATTCGGATTAACCTAATTCGTCAAATCAATCTGATGTCATGTCCTGCCAAAGATGGAACTCGTGTTAAAATTGTGATGTCCAAAACAAGCATTTCCTCAACTGAAATCGATTCAAATCAAACCTTTATTAAAAGCGTGGGTTCCACATTTTGAAATGTTTGCTTCTTTGTAGGTACCTTCTTTTCGCAATCAAGTACCTGGAACACGACTTGTCTTCCGAGTACTCGAAGAATCACAACTAAGAGCGGAAGGAGACTAAAATGTATTTCAGAATTGAAGACCGAACGCTGAAAGAAGCCTAGGTTTTATGTATCCTGCTTTTAAAGTCCTTGCCTCTACCACCTTGAGGTGCTACAGGTTTGGAAGACAAATTGTTGGTTGAATTTATTCGTACTGTACTTCACTTTGAGCCCAATGATGTGTTTGACAGGGAACATAGGACACCCATATCAACGGAATAGTCTATAACAAATTCTTTGGAGATTTTAATTTCTTCACCGAGCTATAAATCAGGCAAGCTTATGTTACTATCAAAGTTAGGTACCTTGGTATATCCCCAGTGTTTCCGAAGTGCTTATTTCTCCGAACTGCTATCTTTAACCTTTTCCTTTAAACTTTATCAAGAGTTTACTTACGTTGACAACCCAAGAGCTGTACCTATAAAAAACCTGGGTTTTTCAATTCTGCTGGTTGTGAGTAGGTCACCAAGTTTCTATTTTATTTATTTTTAATTTTTTTCCTTTATTAAAGTTAAATCAAAAATGACTTGCAGTTTGTGGGTCCACAAGGAATGCTTGTTACCTTTAATTGTCCCACCAATGTAGGCACCTATGTACACCTCTACTTTACAGCTAAAAAAACGCAAAATGTTCTGTTCGTAAGACGCCCGTCTTACGACTATACTAACTTAACCAGATCCTTAAAATTCCGTTTTCAATTTTATCATTGTTAAGTTTACTTGGGCTATTTTAAATATTAAATTTCTAAACTAAAAAAAAAAACCATATGAAGCGTTGGCTGGTAACTGGCCGGTTTGCTTTTTTTTTCTCCTTCTGAACTTACTAAATGTAAAGTCAATAAACTTTTTTTGGCAAGTTGATCTCATATTATGCGGCAGTCCTGCGGCAATTTACAAAAGAAAGGCATTAATGGGAAAATTATGCCGATTTCGATCTTTAAGTGCTTGTTGGGTTTTTAGACACATTCAAGTATATACCTACTACATACTTGTAGGTAGGTACCTACACTACACTACACTACACAAATCACTATACTGACTATTATTTAAGGGTCTTGAAAATATGCATCAAATTAATGTGTATCATTGTTGCGAGGATTTAGGACTTTTTATTCTTCTTAACTTCGCAAAATGCTAAGCTTGAAAAATAAAATTGATGTCAAGCTCCTACTCCCACTCGGACTGCATTCCACTTCACTGAAAACAGAAAGCAGACCAATTCTATCTAGATATTTGCCTACATACCTGCATGTCTATAAAAGCGGTAGACGTTGCCGTTGCCGGTAATGACTTGATTTTATGGTCTGGTCTTTGGTCTCGTGTGATGGTTGATGGAGCGGCGGATTATCCAAGGTTCCTTTTGTACTTTCATTCGCTTTATATTAAATTCCAATGTGCACAGTAGCACAATGTAGGAACATAATCGAACTGGCAACATTTCTTAAATCTTGAATCCGTGTGGCTTCTTTTTTTTTTTTAACTGCAAGCAGTTGTAAATGGGAAAGAGAGTGTAAACAGCAAAACACTCGATAAAGATGTGAGACTTCCAAGTGGGACATGTGTTTACTATTTTAAAAATTGTAAACAATAAACAACACACACACAGCAGAAAAAAAAATCATTAGGTTTTTGTTGTTGTATCTATATTTGCGTCACCTTGTGATTGGAAATTAATTTCTGGTTTTGATTCAAGTTCAGAGTTTTTTTTGTTTCTTGGCTTTGCAAAAATATAAATCCCCACGTCATAAGTTAGCGGAGCGCATATACATATTTTGAAAATATTTTACGGCACCTGTGCATGCAAAGAAAAAATAAACAAAAACAATTATGTACCTTCTTAACGAGCCTTATAAATTATTCTGTAAATAATTTTTGGTAGAACTTAAAAAGCCTATCAAATTGCTGATGAGCTTATTATGTGACGTTCTATAATATTGATTTGATCTTGACCTAGTTTTTTTTTCATTTTTAAACGTATCATTCAAAAAGTGTTTGATTCTTTTCAGAATTTGTTGTGATT
The DNA here is from genome assembly GCA_916050605.2 of Platycheirus albimanus. Lineage (NCBI taxonomy): Eukaryota > Metazoa > Arthropoda > Insecta > Diptera > Syrphidae > Platycheirus > Platycheirus albimanus. The sequence continues at coordinate 154,777,342 of OU696697.1, forward strand.
GCTGATTTATTTTTAGATAGAAAAATCGTGTATGTAATCTATTTACCTTGCCAAATGCGACACAAGCTAACCAAAACGTTTGTGCTCTTAGGGGGAAGTAATTATTAATTTTGATTTTAAATCAAAAATCCAATTATATACCAGTAAGGTTCATAAATATATCCGTATGTATTTGAAAGCGTGCACTTAGACTTATAGAGGAATAATAATTGTGTTTTAATGTTCACGAAAATATAAGCATCATTCAATAACGTTAACAAAATTACGTCCAAATCGTTGTGGATAAAACATCCAAATAAATTTGGAGCAATTTGTTGTTGTCCAATTAAAAATGAAATCACATTCTGCTCCGTCTAGCACTAACTTTTATAAGTGAAGGGAATATTACATTCCACAAAGTTTTAAAACTATAGACTACCAATAATTATCGATATCAAGGCTCATAGCCCTTTTTTTTGTAGGACACTTCCGACGATTCTGAGGAGAATTTTGTCTTCTTGATTTGAAGTCAGAATCCACTCAAGAAGCACAAATAAACATAAAACTCCAATTTCAGCCACAGAATTTTTTTTAGAAAGTGCAGTAGGTTTTCCAGTTTCGCAAGTTTCCTAGCACTGTTGATATAGACACCAACGCAAAACATAGAAGTGCCATGAGTGGTACTGAATCTAAAAAAAGTTGCTAAGATCCTTTTTTACCTCGTATCGGACTGCATCGCCTTTGTGGCTTTGCAAAACCAGTGAAACTGATGCATGCGAATCGATAATGTGTCAAATTTGATTTTTGATTTTTTAATAAATAAAAGGCTATTCCAGTAAGAAGACACATAAAAGATCAGAAGCAGCAAAACACTGAAACTAAAACCCAAATCTTTTCAAATGTTTCAGCTAATTTTTTTAAGAAAGAAAAATGTACTTTAATTGAGACTGTGCAACTGAACGGTCACATGGAAAGACGATATTCGTTCTCAAAGCAGGTATTTTTAATCCATAAACCATAATACGTGGAAATATATCAGATTATAGTTGAGCAATTGAGGGATTCTGTTAGATTCAAAAGATACCGATGACTTTATCGTGGTAGATTCACATGGAATTAACTAAACTTTGTTAGGAAGGCTCTTTAAACGTCCAAGTAATCATCCACAGGTTAACATCCCATATCCAATTAAGTTTTTGAAATTAATTTATTAAGAAATTCCTTTTATAATGCCATGCCTCTGCGATAAGCTCTGTACAGAATAGTCTTTAACTCAATATGTACAAACATTGACAACAATTTTTTTTTGTATTCGCAAATTGTTGTTAACGATAACTTGAGATCGGTTAAGATTAAAAATTGAATGAACTTATAGTACACCTTGAGAACTCAACGATAAGAATCTTGTCTTATCGTTTAATATTGATAACACACGCTTCTAAAAGCTGCTGTGCACAAGGAAAGCGTATTCAATGTTCGTTTCTATCCCTTTCATTTATTATTATCATAATAACTCGACCAAAACTGACCCCATGACACAAATGAAAGCCTTGTTAATTTAACACATGCTGTGTTTTGCGATAACAAAAAAAAAAAAGGTAAACAAGTTATTATTATCAGAAAAAAAATTTCAACCTTAAAAATTTTATGTTTTCTCCACAAACGATTGTTTTGAATTTTTCAAATGCGATAATGGTTTATTTTAAAAAAAAGAAGAAACACATTTATCTTTCCAAACAAAATGCAGACATTTTTTTAATTCGCTACTATGACGAAGCCATACTGATGTACAAAGTAGCAAATTTTAAAAAGACTGTTTTTATGACACCTTCCAGCAGTTATTGCTTGCTGATTAGCGGTGTGTGCATGTGCACTACCGCCCGTGCTTCAATTAAACACTTTTAGTTGTATATGAGGCTTTATAAATGTATTATCCTAAGCGCCATGAAATAAAATGTATATTATGCAAGTACCCAAAGGTTAGTAACGCGAATTTGTATCTGTTGAAAGTGTTGGTAGAAATAGAAACGTGGAACCTGTTACTTGTTTGTTCAATAAACAAAACTGTAGAGCACAGTCTAATGCCTAGCTTAAGAAGTTATGAAAATGATGATTTTATCTAAGTCGACTCATAAACAAAGATGTTTGTGGGTACATTTTGATAAACTAGTTGAAAATTCGCTATACAATTCAGTTTATTTTTGGTCAAAAACAGCATTTAGGCATATCAGCGAGTGTAACTTGCGATTACATCTTTTTCTTCGTTACTTATACTTGTTTTTTTCTTGCGATTATAGGAACTATAAGGCAAGTTATGCATTCGTAAAAAAAAAAACAATCAAACACAACATTACGATGATAGAGAAGCCTTCAAAAGTGGGACCATCAATTCTGTCTCTCTGTCTGTCTGTATCGGGAACTACAGCCTAAACGGCTGAACTGATTTGCTTCAAATTTGGTGCGTAATTTTATTATAACGTCCTACAGAGGAGTTTATGGAATAAGCATTTCAGCTCCAAAACTACCAAGCGGTTTTTGCCATACGATTTTTAATGAAAAACTCATTTTTCTCAAAAAAGGCTAATACGATTTTTTAAATGGTGTTTTTGTATAAATTATAGGTACGTTTTGGTTGGAACAAGAAAAAACGGTACCCCTCATATTTCCGGTTTTTTTTTAAATAGATTTCCTCGTTAAGCACTTGATGGATTTTGATGAAATTTTTAATGTGGAAGCCTTTTTATAAACTAAATATTTTTAGTTCTTAAATTTAGAAAAAACCTGTTTTATACAGTTTTTTTTTTAAATTTTATTTTCCTGATAAAAGCTATAGGGTGCTAGAAATTGGCATACCAAAAAAAAACTTATTTCCTTTAATTTGAAACACTAAATGAAATCAGATCGCTTATTTAAAAAAAAAAGTTTTTAATAGCGATTTTTAAGCGATGAATAAAATTTCATATTATTTTCCCCAAGACCACTGTCACACATTAGAGCAAGTTTGTAAAGAACAAAAGATAGAGTGGTGTTTCTGAGGCTAACTTTATAAGATATTAACCTGCCGTCTCCTTTGAAGATGGGTTTGAAGATCTAACAAGCTGGAGCGTTGATGTTCATTCGCTCTTCAATACGACATTCTCCTGACTAGCTGAACTGTACTTAAAGTTCATCATTGTATCTTTTTCAACAAAAAAACGTGCTCAAAACTTTTTTCTGGAATACTTTTCATGTGTATCTGTTCTGTAAAGCGTCTCCTTGGTTCATCTCGATCGGGGCTTTATTTCTCTATTGCTTACTTAGCCAAAAGAAACAGAAATTATCAAGAACTAGAATCGCCCAGTGGCCAGTTGGGTAACAACCTCGCAATTGGTTCCACAAAAAAACTGCTTGCCTATTTATATATAGATTATGCTAGGTTTTTTTCGTTTGAACATAAACATTGCAAATAGGCTGAGAATTCAAATGCCTCTCCTCTGCAATAAATAAGGGGTGAGATTTTGAGCGTTTTGTGCAATGTAACCTTGTCACACAGCCCAAAAACAAGTTTGGATAAACGCTGATGTTCTGGTCTGTTTTTTGGTGGGAATTGACGAGAAACTTGTTGGGTTTTGAAAATACTGTTTACTACTTAAACAAACCTAGAGACCGAGACACGAATTCATCACGTTGGGAAATAGGTGTTCTAGGCTCTAGTGGCAAGTTAAACTAGTTTTCTATATTTTTAATTTATTTTCAAAAATATGTACAAGTATATTAATATACTAAATAACAGGTATTAAAATGTATCAATTTTATTTCAAGGGCAGGTAGGTACCTACTTTCCAAGGAACCAAATCGCTAGCTAACACCTTTACGTCAACGGAACAAATGATTTTGATAAAATTTGTAAACAAGAATCAGATCTAGCTTGCATATGATGATACGTATTCTATACATATAAAGTAGGTACAAATATTCACTCAAGGCTGAGTTTTCGAAAATATGAATGTTTCCAGTATTTTTGAAAAAAACTGTTTGTTTTTTGGTTTCACAATTTAAACTTTTAACTAGTAAACTTAAAAATAAAAAAAAAACAATCCAGGGAGATGACGTTTTCTTCACAGTTCAATGTCTATTCCCCAATCTGATGTGAGGATTTCTCGCTACTCTACAAAAGGTGGTCCACAATATTCTCCCAAAACCCTTTTAAACTTTCTGTAATTCTTGTAACGTAACATGACTTTGCACTTATATTGCTCTTAAACTGTACAGAGATTCGCCATGAATTATTGTACATACATATATGTTGTAAAATAAAGTTGAATAAATCAATTATAATAAATGTTTGCAAAATATTCAACAAAGGCAAGAATTACATTGTCGCAAAACATTGCACAGTACCGTAGCGTTGAGCGTTCATAATTACACGTCAAGTATCCAATCTTGTTTTAAATCCCCATATCGAGATAAAATAAAATTTCCTACAATTTAAGGAATCGCCTAGAGCTATCGTGTAAGCTTAGCATACTTCATATCTTCCCCATGCTACTGCACATTCTATCTGCATCAAAAAAAACAAGTTCGCAAAACACACAGTTCCACAGGTTTACATATGTATATTAAACAGCGGTGCACTGTCGAAGACGCCCATTTGTCGCTCATCGGCACCTTCTCCCCTCGCAACACTTCCAAGATAATTTTATTCCATAAATATTGCAGCGTGTCGCTTATGTTCAAATGATTTACAGATTTTCTTGTTGACCCAATGCACTTGCGTTTTTCGCTGAATATTTTAGTGCAAAGTTACTAGGCGCCCAGTATAGCCTGTTACCACCAATTTCAATGACGCTCTTGTCGCACGAGACACCCTACAAGCTACAACAGATCTATATTTAGCCATCAAAACTTATCTGTGGCTGACGTCGTTGTGGTGAACGAGAGGGCACAAGGCACACGTTTCTTATAATGTAGGCACCATACTAGAAAAAAAAAAACTGCACTCCCTCGAGTTGTTGATGCAATAGCGTCTGACGACTGACGACGAGCGGGAGACGACGGACGACGCGAAGGCGGGCGCAGCGTAAGGTTCAAAGTCAACATTGTTTCATTGACCTCATTGATGGCGTTCGCATTTCGCATGTTTTCTCTGGCTCTGCTGGTCGCTGCTGCTACTGCTTGGATTTGGATGATATGAAGAATTCAGTCGCGCACTTGAGTTGAGTTGACATCCGGTTGCTGGGAGACCAGTAACAACTGGCATTTTAGTTGGTCGAAAAGATAGATTTAAATTTTAATGCTGACATCCTATACTAAACAGAAAAGCATCGATTGGTTAAAGCTTCCAATGATGATGATAATTTAGACGATGACGGTACATTGCTGCTCATTTAATGTCATAAGAAGATAACTCGTGTACTCATTGCTGAAAGTACTGCATGTGCTCTTGTGTCTCTCGTGTTTTTCTCAGAAATTATTTCGACCTTAAAATTTGCACACACGTGCTTCGAATGGATAAATGTGTTGTGTTACGGTTACGGCTTATGGCACATTATTGATCGGCATCAACATTATCGTTTTGTTATCATTTATACGATTGTTTGTGAAGTTGGATGTACTTCTTTGGGATTGGCTTTGAATTATTAATTTTTAAGATGGTTAACAATTAATCTACTTCGCATCCGCATATTGCAGATCAAATGTTTGTTTTTATAATTTTGTTTCTGTACCGGAGTTCTGTTTCTTAGATGTCTGCAGTTGCAAGATTTTAACGATTACCAAACCAGAAAAACGAATTTTTTTTATAAAGTCAGGTCCCGTTGTTTTCTTGAAGTTTCTATTTGTTTTCAATCTAGAAAGCTTTAATTGGTAAATCAGCTAGACACGAAGGTTACCTTGGAAGATATTAGGTTTGTTTGATGCTAACACGCAATGAAGCATTTTTTCACTGCGGACTAATACATACATCTAATCCTACTGTTTTTCTTTCAACAGGAATACGACATCACAAAAAAATGCGAAAGCCTCTTTAAGGCCGACTACAGCCTTATTGAGTTAGATAACTCTAATGGAGCCTTAAGTCCTCGCTATCCCAGTCGGATCTTTATACCAGAATTCGAAGCAAGCCATACAAATATACCAAGCACAAGTTCGGGCTTCACAAATGGATTCTCCAAGCCCATTGTAAATGGACTTGCTAATGGCATTCAAGCTTATGTAACTTTTGCAAACACCTCAACAAGCCTTCCACCACAACAAAAAACCATCTACGAAGATCTTTATGATGCTGCGAAAATTCGTGAACTCATAACGATGGCAAAATATGCGAGATGTAGACAGCGTTTTACAGTTCCTGTGATAATGTATAAGGGAAAATACATTTGCCGTTCGGCGACGATATCAGTCATGCCAGAAGCCTATGGTCGAAAAGTGGTCGATTATGCTTACGATTGTATCAATGGAAGTGGAACAAGCACTAGCACAGGTAACACTGCTAATGGTAGTGGTAGTAGTAGTGTTACGACGTCAAGTACAGAGGAAGATATTAACGATCCAACTGACGAATCACTCATAAATCATGCAACCGAACCTTTACCCTTCTCATATGACGAAGTAATAAAAAGTGACATTCAACTGCTAAAAGCATTGAACGTTTCGACCATTGTTGACCTCATGGTGGAACAGCGGAAAGTCAAGTACTTTATGACGTAAGTCTTGTAAATTTTGTTTTATTGGAAAATAAAAATTTCTTAGTTAACTGTCTTCCTATTACAGTGTTTCATCTTCTGAAAAGGCTGATCCAGAAAATCATTACGAACAGTTTAATATACTTTCGTTGCCATATCCCGGCTGTGAATTCTTCAAGAAATTCCGTGACAATAACTACATCGCAAAAAATCTCTACTTTAATTGGAAACAGAGTTTCATTGATGCTTCATTAAATATTCCGATTAATGGACCTGCCCAAGACATCGACATTAATTGGCAGGAGTACAAAAAGTGGGATCTAGTTTTGATAACACAGAACTACCTGAAAGCAACACTCAAGTGTATTCAAGAAGAGACTTCGGGTGTACTGATTCATTGCATAAGTGGCTGGGATCGAACTCCTTTGTTTGTATCACTTGTGAGACTGTCTTTATGGGCGGATGGCCTTATACATCAATCACTGAGTCCTCTACAAATGACCTATTTTACTGTAGCCTATGACTGGTATTTGTTTGGACATCAGCTGCCAGATCGGTTAAGGCGTAGTGAAGATATAATGTTCTTTTGCTTTCATATACTGAAACACATAACCGATGATGATTTTAGTGCAATGGAACATAAGTAAGTAATCAAATTCTGTAGTTAGTTGGAGTTATTAATTTTATTTTAAAGTAATATTTTTAGAAGACGTACAAAGACCACCAGCAGCAGTGGCAGTAGTGTTGTCGTCTTGCGCTCAGATGGCGGTGACGAAGATACACCCAAAGAGTAAGTTAAAAATAAATAAAACAATAACAATACATACCTGGATTCGATTTGTTCTGTACGAGTTAAATATTCCTTATCTTCTAATGACATTTTGTACGAAACAAATAAAAACTTTTTGAGCAGGTGGCTTATTTGACGTCGTCGGGAAAAACCCGGCGGTGAAAAGCTTAGGTTTCCTAAGTCAATGATTGGTTGAAAAAAGCAAATAAGTATTTTAATTTTTGGGTTTTCTAGGAATTCTTTCCTTGAATTTTAACGATCGAAAAGAAATAAAATGTATACCCTATGATAGTTTTTGTAAACTGCGATTTGATCAAAATTAGTGATATAATTTTTGATTCATATTTCTATTTTGGTGTAGACGTCCTAGACAGGGATTACGAACTTGTCATCTTAGAATGTACAATAACCTCGTGTACATGAACTAGAAAGTTATATAAGATTTTTGATACTTGAAAGACGACCGTCTTACATTCAACTGAATTAAAGCTCTTGATGCTTTTAAGAGAGGTAGCCAAATTAAAATAAAAAGGTTGACATATAAAAGCCTGTTTGGCAACTGAACTGCAGGTGCGATTATAAAGAAAATTTGTCTCATGGATTTTTGAGATTTATATAATTCTAGAATGTGACTTTCAAGATTTCGACTTTCGAGAAGTATATTTCAATTCGAAAATTAAATGAATTTTATTTTTGGTTCTGATCTAACATTTCTAACATATTATTCTTTTTACAGAGACTTTATTTTTGAAGACAGCAATGATAGCAACTCAAATCTTTCAAACTGTGATATGTCAGTAACTGATAACTTTTATCCTGCAAACAATGTTAACATTTCAAATAGCACGAACAATACAACATGTAATAATATAAACAACACAAGCAATACAACCAACAATATAACTAGTCGTTCTCCGAACCCAAAACGGTAAGTGAAACTTAATTTTTTTAAATTTTAAAATCACTTTAATTTTAATATCAAGATCAAGAACTAGTCCGATATCTGTTCCTGGAAGTAATATAAATCGACAGCGACAAGAGTCCACATCATCTGTTGGTAGCTGGCAAATTGTCACCGAAGCGGGTAGTCTCGACTCAAATACAAACAGTAGCTATATAAGTCGACCGGATGCATCAAATGGATCCAGTACTTCCAATATTGCCAAAGATGCTAAAGTCACCGTGACACCGTAAGTGTTTTGTTACATCATTTTTTACCAGAAAAGTTTAAAGAGTCAAAATATTTTATAGTCGAAAGCAACGCCTTAATGCTGTTCGCGCCATTTTTATTCAAGCATATGGAAAAACTGTTGGACTCAAATTCAAAGAAGGCTCTGCAATGAATTTAACTTCATTCATAGGAACACTAGCTGACCAGCTATTTATGTAGATTGTAGATTATCTACAGAAGGTGCCACAATAATAATAATAATTTCAGTTTCATACTGTTCTAATGCCGAGGATTACTGTAGGATAAACAAAATTATTATTATTAACTACTTCAATCGATTTATTTTTATATACACAAACATTGTTGTTTTTGTCTCATTATTTATTTTTACTTTTTATTAGCCTTAAGCAATATCAGTTAAAATAATAATTTCTGTACTCTGTTAGATTGGAGAGTGTTGTTCTTGAAACTCTTCGTGTTATAAATTAAGATGTTATATTTTGTTTAAAACTTGCAATAGCAATAGACCCCCGCAAATACTAACAACACTCACTTGTTCAAATAAATAATTCAGTGTGCTGATTGAAATTTAAACTTGATTAAAAGTATAAGTTTCATCCTAAAAAAAACATACATACATAAACATATATATATATTATTATATTTAATAACAAAAATAACGTATACATACATACATCGTAGTTTTGTTACATAATTTTTAATATTGTATATTTTTTCTTTAATTATATATTTTTGGTCGAAGGAAATCACGTAGAACAAACGATATTAGTTACTCGATATTTAAAGAAAATAATAATAATTCACATCAAAAAGTGCTGCCCAAGTTCTATAGAACTAATCACCTGCAATGCAAATTGTATCTTTAAAATATTGTTAAATGCAATGTTACGAGAAATTAAAAACAAAAAATATTTAAACGAAAAAGTAAACTAACAATAAGAGAACAAATGCTCTTGTACGATTATACTGCGAATTATTATTGTTGTATTTTGTATATACAAATAAAAAACAAAATAATGGTTTTATTTTTTTGTAATAATGAAATTTATATTTGTGTTGTGTTTTGTTTTGAAACAATTGAGTTTAAATTTGCTGTCTTGTTTGTTGTCAAAAAAGAAAAAAATATATATGCAGTGTAAACTCCCTAAAGCGTCGAAATCACTCGGTTTAAATTGGTTTAGCTTGTCTTTCATACAATGATACACTCTATAATATTACACCCACTCTCAATAACGACGGAAAAATACTTACTTTATCAAACAAAAAAATACAAAAAATTACTGGTGCAGCAAAAGACGTGAGACGAAACTAGCAGAGTACTTAAACGCAATAGCGTTCAAATTAAAAATTGGTCTTTATGTAATTGCTTACACTAGTGTGAAATATATACTTTTTCTTTTTTCTTATACAGATTTTCTTCTCTCCATTTAACGACAACTTTCTATAACGTCAAAATATGCAGTTCCTTGAGTGTCGTTATATAAAGTTTACACTGTACATATACGAGGCATATCATCATTGGTTCCAGATTTCTCCGAATTCCTCAATCGTACTCATATTTGTATAATATGGACTGTTTACCTGCCATTTGTACTATTCTCTTTTAATGTTGCATGAAGTCCTTAGTGATTGCTTATAAGACAGCCACCGGTAACGATTTGAAAGACACACTTTGGTCCAAATGGTAAATAATAATAAAAGGTATATAGTGTATTTAGATGGAGCCTGAGAGACAAGATTGGTATTTTGTAAAAAAGATATAAAATTTCAGCGGTTTAGCGTGCACCTGCACAGGCACGCTAAATCCAACAGGCTTATATGTTAAGTTAAATGTATGGTTGTCATTTGGTATGTATTTTATCAACTATCTTAAAATAATAAAGTTCTTGATCCAAAATCATTCAAGGCAAAGATGAAAATGGGTCTATTATGGTTTCGTTTTGAACAAATGATAGGAATATGTTTTTCTAATCACTTTTTTTCCATGAAAAAGACCTCTTCAGTAAATTTTAAATTTTACAATAACGATGCACCGGTATAAAATTCTTCAGTGATGAATAGTCTTTAGCGGAGGAAGTAAAACAAGGGGAAAAAATATTTCTGGTCGAAAAACGTTTGAAGTCAAAGTGATCAAGCCACTTTGTATAGTCCATTCAAACAATTATTTTTTTGTTTGAAAATAAATTTATTTGACTAATTTTCGGTTAACAAAGACAGAAAAGATCAACCACCGATGTTTTAAATAGCATTCAAACCACCCATCAAATTGACAACCCTATTTTTGTAACGTTTCGAAATGTCCTTCTCAATTTGATCCTGCAGTATTTTCGTTTGTTTAATGAGTTCTTCCTGAACTGGCCTCAACTCTATACTCTGTTTTTTTAATTCCACCGAACGCTCTTTCAAAACCTCCTTTGTTGCTCGAATCTTTTCGACTGCCTTCATCATTTGTTTTAACTTTGATGCAAGAATTTCGGCATACTTATGTGAATGCTTAAGTTGGAAGAAATGGCGAGTGTTTTCGCTCAAAACCTCATCAAGGATCGCATTAACATTCTCAGCCATCTTCTGAATACTCGCTGAATCGTGTGTGGAAATACTGTCCATTAGAGAGAAAACAATATTGCTAGCAGATTCAACTTGATTCAGTTCGTATACCCGCATTTTCAGGAATGATTCCAATTCGTAGAGTTCATCTATGAATTTGTCACGATAGTTAGGTGAATCAAGCAATGTGTAAGCTTGGTCTCCTTTCGCTGTGCCACCATCAACTCCAACACCTGCAAAGAATATTTTATAGAACAAATAGATTTAATCCAAGTTTATCAAACCTTCAATAACGATGCCATACTCTTCGATCGGAACATCAAAATCAATTTCTTTGGCATCGACAGGTGTACTTTCGATGCCCCAGTCAATATCTCCACCTGATTCAGCTGGCGTGTCAGAAGTGAAGTCACCAAAGTCAATTATCTCAGCTGATATTGTAGACGAGTCCCCGTTGTCGTCTGTGCCAAAATCAATCTCATTATCGCCAACAGCTGTTTCTTCTTCAACCAGGTTCAAACTAATTGGATTCTCTTCAACAGCCAACGGAGCTTCTTTATGGACATATTGATAGACAGTAGTGTTTCCGAATTGAATCAGATGCCTGACAATTGGAAGACACGTTTCATTTGTTGAAAACTCAGCATACAAATCTACTGCATCGTTTAGCGTCCCGATGTTCCTTATTGACTGGGCATACATTTCAGGTAGTTTCTGCAGGACTTCAGTGAATTCTTCACGCAAATTGACACCCTTTAATCCCAGCTGTTGAAGAAGAGCAGAGTGTTCAATAAGATGTTGATTCTCGGTCTTCGAAAGGTCATGAATTCGTTTGAGTGCTTCATCACTCTGTTGCTCCAACTTGATTATTTGCTTCTTAACGCCTGGAATTTCAAAGTTCACGTTCCGGACGTAAATTTGAGCCGTTTCGGCCAGGTATATGTTTTCTTTCTCATATAATCGGATAATTTCTTGCCAGTCCTTCATTCTCTGGCTGCCATAGCTTCCGAACAAGCTCTTTGTGTCCTTTTCAGTTTGTTTGAGAATCTCAACGATTTCCTTGCAATGGTAGTAATTGATATCTATGAGGGAAACAAAAGTTATTTCGTTGAGATCTTTGATTGGGTTATCTTACTCGCTCCAGAGAGTAGCTTGATGAGCTGCTCATTTGATGGCATATCCTGTAAGGCATTGCTGATTTTGCTGCGAATGTCTTTAATGTATGGTTGAATGTTTTTTGGGACAATTCTTCGACTCACTAGCCAATCCTGCAGCTTCAGAGTATGGATATCAATGGGAATATCGGCTTCCTGAATAAACAACATTTTTTATTAAACATTGATTGGATGTTTAGGTATACTTGCGTTCATTGTAAGGTTTAGTAATCTTGTGTTTTGTTTCTAAAGTCGTATACAATTTCCTTGTTTTCCACGTAGCAAATCAATTTTTAATGAAATGATTCTTTCACTTTTGACAGGAAAGTGTGACATTTGGTATTGCGGCCCATTCACAATTATTGTATTTTTTTAAATGTTTATGTTATTTTTCATTGGACTTCAATCATCATTAGCCAGTATTAAGAAGGGTTCACATGGGACAATGCAGAGGCCAAGACAATGAGAAAAGCAATCATTGTTCTATGTGAACTGTTTCCAGGACAAGACAATTGTCATTATATTGTCTTCTGAGCTGGCATTGTCTTATCCATCCCCGTTCAAGAAGCTCGGACAAGCCAAGTGAGTATTGTCTTATAGTCTTGTCTGCGTGTGAACGCTGCTTTAAAGTAGAGAATTAAGTTCTGCAAATCGGGTATTGCTTTAATTTCTCTGATTTTAGCGATTTTTTTTCAAATTCGTCACAATAAATAATAAAAAACATAATGAAATATCTTTAATATCACGTTGACATGTACAAATTTTTTTTCTCCCTCCGATCTACCTTATTTGACAGTCCCAATAGTTGTCAAAAAATCTTTGAGGTTCTATAAAAAAAATCTTAGGGTTGCCGATTGTGTTTTTATCACAACAAACAACATCAAAAGGTTTCCAGCAAAATACCAATATCTACTCCAGGGTTCATGACTTCAAGACGTCTCGAGAAAAAATTAGAGTTTTCTCCCAAGGCCAAGGTTCATAAAAGGAATAGACCACTGTTCCACCGGGCAATAGCTGCTTGCTGGATGAGTGGGATCTTTTTGATGATACCCAGATGCCACATGATCACCTGAATTACTAAAAGTTTAAGTAAATCGCATATACGTGACTTTCGTCAACACAGGTTAGAGGAATAGAGAAAGAAGTAAAATGATTTTCAAAAAACTTAGAAAAAATAGTGAACAATATGAATAAAAGAATATAAAATAACATTTAATTGCACCACTACACGATTTTCTTAAATTTACCCTGAATGAATATCCGAGGAACGTCTATGTTTTCTTTAGGATTAATAGTTCTTCGATGAACGTACGAGTTGTTAACCACTTCAAAGCCATGATTGCTAAACAACTCTGACAGTTCTCGTTCAGCGAAATAATAACTTCTCGTGCCATCCTGTCGCATATAGAGATTTTCACCTATTTTGTGTCCAGGCTTAAATCTCAGCTGGGCCATATCGTAAAGGCCATAATCTCTGAAGAGAACCACACCACCTGGCTTCAACAGTCGCCACAGATTCTGCACCACTTTCAGAAACTTCTCTGGATGAATTGCTGATAACACAAATATCATGGTCACAATGTCGAGAGTTCCTTCGGGGATATTTTCGAACACCATATCCGTGGTAATGTCACATTGAAAAGCTTTTATCTTCGTTGGGTCATAGAGTGGGTTTGATTTGACAAACTCTACAGCGCGGGGTGAGAAATCACAAGCATAGTAAAAGTAGTTGTTGTGGCTTTCTTCAATCAGAGGAAATATAAGATTGCCAACTCCACATCCAACTTCAAAGAGGTTCTTTTGCGAGTTCCCGGGTTCAGAAAGGAGTTCTTCGAATTCTCTAGTCGTCCAGCGTCGATCCTTAAAGAAACGTGTCTCATTGCGCTTGTAGAAGAGATCCCAGTTTCGCTGTGCATTCAGCTCGAGTTGATTGGCTTTGAATTCCGGCACTATGCGATTGTTTTGTGTGAGCAGTTGTTGCTTTTCTTCGTCAGTAAGACATTTTTCATGTTTCGTGAAAGTTTCAGCAGTTAAATTATCTAGTGGAAGCACCGAAGCTGAAGGTTCCATTTCGTATTGCTTGCAAGCGAGGAAGATTTGTAAATTGTAAACAAAAATAATGTCAAATCTAACGTCAATGTCAAACAGACTGTCTATTGTGAACTTAATGAATTATTTCAAAACCAGAGGTCGCAAGCTTAGTTTTGTAGGTTAAGGTTTGTAAGCACTTCTGATTTTATGATAAAAATGTTTATATAATATTATAAAAAGTATATATTTTTTAAAAATAGATAGCGTAACGGATACAATTATTGGCACCCCATTATATTGAACCAGCTATTGGCACTCCCTCATTCATTAACGATTATTTTCAAAAATTATTAATCTAGCAAGCCAATTTGATTCTTTTCGTTAACTGTAACTTATTCCTCACAATTTATTGTGCATCTTTGTTTTAACGAATTAGCTCTTTGTAAGCCTTATTAAGTTATTAATATATGTTTATTTTATTAAAAAGTATTGTTTTTTGATATCAGAATTTAATAAATTACTCGTTTTTAATCACTTTTTTGTAAAATTTAATGGAAGATTTATCACCAGTAACCAGTAATTTGTTCTACGGAACTACAACTATTGGCACTGCCAATAAATATATACTTTTAAGACTGAAAATAATTATATCATATAAACCATACTTTTTTAAAGTTTGAACAAAATGCCAAAAACAAATAGATATTACAAAGAAAAGGATGTTCAAGCAGCTCTATTGGCCATATTCAATGTGCATTTCTAAAAATAAATAGCTAGATCTTAAGTTTTATTTCAAAAATGTGGCTATGTACAAAATGGACATTATAAGAAATTGTAACTATTAATTAATTTATTTTTGTTATTTTTCTTTTTTATTTATTTTTTGGTGTATTTATTAAATCAAAATCAATTATCTAAATTATTTATTATTAATTAAATAAACTTCCTAGCTATAGTGAATTAACAAAAATCATACAAAAATACAATTTTCTTTAATTTCAAGTGTGCCAATAATTGTACATATTGGGGTGCTGACGATTGTGGTCGGGTGATAATAATTGTAGTTTTTGGTAAGCTTTTTTTAATCTACCATTTTGCTCACCTTTTTAAAGACAAAATACAAAGTAAGAAGAAATTTTATAAACAAAATTTCCCAAATTTCAATTTGGTATATTTGACCTATTTTTAACTCTATAAACGCGAAATTTACCCGCATTTGGATTCCAAAATTGCTTAGGGATGCCAATAATTGTATCCGTTACTCTATATCTGCAGCAAATCACATCGCTAAATTTTGTTTTTAAAATCAATTATTTGCTCGAACGACAATAAGATACTTAAGACATTAGCTGGCCAACAAGAACAAATTCTTTGGATGAATACAATTTATTAGCTTTATATTACCCTACAAGAAACTTATTTTCAGTTTCATAATAATATACACAGCTAGCAGTCCATTTAGGTCCATTCTTTTAAACATCAACAAAGTTTTTTTTAATATTTCACAATAAACATAAATCGTATGAAGTTTTCTTTACACCTTAACAATGGTGTAGCTCCAGCACTAGTACGTAGCGCTGAAAAACAACAAAACACGAAATGGCAGACACGATTTTTGTTTGAGTTCAGTGCTACAGCATTGTATTCTTGCTTGCTGGTAAGTGAGCTACTTTTTTTTAGCATTAACTTTGACAGTGCTACGTACTACTGCTGCAGCTACACCATTATGTGTACTCGGGCAGCTAGTGCTAATATATTGTGCCAATCGAAACCAATCTCTTGTCCGAGTAAACACTCCCAATGGAAGTATTCCAAAACACACTACCCAAATATTTCAAAGTTGTTCAAACTGGCTCAAACTTTTTGTACTGTACCTACTACCTTAAAATAACGGAACTTTATTGTGAGAACAGACATTGTTTGTTCATTGTAATTCGCAAATATTGGAAATACTTTCGACACAAATTTAATATTTTAAAAACTACGATTTTTATTATTATTACTTAAGTGAAAGTGCTGTTGACTTCTCCTTGACCAATAAAAGCAATTACTAGTTTATATAACAAACAAAACGTATTTTTTAAAAATTAAAAACACATACAACACGTTTCGATAGCTTTTATTGAGCCGTGCGTTATAAGTGCATGAACTGCAAAAAAAAAGAACGATTTCTCAAGTAAGTTATTGTATGTATACATTAATATACTTCTAATTAGGTATATAGGGCGGGAATCATGGTTTCTTTTTAAAAATACAATAAAAATGCCCGTTCATCCAGAAGTGTTCTTAAGCCGCCAGGTGGTGTCCTGTGTCCACACTAATCTTTTCGGCGATATTGACCACGTCCCAACCCAACCCATATACGTATCCGCTTCTGTTAGATAAAATATATCAATATAAGAAGATAGCAGCAGCACGCAGCACCTAGCATGCGGTAATTATACAAATTAATTGCTTGCATTCTTGGAACTTGGAAGTCTTGTAAAAGTCTTTTACATTCTTTGAAATCATTAAGTCTTTCGATTGCATTGAATGTAATGCAGTCATTCGACTGCTTTGGAGTCTTTTAACGGCTTGAAGTCTTTTTTAGAACATACCTTGGGTAAATAGCTTAATTGTTTAAAATTTGGAGACAATTATTATTATGAGACAATCTTACATGCTAAGTTAATATTCTCCAAGAAATGGTATTAAGTTTCTTTTTCAATAATGTACCCCGTGGCGTAGTGGTTAGTGTGTCGGACTGTCACGCCGAAGGTTCTGGATTCGATCCCTGACCGCTCCACCTAAAAAGTTCTTTTCGGGGTACTGCCTCTTGCGAGAAAGTGAAAAATCCTCCAAGAGTAATTAATGTCATGGAAAGTGCTTCTCTGTTAGCCGTTCGGATTCGGCGGTAAATTGTAGGTCCCTTACATTCCTGCAGAATATCAACGCACACACAGAAATGGTTGAGAGTGTAAGTCACAGGCCCCGGCCCCGCTTGGAGCTGTTGTGCCAACAATTTATTTTTTTTTTCAATAAAAAAAAAAGGTTTAAATTAGTTGTTCCAACAAATATCGTAGTATAATTTCTGTGAATAGAAATGCTCATTGCATTACGGACAATTCTGGTCAACGGCATCGTGTTCCATTGCTTTGTGCTTGCTGAGATCGGCTACTGACATAAATGGTTCATTCGTTAATCTCATCTTTTTGGTCGTGGAGACGATGCAATTTAAACAAACGAAAGGTACATTCGTGTACTCACATCATGTTTTCGTAAGTGACGGAGAGGTTTTTTCTAAAATAAAAAAAAAAAATAAAATAAAAACTTAAATTATGAAGATCATAAAGCAAAAGCCTCTTACTTGATGTGGAACGATTTAAAACAATTTCCACATTGAAACTGCTTCATTTGAATACAATAACAGGACAAACGTGAGCTCGCTACAAAAATGTCCTTCAGCATGGTACTTCTGTATGTGATATACATTCAATTAGGTTTGTTTTGGTACTAAAGCCTTTGTTACATTTAATGCAAATATTTGATTTGCCTTCGATCTTCGAACCAACAGATTCTCCACTTAATTTCTTCGTACTACGTGAATTCTTTTTTGGCTTCGTAACTGCAACTCTTCGTATGAGTTCTCGTCCAGATTGAAATTTTTTCTTGTATTATTTCGTGCAATTCCTCCATTTGTAAAACGGATCTTCTTTTTTTTCACCACGGATGGAACATGAAGCTTCCCTGCTCTGTTCTCATTGTGTTGCAAGAATGTTGTTTCTAATTTTTTTTTGACGGGAACGGCATGGGATTGAAAAAAACGCAAAATAGAAGGGAAAAGAAATTTGCCGTTAAGGTTTTTGCGAGCGAATGTGAGATTTGCTATAATTGTCTATTGTGATAGTATAAATTTTAAGTTTTTGCATAAAAAATCATTAAAAATATTTAAAAATATATTACAATAGGTACCTATACAAAATACAGTGAGAAGTGACTCAGTGTGGTGCTTAACCTATCCTAAAGATACAGACTATAGAGCACATGTGCAGCCAAATAATTCTAGGGAATCTTAAAAAAATCCTCATTAAAATTTAGATTTGTCAAGTAAGTTTGTGTTTGATAATTAATTCTTATTATTAAGGATGGGCCAACGTAGTTCCTTTTTAAAAATGCAATACAATGAACAAAATTACATTTTTTGCAAGTATATGGCTTTATTAGTAAGATCGAACATTCCCATTAATTATAAAACAGTTCGTCGTTCAGTGGCTGCCTCGGCTGGCTTCGCAATAGCGCGTTCTGGTACTCCAATTTTCCAAGATTTTGTTGGTGGTTTCGGACTGTAGCTTGTATGATATTGCCTTGAATCGTTTCCCGATTGTTGCAATACCATTGGTCTTTCACGGTTCCCCACAAAAAAAGTCCAAAGGGGTCAAATCGCAAATTCGAGGCGGCCAATCGACATCGCCAAGATGGCTGATAACACGATTTGGGAATTCGGTGCGCCAAATATCAATCGTGGCTTGGGCTGTGTGGCATTCTGTGGAAGATGTTATTGCATATCATCCAGACGAAGAAGTCGGTTTAGCTAGCAGTAAAAAAAAATTGAATTTTTTTTACAAAGTTAAAAAAAAAACGAGTTTATAGCGAGTTTCATCTTAGTATGTACCTACTTAAATTAAACTGGTCTAAAATCGTTGCAAAATATCAAAAGTTCAACATGTTGAAATTAAATAGTTGATAACAACAAAAAATTGTACCTACAGTACAACCATTTGTATCAAAAATGTCTTTAAGGATTTAATTTAAACAATAAATTCAATAATACCAATTTTATAACTTTTAATATACCCTCATAATGTTAAGATATGCTATTCAAAATATATGGCAGTTCCAAATATGAAGAAAGACAACTGCGAGCAAACTACAGAGTCACTTGAAAACCCTTTTAGTCTAGGTCAAACACTAATGGTAATCAGCGCTGCAGCTGAAAAAAAATTCGGTGTGCCAACTTTTATTCAGTTGGGTGCCACAGAGTGCCAAGCTATTAAATCCAAGTAAGAAAATCAGATGTTCAAACAAGAACTATTAATATTTCTTATTAATAACTAGCTGTCCTGGCAGATGTTCTAGTATGTACATTTAAGGGGGTTGTTTGTAGTTTGCATCTGAAAAAATAATGTTTAAAAAATTCAAAATACCTGTTTTCAACATACATATTTCAAAAACAAAAAAATTATTAAAAATCAATTTGAGAATTTTGAAATGCCATGTCAATAACGTTATAAATAACTTATTGTTTTCAAAATTTTGTTGAAATCGGATTTATAGTTTACGAGAAAACTTGATTTGAAAATTCTAGTTCTATGAGAGGTACCATTATAAAGCAAATTCTGAAAAATATTTTTCAACCAAAAAATAGACTATTCTAAAAAGATAGCATTCTGAAAGTTTTATCAAAATCGTAAGAGCGGTTTTTGAGGAAATCAAACTTTTGTTTAGGATTGCATGGCAGGTAGCGTTATTTTTGGACTAATAAGAAAAAAACGACCCCTAGAGAATACCAAATAAATACAAAATACCAAATTTGAAGCAAATCGGCCCATCCATTCAGGCTCTAGAGGTGCGAACTGTATTGATTGTATTGATTGTTAGAATTTTTTTTACACGAATCCATAACTTGCCTTATAGTACCTACCTATTATCGCAAGTAAAAATTACCATATAAACAGCTTGTTAAAATAAAATGCACGACTGGGTCGCACTCGCACGTACTTTCTCTGTGGGTGCAATAGTACGACAAAAACAAACTTTTCAATCAATAAGAACAACTCATTATTGAAAAATTTGGTAAAAACTAAAAAAAATTTGGCTAAAACTGGAAGACTCGATAAACGGGAGCTAACACGTTAAGTAACCTTTAGTATATCAAATTTAGATGTCGTCTTTTGGGTGATATGATATAAATTTCCGCTTATGGCCAAATTAATAAAACTGATATTACCAATTTTCACTATGGTCATGTGTAGAAAAAAACTAAAAATGCAGTTTTCTTTGAAGTATTCCATGTATGTTACATACAAAGTTTCATAAAAATCGGGGGAGCCTTTTTTGGGTAAATTAGAAAAAACGAAAAAATTGGCCAAAATCTAATGGCTCTTTGTATAGGAGCCACCATTAAAAAAAAAGAAAATGAAAAAAAATCAATGCCATCTGAAAGGAAGCTGAAAGAAACTATACCAAACAAAGTTTGAGTGAATTCGATGCAACCGTTGACAACTTATGGCCATTTGAAAAAAAGCCGTTAAAAGCAGATCTCCGTTATTTGCATTTTTAGCCAAAAACTGAAAACGCAGTTCTCTTAAAAACACTAAAAGAATATAACACACAAAGTTTAATTAAAATCGTTAGAGCCGTTTTCGAGCAAATTAGAAAAAAGCAAAAAATGTTGGCTAAAACTTATCGGTTCGTTGTATGAAAGCCACCGTTTGGAAAGGCTTCAGTGAAAAATTTACAAAGCCATCCTATAGAAAACTATAAAAAACTATGTCAAACGAAATTTGAGTCGATTCAATCAAGCCGTTGTGAACATATGGCTATTTGAAAAAAAGCCGTTACCTGATTTTCGTTAGGACTATTTGAGCCAAAAACGAAAAACGCAGTTTTGTTAGAAATGCTTAAAGTAAGCTAAATTTTGAGTTTAATCAAAATCGTTAGAGCCGTTTTCGAGAAAATTTAAATTGAAAAAAACCGTTACTTGAAAGGTACCAGTTTGAGCCAGGCTAAAACGAAATAAAAAAAAACCTCCACAACCGTTTTTCTTCAAACTACTATACAGGGTGATTCACCAGCGTTGTGCCAAAAAGCTAGAGCGTGTAGGTTAAGTTGAGACAAGAAAAAAATCGTATGGGAGGGGGGGTCTATTCCCCTCCGTTTAGCCGGGAGGTGCAATTTTCTGAAAAATTGACTTATTTTGTAAAAAAAAATATTTAAAATCAACGGGTTCGTTTACAACACCGTGTTATACCTTTTTGGAAAGCCAAAAACTTCTCCTTTTATTTTGTTTTTAAATTAAATTGTTTTAACGAATAGTTTAAAAAATATAAATTTTCAAACTCAAAATTTTGAAAAAAAAAATTTGAAAAAATAATTTTAAAACTAATTTTTTTCAAAATTTTACGTAATTAAGTATAATTTTTGTTCTCAGAATTCAACGCTTCCATTAATCTTTAATCCAACACTGAAAACCGTATGGCTCTACGACTTTTTCTTGCCAAGGTATTCAAAAATAACCGAACCTACTTCTTCA
The DNA here is from genome assembly GCA_916050605.2 of Platycheirus albimanus. NCBI lineage: Eukaryota > Metazoa > Arthropoda > Insecta > Diptera > Syrphidae > Platycheirus > Platycheirus albimanus. Next base: position 154,798,988 of record OU696697.1, read on the forward strand.
CAAAAACAAGAAAACCTAGCCTTACAGGATGGCACAAGTGACCATTTAGCCAATTTTTTCGTGTTTTTGTGAAGAAGTAGGTTCGGTTATTTTTGAATACCTTGGCAAGAAAAAGCCGCAGAGCCATACGGTTTTCAGTGTTGGATTAAAGATTAATGGAAGCGTTGAATTCTGAGAACAAAAATTATACTTAATTACGTAAAATTTTGAAAAAAATTAGTTTTAAAATTATTTTTTCAAATTTTTTTTTCAAAATTTTGAGTTTGAAAATTTATATTTTTTAAACTATTCGTTAAAACAATTTAATTTAAAAACAAAATAAAAGAAGAAGTTTTTGGCTTTCCAAAAAGGTATAACACGGTGTTGTAAACGAACCCGTTGATTTTAAATATTTTTTTTACAAAATAAGTCAATTTTTCAGAAAATTGCCCCTCCCGGCTAAACGGAGGGGAATAGACCCCCCCCTCCCATACGATTTTTTTCTTGTCTCAACTTAACCTACACGCTCTAGCTTTTTGGCACAACGCTGGTGAATCACCCTGTATATCAAGTTTGAAGAAAATCCGCCAAGCGGTTTAGGATGTAGCATGACATGAAAAAGCGCACATCCGGACAGACGCACAGACAGACCGACGGACGGTATGGCGAAAACCACTTTTTTGGGCTTCTTCGTAATGTCATGTTTGATTAAAACCTCGATTTTTTTTTCTCCACGAAACCAATACTTGCCCTATTGAGCAAGTAAAAATCATTATTGGACACTTCTGACATTTCTTCGCATGTATACCAGTGCCAGTGTTGTAAGCAATCATTGTAGTAGATTTTTTTAGGGGTTTACACAAAGAACTTACAAATGTGAAAAAGTTGGTTCAGTTTTTAATGTTTGTTATGAATTTGTTACTTAAATGTATGATATTTAATTTAAATAAAAAGAAGTGCCAAATTTTAAATTTTTGAGTGCCAATGGGTGCCACAGTGCCAAACTCATTTGATAGTGCCAGTTTGGCACTAAAGTGCCTGTTTCTGCAGCGCTGATGGTAATGTGTGATTTGAATGTCAACATAAGCTTTTTTTAAAAAAAAGCAATTTTAATTTCAATTAAATTTGCATAATATTTGATTCTACTATACAAAGTGAAATTCATGCTAATTGAAACACTTATTTTCAAAACATGGTAAGTCCACGACTTGAAATTTTTTAGGAGATGAAAAAAACGTACATATGTATAATTTTTTTTTGTTGTGTAACAAAAAATTTGAAAAACAATGTATTGTGTAGAACTTTTCCCTGACTACAGAATACACTTTTTTCAAATTTTTTTACAGAAAAAGAAAAAACATAAACAAGGTGTTTTTCATCTGCTGAAAATGTTCAAATCGTGGACTTATCATATTTTGAAAATAAGTGATACAATTGATATGACCATGTGTAAAAAAGTAGGTACACGGAGGAATTAAGATAACTAAAAAATAAAAGAAATTATTTAAAGTGGCGTAGCCGCATAAGCATGACTGCAAGCATTTACTACTGAAGAAAGCAGCTATTGAATAACGAATAACACAAACAGAATCTTTACCCTGAATTTCTTAAGAACAATTTGAACACAAATGTATTTGTATTTTTTTATTTTCCTTAATTAAATTTTTCCTATATCAAAAAATTCAAAAGAATTTTCTTTAAAGATAGAAATAGAAATTATAGGTACTAATTTACCAACCCCAAAGCGAAATAATGTCAGATTTTAACTTTAATTTATGGTAAATTCCACGATTGCACTCAGAATTGATCTAGATTTCAAGATTTTTCTGGTTGCATGGAAAACAAAAAGAGATTGATTTTGTTATTATGTGTGTTTTGTTATTATGCTGGTTTGTAATGTTATAAACGAAATGATTACCCACTTCTTGATTCATTGATAATGTTGTTACTGTTTGTACACATTGGTAGTGATTTTTTGTTGAGAATTTGGTGATGAGTGGCTGATGTGGGTCGGAAGTAGATGTCGTACAAGGTTGAGATTTTGGGTTTGGAAACTTTTGTTGGGTGGTATATGGGGGGGTGAGTTGTATTAGGGTTGAATTTGAAAGTTTGTAAGCTTTTTGAATGACATGTTTTGAAATAAAACATTTTTAAATCGTATGCCATAAAATAGGTATATTGTATTTGGTGTGGAGTTTGTAACATAGAGAAATAATACCGTTAGGTATAGAAAAGTATCAATTGTCGAGTTGATTAAGCAACATCCGTCCGTATGTATACTTTGCAATATCATAACATATTAACGGTTTTATATTCGGAAGAAAAACCTTAAATTTATTGAGTGCCTATTAGTTGTAAGTAAACACCAACAGTTTCAATAAGAAAGAATAGAACAATAGAATAGAGAAGAGAAGTGAATAGTTTGAATGAATGGTGAAGTCTAGAAGTTTGTGTAGGATGTTGCTTTGTTAGAGGACAAGTTTGTAGAATGTGGTGTATGGTGTTTTGGTTTGGTGCAGCAAGTGTGTGATAATTTTGTCGTACCTTTACACAATATACACAATAATTCGTTGAATCGTTGGTTCTGGAGGAGTCTGTGTACAAAATGCAATCGAACTTACCAGCAGAAATTGTTCCTGTAAATTACTTTTAGTGTATGTATCTTCTTTGAGCGTTATGTCTAGGGATGTATATTTATTGTGTTTTTTGGAAAAAAGCAAGGTGTTGCATCCAACTCTAAAGTCAATGGTTTCGGGATATGTATGTTTGAAAATTTATGTCATAGAATGGAATTAAAGAGTGCACTTTTGCACTCTTCGTGTAATGGGTGATTATAATTGCTGTCTTGACTCCTTATAAGCGGTTGAGCTATGTTTATTGCTGTTTCGTTGTGGTGTCCTATGGTGTGGCAGATAAATGTTATCAGGTTTAATGCTTTACTAAGCTTTATTAAGTAGTGGTATTTTAATCTTTGTTCAAGAGTTGAAAGTCCAGCCTCGGCCATTATGTTTTGAATGTGAGTTATGTAGTTTGCATTAATGATCCTTTTCTGGCTGCTTGGTGATATACAGGTTTCAAGATTTTGATTGTTGCGATCTTTTTATGTGTTTGTTTTTCAATGCTATCTTGAGAATTAAAGTTATGATTAGATGCAGAAGGTTGATTATTTATATGGACACCGGGTTCGTTGGTTAAGGCTATGGTCCACAATGGACTCTCTTCTCCATCTTAAGTAAGTATGGTTTATGGGGGTTTTGTTGGTTGAGGCTGTGGTCCATAATGGACTGTCTGCGCCACTTTAAGTAAGTATCAATTAAGTGTCGGACACCAACTTTGTATACACATAGAAAACAACTTGTGTTTTAATTTTTCTGTGAGCCAGGAAACTGAAAAAGTTTAATGTATCTGTTTATATCTTAAAATGCGTCAAAATCGACTTTATAGTACCTATCACCTATCAAAGATTTTAAATATTTATGGCAAAAAATACATTTGGAACCATATAATTGTCACAACGAACTCATGTTGGAATACGGTATTCAACAGTTCGTTGCAAATGTACTGTAGCCCTCGTTAACAAAATCAAAACATATATAATTTAATTTACATTTTATACTTAGGACAACCTTTTTTTTTACTTACAAGTCACTTCACTTGGAGGGAAACGCTGAAGCAATTGCGATTTTATTTTTATTCTTTCATATTTTCGTCTGATTTCATCTCATTTCATTACCATTTCATTTGATTTGAATTCCCTATTTCATAATATTCTTCAACTATATATATTTTAAATATTCTTTTTTTCTACTACATTGTATAAATTTATTTATATATTTAGTTATATATTGAATTGATTAAGAGTTCTTAATAAATTCAAATAGATTATTAGGTATACCATGACCTCAAAAAATACTGTAATGTTGTGTAAAAAGTGTAACGGTACGGATCATTGTCGGTCGTCGTCAAAGCTCTGCTTGAATCGTACTCTTCCGCAAAAAGTGCGATTCCTGCAGTCATCAACAGAGGAAACCATTGAAACCTATGCGGTGAAAATGGGTTTCAATGCTTTTTGCCGGGATGCAGTTTAAAAAAAAGGATCGCAGAAGACGTATTCGAGATTTCCGATTTGTGCATCGAAGCCTCGCTGTACGTGCAATTTCACTATACGAAAATTTTGCACGAAGATGGTGATAGTTTTCCAAAAATGTTTACATACAATCATTTATTGGAGAAAATAAGAAGAGGCGTTCTTGGAAGAATTTAAATTCGATCCAAAAAAGAGATTTATAAATTTGGACAATGACTGGTGGTCATTGATTCCTTTTTTATTCAAGTTAGGGCAATGGTTCGCCTGACAGAATCTGAAGTTCTTCAACATTTTTCCAATTTTCAAACCGGGACGGAAACACATGCGATACGGGAGCGAGGCTTTGCAGGAACTATTAAGGGCAACAGGACTGCTTAAGAATACAAGTGCTGCAGACTTTTCAGCATCGACTCCGAAATATTGGTGGAAATATTTTGATTTGGAGCATGCAGAGTATGGAGAACTCGACGCGTCAACACTGAAAATTGAGCCCAAAAATGGAAAATCTTTTGGCATGTCATTCACAACGAATAGCATAGATTGTTCCGTTGGCATGAATAGATATGTAAGGATTAGCGAGGACAGCACAGGACCAAAGGAAACGGTAAAAAGGAAAGCAACAGCACAAACATCGGAACCAATGCCGAAAAAGAAAAAAAACAGCTACTAAGGAGAAGACAACATCAACAGCAGCAACAACATCAACAGTAACAACATCAACAGCAGCAACAACATCAACAGCAGCAATAACATCGACAACAGCAACACCAGGAACAACAGCAACAACATCAAGATAAGTTTCAGAAGACTTCTCAAATTATAAGTATTTGTTTGGTATTGACCCAGGCGTTGTGAATTATGTAGGCGCTTGTTTCCTGAACAGGGAAACAAATTCAGAAACAAATTTTGTTCTGAAGTCCGCCACATACAAGCAAAGAGCTCAACGAAGGAAGAAGATTAAGATAAGTGGTAAGCTTGAAAAAGAATTGTTAGAGTATAGGAAATTGAATCCCAATATTTCATCTAAATGTTTAATCACTTACAGCTCAGATTATGTAAAGTATAGATGTAAGTTTTTAATTGTAGTCAAAAATTATATTGTCAAAAAATTATTGTCGTTTAAAGTGGAATTCATATATCTGTAGTGGTAGAGCAATAGATATTTTAGTAAATAAGTTATTGGCTTTAAATAAAAGTAAGGAGAAAACTTTAGTATGCTTTGGAGATGGTTCTTTAAAAGAAAAAAGCTATGGTCGGAATTTAATAATATCATTTAATAATTAAAAAAAAGTATTTATCCGCCGTAAGGACAAATGCCGCCGCCGCGTAGTTGATGTGGGATGAGTATTTGACGACGCAGTAATGCTCAAAATGTTTTTCAAAATTAGCTGATCCTCCAAGGCATGCTAGGGTTGATGGTTGATAGATTAGTTCAGCAGCGGCGGCGTCACGACCATCGATTCAAAACGTGCAAACAATGTAAAACTGTTTGGGATCGTGATGTCAATGCTGCTAGAAATATGACTAATGTTGCCTTAGGTATTTAGAATTTTAGAAAAAAATCTTCGGGCGGGTCTATCGACTTAGCTCGCCCGTCAGATTGGCGGGCTTATTAAATGAAGTTTTCATTTCCCTTAAGGTAATTAGATGAAATACTGTTTTTATAAGTTCGTTTTTTAATAAGTTGTTAATAAGTATGTATGCTTAAGTTGAAGCGGCCTTCATCAATGGACTTGGCAAGAAACAGGATTATGGGAAAAACAGTGAAAGTGAATGGTGAATCAATTAAATTGTGATTTAGTGCTGTTAAGTGATTAATTAATTGTGATAGAATATTCTTTAAAATATTTTTTTGGTACATATGTATATGTTAAGAATGAAATAAAAATCAAATTCAAAATAGTAAGTTTTGGGCTTACGTTTTCTTTTGTTTCGTTAGCTTTCGAATTTCGAAGAAATTTAGTCCCGGGCGTGTTCATGGTGTGAACAGTGAATATTTACAGTTATACAAAAATTTTTTTGAAGTTATAGTAAAGTATTCATTTCTTTTTATTTTGATCAAAGTTTAACTTTATACCTATATTACCTATATTTTATTATAAAAAAAAAATGTAAGTATTGTAGTTAGTAAGTTAGTTAGTTTATTTATGAAAAATTTATCTAAACTAAGAAAATGGCAGCGCCACGGCCCCCGGGTTCGGGTTTGCCCAAACTATCGGATACTGGGGATCGTGATGCTAATGCCATTTTAGGTATTGAAATCGGGCCACGAGTATTTATTTAGTTCGTGGCTCGGATTTGCAGTGCTAAGAGTTTATTTCTCCCTAATTACTACCCAGCAAACATTTTGTTTCAAAAATGAATCATTATGATTCATTTAAATGAAGAAAACCTTCAGATATGAATTCACTAACGATTCAATTCCAATCCAATCTCCTGAGAAATGGGCATTCATTTATGAATCTTTGAAATGATATATAATGATTAGAGAAACATTCACCAAAATGAATATATTTAAGGGCTTTTTCTTTAAGATTGTATGTTAACATTCACTTTTGTTCATAAGAGTGAAGGAAATTTAGATAAAATTAGATTTTTGTATAATTCTTGCTAACCATAATTTTTGTTAATTTATGTGAATGGAAATCCAATGTCAATCTTCTTTTCAATTCGAATACAATTTTGATATTTCATTTTTGCTGAACATAAAGTGAACCTTCATTTTAAGTGAATAAAATGTTTGCTGGGTATATGGTAAGCTTATTGCTGTATAGTAACTAGATGAAATAATACTAGTGGGCTGTAAATTAGTAAATTTGACGCGGTGTCATCATTATTGGCTTTTAATGGAACTCCCAGTCACTGGTGAGCAAGTTGGTTTGTTTTTATTTTTTAATTTGTTCTAGTATTAAGTTATACTAGCTAGTTTGATATTCTTTTCAAAATTTGAAGTTTTATCAATAATTTATTTTAATAATTTTTCACAAATCAATTTGAAAAACCTCAGCTCGTCCTAACTAGAAAATTCCGTGTGTTTTGAAACCTGGGGTAGCCTTGAAGTCAATTTTGGTATTTTGCTGGGGCGAGTTGAAGTGACGTTCTACGTTTGCTGTCAAGCATTTTTTGCTTATTTTTTTTGCTTGTTGAATTACTTTTCATTTACTTTGATCGAAAGAAACTAAATGAAATGCAAGTGAATAAAGTTGTGGCAAATATACCTACAATCAGCTGTCCTAATGTGTTTTTTGGGAACCGAAAAATCCAGTTTTTTTTGACAACATATCTCTTGGAAATGTCAAGAAAACTTAGGGCAACCCTTGGTAAAGTCCAACAAATAAAGTTAACAATTTAATGAATAGGACTTTTTTTAAATATAACTTCAACAATTCCAGCTTTTTGAATAATATGGTATAGGTATTATTATTTTGTGTTTGTATCCTCGTGTGTGCCCTTTTCATCGATTTAGAAAATTAATTTTACTTCAATTTTGCTGGGTTTTGCTTACGGTTGCAGTTCTAGTCAATTTTGGACCACAACTTCACTTAATATCTCATATAAGTCGCTCATCAACACTTGGTTGCATTCCCTCACATTAACCTACGCTGCATCTGCATGTGCCCGTCTTAGGTAGCTGAATTGAATACTCAACGGGACAAATTTTCCCCTTGCCCGTAAAGGTTATATAGTGGACCAAAAATATCACCCGAAAATCTTTCACTGAATGCACCCCACCTGAAAAGATCCAAGCTTATTTTGCGATTTTTTCTACGGATAGGAGCAAAGCATGTATTGCTACTATGATAAGGAATTTATACCAAATTATTGCTATGATTTGAGGTTTGTTGTATTGCAGCCAAATAAAATCATGTGACGTTCTGTCGCTACAAAACTGAAAATAATTAGTTCACTATAGTTGATCAATAAAAGAAGCAAGTTCAGTGAACTAATTCGGTCACAAATTACATATAAAGCATAATAAAGCAACTCAGCCCAAGCATTCTTACGGGTACCACCAAGGCGTGAAGGTCAAAATAATCACTGTCTAATCAGTGACATGGGACAATCAACGAAAGTTGGCTAAGGAACACTTAATTAGAAAGCCTAATTGCCTACCGAATGCAATCCTTCATTATAATGTTCCAAATTCGCGTTCCCTTTAAGTTATCAAAACTAAAAAGTTCCTATTTTACCCACCATCCGTTTCCTTTGACCCAATTTTGAGGAAAAAATTGAAAAAAAAAATACTTTATTTTTAACCACCTTTCCACTTTATTCAAATTCAACTTCAACTGGCCCCTTTTACAATACATACATACACAGACAAATAAAGTGCTTGTATAGTAAAAATATGTTAGGTAGGTGGTATGGTAGCTTGTAACTAAAGTTCCTAGAAAAGCCATAGATAAACACCTTCAAGCCGTAGATACCTTACAGTCATCGATAGTTTCTTCAACTCAGTGGACGTGTGCTCCCAAGCAAATTCCGAGTGCAATAAAATTAAACTATACAGTTGGTGTACCTATTTTCTAAGCCAAATGATTATTATCCTTCAAAATGTGTTAAGGATAATAGTGAAACTGATTGTCAAGTGCAGTGTATGCCGCGGAATGAACATAATTTCAAATACCACCCGTTAGTGAATGAAAGCCAAGCTATAGTTTGTGTGATGGTTTTTTTTTTCGTTCATAGTTAAGTGCAAAAGTGCAACAAACTTTACCCCGGTAGGCTATTGATCCTTATTTGCATAACACAATCGCCAGTCATGCAAATTTCTTCGTTTAGAAGGTGTGTTTCTGTTTAGCCGTTGAAACGAGTGATTTAATTAAAATGTACTTTCGGATATATGTATAACGGTTTTTCTCATATGAAATTGTATTTCTGCTTCCTTAAAAAAAAAAGTTTTTAGTTGAAAATATATTTTCATTCATCTTGATCAACAAACTTTTTTGTCAGTCATTGTAATTTTGTTTTAACTGTTATATGAATTTTTCTTTTCAAAACCCTTTTTTTATTTATGTTTCTATCTCAATGATTTGAGGAAAAACAAAAATATACGAGAATCTCGGAGTCTATGGAATGAGGTATTTGATACAAAAGAATTGAATAAGTCATAAAATAAAAATGTAACAGACCAAACGACCCAGGATTATGCTTTTGTTTTTAATAAAATTATTTGTATGATTATAAGGAAGTAATTTTTGTTGGAAATGTTGCATGCTGGGAGTGATGCTATATTCACAGTGCCATTGTATAGATATTAGCTACTAGAAACGAAGCCTGAGGCACCAGGCAACTCATGAACGAAATTATTAAAAATGACTTAAACGAGATTTGGCATAGAACCTAATAAACAAATAAGGAAAATATATTTTAAACTGAAGTGAAGTGAACTAAAGTTTTCAGAAAAAGCTTAAGACTATAAAGAAAATACAGAATTTACTTTGCCTTACTTAAGGCTCTTATTTTTGTGCCTCTAACAATCATAGCTTACCAATATTTTCGAAACAAATAAAGGACTATATTCCTCCACGTACAGATACACTATTTCGGCGCGTTATTTTCGTGCAAACCATGCCAATCGGTTGATAAATGTTAAAGTTATTCAAGTTGTCATAAACTGTTATAAAAGAAGGCTCACCCGTTATAAAAACCGTTCAGAAAACTGGTGACTGGCACCTATTTCACTTCGTGAATCAAACTGTATGGATCCAAAATTTGAACTTGACATAGTAATAACGTGAATAAAATTTTAACTTGAATAAATTTAATTCAAAATTAGAATATACATACATAGGTTAAGCTTCATACTATAAAAAATGTTAAGAAAAAGAATTATAGAAGGGTCTTCTTAATAACTTCCTTATAACCTTCAAGTATGTAGGTACATATTTTGCTCAAAACGAAAGCAGGAAGACCGAACTTAAGAAACATGTTTCTCTATAAGTACCTACATATGTACCTACCTGAAAAATTTAAATTTTTATTGAATGTTAAAGTCAAGGCTACTCAATAATGTAAGCGGATAGTTGCAATTATATCTGACATATTGAAGTCCGAACAAAAAATCAGAAAAATGAACACACCCTAACTTCCCATAAAATTAATTAAAAAAAAGTGCCTTTACTCAGAATTCAAAACAAAAGTTCTACGTCAGTTATCTGAATATAAAACCAATGTCTTCCAATTAATAAAACAATTAATAAAAGCATTCGATTATGAGTCCTTACTAGCCAAACAATGTTGTTTATCAATGAAAAAAAAAAATTAAATATTAATTTGACCTATTTTCGAATAAAATGCATTTTCCTTCAAACTGACATTAATTTCAGTTGACAATAATTATTATCAAACTGTCCACAACAATTAATCGCAATTGAAAGATCAAAAAACCTGCTCCAATTCGAAAAACTACGAAAACACTACACGAAATTCCAACCACAAGCCCACCAAACACACCACCCACACTCCGCGCCGCGCCGGCTGCGCCATCACCGCCGTGTCAGTTGTAGTGTCAGGTCAAATTTATTGGTTTTTCTTGGTCTATATAATAAAATAGAATCGAATTCGAATTTTATTGATTTGGTTTTACCTATTGTACTACCACAAGTAACCTCTCCTGTCCCTTGCAGCCTGCTTAGATCGCATGTCCTTCGGTCATGTAGTATGTACTAGACTACATGGCCTGCTGGCTCTTTGGAAATATGAATTGTCCGTCGACTTGATAAGGACATGCAATGCAATCATCATTAAAAATTTATCAATCTACTTTTGTATGTATTCGTTTGTGTTTTGTGTATAGCTTCGGTCAAATTGTCTAGTAAGTAGATTGCACGATAGACAATAAAGGATTCAGTGCTTTTCCAGAGCGATATAGTGAATGACTTCCTTGGAAAAATCCAAATCGCGTTCATGTTGATAAATTTAAGTGACAGTATCAATAATTATAAGGAATGTACGCGGTGATTTGACAAACAAGTAGTTACAATTTTTAACTGTCAATTTGTTGAAAACCGGTCATCAAGATGGACTCTTTGTATTTCCTGTATGCATCACTCAAATGCATGACTGGCAAATTTTTTAAAATAGAGAAATAATTATTTCAAACAAATATAAAAGACTGTTTCCTAGCTCATTTGTGTTTTATTGAACTACTTGGCTGTGTGTGAGACATTACATTTAATTATATTTATATATAAAAAGTGAGCATTTGTGAAGTTCCATAGTGCACCGAAATAAATAATGCCACCGAAGAGGAAAAAACGTTTTCATGGATTGTATTACCATTCATCGCCTCCAAGGGGTAAGTTGATTTTAGGTTTCATTTAAGCATATTTGTGAGTCTTACCAAATTTTTGTTTTGATTAAACTCGTAACCCAGTGTTCTTACAGTTAATTTAATTCCGATCACTCGGGCGTATTAGTAATAAAATATTACATTAAAAACATGCAGGCACGTTCTCACGCCCGCCGTTTGTTTGTCGACATTTCCAAGTTAAAGATTCGGTTCACCTGCATGCATTCTTTCATTCATGCATGCAGAATTAGTTTTCGACTACAACACCATCAGTTTTCTAAGTCTTATTAAATGCCTCATACATTCTTTGGTTTTGAGTCTTCTTAATTTCATGATATAAACCGATTTTAAATGAATTCGAAATACTTAAAAACTGCAAAGAATGGAAAATAATTTGTAGGCTTCGAAGAATGCAATCAATCAAAAAATTGGTTATTTTGATTTCATTTAGATGTCTACCCGAAAATAATTACATTCAAACATAGTTTCATAATTTTAAAAAAATACGTTTTTAAACTTAAAAAAAAAAAAGAAACCAATAATGCGATTCTTATTAAAGTGTTATATACTCTCGAAACATTACTACCTAATGCTTGGTACCTGAGACCTCGAATCCTGAGATTTTCACAATAACAGAATCCATACGTTTGCGTTTCTTTCTTTCCCAGCAAAATGTTTGGTTCAAAAACTTTTAAATTGATATTTAAAAAAAAAAAAAAAAACAATTCAAGCATAAGAAAAAAACAAGGCACTTGTTGTTATGAGTATTAAGTAAAATTATGACTTTAGCTGATTCCAACTATTGAGTTCCTTTTGACTTCCTTTTTATGGTTGATCGATCAAAAAATAAAATAAACATGCACATATTATGTAGGTGTGCACAAAAGTCAACCTTACCCGTGTTCAATAAAGGATTATATACAATAAAATGTTTCCTTCCGACGCGACGGCATTGTCTTTTGCGTGTCAATCGCAATACCAGAGACAAATAAATACAAACACTTTATCCTTAATTTGTTTTCGTTTGTTTTTCATTTGATTCATCAACGAGGTGCTGGTTTGTATAGTTATCCAATTAAACAAATTGCGGTCTAAGAATCGATGTTCATATAAAAATATGTCCTTGAATGTGAGAATATGCCCAAAGGAGTGACAGATAGAAGAAATTGTTGTTGTTCGCATGTTGTAAAAGAAATTTTGAAGAAACGTGTCAATGCGCTTCGTTAATTAAGCAATAAGCTAATCAATCAGTCGATATATCGTAAATTGAAGGTATAAGGTCAAGGTTTCAAATTTCATGCAAATACATTTAAAGGACCGGACACATCAATGAAATAAGTAGATAATATATACATTTTTTATTGTGTTGAAAAGATACTTAAATTTATTAAATAAATAATATTAAATAAGTTCACCTAAAAAGGGTTCACAAACATAGCTTAACTCATCCCATGTTTAACCTCATTCATTAGCCGATGGCATGTATTGGGACACGATTCGAAGACATAATGTGAACGATATACATGTGAAATAAACATTCCAAAATGCTGTTGAATATTCTAACCCATGGATAAATATCAATAAATCGATAAGCTCTTTACCGGTTCATTAATACGAAATTATTATCCTTTTTCTATCTTACATACGTGTCAAATGAAATTTCGGGGTTAACGAATCTAATTACCAGTGGAAGAATTTCAGAGTTAGTATAGCAAAAGCAGCCAAAGGAATCGGAAGTTTTTTTTTTATTGATAGTAACATTCAAGTAAAAGTTTTAAAAACAATTTACGGTAAAATCATTTTACTTATCTAGTCTGCAGTTTGAGAACTCATACACTTCAAATTAAAAAAAAAAGAATGGATTGAAAAAATATTTCTTCTTTGATCTTATAAGCATGATTTGTTTCTTATAATGTTACGCTACCAAATTGGTTTAAATGTAAATTTGTGACTTGAGTTGTACCTACATTATGTGTCTTATCCTAAATGCTAAAAGATATTATATCGGTGGAGAATCACGCAGAACACATTCCATCCTAGTTTAGTTTTTATAACTACCACAAGAAACATGCTTTTCTAATATACATACATATGTATCTCATCAATTTTTCAACACCTTCAAAGTTGATAAAAAAATTTTGTGCAGGATAAAAAAATATTTGCTATTTAAGTAAATCGTTTTAAAAAATAATTCTCCAAATCACAACGCTATCATTTAAACTTTATTCCGTAAACAGTCTTTCTTTAACTTTAAATAGTGGAAGGTTGTTGATTTGTCAAATGCGTTATGATCGCTGTATTTAATTAAGTAAATTGGAATTTGTTTAAAGAAATAAATGTATGTTTTAATAATAATTTGTTTCACTTTATTCTTTTTTCAGTTTTACCAATGAACGGCCAGGTACCAGTTGATACAAAGAAGAAGAGCGCTGATGGTAAGATTATCAAATTAAAAATACTTCCATTTTCAATTATTATACCGTATACTCGTATATCGTATGATTAGCTCATTAAACTCCGATTTAAACAGCATTGTGAATTGGGGTATCATAAATCGTGTGGAGTTTAATGCGTCGAAAACTCAATGCTGTCTTTTGTCGTTAAAGCTAAACAAACCCCCCATGCCATGAAAGCTATCAGTACTCGGTATGTGTATCAGTGACAATCTTCGTTGGAATGACCACATACTTGAGATTGCCGAAAATGCTGCAAAATGCTTAGGCTTCCTTAATAGATGCAAGAAGTTTTTAACCCCTTCTGATCTGGCTACAATTTACAAACCGTTTATACGCCCAAAACTTGAGTATAACTCCCATTTCTGGGCAGGTGCTTTTCAAACTTTCTTACACCTGCTCGACAGAGTTCAGAAAAAAGTATTAAAATTGATAGGAGAGAGAACAATTGTGAAGATATTTCCATCCCTTGAACATCGTCGAAATATTTCATGTCTTTCCTTATTTTACAGGTTCATCTACAAAAAATGCTCACTCGAGGTAGCTAGCTGCGTTTCACCCCTTAAACATTCCCGCGTTATACTGGTCTTGTTAGGAACGCTCATCAGTTTACACTTGAGCCAAATTTCGGACGTACCGTGAAGATTCCTTCTTCAGCCGTACAACACGAATGTGGAATAAATTGCCTGGTACAGCTTTCCCTTGCCATTTTGTTTTTTAAACATTCAAGACCATTCATCGAAATCACCTCCTTTCCCTTGCGCCCTAATTTCCTATCGTTCGCGCTGTGAATAATCATTAAAAGGGCTTTCCAAAATACTTGAGCGCGTGTGCCATTAAAAAAAAATGATTTTGAATTTCAATCAATCGAGTCAAATCTTAAATGTTTTATCGTGAGATAATGGAAAAGTGGATAAAACCATAACATAAACATAACGTTTTAAAACTTTGCTGTAGAGTTGCATTACTAGTTCCTTCACCCTGCTTTTACAACTCAAATTAATTAAACAAACTTTCAATTATTATTTTTTATTAGGTATTTATTTTATATATATTTTATCCGTGTTGTCGTCATCTCACTAAGCGTCGCAATCGAATGAATGAATCCTTGAACACGAAAATATTCACACTACAAAAGAGAGCAAACGCCTCTCCATAATTCGTCCGTCTCCTAACCTGTAATACTACATAACCCTTTCATCATATTTTTAACTATTAAATAGAAAAAAGTGCGGAAATGAATTCTATAGAAAAAATATTTAAATATTTAAATATATCGTATTTCCTATCGTATAAAAAATTAGCTATTCGCTATTTCTTATTTATTAAATGAGTTTTGATTTTTTTTTATATTTTTTATGTGCATTAAAGTAATTTGACCTTTTAATCAAAGTTTATTAACTGAGTTTTTAGTATAACTTTTGAAATTGTTTTAATTCTAGAAAATTTAACTTGTCAAAATATCTCAAACCAATGAAGCTGATTTTAATTCTTTGCGATTTTTGTTGAATGAATCCACCAAATTATCCATTGTAAAGCAAATTTCTATAAAAAACTTCCACAAGCATATTCAATAAATTCTGAAAATCAGTCAATTGGTATAATGACTTAACTCCACTAGTTTTTTTTCTACTTGAAACAAATAACTATCCTCTAGGAAACTATCGATGGCAAGCTTGTTTTTTTAGTTTTTTTTCGGTAAAAACGTGTTTTTGATCAAACTATCCATAGTTTAACTTCAGCCCTCCCAAACCCTTCAGTATGCCAATCATTAAATCCTTCAATGTCAGTAGGTCAATCTTTACATATATGCATTCTTTTGAAACTAAATGTAGTATCAGTCACTAATGTGCACGAATTATTTTCCACTTACATGAGCATGAGCATTCTTTTTCCATCTAAAGTTCTAAAAAAAGGGTTTTCGGAATTTACAAAATAAAAAAATGAACCCAACGTAAGCCGATATAAAATTGCATTATAAAACGTTTTATTGGCGCAATAAAATCTATCAACCCTATCGGCGGCGGGGGGCCGGAGGCGGTGCATTGCAGTCAGTCTTTCGTTGCATGACTTTTATTTTATTGGTGCAACGAGTCCATGGATTAACCTCTATTTGTGATTCTGATTTCCCTTGTATTTATCCTGAATAATATATGAACACGAATTCAAATTGATTTTGATTGAATACTGGTGATTGGTGCAACATGCAAACGAAATTGCAATTTCTTTTCCAAGAATGAAAAGTTTAACATTGTAATTGCTGTTTCTTTCAAAGATTTTTCCATACGATTGTCCACAATTCGTATATGGATGCACGAAAAAGATATTGGAAAATTGACAAGAGTCCTGTGGGCGGGTCAAGGAAACCGATTACGACAGCAGGCGAGTACAAATCCGAAAGTGAAGCGATTTTTAGCCGCAGTTCCATATGTTATGGTATATAATCTAATCTAATTCCGTCAAGGCTATTTCTTAATAGTTTTGCTCCATTTTAGAATTCGATTAAGGATGTCCATCAATCGGTTGTCGACAATAGCTTGGAAACTCTTCAAGCGACAATGGAATCACCAGTTCCACCGGCACTTATTACGTGTAAGGATGCGAATGGGTTAAATGTGATACACAAAGCAGCAGGCTTGGGCCATACCATGATCTTGGAATATTTACTAGGTATCTGGCCAGATGGCGCTCATGAGACGGATATGACAGGAAAAACGCCTTTACATTGGGCTGCTAGTGCCAAAAACAATATGCGATGCTATACCCTGCTGACACAAGCTGGATGCGAAGAAGATGCCTTAGATTATGTAAGGGGAAGGTGTTGTATTAAATAAACGATAAACATTTCTGATGTATTCTTATTTTTAGAAAATGAAAACCCCAGCTTATTACAAGCAAAAACACAACGAAATTGAACGCTCTTTCCTAACATTGGTGCCAGAAGCGCCACGTGTTTCACAGGATATTCCCATAGATTGGGAGGCTTTGGCTAGTGATGAGAGTGAAGATAAAAAGGTTAATAATTATAAAACAATATAATAAGGGTGTATAAAATTTTATAATTTTTTTTTTTTTAATTTAGAAACCTGAAATCACGATTCCAAATGGAAGACGACAGTCTGATGCTGTGGGAAATAATGTTAATCTTCTAACATCTCGCTCTGAAGCAAATAGCATTGAGAACACATCAGAACCGGATCTTTTCCAAGGGTATGTACTTTTATTCATATATTATAAAAGATAAAGACAATAAATTGATTCGATAAATTAGTCACATAATCAAATGATCCAGCATGAATAGTTGATTGTTAGCAAGGTATCGTTATTTAAGTTAGTGCTTGCTTTTGGAATAGGTTTTTTTCATTAATTGTTTGTTGCCTAAATTAAAACAATTAAAATGGTAGTAATTATTGTTAAAGAAAGGGAGAATATGAAAGCCTTAATTGAAGTAATATTACTTTGGCTGACGAGCAATTAAAATTAAGTTTAAACAAAATCCTTTAATCTTTTGATGACCCTAAAGTTCCTGAAATGCCTCATCAAAGTTTCGTCTATGAATCTATCAACCATGAGTGATAAAAAGCTACTAAAAATCGGTTGACGATAGATGAACAAATTCTGCATTTTTCATCTTTGCTCTTGCTTATTTTATGTATAACCAATTACATTTTTACTTGCGATGTATAAGGCAAGTTATGCATTCGTAAAAAAATCAAAAATAAAAATTTGACAATCAAACATAACATTACGATGATAGAAAAGCCTAAAAAAGTGGGTCCGACAATTCTGTCTGTCTTTATCGGCACCTACAGCCTAAACGACTGGACCGATTCGCTTCAAACTTGGTACATAGTATTATTATGATGTCATACAGAGGGATTTTGGCATTCTAGCTCCAAAACTAACGGTACCTGCCATATGATTTTTAATGAAAAACTCACTTATCTCAAAAAAGGCTCCTACGATTTTGATAAAACTTTCTGAATGGTATTTTTTGAGTAAACTTTATGTTTTGACTGGAACAGATTTTTCAGGAAAAGTCTTATAACGGTACCTCCCATAGGACCGGTTTTCGATGAAAATTTTAATACAAAAGCTCTTTTATAAACGAAATAATATTAGGTAATGAAATTTGAGTTTTTTTTTTTAAAAGTTAACTTTTTTTTAACTTTTGGTTTTTTCAAAAACGGTTTGCTTAAAATGTCTGCTTTTTGATAAGAACTTTAAACCGCTAAATGTTGACATACTCTGGAATATGTTTTCGAAAAGTTTAAAAAAAACCGTTTTTTTGAAAAAACCGGTCCAACGATTTTGAAAAAAAAATTCCTTAAAATTCAAAAAAAGTAAAAGAAATCTGATTACTTACTTATTAAGTGATTAATAAAATTTCATATGATTTTTTAAATGCTTTTTTTCCCAAAACCTCAAGTCCCAAGACCATTTTGACAAATTAGAGCAAGTTCATACGACCCAGTCGTTCACACTTTATTTTTCTTAAATTTATTGTTCAAGAGTGCTATTAGTGTCATATAGTTCTTTTGGCTTAAGATACAAAAAGATTAGTTTACATGAACCATGTGTCATTTTTTAAAGAAGTCCTTAAAAAATTATTATTATTCAAAAGTATTATTATTTCGCTATTTTAAACATAATCGTCAGAACCAGGACTAGGATGATTCTCTTGTTTTGTGATTTGTTAAATTCGAAGAACTGTCAAATACTTACTGTCTACTAAGCAATTGCAATCGAGCGGTTTATATTTTTTACTCTTCTCATACAGAGTTTTGATGGTTTTTTAATTTGGATTGAGCAATGGATTATGATATCTGTTCACAATGATGTTTTCAATAGACGCATATGTTTGTATATGATGCTGTTTGCGGAAAAAAGAAACTCAGATATTTGTTGCTATAGATTCACAACAATCGCAACCTCTTTTAAAGAAGATAGCTTACAAAAATACAAAAATTAGATAGCTTACGGTTCTCGAATATCCTATGCTTTAGAAGAATTTAAGATATACTAAGGAAAGGGCAATGCATGGCTTGGTAATTGCTTTTTACAACCAGGTTCGGTTCGCATGCCGCCTTTTAAATATATGAATATATATGTATATATATATTGAAAAATATATAATTAAGCTTAATGCACCTTTTCTTATATATAAATGAAAAACAATTCTATTTCAAAAAATAAAAGATACAGTACCACTGAGGATCAACCGACGACCCCCTCCGAGGAACCTGATGAAACACATGAAGAAGTTGATGACCCACAAGAAAATAGTCACTTGACAAATGTTGAAGCCGAATCTAATCCACCAACTCCCCCGAAAACCCCAGAGGAAAAATCAAATGAGGAAGATGTCTTATCTTCGAAAGATCCAGAAAAACTTTCAGATGACGAGGTAATTTTGTTTTGATTGCACTGCTTTGCTTAGCTTGATTTTTTTTTCATTTTGAATTCCAAAGCATGATAGTATTGATATCAAAAAATTATTTAAATTCGCTTTGCATGGTAAAATTAATTAAATAGACAATAAGAACAAAAAAAAACCATTGTGAGTGTGTTTGCATAATATCAGGTTGAAGGCGTTCAAATTTCCAGCAAAACCTTTAATCAAAAAGTAAGCCATTGTCGGCGAGGTTTTTTCCTTTTTCAAAAATTTCTTCACCATCTTTTAATTTGTTTGAAAACAATTTAAACTATTTTTTATAATTACGATTGGAATTTTTACGAATTTGTTGCATATTAATGAAAGTTGATTTGATCGCTTTCGATAACCTTTGCGGTGTGAGTTTTTGGTATTATTTTTTTCTTTTATGAAAATATCACAAACTTTAGAAAAAAATCAGTCGACAATTGTTTACTTTTACAGAATGTTTCGAATGCTTTGAATGATCAGAATAACAACGAAGCAAATGGTATAGACGAAGCAGAAGATATAAAAAGTGACAATAATGTTGAAGATGGCGATAGAGAAGCGGTCGATAGTGATGAAAGCCCCAAAGGCATCAACAGTAAGGACGATACACATGATGAAGAAAATGAAAAAAAAATTGATGCTGATATTAAAGATCAAGAAAACAGCAAGGATAATGATATTCAAGACCAGAATGCAGCCGAAGAAGGCGGAAATCAAGAAAAGGATGACGAAATAGGGAAAGACGAAACCAATAATGATGGAGAAAAGACTGATGTTACCGCTAGTATTAACGATGACAATGAAATAAATAATGAAAACAAATCTGAGAAATATATTGAGAATGCAGAAAAAGAAGAGGAAATTGAGAATAAATCAGAGGAAATTCCGAATCACATTCAGAACGGAACCAATGACCCGCAATCATTACCAACAGGTTCCTCAGGCCATGATACTCAATTAGAAAATCCTCCATCAGAAGGACAAAAACTGTTAATTGAAGAACCTTCAATTACATCGGAAACTATAGAACCTGAAGAAATTGAGTCAGAAGAAAAACAATCGCAAGAGCTTTTAAAAGAAGAAACTGCATCCATAGAATCATCTCCAGTTGAATCCCCATCAGAAAATCCGCCTCTTTCGGAAAGACCGAAATCAAAAGGTTCCGAAGCTGGATCATCTCATTCCAATGACTCGCGTCCAGACACAACAGTGAAACAAAGTGATACTGATGAATCAAAGAATAATGACAAACATGACTCCAAGCATGACGATACTGCAGAGCAGCATAAAGAAACAGATGATGATGATGATGATGATCAGGTACAATTTGGAAGCCTTTAAACATATTCCCATGGAAATTTTGGATATGTTCTATTACCTTGTTTGATTGGATTCCTTTCAATTCATAGTTCCTGCAATCTGGTTTTTTGTCTAACAAAATTACCTTAAAAAAAGCTACATTATATACATTTGTGAAGTCTATCATATTTATAAAATATTTCTCTCTTTTGCACCCATATAAAATAATAAAAATTTGAACTATGTAAACTTCTTTGCATACTTTTAAGTGTTCTAGTGGCAAATTATAATCATTGTTGTCCTTTTTTTTGTAAATGTTGAATTGGAAATTATGTAATATACGTATAATAACTACCAGAGTGGAAACGAGTTTACACTTTTCTCTTTTTTCTTGTGATTTGTGTCTTTCTATTTTAAAAAAATTTCAGAATATCATGATTAATATTTACTACACTAAACTTAATGATGATCTTATAACAATCTAAAACTATTGCGAATGGGATATTTGTAGGGGGGCCTCTAAAAACTTGTTCTCCTATAACCAAACTGGATAATGTTGACTCATTCGGCTGGCTAAGAGAGCTTTACATTATGAACCATTAAAAGTAACAAGAGCCTAGTTGCTTCAAATAGATAAACCATATACATGTGTCTTATCACGTGGGATATCCGTGACTATGAGGAAGATGGTGCTTGCAGAAATTAAAAAATGCCTTTTGATTTCCTATTTAAGATTTTTTACTTGTAAGACTTATTTTAAAAGATAGACAACTCATTCTAGAAATGAGACTTGAAACAGCATCAGAACAAATGAGCAGCAACCACAGACGTTTTATTCACGCAAGACTTTTAATACGTAGGGAAACTAAAGTAATATGAACTACTTTCAGTATAATAGTTTATTGAAAGTAACTTAATGATTCTGTTTTTTTTTTTTCAATTCTATTTGCGATAATGACTAATCAATCCAGTAATGAATTCGTCAAAAATTAAGAAAACAATCAAACATGGCATTACGATGCGAAGGTAGGTCAGTCAGAAAAAGTAGTTCGGAAAATCCCTTCTTCCAAGATTTTGATGAAATGTTATAGTCTTCGATTGGAACTGACCTAGTTGTGCAATTTATTTTCGGCGAAATTATAATTGTAAATGCTTATTATACGCGAAAATAAGAAATTAGTTTAATACATAAATGGAAAAAATAATTGAATTTTGCCCGATGAAAAGAGGTCTCTTTACATTTCAATTGGTTTTTTTTTTTATCAAACGACATCAAGGTATCTCTTCGCGATACACTAAATAAAAGTTAAAAAAAAAATCTACAAAATCTTGAAACACGGTATATGTATTTCAAAAAGAGGAGATGAGTTGCAGGTAAGATAAATGAAGTAATGACGTTCTAATAATGTTTAAAAAATCTGTTCCTTACTTAAGTGCATGATTCTTCTTAAATGAAGCATATTTAAAAAAATCGTATTATCTCCTGTATCAAATTAATAACAAAAAGCTAAATTTCTATTATGAATAAATTGTAGTATTGTATTACTTACATGTTGTATTGCATATGTGTCGTATTTTTATTTACATTTTACGTTTTTCTGTGGCAAAAATGCAAAATTCAAACATCCACTTCGTAAATAAGAAAAAAAAAAAAAAACTCAAATAGTTCCAACCATAAAACAATATACCTACTTTAGGATGTAGAGATTGATACTATTGATACACCACATCATGACCAACACCCACAAACTGACGAAAATGAAAATAATCCTACGTTTGATGATAAGATGACATCTGATTCACCAACTTCTGCATTGGCGATTGAAGGCTTCATTCGTGGCGATTCAGAGGATAATCAAGTTCAGTCAGAAAGTGCAGCTTACTTAGATGATGAAGTATACATTTCTATTTTAATCAATTTCTTTTCTTTTTTTTTTGTAAATCTATTGATTATTTTTGCCACTTTACTTATAAAATATACACTTAAGTGTTAGCTTAATTATTTATTATATTTTTTTTCTTAAATTTATTTCAAGCGCACTGTAATACATATATGTGTTTTGAACTTTTACTACATTGTTTTTAAATACGATGTTATAATACTTTACCCAGGAACAATATATTGAAGCAATTATAGACTCTGGTGACATGGAACAACTTGCAGCGATTGTTCTCAATGGTGATGGTAAAAAGATTTTGAATCGTAAATCTTCAAAACCAGAGATTCAAGCCTTTTTGAAAAATGTTCCAGCCTACATGGTTAATATTATATTTTTTTAAAGGAAAGTCTGAATTTTTTAATTAACATATAGTGTCTCTTAGGATAAAATATCACGTGTCCATGAAGCAGCTAGGCAAGGAACCCTATATCAGTTACAAGCTGCACTTGATAGACGAAAATTCGCAATTGCCAAAGATGAAAATTCACCTTGTGGAGCATCACCCCTGCACGTAGCTGTCCTTTTTGGACATGCAGGTGAGTTATTGTTTAAAGGATAAATTGTGAACTTTGCAGAAGCCAATCTATAGATGTATAAATTTTAAGGGAGTACAAATTGGAACCGATGATCAATTTCCAATTCTTAATGGCTTAAGGTGTTTATTTAATTATAATTTAATTTATTAAGACAAGAACAGCTTAAAATTGTGAATTAAGGTTCAAATTAATTGTGAAAGCAATGACAATGTTTAGATCCAAAGTTACAAGAAGTCTGTAATTTACATTAGGCGTACCAACTTTATTTTTCCTTTTTAATTGACTTTGATGATTTTAAATTATGTGCTTGACGTATATTGTTTACTCAATTTGAGGAAAGGCTCTGTATTATAATAATATTAACCAATCTACTATGGAAGCTGAAATGGAACAATGTTGATTTGCTTGACAGCAGTAACATCAGTAACATCAAGGCCATCTTTGTTTTTTGATGCCCAATCACAATTAAATTGACACTAAAGTTGAAGAAGTGTGATTTTGTATACTGCTCCTTGCTAGGTTAAATGAATTGATTTTGATTGCTGGCAAAAAGAATGATTTCCCACAAATAGCAAAAGAAACAATTTTGTATTTGCCGATTAGTTCAATAAGATATATATAAATGCACATGAACACAATAAAGATTAATGGCTTGTCTGCTTAAGGATGATTACATATTACATGCAAAACAAGAACACCTCCTTGTTTTAAAATCTTACTCGAAAATGTAATTATCTAAAAACTAGCTGTGAATTTGCACACTTCCTATAATCAGTGTCAGAACTGATCTAGTTCAAAAAACATGCAATAAACTAATAACAACCCCAGAAACCTCCCAAAACCTGGAAAACACTAATAGTCCCGACGGCGACGATGAAAATAAACGTGCCCGCCATCATCATATCATTATTATTAACGTTTGCTCCGCTTATTTGTGTATGTGTAATTAAACCAAGAGTTATAGCCCCAATATACCCCTGAGTCATATAATTGAAAATAATAAATCGATAAATTGTTTATCTTTTGCTTTTTATACCTTCCCGCCATCACAGATATCGTTCGTTATCTAGCTGGAAGATTTCCGGAAACTACTAGCGCTGTGGATGACGACGGCCGAACGGCGCTTCACTATGCTGCAACAATAAACGACAATGGACATTTCTTTAACCTCCTATCGCATTTGGGAGGCAATCCCAAGGCAACGGACAAAGTAGGTTACATAAAAGAATACATTATTTAATGCTTCTAATTTTGTCGTCCTTTCTAAATTGCTTGTACATACATATAAGTGAACCTTTTCCTTTAAAATCAATAATTTTGTAGAAATAAGTTTCGTGACCACAAAATTTGTAGATATACTGTCCCACCTGCTCCTCCACCCGTTATTTAAACAAAATTATAAAAAGTTAACTTAAAAATTCTCTATAACATTGCCTCTACATAAAAGTGTTTGTATTTGTCATTAGACTTAACCAACAATTCTTCCATTGCAGCTTGGGAATACAGCAGAGTTCTATATGAACGATGAGCAGGCCAAGCATGTCCTTACATACAGCCAGTTGTTGAAACGATTTGGAGCTGAAGCGCTCGAGGATGAAATGCTAAGCGATCAAGGTATGGTCTTGTCATGCCTATGGCCAAGTCGAATTAATTATTAAGGGTTGTGAGTGTGTGTGCATGTGCTGGAGCTAAAGCTAGAGTAGGGGTGGCTTGCATTGTGTTTTTTATAATACCATTGTCATTTTGTGGAATACCGTCAAAGCATTCGCTGGCTTCATCCTTTATTATACTCGTAGCACGACATTTGCGTGTGTGACTTCAATTCTATTCAACCACAACGTCTTGTTTTTATCTCTATACTTTCATATGTATTTATATTTTATTGAATTTTTAAAACAATTTATTTTCTTAGTTTAAAATTGTTTTGTCCAAAAGAGTGAGAATGTTCTTTTTTTTATTGTATTTGTGTTTTTGAAATTATCGAAATGGCGGAGTAGTATAGTTTTAAGAACAGATGATTCAAGACAATATTTAATTTGTTAAAACATGTCGAAATCAATTATAATGGCAAATGAACAGTTATTGCAGCATTTAATCAATAATATTGACGATGTATTTGGTATGTATGAATTTCGTTGGATTAAAGTACATTTTTTTTTGTATTTTTCGCATTTTTTTTTAATTATGTTTTCTTAGATTTGTATAGGTATTGTTTTTGTTGTTTTTTTAAAGTAAATTGTCAGTGTTCATTACTTTTGTTTAGTGCGTTTTCAGCAACGAAAGTATTGTTACTTTTTATAAGGAGTATACAAAAATAGGTATACTTATTCAAAAAAAACTTTATTGTCAAAAAGTTCAATAAAAAATGTTGGCGTTTCATCAAGGAATCTCACTTTAGCATCATCATAGCTTATGTACAATACACCTTATATAAACTCTATGGCAACACTATAAAGAGAACAAAATAAGGATTTTAATAATTATTAAGAAGGAAATGATTTTTAATAATTTTTTTTTTAATAAAGTCAACTAAGTATACTAATTATCGACTTGTTGAATTATTGATTCAAAATGGCTTTATATGGCCTTTATTTAGTCCAACATTCGAAGGTCAAATAACTGAAATAACTATTATATTTGGTTTAAATTTATTGATTTTTTCATTTTGTAAACTTCTTGGAATGTTTAATTTATTTTTTGTAGGTACTCTATCGATAAATTGTGTATAAAAGATGCATTTTACTTCATCCAGGTGAGGGTCTAGTACTATAAAGGTTTAATTAACTGTCAATTTGGTTTTCCAAATGAGTGATTACAAAGCCTAATCCTTTTCTTTGTTTCAAAGATGGTGTATTTAATTCCTTGTATCCTTTTTTTAACCAGACTCATTGCAGCTGGATGAACGTGGATGATGCTTTCTATGTTGTACAAATAATGAAATAAAAGGCAAATCTCGACAGGGTTCAAGGAGGTTATAGTTAATTGCAACGAACCAATACCAGCTTACTGGTCACTCCATTGTGACAGGCGTTCAAGCTTGATCTTTTACTTATGCTTCAAAATAGAATTTTGTATTTTTCGCAACAAAAATTCAGAAGAAAAGATTTAAAAGCTGATTTCATGTTCGGCATGGGTAATTAAAAAACCCAACAGAATGGAAATAGATTACAAAATTTGAAAGGGTACTCCTCTTGTCACAGATCTTACGTCTCATTAATGTTTGACCTGCTTTTTTTGTTTTGTTTATTTTAACACTATCATCATGGACTTTGAAATTCTTGGACTCCAAGAAGATTTGTGGATGCTATACAAAATATAAGTGTTCGATTTCAAACAACACTATTTCAAGGTCTTACAATGGTTGATGTTTTTTCATGTAGAATTACAAACATGGGAATTATTGACAAGAAGTTATTCATTCCCAAAAACCCAATTTTCCGAAAGGAATACGGGGAAACAAAACTTGAACTTTTTAGCAGAACATTTATAGTTTGCCCCTAATTTTTCCAATAACAACCCTTCTTGTACTGTACACTGGTACATAGTATTATAGTTGAAGGACATTTTATTTCTTTAGCCCACCCCTAGAAGGTTTTCCAAATCAACTTTACAGCACTTTACATTTGTCACTCATTGAACACTTTTATGTTTGTCAATATAACGTTTCGTCCATAAACCTAAATCCTTTTAACAGCACTGATAACATACTTGAAACAACAAAATAAAACACACAATATTACCGCCCCCTCCTCAGTGCCGGATGATCTGCACAGTTCTCGACGAATTATGCTGGATACTGATGTTGCCACAACCCTAGAAAGATGTTTTTCTGTAATCAAAGAATCAAGCAAATGCCTTAGCAGTGCAACAGCTTCAGCTGTGGCAACTCAAAGCAAACCAAGAAGTTCCTCATCTCAACCACTGACAGTAACAAGTTACTTGGGCAAATTTCTTCGTCGGAGTGTATTCGATAAAATTAAAAAACGTCAAACTCGACTTGATCATAATTTGTTCGATGTAATTTGGCCGGCAATGAGGAAGGTTGTTAGAGATCGAAGATTTGACGAAGATCTGAATGCTGGAATCATAGCACCTGACTATGACGTTTATGTAGTTTTTCAAGAGTTTCTAGTGCCACTAATAAAGGATATGCATTGTCTCAACATAAGCAGTGAATTTAAGCCTCATCCAAGGATTAATTACTTTTCGGTATCAAATGGCGAGCGGGTAAAACACATACCATTTGTATTGAACGATGAATCAAAACTTATACTGCAGTGTTCAATTGAATGCTCAAGAAACTTAGAAGGCCTTGAATTGCCATTGAATCTTAATGTTGCACAAATCGAGCAAGCCGAACGAGCTATGATGGGGAAGATATTTACAACGAACTTCGCTAAAGCTATTGGTGATAGGGAAACTGGAAGCTATTACACCCTAAACGAAGTGCTTGAAGATAATTCTGTTATTTTAAAAATGCTACAGGATGCTGGATTATTGATACCAAATTTGGAGGTAAAAGACCGTGCGCAGGAAGCTGAATGTCTGGCTTACAATGGACATTTATGGCCTTATGGTCGGGGGGTATTTGTGAATTCTGAACAGAATCTTGCCCTCTGGTTGAATTGTCAGGAACATCTGAGAGTAATCTGTTCTAATGGCCGAATTGATGCTGCCAATATTGGAAGTGTTTATAGTAAAGTTGGAAGAGCAATAACATATCTAGAAACCCAGTTGCATTTTAAAGAGAGTTACCTCTTGGGATACCTTGCTGCAAGGCCATCTTTCCTCGGGAACGGCCTTAAGATGACAACAACAATACAATTGCCAAACCTAATTAAGGAAATCGATAATTTACGACATTTGTGTTCAGTCCGAGGACTAATCATGATGAGTAGTAACTTTAAAAACTCTGTTCGTCTGGTCAATATGCAAAGTTTGGGAACAACGGAGCTGTTTCTGTTTCGGGAATACTGTACAGTTGTTAATAATATTATTTCACTCGAAAAAGACATGTCGCTTACTAATTCAAAGCATATCGCATCGATGTTAGTCAAAATCTTCAGACGAAAGAAGAATAGTTTAGTTGATCGGACCTTAAACTAAATAATTTCTACTTCACCTAAGCCCTTCACTTACTCGTAGTTTGTGTAGTTCTTATTTTTAAACTTAACATTATGCGGTCGTATTTTTACTCTCGAAACAATACTTTGGTTTCGTATTAAACAAAAATGTTCTTATACAACAAATGTTTTTTTATACTTTCGTTCTTATATGAAAAATAAATATCATCCATCCGCTTCTGAGATGTTAAACTATTATCAGCTTTTTTGAGGGTTAGTAAAGATCTTCAGTTTTAAAAATACTTGTATGTAGATTGATTAGCTTTTTTGATATTTATGATTTGCACTTGCTTATTTATCAATTAATTATAAATCGTAACTATTTTCTAAAACTAATTGGGAGCTCCATGGAAAGTTATTTAATTGTTAATTTGTTTATAAAATTAACAGTTTCATAATTCTGTATGATTAAAATTCTATTTTTTCTTTTGGAAATACTCTATGACCCAAAATCTTTGTACTAGTCAGTTTTCTTTAATTGTAAATATCTGTTTTTGAAAATATTTCTTATGTATTTTTTATATTAAAAATTGGTATGCAACGGCTGATTTCAGCACAACATAGATATATAGTACGTGTAAAAGTTGTTCAATATTGAAACTTACTTATTTTTCACCTTATTCAGTTTCGACTTCACTCATATTTTTGTGTACACGATTGATTTGTTATTCCAAAAACTATAATAAGGTTTGAGAGTAAATATGTTTAACAAAAATAAAAATTCCCGTATTTTAAAAGAGTGTAGAAATGTAGACATGTAAAAACAGTCTTTGTCTTAATGTACAAATTCGCTGAACACTATGAACACTGGATACTATGGATGCACAATATTGTGGACCTACAATTCAAAGATAGAGTATCTTAAAACTGACTTTTTAGAAAACAGATTAAGACTGCAAAGCATTTCGACCGCAAACCCCTGCACAAATTAATATATTATATGTTTTAAAAATTTCAATCTTAGATTGCTAAGGCATTTCCATGTTGAAATTATAAATTTTCTTAATTTTTTGTAGCTAATAGATTTCGAGACTTTGATATGTTTGATTTTTTTAATTTGCTTCTTAAAAATTATTCACCAGAATTAAAATTAACCTGTTAGGTCCAATTTTCTTTTGTTGGTAAAATTCAAACCAAAATTTGGCACGGAAAGTTAATTGAGCAAAACTTGAATAAAGTGATCAGCACAAAACAGTTTCGTGTAAGCCGTTTTAAGATACAATACTTAGAATATAAGGTCAATATGTTAATCATGTCCCAATCACCATTCATTGTCTAAATTTGACTATGTAAATAATCCTTTTTAATTTTAAATTTATTTTATTTTTGCTATGAGCTTTTTTTCGTTTAGAAATCTATGTCCGTAAAAGTAATAAAATCATATATTTCTGCTTAAATTAAAAATGTTGAAGTAAATACTTTATCCGCTTTCTTTTACACAGGCAAAGCTGAAAACTACACTCAGAATGCGATTTTCAAAACTGAACAAGGCAAATATTTGGCTAGTAGTATGTAATGTTTGAATGTGCCTCTTTCGAAAATACAATACAATATTTTTTTTCAGGCTTGGGCGATCCTCTAATTAAAGGCTTAACTGAAATTGCTGATAAACGTCCCACTGATCCTGTTGCATACTTGGCTGGTTTTCTTCAAAATTTTATAAAATCTCGCAAGAACAACCGTGATAACGACACTGGCGATACAAATTCTACAGCGTTGGCAAATTCGGAAGCAGAATTTATAACAACTCCCAAACATACCAACGGGCTCGATTCACCAGCAAAGGTTGAAGAACGCTTTTCCACTCCTGAATCAACGCCAAAGAAGGAAGATAGAGATGAGCATGGACAGAGTATGTTACATTTTGCATGCGCACGATCACACCGTCGAAATGGTCTTTTAAATTTGATCGAGGAGTCTCAAATCGATGTGACTTATAGAGACGAACTTTATCGTACAGCAAGGGATGTATCACTTCAAGCCAATCAGCCTTCAAATGCCAAAGAAATCGATCGCTATGTGCTTTCCTTGGCCGTTGTTGGTAAGAACTTTTCTACAAAATTGAAATGATTTAACAAAAAATATTTTTTTACTTTTAAAGGCGATACAAAGCCTTTCGAAAATATGGCTATAGCTGGATATGATCATATCCTTGATGTTGTCGATGATGAAGGAACCTCTATTTTAGACATGGCTGAGTCAAGAGGGCATGATAAATTGGTTGAGTTTTTCAATGAGCTACGGAATCTTGAGGTAATTTACTTTCAGATTGCAGAAGTTTGGCATGTGCCTTAAGAGATTAATTGTATCTTAGGAAACTCGAGAAGAGCTTCATCAAGCGACAAGAGATGGTGATTTTGAACGTGTTAAAGAAATAACATCATCTCGGAGAGGAAAATGGTTAATTAAAGCCAAAAACTATTATGGTAAGGCATATTCGATAGGTATTAAAGGTTTTCAAACACAGAAAAAAAAAATGTTTTGATCATAAGATTGGAGAAATGTTTTTTAATCAATAGTTAACTAGTTTAGCCAATGCATCATCAATGCCGGAAACATTATCTGTTACACATTAGTCTGTTTGATTTCTATTGATAAGATAACTGATGTCATAATTCGAAGTATACAATAATTTTTTGTAGGTCGAAATGCGATGCACATTGCTGTACTAAAGGAGCACGAGGAAATGGTTGAGTACTTTGTCAACACTTGCTCAGATGCATTGAAAATTGGTGATAATGTAAGTTTTTGTTTTATTTATACAAATACTTGATATTTAAAAACTAGATCTGTCTTATTGTTATTATCTTGAAGTATTTTGTAGGTACTTTTGATTTAACTTAGTTAGGTGAGGTCTAAGATCTTGAAGTTGTCTAATATATATCATTTTTGATAAATGTACATGTGAATCTCTTATGAATAGCTTGTTTGATTTGAAGTTTGGAAAGGTTACACCAGTTGATATCAAGATTCAAGATTGACTTTGATTCAATTTGAAGGAAAATTTATTCTGCCTGAATCAGCAGCTACAACCTTAGCCGCTGGGCAACTTTATGACCCTCTTAACTTAAGTTCGAAAAGTGCTATTCTCTATTAACCAACTAATGATTTGGAATATTTTTCAGTATGCTCGTAACTTAAATGTGGTATCTTATAATTTAATAAAAGAATTTTTTTTTATTTAAACCATTTGGGCCAATGACATAAGGGGCCAGTTATAGCGATAAAAAAAAATCAGAACAAAAATTCAAATAAAAAGATTAGTATGTATGTTATGATTCGATGGCAAACAACTCTCAGAATTTTTTTTCTAATAAAAATTTCAATTATTGGGCTGAAACTTTTATACTAAAAATGCATTTAGCTATTTATTTTTCTGATGGAATTTCATTTTTCGTACCAGCTGGTTGTCATTTCAATTAAAATGGAACAAATTGTTCCACCTGTTCCAATTCATTTTTTGTGTACCCCTGTCAGAATAAAATGTTCGTATACAGTTCTGTCAGAAATTTTTACCTGCGATTATAGGTACTATAAGGCAAGTTATGCATTCGCAAAAAAAAAAATAGAGAAGTCGAAAAAAGTGGTGGGTCCGACAATTCTGTCTAAAAAAAATTGAAAAATGAAAAATTAATTTTTCTCTTTTCTTTTTTTGATAAAACTTTCAGAACAGTGTTTAATGTGCAAATCTTGTGTTTTGGTTTTAATAGATTTTTCAGGAAAAGTCTTATAACGGTACGTCCCATAGGAACGGTTTTTCAAAATCAGATTTTCTCCTAAGCCACTTGACGGATTTCGATGAAATTTTTTATGTAGAAACCCTTTTAAGGGCGAAGTAATATAAATTTTTAAATTTTTGAAACAAAGTTTTTTGCGTTTTATAAAAAAATTAAATTTTTTTTTATTTTTAATTTTTTTAAAACGGTTCAATCTATTTTTTTTAATTTTATTTCCTAGAAGTTGGTATACTCAAGAAAAATTTGGAATACATTTTGGAAAAGTTTTTCAAAAAAAAACAGTTTTTGAAAAAAAAAAATCTGTAAATTCTTAACAATAAACAAAATCATATGGCTTACTTCATTTTTCCCAAAAACGTTTTAACTATTGATTTTTTCCAAAATGTCAAACCCCAAGGGCCAGTCGTGCACTTTATTTTTTTCTTGTGCAGTTCAATCAGAAACATTTTGGGCCAGATTGTTTATTCGCACGCACAATGCCACCAAATGTGACCAGTAACGCAGTGTGCCAATAATTTGTGTGAATTGCTTTGCGCCATAAATTGACCTTAATTCCTTTCTCTGGCTTTCTCTCACCAATGCAACTTTGTTACTCCACTTTATCGAATCCTTCATTATTCGACGATGCCACTATAAACGCTTACCAATAAAAAAAACTCCAGTTTTCATGCTTTTCCAAGTTTTTCGGTTTGGTTTTTCTGATCGTTACAACTGGCCCCTAAGACATTTTAAAAATCGAATGGATGCAAGAACCTTAAATTGAAAGTTTGAGATCATTTTCTTATAGGAATCAAAAAAAGCACCCAAACTTGATTCGATTATCATATTTTATCTTCAGTAAGTGTTTTGAAAGATTGGTCCTCTGATAATCAAATAAATCAAATTTTTCAAAGTGCTACTTTTGATCGTCTTTGTTAAATAGGTCTAAGTTCCTATCTGTAAATCCAATTCTAGTTCATAAGTAAATTTCAGTTAGAAACTAGATTTAGAAATTAGATTTAGTATTGTACTGTAGATTTATGATATTTTATAATTGCTTAAGAACAATTTTTTCGAAGAACTTCAAAACTACACTTTAACCATTTTGTTTCCTAAAATGTATTATAATATTTAGCCAAAGTTTTTATTTTATTTTGTTTGTGTTTTTTTTTTCAAATTGTTTTATCTCTAAAAATAAAATTTAAATAAAACCCAACATACATTTAAAAACACGCATAATCTCTGGATTAATATCAAATTAATTAAACTTATAAAATTAACAACAATCAATATCATTATTCTTACAGTTGGAAAGAACACCATTGCATTATGCTATGGGAACAAATTCTGTAGAAGGTGTTAGTCGAGTGTTAATACGTAAAGGTGCCAAGCGAACAATAAAGGACTTAAAGGGACGTCAGCCAAGCTACTATTTTATAAACAAAGCTGATATATTACGATTGCAAGAAGAAGAGGATGAACATCGTTAAGATTTTCTAATCAATGTTTAGTTCATTTCAATTATAATTCCGATGTTTTTGTTCGAATTTATTGTTAGTAGTTTTATAAGCGAATCGAGCCATATTTTTAATGTTAAATTAATTAAATTGAAGTAATAAAAAGTAGTTGATAATATTATTGTCTTTTATTTTAAAAATAATTTAAAAAAAATTTGAAAAAAAAAAAATTACATACTTCGAGTTTAAAAGCAAAGGCTTAGTACCTTTTCACTTATAAGGAACAAAAATTCGCCAAGAACATGTCATGAAATATTTGTTGTAGGTAATGAATCCGAACCGGGAAACTATTTAAATTTCAAAAAATTATTTAATTTCTTGTTTATTTTTTAAAGGTTTGAGCAAAATTTGTTAAACAAAATAATTAGCAAACATCTTTGACCACCCCTAAGTCAGGAAAGTCAGAGGGTCTTCGAAAAAAGTATTCAAGTTTCCTTCCTTAATCTAATATAGTTCTTGAAAGCTCGAATAGCATCGAAAACTAGTTGCCTGTTATAAATACCAATGGGATATCAATTAAAAACAGATTTTTATCTTGTAATTATCTTCCATCTGAAGATATGTTCGCATAACGTAAAACATATACTTGTATTTATTTCTCAATATAATCAATCTCATCATAAATAAAGAATTCAATATATAGATTTTGATAACAAAATATCTTAAGAAAGTTTATTTAAATAAAAGCTTTCTTAAAGAAAGATTTTTTTCTTAGAATAATCAGTCTCGATTTATCTAAGGTGGTCGGTGGTGGTTTTGTCGGGCAGTTTCTAGAAGTAAAGTTTGATATGAGCACAAAAAACAAAATAAATAAAGGTACCATAAGTAATTGTTTTTCAACAGAAAAATAAAAGAAAATAATTATTTTCAATTTGACAAAACCATTATTTTTGTTAGTATTTTCTTAAAGAGGATTGTCTGGTGGGCCTTGCAATTTCTTTAAGCTTTTATATTCAAGTTTCGGATTCCCAAAAAAAAAAAAAAAAAAAAAAAAAAAAACAATTGAGAACAAGATTATGAAACTAGTTATGAACTCATCATCAGCTAAAGTGTACTTACAATTAATTTTGTTTCATTTGGTATCAAATTAAAGTTTTGTGATAAGATAGAATAAACATTTATGTTATAAGTATGAGTGAAGATTAACGAAATAAAATGGAATAGTTCGAAAATTATTGCTTTTCTTTTTTAATTTGTTTTTATTGTTAATTTGAAATAAATTAGATCTGAACGCTTTTTCACAAGTGAAAGACGCTGCCATTAACTGTAGCAATCTTAAAAATCCAGCGTTGATGTTCATTCGTTCTACATGAACCGGCCATTTTAACCGTTTACAAATTTTTCTAACTAGGCTTATTTCGCTTAACAGCACGTGAATGGTGTATCTTCGTGATCGATACTTTTCTCTATAACACTGCAGGATTCGATTCTTTCCACTGAGAAAGGGTCCATACTTCTTCTTCTGCATGCTCAAACAAGACGGGGATGATAAGTGTTCTGCTTGTCCTTTGTTCTTTTCGGTAGGGCTTTATTCCTCAAGTGCTTCCTTAGCCCAAAGCGATTAGAAGAAGTTATTCCATGTTTGATTTCCGTGTGTACTGTGCAGTGCTCAGGAAGACAAAATCTCTGACCTGACATCGAAGTTATGCCTGCCAATAGTCTCATCAGTCATCACGTTCCGATTGACCATGTCGATATGGTGAGATGCAAATGATCAGTCTTATTCCGTAATAGTGATGGCACTTGTTACTACTAAGTCATCTACTTGAATTACTTGCAGAAAGATGGTATTGTAAAAATGAATACTTTTGTGTTAATAAGCAAGATGCTTTTATGTTGAAAAATTATGTAAAATCGAGTCAACATAATACTAATTACTGTTGTTAATTCAGAATCCTCATACTAAAATTTTGTTTGTATTTAAGATTGGAAAGTTTTTAATAAAATCTTCTTGCAGGACCCCTACTTGGGATCCGTCATTTACAGGCTTTCCTTATTTTCTTTGCGCTTGTAGTTCAGTTAATCGCCCGTTTGAATGTAAGCGTTGCCGTTGTTGCTATGACAAATGCAGACAGCACAAATCCTGAGTTTGAAGTAAAATATGATTGAATTATTTGTAAGCGAAATCAAATCAACAACTTAAAAATTTTCTTTCAGGAATTTGATTGGACAAACCAAGAAATTTCTTACGTATTAAGCAGTTTCTATTGGGGATATGTACTGACCCAATTTCCTGGAGGATATTTCTGCCGCCAATATGGTGTTAAGTTATCACTATTGATATCGACGTTTGGATCTGGTGTTTCCTCTATCATAATACCCTTTTGCGTATCATTTGGCGGATGGAAAATATTATGCGCATTTCGAGTTATGCAAGGGCTATTCCAAGGATTCCTTTTCCCTTGTGTTCATTCCCATTTGGCAAAATGGGCTCCAGTAGAGGAACGGAATCGACTAGGTGCTATTAGCCAAACTGGCCTAGAGTGTGGAATTTTATTGGGTTTACTTATGAGTGGAAAAGTAGCGTCTTCGGGCTTAGGGTGGCCAGGAATATATTATGTTTCTGGAGGAATTGCATTTACTTGGTGTTTGGTTTGGGTCATATTTGCAGCCAACACTCCGTCAGAGTCGAAATGGATAACCAAAACCGAAAAAGTATACATCGAGACTTCTTTGAGTAAACAGCAGTTAGTAGAAGATAAAAAGATTCCCGTTCCTTGGAAAGCCATTCTAACATCGCTACCATTCTGGGCATTGTTGGTGGTATATGGTGCTGAGTCATGGGGAAGCTCAACTTTACAAACTCAAATTCCTTCATACATGAATGGAGTTCTTCGAATGGATATTGACAGTAATACATTGTATTCCTCCCTGCCTTTCTTGGCGAGTTGGGTTCTGGGGTTAGTTTTTTGGATTGTATCGGAAATAGTTCTAAGAAAGGATCTTCTATCGTTAACCTCACTCCGTAGAACATTTAACTCAATTGCTTTTTGGATACCAGCAGTTGGTCTAATCGCAATCGGTTTTCTAGGAGTAGAGCAAAAAGCACTAGCTATTGTTCTTATGACCCTGGTGGTGGGACTTAATGCAGGAGCGACCATCGGAAGCGTTTTAAATACATTGGATTTGTCACCAAATCATGCTGGAATACTTATGGGAATAGTCAATACAACGGGCAATCTTATACCAATTATTACACCGCTACTAGTTGGAATGATAGTGATTGATGAGGTTCGTAAACCTATAAAATATTTTTACAAAATTGTGTTAACTTACAAATATTTCTGTATTCTAGCACGAAAGAGGTCAATGGCAAATTATCTTTTTGGTCTCAGCTGTGGTATTCTTCCTAGGGAATTTATTTTATATAACCTGTGGTACATCTGAGCTCCAGCCCTGGAACGACAAGAATTTTCTTCAAAATAATTCAAAAACCTCAATAAATAAAAAAGATCACATCAGTCGTAAATGTTAAGTTTTATAGGGTTAATTAGATAAGTAATGAGCTAGTGTGTAAGGATTTTTTTTTAAATAAAAACAAATGTTTATTTGTTGCAATTATAATAGTAATTGATTTGAGTCTAATTTTCATAATAACTAATTCCACAAGTAGTTTTTTGCTATGTTTGTGTGTAGGTATGTATTTGTTTTTGTCAATTTGTTTCTACTGCTTCGAAAAACTTAATCTCAATAGTATTACTTGAAAAACGTACACTGAAACTTTTTTATCAGATAAAAAAACTCTTCAAGGATTAAATGAAATGGTAAGCAAGATTTTTTTTATCATTCAACAAGTTTCCGCCTTGTTATCAGAAAAGGTATAAGAATATTTTGTCAAGAAGTTAAAAGTCATAGTGTTTTGTTCCACCTAGGCGAAAGTGCGTTTTAGCATTTAAATTAATAAGAAAATTAGTAGAATTATTTTTTTTGAAGTATGTCGGTCGATCAAATGAACAAAGGTTGGTTCTATAGTTTGGGATGAGTTATGTATACAACTGCATGGTGAAAATAAATAGTTTGTAAGAAATATATATTTATCACATACAATCCATCAAAATGTATTTACTAAAAAAATCTCGCACAATGTGCAACAATCAAAGTGCTCGGTACTATTTCATTGCCTTGAACTTAATTTTTGAAGACCTTATATAATCGAACAGAGGCTAAAGAAAGAAACTCTCTTCCAATGGACAACTGAAACTGGAAACTTCATTTTCTGAGCTAAATTATCATAAAGCAATTATAAGAAACCTAACAAATGCGCAATCAAGAATTTATGTTTTTAACATGCGACAGGAATTGTATAACAAGGCTGTGGATTTTGAATAAAACAATTTGCTGTCTTTCAGTACACTCATCCAATAGTTCGTATTTTGCTAAAGTTAATTTTATCACAATAGGAAAAAAATGGTTTCTACGGAAAACAGAATTAAAAATGTAAACGCTAATGATAGGTACCACAATTCATATGGATAAAAGAGTTTTTGAATTTTTTTTCCTGCTTAATAATGATATACAGGAAAATTAATTCTACAAATTTGGATGGTTTTCCTGAGATATATAGGGATTTGTATGAGTCTTGAGAATAAGTAAAGTGGAAGAACTTGCGACGAATTTTCGATGGCCAGTGTGAAGCATTAGGTATTTAATAAGCAATATTTCCTAAGATCTTTAGCATTCACATTAAAGAATTTCAGTTCTTTTAAAAATATTTAACTTTTGTTTTTTACAGGCCCAGCCCTTGGAATACGCCACTTGCAGGCTCTTCTTATTTTTCTTGTCATAAATGTCCAATTAATAGCGAGATTGAATACAAGCGTAGCTGTAGTAGCCATGACACATGCTGAGAGCACAAATCCCAATTTCGATGTAAGAACCAGGGTTTTCTGTAAAATTATTAAAACAAACATTAATTAATTAAAATAAATTCATTTACAGGAATACGATTGGGACAATAAAGAAATCTCATACATATTAAGCAGCTTCTTTTGGGGCTATGCGATAACCTCGTTTCCTGGAGGTTACTTATGCCGTAGATTTGGTGCCAAAGTGACTCTGTTTGTTTCTACACTGGGTTCATCTATATTTGCTCTTATCACACCAAGCAGTATTCCAACAGGAGGTTGGCAGGTCTTCTGTGGGATACGTGTTGTTCAGGGTTTATTTCAAGGCCTCATGTTTCCTTCGGTACACGATCATCTGGCAAAGTGGTCTCCAGTTGAAGAACGCAATCGACTTGGAGCAACCAGCCAGATGGGACAAGAATGTGGTGTGCTCCTAGCTATGGCAGTAAGTGGACTGATTGCTTCATCAAGTTGGGGTTGGCCGGGGATATCTTACGTATCTGCAGCAATTGGGCTAGTTTGGTGTGTGTTGTGGGTTATATTTGCATCTAATTGCCCTTCAGAATCACGATGGATCTCAAACGAGGAGAAACTCTACATAGAAACTTCTTTAAATCACCAGGAAGGAGGAGGAACGAAGAAGATCCCAGTTCCATGGAAAGCTATATTCACTTCACTGCCATTTTGGGCATTGTTGGTTGCATTTTCTTCGCAGTCCTGGGGTTTTTCAACCTTACAAGCTGAAATACCACTGTATATGAATAGTGTCCTTGGAATGGATATAAATAACAACACTCTTTTCTCATCCCTCCCCTATTTGGCGATGTTAATACTTTCGATCGTTTTCTGGGCCATATCAGAAATTATATTACAAAAAAAATTGTTATCCCTGACAGCGTTAAGAAGGATTTTTAACTCGATTGCATATTGGATCCCCGCAGCAGGATTAATAGGAATTGGCTTCCTTGGTGAAGGACAAAGAACCTTTGCCATTATTTTCATGACTATTGTTGTTGGAACAAATTCAGGATCAACTATTGGGAGTTTCTTGAATGCAATTGATTTGTCGCCAAATCATGCTGCTATAGTAATGGGAATCGTGAATACAGTTTCCAATGCGATACCAATATTAACACCACTTTTTGTCGGAATTGTTGTAGTCAATGAGGTTAGTTAAAATATATATATTTTTTTAAATTTTTGTTAAGGTTTGATAATGTTCTTTTAGCATGAGCGGAGCGAATGGCAGATCGTCTTCATAATTTCAGCCGTGGTTTTTTTTCTTGGAAACTTGTTTTACATAATTTTTGGCACATCTGAATTGCAACCGTGGGATGCTGAGAATTTCCTTTTGCAAGACACAGTGGAAACGCCAAGAGAAAATAATAAAAATAAAAATAATGTAACTAACTAGAGTAATAAAAATATAATTTGTAGGTGCTGTAGGTACAGCTTTTGTTTTATTTCAAACCAAGAGTTTGAGGTAGAAGTCAGACTTTTTTCAATAAACGGTTAAACGGGTTAAGACTCTTTGATATTGTATACAACATAATGTAAAGTACTCATGGCTTAAAGTGCATAAAGCATAAAGTGAATTATGCGAAATCGAAAGCAATATCAAACAATTTTAAGGAATAAACCTAAAACAACAGAATTGTGGGAGTAACTCTACGAAATACACCGGAGCTTGGAAATATATCTTATGGCATTAAAACTAGATTTAAAGATAACTCACCCAAAACATCAAACATCATGCAGTGGGTTGCCAAATAATTAATAGGGACATTGTATATTTTTATCAATTTTTGCGTTTGAGTGTTCTTTTGAGCTTTTGTTTTGGTTCTAAGTGTACGTGGTGATTTTTATTTCACAGCATAAATGTTAAACGGTTATTTTTTTTTTGTGGATATTTTTTTAACTTCCTTTCCATAATTGGAACGTAAGCTATGTACTTCTTTTCTTTAAAAAAAATTCTTTTTAGTGATTTTAGTAATTTTTTTCGAAAAAGAATGCGTCAAGGAATGGATATCACTCCAAGCAAAAAGACGGAAATAAAAACTTTATTCCCAAAGACAAATTGCTTCTTTATGGGTGTTTTCCAATTCTGTTGTTAACATATTTAAATTGAATTTGGACGAAAGTATTCCAATTACACCAAAAAACCCGTTGAATGTGGAAAAAAGTATGTAACAGCACCCCGCACGGAAAGGAAAACCCGAGACATCTGCGTCCAGAATCGCAAAAAAAAAAGTACATCAGTTCATCGTGGTTTCTTTGCAGGACGACAGACGACCTGAAAGCCCTTCCTCTGCCAAACATCGTTGCACTATTCTCTTGGAGACCAGTATTCCCGAATCATGGACCATGTTCGTTAGAACATAAGTGCTGTTTTTATGATTTTATTATATTTTTTTTATATTTGAAATCAAACATTTTTTAAAAAATTCGAAAGGATTTTCAAGCTCTAACATTATTACGATCTATGTATTTATGTAGTAGTATATATTAGATGAACACGTCATCGCAGAGTGGTAGACTTTTCACCATCGTGTTCTACGGAAAATTTGCAATA
This sequence comes from Platycheirus albimanus, assembly GCA_916050605.2. NCBI lineage: Eukaryota > Metazoa > Arthropoda > Insecta > Diptera > Syrphidae > Platycheirus > Platycheirus albimanus. The sequence continues at coordinate 154,839,773 of OU696697.1, forward strand.
GTTGCAATTCTTAGAAATTGTATTGCAATGAGTTTTAAGTTCGTTCACCATTTGACTAGACTAAGCTAGAAGGAGGAATTCTAAAGCCTCAGTAGCCAATAGTCAAATACCATCAGTTGAGTAATTAATAATCAAAAGAAATTACAGGTCTAGACAGCCAGTTATCAAACTAAAGTTAATCGAAGGACAAAGATGTTAAATGCAATAGTAATATATCAGCTTTGTTTATAAAATAGTAGCTTGGCTGACGTCCTTTAAAGTTCTTAATTGTTCATTTGGCACCTTTTCGAATTACTAACACCTTCTACATAATTTCTAACAATCAAACATGACATTACGATGATAGAGATGTCGAAAAAGTGTGTCCGACAATTTATTCTTTCTGTTTGTCTGTCTGTCCGTCCGTCTGTATCGGCACCTACAGCCTAAAAATTATAAAGTGCTAGAAGGTGGTATAGGTACCCGAAAAAAAATTGGAATATATTTTCGAAAGTTTTAAAAAAAAAAAACAGTTTTTTTGAAAAAAAAACTGGTCGAACGATTTTAAAAACAAATTTCGTAAAAATTCAAAAAAGTAAAAGAAACCTGATGGCTTACTTCATTTTCTCCACGTTTAAGGTATTGATTTTAAAGTGATTTATAAAATTTCATATCATTTTTTCAACGCTTTTTTCCCAAAATCTCAAGCCCCAAGACCATTTTAATTTTAACACATTAGAGCAAGTTCGTACGACACAGTCGTGTACTTTATTTCCCATAGCATAATGCAATGGTGTTCTTTCCAACTGTAAGAATAATAATATTGATTGTTATTTAATTTGTAAATCTGTTTTAAAATGTAAGGTGAGTTTTATTTACATATATTTTATTTTTTGAGATAAAACAATTCGAAATTTAAATATTCAAATACATTTAACAAAACAAAATGGTTAAAGTGGCGATTTTTGTTCGGTAAAGTTCGCGGATTTTTAGTGACTACCCTATTGTCTCAGTAATGGGGGGGGGGGGGTAAGTATATAAGTATATATTTGTCTCTTTTAATCGAGCTCCAAGTAAAACCGCGTTTATAAGTTAATTTCTTGTTTATTTCTTGTTAAAATTCTTTCTTACTTTATTTCTTATCAGTTTAAAAAAACCTGTATTAATAAACAATAATTATAATCGTACATGATCTTATAAAAAAAACATGCAATATACATACCAACATACCTTGAATTGCTATTAATTAAGAGTGGTGATTTGTGTAAATTTGATATTTCAATTTGTCAATAATTGCTTTGATTGTGCCTTCATTCGTTCAGATTAGATTAGATTTTACTTATAACTAACGTCACACGCTCAAAAGTATTCTGGAATTTGAGTTCAAAATGCAGCTGTTAAAGACTGTCTCAAGGACTATGGGTTATATGTAAGTATTTGAAATAGAGTGGGCAAAGGACACAAATTTGTGGAGATAAGTATATGTATATACACTCAGCATATCATTCATAATAAGAAAATTATGTATTGCAAATACGACCGAGTCTTTTTCGATACATTCTCTTAATCAACTTCATTTTCAAGAACACAAAATAGTTACTGCATGATATCACAGCTTACACAGAGAAAAATTAAATATATTGAACCGAAATAAGGTTCAAAAATTATTTTATTAAAATTACTAGATATTTATTTTTGTCAGTTCATTTAAAAGAGCCAGTTTGATCCATTAATAAATAAAACTAATTCTTAATTTTTCACAACTTGAAAACACGTTCTTTTTATTTTACTCAGATGTTCATTTCGGAAGCTATGATGCTTCCATCTTCTTTTTTATTAAATTATAAAAATACGCATAATCTCTCCATTAATATCAACTTAATTAATTCATTCAAATTTAAACAGTGACTTTTTAAGTTTAACAATTGCTACCATTTTTCCTGCCCCGGATTTTTCACTTTACGTACAGCCATGCCTAAAATCTGAAATTTCAGACTTAATTCGCAAAACAAAAATGACATGGTTAATTTTAAAACATTCGTCTGTTTGATTGTTGATATATTAATTTTTCTCTGTGTATCTAGATTAAGTACGTTACAATTCAATTTGTACCAAGATACCATTGGATCACTAGTTTTTTTTGTATTAACTGATAAATGGTTTGGTTACAATAAAAACGATAAGAATAACAAGTCTAACAAATCGATTACAACTTTCATATTGATAGGGTGCGTAGTTTTTTATTATTTGTCACTGCATATAATTTTAATTTATTGCAGATCTTTTAAATTTGCTTAGGTTTCATTTGAGTTACTAAACCAAAAGAGTGAATTTATCTTACTTTCTAAAGTCTTCCTAAAATCAAACCGGACCTGGCGTCCTGGCTTGCTCGTTCTCTAAAACAAAATAACATACTATGTATGATACTTTTTTTCGCAATTGCGACTGCATCGATTTGGTGAATACGAGTATAAAGGTCTCCAAAACTGTAACCAATTTAATATTTTAATATAATTTTTTTTTACATAACAGTAGGAGATTGTTTAAAAAAAAAAAACTGAATTTATAAAAGAAAAGTATGTAATAAAATGTTCTTCTACCACACAACACTATCAACATATTCGATTTGAAAAACCTTACATTTTTTTAATAAAAATCCATAAAGACTTTAGGGCATTTTATTACAATTAATTTGATGCAGTGTTTCTATGTTTGTTATCAATTCTTTAACCTATTTTAAGTATCGTTTTATTACTGACGCAGGTGTGATTTAAACAGATTTTTTGTACTAGTTATATTCCTGGTCTAATGGTAATCACTGCTTCTTAGATTAAGATTGGGTTGACAATTTTAACCATGATAAGACAATAATAAACAGCAGTAGCTCGATATTATAAATGAGATTTTTCGATTTTACGACTGTTAGTTCGGTGTCCGCTACGATCGATAGAACTCAAATCAAATATCTTGGGATACGATTCGGTATACGGATATTGACGGAAAGATTTCTAATATAAAGGTTTTAAAATTCAGTAACAATGACTGTTGACGTTAGTAATAAAGGTACTATAAAAACACAATATATTTCATTTAAAATTTAAAAAAAATGGAAATGCAATTACAGTTACACTATAATTACAATTAAAAAATTCAAATGCATTCAAATTGTGATAAATGCATATCTTTTATTGCTCAATCAACTACTTAGCAACTGACTTTAAAAAAAGTGCAAATCAAATGCAAGCTTTAAAATTTTTTTATGAATAACCGATAATATCTGATGAGTAACAAAAATGTTTGAAAAGTTTGATGAAATAGTTTTGTTTGAGTTTAATTTTGAAGTTAACATATCAATCGATTATTAAAAAAAAATCCTTTAGAAAAATAATTTAACAAAAATTATCTCTCAGCCTTCTGAAACAACAATAGCACTTGTCCATTGAAACGCAGTTCAATGTTTCAGAATTTTGTAAGTTAATTCGTGATCTGAAGCTTGGAAAATAACGGTCAGTAAAGAAGCTTTGGAATTACAAAAAGTGCACTAAAGAAAAATGATCCTGAAGGATAAAATACATTATTGTTGGATTTCCTTAGAGTGGAATTGTTAAAAGATTTAAGTTTAACGTGCATCGCTCAAAAGTTAAAAATTCAGTGTTCAAAAGTAAAGCTTACATTTTGTAAATGTTCAATCAATTTTAGTGCCAGTGCATTTCGTATTCGTTTTCTTATTGCAGTATCGCTCAATGCCAATTATAAGAGAATATTTTCCATAAAAAATGTGAAATATGATGGCTCATTATGAAATGTACCTACTTACTGAAAATATTGTACGGATTTAATGATTGATTGGAAAGAATAATTACTTAAGAACTGATTCTGCTAAGAAATAATTACTTATATACATAATGCAATGATTAAAGCAAGATTCAATTATGACTATTTTCTAATATTTTGAGAAAAGTATCTTACAGCATTTTTCATATGACTTTCTACAACTTTTGCAATGACTTAAATTCCGAATCAAAACTTTAAAAGTTCTACAATTGTATCTTTTCGATGTTCCCTGTTTCATTTTAAGCAGTGCATGACCTGCTTTTTGGGGATCTTTACTCATTGGATACATTTTGTAAAAGTAAGATTGTGTACAGTACACAGTTTGTCATTGCATTTCGCTAAACAATGATGGTATCATCAATCATCATACTTGTATCACTTTTCGATAGTTTTAACTTATTTTTAAATCAAAAAGTGACAATGAAAAACTCCAAATTTGATTGAAACATTTGAATTTAAGGAAATATTTAACAGCAAAAAATTTTAATAAAGTAATAAAGTGGGCCTCAACGTTATCCGAAAAACGTGACTTCTTACGTTTTGCCATCTTACCTTGAATTTCTGACAATGATTTCAATTGCATAAATAAATGTTAACGTTTTCCTCAATTGTTGTAGATGTTTCTTAAAATCGCTAAACCAACATTCTGAAGAGTTAATAATACTTTTCATTTTATCTTCTTATTTATAAACAGTAAAACATTATTATTAATTATTTGTAAGCCGTAATTTGAGGTGCAATAAAAAAAAAACACTTATTTTTATTGTCTGTCAGTGACAACGTGCGTACTGTCGGTCTACCGTAAATGGGACTGTTTTTTTAACCTTGTCAAATCATCATAAAACAAATCTTTTTTTGGTATCTTAAAAAAGAATATGAAACTTAAACGTTGAACATCAACGAGTAAGTTCCGTATTTTAATTGATATGCTGTTGCCGTTTTGTTAGTAACAAAATAGTATTTAAACAGTGATAATTGAAATTGCTTACATAGTATAGTACTACAGAATAAAATTTAAAATTTGTCGCTCGTGGATGAGAGAGATATCCGTGGCACAATTTATGACAGACTGCTGAATTTACTTCCAATGAATGATGTGACAAGTAAAATAGTCAAGTAATATACTAATGGGGAGACATAATAGGTGATTCTTGAAACTTCGATTGTAGATGCAAAGAGTCCTCCATATTTGCATAGGGTGGAATATTCATGGTTCTTCGATAAGGGAAGTTTGGGTTATCTACTCAAGACAAACAAATGTTATAAAGCGGAGAAATAAACTCACATTGTTTAAGGAGATGGAATGAATTAAAATAAAAAAAACTGATTTTTTTAAACAAAAATAATTTTTTTTTTAATTTTTTTTTTAAATAATATTACGATTGAATAAATGTTCAAAGATACTTAACGAAAATTGTAAAAGAAAATACGGGTTGGTAACGTTTGCCTCAAAACACAAGCCTCAAACGGAAATCCCCAAACGCGAAATCCCCACAGTAAAATCCTCAGCCCCGAAATTCCCAAAGAGAAAATCTACAAGCCGAAAATGCCCAAGCAAATATCCCCAAAACAAATATGTTCAAGTAGTGAATCATGCGATCTGCGCTCAAATCGCGCCCGCGTGATATTTGGGTTAATTCATATTGCAGGAAATGTAATCCAAAGAGTAAATATAAAATTCTTTTTAATGCTTGTAATGTTTATTAAAAATAAAATACATTTTCAAAACTATTAAGTAAATAAATATTCATAAAGTCTTAAATGAAAAGAAAAACTTAATCGTTATCTTATCACTTATTAATTTGATTCACAATAGAGATTTTTCTGAAAACTAAATGCACATAATTTAGATGTACACATTTCGAGGAGATTCTGTAGGACACCCAGAAAACACACCTGAATCAACCATACTGTAAAGCCAAAAGTTGGATGCAGTTTGTAGACATGCATGATCATTAGAGTTAATAGAGAAGAAAGAAAAAAATCGAGGGGAATCTGGCCAAATTGCACAAAAATACTAATGTTTTCGAATCAATTCAATCAAGAATTGATGCTTCCAGATTCACAACTTTTCAATTAAGAGTAAGAGTCGGATGCCGATAGCAAGCTTAGACAGATCGAGCACTCTGTGGAACATACAACATCAAAAATTTAATGATGGAGGAAGAAAATAAATTATCGTCTTATTGGCTTTGATTGTGTGTCTAGCAGACATTATATGTTGAAAATTCCCAAATTCGCAAATTAAATTATCAAGCGTGAAAACTAAACAATAAATGGCAATTAAAAATGATGACTTTGCAACATTTTTGGTATCATAATATAAATGGGAATCAGAAGGCGATGATAATACCTATATCTTTTAAATCAAAATTTTGTATTTTCCAGAAAAAACAAATATTTTGATACACTATCAGAAAATTGCAAATTTTATCTCACATGATCTAAACAGATTGTTTGATGTTTTCTCTAGATGGCTTTCATTTATTAACACAAATTTCTTTTTTGTTTACAGGACCCACTCTGGGAATACGCCACTTGCAAACATTCCTCATATTCTTATCCATTGTTGTGAATTATATCGCGAAATTTAATATAAGTGTTGCCGTTGTGGCAATGACTGATGCCGCAAATGCGAATCCAAACTTCGATGTAAGCAAGTTTAGTTTAAACAAAAATTTCCAGATCCACCACTAAATATTGCATTTTAATTTTAGGAATACAACTGGAACAGTAAGGAAATTTCCTACATTTTAAGCAGTTTTTTTTGGGGTTATGCGATAACCCAATTCCCAGGAGGTTATCTTTGTCGAATTATTGGCGCCAAGTGGACAATGCTTATTTCGACAATTGGGTCAGCTGCGTTTGCCATTGTAACACCTGCCCTTATCCCTGTCGGTGGATGGAAACTTTTCTGTGCGATACGTGTTGTCCAGGGTTTGTTCCAAGGATTTTTGTTCCCGGCAATTCATGCTCATTTAGCAATGTGGGCACCAGTAGAGGAACGGAATAGATTGGGAGCTCTGAGCAATACAGGCATCGAATGTGGAACGCTATTGGCAATGTCTATAAGTGGAGTAATAGCATCTTCCAGCCTCGGCTGGCCGGGTATATCATATGTATCCGGAGCAGTTGGAATCATTTGGTGTGTCATTTGGTTAATTTTTGCTTCAGATGCTCCATCAGGATCAAGATTTATTTCGAATGATGAAAAATCTTACATAATGGCTTCATTGAATCAACAGCAAAAGGGTGTGGAAGTCAAAAGTATACCAGTTCCTTGGAAAGCTATGCTGACTTCCTTCCCATTTTGGGCATTGTTGGTGGCGCGTTGTGCTGAAGCATGGGGTCTTTCAACTTTACAAACTCAAATCCCATCGTACATGAGTGGTGTCCTCAATATGGACATCAAGAAAAATGCACTATTTTCATCATTGCCCTATCTAGCAATGTGGATCATGTCTTTCGTTTACTTATTATCTTCGGAGGTACTTCTTAATAAGAATTGGTTAAACTTAACACAGCTGAGAAGAACATTCAACTCAATAGCTTGTTGGATTCCAGCTGCTGGTCTTATAGGAATTGGATTTCTTGGAGAAGAGCAGGCGAGTCTTGCCATAGTTCTCATGACAATAACTGTTGGATTGAACTCAGCTGCAACGATTGGTAGTGGTCTCAATACAATTGATTTGTCCCCGAATCATGCTGGCATAATTATGGGCATAGTTAATAGTGCAGCAAATTGTATTCCAATTATAACACCCCTCTTAAAAGGATTTATTGTTGTAGATAACGTAAGTTGTATTAATTAACATTACCAACATATTTTATATATAATGTTATGAATTTTAATTCTTTATATCCGTTTAGACCGCAAAAACACAGTGGCAGATAGTTTTTATAATCTCAGCAGTGGTGTTCTTTTTTGGAAATTTGTTTTACATAGTATTTGGATCAACAGATCTGCAGCCTTGGAACGATGAGAATTTTCTTGGGCACGATGAAGAAGCAATGAGAAATAAAGTTATGGACTCTAAACCTTCAAAAACACAAATCAAAGCGATAAGTTAGACAAAATTAGTTGTTAAAATAAAATATTGTACTCATATAGTTAAGAGCAACAACTGGCTGTCCAATATAAATATAATTTATTACTAATTCCTTAGTAGCTTAATTATGTTAGTGTTTTGTTTTTTAATGTTACTGACTTGGCACCATGTGCTATTGAATCACAATTAATTAATTCCTATACAAACAAATAATTTATGTAATAAATTTAAAAAATCATTTCTTGAGCGTTGCTTATTAATGAAATTAAAAAAAAAATTAAAACTTTAATGATAACAAATTCAACATTTTCTTAAACTTAAATTGTTTTCTAGCAGTTTCTCACATATGAAGGAAGTATATACAATCCAGCTTTTGAACCACATTTCCCCATGATCTTGAGTCCACAAACTCCTCGAAAATGAAAACATATACCTAACTTAATAGTTTTTGTGAACTATAAGTAGGTTTTGACAAAGGCTTACCAATAACATAAGGGCTTAGTGGCCTCAAATGGCGTACTAAGCAAACTGATCCTTTTGGAATAAAAACTGCTAGATTTATAGAAACATAAAGACATACTTCCCTTAAAGAATTAATTTTTATTAAAAAGTAACGTAAGCGACTGAGAAGTAAAGTTTGATAAGATCTTTTCAAGAAACAAATCAATTCTTAAGAATAATTGTTCAATATGATAATAAGATAATTTGTATTCACAACTCTGTTGCAGGTTATAAAAAGGTGTTCAAGCTTGAGTGCTTTAACAATATTGTTGATAAAATAGGCTTCAAATGGTTTTCCTTAGGGTATCTTATCCAATCGATGAAAATCAATTTAAAGCAATATATGTAAACCATAAAGTCTACATACAATATTCCAACTACGGACAAACTGATTTGTAAAAGTTTTTGGACTTATACATTTGCCCGCTCTTTTTGAATTCCATTTTCCTTACGTTTAATAAATCAATATGATAACCCACTGTGAATTTAGTATTTGACATTTTTGTATTGATTGAAAAATCTCATAAATTATTGTTTTTTTGTATAGTATCTTAAAGGGTGTTTTTAAGACGTGTGGTTTTCAATCTGGCAATACTTTTTTCAGAGTTGGTCTTTTTGACAGCTGTCACTTGATTTATGCTTAGTTTGGTTTGCCATTTTCGTAATGAATAGACTTACTCCTGAATAACGTTTGCAAATCGTTCAAATATATTACCAAAATAATGGGTCGGTTTGCGCGACGCATCGCGCGCTGCGTCCAATATTCGGTCGACATAACAGCCCAGGAATTTATTCGAGCCAGCAGTGGCAGCCACTTGCCCGAAATCATTTTTAAAACATAATGGCAAAACCTTATCTTTATAATTAAGTTTAATTCTTCGCATCAAATTATATGCGTTTTATTTCTTCTTAAAAACCGCAGGTCTAAAAAAAACACCCTTTATTATCAATGTCGTATGTAGAGTTTGTATTATCAAAAAAAGTATTCATAATCACAATTATATGCATGGTGCTTATATTTATTTCATATAAACAATATTAATTAAAAAATTGTATTCATAAGGTAAAACATTGTTTGTATAACTACATATAATAATTTCAATACTGCCGGGATTAGAATTTTGAATTTGAATTGTAGTGATTTTAAAAGGTTCTAATTTATTATTAAGCTTAAAATTGCAGAATCTTTGAAAATAATGATACCCTTTGACTATTTCAAATCCTTTTGAAAAGCCTGAATGCAAACACCAATGGAACTGTCGGCTTCCAAAAATAATTTATAATAATGGGTTGATATCCATCTGGAGCCTAATTTATCAGGTAGCTGAACTCTACAAAAATTATTTTACTCACACTCAAATTTTGATATAAAATTTGGATTCAAATTGTAGGAGGCCAATCATAAACAATGATCGTTATTAACTTTCTTTTTTATAAAATACAAATATTTTTACTCAAAAGTTATTTTAAGAAAACTCAGCTCCAGATCAGAGAACTGATAAAAACCTTATGCTCTCTCCCTGAGAAACTCAAAGCTAACAAAGAATTTTGATGAAGTTGAATAGACTTAAGATCAAAATATTATGTACATATATTTAAATGCAATTTATGTACAATCATATCGTTAGATTTGTTTCTGTTTCAATATTCAGATGTTGTTCATAAATAATTGTTGCTTCGCGGTTTTAAGTTAAACGCAGCTTTTTAGAATCTTTATAAATGTTTCAATTTAATCAAACAAAATAAAAGTTACAAATACATACCTACTTAATGAAAGTTTAAGCTGAAAAATGCAAAAAGAAAAAGAAAGAAAGAAGAAACTAAAAAATTCTGCTGCTTCTTCTGTGATCTTACAAATCGAATTGAATAAACTTCATTGAACAAATCAAAAATAGTAGTGTCGTTAGGCGTTGCTTTCGGCGACAACATAAATGGTTTCTCAATTTCTCTCGTTTCGTCGTAGAATAAATTTTGAATTTTTTAATTATAAGGCTCTCTGTTGTTTATTGCTCTTTTATTAACTGGTTTGTGTATCTATACGATAGATATACCTAAATATTTGCCTACCTTAACAAATTTGTTGATTCAAGTAACAATCTTCAGACAGCTGCCTCCCTAAAAAAAAAATCAAACAAACAAAAAAAGACACCGAAAGAGTATCTTATAGAGTTGGAGGAAAGTCAATTTCAGTTTCTGTTCAATTTTTGGCAACGAAATACATTATTAAGAATGTGTTAAAAAGTTACGCGATGGAGCTGGAGTCTGTATCAACCTCAAAAATGACAGACCTCGATACGAAAAGAGGTCAGTTCAAGAGTGAATTATTTTACGTGACATATGGTCTTGACATTTTCGACTTGAATTATGAGAAAAGGTTTTTTAACTAATAAAGTTTTTCCAATTTAGGAATAATTACTTTTTTATAAGAAGTTTAGCGTTTTGGTGTTAGTTTCTTGTCAAAATTCGATTTAGCTGTTTAACAAAAAAAAAAACATGAATTATAAGTAAACAAAGTGACATATCCTTTAAATTTTACCGATACAAATCTTCGACTTGAATTATTATGAGAACAGTTTTTTCAATAATATACACATTTTTTTTAACAAAAATTGGAAAAAATAACAATCAAAATAACATATGAACCAACAACACAGTTAATATCAATAAACATTGGTTGACGCACAATTAATAAGTCTCGATTAAATTTATATATCAAGCTGTTGGATACTATGGTTTTTCAGTCTGTGTTTTTCAATGTTTACTTAAAAACTCTTGGACACATACATATAAAATGAACTTAAACTTTTATTCTTGCAATTTTGAATTTTCGTCTCAATCGAATTCAAACAATTCAAGAACTGTTAAAAGAAAAGGTTATTTTTCTTAAAGCAGTTTTTGAATAAATCGGATTTGCAGAGGGGTTTTCTAAAATAAAGTGCACGACTGGACTGCTCTAATGTGTGACAGTGATCTTGGGGCTGGAAATTTTGGAAAAAAGCAGGGAAAAATCATATGAAACAATTATTTTTAACCTTCATAAGGCGTCATAACATACTTCAAACGATCGATCATGCATAAGATACCACTAAAAATATACTTAACATATACTTAGACAAGGCTCTATTCACTTTGTTCTTGTTACTTAGGTCCTTGCTTTGGGGCCAGGCACCTTCAAACTTTTTTACTATTTCTGGCTATGGCAATAAGCTTTTGTGAAAGGCTTAACGTGTCTGTTTCACTAGTAGCCATGACAAATGCAGCAACTACAAATCCTAATTTTCATGTAAGTTTGAATTTAAAAAAACTCTAAATTCTCAATATTAAATATTTATTTTGGATTACAGGAATTCGATTGGGATGAAAAACAAAGGTCTTATATCATTAGTGCCTTTTACTGGGGTTACGTCATCACTCAATTTCCTGCGGGATACATGGCCTCAAGAATAGGTGTGAAACTAATGCTGCTATTGTCAATATTTTGCTGTACCGTTTGCACTATTATAATACCTCTATGTGTCCCCTGGGGTGGCTGGCAAATTTATTGCTTGATAAGATTTGTGCAGGGTTTGTGTCAGGGCTTCCTTTTTCCGTGCATTTATGATCACTTAGCATCATGGTCACCATCGGAAGAGCTTACTCGACTCGGTGGACTTAGCCATACAGGTCTTGAATTTGGTTCAATTTTCGCCATGTGTCTTTCTGGAGTTGTGGCCGGTTCAGATATGGGATGGCCAGGAGTTTTCTATGTCTTTGGTGGAATTGGATTGGTATTTTGTATAATTTGGATGATTTTTGCCGAAAATAGTCCAAGTCGATCTCAAAGGATAACTCAAGAGGAAAAGAACTACATTTTAGAATCCCAGGAAAAGGCTAAGGATTCCCAAACTTCTAAGATTCCAATTCCATGGAAAGCAATATTCACATCCATTCCATTCGTATCCTTATCAATCGTTGGAATGTGTCAATTGTGGGGATTCGTGATGATGCAGTCATATATTCCACCGTACTTGCATGGAGTTTTAAAAATGGACATAAAAAGCAACGCACTATTTTCAACCCTACCGTTTGTGACAATGTGGATCTTTTCGTATGTTTACGCTTTTTCCGCCGACTTAATTTTAACTAAGAAATGGTTTTCGTTAGGCGTTGTTCGGAAAACAGTCAATTCTATTGGTATGTGGGGACCGGCTGTCATGATGGTTGGAATTGGATTTCTTGACGAAAGTCAAAAAACCCTGGCTCTTACACTAATGATACTGATTGTGGGCCTGAACGCAGGTCATACAGTTGGAGCATTGCTAAACATTATCGATTTATCTCCGAATCACGCTGGAATCCTGATGGGAATATTGAATGCAGTTTGTAATATTGTTCCCATCTTTTCACCACTGGTGATTGGAAGGATCCTTAGTGATGAGGTAAGACTGAATTGGGTATACATATCATTGAATTAAAATACATTTTAATTATTTTCAGACAAATCGAGTCCAGTGGCAGATCGTATTTATTATATCTGCAATAGTTTTCTTTTTTGGTAATTTGCAGTTCATTTTCTTTGGTTCGACGAATACACAAATTTGGAACGATGAATATTACCTTCTAAGCCGCGATACAGAACGTGAAAAAGAAAAGAGGAATAAGACAGAGAGGGAAACAGGGATTATAAATAATTCACATATGGAACAAAGAGTTTATTGAATGTAAATATGTCGAGAAGACAAGAAGTTAAGTTTCAAAGTATTAAATAATTTTTTTTTTATACAAAGTCGTTTTTTTCTTTTTCAAATTTTTAAGTTAAGTTTTTATATTTTTGTACTTTTGTTAATAATCATTATTTTAATTTTAACTATATGCTTGTAAGACCCAACTTTTTGAATGCAAATTGTACGGCATTAGTTAGAAGGAATAGGAAGATAGAAAAGATTTTTTGCTGGGACAATGGAGAAATAGGTGATATTTATCTGAAGAAAATCCCACGAGGGGCGTCCAGTTGAAGCTGGGGGAATATTGAACAATTGTTGCCCAGACTGGGGATCGAACCCAGAACTCTTAGGTCAGCAACCAACTGTACCATTGCTTATAAATAAAAATAAATTAAGAAGATATTATAAAATCAACTTAATCAAAGAAAAACAAGAGCATTTTCTAATAAAGTAGACCAAACAGTGATGTAACTAGGATTTTGTTTGTTAGGGGGGGGGGGGGGGGGGCGTCAAACAATTATTTTTAACCTTCATAAGGCGTCATAACATACCTCAAAATATGGCCCTATATTTTGAAGTATGTTATGACGCCTTATGCCATGACCACCCTCATGGCTACTTATTTTTTTCGCGTTACATGCATTTATCAGCAAAAGTAGTTCAAATTATTTATAATTTTTTTCAAAAACTAAAAGCTCTTTGGGCTTCTCGTTTTCAGTGTTTGACTTTTAATTGATAATTGAGCATTCAATTCAGTTTTCGCTCAAAACAAGTTGATTTAAAAAAACGTTGATGTAATTTTAACTTAAAGAAAAGTTAAAACGGAATATATTATAGTGAGGGCTGTTGTTGTATTTTATTAAGTAATTTGCTAGTTTAAGACTAGTTTAAGACATGTTAAATTACTTGATGCATCTTATGAAAATCAAAATTTACTGTACATATACATATGTACCAAAAAAAAAAAAAATTTAAAGGAGCAAAGAGAAACAGGGCGGTTAGTAGGTACAGGCTATTTTTTTTTTTTTTTATATATACAATTTACAGCTCTATTCTTTTGAAATTATTGTTTGAAACAATTTGCAAAGACAAGCTTTATACAATTTTTTTAAAAATTTGTTTTGTATGGTCTAGGGGGGGGGGGGCGATTGCCCCATTGCCCACGTTGTTACGCCACTGAGACCGGAGTTGATTTGGAAACAGGAATACATTATGATGGCTCCCTGTGTTTTCTAACGCCAAATCAGCAGAATCAAAAAGTTAATCTACAAGATTTTAAATGATACATTTGTGTTTAAAGATCGCATGGTCTTAAGGCGCTTTCACACGAGAAGTACCAACAAATAAAGTGCACGTCTGATCGTACACACTTCCTCTAATTTGTCAAAATGGTTTTGGGGCTTGAGATTTTGGGAAAAAAGCATTGAAAAAATCATATGAAATTTTATTAATCACTTAAAAATCAAAAGTTGATACGTTTTTTCTTTTAATTTTTTGAATTTTAAGGAACTTTTTTTTCAAAATCGTTACCCGTTTTAAAAACCTTTTCGGAAACATATTCCAAATTTATTTTGAGTGTGTCAACATCTAGCGGTTTAAAGTTCTTATCAGAAAACAAATTTTAAACATTTTGAACAAAAATTAACTTTTTTTAAAAAACCCAAAAAACTTCTTTTTGAAAAATTAAAGAATTTATATTATTTCGTTTATAAAAGAGTTTTTATATTAAAATTTTCATCGAAATCCGTGAAGTGGTTTACGAGAAAATCTGATCTAAAAAAACCGGTCCTGAAAAATCTGTTCCAGCCAAAACATATAGTTTACTCAAAAAATACTATTCAGAAAGTTATATCAAAATCGTTGGAGCCGTTTATGAGATAAATGAGTTTTTCGTTAAAAATCATATGGCAGGTACCGTTAGTTTTAGAGCTAGAAAAAAAACCTCTCTGAAGGACGTCATTATAATACTATGTACCAAGTTTGAAGCAAGTCGGTTCAGCCGTTTAAGCTGTATAGGTAACTGTACAGACAGACAGATATACGGACAGACAGACAGAATTGTCGGACCGACTTTTTAAGGCTTCTCTATATCATCGTAATGTTATGTTTGATTGTCCAAATTTTTTTTTATAGTACCTATAATCGCAAGTAAAATAAACCACTGTGGATGAAGTGCTTGGTTGCTAACCCAGACTGTTTGGTTCAAGCCCCCCCCTTGGTTATTAATTCTTTCATATTCCCCAGCTTCAACTGGACGTTGCGTCACCCGTGGGATTTTCGTGAGGAAAATATCACCCAAAACTCAATTCACTGTACCACGAAATTTTCCTATCTCTCTAATCATTCTTACTAATGCCGTGCATATTGCATTTAAAAGTCCTAAAGTCCTAAAGGCATATAGTTATTATAACTATTGTTTTTCTGAAATATGTGTTCAATTGAGAACAACAAACTGATTCTTGAAAGAACTCATACTCCTGGACTATTTCTATGTGAAACAAAAGCTGATAAGATAAAGCATGTGTGTTCTAAGAAATTTAGCTTTAGATCCTGTCTTTCAAGCCAGATTGCGAATACGATAGATAGCAGCACAAATACACCAATGGTACACAAATACATCGTA
Source organism: Platycheirus albimanus (assembly GCA_916050605.2). Classification (NCBI taxonomy): domain Eukaryota; kingdom Metazoa; phylum Arthropoda; class Insecta; order Diptera; family Syrphidae; genus Platycheirus; species Platycheirus albimanus. Next base: position 154,855,462 of record OU696697.1, read on the forward strand.
CTAGGTCATCATTTAATTTTATGGTTCTTATATCTAAAATCTTTGGTTTTGTTTACTCTAGATAGGATTCAAATAAAATTAAGCTAATAGCGGCTGAACATTAAACAAGACTTATTTTGACAATGCAATTCGGCGAAAAATATAGTTAATACCTTAAATTTTTTAACAGTGTAGATGTTATTCCTAAGCTCGAAGCAGTCGTGTCCAAATTAAAAATAATCTGGATTTTAAGTATGAAACAAAATAGCGCAGAAAAAGGTTTGTGATGAAAGCAACATCTTAAAGGAAACCCATAGTATTTTGTATCTAAAATTCTGTGAAATAGAAGCAGTCATCTAAGTCTTATAAATGTTAATATATAAGAATTGATTAATTTATTTTTTATTTCTTGAAGGTGTAGGTATTGGAGCAAGACACCTCCAGACTTTTTTACTATTCCTCGCAATAGCTATTAGTTATTGTGAACGGCTAAATGTGTCGGTATCCCTAGTTGCCATGACAAATGCAGCAACTACAAATCCTAATTTTCATGTAAGTCTGAATTTTAAAAATTCTAAATTCCCAATCTTACATATTTATTTTTGATTGCAGGAATTCGATTGGGATGAAAAACAAAGGTCTTATATCATTAGTGCCTTTTACTGGGGTTACGTCATCACTCAATTCCCTGCGGGATATATGAGCTCAAGGATAGGTGTGAAACTCATGCTGCTATTGTCAGTATTTTGCTGTACCGTTTGCACTATTATAATACCTCTATGTGTCTCCTGGGGTGGCTGGAAAATGTATTGCTTGATACGATTTGCACAGGGTCTTTGTCAAGGTTTCCTATTTCCGTGCATTTATGATCACTTGGCGTCATGGTCCCCATCTGAAGAACTTACTCGCCTTGGTGGACTCAGCCATACAGGTCTTGAATTCGGTTCAATTTTCGCTATGTTTATTTCTGGAGTTGTAGCTGGATCAAATTTGGGATGGCCAGGAGTTTCCTATGTCTTTGGAGGAATGGGAATAACATTTTGTGTAATTTGGATGATTTTTGCTGAAAATAGTCCAAGTAGATCTCAAAGGATAACTCAAGAGGAAAAGAAATACATTCTAGAGTCACAAGCAAAAGCTAAAGATTCGAGATCAGCAAAAATTCCAATTCCATGGAGAGCCATATTAACATCTATTCCATTTGTGTCCCTTGTAATTGTTGCAACTTGTCAATTGTGGAGCTATGTGATGATGCAGTCTTATATTCCACCATACATGCATGGAGTTTTAAAAATGGACATAAAGACTAATGCAGTGTTTTCAACCTTACCGTTTGTGGCAATGTGGATCTTTTCGTATGTTTACGCTTTTTCTGCTGACTTGATTTTAATTAAGAAATGGGCTTCATTGAACGTCGTTCGCAAGACAGTAAATACCATTGGCATGTGGGGACCAGCAGTTTTGCTGGTTGCAATTGGATTTCTTGATGAAAGTCAAAAAACTCTGGCTCTAACATTAATGATTTTAATTGTGGGTTTGAGTTCTGGTCACACAGTTGGTGCTTTGCTTAACATAATTGATTTATCACCGAATCACGCGGGAATTCTAATGGGAATAATGAATGGAATTTGTCATATTGTTCCCATCTTTTCACCACTGGTGATTGGGAGGATCCTAAGTGATGAAGTAAGGATGCATATGAGGTCATAGAATTAAATATAATTCAAAATATTTTCAGACAAACAGAGTCCAGTGGCAGATTGTTTTTATTATAGCAGCCCTATTTTCGTTCTTGGGAAATTTGCAGTATATTCTCCTTGGTTCTACAAATACACAAATCTGGAATGAAGAATATTATTTCCTCAATCGAGGTAAAAAGCGAGAACACAACGGGATCCAAATAGTCCATTAAACCATAAAATGTCAAATATTCTATTAAAGAAATAAAATAATTTGATTCACTATTTAATTGAATCAAAGGCAGGATTATTAATTTTATTTTTAAAATCAGAACTATTACAGAAGAATAGTTATAGAACATTTTTTTTGAATTTCGTGACAATTGAAATTCCGGCGTCGAGCATCTTGAACAAACTAACATCAACAAGATTGTCCTTTTGTAGGTCCAGCGGTCCAGCGCCAGCGGTTCAGTATGTAAGCTTTTAAGGTGAAAACGATTTTTTTTTTCATTTCATTCAATTTACTATAAAGTAAGTTTGTTTACATAGAAAAATCTGCGAAGCCTGAAAAGGCTTTTCTGCAGAATGTTGTTTAAATTGTTTTATTTACAATTTTTTAGTAAAGTAATCTTAAAAGAGTTAAATTTTTTTTTTTTTTTCTAATTTAGATTCAATAGATAAGTTTTTAGGATTTTTTTTCTCTGACTATCAGACGATATATTTAGTAGTTCTCTGGGTACTTGATTGAAGATCTGCGGTATATTAAACCTTGATGTTTGTCAAAAGCCATGTGCTCTTCTTCTCGTGTTAAATTGGTGTTCTATCGGTCGTTTATAGATCTGATTTTCGTAGTATTCTTCGAGAATGTTCAGATCGTTCAGCTATACAAGTGGGTATATGAACATATTTCAGAAATTATTCTAGGTATGCAAAGTTGGCTTGGGTTTTCTTAAATATAAATGGAGGTTTATCAGGCTGTAAACATTATCTAATTCAAATACAAATAAAAAAGTTAAATTTGCTTAACAAAATATTTATATCAACAGAATATTTTTAAAACATTAGATTATTCATTTATTGTAATATTAATTATGATTTAAAAGTCATTAAACATATTTTTTTTATTTTTTATTTTATTTGAATAGACGCGCAAAATCCTTAATTATATAACTTAGTACTTGCTTTTTACTATCGTTTAAGAATAAAACAATATACCAAAGTATGATATAAACGTCTTCAAGATCAGGCACTATTTAAAGATAACAGTTGTTCATGGTAAGATACTACTTTTATCTGATTAAAGAAAATGTAAACATATGAGACAAAATGGTATTTAACCTAAAAAACATCAAGGAAATACAATTTGTATTTGAAATAACAACTTCAGTAAGGTTTGAAGTTTTGATCACCTAAAATGGCGATACTTAATTAGACACAGTCAATTGGATTTAGCCGTGAAATTTTTTTTAGTTGTGAAACATGACAACTGCAATAGAAAAAGGTGCGTGATTTAAAAAAAAAGAACCTGAATATTATCATGCCTTCAACATAATTTTTATTAAATGATATGAATTATATTTAAAATCAAAACCTTTAATGAACATTTTAATCTATCCCAAAAAATGTTTTTCTCAGTGTCTTTAGAATGGAATTAAGAAAGTGTAAAATTCGATTTCGCTTTTATAATGTAGTCGCACTTACCGTGAATAAGCGGGCGAAAGATAGAAAAACATTTTTGGTGATACAGTGGATTAAGTTGATATAATATCTCACTAAAACCACACGGGTGCGGCAGTCAGTGGACACCTGGGGAATATAAAAAAATTGCTGCCCAAGCTGGGACTTAAACTGTACTCTAGCAACCAAGCACTATTTTCACTGTTTTATTGCCACTCGTTAAGGTTTGCGTTTAAAAACAAAAATGTGAAAATAAGAATTGTCAGATTTTAGTTGGTAAATATAGTACTATAGTATATAGTTTTTTTTTTACTATTTTAACAAACCTATCACACTTATTTTTTTCCAAAACTCATTTTCCTCAAAAATAGTTCAAATACGAATAAAAGAAAACTTTTGCAATTCTCATACATTTTAAAAGAGAGAAAATGTTTTCCATTTGTCAAATAATAACTTTTATTGCAAAATCAAAGATGTAAGTTCGGTGCCCTGAGATAAGGCTCAATGAAGAGATTTGGCCTTATTATACGCTTTGTTAAAGTAAAATTAGGCCAAATTTTAACGTTTTACATTATTTCGCTTTGTTAAAGTGAAAGAAAGCCAAATAGACTAACTCATTCAAAGTGAAATAAAGCCAAATGCTCTAAAAAAAGTGAAAAAAGCAAACCGTTTAATTGGGGCGCTGTAGTTGAGGATAGTTTTTCGAATTCCATTTTTCTGTCTGCGACCATTGCAACTGCAAGTTCAAAGCCTACCCAAATCATCAGACCAAAATTCTCTTTTGAATGGCACTTTTAACATGGTTCCATCTTGCGGCTGTTAACAGGTATTATTTGTATAATGACCACGTAAGTCAACATTACCATACGGAAAAATTATGATAAACAAATTTAAACATACCTACACACTCGTCTATTTAGCTTCTTTACTGAAAAAATGGGTATGTGCAGCGCGGTGAGGGCTGTCGGCGAGGGTAGCCGTTGGCGCGGGCGATACGGGTGGACGGTGAAGCGTGCGAAACTCTTCAAACCGTCTACCCGGATCCCCCACACCAAGGACCTATCTCGCCGACAGCCCTCCTCCTTTTTACGCTACACGCACCCCCCTTCCCAATCGTTAAGCTATTCTTTCAACGCATTAAAACATTAAAATTTGTCTTTAATTCACTTTACAAAAGCGAAATAAGGCCAAATCCCTCCATTTGGCCTTATTTCACGGCACCGTAAGTTCGACACTTTTGAACAAATTTCATTTTAAAGTTGCAAGAAATGTAATTTTTTAAACAAGTCCCTTTAATTACAAAATGAAGATTGTATTTTCTCCGTACACTATACGCAAATGTACATTTATATTAAAAAACGAAATTTAAAAATTGTTTGTCTTTTTATTTCCAGGCCCTATGTTTGGTGCCCGTCATCTTCAAACGCTGCTGCTCTTTCTGGCAATTGTGGTGAATTACGCTGCAAGACTTAATATATCTGTTTCCCTTGTTGCTATGACAGATGCGAAAACAACAAATCCGAATTTTCACGTAAGTATGACCTATTACTCTCTAACCGTGAAAAGCAACACACAGAGATTAAGTTTATAACTCAATGGGGCATATTCAATGATGTTGTTTAAGTTGTTGCTAAGCTAAACTGGAGCTTAGCTTATGGAAACTTCATCAGGTAAACTCCAGTTTTTCTCAGCAACAGCTTGAACATCATCTATGAATATGCCCGAATGTCTTTAATCCATTAGAAAATTGAGATTAAATTTGATTTGATAAAATATGGTGTTGTGAATTTCATGATTCCATGAAAATGCTAAGCGAGATAAAGCCTAATGCAAATATTAAGGATCGATCAAATTTGATTAAACCTAACTTCAAGCTGATATTTTTAAACTGAACCTTTATTAAATCCACTTTTACTATAAGAAATATATATATTTTTTTAACAGGAGTTCGATTGGAACGAAAAGCAAAAATCATATATCCTGAGCAGCTTTTTTTGGGGCTACACTTTGTTCCAATTTCCCGGAGGCTACGCAGCTCGCAGATTTGGTGTCAAAACAGCAATATTCATTTGCACATTTGGATCATCGATCCTGGGACTTATGGTTCCATTTTGTGTGTTTTGGGGAGGTTGGAAAATTTTCTGTGTTATTCGAATCTTGCAAGGCATGTGTCAGGGACTACTCTTTCCCTGTGTTTATCAGCACCTAGCTAAATGGTCACCGATTGAAGAACGAAACCGTCTTGGTGGGGTGACTCATATGGGTACTGAGATTGGAACAATTTCAGCAATGTACCTCACAGGCATGGTCGCCGCATCAGATTGGGGATGGCCAGGAATTTCTTATGTTTTCTGTGGAAATGGTTTAGTTGTCAGTATAATCTGGATTATATTTGCAGAAAATAGCCCAGGTGGTGCCAAACTTATATCATTCGCTGAAAAGCATTACATCCTCAGCTCACAAGCAAGTATGGAAGATGAAAAGAGTAAAACAAAGATACCAATTCCATGGAAACAAATGCTTTTGTCTGGTCCGTTGATATCCCTTATTATAGTGCGACTATGTGACACTTGGGGTTTCGTTACCATGCAGGCTCAGATTCCAGCATACCTTCATGGTGCCTTACAGATGGACATACGCAACAATGCCTTTTTTTCGGCACTTCCTTACATGACTATGACAGTCTTTTCTATTTCATTCCTAATATCAGCCGACGTAGTACTTAACAAAAAATGGGCATCGTTACTTGTGGTTCGAAAGACTATTAATACAATTGCAATGTGGGGTCCAGCAGCACTTCTGATTGGCATTGGATTTCTCGATGAAAATCAGAAAGGATTAGCTATAACTTTTATCACACTTAACGTTGGATTTAATGGCGGCCACATTATTGGCAGTTTGTTGAATCTTATTGACTTATCACCGAACCACGCTGGAATTTTGATGGCAATCGCAAATACGTTGGCAAACATAATTCCTATTGTGTCACCAATTGTTGTTGGAATTATTGTAAATGACGAGGTAATACAGTATACGTACGGGGCTGACTGATTGAATGAAAGTTTAATGTTTTATTTTATTCCTTAAGACTCAACGATTACAATGGCAGATTATATTCATTATAGCAGCTGTACTATTTTTTGTTGGGAACCTACAGTTTTTGTTTTTTGCAAAGACTGATGCGCAATCCTGGGACGCTAAGGATTTTTCGATCAGAAAAAAGAACGACACTGAACGCAGTGTGGAAAACATAAAATCGCCTCCAAAATATTCTGAGGACATTAATAGTAGTGCCCCGGTGTCTAAGCTCAAGGAAACAAATAAATAAAACAATATTTGTATTATGGCGCTCGAAATCACATTTTATATTTTCATATTCATCAACATTTTTTGTAAGAAAAATTATTTCATTCGGAATTATAAATCGAAGTTACAAGTATTTTCGAAGTTTTTTCTTTTTAAAATGTTTAAATAAAGGACTTAATCGATTCTTAACAATTACCAGAAAATTATGAAAAAAACCAAACATAAAAAAAAAATGTATTAAAATTCAAAACAGTAAGAGAAATCATGGCTTTCTTCATTTTTTCCAAAAAAAAACTTTTAATTAGTCATCAAGAAAATTTCATATGATTTTTTCGCTGTTTTTTTTTTCTTAAATCTCAAGCCCCAAACCACTGTCACACATATTGTAGCAAGTTGGTGCGACATAGTCGTTTACTTTATTAATTTGTACAGAATTCTTGTTGGGCACACATACACATCTACTCTTTTTGCTTTGCTTACACTAGCAAAGGGAGCAAAACAGATGAAAAGAAGAAACATATGACAGTGGTTCGATATTTTTGGGAACAAAATTAAAAATTGGAATTATATGTAGTTTTCGACACACACAAGAAAATAGTAATAAAGTACGCCATCTGACTTAGTTTAAAGTTTTGTATTTTAGGATCTTGAACTAATTTTTTAAAATTAATTAAGTTTTAATATCAAACATTCCCCTTCTTGGCGTTCCTCTTTCCATCTATTCCTATAACTGTAAGAAACAGTCGTTTACACTAACTTGTAGCACTGTCACCAGCTTTTCCAATCTCAATTAGTAGTAAATACAACACACAAACCCCAAAAATAAAATGCGTACAATTATTATATAGCTACTTACTTTAAGAATCATTTTCAAGCATACTAAATTTTCTATCTAAAATTTTTTTCGATTTGTTTTTTTTTTTTAAATTTATACATTACCTATATTTTATTATTAAACAAAAATAAAATTAGATTTAAGTGTTGTAGTTAGTTTATTTGAGAAAAATGTATCTAAACTAAGCCAATGGCAGCGGCACGAGTCACAACCCCCGGTTCTGAGTTTCCCCAAACTATCGGATACTTGGGATCGTTGTGCAAATGCCATTTTATGTATTGAAATCAGGTCCCGGTTATTTATTTAGTTCGTGGATCGGATTTGCAGTGCTTAGAGTTTATTTCTCCCTAATTACTATATGGTAAGCTTAATACTGTAAAGTAATTAGATGAAATAATACTAGTGGGCTGTAAATTAGTAAAAGCACACCGTTGGTGCTAGTATCAGTAAAACATAAATGTTTTTAGTAAATAAGAATTTGATCATTATAGGTATTTGTGAAATATATGAGAAAGTCTGGTTCTCTGGGAGTTTAAAATTCTGAGACTTACCGTACCGTAAAATAAATATGAATTTAGTTTTCCAAACTTTACTTCTAAGCCATTCAGACGCAACGTAAGATTATTTATATATATGTATCAATCGTACAAACTAAGAAGCACAGACCAATACAGACCGCCAACTCGTGAAATATTTGTTCGTGTTTGTGAATACGTGTACATCTCTGTCAGTGCAGTTTGTGATGACAACCATCCCTGCGTATGCCATTTACTTTTTTGGTGTGTACTGTACTGCTCCCATTTAAAAAGCAAGGGAGAGCGTCACACTCTCAAAATAAATGGCATATCAGCTGATTTTCAGCTTGTGGGCAAAAAGGCAGTCCATAGTTCCATACATTGAGTTGGCGGTCTGTATCTTATTGGTCCGTGCTTAGAAGTTTGAACGCTAATATTAGAGCTGTTGTGCCAACAAATATTTTTATTTAAAAACTTCTGTTACTTAATCCTTTTTGTGAACACATAACCAAAAATCTGATGGCATTGCCAATTTATCCACAATTTATTGTCAATGGGTACTTACTGATTTTGAAAAGATAAGTACCTACTTGCAAGTTGCAAGTTGGAACCTTAAAAAATAGAAGCGATATTTAAATTTTCGTGCGATTGCGATGTGTATACATGGAATAAGACAAAGCTGACGTTTCAAACGCCCTTGCACATGACAAATATTAAGGTTCTCCATAAAAAAAAAACTTAATTGCAGTTAAAAAAGAGTCCATAAAAACACAGCTTTTTTTATCAGCAAGAGTATTAAACAAATAATTGAATTTTACTGGCAAAGGTAATATTTGATTTTGATTGCTTAGACAATCTTATCATCAATAAAATTAAAGTTAAAAAATTCAAATTTGGTTCTCAAAGCAATACTCTCATAATCCTTATGCCCTGTATTGGTAGATTTAGTTATGTTTGTTTAAAGAAATTCACTCAAGCTTATCTACAATGAATTATATTCATTGTTAAGTAACATTAAAAGTTTTGTCGTAATCAAATACAGTAAAACTTTTCTTTAATATTTCTCTCAAAATTGTGTTAAGTTGAAGAAATGAGAACGATCTCATAAAAACAATTCAACTAGTCAGTTTTAGTTGAAATTTGTACGTTATTTTTTGAGCTAAAAAAATTTTCAATTTCCCCTCTGTACAGTAGGTACCTAAAAAAGTCTATATACCAAGTTTATAGGAGTTCAACTCGTTATAAAAAATTTAAACAAAAAGCTTTGCGGGGACGGAGGCGAGGAAAGTTGTCTCTCTCTATTAGTTCTTTCTCTCTGGTCTTAGTACTGACGACTGTCACCACAGCCGCTATGGGGGGTATGCTTCGAAGGATTATCGCATGACCGCTCGGCAGATTGTTTGCTCCAAGTGGAGCCATACGCAATAGTTGAGGTGATTTACTTTTCTATACTTAACGGTATTATATTTCTCTATGGTACCAGATCCACACCAAACACAATATACCCATTCTATGGTGGAATAGGGTATAAAAACAAAATGATTTTTACTTACAATTGAGTAACACAATAGAAAATAGCCCATTTCTCAAGGTGCTCTCCTTTGATTTTAATTAAATGATGGAAAACCATCGACAAGGACTTCAAGAACACCAAAACAGTCATAATGCAATAGATTTTAAAAACGGAATGCCAAGAGTAAAAGTTCATTCAAAGTGATTATTTGTTTGTTTTTTAAGATCGTTTTTTGTAACTTATTTGCTCTTCTTTAAATAAACACCCAAAATAGTCCAGAAAAGAAACATAAATGACTCATCTGTCAACGGCCTTTGGCTCTGATAAAGCATCGCTTCCCAATAGATCAGCGAAATCAAGCATCATTGCGCGTGGTTAGTAGTAAGATGGAGGACCGTCAAACTAATAACTGCGAGCTGTTGGCATTCGTTTGTGTGTTCTTCTATCTTCTGTTCTGTCTGTCTCTCTCTGTCGTATTACTGTGTGTTGTCTTGAGCCGAAGGCCTAAGTTGCCAGTGCTTGTAAGTGTGTCTACTCCGTTCGATTCATCGACGGAGTTGTTGTAATAATAATAATAATAATAAATGACTCATCATCATCACTATATAAAAATGGCTAAGTTTTGAGAAAATTCACTAAAATTGCATTAACAAACTACGAACTATATATGTACGTATTGCTCCGATTTTGAGATAATAGGTAGTGTAGACTGGGTACGGGTGAGACAATTTCGCTTATATTGTCTACAATATTGATTTCTGTAATCCGAGCGGGGAAAAAGGCATGTTCAATGAAAAGGCGGGTTTCCATCTACAAATAGGGAGTGCCTAAGTGCTCCGTGCATTATTTTTTATAGAACATGAAATTCAAAAAAAAATCTTTTTTGTTTCAACCGTACAACAGGGGCGGTTGAAACAGCGATGGGGGTCAGTTGAAACATATGGATATAATACACATAATACTAGTGTTAAACACGTTAAACTTATTCTTGTTTTTATTGTTTAGTATTAATATGACACTGTTTGACAATGCTTATCACATATTGCATTATTCAAAGTTATTTTTAATTTTTATTTAATATAATTCATGTAAAGAAAAATAACAAAAAAAAAAAAAAAATCAACAGTAGGTATTTTAAAACTCACCGAAAGAAAACCTTACTTCAAACTTAAGTTTTACGAAAAATAATAAACTATTCGAAATATTCCGGGTCGCAATTGTGTTTCAACCGTACCCAGATAAAATGTTTCAACCGTCCCCAAACCCCGCTTTACTTACAAAAATGTATATAATTATAGTCAGGGAGCGTATCGGAATCCCGCTTTTTAAAATCCCGCTTTTCAAAAATCCCGAAAAAAAAGTATTAAAATCCCGTCTGCTAAAATACTGCTTTTTTAAAATCCCGTGTTCTAAAGTCCCGCTTGTTCAAAACCCCGATCTATTATAATCCCGCTTTTTAAAATCCCGACAAATCCCGCTAATCCCGTTTTTTTATAAAATAAGCTAATGTTATAAAGTCACGCGCAGTAAAAAAAATAATGAGAAATAGAAAAAATATGAGTAAAACAGGTTTTTTTGCGTCGCATTGCTTATAATATACAAAACTAATAAAATAAAAAAAATTTGTTAATGGTTTAAAGTTTTTTTTTTGTTCCCTTTTGAATAATATCGTATAGCTTAGGTACTTTATACTTTTTTCTTGTAATTTATTGAAGATTGTCATATTCATTGTTAAAATAAAATGCATTTAAAAAAATCATTGCTTAATTTATTTTAATTTTCTTATTATCCCGCTTTTGCAATCAAAAGTAGTTGTTTTATTTTAAAAAATCGCGCGATTTTTTAAAATAAAACAACTACTTTTGATTGCAAAAGCGGGATAATAAGAAACGGGATAGTAAAAAACGGGATTATAAGAGACGGGGTTTTAAAAAGCGGGATTTTAAAAAAGCGGGATTATAAAAAGCGGGATTTCAAGATCGGGATTTTAAGAAACGGGATTATAAAAAGCGGGATATCGAACCCAACCCTTATAGTCACATTAACAACACGTCGCAACAAGGTACTGCGATGCGTTCTACACTCTTCGTTTCAAACACAAACACATACTCAATACTCTGACATGAATAAAAATACAGTTATAGAAAAAAAAACCGCACATAAATACTTACTTTTGATTATTGATATACAAAAAGTGCTCTTTTAAACATCTGCCATGCGCCACGTGTTAAGCAAGATTGACGATTGTTTGAATATGTTTTCCCTTCGTGTACCTTTGGGAAACATTTGCGTACCGTCTACTGTTCCTGGAATATTTGTATTGTTTCAACAGTCCTTTGTTTCAACTGTACCCAACCTACCCTACTTTTTTTTCAAAGTAAGTTCTACTTCCAATTTTGTGATAAGTATTATATATATTTTCTTTTTAAAACCAGCCAGTGATAATATCAAATAAAATGTTTCCCAATTCATGAAATTGAAAAGTTTTATTGTTTTTAGATGTAAGGACTGCTTTTCTAGAGAATCTTAAGAAACAATATATACCTAGTCCATATCAGTTAGGATAGTAGGTAGGTACCTCTATTTTTGTTCTATACCCAAATTTTATTTATTTGATCTTAAAATAAAGTTGTAGTTTTTGTGTAACATACCTAATTAAAATTCGAGAGTAATAATTAATAAAACTATCACAGTTTGTTAATGAATAGAATGGTTTTTTGAAAGGAATCTCAATAAATAAACAGCAGTAGTTTTTTGAAAGTTAAATTTTCAAAACTCTAACAAAAATTTTACTACAAAATCACAATCAATATTTCGAATAGATTTTTGTGAATCAGGATTACGGGAAAAACAGTGAAAGTGGTTTGTGAATCAATTCAATTGTGATTTAGTGCTGTTAAGTGATTAATTAATTGTGATAGAATATTCTTTAAAATATTTTTGTGGTACATATATGTATGTTAAGAATGAAATAAAAATCAAATTCAAAAACGTAAGTTTCGGTCTTACGTTTTCTTTCGAATAAATTTAAATAAAAAAAAAGTTTTTTGAAGTTATAGTTAAGTTCATTTTCATTCATTTCATTTTATTTGAAACATAGTTTAAATTTAAACATTACATTTATTTTATTATTAAATAAAAAAATAGATTTAAGAATTGTTGTTTATTAATTAGTTTATTTAAGAAAAATGTATTTAAACTAAGCCAATGGCAGCGTCACGACACGACCCATGGTTTCGGGTTTTTCCCTGAACCATATGCTACTGGGAATCGTGATGCTAATGCCTTTTTAGGTATTGAGATTGGCTCACCAGTATTTATTTAGTTCGTGGCTCAGATCTATATGCTATATGGTAAGCTTATTACTGTATAGTAATTAGATGAAATAATGCTAGTAGGCTGTAAATTAGTAAAACTATTAACTAAACTTTTATATTCTGTCACTTCTCCAAAATGTTGTTGTAGTTTTAATCAGCAAGAGTATACAAATAATTTATTGAATTTGGCTGTCAAAGCTAATACTTGATTGATTAGGCAATCTTATCATCAAAAAAATTAGAGCTAAAAATTCAAATTTGGTTCTCAAAGCAATACTCGATTAATACTTATGCCTTATATTGGTAGATTTAGTTATGTTTGTCATTCACTCAAACTTATCAGCATTGAATTCATTGATTAGTGAGAAGTAAAATTAAATACAGTTAAACTTATCTTTAATATTTCTCTCAAAATTGTTTTTAGTTGAAAAAGGATTTACATTAGTTGAAATGTGTTAGCATAGTTTGTGTTTCAGAAAAGACTGAATTGTATAACCCAAGCCCAAGATGTCTAATGTTGGTGAACCTAAAGGTCAGTGACAGACCTAAAAGATAGTAATATGAAGACTGAAAGAACAGATATACTTTTATACATGTATGTATAATAATAATTTGGGAGGTGATAGCGGGGAAGAGCTAGGAGACAACCGCCATCTTGAGGAAGGTTATGATTTAACTTTTAATTTAATAATTCATTAGAATTTAATTTTGACAAATGACTAAACCGATCCATTTTGTAAACTGCCAATTATCTTCACTAAGTTCTGTAACAGTGTTACTTGTTAATAGATTTATATTGAAACTACTTTGAATGGCTAACTAGTTGACTTCTTCATTTTGTTGGTTCATTGGTTGCTTATCATTCGGTGAGATTCCGAAAAATTATTTGGGAACTTATTTCCATGACACCCTTTATTTATGTTTTATTTGTATTTCGTAGTAAAACCAGAATACATAATATTAAATTTATCGTTTATCTGACTCGCACAACATTTGTTAGTTGTCTGACTATTTCCAATATTTTTAATAAGTTGAGTGTTTCTTGTCCGGCTCAAAGGATTCTTTTTCTTTCAGTTTCAGATACATGTGTTCTCTATCTACTTGAAGTTATAGGGAAGCACATCCTTTCTCTTTGCTTCAATTTTGAAGCGTCGGTGTTTTACGTCAAGATGAATTTTTGTATCTATTATTAAAACTGTAAATTGACCAGGCCTTTTTGTATGTTAAGTGCATGCATGAGTCTGGGAAGAGTCACATTACTAAATCGTCGAAAGGGAGCACAAGGGCAGGAGGAATCATATCATACCACTCTATGATAATTGTGTGGTGTTAACAAAGAAATAATTTATTTTTCAGGTCCAGTAATTGGAGCCCGACATCTTCAGACGTTTTTACTTTTTCTTGCCATTACTATCAACTATGCTGTTAGGCTCAATACATCTGTCTCTTTGGTGGCTATGACAAATGCAGAAACAACAAACCCAGATTTCCATGTATCTAAGTTTGAAAAAATAAAATAAACAGCTAATAGCTTGTTTGATTAATGTCTTTTTAAATCATCAGGAATTCAATTGGAATGAGAAGCAAAAATCTTACATCTTGAGCAGCTTTTTTTGGGGCTACATTGTAACTCAATTTCCTGGTGGATTTATGGCTCGTAAGCTTGGTGTCAAAATGTGTCTCTTTATAGCTACACTTGGATCATCGCTTTTAAATATTATAATACCGCTGTGCATATCTTGGGGTGGATGGCAAGCTTTCTGTGCTATACGAGCTTTCCAGGGCCTGTTCCAAGGATTGGTCTTCCCGAGTGCTCATGCACACCTAGCTATATGGTCACCTGTGGAAGAACGAACTCGTCTTGGTGGACTAAGCCATTGTGGCACTGAAACTGGTACAGTCCTAGCCATGGGCCTTACAGGAATTATAGCCACATCAAGCTTCGGATGGCCAGGAATATCTTATATATATGGTGGAGCTGGTATCGTTTTTTGTGCTTTCTGGTTGATATTTGCAGAAAACAACCCATCAGATGCTCGATTCATAACTTTAGATGAAAAGCAGTATATCATATCGTCTCAGGCTAGTGTTGATGGGGAAACAAAAGTATCAATTCCAATTCCATGGAAAGCCATTGCAACGTCCATCCCATTTATATCACTATTGGTTGTGCGTATTAGCCAGAATTGGGGCTCCTCAACACTGCAAACTCAAATTCCTGCATACCTTCATGGAGTTCTAAACATGAATATGAAAAAAAATACTTTGTATTCAACTCTTCCTTATATAACGCAATGGATTTTTTCGTTTCTTTATATCCTAGCAGCTGAAATAGTATTGAAAAAGAAATGGGCTTCTTTAAATATAGTCCGGAAGACAGCAAACACAATTTCAATGTGGGTTCCGGCTGCACTTCTGGTTGGAGTTGGATTTCTTGATGAAAGCCAAACAGCTTTGGTCATGTTTCTGTTGACCTTGAATATAGGTCTTAATGGTGGTGCAACGATTGGAAGTTTGTTGAACTTGCTTGACTTGTCACCAAATCATACTGGCATCTTGACGTCCATACTGAATTTTATTGTAAATATTGTACCAATTTTGACTCCACTTGCATCTGGACTTATAGTCTACGATGAGGTAAGAATAAAGTGTTTGTTTTTTTATAAAAATATTAATCTGAAACTAAAATATATTTCCAGACTCAACAAAGACTTTGGCAAATTGTTTTTCTAATTGCGGCTGCTTTCTTCTTTTTTGGAAACTTGCAATTTCTTTTCTTGGGCTCAACTGATACTCAACCATGGAATGATGAGCGATTCCTTTTAAAAAAACACAATGGGTGGAACACAATCCATAGGGAAAATTCTTCAATCGAAAAAGATTTTTTTTATTCTCGAAGACCATCAGACAAAAATTCAAAAATATTTGTATATTAAAAAAACAAAATAATGAAAGTCAGTCTTAATTTATGCCATATAATAAATAGTGTGTTCAACATAAGGTATTCCACTGATGCACTCAATGCGTTTTAAAAGAGTTTAATAAGCCTACCGATTAACCTACCTAACCAACTTTATCTTTAGCTCTAGATTTATCGGACGTCAGTTTCTTAAGTATCGATACTGTTGTCATTTCTTTAAATTGAAAAACTTGTATTTTTATTTTTTTATTTTATTTCATTTCGTTAAATACTAACGGTACATACACTGTTGATATTACAAGAACAGCGTGCTCCATGCACAAGTGAAGAAGGTAGAACTAACGACTCTGGTAAAAATGCTGTGTGAGAATAGACACTGCATCAAATTTAAAAGAAACAACTTTGCACAAATCCTTTTATAGAAAACAAAACATTTTATTATGTACCTATTATGTTTTAAATAAAAAAAAATGTATGATAACGAGCGTGTGTTGAAGCGATGTCGAAGGCTAAAATATATATATTTTTTTTAAGTAAGGAACTAATAACCGTAAACGGAACTTGAAAGCAATTAGATTCAAAAATTGAATCCTAAAATAAACTCAGAACTTTTTTCCAAACGTCGTCCTGAAGAACATAGTACACGGTTAAAAATTTTGGGATATTTTTTAATACAGCTCCTGTATTACAACTGTATGCAATACACAAAATATTACTTTTTAATATTTTCAAATTATTACATTTAATTTTAATATATTTTGTATTACATTTTAATGTTTTTGGATACATTTTTTCATTTTTAATTTATTTTGGATTAAATTTTAATATTTTCGTCTTAAAGTTACTATATGTAATACAAAAAGATTAAAATTTAATACATTTGGAATTAAAACCAAAATTTAATACTGATTTTCCTACGTTTTAATACCCTTATTTTGAAAAAAATAATACAATTTTATTAAAACGAACCCTCATGTATTACATTTGAATACCCTTGCATTAAAATGTAATACCCGTTTGTATTACATTGTAACTGTATTAAGATGTAATACTGTTTGTATTACATTCTAATACCCATGTATTAAAAAGTAATACAATTTTATTAAAAACAAACCCTCTTGTATTAAATTTTAATACCCTTGTATTAAAATATAATACCCGCCTGTATTACATTTTAATATACTTGCATTTAAATGTAATACCCGTTTGTATTACATTTTAACTGTATAAAGATGTAATACTCGTTTTAATTACATTCGAATACCCATGTATTAAAAAGTAATACAATTTTATTAAAAACAAACCCTCCTGTATTACATTTTAATACCCTTGTATTAAAATATAATACCCGCCTGTATTACATTTTAATACCCTCGTATTAAAATTTAATAAAATTTTATTTCCTAATCTATTGGTGGGTCGATGGAAATGGTTTGTATAGTTTTTAATTTGATTTATTCATTATTATCTTATATTTTGTATTCCAAGTCAAAAAGTTATACAGAAAGTATTTCTTTTCGATATTTTTCGAATTCATCTGAATTTCCATATTTTTTCAAATGTTAATACAAATCCATAAAATTGTATTAAATTTTATTTTTTTCTTAATATAAAGATTTATTAATTTAAAATATATAATTCTATTAATTTTTTAAACAAAATTTTATTATTTTTTATAAAAAAAAATTCATATATTTTAAATACAACATTTTATTAATATTTAATATAAAATTCTATTAATTTTTAATACAAAATTGTATTAATTTTTAATACGAAATTGTATTAATTTTTAATACGAAGTTATATTAGTTTTAAATACAAGATTTTATTAATTTTTAATATAAAATTGTATTAATTTTTAATACAAAAAGTATTAATTTTTAATATCTCATCAGTATTATTTTTTAATATTTGCTTTATTACTTATCTTCTTTTAATATTTGCAGTTTATTAGATTTTAATATTTTTCTGGTGTTGTCATATATGTAACCCTCAAAATATTAAAATCTAACCCAAAATTTCTAACCGTGTACCCATAATTGAAATCACCAGATATGAAGCCGATAATACGTTTTTTTTTTCTGTATAGGTATTCCCCAGACTATAGATCCGGGTCAATTTCTGTTATAGTGGCTCACTATCATTTCCATCACAGTTTCTGCAAATTTCATGATTGTGTTGGTAGCTGAAATAACCTCTGCTTGTTGTAATTGCTTAACTCTACCTTAAAAACTTAACTCTATTTTTCACGAATTAGGCATTTTCTTCAAAATTCACATTTAACTGAGGAATTTACGCAAGCTGTAAGGTAAACCGCTCCCATAAGTACCGTTTCCGAAATTGAATACTGTTAGGTACTCAAAAA
This sequence comes from Platycheirus albimanus, assembly GCA_916050605.2. Taxonomy (NCBI): domain Eukaryota; kingdom Metazoa; phylum Arthropoda; class Insecta; order Diptera; family Syrphidae; genus Platycheirus; species Platycheirus albimanus. The sequence continues at coordinate 154,873,568 of OU696697.1, forward strand.
TGACACGACCAAATAAAGGGGAAGAAACAGAAAAAATATTGTTTGAAACAAAGCGTTCATCTATTCGAGTACCTAGATTTCAATGGGAGACGTACGAATGGTCGACAAAAAAAATGTCGACTGGGTAAATACAAATTTCATCGACTATCAAAATCTCGACTGAAAATTGATCGACAGAAAAAAAGTTGACAGTTTAAATCCAGACTATGAAAATGTCGATTGAAAAAGTGTCTGTAAATATGTCGACTTTTATCCTGATAAAAAATATAGTTCTTTTGATTGCATCGACATTCGACAGTTTAAATTTTTTAATTATTTTTAAATCATAGTAGTTCACATGTGAACATCATTCACTTTGCCACTGTCGATCTTTTTTCGAGTCGACATTTTCAAAATCGACTTTATAATAGTCGACATTTTGATCTGGCGGTATTTTTACCAATCGACTTTTCGAAAGTCGACATTATGACAATCGATTTTTTCAAATCGACATTTTAAAAATCGGCAAATCGGACCCAACCCGATTTCAATCCTTCATCGTTTGGAACACTGCAATGAATCATGCACTGTGAAAATCTGCTTATTTTCTTTTGTACACTTGTTTTACTATACATTTTTTACCTGGTATAACCTTAAAGCTATGGGGCACCTGACACTGTCCAACTTACATCGATAACTGTGACATCTATCTTGTTGTTTCAATAGTAAAATTGAAACTTTTGCACACTTTCGTAATCTCTTCGAGTTTTTGTCTTTGAACTTGGCACGCCTTGTACCAAGAGTCTGATATCATCATTAATACGAATGTTTAATGTTTGAACGGTGAGTGATTTTAGCTTTTTTTTAACAATCTTTTTATCTTCAATGGCATTGGAAAACTGATTGCCATCTGTTATCAGAGTTCAAACTCTTTTACAATTTGTTTCAATTTCAATCCCTTATCAATTGCAATCAATTAGCTAGTCAAGATTTGTAATGTGCGTCTGAGAATTAAGATTATTATTGGGGTCATTAACTACCCCCATAAAAAAAATTCAAGTATGTATCAATATGATTTGAAATGTTGGATTACGATAAGGATACATCGAAAGTTAAATTTTTAAGTAAAATTGTAGATATTTATTTTGATTTACTTCTTTATTGCTCTTAAAAACATACAGTTTAATGAATGGCAAATAAAATTTAACTAACGCAAGTTAGTTATTTCAGAGCATTAGATTCAAAAGGATTAACATAAGCAGTAAAAGTTGAAATGTCCTCTAAGTGTTTACGTTGAAAAAATAAAATTATCCAAAATGGTGCAAACTAGTGAATATAAAGGTCGGTGAATTATTATTTGGAAAGTGTGAGCATCTTATATATGAAAGATACTCGTGATTATCATTACAATAATAAAAAGAAGTTTATCAGGTCAAAATTAACCCCCTGTTAGTATTTAATAAAAATCGCTTATATTTGTTTTATTTTTGATCGATTACTTTCGAAAAATTATTAGCCACGAACTGGTATAATTATACTGTTAGTGGTAACTAATTTTATATATGAAGATTAGCCGCTCAGAATCTTCTCTAGTAGATCTCTTAAAATGCTACATGATAAGAAATATTTCCCAATCAATCTCAAAGAGAGTGTGGTCCACTGTATTTTATTTCTCAGCTTTACAAAACAATTTTACAATTTTAGGGGAGCCGTTATCACAGCATTTATTTTTCTATCCTTACACCAGTTAATCTTTTAAGAACTTTGCTTGTGACTTTTGTCACAAAGCTTAAACTAATCACTTAATTTTAATTTATATGATACTAGCTGACCCACCCGGCTTCGCTCGGCTAGACAAATCTTAATTTCATACGGATTAAATGAAATACAATTTTAAAAAACATTTGCGCAACAATAATCGTCGCTCTGGTTGTGTGATGATACAGTTGGCGGGTGATTTCCAAAACAAACACTTCCCGTGATTCTGAAACCAACAGCGGTGGATGGATATTTATGGCGGTATGTGAAAATCATTCCATTGAGTGTAAATATGCGAGTGTTCTTTGGATTTGCCTGGCATGCCTCCTCCTTTGAAATCTTCATGTTAGGGACAATAGAACCCAACTGATTGCGACGAAGCTTATGAATTTGATAGTGGCAAGGATTTTAAAAGGGCCATTCAAAGGAGAAGAATGCCGAATTCTGCGAATTTTTTTCATTTCAACCGATTTGCCGTCAGCTATTATATGTGGCGTGTTCCCGAGTTGAGAAACCATCATCAATCTTTAATTACGCTCCGGAGCAGAAAACAGTATGTTGTATATCATGGAGCCTTTAATTGAATACAATTATTTTTCTTATATAATTTATTAATTAATTTAACAATTTTTTAAATGAACCATTTACATAACTCAAGAGCTTTTTGTTAAACAACGTTTTTTGTTTTCCCATTTAAAGCATAAATAAGCAATAAGGACGGTTTAACCCACTCGCGAACATCTAACATAAAGTTGTCCGTGAGAAAAAATTGGAAACTCTACATGTATACCACATACTTGTAAAGACTGTCCTTGTGATTTGTTATAGCGAACGCAAGACGAATCGGTAATTGCAAACGCTTAAATTCAAATGGCAAATCAGAAGGAATCATGGGAATTCTAGGAATAAGCACATCTTCTCCCTTATATTTTCCAATTACTGCTAATCTAGTGCCGTTGCCGGTGATTAATATTTCGAAGCATGATAATTGGTGCACCAATCTTTAGTTCCAAAATATGGAGTGGAATCCCAGTTAAATCCAAAGAATTTAAAAATTCTGTAGGATAATTTACAGCTTCATCTTGATTTGTGATGATTGATTTGTACACAACAATTTCATTTGGTAATTTCTTAAGGATTTCCGTGTTAATTTTATTTACGTCTGTGTTTGTGCCAGCTAATATATAGCTATTTCACTTAACCACGAATGAATTTTATAGATTCTGTGCCAATTCTGCTTTAGATTTCTTCAAAAGGCAAAAATTGTATGGCAATGTTATTAGACCATAAATGTTATCAATATTCATTTTGCCGTTGCTTACTTAATTTAAGATAAAAGTAATGAACCGATTCTAGTTAATGTCCGCAGATTACAATCTTATTCCAATTTTATCAAAATTAAATTGACAAATAAAAAATTCAAATATTTTTTTACAATTATGGGAAAAACACTTTTTATGTCGACAAAAATGCTGGATCAAAAGAACCTCGCTACCGCTTTATAGTATTTTAACCAAACTTCACAGAAACCTTCGTTGACATCCTCAGAAGACCCTACCAAAAGTTTTGTTAGTAATATGACAAAATTCACTAAAAATGCATTTTGGGGTTTACCGAAATTTTAACAATCATCACAAAAAGACCTTCCTCAATAGGATAGCTAACAGAATTTTGATTAAACTTCACAGAAACCTTTGTAAGCATCCTCAGAAGATGCTACTAAAAGATTTGTAAGTAGTTTGACAGAATGCAATAAAACTGCATTTGTGTCAAATTGCTTTACCGAAGTTTGGCCAAACTTCACAGAAACCTTCGTATACATTCTCAGAGGACCCTACCGAAAGTTTTGTTAGTAATATTACTAAAAATGCATTTCGCGGTTTGCCCTTTACCGAAATTTGACCAATCTTCACAAAAAGACCTTCCTCAATAGGATAGCTAACTTTATAAAAAAACATTAAAAAATTCTGCCCAGCCATTCTTGAGTTTATCGACCCCGAACATAAGGCAACTTATTTTTATATATTAGATTTCAAATAAAAGATGCTTTTTTCCCAAATATTTTCCACTGTAAGTTTATTAGAGATTAAGTTACACTGCCGCTCGTATGAATAGGTCCAACTTTTTGTTACCCTACTGTTAGCCTTTCTCCAAATATATTGCATTGATATATTTTTTCTTATGATTATATTGAAAAAGCATCAGAATACGCTTAGTTATAGAAAAAAAACTTAGTCTGAGAACTTTCCATTATTCTCTCATGTAAGCTAGACCAATTTCACTCATAAAAACAACCATTATAATATACAACATGAAAGGGGGAGTTATACACCCACGACCAAAGCTGATAGACGTGCAATCATTCGAGCCGCTTCCAATTCTCATGACTCCGCTTCAAAAATTAAATTACAGTTTGGCTACGGTAAAACGTGTTATTAAAAGTGCTAAACATTTAAAAAGAAAGAAAATTAAAAAGAAACCACTGCTTAACGATTCCCGAAAAGAAATTCGTCTCCAATTTTGCAAAACGTACATGTCGTGGAAGTCTCAATGGCAACAGGTAGTCTTCTCAGACGAAAAAAAAGTTTAATTTAGAGGGACCAGATGGATTTAAATATTATTTGCACGACCTACGAAAGGAGAAGCATTATTTAAGCCGAGTGTAATGGTGTTGGGAGCTATTTCATTCTACGGGACCTTTGACCTTTGAGCTCCAATTTCTTACATGAAGAATGAATGCAAATTCTTACAAAGGTGTACTAGAAAAGGCTTTGCCGCAAATTTCCTACTTGATTGGACCAATACAGTGGACGTTCCAACACGACAATGCCCCTGTTCATACAGCGAGGGCGGTATAACAGTGGACCTAGTGCCAAAATGTGAATCTGTTGGTGTGACCTCCATACTCCCCTGACCCTAATATTGTAGAGAATGTATTGGAACTTCGTTCATGTAAAGTTTACAAGTCAGGGAGACAATTCGAAGACAAAAAGTCATTAATAGAAGGATTTAAAAAAGCTTGGTCAGAAATTTCGATTCAATACATTGAAAATTTGTATAATTCTATTCCAAATCGAATCTACGAAACGATTTTGAAAAAAGGGGGAAATACTTATTACTAATTATTGTTATTATATTCCTACCAACACAAAAGTGTAAGAGAAATCATTAAATTACATTAAATGATATAAAAATAAAGAAAGTTTAGAAAGAAATGCATTTTATTAAAATAAATTAAGTTTTTTGTCAAACTATGACACAACATAAAATTTTTTATAATATAAAATTAAAAATTAAGCGCGACGCGTTTCGAACAATATGTTCATCTTCAGGCGCGACGGATGATACAAAAATCTGAAGAAAGTTCATAGTAGGATATAAGTAGGTGAGGTTGATTGGGAACTTTGGAGCATACTTGGAGATAAGTTTTAGACAGAATTTTAAAAATATTGTGCATATTTTTTTCTATCGAGCCAATTAAACGCAATGAGCTTTAAAATGACATGATATGATTATAATTTAATTGAATTAAGCATATATATGGAAATTTTTGACTAAATGATTTTTATATTTCAGCCAATGGTCTTGGAGCCCGACATCTTCAGACCCTTTTGCTTTTTCTTGCAATTGTTGTCAGTTATGCTGAGAGGTTAAATGTGTCAGTATCACTTGTCGCCATGACAGACGCAGAAACTACGAACCCAGACTTTCATGTAAGTATTCAGAAAATGTAGATCACTAGTACCTTGGACTGGCTTTAATCAAAACTTCTTAACAGGAATTCGATTGGGACGAACAGCAAAAGTCTTACATTATAAGCAGCTTCTATTGGGGCTATTTTATAACACAGTTTCCGGGTGGTTTTATGGCTCGAAAGATTGGTGTTAGAACTTCTATTTTAATAGCAATACTTGGATCATCACTTTTCAATTTGTTAATACCATTTTGCATACCTTGGGGTGGATGGAAAATGTACTGTGCAATAAGGATTTTTCAGGGGTTGTTCCAAGGATTTGTATTCCCAAGTGTTCATGCACACCTGGCCATGTGGTCACCTATTGAGGAACGAAATCGTCTGGGTGGACTTAGTCATACTGGAATCGAGAGCGGTACGATTCTAGCTATGGGTCTTACAGGCATTATAGCAGCATCAAATGTTGGATGGCCAGGAATATCTTATGTGTATGGTGGAATTGGGATTGTTTTTTGTGTAATTTGGATAATCTTTGCAGAAAACAATCCATCGGATTCTCGGTTCATTTCTCAAGAAGAAAAAAAATATATTTTAGGTTCACAAGCTAGTGTCGATGGTGAAACAAAAGAGGCTATCCCAATTCCATGGAAAGCCATTTTAACCTCGGTCCCATACTTATCACTTGTGGTTGTTCGTATTTCCCAAGCATGGGGTTCCACAACAATACAAACCCAAATTCCAGCTTATCTTCATGGAGTTCTCAACATGAATATCAAAAGCAATGCTTTATATTCCTCTCTTCCATACATATCGCAGTGGATTTTATCGTTCGTTTTTATCCTAGTTGCTGAAATTGTATTGAAGAAGAAATGGGCTTCGTTAACAGTGGTTCGAAAGACCTGGAATACGATTGCAATGTGGGTTCCAGCTGCATTGCTAGTTGGCGTCGGATTTCTTAATGCAAATCAAAAAACATTGGCTATTACGCTTTTGACTATGAGTGTTGGTCTAAACGGAGGACAAACAATAGGAAGTTTGTTAAACACAATTGATTTGTCGCCAAATCATGCTGCCATACAAATGGGAATTTTAAATGGAATTGTAAATATTATCCCAATTATAACACCACTTGCTGCTGGAGTCATAGTATATGATGAGGTAAGATTGATTTGGTCTTAGTTGTCAATACTGAATTTAATATTTTTTCAGACTGATCGAAAACTTTGGCAAATTATTTTCATTATTGCTGCAGTTTCATTCTTTCTTGGAAACTTACAGTATATAATATTTGCCTCAACTGATACTCAACCTTGGAATGACGAAGAATTCCTTGTGAAGCAAGACTGTGAGCGCATTAAAAAACCTACGAAAAATGATTTACAAAACCAAAATGAGCTAAGCTTACGTAAAGATTCAAATAGGATAAAAATAAAAATTGATTCAAATTGATGGATTGACTAATTTTTCTGTTTTGAAATGCAACACTGCGTTGTGTCTGATGCATTTTCGTTCTTATCTTGCTTCGTTTATTTAATGTCACTCAATAAAGTTTATATTTAATTTTTGTAGATAAACTACGCAGAACAAACAAGTTGCACCAAAATGTAATAATGCAGACATTATTTGTCGCGAGTAGCGTGGGTCGAACGTGTGTCATATTTATCAAATTTGATATCAAGGCATGGTTTCAATAAAAAAAATAAAAGGTTAGATTTATGCGAATAGGATGATCATATTAGCAGACCTTGAATGTCAAAAGTATCCTCTTATCGAACAAAAATTGCAAGTGCAAGTGATAATTAAAATAAATAAAACTAGTGCTTCGTTTGTGTAGTTAACTTAACTTTAACTTCTTTGACAACTCTGGAATATTAATGCTGTTCTGTACTCTTGATTTACAAAAGAATTCAATTCTTCCTTTTTCTTTGGAATGGAAAATTGCATTTAGAGTAAATGGATGTCGAAAAATTATTTTGTTTCATAACCTATTAGCGGTGCACATTTATGTTGAACAAAATTAATCGCGAGGACATATAACTCCAAAGAATATTAAATTTCTTGTTAAATGTATCAAATTAAAATATCTTTATAGTTGTCAATAACTCTGGATATTTATATTTTCAAAGCAAAACAAAAATACACGAACAAAAATGATGGATGATACCTACAACAAACGAAAGTAGTAAAAATGTTACAGAATGACGAATAGGTATCATTAAAAAGAATAAACAATATAAAGTATATAACAATATAAATAAACGATTAAAATTATTACCGCTGATACTACATACAAAATTACTTCTAAATATAGCTGTGGAAATGGCTCGTTTTGAAAGGAAAGCATTTGCTGACTTGAAACTCAAATATTAGTATCCAAACAGTTTACACAAACCAAAATAGGTCACTAAGATCAGTTAAAAACAATGAATTCAAATTCTATTAAATATTGTGATTGATTTTTAAAGTTTTTTGTTTGTATTGTGACATTATAATGATAAGACAAGAAATGATTATAGACAATTATTGCTGAAATACTTTTCAGAACGATCTTGAAAGCAAAGTTCGGAAAACAGTATTCATGGTTTTTGTATGTTCAATCGTTTTGGAAAACGAAGTTATTGCCTTTTAATTAAGTTTTGAAAAAGCTATTGATCAATTTTGATAGCTAAACGAATATGTGAAATTATGAAAATACTAGCGGTACCCGGCGCGCGTTGCTACGCCCAAAAAAACACTTGTGTATTTAATGTGAAACTAAATTTATTTATATGTATATTTTATCTCAATGTTAGCGGATAAGCAATATTTTTGGTCGTTTCGGTTGGTGTATAAATATACAAATTTTTTGGCATACACACAAAGTGCAGTTAATTTGATTGTTAAACTGAACATGATAACATTGATAAATTGTGGCTTGAATATTTTGCTGCATTTGACAAAAATTTGGGAACATAAAATGTCATTTGTTGTGCGATTCAATTCCTTTTCCTATGTTTAAAAGTTGTTTGGAAAATGTTTGGGTGGACGATTCTTGCACCAAATGGACACGCACGTTCGTTCAGAGTTTGATTTTTCGACTCAGTTCCATTAATATGATGCTTTTATTCAACGAAAGGAAAACATTTTTATAAAAAAGTTGAAAAAAAAACTTTGCCAAAAGCCCGCATTTTTCTGTCTTCCACCCGGGCATTCCGCTTAAAAATTTATGAAAAACACCAAAAAAGAATTAAAAAAAAACTGAACCAAAATTGTTAAAAGCATGCATTTTTTTTCCTTCCACCCGATCGGCACGAAACCTTCACAGGAACCATCCCTGGACTAAACTATATTTACCCCAAAAATTTCATAAAGATCCATTGGGTGGTTTAGGAGTCCATACGCAACATACATATATATACACATCCATTTTTATATATACACCGCGGCTTCACTCGCGTTTCAGCTGATCAAGAAGTAGACTGTACCTTGAGGAGTATAGTCTATCGTAATCTAGCTTCTTCTTCTTTTATAGCTTTATAATTTAATACCTACATTTAACCGTGATAAAAAGAAACCTATAAGATATACCAGATTATAATCTAGCTCTGTTGTAAATTTCATTCCGATCCGGTCAGCCATTCTGGTGTGATTTCAAAAATAGCCAATATGCTATTCCAGACTATAATCTATCTCTGTGCTAAATTTCATTCAGATGAGTTCAGCCATTCTGGTGTGATTTAAAAAATTAAAACAAATCTAACCCACGTTAACCATACATTTTACCGGGATAAAAAGTAGCCAATATGCTATTCCAGCCTATAATCTATCATTGTGCTAAATTTCATTCAGATAAGTTCAGCCATTCTGGTGTGATTTAAAAAATTAAAACAAATCTATCCCACGGGAACCATACATTTTACCGGGATAAAAACTAGCCAATATGCTATTCCAGACTATAATCTATCTCTGTGCTTAATTTCATTCAGATGAGTTCAGCCATTCTTGTGTAATTTCAAAAACTAAAACAAATCTATCCCACGGGAACCATACATTTTACCGGGATAAAAAGTAGCCAATATGCTATTCCAGACTATAATCTATATCTGTGCTTAACTTCATTCAGATCCGTTCAGCCATTCTGGTGTGATTTCAAAAATTAAAACGAATCTATCCCACGGGAACCATACATTTAACCGGGATAAAAAGTAGCCAATTTGCTATTCCAGACTATAATCTATCTCTGTGCTAAATTTCATTCAGATCCGTTCATCCAGTCTGGTGTAATTTCAAAAATTAAAACAAATCTATCCCACGGGAACCATACATTTTACCGGGATAAAAAGTAACCAATATGCTATTCCAGACTATAATCTATCTCTGTGCTAAATTTCATTCAGATGAGTTCAGCCATTCTGGTGTGATTTCAAAAATTAAAACGAATCTATCCCACGGGAACCATACATTTTACAGGGATAGAAAGTAGCCAATATGCTATTCCAGACTATAATCTATCTCTGTGCTAAATTTCATTCAGATCCGTTCATCCATTCTGGTGTAATTTCAAAAATTAAAACAAATCTATCCCACGGGAACCATACATTTTACCGGGATAAAAAGTAGCCAATATGCTATTCCAGACTACAATCTATCTCTGTGCTAAATTTCATTCAGATCCGTTCAGCCATTCTGGTGTGATTTCAAAAATTAAAACAAATCTATCCCACGGGAACCATACATTTTACAGGGATAGAAAGTAGCCAATATGCTATTCCAGACTATAATCTATCTCTGTGCTAAATTTCATTCAGATGAGTTCAGCCATTCTTGTGTAATTTCAAAAACTAAAACAAATCTATCCCACGGGAACCATACATTTTACCGGAATAAAAAGTAGCCAATTTGCTATTCCAGACTATAATCTATCTCTGTGCTAATTTTCATTCAGATCCATTCATCCATTCTGGTGTAATTTCAAAAATTAAAACAAATCTATCCCACGGGAACCATACATTTTACCGGGATAAAAAATAGCCTATCTGCTATTCCAGACTATAAGCTATCTCTGTGCCAAATTTTATCCAAATCCGTTTAGCCGTTCTGGCGTGAGTTAGCAACAAATATCCAAACATCCAAACATCCAAACATCCAAACATCCAAACATCGTAACTTTCACATTTATAATATTAGTAAGATAACTATGTATTTAATTCATAAGAGAGTATATCAGAAAGTCTGATTTCGATTCAAAAGATACGATTTACATCAAAACACAATTCATAAAGTTTTCGAAATCAAAAGTTATATGTCAGATGCCCTTAGCTTTAGTGGTAGAATGAATACACTTATGTAAGATGCTGACCCACTTTTTTCAATTTATCTATCATCGTAATTTCATGCGTAATTTTTTTTACGAAAAGTAAGAAAAATTTATTGCAAAACAGTTTTTTTTAAATGATTTGGTTTATTGATTCGATTACTAGAAGTTGTAGTGTATAGTTGTATTTCCTAGGTCCAACGCTTGGCATTCGTCATCTTCAGACCCTTTTACTTTTTTTCGCAATTTTGGTCAATTACGCTGGAAGACTCAACATATCTGTCTCACTTGTCGCAATGACAAATGCAGAAACAACAAATCCGAATTTCCATGTAAGTTATCCTAGATTACATATAGTCCCAGTATTCACCACCTGTAAAAATATTATTACCTAACATTTGAATTTTTTTTCTAAGGAATTTGATTGGGATGAGAAGCAAAAATCCTACATCATAAGCAGTTTCTATTGGGGCTACTTCATAACTCAATTTCCTGGAGGATATATGGCTCGCAAATTTGGCGTAAAGCTGACAATTCTTACAGCCACTGCGGGCTCTTCGCTGTTGAACATAATAATCCCGTTGTGTGTTCCCTGGGGTGGATGGGAAATATATTGCGGAATTCGAATAATTCAGGGATTATTTCAAGGAATGGTTTTTCCATGTGTTCATGAACACCTCGCAAAGTGGTCACCTATCGAGGAGAGAACACGCCTTGGTGGTCTCAGCCATACAGGCATCGAATGTGGAACAATCGTAGCTATGGGTCTCTCGGGCATAATTGCCGGTTCAGATTTGGGATGGCCAGGCATATCTTATGTTTTTGGTGGAATTGGAATCATATTTTGCATTCTCTGGCTTATTTTCACCGAAAACACTCCGTCTGAGGCTCGCTTTATAACTTTTGATGAGAAACAATATATTTTGAACTCGCAAGCAAGTGCTGGAAATGATTCTCAACACAAAATTCCAATTCCATGGAAAGCAATATTTACTTCGGTTCCTTTTCTATCTCTGTTATCAGTTCGAATATTACAAGGTTGGGGCTTTACAACGATGCAAGCTCAGATCCCGGCATATCTCCATGGTGTCCTTAAGATGGATATCAAAAGTAATGCACTGTATTCCACTCTTCCTTACCTGGCGATGTGGATTCTTTCAAACATTTATCTCATAGTCGCTGACATCATTCTGAAAAATAAGTGGGCATCTTTGAACATGGTAAGGAAAACAATGAACACAATTGCTCTGTGGGTTCCAGCTGCTTTGCTAATTGCTATTGGTTTTCTTGACGAAGACCAAAAGTCCTTAGCTGTTACCTTCATGATCCTTAATGTAGGCTTGAACGGTGGACAAACAATTGGTAGTTCATTGAATACCATCGACCTTTCACCAAATCATGCTGGCATCCTGATGGGTATTGTAAACTCAATTGCGAATATTGTACCCATTCTAACACCCCTAGCTGTCGGAATAATCGTATATGATGAGGTTTGGAATATATTTATGTAATATAATTTTTTATGTTTTTACGCAAAAACTTTTTTTTTAGACTCAAAGAACACAATGGCAAGTTGTGTTCATTATTGCAGCTGTGCTTTTCTTTTTGGGAAACTTACAATTTTTAATTTTTGGCACTACAAACACCCAAGCTTGGAATGATGAAAATTTTCTGAAGAAGCAGGATGTTGCACAAAAAGAAATCTCAGCAACTAACAAAAGTAGTTTCAAAAGAACTGATCTAGAAGTGTATTAATATAAATATTGTCATCTATAATTGTAAGGACTCTAAGGCGGGAATTATTCGGTTCAAGATTATTGTTTTTCCAAAATTCCATCAGTATTTGTATACATAATCAGTACTGTGCTGCTGAAGAAATTTCGAAGAATGGATTATAACATTTCATATTAAGCAATTTGACGAAATCCAAACCTTCTACGCTAAAAGGAAGCATTGAAATGAAAAAGTAAAACAATAAAGATGAAAAAAAAAAGAAAAAAATTACTAACATCAGGCATTAATATTTATTTGTTCTTATAGATTTTTAAACTTTCTCAATAATTGATTATTATGGCGTGGTTAAAGAACATCATGTTCAAAAATTTATCTGTATAGACATCTTCTTGTTTTCAAATGATGTCTACATTGGTACAGCCACCAATTCCCGATTTTGTGTTTCGGGATGCTGTACTTTTGGACTTTGTGTTCAGGATTTAACATTTATAACATTTTTGTCTGGATCTTCGTTTTGTTACAAGTTGTGAAATTTATGTGAATAAATACATAAATAAGAAATAACCAATATAAAAAGAAAAAGAACAATATTATTATAAATTTATAACTTTTACAAAAATATAAAAAGTATTTAATCAAAAGCGGCTAAGCAAGTAACGAGTAAATACTGAATAACCCTCAAAGAAAATTGTTGGAATACAGTTTTCATAATAAAAATAAAATATCTTGTCCTAGCCATTCACTTGTGATTTGTGATAAAGGCTGCAGCTAACACTGCATGAGCAATGAGCATTGATAGCGACAAGGAGAATTTGAATGAGAAATTTGAAGTATGGAAATTGAAGTACTTTTAGCAAAGTTATTTCTCGTTCTTTAGTTTTAGATGAGAAAAGGTTTATTTAGGTAGGCATTTCACAAAAGCCAATATACATAGATGTTGAATTGAAAAAGAAAAAATACTTGTCCGTGTATTTTTAGATTAAAATAAATATTGTACCAACTGTGTCCAGAACCAAAGATGATATTCAAACTAAAAATTGTTTTAAAAGCAAACGCACATTGTTTCAATTAAATCATTCTTACCTATAGAACACTGAATCAAATCTTTTTTTTAAAAGAGTAAGTAACAATTAAAACAATGGCAAATACTTCTTTGAACAATAATTGGAAATAAACAAAATTATTAGAAAAACTTGCAAATCATTTTAATCATTCTACTATAAGTACTTGTATACTTTGCAAATAATTTTAAAAATTCGCAGCTGTTTTAATTACCCAAATTTAAAATCATAACAAAGGGTGTTCTTTTTAGAGTATAGAACTTTGAAGTGGAAAAAAAACAAAGATGATTAGTCTTCTGGCATTATAATTTAAATATAATATTTAATTTAAAATGAACCACTTAAATTCAAATTCCCGCTCAAATGTAGACTAGCGAATTCACATATCCGAACAAAAAATAGACAAGAGGCGTTAAATCGCACGATCTTGGAAATCGTGCGGGCACGAGCTGTGCGACAAGTTGCGCCATCTTGCTGAAACCACAGCTCCTGCACACATAATGATTGTTCAATTGATAGACGACAAAGTCAGTAATCATGGCTCTATAGCGGTCACCATTGATTGTAACGTTCTGGACAGCATCGTTTTTAGAGAAGTACGGACAAATAATTCCACCAACCCATTAAGCACACCAAACATTCAGTTTTCGTGGATGTAACGGTGTCTTAACATACACTTGAGGATGTTCATCACTACAAATACGGCAGTTTTGTTCATTGTCGTATCCATTAAGCCAAAAGTTAGCTTCATCGCTAGATAAAATTTGCGTTGTGTGCGATACGTATTTCGAACAGAACCATCATTTTCAAAATAAATTTGCACATTTGGAAGCGTTGTTCAGACGTCAGTCTATTCATGTTAAAATGCCAAACCAAACTAAGAAAATAAATCACTTGACAGCTGACAAAATTGGCCGGTAGTTAAAATAGTTTTGGCAACTTATAGTTATATACTCGAATTTATTAATTAACTTATATTATAACAATTTTTTTATACAATGATTATTAAATAAAACAATAAATACACTAAAACTTAACTAAATAACGCATACTGAAAAAATCATCACAGCCTATAACTAAAATCTTACCAATTCTATTCTATTATCCACGTATAGCTATCAATCGGCTTTTCTTGATCCAGCTTTAGGGTATTTGGTACACCAACTCTAACTGCCTGTTCGATGTATGGTCCTCCTGCTAGAAAATTTTCATGGTTCCAAACCTGAGTTTCTGTTGTGCCAAGGAATATAAACTGCAGATTTCCGAAGAAAAACATCAAAGCTGAGATGCCAAAAACAATCTGCCATTGAGAGCGATCAGTCTAGGGATTAAGCACAATTAATGAAATTGATGAATGCGAATTAAATTCTCTTAACTCACCGCATCAGTAACAATCACACCTACAAAAAGTGGTGTCACCAATGATACAGTACTCACGACAGTATTAATAATGCCAATTAAAATGACTGCATGATTTGAAGACAAATCGATTGTATTCAGGCCACTCCCAATGGTTACACCACCATTAAAGCCAACTGTGATTGTCATTAGAACAATGGCTAGAGTCCTCTGCGTTTCATCCAAAAATCCAACAGCAATAAGAGTGGCTGCAGGAATCCACATAGCAATTGAATTGATAGTTTTCCTCAAAGCTGCAAGCGTTATTATATCCTTTTTCATCAGGATATCCGAAGAAATGAGATAAACATACGATATTATGAACATCACAAGAAAAGGAAGCGCTGAGAAAAGGGCGTTTATTTTGATGTCCATGTCTAGCACGCCATGCAAGTATGAAGGTATTTCCGCTTGAATGGTAGAGTAACCCCAAGCTTCAGCTGACCGAACAACCATGAGTGAAAAGAATGGAACTGATGTGAAAATCGCTTTCCAGGGAATAGTTATCTTCTTGTGAACACTGTCATCTTTAAGTTGTGAGTCCAAAATATATTTCAGCTCTTCTGAGCTAATATATCGCGAAATAGTCGGAGAATTGTCCGCGAATAAAAGCCAAAGTGTACACCAAACCAGTCCAAGACCACCAGAAACATATGAAATCCCAGGCCAGCCCAAGCTTGACTGAGCGATAAGACCAGTTACAGCCATTGCCAGTATAGTTCCAATTTCTATGCCAGTATGACTCAATGCTCCTAAGCGAGTTCTTTCTTCTACTGGCGACCACTTTGCCAAAACCTCATGAATGCACGGGTAAAACAATCCTTGAAAAAGTCCTTGAATAACCCTAATGCCGCAATAGATTTGCCATCCTCCTAAAGGAATACAGATTGGTGTGATGAAACTTAGAAATGATGACCCCAAAGTTGAGATGAACATTGTGAACTTAGCACCACATCTCCGACACATATAGCTGCCAGGGAATTGTGTGATAATATATCCCCAGTAAAAACTACTGAGAATGAAAGATTTCTCCTTCTCATTCCAATTGTATTCCTGAAAATGGAAATTATTCTTTAAATTGCATTTGATCAACTTGTTTCAAAGATAACTTACATCAAAATCGGGATTCGTAGTCTCCGCGTGGGTCATTGCTACGACCGAAACTGAAACATTCAGGCGACCCATATAGTTCACAACAATACATAGAAACAATAGCAACACCTGGACATGACGAACCCCTAGAACGGGACCTAAATAAAGTAAAAAGATACAATTATTGTGTGTACATAATTTAAGTTTACAAAAATTAATTAATAATGTTTCACAAGAACCTTCTTTATAATGGATTTTTATTAAGCTCATGTAATTGCTTCATACAGTAAATGACGCTTATATTCCTAATAAGAAACAACCGCTTATAAGAAACAAAACTTGTGGCATTTTCAGAAACATTAAAATATTCTTAATTTTGTTTCTTGTAAAAATTTTAAGTTCTGAATTATGAGTCCAAATAAATATTATTAAGTACTAAATTTGGAGTCCAAATAAAAATTAACCATAGATGATAGATGCAAATTCGAGTTTTACCATGAACACGGGGGATAGAAAAATTAGTTCGAGAGCGAAGCTTCGAGTGAAATCTTTTGTAAATTAAAACGAAGATGTAGACCACCTACTCAAACTTCAATCAAAAATGTACTTGTAAAATTTACCACATTTCATCAAACATTTTTGGGCGGTTTAAAATAAAAACATAGGTATGTATATGTATAACTCAAACACTCTAGCTCTAGGCACAATGAATGATGTATTTTTCGTTTAACTTTGTGTGACCCAAAGAATTGTGTTTGAAGTTTAAACTTGTAGTAATGCTGCATTTTATGGAAATCCAAAAAATATTTTTAGCACCACAGACGATGACAACATTAAATTATTATTAGGACAAAATCACTCACTGAAGTAATTGTTTTTTCTTGTCCATGACTTTTGTTCTACTCAAAAAAGGGAATGTACTTTTTGCAAGATTCTAATCTTATCACGATGGAATTGCTTTCCAAGGCTGTTGGGAAAATTCAATGAATTTATTATTATTTTCGATTAAAAATACGTTGATGAGTAACATTTATAAAAAATTATTGCTTCGATATTTTATTGATATTGCCAAACGTATTGCAAATAAAGTTGGACAAGTTCAATATCCATTTAAAGATCCCTTGACCCACCACATACTTTTTACAAAATAATGCATTTATTAGAAATAATACTAACAAATCCACTCCAAGGAAATCCAAATATATAAAAAAGATTAAAATACATACTTTGAAGAATGTTTTTTTTTTCTCAATTTAAAGTGGAATCCGACATTCTAGAAGCATCTGCTTTATTGTCAAAAAAAATCGTTTTGATACCGGCACTTATTTCACTTGAAATTCAACGAAAACTTAAAATTGAAATTTAAGCACCAGTTTCATATAAATCATTTTGTAATTGATCTCCAAATTAATTTTAACGTTTTAACGTTTTTAACCAACCTTTACTATACACGGGGTAGTTCATTTCTTACTTAAAAATTGTTGAATTGTTGACAGTTACTTTCTGGCAGTGTCTTGTCAATATACTGATCAATATACAAAATAGGTATCGAAAAAATTATAATATTCGATCAGATAATATCGGTCATTTTTCATTCTATGACAACATCCAATAGATAAGATCAGTAATGGGGAAGTGCACTTTTGTACGTTCATGTAAATCTTACAAAATGCATGAGTACAATATAGATACCTACTAAGTTATAATTATTGTAGATATACAAATACAAAGGTATGTATCTATAAAGGTATATGCATCTACATATATAATGAGGATGACTTTAAATATACGCAATACATATTAAAAAAAATATTTAAAAATACATTTTTGCATCAGTTTACAGCTTGAAGGGCCTTTATTAATTAAAAATAGTTTCAAGGAAGTCATTACGAAAATTGCTTGCACGTTCCTATTATTTTAAAAACATTCAATAAAGAAGCAAATAATAGAGACTGAACATCAAGTTTTTTGTATATGATTTCATTCATTGAAAACCAAGAAAGGAAAAAGGTGCCTTGTTCCGAATTGGATTTTGTAGTATTGTGTTATTAAGTTTTCAAATTATTTTAAACTGCGATCTTTATTCGCGCGAAATTTACTTTAGTATACAATTCGAAGATCCAAAGACAGAACAATGTAATACCTGATTAAGAATGCGGATATAACACAAATAAATTCATACTTGCAGAGAGTAAAAAAAAATATATTAAAGAAGTACAAACTTTAGAAAAAACAAATTGCTAGATATTTGCGAATATGTAAAAGAAGCAATTTTTAAACTAATGATTTCTGACGAAGTCCTAGGCTGCCATGGTATTTTTTTTTTTTGTTACTTTTGACGTTATTTTGATAATCAAGTCTACAAGGATAATTTTTTTATTCTTAAGCGGCATATACACAGGTCAAAATCTCATCAAGCATGTGAAAGTGTGTGCAATACGTATACGTTGAATGCTTGAAGAAAAATCAAATTTTTTTGATTTTTCATCAATCACGGTGCACACACTCTCACATGATTGATGAGATTTTGACCTGTGTATATGCCGCTTTAAGGAAAACCTTTTATATTTTTACTTCTTACTTTGTACACTGTCACTGTCAATCAATTTTGTTTGCCTAGTTGATGAACTGCAAAAGTATTCAATGCCTAAATATATATATAATAAGACTCCTGTATGACATTGTTTAAATAGTCGCTCTCAGCTTCTTACGGCGGCACGGATCCGAGTGGTCTAATATTCAATGAATATCCTACATATATCTGTTTGAATTAGGCAATGGTCTGTGTTATATGCACCGTAATTGCATTGGTCAGTTGTGGTTAATTCGCATAGACCTGCGACTTCTGGAAGCAGCATAAGAAAAAATCTAGCGGAGTCAAATTGCATAACCTTGGTGGCCAATTCACGTCACCTCTGCAAGAGGTAACCTTACGCTCAAATCGTTCACGCAGGATAACAATCGTGGCGTCCGCTGTGTGGCATGTAGCGCCCTCCTACTGGAACCACATATTGCCCATCTCCATATGGTTCAATTAGTGACTGCCTCATGGAGGACCAATGAACGCACCGGACGACGCGACCGACGCACGATCCAAAATCCACACCAAATGGTTAATTTTTGAAAACGCAGTGTCACCTGCAGAACCTCGTGCAGGTGAATGTCGCATCATATATACGAACATTTTGCTTGTTATTTCTACAGTAATTCACCAAAAAATGTGCTGAATCAACACAGCTACCAAAATCTAACCGCTTTAATTGGAACACCCTCTACTACTACAAGAACTGTGAATTTAATTGTACTTTTGAAAGTATATGTCCAGTCTTATATAAAAACGAGGTAAATTATATTTTATTACAATAAAATAAAATAATAATAAATTATATTTTTATAGTTTCTATTTTTATTAAGTATAGTTTTTGTAAGCCAAGACATGGTTTGGTACCCACTTTTTATTTTATTAATGCTGAAAAACGTGCCTGTCTTCATTTTCGGAATGACGCGACGTGTGCACTTACAAAACTTTCATGTAAAAATCTACTAGTTCACGAAATAATAATTTTTCAGGCATCAAACCCAACACTTCATCACTTTATAGTTTTTTGGTAACCACTTATAAATTCTACAAATTCACAAATAAGAACAATGATGAAAGCGTCTCATTTTTAATTGGGCAGATCGGTTATATCCATTTTATCAACAATTCATCAAAAATGTCATATTTTAAAGCGTTAATGGATTCATTCGCTGGGTTTTTTTTTTATTGATTGAATTCAAACGACAAAAAGTAACTAAACCAAAATAAACTAGCTGAAACTTTGTTTACGGTATTTATAGGAACATAAATTTGAATGTTAACGCTGCACATGTAGGCACACACTTTGCAAAATTAAACACTTTGCAAAATATTTGATCAATTCCACCTACGTATACATTTGCCAAACACGCGTTTCATTATTATGCATTGAAATATCTCAGCTCAGATACTATACCAAACCAACCAACCTATAGTGATTCAAAAACTCTAAGCTAATTATTATAAACAATAAGTTATAAAAGGCATCGAAGAATATTCGTGACTGCAGAACGTTCTCAAAGATTATCTATTTCATGAAATCACGGAAGCTCAGATGTTCTTTAATGACAATCGTTTTAAGAATTTTCACTGATTACACATTTAATTAGTATTATTTAAACTTTTTGAAACTGTATTTAAACTACCCGCAAATTGTCAAGTTGACAAACTCGCACTCACTATAATTAGGCTAACACATTTCAATAATAACTCAATTTGATAGATGTTAACCATTTTTACTTAATTACAGCGTTAAATGATCGGTATTGTTTAAATTTTTGAAAACAAATTTTTTTTTAAATTTGTTTTTGATGTTATACCTTTTATCTTATTCATGTCAATTTTTAAATTTGAAGTAAAGCACACACTTTCACTATCAGTAATGTTTTGAGTATAAAATCATGTATACATTTGGAGACATTGTTTATTTTACAAGTTCATTATAAGATATTTTACATTATTAGAATAGAATAATATAAAAACCCCCTTTTCAAATTTATATTTATTTATTTGGTGGCAAAGTCAAATGGTTTTCATTATTCAACGTTGAAAATAATACTGCGGAGAGAAGGCACTAGGTACACATTAAAACATTAGAAACTCAAGCCTCAGAGCATTATTCAATAACTATCTATTGTTTCGCATCTGATGGTGGAACAAAAACTATCTTTTCTGCTGCTGAATGATCTTCTTTATAGTTAGATTTGCTGAAAACGGTTACAAAAAGTGAAAGCCTTGATAGACTTTATGAAGTTTGTGGCTCTCTTTAGCAATAAATTGAAGTATGTAGTAGGTATGATTTGGGTACCTCAACCCCTTAGATCAGTAAGGGCTTCCACGTTTTTTCTGTTGACTGTGATGAAACAATAGATATGACGTATGTCCATGTGTTTCTAGATGATGTGAGTAGCTTAAGTGGCAGATTGCGCGCAGATTGCAATCAAACATATTTTTCTCGTAAACATTTTTTTTTTAAATAGAAAATAAGGTTAAATGCGTTGTAAATGGAAGTACATGCTACAATTATTATATCAACATTTTATAATCAATGCATTGCTTGACTTTCAAAGTCAGAATATTATGATTATTAAGGACAAACATTTCTCATTTTTGTGTTGTCTTGTCAACAAATATTTTTTAATTAATTTTAATATTCTGAAGTTTTCCGCGCACACCAGCAACTTAAACGTTATTTTTCATGCAATATTTTTAGTGAAATGAGAATGGATTCCGTAGATAAGTAAGTTCTTACTGCTCGTTGATTTTCTTGAACTTCAACCTTTGACAATTTCATGCTATGAAAAAGATTTTTATTTTATTTGTTAATCTACCTTTTGTGATACCTCATCAGGAATCAGTTATTGTAATATTATGTATCACCTAAGTGTGCGCCGAATAGAAATATTTTTTGGACTTCGATGTAAAATTGTACATAGAATAGAATAATTTATTTTTTCAGTTCAAGTATAAAGTTTACAATTTACATAAACATAATAAATAAAATTTTGGCCTTGGTTTGAAACCGTCTGCCAGATGCCAACTTAATTTTAACATGTTTAATTTAAATTTCAAATGTTCTTTAGAATAGCTTAGAATTAACAATAACATAATTTTCTGTTTTATATTAAATAGTTTTATACAAAATAAAAGTGCTTGATGTGACCTTTTTTTTTTTTTTTTTTAAATAAGTTTAAAATGCTATAATATGGGGTTTAAATAAAATGATTTGCATACATAAATTTCTCAAACAAAAATAGATATTTTACTGAGATAAATTAAATATTGACATATAAAAAACAAAACTAAAACAGGCTTTATAAAATCTGTTAATCATCCACAAAATCTTTTCTATACTTTATGGTTTCAATGCAATATTGGGCAAGGATTTTCCAGTTTTTTCCATTAAGAATACATATCGACTCTGCTTCATTTAATATTGTTTTTTGAAAGTATACAAATCTCAATTCTTTTAAAATAGGGCACACAGATAAGAAGTGGTAGGATGTTTCTTGTTCTCCCAAGTTACACAAGGAGCAAAAGGTTTGTCGGTCTTTAAAGTAAGGTCTGTAGTTCAAATCAAGAAGCTCTCCCCTAACACGGAAAATATTAGATATTTCAAACAAGCTCAATTCGTCATTGAAATAGTTTAATTCGTTCATATTGTACTCAAGTTTTGGGTATAATGATCGACGCGATGACCCTTTGGCTTCCTCTATTAGATCTGATCGTATTCGAGCATCTATTAATTTTAAAATGTTTATTAATTTTTCCTTAAGAGAAACATTAAACATATCTAGAGATTGCAGAGAGACCCCACACAACAAGAATATATCCTCCCATTTTTGAAACCAGCTAATATTTTTTTGTATGCTGTGTCTTGCTAATATTTTTGGAAGACGATTGTCATTATATGAGAGGACTTTTATTATATACTCAAAGTGCATTCTTAAAGTGAAGAGATATATAGGTGGAAGGCCAGTTTCAAGAAGAAGCATGTAATTGGGAGTTGCCTGTGGTAAGCTGAAGGTTTTTTTAAGGAAAAATCTTTGCAATTTTTCCACCAGATCATACTGTTGATACCCCCATACTTGAGAACCATAAGTCATAATTGACCTTAAAGCTGCTTCAAATACTTTAAATTTAACGCTATGTGCAACATTTTTGTTTTTAAAGAGTGATTTCCAAGTTGAATTTATAGCAGCCATCGACTGTTTAAGCTTCATTTGGAAGTGCCTATTTGGGCTTAGATTGGGTGTGATTAACATGCCAAGGTAGTTATATTCATCCACAACTTCTAAGTTTTCTCCATTCAAGACCCACCTCTCATTCCTACAGTGTCTACCTCTACTTGGTTTAAAAATCATAACCTTAGACTTTGATGTATTTATCACCAAATTCCACAGTTCACAATATCTACAAAGTTTGTTTATCATAAGCTGGAGGCTTTCCGGTGAGTCTGCGAACAATACTAAATCGTCTGCGTATAAAAGACATTTTATTGTTAGTCCTGCGACTTGAATCCCGTTTGGCAAGGCGTCCACTATATCATTTATATATAATGCAAACAGCAAAGGAGATAATAAGCATCCTTGTCGAACTCCACTTAAAGTTCTGAACCATCCTGACATTTTCTCGCCATCCCAAACTGCTGACAAAGTATTTTCATACATATTTCTCAAAACATTTAAGACTTTGGATGAAATTCCTAGCATACTCAATTTATAAAAAAGTGCTCCTCGATCTATACTATCAAAAGCCGCTTTAAAATCGATAAATATTGCATACAATTTTTTCCGTTTTTCGAGATAAAAATCGACTATGTTTTGAAAAGTAAAGAGGTGATCAATCGTTGAGTAACCTGCACGGAAACCTGCTTGAAACTCATTGAGTAGTCTGTTTTCCTCTACCCAAACTTCAACCCTATTTAAGATGATGCCTGTAAATATTTTAGCAATAGCATTCATAAAAGAAATACCTCTATAATTTTCGACATTATTTACATCACCTTTCTTATGTATTGGAAAGACTATTGATTTTTTAAAGCTTTCAGGTACTTCTCCCGTATGTAATATTTGGGAATATGTCTTCGATAATTTTTCTATAAAAGTATGAGGAGCGTTTTTGAAGAACTCGTAAGGAATTGTACATAGTATACCTATAAGTAGTTCAAGGTTCTGAATCCCTAGCAACATTACCGATTTGAAATATTTACATGGAAATCCTTCCCTCATCCTAAGACCCAGAAAAATCGTTACCATTAAATATTTTAGTCCCATGGCCGAAATTTTAGAAAATCCGGAAAAAATCCCATGTTTGACATATGCGGCATAAATGTATATACATATATATAATTGAAAACCAAGTTAATATTCAAATATATTGTGCACTAACACCATCTCAAAGTATATTAATTATTTTAAAAACTGATGAGGACCCTTCATAGATCGCATTGACAATTTACATTCCAACAGTAGACGTGTGTAGAAGTTAAGTTTTCAGATTAACTGAGGAAGGAAGTCACGATGCGACATAAATTACGAGTACCGCACCAAACCTCAACCAGAGGAATCCAGCTATACTCTTAAAATGAATGAGATTGGAACTTGCATACCCTTAGGAGGACGAATAATATTCTGTGCAACAAGAACTATGCAAAGGCTGTTGTATCCTTGCATTCAAGATCATTATGCCAACTGGGTTCCGTAACGAAACCATTGCTTTGTCTGGGCAAGAGTTTGGAATTGGATCGTTGACTTATAGCGTCTTCCAACATGGAATAGCCAGGAATATTTTGTGTATCGAGTGCAGTTGAAATAATTTGGTGTATTAGACCACCTAAGTCTTAAATAGATAAGTCTAATCGGCGTCGTCGTCGACGTCAGCGTCAAAAGATGAGCCATCAGCATCGAAAGTGGAGTCGGAGCAAATATTCGTAGGAAACCTACTACTCCACGGAAGGTAATTTGGCTATCTTTTCCTTTCTGAGCTTTGCTTTTAATTGTTTGCTCTGAGTCATTTGGCTTAAGTACTCTATAGAAGCTCCAGAAATCATCCTATGTGAAAAGAGTTTTCGAGAATGAATTTCAATTTCAACGGCTTATTAGAGATGAGATCTCTCACCCTGTGGGAGTGGGTTATGGCTACTTGCTGAAGAAAAAAGAAAAGTTTCTCCATTGACATACTGTGAAGATCGTTTAACACAGTGCTACTTTTTATATATCAGCAGCAGATTTTGAAAAAAAGGATTCAGATAGCTATTTTTGTTGATTTATTACGAAAGGGCTTGATTGAGAAACAACAATTGGAAGCGCACTTAATACATGAATGCTCACCAAAATCACGCTGGGGTGGTTTGTTGGAATCATTTGTGATTTTTAATGTACAATGGGAATCTCTCCACCCAATTGAAAAACTATTGGTTAGGGTGCTAGCCAGACAACTTTAGAGAAGTAACAATATTGCATAATGTGGACTGACTACGAAAAATAAGTTTATTCGCAAAAGATGGCTATTCACATTAGCGTACCTTTTTTGAAACTGGTGACACTAGTGCGTACGAGTAGACAAAGAATAAAATATTTTTGACAGAAGTAGGCATCCAATTTTTCGAAGAGTATGCACATCTGTTTTAGGTGCGTTGATGCATGCAGTCACACGTGCATTCTGAATGCACATCTGTTTTCAGCATTACTATATGGTAAGCTCATAACTGTATAGTAATTTGATGAAATAATACTAGTGGACTGTAAATCAGTAAAACTAGTTAGTAATTATTGTTTTAGTGACGATTCCAATAAGTTTTAATATAATGGTGGACTAATGTAATTTACTGTGTCTTTTGTTGTATTTAGCATTATTGTGGACATCCGCAATATGTTTTTACTATCTTAGCAATGTTATTTCTCTTTGGTAATTCTTAACATAGCATGTGGTTCAACTGAGATGAAGCCATGGAACAATCGCAACCGCTTTAAGCAAACGACAAAAATCCTATTATATTAAAAAGATGTCCTTAATATTATGTCTTATTATATTTTTATTAATACTTTTTTCTAATTTTTGTAAATAAAACCTAACAATTTTTTTAGTTATAACTAAATTATCTTAAAATATTTACACAAAACGTAATGGCAACCTTTTCAACGCACTTTTATGAAACCTTTTCATCGTTCGGGATTCGGATGTCGATAGTATCATCAACTGATTTTTTATATGATTCCACAAAAATATTCTGATTTTTGCTTAATTTCGTTCTATTTGATAAATAGTCTTCATGATCCCAAGTTTGAGTGTCCGTTGTACCAAAGAAAATATACAACAAGTTACCGAAAAATAGTACCAACGCAGTAATCAAAAATACAATTTGCCATTCTGATCGATCAGTCTATAAAAAAATAATTTAGTTAATATAATAGTACATATTATAAGTGTTATCTTATAGTATATAAGTACTAAGAACCTTACCCCATCACCAACTATAACTCCAACTACCAATGGCGTCACCATATACACTGCACTCATTGCAGTATTAATGATTCCAATAAGAGTAGCTGCATGGTTCGGGGATAGATCAATTGCATTAAGTGCAGCTCCGATTGTATCTCCGCCATTAATGCCTACTGTTACTGTCATCAGCGTTATCGCAAGTGTTTTTTGACTCTCACCTAGGAACCCAACTCCAATAAGAAGTGCCGCTGGAATCCACATTGAGATTGAGTTAATGGTTCTTCGAAGTACTGTGAGACTCATATTGAATTTTTTCATCAGAATATCTGCCACAATAAGATAGACATAAGTCATGACGAACATCACCAGGTATGGTAATGCAGAAAACAGGGAGTTACTTGTGAGATCCATCCGCAGTACACCGTGCAAATATGATGGTATTTCACCTTGAATGGTTTTGAATCCCCAAGCTTGAGCACTTTGGGCAACTATGAGCGAAAAAAATGGAACCGAAGTGAGCAGAGCCTTCCAGGGAATTGGAATTTTTTTTTGTTCATGATCGATCTTTTGTTGGGAAGAAAGAATGAATTTTTTCTCTTCGGGGCTAATGAACCTCGAAATGTTTGGGTCGTTGTCTGCAAATATAGCCCACATTATGCACCATGCAACACTTAATCCGCCGGATACGTATGAAATCCCTGGCCAACCCCAATTCGATTGGGCAATAAAACCTGGCATTCCCATTGCAATAATGGTTCCCATTTCAATGCCAGTGTGGGCAAAAGCTCCCAAGCGGTTCCTCTCTTCAATAGGTGACCATTTAGCTATATGCTCATGAATACAAGGAGTAAAAAATCCTTGAAACATACCCTGTACCATCGTTATTCCAGCGTAAATTTGCCATCCGCCCAAAGGTATGCACACTGGTGTGATTAAACTTAGAACAGCTGATCCCAGAGTGGAAACAAACATTGTTAGTTTCGCTCCAAATTTATGGCAAAGAAAGCTTCCTGGAACTTGTGTTAGAATCAAACCCCAATAGAAGCTACTTTGAATATAAGACTTCTGTGCCTTATTCCAATTGTATTCCTGTGAATGAAAAACTAAATATTTTCGGGGCCATTCTTTGATTTGATATACTAACTACAATGTTAAGGATTACTCACAGGAAATGCTGGGTTTGTGGTTGCTGCATTTGTCATTGCTACCACTGCTACAGAAGTGTTGAGTCGGTCGATGAAGTTAACAACGAAACAAAGAAAAAGCATCAGGGCCTGAACATGCCGCACTCCAATGGCAGGACCTGGAATGTATTCAAAATGAAATAATAGTAAACAAAAAACTCAGGAAATTGTGTAATTAATTCTGGTTGTTTGATAGAAATATTTTTTAATATTATTATTATTAAAATATAAATCCTAACTCTAGATATCTCCCATGCAAATTTGAAAAACTGGCTTAATTGCTACAACGCAAATATAAAGCATTTAACTAACTACTTGTCAATCAAATTCTAATAAGCTGATAGTTTAAATACTGCAATGAAGAATATAATAAATTTTAGCATTGGTTAAACACTAATAATTAACAGTTGCATCTACTTATAATTTTTGCTCCAAGATTTTAGAAACTACGTAACGATGTTCGTTATGACAAATGTATTCCTTTTAAAGCGAGTGATTGATTAGCATGTAATTATAGGGTTTACCACTGCTTCCTGATTTTTGAATGATTTCATTTTGTTTTCCCTGGAAAATTTTAATACTATAAGAAAAGTACACATTATATTTTCCGCATTTACAATAATATAAAATTTGATTTCTTCTATTAGTTTTGCTAGTATGGCTTAGACGGTACATTTGTAGGGTTCTATGTAACAATAATCAGGTTTTTGAATTCAGGAATTGCTGTGTATATTGTTACTTCAAAGTGATTTAATACACAGTTTTTATTGTGAGATTAAAATAAACTTGAGTTAAGTCACCGAATCCGATGAAAACAATAAACTTTGGGTAAAAAACTAAATTTTTTCGATTTTATGATTTTATATACTTAGAGCTTCTTAGGTCCTTCCAAATGCACCATACTATTGTATTAAAATTCTTTTCCACTGGGTTAATATTGGATACGATTAATTCCCAACTGAAAAACTAGACGTATATATATGAAAAAATTTAAATAATCTTCTAATTTTACATAGATGCAGTTTTGGACCAAAACTTAGAAAATTAAAAATATTTTTATATATTATTACTTGGAAAAAATAAAAAAATAAAAAATAAAAATTAACTTCAAGTGATTTTAAAGCAAATATTACCAGAACCTGAAATATGTACTTAAATATTGTCAAACTATAAAATCTAATTTCAAACACCAAAAAATCTGGAAGTCGAATCTTTGAATATTATTTTTATTTAATTTACACTAAAAACAAACATTTTGTTTTAAAATCAGTTCATGTTTTACTTGATTCATCTCAAAAATATTATTTTTATTCTACGTCTTTGCCTGGTAGGTAGTAGGCTTATATACCGTATCTTAAACTTAATTTCCCACTTGGTATTTACTAATGTACCTTTTTGAAGTTTTTCAGTCATGGTTTATTTGTGAACCGTTGCACTTAGTTAACATAAATGAATTAAACAAATGTTCTTCGATTGAATGTATCCGCTGTTCTTGCTTTCTTAAATGCTTTTCATCAACTGATCACAATTAGATATTATTTTACTGTCGGCGCCAGTAGTTCAGTACTTAAACAAAAGTTTACTTCAAAGTCGCGTGCTCGTTCAGCATCCTAATCGGTTTTAATAATTTTATAATGAATTCATTGATTACTACACACAAATTGAACCAAGCACTAGCACAGTGATGAAAGTGAATAGAACATCCCATACTGTGAACGTATGTATACTGTTTTCTTTTTTTTTTACGAGTATGATAATGAGATTTTATTATTTGATCTAAAGATACATTTTGTTTCCTCCTTCGGATGTTTTGGTCACTTCTAGTGGCAATAAAAACAAAGTTAACATCGATTTTCCCAATGCTTTGACAGAGATTGCTGTCATCTTCAGGGGTTTTAAAATATCTAAGGAGGAAATTATAACACAAAATTAAAACGTTGGGAAAATCTATATAAACTTTATTTTCATTGCCATTTAAAGTGACCAAAATAGCCGAAGGAAGTTTCATCCATCGCAAGCAAGTTCATCAATTATAAGGTTTTTAAAAGTCTATCTATATTTTAAGTTATCTAGTTTCCTAAGAATTTAAGATGCATACATATAGATTATTAATTATAAAAAATATATATGTAATGTTTACGATCAATACCACTGACTTCTAAACAAGCTCATTGAAGTGTTTAATCATAAAATTCAAATAATGTTTTGGTGCTAACTTCACAGAATTATAAATTGTGTAGAATACAAATTTCAAATCACTTTTCTCTTTTGATTTCTTTTAATATTCATTTAAACTTTTGAGGACACCCTGTATAATAGGGAAAGATACGTTACGTCAAAACAGCGCTTAGAAACAGTACAGATACCAAATCCTAAATGAAGCTTTTTAAACTTTCCTTGTCTTGGGTTTAATCTTTCAAATCTCTACCTTTGCTTCTGTTCAAATTTAAATCTAGTGTTTTTCTTATTTATTAATTCAACTAAACCAAAACCTTAAAATGTTAACAATCTACATATGAAAATTAATTATTATTTGTTTAGATGTTACTCTTTTTTCTGGCTGACGGCAAAAGCCATGCCATACTTGTGAAATTATTTAATTATTAATTTTGTTAAATAAAGTCACTATTACTACTACTTGATTCAAAATAGCTTTGTATGGCCTTTAGTCGAACAAAAATTGGCGTTTCATCCAGGAATTTTACTGAAACGCCAATTTTTGTTGGACTAAAGGCCATAAAAAAGCTATTTTGAATCAATAATTCAACAGTCCCTTATTAGTGCTGAGTCTTCTACTTGGTTGATTTTATTTTATTTAATTTATCAATGCAGTATATAGAGTTTGTATTAAGAAAACATTAAAAATTACTACTACTACTAATAGGGAAAGCCAAAATATAGATTCCACAGAATACATTAAATCTTCCACCCAAATCATTTTTTTCAAACCGGTTGGAATCAAATCAGAAAATCAGATTCATGAACTTAGTACGTTAATCATTTTCCGGTGTAAAACCATTTCGTTCATAACTCGGCCTAAGGATCTCTTATTGTATTTATTATTTTTTTTATTCAATCGAAATTTGTCGGTATACTTAAGTAACATTTCATTTATCATTTATTCCAAAAAGCAGTCAAAAAGTTCATCATCTTACCTAAAAAAAGCCTTAGGATAGCAAAAAGGATTTTGATTTTAATAATAATTCAAAGGGCCAGTTATAAAGGCCAGAAAAACTAATCAGAAAAAATTTCAAATGGACAATTTAGTATGTTATGATTTGATTTAACCCTCCAGTAGGCGCGTGGTCTACGATCGTAGACCACATTTTTAAAAATGTTCTTACTACCTAGACATACTTTTTTTTTGGGCTGTACTTTTCAATAGCTTCCCAAAATTAACTCTTCTAACTGATCTGTGATCAAACTGCAATCTGTGATCAAAGACAATGGCGTAGCGAGTGCTCAAACTCAGCTGGTCTACGATTGTAGACCACGCGCCCACTTACGTCACTTTTTTTGAACAAGGTAGATAAATATTTTTTTTTTTTATAAAATACATAAATGTAGGAAAAAGCTAACAATTTTAACTGTATTTGTTTTGAAAATGCGCTGTTGAAATACAGATATTGCTAAAAGACGTGCAGCAGCAACCAAAAATTCGACAGAGTAAATGACTGGAATAATATGTATGATTAAGTTATTTGACAAAAATTAATTTTTTTAACTATGTTTGTCACTATTTTTTTCTGATTTTTGTTGTGATTTATTTTATTCCTCATACCCTTATTAATTTGTTTGCGTTTGAAATGAATTTTTCTTCACCAAAAATTGAATTGAATATAAAATTTGCATACAAAAAAATGGATTTTTTTAAAGTTGAATAACTTTTACATTTTTTGACGAATTTTAACATTTTAAAATTAAGTTTCAAATTCAACCTGTTGCTTACCATAAACAAACATATTTTTTCCTTAAAGATAAATAAAAGTATTTTTTTATTATTAAAAATCAGTTTAAGTAAAAGAACATAACAAATCGAGTCCTTTTAGTTTGTTAATTTTTTTTTCTTCATTTTAGTTCTTATTTTAGCTTAAAATAATTAAATACAGTAGGTTATAAGACATTTTATTATAAAAAAAAACTGTAAGTACTCAAACGGCGAAAAACTCATATTTTATTAGCGGGCGAAAATGGTCTACGATCGTAGACCACGCGCCTTCTCGTGTTACAAAATACCACGCGCCTACTGGAGGGTTAAAACGCTGTTGCTAAACTGATCGATTGTAACCAACTCACAGAATTTTTTTTTTTTCAATAAAACTTTCAATTGAACTAATAGTTTTTTGTTAAAAATGTAGGTATTTATTTATTTTTTCTGATGAAATTTCATTTTTCGTACCAGCTGATTGCCATTTCGATAAAAATAGAACAAATAGTTTCATTTGCAACGTTCCAGTATTTTTGGGTTCCCCTGGAAGACTGTGTCAGAAAATTTCATACTTTTGATTATTTCTTATGCAATTCTGTCAGAAAATTATTTTCGTATGCAATTCAATCAGAAAAAAATGGTGCCAGGTTTTTTATTCGCATGCACCGTTTCACCGATGTTACCAGCAACGCAGTGTGACAATGATTTGTGTGAATTGCTTCGCACCATAAATGTACTTAAACTCCTTTTCTGGCTCACTCTCACTAATGCATCTTTTTTTCTTCACGAAATCTTGGTTTAGTCGTCTTTATTCTTTATTGAAACTTTCATTATTCGACAATGCCAAAAATAAATACAATGCTATGGATAAACTCTTGTTTTGTGAAATGCCAAGCACTCATTTTTTCTAACATATTTTTTCTGATCGCTATAAAAGCTTATCACGAAAAAACTCCAATTTTCATGCTCTTCCAACTTTTTCGGTATGGTTTTTCTGATCGCTATAACTGGACCCTAAAAAAAATCAGTTGGTTTTGTTTTTATAATTATCATAAGGTTTAATGTTGGAATAAGGTTTTCCATAAAACAAAATGATTGAATAACTCAATTATCATTATATTAATTGAAAGTATTAAAATGGTCTTTTTTAAGTTATTTTTATACATTTCGATTATGAATAAAAAAATATTACGATTTTCAACGAATCGATATCAATATCAATTATATTGGAGTCAAACAGCTCTAACTGATTGAACAGTCTGAAGTCAAGTTTCATTAAACGCTGAGCAAAAGTAACTTTTTTTATGAATCGAATACCATACCATACCAGTTAACAGCTCGTATTTCCTTGTTTGTAAGTTTTTATTGTTATTACATTTTGCTAACTGGTGTTTTGCATTTAATTAAAAGAAGATTCATAAGGCACAAGATCATCGCAAGGAATTCTAATGCTGTATCTATTCAATCATGGCTTGACTCGTTTAATAAAAATAATTGTAGATTCCAAGATACTATCAATTATTACGTATCAAAACATTCTTTTTGCTAACGATTCCGTGAAAATCAGTTACGTGGTTAAGTAAGATAAATTCAAAGTGAAAGGAAATGAAGAACATTTAAATTTTGTGTTGCGATTCTGCAACATTTTTACCAGTGTATGTATGACAGTAAAATTAAAATTTTAAGAAAAATTGTCATGGTGTTAGAAACTTTAACTAAACTGTTTTATATAGTTAGTTATTTCTCCCTAACTACTATATGGTAAGCTTATTACTGTATAGTAATTAAATGAAATAGTAAAAGTGGTCTGTAAATTACTAAAAGTATTAACTAAACTTTTATATTCTTTCGCTTCTCGAAAATGTTGTTGTAGTATTGTTTTGTACCTAATACAAAATTCTTGAGATGTCATGATTACAATTATGCATAAATCCGAGTATCAAAATAAGAGAAATTGAATGCTTATATTGCTTTTGTAAAATCAGAAAAAATTGAAATTGGCATTGAAACTTACCTTAGAATGGATACTTACAATACCTTCACAATGATAGGACAGTATTTTCTGTCTGTCTGCTTTATCCTCACGGATGATTTTCTCAAACTTGGTTCTTAGTGTTTTTATGGAAACAAGGCCTCCATTTAACGATTTCTGTCATTGTTTCAAAAGAAGCTCCAAAGATTTTCATTTAACTTTATGTGTTGTATTTTGAAAGCATACCTACCGGTAATTTTCAAATTAGACTTTAGATAGAGGTTTTTAAGTGATTTAAATGTTGTTTTAATTTTTTTTTTCCAAAATGTGATGCTCCAGACCATTGTCATACAGTAGAGGAAGTTATTATTGCGAAGTTGTGAATATTATTTTTCTTTTGCATTTTATTACTCTACAAACAAAATAGTTTATTGGTGAATTGCTCCAGATTAAGAAAAAAAGCATTTAATTTAAATTCAATTTATTTAATGAGTCTATTTTATTTATTGTTAAACTTTTTATACAAGTTTTATAAAAAATAATCTATCTATTTGTGGCTCAAAATGAATCACTGTTGGCTGTCGTCACTCGTCAATATTTACAATAAATATAACTTTATTAATCCACATATGTTTTCGCCATCAAGTTGTTCAAAATTCACTTAAGAAAAATTATAACGATAAAAAATACTTATTTGTCATTTTTAAACACAAACTAGACATAAATAAATAAATACTATTTTCTTACAAAAGCTAAAAGTTACAAAGCTTGCTGTATCCATTTTTTTTTTTTTTTGAGAATAAGTACACAATTAATTTTACTACAAGTGGTTACAAGAAGCTTTTAAAGGTAATGTTTAGTTTTTTAATCAAACTATAATGTTTTTTGACAGCTTGACCTTTACTGAAAGTATCGTTTATTTCAGCAAAGTTTTGCACGCCTCCTTATCGCGCGAGCCAAATAATCGCCACCGACATCACTCCGGTTTGAGCGAGCGTTTATAAGATTTTCGATTCAGAAAGACTTGAACATGACTTTGAATAAATAAATATAAATTATTATTTGGAGGTAAATGATTTTTTTTTATCAAATTATTTTTTTTTTATTTTTGTAATTTGTAAACCAGATATACTTAGCTACTTATATAGGCGATTTCAGTTTCTATAAATCGAGTTTGAAAAATTGATTCTTGTTTTGTTCGAATCGATTTACTATAGCTTGAAGAATTCTGAATTTAGTTGATACTGAATCTTAAATGAATCAACATTAGAAGTTATGGCCAAAAATCGAAGGTTCGAAGGAAAAGGTATTCGAACATTTTTTTTTCGCGCAAAAGATACAAATTTTAAGTTAACATGTAAAAGTGACTTTACAACTCAAATATATGTTTGCTTACAATGTGCATAATAAGAAAATGACATATCTAAGAACTTTCACATATCACATTTTATATACGTAATACTCTTATTTCACAGCTCCCAAAATCGGAGTTCGCCATGTTCAGGTGCTGCTGCTGTTTCTATGTTTTGTGGTGAACTTTATTGGAAGATTAAATGCTGCAGTTTCAGTTGTGGCTATAACTAACGCTAATACTACAAATCCTGATTTCCCTGTAAGTTATACTTATACCCACATGATTTGTTCTCAAGACAATTTTTAATTATATTGTATATCATTGATTAACAGGAATATAAATGGGATGAAAAAGAAAAATCATACATCTTGAGTAGTTTCTATTGGGGCTACAATTTGACACAATTTGCAGCCAGCTACTTGTGTCCTAGGTTTGGTTCTAAGTTAACTTTACTGATCTCCTCTTTAGGGTCAGCTATGTTGAGCTTAATAACCCCAGTATCCATAGCTTGGAAGGGATGGCAAATTTATTGCTTCATACGAATGTTCCAAGGACTATTCCAGGGAATGATGATTCCTGCCATTCACCATCATTTGGCCAGATGGGCACCTATTGAGGAGCGAACTCGCCTAGGAGCTTTGAGTCTAACTGGAATGGAGATGGGTGCTTTGCTTGCAATGGCAGTGCCTGGTGTTATTGCACACTCCAGCTGGGGTTGGCCAGGAATATCTTACTTTTCTGGAGCAATAGGACTGGTCTGGTGTGCGATATGGATGATTTTTGCTAGTAGCACGCCAGCTGTTTCAAAAATCATAAGTTCAGAAGAGAAAGCATTTATTTTATCATCGCAAAAAAAGACTGATGGTGTTCAAAATAAAATTCCCATACCGTTTAAGGCGATATGTACTTCGGTTCCATTCATATCCCTTGTGATTGTGCGATTGGCAGAATCCTGGGGCTTGTCAACATTGCAAATGCAGATTCCAACATATTTGCATAGTGTTCTCAAGATGGATATCAAAAGCAACTCTTTGTTTTCAGCTCTTCCTTACGTGATGATGTTTATCATGGCTTATGTGTATCTGATTTCTGCAGATATCTTATTGAGAAAGAAAATCGTATCTCTGACTGTTCTAAGGAAAACAATAAATTCTATTGCAATGTGGATTTCATCTGGTACTCTTATCGCATTGGGCTTCATGGATGAGAATCAAAAACTATTGGCAATTGTTTTAGTGACGATCACAATTGGTGTCAATGGAGGGGTTTCAATTGGAAGTGGCCTAAATGCAATCGATCTCTCGTCAAATCATGCTGCCTTTTTGATGGGAATAGTAAACACAGTTGTTAGCCAGACGTTCATGATGGCACCTCTTTTCGTTGGGATAGTTGTAGACGATGAGGTTTGATTGTTTTTCGGATCACAAAAATATTTTGAATTGCTTTTTCCTCTTATAGACGGACCGAACACAATGGCAGATTGTTTTCCTGATCTCGGCCCTAGTGTTCTTCCTTGGCAATTTGCAGTATGTCATATTTGGTACAACTGCAACGCAGCATTGGAATGATGAAAAGTTTATGATTATCGATGTTTTAGAAAGCCAAAACACTATTCGACTTTCAGAAAGTAAATTGAACACTCAAAGTTTAAGTTAGTATTATGTTTTGTTAATTTTATTTATTTTAGTAATTTACCTTCGTATTAAAAAAAATAAAGCCCTCTTTAATTTAAAGCATAATTAATTTCAACTCTGTAGAATATATGTATAGTTTTAAAAAATGTTCAAACGATTTTACCAGAACCTGGTTAAATTTTTAAAGGTTAATCGCCCTGAACGAAAAGTAGTTATATGAAGAGTCGCAAAAGAAACAAAAAAATACACAGTAAATTTTATCAGTCCACCATTATATTAAAACTTATTGGAATCGTCACTTAAACAATAATTTCTAATTAGTTTTACTAATTTACAGTCCACTAGTATTATTTCATCTAATTACTATACAGTAATAAGCTTACCATATAGTAATTAGGGAAAAATAAACTCTTAGCACTGGAAATCCGAGCCACGAACTAAATAAATACCTACTCGTGACCCGATTTCAATAAATCAAATATAAATGGCATTTGCATCACGATCCCCAGTATCCGATGGTTTGGGCAAACCCGAACCCAGGAATCGTGACGCTGCCATTGGCTTAGTTTACATACATTTTTCTTAAATAAACTAACTACAGCACTCAAATCTAATTTTTTTTTTGTTTTTTTGTTTTTGTTTTTTAAATAAAATATAATGTAAAAAGTTAAACTACGATCAAAACAAAAAGAAATGAATACTTAACTATAACTTAAAAAAAAACTTTTTTTTTATTTAACTTTATTCACTATTCACACAATGAACACGAGCGGGACTTAAGTTCTTCAAAATTCGAAAGCTAACGAATCAAAAGAAAACGTAAGCCCGAAACTTACGTTTTTGAATTTGATTTTTATTTCACTATAAAATTATTTATATGTAACACAGAAATATTTTAAAGAATATTCAATCACAATTAATTAATCACTTGACGGCACTAAATCACAATTTATTTCATTCACAAATCACTTTCACTGTTTTTCCCGTAATCCTGTTTCTGTCCAAGTCCATCGATGATGGCCGCTTCAACTTAAGCATACATACATACTACCTAACTTGTTATCAAACGAACTTATAAAGAGAATATTTCATCTAATTAGTTTAAGGTAACAAGCCCGCCAATCTGACGGGCGAGCTAAATCAATAGACCCGCCCGAAAAATTTTTTCTAAAATCATAAATACCTAAGGCAACATTAATCATATTTCTAGCAGCATTGACATCACGATCCCAAACAGTTTTACACTGTTTGCACGTTTTGAATCGATGGTCGTGACGCGCCGCCGCCGCTGCTGAACTAATCTATCAACCCTAATAGCATGCCTTGGAGGAGCAACTAATTTCGAAAAACACTGAGCATGACTGCGCCCGCGTTCAAATACTCATCTACATCGATTACGCGGCATTTATCCTTACGGCGGATAAATGCTTTTTTTAAATTATTAAATGCTGGTATATCAAATTCCGACCATAGCTTTTTCCTTCTTCTAAAGAACCATCTCCAAAGCATACTAAAGTTTTCTTCTTACTTTTATTTAAAGCCAATAACTTAGTTATTAAAATATCTATTACCGACAATAACTTTTTTGAACATATAATTTTTGACTTGAAACGAAAAACTTTAATCTTAGTATACTTAATATAATCTGGATTTGAATTTGAATTGATTGAACATTTGGATGAAATATTGGGTTTCAACTTCCTATACTCTAACAATACTTTTTCTAGCTTACCGCTTATCTTAATCTTCTTCCTTCTTCGAACTATTTCTTTTCCCATTTGCTGCTTGTATGTGGCCGACTTCAGAACAAAATTTGTTTCTGAATTTGTTTCCCTGTCCAAGAAACAAGCGCCCACATAGTTCACAACGCCTGGGTCAATACCTAACAAATACTTATAATTTGATAAGACTTCTGAAACTTCTCTTGATGTTGCTGCTGTTGTTCCTGGTATTGCTGTTGTTCCTGTTGTCGATGAAGTTGCTGCTGTTCATGTTGATGTTGCTGCTGTTGATGTTGTATTCTTCTTTGTTGCTGTTTTTTTCTTTTCGGTATTGGTTCCGATGTTTGCGCTGTTGCTTTCCTTTTTACCGTTTTCTTTGGTCCTGTGTTGTCCACGCTAATCCTGACATATCTATTCATGCCAACGGAACAATCTATGCCATTCGTTGTGAATGTCTATGTCATACCAAAAGATTTTCCATTTTTGAGCTCTATTTTCAGTGTTGCAAGGTCGAGGTCTCCATACTCTGCATGCTCCAAATCAAAATATTTCCACCAATATTCTAATATAAGATTGAATTTGATTATCTTCTAGCAGGAAGAGATTGTCAATTATATTTAGAACAAAAACTTCTTGCTGAAGTTTATGTCAATGTGGACCAACTGTACGATTTGAAAAGGTTTAAGAAGGTAAGTTAACATAATATATTTTCATAAAAGTTCAAGAACAAAATTACTATTGTGAATGTAGGTACATTGACAAGGGGTAAGCGATATTTAAAAAAAAAAAAGTTTTTGTTGTTTTCTAAATACTCTTTTCTGAATCTTATCTTAAAGGTGTTAATGCGCGACAAGGACACCTGCCCAGATATGAGAATTATACTCAAGCTTCGGGCGAATGAATGCCTTGTATATTACAGCATAGACTAACTAATAATAAAGACAGGCCGCTTCATAGAAGAAAAAAGAACCTATTTGAGATTGCCTCCACCTTTTTCCTTGCTTCCTTTTCCCTTTTTCTTCTATGAAGCGGCCTGTCTTTATTATTAGATATGGTAACCATAGAACTTACTAATAATAAAGACAGGCCGCTTCATAGAACTAACTATAAATATTTTATTTAGATCTGATAAATTGTAGCTAATAGCACTTTCCATTGGAGTAAAAGAAGCGTCCAGACGCATCCGGAAGTCTTCTGAAACCGTTCCATTGGGTAAGAAAATGACACTTCTAACGATTCTGAGAAAAGAATTTCGCTTCTGGATTTGAAGTCAGAATCCACTAGGCAGTTATGAACATGAACACCCTCTCATTTCTCATGGTAATATATACCAGAAAGTGGAGGCTGAGACACATAAGATATAGAAAAAAAAATTTCTAGAAAACGATTCTCTCGCGGCAACTTGAATGCCTTCGTCAAAAACAACTTGATATATAAGGTTCAAACAGCGGTTTTTTGGGTTAGTGAAAAAATATGGAAAAAATTGAATGCCCCCAGGTGAGGCTCGGACTCAAGAAACATGAAAACACTTTTCAATTTTACTAAAATTACTTTACTTTAGGTATTTTAAAGAAAAAGTATTAGTTCAAAATTTTATAAGCAAAAAAATTCTCAGTCATGCCATCGATCAGCTAGCAATTGTGTTTTAAACCGAACTATAACATACTAATTTTTCCATTTGAAAATTTGTTCGCTATAACTGGCCGCTTACCCTTAGCTGCCTTTATTTATTATTTTATTATTTATAATTATGTACGTAAAAAAAACACCGCAAGGGCATTGACTTATCGATGTTTAGGTAAGTATGTGCTTCGCATTGTCTTCTAAGCATAAGTCACAATTCACAAAAAATAATGCTTTAGCACAACAATTGTTTTTTTAATTAGTTTAAAAGTTTTATCTTTATAAAACACCAGAAAATTAACACAATAATCAAATATTTTTAAGATAGCTCAAGCTCAGTTTTTGGGATATATAGCAAAGGATTTCACAAAGATATCTTAGACGATTTCAACGGCAAATTTCTTTCCCCTTCTATTTTGAGCTTTTTTTCAATCTCATGCCGTTCCGGTTCCCGTCAAAAAAAAATCCGCACAAAACGTTCCGCTTCTTGGGAATACTATAGATTTTAAATACAATGAACACACTTTGCTATATCATTGTATTTAAAATCTATAGTATTCCCAAGAAGCGAAACGTTTTGTGCGGCATCTATTAACGACGTTCACAAGCTTTGATTGGAGAGTTCTTTGAGTGGTTTTTGTCTAAACTCCATGGGAAGCAAAAACAACAATATATGTAAAGTAGATAATACAGCTAGCGCCGCCATTGACGACGTTCAGAACTAAAATAAAATGTTCCATGAAATTACTATAAGATATAAATACAATGGCTATATATCCCCTTTGTTATATCCCTATAGTACAATTCAGAAGCGGAACGCAAGAGGCGCCATCTACTACACTCCGCCAGAACTATGCCAGTGGAGAGCTCTCCAAAAGCTTTATTGACAGCGGCATTGTCATTGTATTTAAAATCTATAGTATTCCCAAGAAGCGGAACGTTTTGTGCGGCATCTAGCGACGACGTTCACAAGCTTGACTTCGAAAGAAATTTGAGTGGTTTTTGTCTAAACTGCCATGGAAAGCAAAAACAACAATAGAAGAAATTCGATGTAAAGTAGACAAGACAACTAGTGCCGCCATTGACGACGTTCAGAACTAAAATAAAATGTTCCATGAAATTACTATAAAATATAAATACAATGGCATTGTATTTAAAATCTATAGTATTCCCAAGAAGCGGAACGTTTTGTGCGGCATCTATGGACGACGTTTACAAGCTTTGATTGGAGAGTTATTTGAGTGGTTTTTGTCTAAACTCCATGGGAAGCAAAAACAACAACATATGTAAAGTAGATGTTACAACTAGCGCCGCCATTGACGACGTTCAGAACTAAAATAAAATGTTCCATGAAATTACTATAAGATATAAATACAATGACAGCGGCGATAAACAGCGATAAACGAGAAGAATGTATAGCATTTCCTTGGGGGTTCGAGGGAGACAAGGCAAAATGATTTTTGCTTAGAATGCTATGGGAAGCAAAGATAAAAATTAATATAAATTCAAGTGGGGGTAAATAAGTACTATATACTATATAATGAAATAAACAATCTTTGTATGAATTGAAAAATATGTGATTGTATTGGATATGAGTTATGACGATTGACGATATTTTGTTTGCTTTGAAGAATTTCTGTTATGAAATTTTTTTTGGATATTTGAATATTTGTTTAAGGCTTGCCAACTAGCTAAAAGATTTTTGCCAAAATATAAAAATATTTTATAGATTATTCTATTTGTAGTTTAATTAAATCGCTAATCTGCGTAAGGTGTGACAAAAAGCTTGAACATGTAGAAAGGGTTGAAATCAGAAAAAAATCTTATTACCGCGTAATGTGAAAAAGGCCAGTTAATGTTAAGTGACTGAAACAAACTACCATTTCACGTTTCAAGCCCAGTTCTTTGCGGGTTTTTGTTTATAGGTACACGATTGATTTTTGTCAAAGTTGGAATTTGTATATGTTAAGTCATTAAAAAATATCATTTTGTAGTAATTTTGAAGAAATCTGTTGCTATTATTTCTTATTAACATTTTAACCGTTTTGCAGGTGTATCTTTCGAATGGCAACTTTTACGCAAAAATGTCAATTAATTTTGTTTAAGCAAAAAAATTAAAAAAAAATTTAATTTACATCCCAGTTGTCATCTTTATAAGTTAAGTCACAAAAAATGTCATTTTGCATTTTGAAGCAATCTGAATTTTAGTAAATTATAATGTTCGTTGCCAGAAAGTTGGCAACTCTATCATCTTTTGTGATATTAAATGTAAATGACTGACTGGGTTGCACGAACTTGCTCTAGCTTAAGAAATCAGTGTCTAAAGAATAACCCTAGGAATACGAAAGAGAACTCGAATAAAGTATAGGTAAGCTGAAACATGGAATTATGCAAACTGCTTTTTAATGTACCTATTATCTAGGAAAATAGGTAGGTATATATTGTGAGACATTTTTCGCAAATTTTTAAGTAATCAACATTTACACATAACATTTAAGATTAAATGTTCATAAATGTAACTATATAACATTTTGGAAGAATCGGTTGCTTAATCTGTTTTTGAGTGGAAAAAATAGGTTCTACGAGTATGTGAGGAATAACGTTGGAGTTTTTTTTTGTAGGTAATATTGATTTTATCAAAATCGTCGGAGCTGTTTGTAAGCTTTAATTTAACGGTCATATAGCAAGTAGGTAGGTGCCTTGATTTTTTTTAGAAAAATATACAAATATACCCTCAGACAGACAGACACGGACCGAAGTCTTAGACCAACTTTTTTCATCTTCGCGTTCATCGTATGTCATATATGATTTTATTTTTTTTAATTTGTACGATAAAATAACTTGCCTTAAAGTTCCTACATAAATCGCAAATAGAAACCAAAAAATCAAATTGAAATTTGAAATTCTTCACATTGAAGAATTTCTTAAACACAAACACATATTTTCTGATTTTTTAATTCCTTATTCTCGTCCCATTGACTTACTATGTGAATATATAGCAAAGGTTTCGTATATAATATATATGTACTTCATGTTTCATCTTTCATTTCAGAATCTGACTCTGGTTAGATTTTTTAATAAATAAATAATTTTCTTTACTAAATTAGGAAAAATGTATGGAAATTATTGAATACTAAAACTGTTCAATAATTTTCTTTTCCTCATAAGTACAAACAAGTGAGTACCATTAAAAAAATA
This sequence comes from Platycheirus albimanus, assembly GCA_916050605.2. NCBI lineage: Eukaryota > Metazoa > Arthropoda > Insecta > Diptera > Syrphidae > Platycheirus > Platycheirus albimanus. The sequence continues at coordinate 154,916,215 of OU696697.1, forward strand.
TCGATTTGGCTTTCAGCCTAAAATGCTAAAAACAGACAACTGGCTTAAACAGTTGTTAAGAAAATTGCAATAAATTACCATGGACTCAAGGGATTTTCTTCAAACTTTGCGATATTTATTTATTTCATACAACTTCAAAGAGTTGTCTCAAAAAATGTCAGTGTCATATCAGAGCAAGTACGTGCGGTCGCACTTGATTTTATTTTATAACTGTAGTCCGATGGAATTTGTCCAAGATCTTTTCAGCTGTTTTAATAAATTAAGATCTTTATTGAAACTTGTCAGTGGAAGGCTTTGAACCTTCAAAAGTTTTTTGGTAAGAGCGTATGTTTTGATCAATCTTTATATATTAGTATCAGTTCCGAATAGGCTCCCATTGAGATGGAGTATGATGTGCCTAGTATCATTGAGTCTTACGTGGCGTGTGTTGTGGAAGATTTTTTGCTAACAGTGATCTAGCTATTTCAAGGTCCATGAGTTTATAAGAAAAAGCATTTATTTAAAGATACGAAATATGATGATATTATCCAAACATGGCAAATGGAGTGTTGAAACTACTATCTCGGTTTGATTGGTATAAAGAAATAAAAAGCAAGAATAAATGTTGTGAGAAGAGCAAATAAGCGATAAAAAAAAATCAAAAGTAAATTAGGAAAGTATTGTTTCCTTATATTAACTAACTAGATATTCAATAATAAAAACTATTTGTTTTTAAATTATAATTACTCTTTTAATTAGATAACAAACAGTTAATACATTTGTAGCGTTGTAGTTTCACTTTTTATTCCAATCCCACATCTTAGGGTAGTGAATGATTTTATCATTTTATTCGAGATTCACCAACATTTTATGTTTAATTTTTGGTGTCTGAAATAAAATGGTTAACAATCGTAGATTTGAGAATAAAGGTAATGTGGATAGTTAAATTAACTGTTTTGCTTTTAAATTTTTGTGTACTGTATCTATTGTAAAATATTTGAATGTTATATTATAAATTTGAAAACACTTGGTTGTTTTTAAAAATAGTGTTTTGTTTTTTTTACATACATAATGTAGATGATAGATACATATAAACATCAACAGTAAGACATTGTGTGTTGTGTGTTTATAACTCGAAGCCTTTGAAATAAAGAGGATCTATAAAATATGGACTTTGAAATGGAAAAAAGTACTAAAATGAATTAGTAAAGTATATGGTTTCTTACCGAACGTGGAGAATAAATTACATTAATTCATTGTTTAAATCGATTCAGTTAATGATAAAAAGATAATGAAAATTGCAAAGTCAATTCGCTTTAATTGTATAATTCACGAAGAGGTGGCATAATAAGTTTTCAATTTTATTTAACCAAAATCAGTTAACCAGTGAGGATTTTCTTTTAGGCCCAGCTTTTGGAGCTCGTCATATACAAGTCCTGTTATTGTTTCTTTGTGTGGTTGCAAATTACATTGGAAGACAAAATGCATCTGTTTCAGTGGTGGCGATGACCAATGCAAACACAACGAACCCTGATTTTCCAGTAAGTAAGGATAATTTTGTTTTCCACATGTAACTACAAAAATATTTTTTTTTTTTTCAGGAATACGATTGGAATGAAAAACAAAAATCATACATACTCAGCAGTTTCTTTTGGGGATATAGTTTAACACAGTTTCTTGCCAGCTATGTCTGTCGCCAATTCGGATCTAAGCCTGCCATGTTGATCTCTACTCTGGGTTCTGCGATATTGAGTTTGATTACTCCGGTGTCTATAGGTGTGGGTGGATGGCAGGTCTACTGTCTTATAAGAATATTTCAAGGACTATTCCAAGGTTTAGTTCTTCCATCAATTCATGATCACTTAGCAAAGTGGGCACCAATAGAGGAACGAACGCGTCTTGGTGCCTTGAGTTTGACAGGATTGGAAACGGGGAGCTTACTGGCAATGGCAATACCAGGCTTGATTGCCCACTCAAGTTGGGGCTGGCCAGGAATATCTTACTTTGCTGGAGGATTTGCACTTGTTTGGTGCGTGCTGTGGATGATATTTGCCGACAGTAATCCAGCGATTTCCAGATTCATAAGTCCAGAAGAGAAGACATACATCTTAACATCGCAACAAAAGAATGATGGCAAGCAAATGAAAATTCCAATTCCATGGAAAGCCATTCTAACCTCAGTTCCTTTCTGCTCACTTGTGACTGTCCGGTTAGCTACACTCTGGGGTATGGGAACAATGCAGTCCCAAGTACCAACCTATTTGCATGGCGTTCTTAACATGGACATAAAGAAAAACGCATTGTTTTCAGCCCTTCCGTATGTCGTGATGCTAATAATGACTTATGTGTACCTGTTTTTCGCAGATATTCTATTGAAGAAGAATATCTTTTCTCTAGTAGTTGTGAAGAAAACAATAAATTCTATTGCTATGTGGATTCCATCGATAACTCTCATAGGGTTAGGACTAGTGGATGAGAACCACAGAATTTTGGCCATCATTCTAATGACAATTAGTATTGGTGTAAGTGGTGGTGTATCAATTGGAAGTGGCTTGAATGCTATCGACTTATCCGCAAATCATGCTGTTGTCTTAATGGGAATATTGAACACTATCACGAGCGTGCCATCTATGTTGGCACCACTGTTTGTGGGCTTAGTTGTTGATAATGAGGTAATTTTAGAATTAAAAAAAAAATGATTTAAAAAGTAAAAAATGAAATAAATGATTTCGTTTTCAAGGCTGATCGAACACAATGGCAGATTGTTTTCTGGACTTCAGCTTTAGTCTATTTCTTTGGAAATTTGCAGTTCATTGTCTTTAGTTCCACAGCCACTCAACCGTGGAATGATGAACATTTTCTGCTGGTTGGTCAAGTGGACAAAGGGATTACTAAAATATCTTCTGGCCAAGACAAGCCAGGTTTAGAAAGATCAAAGATGATATTGAAGAACTAAACTTAAACTGATGAATATACATTTTTGAACGTGTGACCTTAAACATCTTCAATAGGCACGAGCAAGATTTTTTTTTATTAAAGCAGTAATTCTTCAATCTAAACAAATATGTAACCGCTTTGCAAGGCCTAATAAAATTAAAACAATAAAAATCAAACAAAAATGTTAAGATAAAACATTCAGAAATGTTTCAGAACAAACAATTTTTTTTTTAAACTTATGATAGGTACTCAATATATGATGATGATATGACATAGAAGGTAATAACAGCTCCTCAATCAAATCGTTGAAACAGTCTGATCTCAACAACAAGAAGAGCTGATAGACTACCGCAATTAAAAAAAAAATCGTGAAATAGAAAGAAAGAAGCTGATGACGATGACGTCAAAAAAAAGTGTTATGGATGGTAAGATTGGAGATTCAATTAACATCAAGACTTTGTTGATGTTTTAAGATTTTTTTTCGACGCGTCGATCGATCTCAAATTTCTACGCTTGTTTGAAAAACTATAGTCAGAAGAACATTTAACTTTATTTTTTAAGCTTAAAATGAAAAATTAATACGTCTCGAAATGCGTTCTGTGAAATATAAAGTTGTGAACTCTAGTCTGTCTGACAGTGGAAATTGCCATTGTATATACATTTTTATAGTAATTTCATGAAACGTGTTTTTTTCAGTTCTGAACTTCGTCAATGGAGGCGCTAGTTGTATTATCTACTTTACATCAAATGTCTTACATTGTTGTTTTTGCTTCCCATGAAGCCTTTTCAAATATTATTTTTAAAACATATTTCTTTTCAGGACCCTTTTTTGGGACGCGTCATGTACAAGTTCTTCTGTTATTTCTTGGACTTCTTGTTGGATCTTTGATTCGACTCAACGTTTCGATAGCAGTAGTAGCAATGACAAATGCAAAAACTACAAATCCTGATTTTCCTGTAAGATAATTGAAACCAAATTAAAAACACAATAAAATATGATTTTTTTATATTCATGATCCACAGGAATACAATTGGAATGAAAAACAGAAGTCGTACATTATAAGCAGCATTTATTGGGGATTTACGGGATCACAGCTCATCGGAAGCTTTGTTTGTCGTAAGTTTGGAGCTAAGGCTACCATGACTGTTTCGATGGTGCTACCATCTATTTTGAGCCTCATTACACCAGCATTAATACCGTTGGGTGGATGGCAGATTTATTGTGGTGTTAGGCTACTTCAAGGGATATTCCAGGGAATGTTTTTTCCATCGATCTTTGAGCACATAGCTAAGTGGGCACCGGTTAAAGAAAGAACGCGTTTAGGATCCATAGCACATGGTGGCTTGTTATTTGGGACTATTTTGGCAATCATGGTATCTGGATATGTGGCCAAATCAAGTTTAGGTTGGCCTGGCATATCATATGTTGCTGGAGGATCCGGACTTATCTGGTGTGTTCTTTGGCTCATACTCTGTGATAACTCACCCAATTGCTCTCGATTTATAAGCTCAGTGGAGAAGAATTATATTTTGGCTTCGCAAAACAATGTGAGTGGGGAACATTCAAAAGTTGCAATCCCTTGGAAGTCAATGATTACCTCTGTTCCATGCTTATCACTCTTGATTGTATATTGTGCACACTACTGGAGCTATTCCACCTTGGTTGCTGAGATACCCTTATACATGCATGGCATCCTTAAAATGGACATCAAGGATAATGCTCTATTTTCTGGGTTGCCTTACCTAGCAATGTTTTTTATGACAATCATTTATTTGGCTGCGATGGAATTCATAATGAAGAAGAAGATTATCAGCGTATTGGCTCTTCGCAAAACTATTAATTCTATTTCCATGTGGGTCCCTTCTGTTGCTCTCCTTTGTATAGGATTTTTTGACGAAAAACAAAAGTCAGTGGCTATTTCATTGTTAGTGATAACAGTTGCTGCCAGCGGTGGCCAGGTCATTGGAAGTGGTTTTAATGCAATTGATTTATCTCCAAATCATGTTTTAATTATTATGGGAGTCATTAATACTGTAGTTAGTTGTGTAGCTCTCTGCGTACCAATATTTGCTGGAATAATTGTAAATGACACGGTAGGACTTACGAACATTTTTGTGTGCTATATTATCATTTATACTTTTGCAGACGAATCGAAAACAATGGCAACTAGTTTTTGTGATCGCCGGAGTGATAGTTTTTCTTGGAAATCTACAATATTTGTTTTTCGGAACGAATAAAATACAACCTTGGAATGATGCCGATTTCTTGACGAACAGTTCTGATTGTGAAAAACAAAAGGAAACAAAAATGAGACAAGTGAAAATCGAAGAGGTTTCAAAATAGTTCACCCAAATTGTGGTCTTAGAATAAGGCTTTGATGAACAGAGAGATGTCTTTTTAATATAATTTTATAAAGTCCCAAATACAAATTTTTTTGTAATAGTATTTTTTTGTTGTTAAAGGATCTAAAAAATAAAAACACTCCCATTAAAGTTGTGCGATATGTTGGCGGAAATTTCATGCACTGCTGAAAAAACCTCTTGAACAGAGTTTTGAATTCAGCTCATAAAAACTGTTTTCCTCATTATAAAACAATTGGATCATCGAAAATATAAAATAAAGCATTTCAACATTCACGTATAAGTATATAAAGTGCCGTAAACAATTTCAATGATTATTTTACACAGTCCAGAACTTAGAAGCTTACAGAAGTTTTCTGAGCCCAAACAAATCTTTATACAAAAAGTGTATCAATATAAAGAAGCTGCAAAAAAAGATAGTACCGATCTTAATTTTATTTCTTTAAATAATAAAGTGCACGACTGGGTCGTACGAACTTGCTCTAATGTGTTCAAATGGTCTTGGGGCTTGAGATTTTCGGAAAAAGGCATTGAAAAAATCATATGAAATTTTATTAATCACTTAAAAATCAATAGTTAAAACGTTTTTTGGAGAAAATGAAGTAAGCCATCAGATTTCTTTTGCTTTTTCAAAATTTAAGGAAATTTTTTTTCAAAATCGTTCGACCAGTTTTTTCGAAAAACGGTTTTTTTTTGAAAAACTTTTCCAAAATATATACCAATTTTTTTTTGAGTATGCCAACTTCTAGAACTTTGTAGTTTTTATCAGAAAAATAAAATTAAAAAAAAATTGATTAAACCGTTTTTGGAAAAAACAAAAAATAAAAATAAAAATTTAAACTTTTTTAAAAAACTCAAAAAAACTTTTTTTGAAAAATTAAAGATTTTTTATTATTTCGTTTGTAATAGGGCTTCTACATTAAAAATTTCATCGGAATTCGTCCTGTGGCTTACGAGAAAATCGGATTTCAAAAAACCGGTCCTATGGGAGGTACCGTTATAAGACTTTTCCTGAAAAATTTATTCCAACCAAAACATTAAGTTTGCGGAGAAAACATCATTCAGAAAGTTTTATCAAAATCGTAGGAGCCGTTTTCGAGAAAAATTGAATTTTCACTAAAAGTCGTATGGCAGGTACCGTTAGTTTTAAAGCTAGAATGCTAATTCCAAAAACCCCTCTGTAGGACGTCATAATAATACTATCTACCAAGTTTGAAGCAAATCGGTCCAGCCGTTTAGGCTGTAGGTACCGATACAGACGGACGGACAGACAGACAGACAGACAGACAGACAGAATTGTCGGACCCACTTTTTTAGGCTTCTCTACCATCGTAATGTTATGTTTGATTGTCCAAAAAAAAAAATTTTTTTTTACGAATGCATAACTTGCCTTATAGTACCTATAATCGCAAGTAAAAATGTGAAGAACTCGAAAAGATGAGGTTTCCATTTTGGTGTGTTTTCGTTCGTTAAATTAAATAAATTTCCTAAAATATATTTATGCTAGCCTTTACCCGAGGCTTCGCTCGCGTTTCAGCTGATCAAGAAGTAGACTGTAGCTTGAGGAGTAGTCTATCGTAATCTAGCTTCTTCTTCTTTTATAGCTTTATAATTTAATACCTAAATTTAACTGTGACAAAAAGAAACCTATGTGCTATACCAGATTATAATCTAGCTCTGTGCCAAATTTAATCCAGATCCGTTTAGCCATTCTGGCGTGATTGGAAAAATTAAAACAAACCTATCCCACGGGAAACATACATTTCACCGGGATAAAAAGTAGTCAATATTCTATTTCAGACTATAATCTATTTCTGTGCCAAATTTAATCCAGATCCGTTCATCCATTCTGGTGTGATTTCAAAAATTAAAACAAATCTATCCCACGGGAACCATACATTTTATAGAGACCTACACACTACATTTTATAGAGGCCTACAGCCCAAACGGATGGGCCGAATTTCTTCAAACTTGGTATATAGAGTTTTTTAGGTATTATACAGAGGGGAAATAGAAATTTTGTTTTAGCTCAAAAAATAACGGTACCTGCCATATAATCGTTACGTTAAAGCTTATTTTTCTCAAAAATGGCTCTAAGGATTTCGATTTAAAAAAGTCAGTGTTGGTTTTTAGGTACGACTAATCATATGGCTGAAAAAAAAGTTTAAAAAAATGGCTAAGAACGGTACTTTCCATAGGACCGTTTATTTTGCTTTCGACTATCTCGAAAACGACTCAACCGATTCTTTCGAAATTTCACACATATATACATAGTTGTAGGTAGCTCAATTTGTACTGCATACCAATATTTTTGAAAAATATTTTTTGGTATTTTTAAAAGCATTTAAAAAAAAAAAATTAAAAAATTAATATTTTGAAAACTGCTTATTAAATTTTTTTCTAAAAATTATAAATAAATGTATTTGCTAAATACTTATGAAATGGCGTTTTTGAATTTTTTTTGAAATTTTTTTTCAAAAAGTTTTTCAAAAAAAACTTTGTTTCTCAAAAACCGCTCCACAGATTTTTATAAATTTATTCTCATAAATTTAAATGTATCCAAGAAATAAAATGGCGTACTTTTTTTCAGCTCAAATTAGTTTAAGTATTTATTTAAGAATTTTGAAAAATGTATTTTTATCAAAATCTCAAGCTCCTACACCACTGTCACACATTAGAGCAAGTTCGTGCGACCCAGTATTGCATTTTATCAATTTGTATTGCAATTGCTTAGCTTGGTTTAACTGATAAACATTTAAGCGATAAGCTTTCTTTATCGCGGGATAATAAAAAAAATATTGGTTAAGTTTGCGGACTTCAAGGGAAGTTTGTTAGTACTAAGAAATATTCCGTGCTGTTACTCCAAAACATCTTAAAGCACACATTACAAAATGCCCACCAAAGAGGACACAAATAACCAGAAAAGTATTTAAATGTGTAAATATAGTTAAATTAGTTTACCTTTGTGTAAAGGGTCTATAGGCGGTTAAGTTTGTGTACCATAACAAATAAAAAATGTATTATTAAAAGAGGCTATGTAAATTGTTTGTGATAATATCTATAAAATATATCAAACATTTACAAGCTCACCTGTTTTAAACTAAATTTTGATAAACTTATCGATAATGATCATCTTATAGCCTTTCCAATGATTACAAAGATGGTTCGCAATAATTGATGAATGTAGTGGTACTAAGGAATCCAAAAGAAATTAACTAATAACTTTGAAAAGCATGGAATAGAGCTATTTGCAAAGAGAAATAAAATTGTTCATCATAGTTGACATTCAAGAACACTTTATTCAATATTAAGTAGATATTAAAAAAAAAAATTAAAGTCCAAAGATCATGAAATTCCTTTTTAGATATAAAAGTTTTCTTCGTTATTTTGAATACAAACCTGACCCACCCTTCTAATTTTTCACAAATATACAAATTTGATGTTAATTAAAAGCTAAAACTATTACTTGTTTTTATTTTCAAAGCACAGCGGTTAGGCGTCCGCCACGTCCAGGCATTTCTAGTGTTCCTCTGCTTTGTGATAAATTTCATGAGCCGACTGAATGTCTCATTTGCTGTGGTGGCCATGACAAATGCAGAATCTACTAATCCAGATTTTCCAGTCAGTAAGAGTTTCTTATGAAGAAAGTACACATTCCACTTTAATTTAATTTTTCCACAGGAATACAATTGGGATGAGAAAGAAATTTCATATATCATTAGTTGTGCAACAATAGGCCTTTTGGTATCGATGATTCCTGGAAGTCTAATGTGTCGCAGATTTGGTGCCAAAACAACAATGGCAGTTTCAATGCTAGGTTCATCTATTTTAAGTTTGATAACACCACCTTGTATGCCACTGGGTGGATGGAAAATCTATTGCGGGATAAGACTGTTTCAAGGAATATTTCAGGGTCTGTTTTTTCCATGTTATACAGAGCATTTGGTAAAATGGACACCTCCTGATGAAATAACGATTTTGGGAGCTTTGAGCAACAATGGTATATCAGTTGGTACTATTTTGGCAATGTTTACTTCGGGGTTTATAGCCAAATCAAGTTGGGGTTGGCCTGGTATATCTTATTTTGCTGGAGCAGTAGGAATATTGTGGAATGTTCTTTGGCAGATTTTCGCTGATGATGATCCATCATCCTCACGATTTATCAGTTTAGAGGAAAAAAGATTTATTTTGGAATCACAAAAGAAGAACGATGGCATTCAACGTAAAATTCCAATTCCTTGGAAAGCTATTTTTACATCACGTCCTTTCTTATCTTTAATGATTTTAATAATGGCTTCAGGTTGGGGGTATACAACAATGACTTTTGAGATGCCGTTGTACATGCGCCATGTTTTGAATATGGACATCAAGAGTAATGCCATTTACTCATCGATTCCATACCTGACATTATTTGTGATGTCATTTGTTTATCTCTTTTTGTTGGACAGGATTATGAAGATCAAGGTTATGAGCTTGACAACCTCAAAGAAAATCATAAATACAATTGCCATGTGGATTCCAGCAGCTGCTTTCATTTGGATTGGATTCTTGGATATAAATCAAAAAGAACTAGTTCTTCTTCTTATGGTCGTCATAGTTGGCTTACATGCTGGAGTTACAGTTGGACATAGTCTGAATACGATGGAGTTGTCTCCCCATCACGCTGGTGTTCTTGCAGCTATATCATTTACTTTATTAGCTGTTGTAGCATCAGCTACACCTCTATTTTTTGGAATTATTATCAGTGATCAAGTAAGTTTAGAATCCACCATTTAGGCCCAAAAGTTATTTGAAATTCTTTTTTAGACTGATCGTTCACAATGGCAAATTATATTCATGGTCGCAGGGATATTATTTTTCCTAGGAAATCTGCAGTATTTATATTTTGGCACAACTTCAAGACAAGTTTGGAATGCCGAAGATTTTCTGACATCTGGCAAAGATATTGAAAGCCAAGCAAATTGTAATTCTAAGGCAGAAGAGTTGAAGCCTGAATTAAAAGAACTTATTGAAGATCCTGTTTTGATTAAGAAATAGGTTTTAATAAAATTCTTCAATGAAATATATTTATACAAGTTGATTTGATGATGGTTCTTTAGAAGAAGGAAAAAGCTATGGTCGGAATTTGATACCAGCATTTAATAATTTAAAAAAAGCATTTATAAATGCCGCGTAATCGATGTAGATGAGTATTTGACGACGCAGTCATGCCCAAAGTGTTTTTCGAAATTAGTTGATTCTCCAAGGCATGCTAGGGTTGACAGAATAGTTCAGCAGCGGCGGCGTCACGACCTTCGATTCAAAACGTGCAAGCATTGTAAAACTGTTTGGGATCGTGATGTCAATGCTGCTAGAAATATGATAAATGTTGCCTTAGGTATATACACGATTTTAGAAAAAAATTGTCGGGCGGGTCTATTGACTCAGCTCGCCCGTCAGATTGGCGGGCTTATAAAATGAAGTTTTTTTTCCTAATTCTCTTAAGGTAGCACCTGTTGTAGTTGTTACCTTAAAGTAGTTAGATGAAATATTCTTTTTATAAGTTCGTTTTTTAATAAATTAGTAAGTATGTATGCTTAAGTAGAAGCGACTTTCATCGATGGACTTGGCAAGAAACAGGATTACGGGAAAAACAATGAAAGTCATTTGTGAATGATATAAATTGTGATTTAGTGCGATTAATTAATTGTGATAGAATATTCTTTAAAATATTTTTGTGGTACATATGTTAAGAATTTTGAAATAAAAATCAAATTCAAAAACGTAAGGTTCGGGCTTACGTTTTCTTTTGCTTCGTTAGCTTTCGAATTTCAAAGAAATTAAATCCCGCGCGTGTCCATGGTGTGAATAGTGAATAAAGTTAAATAAAACAAAAGTTTTTTGAAGTTATAGTTACTCGTATGTATTCATTTCTTTTTATTTTGATTACATTTTAACTTTATGCATTACCTATATTTTATTATTAAAAAAAAAAAAAAAAAAAAAAAAAATCAGATTTAAGTATTGTATTTATTTAAGCTAAGCTAGATTGATGTATACTGTAGTTAGTTAGTTTATTTAAGAAAAAATTTATCTTAACTAAGCCAATGGGAGCGTCACGACCACCGTGTTCGGGTTTGCCCAAAACATCAGATACTGGGGATCGTGATGCAAATGCCATTTTAGGTAAATATTGAAATATTGAAATTTAGTTCGTGGCTCGGATTTGCTTGCAGTGCTAAGAGTTTATTTCTCCCTAATTACTATATGGTAAGCTTATTACTGTATAGTAATTAGATGAAATAATACTTGTGAGCTGTAAATTAGTAAATAAGCATTCGTTTTTTAATAGCAAATATATTTATTAAAAAGTTTATTAATAGTATTTATTGTGACTTGCTCACAACCGCAGACAAAGAAGAATGAATATCGTTGAGTCCTTTTTTCGTATTTAAAAATGAACTGTTGCTAAGAATAATATATTTTTCTGGTAAGAGGTGTTTATATACTTAACAATGAGTAATGTTATCATATGAATCAAGAAAATCCTTTGGCAATGAGGTTTTCAAATTGCCTGGGAAAGTTAAGAGGAATAGCACTCACAGGAATTCACTCATTGGAATTTGTGGTCTTGATGATGGAACTATTTCAGTAACACAATTTACTTGGCCTTATAGACTTGAAGAGATCAATGGATTTGAAACTGAAATATGATCCAAATGTTGTATTTTGTAGGGGTATCTGGCTTTCCTGCAGGTATCAATATAAGTAGGTAGTCAGCTGAAACGATAAAATTTGTTTTTCCTTTATAGACCCGTTCAATACAGGATTGCATCGATTCGACTTCTATTTGAGCAGGACCCTCACATTCAAAAATAAATTTTCAATTTGTTTATGCTATCTGAAAGTAAAATTTTGAGTATCGCAATGATCAAAGTAGAGTTTCTATCTTAGGGCAGTGAAAAACCATAGCTTAATAATATGATGCGGCCTTACGGGTTAAAGAAGTTTTTTATTTCTGTGCTGAAATGGAAGCAAACTGCTGGAATGTCACGTTTCCTTTGGTTTCATACCACTAGCCGCATGCATGACGTGAACATCAATCACTTTGCCACTGTCGATCAGTGTTGCCCCTACAACTGATTTAAAAATATTTTAAAAATTTTTACTAAATTTTTTATAAGGATAAAAGTCGACAATTTCACCGACCCTTTTTTAGTATTTTTATAGATTTAGGGCTTGAAAATGCTTTCATTAGTTTTATTTGCTTCCACCATTTTCGTCTTTGAAGTTTGTACTAGGATTCCGAATGCTCTTGACTTCAAAAATCTCCCAGATACCTTTTTTACTTGCTCTATAGGGCAATTATTGGTTTCATGCGGGAAAAAATAAAGTGCACGACTGGGTCGTACGAACTTGCTCTAATGTGTTAAAATGGTCTTGAGGCCCGAGATTTCCGAAAATAAGCATTGAAAAAATCATATGAAATTTTATAATTCACTTAAAAATCAGTTGTTAAAACGTTTTTTGGAGAAAATGAAGTAAGCCCTCCGATTTCTTTTGCTTTTTTGAATTTTAAGGATTTTTTTTCAAAATCGTTCGACCAGTTTTTTTTTGAAAAACTTTTCGAAAACAAATTCTAAATTTTGTTTGAGAATTCCAACATCTAGCAGTTTAAAGTTTTTTTTTATCAGAAAACAAAATTTTCAAACATTTTGAAAAAACTGTTTTTGAAAAAACCAAAAATTAAATTAAAAATTAAACTTTTTTTTTTAAAAACTCAAAAACATTTTTTTTAAATCAATGAATTAATTTTATTTTGTTTATAAAAGAGCTTTCACATTAAAACTTTCATCGAAATCCGTGTAGTGGCTTACGACAAAATCTGTTAAGAAAAAACTCTTCATATGGGAGGTACCGTTTTAAGACTTTTCCTGAAAGATCTGTTCCAACCAAAACATAAAGTTTACTCAAAAACACGATTGAGAAAGTTTAATTAAAATCGTAGGAACCATTTTTGAGATAAATGAGTTTTCCATACAAAATCATATGGCAGGTACCGTTAGTTTAGGAGCTAGATTGCTAATTCCAAAAACCTCTCTGTAGGACATCATAATAATACTATGTACCAATTTTGAAGCGAATCGTTCCAGCCGTTTAGACTGTAGATACCGATACAGCCAGACAGACAGATTTGTCGGACCCTCTTTTTTTTATTATTTAATAATTTGGCTAACTTTAAGTATTTTCAACGAAACTGCGTTTTTTTTTGTTTTTGGCTTAAATAGTCACAACGAAAATCAGGGGTGGAATCCGCTAATGTGATTTGTGATTGTCACATTTCTGACAATCACATGTGATAAAATAATTTTGTGCGTCTGCATAATGTGATCACCGGAATTTTGTTTATTTTCATTATGTCATTTTCCGTTGGGCAATTGGAGAGAACTCCGAAGACAAATCGTTTCTCTTCGGAGTTGTGTTTTGCGAGTCTTACTTCTTCTGCTTTTTATGAAATATGCGGTCTGAAGGCGCATATACACGAACGTCACAGTTTCTATATATTTTGTATTTCATATTAAACAATTCGAACAATTTTAATATATAATTTACATTAAGGGACGTGACAATTATGTATTTATTTAGAAAAGATTAATTTAGTTGTCACTTCACGTGATTGCTCACAACATATACGCGTTTCAGAAAAATATCTCAATTAAAAAAATGTTTATTTCTGTTTTTTTTTTTATTGTTTTTATTTTTACTTTAATCATGAAGAGAAACTAATTTCTCCCAATCGAAAACAACATTAGTATAGATCTTTGACAAATCTTTGACAGCAAAAGCAAATAATTTTGTTTTATAAGTCAGCGTCAGAGGTTTATTTTTTATTTATTATTATTTTTGTATGCAAGTGACACCTAAATAGCTGTCACAAGAAAAAGTCACAAAAATGTGATTGTCACATGTGACAATCACCTTAGCCAGACGAATTTTGTATATTGTGACTATCACATATCACAAATCACCTTAGCCGGTTCCACCCCAGGTTTAAACGGCTTTTTTCAAATGGCCATTATGTTCGCAACGGGTTGATTAAATTGAATCAAACTTCGTTTGGCAAAGTTTTGTATTATAGTTTTCTATATAAGATGGAATTGCAATTTGTTCAGTAAAGCATTTCTAAAAGGTGGCTCCCCCCATACAATGAGCCGTTCAGTTTTAGCCAACCTTTTTTTTAATTTTTTCTAATTTGCTCGAAAATGGCTGTAATGATTTTGATTAAACTTTGTGTGTAATATTCTGTTGGAATTTAATCAAACTTTGTTTGGTATAGTTCCTTACAACTCTCTATCAGATGGCATTGCATTTTTTTTTAGTTTACTCTTTTTTAAATGGTGGCTCCCATACAAAGAGCCACTAGGATTTGGCCAAATTTTTTCGGACAAAGAATTCTCAACGTAAGCTCCCGTATATCGGGTTTTCCAGTTTTAACCAAAATTTTGTAGTTTTCCCCAATTTTTTCAAACATGAGTTCTTCATATTGCTCGAAAACTTTGTTTTCATCGTACTATTGCACCGTACTATTGCACCCACGTGCGATCCAGTCGTACATTTTATTTTATAATGAACTCGCACTCAAGGGATTATTAATACTCTTATAACGTATTATCACGTGCGAGCGAGGAGAGAGCGAATAAAAAGATAGGAAAGAATTTTTGGAGCAGGGAAAGATGTAAATCGTAGTACCCGCCCCGGCCCGTGGCATAGTGGGTAGTGTGTCGGACTGCCACGCCGGAGGTTCTGGGTTCAACCCCTGACTCCACCTTAGTTCTTTTTCGGGGTATGTACTGCCTCTTTCGAGAAAGTGACAATTCTTCCAAGAGTAAATCATGTCATGAAAACTGCTTCTCTATTAGCCGGGGAACTTAGTGGGGAACTCATTTCACATTAAAAGTGAATCAAATCCACACGATTTTCTTAGGATTAAATTCTCATCTTTCATGGCAACTAAGTCCACTTTACTTTAATTGAATTAGTTCACACTAAGTGGATGTGTTCAGGATGTAGATGCTAACATTTAATATTTGATTTCAATCTCGTTTTGGAACATTATATCCTGTGCGTATAGATTTTATCATTATTGTTTACCGGATTTGAAATGAGTTATCAGCAAAAAGATACTTTTATCTCTTTTTTCAAAATGACTAGACTTTTTCATCAACAAATTAAGATACGTTACCCATGGCCAATAATCCATTTATCTCTGATTATGTTAACCTTAACACAAAATAATCATATGCAGATACGCTTGTTATCATACATTTTTACTTGCGATTATACATTTGTAGATACTATAAGGCAAGTTATGGACTCGTCCAAAAAAAAAGGTTACAAAGACACAAATGACATAACGATTATGGAGAAGCCGAAAAAAGTGGGTCTTGAAATTCTGTCTGAATGTCTGTCTGTTCGCACCTCTACAGCCTTATTTGAACATACATATGTGCGGATTTGATTTAAATTTATTGCTTAGTATTAATTATTTCGATCTATTTTTTTTAAGTCACATTTCCTCATGCAATTTTTGTACAATTAATATTGCAATACAAAATTTTCAAGAACTTTGTTTTTGGTTTTTAAGAATTTTTTTATATAATATTTTTTTTCTAAGATAGATATTATGTTTTAAAATTTTATTTTTTCCGAGAAAACTCTTCAAGTAAATAATTTTTAATTTTTATTTAAAAGCCACTTCGAGCGACCCAATCGTGCATTTATTTGTATAGATTTTTTATCTTTTCTTTTATTTAATTGAAATAAAATATAAGCATTTGTAAAAACAGTAAAGCCCGTTTGAGTGCTACGAAGTTCGGAATTTTTTTCTTGAATTCAAAACTTTCTCTTTTCTTGCTCTTTTTTCTGGCAGATAATGGGATTCTTTGATAAGCTCTAACTATTTTTGGGTATTCTGACCGATCCAAAATAACTGATAACTGATCGACAGGTGTTTCCCGAAGCTTTTACAAGTTTTACAAGTGGTAGTTAATGGCCATATCCAGTCATGTCGCATGTGCATATTCTTATTTTTTGATTTGATAATGAATGGAGGAATCATAGTGCTGCTATTCCTGATCCTCAAACCAACCGAGACCTACGTGATGCTGTTATAACGAATGTGAATCATGAAACGTGTGGCAGCATCACCAGTTTCTTTATCTGGAACAGCGGACGACGAATTGTAAGGCTTTAAGACTGTCGTTTTGTATTCAAGCGTATTGGAAGCACTTGACCGAACATTGAAAGATCTGCGCAGTGACTCGAGATTTTTTGGAGGTACAATGATTTTTCAATTTTTCATTTCTCAAGTGCAACTGCTGGCGACGCGATGAAATATACGCTTGCCTCAAATCATCAAATCTGTGTCGTTATGAGAAGAAACTTCAGCTGGCAGCAAAAATGAAAGTTGCGTTGCTAAACGATCCATCTGCTAAAGATTTCTCCAAGTTTTTTTTTTTTTTTTTTTGCTGACTATCCTTAATGTCCGTGTTCCTGTCGAAGAATCGAGAAGACCGATTTCATTTAATCCGAATTTTCGCTGTTTCATCTCATCAAAAGACGGGCTTGTCAACAAAGTACCTATTCCCGACCGTAATATTGCTAACCACAAAAATAGCAAATGCTTGAGTGTGCGAGCAATAAATTACGGCGCGCGGCCAGATGCTGATGGCTTTAAAACATTTCACAGTGTTTGTGGTCTGAATCTAAAAAAAATCATGTTTTTTCACAGTCATCAAACCATCTGCTTTATTTTTTCTTGAGCCTGATATCAAAATGAAACATTTCTTATATCCCATGGTTCACAACTTAATAGAACCAACATAGCTTTTTAACTTAAACAAACAGGTAATCATTATTGGTGAAGGCAATTAACTGGGTACCACACTATACAATACTATCAACATGATGTGCTAATGCGAGATACACAATTCGAAATTCTTGACCAATTTCAATCTACCGGCTGATAAGTGACTTTTACTTTTTTTGCTGCCCCAAAATAGTAAAACTATTGGGGGTTGAACTGTTTATAAACATTTACCTCTAGATGGTTGGCAGAAACCCTTGATTTTTGAAAAATCACACCAGAAAAAAGAAAATTTTTATTAGAAATGGCTGTAAAAGGTTCTTTAAATTAAGTTTTTATTTCCCTGCAATTCATTATTTTTATCTCTTTCAGGGCCTTTATTTGGTGTTCGGCATGTGCAAGCGATTTTACTGTTCTTTTGTTTTATGGTCAATTTTGTGGAACGATTGGTGGTATCGGTGGCATTGGTGGCAATGACCAATGCAGAAACAACAAACCCAGACTTTCCAGTAAGTAATAATAAACATTGTCTTTGATGTTTCAAATGTTCATTTTTATAGGAGTACAATTGGAGTACAAAACAAATGTCTTATATCATAAGCGGCGGATTTGTTGGGCTCATAATTGGACTAGTTCCAGGCAGCTATATGTGCCGAAGATTTGGAGTCAAATTAACAATGTTCATGTCTTTGTTGGGATCATCACTTTTTGGAATAATCACACCAATTTGCATTCCATTCGGTGGATGGCCTATTTATTTAGGCCTGCGGATTATGCAGGGCATATTTCAATCATTCTTTTTTCCAAGTGTTCTAGATCATTTGGCCAAGTGGTCGCCCATTGAAGAACGGACATTATTGGGTGCATCGAGCCACACTGGTGCGCCTATCGGTACAATTCTAGCGATATCTAGTTCAGGTTTCATTGCAAAATCAAGTTTGGGATGGCCTGGAATCTCTTATGTTGCTAATGGATTTGGAATTGTTGTGTGTGTGTTTTGGTTGATTTTAGCAGATAACTCTCCGATGACTTCCAGATTTATCAGTGATACGGAGAAAAACTATATTTTAGCATCACAAGCAACGGTGGAAAGTAACCATAAGCGAATTCCGATTCCGTGGAAAGAAATTTTTACCTCACGCCCATATTTGTCACTCATTATTGTTCAAGGAGCTGAAAATTGGGGGCATACAACTATTGTAGGACAGATACCGTTGTACATGCGAGGCATTCTTAAGATGGATATCAGCCAAAATGCTGTATTTTCGGCCCTTCCCTATGTGGCGATGTTTGTTATGGCGTTTGTATATCTCATTGTAGCTGACGTTATAATAAAGAAGAAGTTCTTGAGTTTGACAGTTCTGAGGAAAGTTTGCAATTCAATGGCTATGTGGATTCCAGCAGCCACACTTATTGGGGTGGGTTTTTTGGATGAGAATCAAAAGTCGTTGGCAATTGCACTTTTAATAGTGACAGTTGGAATTAACGCTGGGGTCACAATTGGCCAAACCTTGAATACAATTGACCTGTCACCTAATCACACATCAACTTTAGTTGCAATTTCATTTGCCATATCTAGTACTGTATCTGTTATAACACCCTTATATGTCGGAGTCATTGTAACCGACCAGGTAAAGTTATAATTTTCAAATTTTAATTTAATTTTGCATTGAGGTTTAATATTTTTTGTATTTCGTTAAATAGACTGACCGTGTGCACTGGCAAATTGTGTTTTTGACTGCAGCTTTTGTATACTTTTTGGGAAATCTGCAATATTTATTTTTTGGATCAACTCAGACACAACCTTGGAACGATGAACATTTTGTATCGAACAAGAATGAAAAGAAGGTAAAAGAAATGTCATGTGAATAAAAGAAGCCAATTATAAGAATACATATTAAATTAGAAATTTCAATAAAAAAAATTTGAGAAGAGCGTTTTTGTTTTTATATGTATAGAGAGCCGATTATTAGACGAATTCGCGTATCAGGATTAAAGCTTTAATTTTATCGTTTTTCATGATGTTTTTATTTACATATGTATACGTTATCATTGCTTCTTCACTCTAGCTGTTGTTTTGTGGCTTCGCCGTTTTGATTTAAGAACACTTCGACATCACTCAGTTCTTCAATGTTCTATGTCTAGGGCCAAAAAGATGGTGGGTAGTTTTGGTTAAACTTCTATAGAAGTATAGTGAAAAGGTGTATATGTACCTGTTGAAAGGCATTTTGTTCTACTTAGATGAACTCTACTATGTTTTCTTACTCCCGGCGCGGCGAATGGAACGGTGGCGTTGAAGACTTTAATAACTGATGGAGCGTTGATATATATTCGCTTTAATATTCCAGCCTTCTTAAAATCATCATTAACTTCTCTACTATAGAAGTTTCAAACCTCTTTTCTACTAAAACATGTCTGCATCTCCTCGACTGCAAATTGAGTGTGGTCTCTTTTCTTTCTTCTGAGCAAGCGTTAATTTCAACGCTCTTTAAATCGATTGAATACAACAATAAACTTCCTAATACTCGTAAAACTAAAAAATAAAATGCACGACTGGGTCGCACGAACTTGCACTAATGTGTGACAGTGCTCTTGGGGCTTGAGATTTTGGGAAAAAAAGCAGTGAAACTTATAAACTTTTATTAATATTAAAATCACTAGAACGTTTTTTTTTTTTTTTTTGAAAAAATGAAGTAGATTAGATTAGATAGATTAGATTAGATTCTCCTTTATTTTCTTTTAAGAGATACAATATTATTTTTTAGTGAGAATACGGACTTGACAATAATTCTGCCGTCTGCCGGAAATAACATTTCAGTAAAAATAAAAAAGATACAATTATAAATAGAGAAGATGTAATAATTTTTTGTTTTCTAATAATACTTTATTATAAGAGGAGGTTAAAACATTTCTACACATAACTATTTGGAATAATTCAAAAGAGCTAGCGAGAGGTGTCAATTTTAATGATTTGAAACATAAAAGTTTGTGAATTTGGATTGTTTAAAATAAAAACAAAAAGTAGCAATTTATAATGATTTGAAACACCTCCGGACAAAGACCAACAAGGTCTATAAAAATGTAAATAATATTCCGCATGATGTCCTTATATTGACAGAAACTTGGCTGAACTCATCTTTTGCTGACACAGAGTTATTTGATTCCAATTTTCAAATTTTTCGTCGTGATCGTCATAATGACCCCAATATAGCTACTGTTGGAGGAGGATTATTACTAGCCGTTCGTAATAATTTGTTTTGTAATCTCGTCGACGATTTTTTGGACTCCAACCTCGAAATAATATGTGTGAAAATATCAACCCCGTCTGGTCATTTATATGTAGTTGTTTGCTATTTCCCGCCTTCTTCTACAAGTGATGTCTACAATAAACTTATCGATTGCTTGGAATCTATAAATGACAAAATTGAACCTTCAGATGAACTTTTTGTTATTGGTGACTTTAATTTGCCAAATCTTGAATGGACTAAATCATCGGAACATGAATCTTATCATGCTGCTAATGCGTTGAGCAATAACGAAGTTCTTTTTATCGATGCGATGGAATGATTTCATTTGGTCTTAATCAACTAAGCAATGTCAAAAACCAATTTGGTAAAATTTTAGACCTTGTATACTTTTCTGACCTTAATAATTCTGATGGAACTGTGATACTTTCGGATGCAAAACTCATTATAGCCCAGTAATTTTAGGTTTTATCTGCGGAAAAATTCCAACCAAGCTAAATTTTGGTACACACCTTTATTACGGCGTTGTTATGAAGATGTGAAAAATCGACATTGATATCGTCCCGGCAAAAAAAGTTATGAAGGTCAAAAGGTCACGAAAACCTAAAAAAAAAACCGTTTTTCGCAAATATCTCGGTTTCTATAGCTCCAATGATTTTAACGTGTATGACAAAATTGTAGAGCATAAAATTTGTAACAATTTTGTTAGTACAATCAATTTTGTATGTCGATTAGTTACCGAGATATGGCACTTCGAAAAACAGGTCATTTTTCAAAATTCGCCAAAAAATGCCAAAAAATGAAGAATTCCACCTTATTTCTTCAGATATACCCGAGAAATCATGAAATATTGCTGTTTTTATGGCTTCTTGTTAAAATCACCAACTTTTTACACCCCCCAACGATCCCCGCTTGCCCACCAGGTACCAGGCCATGCCCATTACTATTGTCATTCCGCCGTAATTTTTATATATTACTTTGTTCTTAGTATACAGTGGGCAGGTAGAAAAGGTCGGAAGTAAATCAAACTTTGCGATATTGTTCAGGAATATTAAATTAACATTTGACGAAGTTTTGGACCTCACCGGCCCTGTTGAAAAAGAGGAGGAGGGGAAACTGCAAGCTTTTCGAGTTCGCTCCGGTTTTCGCTCTATAACTTTTTTTGCTTACGTTCTACGGCAAAAAAGTACCAGACTGTTTTGTAGAGCGTTAAATTTACTAAAATATTGTTGGTATTATTACAATTTTGTCATACACGTTAAAATCATTGGAGCTATAGAAACCGAGATATTTGCGAAAAACGGTTTTTTTTTAGGTTTTCGTGACCTTTTGACCTTCATAACTTTTTTTGCCGGCACGATATCAATGTCGATTTTTCACATCTTCATAACAACGCCGTAATAAAGGTGTGTACCAAAATTCAGCTTGATTGGAATTTTTCCGCAGATTGGGGTTTAAAATGCCTAAAATGACTGGGCTATTAAGGAAGATCGGCATCATCCTGCATTATCTATCTCATTAAACCTAAATATTATTAATGTAACTTATCATTATAAGAATATGCATGAATTCAATTTAAAAAAATGTCATTTCTCAGAACTCTATCGTTTATTGCAAGATATTAACTGGAATAGTTTATTTTTAAATGTCAGTTTTGATGAAATGGTCTTTCGTTTTTATAAAATTTTATTTGATTGTTTCTTAGAAACCATTCCGTTACGAAAAATAAGACCTTTAAATAACACTCCACCGTGGTTTGATCAACATATTAAAACTCTTAAAAATAAAAGAAACAAGGCTTGGGTGAAGTTGAATCGATTCTGGAGCGTCGAGGCTCAAAATGATTACATTAAACTAAGAGATGAGTTTATTAATTACTATAATTTTCTTTATTCGGACTTTATCACTAAAACTGAAGATGATCTTAAATCTAACCCCCGAAACTTCTGGAAATATGTCAATTGCAATCTGATGGTTACCCAAATAATATGTGTTATCAAAATTCTGAGAGTCACAACCCAGAGGACATAGCAAATATGTTTGCCGAATATTTTCAGTGTGCTTTTGAAGTATCTACTTGCGATACAAATAATATTCCCTCTGTTGATGAGTTTTTACATCTTAATTCGATTAACTTTACTATTACTGAGGAAACTATCTTAGAGTATATTAAAAAATTAGATAATTGCTTAAGTCCTGGTCCTGATGGTTTTCCTGCTTTTATGTTAAAAAAATGTGCAATATATATGTCATATCCGTTATTTTTAATTTTTAATCAGTCTATAAATAGCTGTAAGTTTCCGACCCTTTGGAAAAACGCATTCTTTATTCCTACTCATAAGAAAGGTAAAAAAAATTTGATTTTAAATTATAGACCAATTGCTAAACTATCTGCTATACCCAAAATGTTTGAATCTATTATTTGTGATATCTTGTCTTTTCACTGTTCCTCCGTTTTATGTGACAACAAACATGGCTTTGTTAAAAAGAGATCCACTATAACTAATTTGTTACAGTTTACTACATTTTGTATTGACGCGTTTGAAAAAAAACAACAAGTTGACTGTATTTTTACTGACTTTAGCAAAGCATTTGACAAGCTAAACCACCATATTCTTTTAAGAAAATTGCAATATATGGGTCTTAACGATAGATTTGTTTTGTGAAAATCCTCATATCTTAAAGATAGGTTATATAGTGTTGTTTTTAAAAGTGAACGTTCTAAATGTTTTACTGTTAACTCCGGTGTACCTCAGGGCAGCCACCTTGGCCCGTTATTGTTTGTACTATTTATTAACGATCTTCCGTCCGTCCTAGTAAATTCTTTGTCTCTTATAGATGATGTAAAAAATTTTCGTACAATCAACTCTGTAGAAGACTGTGATCTCTTACAAAAAGACCTTCAAAGTTTCTGGGAATGGTGCAATTTTAATGGTTTAGTTTTAAATATTGACAAGTGTAAAACAATGTGTTTTACACGCAAGAAAAATGTGATTATCTATAATTATGCGATTGATTTGTCACCTCTTAGTAACCTGTCTTGCTTTACTGACCTTGGGATAGTGTTGGATTCAAAATTAACTTTTATTGACCATTTTGACTATGTTATTAAAAAAGCTAACATGACTCTCGGTTTTATTAAAAGATTTGCTCGAGAATTTCGTGATCCCTATGTTCTAAAAACTCTTTATGTCTCATTCGTAAGATCCATCTTAGAGTATGGTTGTGTTGTATGGGCACCATATTATGCGGTTCATATAAATAGATTTGAGTCCGTTCAAAGAAGATTTATGAGATTTTGTTTAAGATTTCTACCATGGTCGAATAGAATTATCTTGCCACCTTACGCTCAACGTATTCAATTAATAAATCTTCCATCTCTAACGAGTCACAGAGCATATCTACAATTTTGTTTTATTGTCGGGATAATCAATGGATCCATAACAGCCCCATTGATACTTTGTCGATTAAATTTCATAGCTAGTCAGTATAATTTGAGAAGGCAGTTGCCAATTTCCAACATTTATAGTAGATCAAACAACGGTGCTAATAGTCCTTTAAATCTCTTAATAAATATTTACAATCAAAATTCAAATTTAATTAATTCCACCAATGACAATGTAAAATCACTCAACTTAAGAAAAATATTTTTTATTCAAAATAATCCATAATGTACATTAGATATTTAATGTTTTTTTTTTTCTTTTTTTAATACATTATTGTGATGGAAGTTGTATATTATATAGGTACTAGTTTTTAAGATATATTATATGTAATAAGAGTTAAAGTTAGTCCTTTAACGTATTAAATAAATAAATAAACATAATTTTTTTTTTTATTTTTTATTTTTTTTCTTAACTCAGTGTTTGAACATAGGCTTGCAGTTTGTGTTAACCTTTCAAAAGCTATTCCGATAAGTAAGGGCATGATTACAATACTTATACAAAACGAGCCACTCCCGTGCTCCAATACTTCGTAAAGACTGTTAATGGATAAGAAACTCTCTTCGAAGTATTAACGTCGAATTTCCTGTAGGATCGGATACACCGCAATAAAGTGGTAAATATTTTCAGGTTCTCTTCTGTTGCATAAGTTACAAGTATGTTGAATGTCGGTTCTATGTGGGATGAACTTTAACTTTAGTAATTCGACTCTGGCTCTGAAGATGATGCTTATGATTTCCGACAAGTATTTGATGTTGAAGTAGCTTTCTTGGGATAGTAAATGATGGTTTAAGTTCCTGTAAAATAGTCTGGATGTCGATGAAGATGCTCTTGTTAAATGTTGGTCAAATATTTTGTCATCAACTTTAGAGATGATCATTGCAAATTTATTTTGCCATTCAGTAACGTTACTCTCTGAGAGAGATATGTTAAGGTCGTGCGATAACGCAAGTTGATTCCAATCTCTGAACGGTGAGGCATTGATTTGAAACAATCTTATTAAAGTTGACCTTTGAAGACTGTTCACTTCTCATCATCACTCTTGTTATGTAATCAGAATGAGCTTTCAAGTTTTGCAAATAAATAGGTGGTAACCCCGATTCGACGTGAATAGCGTAGGTTGGTGTCACGTTTGGTAGTCGAAATAAAGGCTTGAAAAACAGTCTTTGAACGGCTTCAAATTCTTCAAAGGGGCTCACTCCAAATGCCTGCACACCGTAACACATACAGGTGTTAACCGTTGCGTTGAGCATTCGATATTTTGAGGAGAAATCAATGTTTTGGTTAGCGAAGAATTTCGGCCACATCATGTTAAGTGCCATTTTCGCCTCACTGCTTTTTTCTTTTGCATGTTTGTGGAAGTTTAAATTATTTGTCACCAACACACCAAGGTACTTGAATTCACGCACTACCTCGATATCGATACGCTCGTTGTTGAGTCGCCAGGTTTCTTCACGAAGTCTTACTCTCTGTCGATTCTCAAAAATCATGACCTTTGTTTAAAATGAAGTAAGACAACTGATTTCTTTTACTTACTTACTTAAGATGGCTCTGACAGTCCATTGTGGACCACGGCCTCAACCAACAATTCTTGAAAGCTGGGCCGATCCCTAGCCAGTGGCTAGGCGCTTGATCGCGACACCATAGATAGGGTCTTCCAGGACTGCGTCGGCAATCCGGGATGGAATTAAAGAATCGGCGGGCTGGTGCGTTTTTCTTCCTACGCTCCACATGACCCAGCCATCTAAGCACCTGTATTTTCAGCTCTTTAACGAAGTCAATGTCGCTGAAAAGCCCGCACAAGGCACAATTAATCATTGAATCTTCTCCGCCATACTCCATTGGTACATACAGGATTTGATTTCTTGAACTTTTTTGAAATTTAAGGGAAATTTTTTTCAAAATCTTTCGACAAGTTTTTTTTAAAAAATAGTTATTTTTGAAAAACTTTTCCAAAACATATTTAATTTTTTGGTTGTTTGTAGTTCTTATAACAAAACTAAAATTTTATAAATTTTGAACAAACCGTTTTTCAAAAAACCAAAAACAATAAAAAAAAATCAACTTTTATTTTCAGAAACTCAAAATAACTTTTTTTTTTGAAAAATTTAAGGATTAATATCTACATATTATTTTGTTTCTAAATTTTATCGAAATATACCAAGTTATAAGACTATTCCTGAAAATTCTATTTTTTGTTGTTGTTGAGAAAAATGAGTTTTTTATTAGTAAATAAAATGCACGACTGGGTCGCACGTACTTGCTCTGTGGGTGCAATAGTACGATGAAAACAAACTTTTCGATCAATGAGAACAACTCATTTTTGAAAAATTTGGTAAAACCTAAAAAAATTTGAATGAAACTGGGAAAACCGATATACGGGAGCTAACGTTAAGAAACCCTTAATATTTAAAATTAAGACGTTACCTTTTGGGTGTTATAAATAATGATAGGTACTTATGGTCAAATTAATAATACTGTTAAATGCAATTTCCGCTATTATCATGTATAGCCAAAAACTAAAAATGCAGTTTTGTTTGAAGTATTCTATGTATGTTACATACAAAGTTTCATAAAAATCGGGGGAGCCTTTTTTGAGTAAATTAGAAAAAATGAAAAAATTGGCCAAAATCTAGTGGCTCTTTATATAGGAGCCACCATTTAAAAAAGAGAAACTGAAAAAAACCAATGCCATCTGATAGGAAGCTGATAGAAACTATACCAAACAAAGTTTGAGTGAATTCGATGCAGCCGTTGACAACTTATGGCCATTTGAAAAAAAGCCGCTAAGAGCAGATCTCCTTTATTGGCATTTTTAGCCAAAAACTAAAAACGCAGTTCTCTTAAAAACACTAAAAGAATATAACACACAAAGTTTAATCAAAATCGTTAGAGCCATTTTCGAGAAAATTAGAAAAAACCAAAAAAAGTTGGCTAAAACTCAACGGCTCGTTGTATGGAAGCCACCGTTTAGAAAGGCTTCAGTGAAAAATTTACTAAACCATCCTATAGAACACTATGAAAGACTATGTCAAACAAAATTTGAGTTGATTCAATCAAGCCGTTGTGAACTTATGGCTATTTGGAAAAAGCCGTTAAAACCTGATTTTCGTTACGACCATTTGAGCCAAAAACAAAAAACGCAGTTTTGTTAGAAATGCTTAAAGTTAGCTAAATTTTAAGTTTAATCAAAATCTTTAGAGCTGTTTTCGAGAAAATCCAAATTGAAAAAAAAACCGTTACTTGAAAGGTACAAGTTTGAGCCGGGCTAAGACGAAATACAAAAATCTCAACAACCGTTTTTCTTGAAACTGCTATATATCAAGTTTGAAGAAAATCCGTCAAGCCGTTTAGACTGTAGCATGACGTGAAAAAGCGCACAGTTGCACATACGCACATCCGCACAGACAGACCGACGGACGGTATGGCGAAAACCACTTTTTTGGGCGATGATAGAGACATCGTAATGTCATGTTTGATTAAAACCTCGATTTTTTTTTCCTGCACGAAACCAATACTTGCCCTTTAGAGCAATATCGTATATTATGAACAACTGTTGATTATCTATTAATGCAAGTTTAATTAGGTATGTCAAATATTTACCCTATACAATCTTCTTGTTTGCTTAGTTTTAAAATTTTATATTTATTTATTAATTCTTTCTTACTTAGTGTTTCATTATCAGTCTAATTTGTATTTTTTGCTTGCACAAGTTATATTTCCTTTATTGGCAAATTTACTCTATATTCAACTTGTGAACAGAACAGACTGTTAAGGAATCACTTTCAAGAGGCATCCGCATCATTAATATCTACTAATAAAAAAAAGAAAAATAAAAAATAAAAAATAAGATACAGATTAAGTTTATGTTCTTTTTTGTTTATGATTTTGAAATTGTTTTTAATAAAGAGCTAGGTAGGTCAGTCTTGAGTGTTACTCATTGCAGTGCAGTTAAAATATTTCAAAATTATTAAGTCGTTTTATTAAACATTAATTTATATTACACATATGATTAGTGTGATTAGTCAGTCTGATTAGGGTGCGTTTGACTGATACCATTGATATGAAAGATACGATGGTGAAAAGAACACCCAATCCAATTCAATTTTAATGTAAAAGTATTTCATTAAGAACATTTATGAGCTTGAACGTCCGAAAAGAAGCCACAACGATAATTTTTAAAATTTGTTTGTACATCAATCATAAGAAAGAAAATGTCGGCTGACATCATTGAAAAAGGTTTTAATAAAACAATACATCTTGAATCAACCGTAATACTGTGTTTTTCTCTCAAAGGTCCGGTGTGTGGTGTTCGACATGTCCAAACCATTTTGATTTTCTTTTGTTTTATGGTTAATTTTATGGAACGATTGGTGGTATCGGTGGCATTGGTGGCCATGACCAATGCAGAAACTACAAATCCAGACTTCCCGGTGAGTGATAAATATCAAACCATCTTTGTTTTCTGTACTGAATTTGATCACTTGCAGGAGTACGATTGGAGTGCCAAACAAATATCTTACATTATTAGCAGCGGCTTTTGTGGAATCATTGTTGGAATACTTCCAGGAAGCTTTATGTGTCGCAGATTCGGTGTCAAATTAACTATGATGATGTCTATACTCGGATCGTCAGTTTTTGGAATCTTAACACCTGTTTGCATACCGTTCGGGGAATGGCCTATCTACTGTGGTATACGAATGATTCAGGGTATATTTCAAGGATTCTTTTTTCCAAGTGCTCTCTTTCACCTGGCCAAGTGGTCTCCCATTGAGGAAAGAACACTATTGGGAGCAGCTAGTCACACTGGGATACCAATAGGAACCATCCTAGCTATGTCTGTGTCCGGACTTATTGCAAGATCAAGCTTGGGATGGCCTGGAATATCTTACGTTGCTAATGGAACCGGAATTGTTTTGTGTGTGTTTTGGTTAACTTTGGCAGATGACTCTCCGATGACTTCCAGATTTATCAGTGATGCGGAGAAAAACTATATTTTAATTTCACAAGAAATGGTGAAAAGTAAACATAAACGAATTCCGATCCCGTGGAAGGCGATTTTTACTTCACGCGGTTATTTGTCATTCATCATTGTTCAAGTAGCTGAAACTTGGGGGCATACAACTATTATAGCAGAGATACCGTTGTATATGCGTGGCGTTCTGAAAATGGATATAGCGCGGAATGCCATATTTTCAGCACTTCCCTATGTTGCGATGTTTGTTATGGCGTTTGTATATCTCTTGGCGGCTGACTTAGTAATAAAGAAAAAGCTGTTGAGTTTGACAGTTCTGAGGAAAGTTTGCAATTCAATGGCTATGTGGATTCCAGCAGCCACACTTACTGGGGTGGGTTTTTTGGATGAGAATCAAAAGTCGTTGGCAATTGCACTTCTAATAGTGACGGTTGGAGCCAACGCTGGTGTCACAATTGGTCATAGCCTGAACGCAATTGACTTGTCACCAAATCACACCTCGACTTTAATCGGAATATCATTTACACTTAATAGTATTGTGGCTGTCATCACACCTTTATATGCTGGATTGATTGTAACCGATCAAGTAGGTAGTGACTTTTTATAGTGAAAATTAAAATTTTAACACTATTTTTTTCATAGACTGATAGGATGCAGTGGCAAATTGTGTTTTGGACTTCAGCTCTTATATACTTCCTCGGGAATTTACAATACTTGATCTTTGGTACGACCAAGACACAGCTTTGGGATAATGAAAACTTTTTAATCAGAAATGTTGAGGGTGAAAGCTGAAAAAAAATTCAAAAGACTTTGGCAATGGTATACTGGATGTAGTGCTTGGTTGCTAAACTTGAGTTGTGGGCTCGAGCTTGATTGTACCAACAAAAATTCTTTCCTATCTTTCTATTCCTAACTAATGCCGTACAATTTGGCAAAATTGTGTTAATATAAAAATAAAAACTGTCATTGTTTTTTTCTTCGCAGACAAAAAAAATTTGTTTCATCAATAATTTCTTATTAATTATCGTCTTACACTGAGGTAAAAATTAAAAAGATTCATGATATTTTGTTTAAAATAAAATTTCAATATACAATGTGCAGTTCATGTGGTTGAGACTGTCAAGTCAAATAGTTTTCAAAATTGGGGCGACACTAACGATTTTTAAGTTGTAAAATGCAGAATGATATGTGAAGCATCAAATTACAATTTATAGATGAAACATTTTTTTTTCAACAAAAACACGAGATTAAAATATTAAAATTCAATCAGTCTGTGTTTATTTAATCTAATTTATGTACTTATCTATGAAATCTCTTAATCTAAGCTATAAATTTAAAACTAGGCAATGGCTCTGTGTTTTTCGGTGTATGAGGTGGTGCTTTTTCGGCATCATTTTTATTTGTAATTGCTTCTTCGTTCGGACTCTCGTTCCATGGCTGTTTTTCCATTTTTCCAAATATCACATAAATTAAATTACCAATAAATAATATCACAGCAATTACAATGAAAACGATCCTCCATTGCGTCCGATTGCCCTGGAAGAAAAAAAAGAAAAAAACACTTCAATATAAGGTTTGCAACAATTTAACGTCTTTAGTTTTCACCTCATCCGAAACTATAATTCCAACAAAAAGAGGTGATACTATGCCCACAGCGTTTGCCAACGTATTCGTGATTCCAAAAAGAATCCCAGCATGATCAGGAGCTAGATCAATATGATTTAAGCTGCTTCCAATAACTTGTGCCGCACACGCTGAAACTGCTACAATAAGCAGCGTGACGCTTGTCGCCACGTGCTCCACACTTACGTACCCAAGAGCGACTAAGGCTACTGCCGGGACCCAGCATGCTATAGAGTTTATAGTTTTTCTAACTAACGCTAGACGAACATCGTCGCCTTTAGTAAAAACATCAGCAACAATCAGAAACACGTACGAAAGAACGCACATAAAAACATACGGGACCGCAGAGTATACAGCATTCATTTTGATTCCGACTTTGAAAATTCCATGTATGTAAGCGGGTACTTGTTGCATTAACGTAAAAAAACTAGCAGCAATACTTA
Organism: Platycheirus albimanus; assembly: GCA_916050605.2. Classification (NCBI taxonomy): domain Eukaryota; kingdom Metazoa; phylum Arthropoda; class Insecta; order Diptera; family Syrphidae; genus Platycheirus; species Platycheirus albimanus. Next base: position 154,947,066 of record OU696697.1, read on the forward strand.
TTTTGACAATTGTTAGAGCCAAAAACGGAACTGAGGTGAAAATAGCCTTCCAGGGAACGGCCTTACTCCGAGCCGTAGTTATTTGTTGTTCTAAAGATAATTGAATTTTCTTCTTCTCAGCAAGAGATATTATTATTGACTCTTCTGGGCTGTTTGCCCCAAATTCAATCCATAAAATCGACCATAGTATTCCAAGAATTCCTGGTATGTAAAACATTCCAGGCCAACCCAGATCTGAAGCAGCTACTAGGCCACTAACTGCGAATCCTAACGCCGATCCAATATCCATTCCCGTTTGTGTGATTCCACCAAGAAGATTGCGTTCCTCAACCGGGCACCATTTGGCCAAATGGGAATAAAAACAGGGAAACATCACACCTTGAAAAATCCCTTGGAATACTCGAATCAAACAAAAAAGCTGCCAGCTTCCGTTAATAACAGCGGTTGGGGTGAGAAGACTTAAAAGAGATACGCCAAGTGTGCAAGCTAGAAGAAGTTGCTTTGCTCCATATTGGCTGGAAAGGTAGCCACCTAAGAATTGTGTACATAAGGAACCCCAAAAGAAACTGCTTAGTATGTACGATTTTTCCGTTTCGCTCCAAATGAATTCCTTAAAACAAAAAAAAAACAAAAATATGAAGTAAGTTTATTTAAACTTAAGTTGAATACTTACCGGAAAATCAGCGTTTGTTGAGTTTGCGTTAGTCATTGCTACTATGCCTACGGAAACATTGACTCGCATTTGTATTCCCAGAGTACAGCATATAAAAAGGAACAGTGCTTGAATGTGGCGAACTCCAAAAATCGGCCCTGAAAAAAAAATGCAAGAAAATTACATTGATTACTGTGATGTTTTTGACAGTTTAATAAAACTTATAGATTGTCCAACGTTGGAATCAAAAAGCTGAAAAACAACTTTAAGAGAGCAATGGAACTATAGCTATTTAAATAAAGTACTTAACATGGAAGGCTTAAGGTCAAATTATCGAAGTAAATTCAATTAATTCAAAAATAAAGTTTAGGATCAGCTCAGCCAAGAAAAAATCAACTAATTCTAGCAGCTGAAATGATAGCGTTGTAATTATTTCATATTTAATTGAAATTCCGGTTCCGGAATGGAAAGCCTTAATCCTTAAACTATATTCCGCTTGAATGACAGTTGAAACATTAGTGTTTTTGAAGAAATCAATTTGATGCAGTGTTCTGCCTCTATTTATTAAATGATGCACATATCGAAGCTTATTAAGCTTATCATTAAACCGTCATCCGAAAAATTAAATTATGTTCTTTAAAAACTGACGGTTTATTTTATTTATTGGTTTTATTTGTTAATTAAGATTTGTTTAGATTTGTTTGTAACATTTTCCTGCTAATTAATTTAACTTAAGGCACAGATTTTGTACTTTACTTAATAAATTTAGGTTTTGTTACTCCCACCGCAGCAATGCGAAACAAAATACACGACAGGGTCGCACGAACTATGCTAGATAATTGCTTACTGGCTGCATAATGTATATTTAACAAAATTCAAATTTTTTTTTTAAACTTTAAGAGTTTCCTCGGAAAAACTAAGTAAAATTTTTTTTTTGAAAAACTTTAAAAAAAAATGTTTGCAATTTTTTTTTTTTTTTTGAGTTTGTCATTTTAAAAAAAGCTGTAGTTTTAATCTGGGTACATAATTTTAGGAACATTCAATCCAACAGTTTCCAAAATATTTCAAAACCCAATTTTTTTTTAAATTATTAAAAACCAAAAAAAAATTTTTAAGAATTTTGAAATTCTATATCTATTGGGGTATAAATAACTTCCTGTGTCCAAAATTTTATTAAAATCGGATGTATAGTTTACGAGAAAACTCGATTTGAAAATTCCGGTTCTATGTATGAGAGGTACCATTATAAGACATTCCGAAAAAAATTTTCCAACCAAAGGATAGATTGTCTTAAAAAATAAAGTGCACGACTGGGTCGTACGTCTCTAATGTGTTAAAATGGTCTTGGGGCTTGAGATTTTCGGAAAAAGGCATTGAAAAATTGTATGAAATTTTATTAATCACTTAAAAATCAATAGTTAAAACGTTTTTTGGAGAAAATGAAGTAAGCCATCAAAATTCTTTTGCTTTTTTAAAATTTAAGGAATTTTTTTTACAAAATCGTTCAACCAGTTTTTTCAAAAAACGGTTTTTTTTTAAAAACTTTTCGAAAATATATTAAATTTTTTTTTTTTTTTTAGTATACCAACTTCTAGAACTTTGAAGTTTTTATCAGAAAAATAACATTTAAAAAAAATTGATTAAACCGTTTTTGGAAAAAACAAAAAATAAATTTAAAACTTTTTTGAAAAACTCAAAAAAACTTTTTTTGAAAAATTTAAGAATTTTTATCATTTCATTTATAATAAGGCTTCTTCATTAAAAATTTCATCGAAATTCGTAAAGTGGATTACGAGAAAATCGGATTTCAAAAAACCGGTCCTATGGGAGGTACTGTTATAAGACTTTTCCTGGAAAATCTATTCCAACCAAAACATAATGTTTGCACAGAAAACATTATTCAGAAAGTTTTATCAAAATCGTAGGAGCCGTTTTCGAGAAGAATTAATTTTTCACTAAAAATCGTATGGCAGGTACCGTTAGTTTTAGAGCTAGAATGCTAATTCCAAAAACCCCTCTGTAGGACGACATAATAATACTATCTACCAAGTTTGAAGCAAATCGGTCCAGCCGTTTAGGCTGTAGGTGCCGATACAGACAGACGGACAGACTGACAGACAGACAGAATTGTCGGACCCACTTTTTTCGAATTCTCTATCATCGTAATGTTATGTTTGATTGACCAAAAAAAAAATTTTGTTTACGAATGCATAACTTGCCTTATAATCGCAAGTAAAAAGTATGCTAAAAGTTTTATCAAAATCATTGGAGCCGTTTTTGAATTTTCTTCTGTACGATTGCATGGCAGGTACCGTTATTTTTGAGCCTACAGCAAAAATTAAAAATATTCTCCGAGGGAAAAACAAATTAATTCTAAATACGAAGTTTGATGCAAATCGGCCCATCCGTTCAGGCTCTAGACAGACAGACAGACAGACAGAAGGACGGAGTTTCCAGACATACTTATTTCGGCTTCTCCATCATCTTAATCTCATGTGTGGTTGTTTTCTCAATTTTTTTTTGAACGAATTCATAATCGCAAGTAAAAAGTACATAATGACGTACCTTGAAAAAAAGAATAGTTTTTTTTTAAATGTTGAGTTTTAATTTTTTTTTTTTCAAAAACTGTACATTAAAAAAACTTGATATAAAAATAAAATAAAGGACGGGATTTTTGGAATGCGATTTTTTACTTTACTCGACCTAACCTTCAGATTCTTGCTTTTTGTCATACCGTAATTGATATTATCGTGTATTTTGGTGCGATCTTGAAATTATATCTTAATTTTTTTCCATTTTTCACTCAGTAACAGAAACTTTTCATACAAAAAAAAAACTACTCCATAAACACATCATATAAATGTAATATATTTTCTAAACAGAAAATAAAAAATATATTACATTACTACTACTTTTTTCAACAACTATGTTTTTGACCATCATACCATAATGCAAACAAAAAAAAGTAGCTACCGTAAGACTCCAAAGTATTTTTTTCAGTTGTCTTCATTTTTAATTAAAAAAAAAAGTAAATTATAAAACCCACTTTACGTCAAAGCAAGAATTCCAAAATGCCGTATATTTACACTTACAAGGAAACATTTAACAAACATTAAACCTGAATGCTTCGCTCACATAACACAAACTTTCGATCAAATTCAAATAATTCCAATGAAACGTTGAACTTTAATTTTTGAAATTTTAAATGAGGCTAACGCCTTTAGTATTTAAATGAATCAAACATTTTTTTCATGTTATTTATTTGTTTTGCTAAACACGTTAAGATTGCCTCAATTTTGTCACAGTTTTCCTAAAAAGCTTTCGCCAATTTTAAATTTGATCATTAAAAAATTGATAAATCATAGGGTTTTATACAAGTCGATGTATTTTGCAGACAGAGAAGAAAAACGGGACAAAAATTAAAAAATAAATTTCTCCTAAATTTTTGTATTCACGGTATACTCGCGTGATAAACTTGGAATTTTATACTCGGACATTTGGAGCACTTAACTTTCAGAGCACCGAGCATTATGCATTATTAGTTTCAAAACACAAAATTTATTCAAAATTACCCCGTTTGATCAGCGAAAATGATTTGTTCGTCATCCTAGTATATCCGTTTATCCAGCTCCAACAATATTAAAACCGTTATAGGGACCAATTCGTAATAAATTATAAGTTTTAAATCCAGAACACTGCAATTAACACTTCTATTTCAAGTCGAACAAAACAAAAAAAAAACAAAATTGTCTGAAGTTAGCGACCAAAAAAAGCTTCAATCCGCTGAGAGATACAAACGCACAAGCAATGACCACGACAGTTCGCGTAGCCTCTTGACCAACTAATGACTTTTTGCACATCCAATTTTTAGCCTTCTTTCCTCTCATTTGAAGATATTTGACCAGCAGCAGTGAGAACGGCCTGTCCAACCAACCACCAACCACCAACCAACTCCAAAGTGCGTTTAATTCGTTGCTTGGCTCTTTTACTTCCCGAGAAGCGCAACGCGTGCTAGGATTACTGGTATTAAGCTGATGGTACGCTCTTGGACAGTTGAACTAGGTGCAATTTGACTAAAGTCGACATTAAACGTGCCTCAAGAGGGGGACGACGCGACGATTGGGAAGTGTCAGCCAGTTAAAAACTTGTATAAGAGGACCAACAGAGAAGATACTTTGAAAATTTCATAATGGCCAAAGAGATAGCTACTCAATCCAACAAGAGGTAGACGACATGTAACTCCGCTATACTATAGAAATAGAGAGATAGTGGTTTGATCCAAAAATAGAATTATCCAGAAATAGATTTGCGATCCACTGCAATGAGTGTGACGTCCTTCTCTTGAAGAGGTTCACAAATAGCTTAGAAAAAAATGGGTTTGTTACAGTCTGGTTGAACAAAGTTTTGATGGTGGCATGTGGAACTTTTCATTTATTTTAGCACATTTTAATTCATTGAAAGATTTTTTGGAACAATATGAACTTGATAATAATTAAGGATTTTGTGTTGTCCGGCGGTTAATGTCATTGACAGATGCTAAAGTAACTGTCAAAACGTTTGTGAAAACTCATTTTTGTGATACTCATGTTAAGTATACTTTAAACACATAAATTATTTGTTTGTAAAGATTTTTATATAACTTGTCATGTTTTCTTGTTTGTAAATTGTGTCCTGATGATGGGCACTTAATGTCGAAATGTATTAAAAAACAAATAAAATAAAATGCACAACTGGGTCGAACGTACTTGCTCTGTGGGTGCAATAGTACGATGAAAATAAAGTTTTCGAGCAATAAGACCAAATCATTTTTGAAAAATTTATTTAAAATTAAAAAATGTTGGCTAAAACTGGAAAACCCGACATACGGGATCTAACGTTTAGAAACCTTTAATATATCAAATTTAGATGTCATCTTTTTGGGTATAATAAATGATATATTTTTTAAGAACATTTAAAAAAATATTAATAAAATTTTATTTAAAATCGTTAGCCATTTTCAAGCAAATTAGACAAAAAGAAAAACAACAAAAAATGTGGCTAAAACTCAATAACTCGTTGTATGGGAGCCACCGTTTGGAAAGGCTTCACTGAAAAAATTGCAATGCCATCCTATAGAAAACTATTAAGAACTATGCCAAACAAAGTTTGAATCAATTCAATCAAGCCGTTGCGAACTTATGGCTATTTGAAAAAAAAAGTTTTAACCTGATTTTCGTTACGACCACTTAAGTCAAAAACCAAAAACGTAGTTTTGTTAGAAATATCTTAGGTAAGTTAAACTTTAAGTTTAATCAAATTCGTAAGAGCCGTTTCCGAGCTTGCCCTTTAATACTTGCCCCATAGAGCAAGTACAAATATAAGTTGCTTTTTCATAGGGATTATTGGAGGCATAACAAAACAACAACAATCAAATTGAAAGTTTTTTCCTCGTCCTTGAAAAAAAATGTGTATTAATTTTTAGATCCCTGACCAAAAATGTCCTTGTTTATATAAAAAATTTAAATTTGTTGCTAAAATACCTCGCATTAAGACCAGATTTGAATTTACCATTAAAATTTTCAAAATATATATATATTTTTTTTTTTTGAAAATGTATTTTTTTTTTTTAATACCTGCCAAGTTTTTGAATATACATATTTTGTATACGTTATTTGTATGAAGAATGTCGAAAGGAATATATTTATGTAATTTAGGTCTTTAATTTTTGAATTTTTTTTAATAAGACCGTTTTATCGTTAACGGAGGTTTTTTTTTCATAAACTAGTGAATCGGTCGCATTTTCCAAACTTTGTATCGAATTAAAAAAAATGTCTTACTGAGGTTACACTCTGATTTTGAGTCGAATACATACTTTGATTTCTTAAAATAAATTCTTTTGTCTTCATTTAATATTTTTCACATTCTAGCTACTTAATCGAGATTTTATACAAGCATTTTTCTACAGCGGAAATAAAATGTGTATACGATCTTTTGCTCATATTGTTCGTGTCAAGCACATTATTTTCGTATTTTTATTTAAATTATGATGCAGGAAATCAAGAAGTCTTTAGTTTGTTCAGTCGATGGCCTCATTATTAAGAAACTAATGTGACTTTCGCACGCCACATAAAGATACCAATGCGCTTGCCCTTCACCACATGTTAAGGAACCTTTCTTCGGCTGCACAACATCATCTACAAGTGACCAAGACCCAGTGTCGAGGACATGGCCATGGCCAATTACTTGATTCAAACCCGTTTGAATCTTCTTTCTCTGTGCTAAGGCGATTATATTTTTAGCATTTATTTGTTGCTATTCGATGTTCAGTATAAAGCTGAATCCCTCTTTCTTTCCTCGTGCCATTAATCGATGTTGGAGACTTTGAACCTTGTGTGCTCGCCAGATTATTGATAAAATGTATCATAATGTAAAAAGAAATTCAAACTGACTCTTATGCTAGACAGATGTATTTTTACAAAACTAAATAAATGTATAAGAAAATAAGCGCAAGTCAAAACATAAGAAATATGTTTAAGAAATGCGTTTTTGAGATTATTTATGTGAAAAAAAGCTTTTTAGGGAGGTTCAGTAGTTTTGTTTTTGGACGTGAAATAAGGGTTTAATTTGAATTTTTCAAGAATACATCTATTCGTCGTCCGTGACACTGAATAGTGAAATTTTTTTTCAGAGTTCCAGGCTGCTGCAAACATAAAAACGGATATAGCTAAATAGCCATGCAGGCAGACCAGGGACAGCTTTTGCTGTCTTCAGTTCTATAAATTGACAATTAAGTGGGAATACAAATAATTTTCATTTATTTACAAATGTTACAGACAAAAAAAAACGTTGTATTGAAGTTGCTGCTTTTTACGAAAGAAAAGAAAAGAAGTTTGGAATAAATAACAAACCATTCCTACAAAATCACACAGAAACACCTTTGTTTAAATATTAACACTAGTTGATTGGGGTTCTGCATTTCTGGAATTCATCTGAAAGTAAAGCCATAAGCCACCCAATTTTCAAAGGTTTTTTTTTTTTTTTCAAAATCGGTTTGGGCTTTCAGCCCTATTTATACACAAGTATATGTATTGTACATGCAAGAAGGTAGACAGATCCCACTTTTTAAGGCTTTAATTATTAATCTTACCTTGCCTCTGAAAAAGGTAAAAGTGTATATACATATATGCAACTTATGCCGTAGTGGCATAGTGAAATGGCTATCTTTAAAAAAAAACGCCGGTGATACACTTTCTATTATTTATTTTATTTTTATCCATACCTAGTGTCTTGCAAAGCCGGTCTCTGCTTTAAATTAGGTTCAGTACAGTAGCTTTCCGTAGGTTTTTTTTCATTTTTGGTAGTCAAGCACGTATTATTAATATGCCAAAAATATGTGATCGGGTTAAATATTGCAAAAGTGCTGTCGGGCGTTGGGTTACTCGAGACTTGACATGAATATTTATTTTGGTTTTTTTTTGTTCACTCTATATCTTTAATAAAATTGTTAGGGTTGAGATACAATTAATAAAAACCGCTATTTAAACTTTCAATATTATGGCTGCAATAACTACACTTTGTTATAAAAGTCTTTTAGCCAGTTCACGCACGAAAATATGGAGTAAAATGATAAAAAAAGAATAGAGTTTAGTTAACAAAGTCAATTTATTTTTCTTATTATATTAATTATAATGACAATTATAGATACAGAATATTATACAAATACTCAATCTTGTATAATGGTTCTGTAAAATTAATTTAAAAATGACAATGCAAAAACAACTCATTACAACCAAAAGAAAGACAATATCTTTAAAATTCCACTTAGGAAATTTTGCTTATTTCGTATAAAACATTTTCATAAAAAATAAGCCTTTCTTAGCGATTGTTTAGCGCAGGTGCCGATATATTTCAAATAAGAATACAAAATAAAATCGGCTCACGTGTACAGAATCTTCGGGCAACTTTTAAAGAATTCTTATTAAAATAGTGTTCCTAGTTAGTTTTTCTTGATGCCTCTCAAAAAGTTTTAAAGACAATCTACAAACTTCGATGTGTCATGGATCCCCTCTGTCATGCTAAGACAACTAGAGCAAAAAAAAAAAAACATTAGTCTGGAAATTGCTGTTTACTTTTCAGAAAATTACAAAAACCTCTTGGCTCTCTAGATTTTCGTATCCCCTTTACTTTCGTAGATTCTTAATTTTTGCATTCTAGATTAATTTAATTTGTAATTGCTCCAACTATTGGTTTCGCGCCGCGATTAAAACTAGTTTTAAATCAAGCATGGTGTCTATGATAGAAACGCTCAAAGAAGTAGTTTTCGTAGCGTAAATCGGGTTTTGGGTCCACCTGTACGCTTTTTACGTGGAGCTACGACTACAACCTTGACAGGTTTTCTTCATACTTTATAATATATAGCAGTTTAAAGAAAAACTCATATCGAGGTTTTTTAAATTTTCCCTACTCCCGGCGGCCGGAACTGGTAGCTTTCATACAACGTTTTTATTTTTCAGGATTTTCTCGGAAGCTTGTGTGTTGGGTTTGATGAAATTCAAATGTTCTAAACAACTAGTTTCAAAATGGTGGCTCCTATACATAGAGCAGCTCGTAATGAGCCAACATTTTTTGAGTTTTCACTTATTTTATAAACATTGGCTTGAATGATTTGGTTGAATCTTTTAAACATTGAGAATGTATCCAAAGTTTACTGCATTTACATATACATATGTTTTGGCTGAGAGTTCAATTACCAGAAATCTGGTCCAAACGGATTTATCGAAAGATGTTCTAAAATTTATTTTGATACTGTTTGCCATCAGTTCTTGAAATGAAGCTGCGTTTTTATTGTTAATCTTTAGGTACAAATAAGCTGATTCTTTAAGCCCATATGAATTTGCTCAAAAATTGCTACAGGGATTTATCTGATAACAACTCAATTAAATTAAAGATCTTTTTGTTAAGAAATTTCGAAAAAAGTCTTATATAAATGGCAAATCTGAAATGCCGTGAGATGTTCTGTAAACTTCTTTTTCTTTATTTTACACAACACAATTTTGTGCTAATGACATGCTATTGCATCCACAGAGTAGGCAGTATTTAATATTTCAAAAGTTGTCTGCACGGGAATAGCGACAGCGATCGATTTTTTGTGCCTTTTCTCAGCCATACGAATATAATCAATTATTTTAAAATTGTTACCATAAAAGCTCAAAAAAAAGTGTCGCGCATCCTAAGCTTATGCAACAATTAAAATTAGTTTGTTCCTATAAAATTCAGCTGCTATAATTTTTTAACCTACTTTTCGAGCGTGTCAAACATTGCAATTCGCTGTAGGTACTTGCATTTATTTTATATTTTGATTTATTTGCAAGAACCCATTGCTTCTGTTTATCTTATCAATATAATCAAAAACTTGTGAATTTATCTGCACTTAACGAATAACAACTTCAATTAAATGGGTTGACAGTATTGACAATAATTGATGCCATTGAATAGCGATAAGATCAACAAAATACAATCGCTGTTACTTTCTTTCGAAGAGCGGAGAGTGTTACCAATATTGTATTTGTAAGTTCGCATTAGAAAGATTGAGATTCACATAACAAAATGTTTCAACTGATTGACAGCTCATTGATGATTCCGAAGCAAACCTACCTACATCCAATTATTACATTCGTCATATAATTTAATTGGTTTTTTACATTATGTCATTGTTTTAACAGATATCAAAATTACGAACCGGTGTGGAGTGTGGTGTATTGCTTATCAAATAAATCATTTCCAATTTAAAACGAGACGTATTTTCAAATGGTTTTTAAAATCAGTTTAATCTGCTTTGCATCAGTATAAACAAACGCCAAAACTAATTCCCGTTTTCTTATGAATTTTGCGAATTTTAGGTAAATCACTTGAATTTCGAACTTGAAGTCGGCCACTAACGCGAACATCAGTTGAATTCAAAATCGATTTTGAGCGACCGGAAAACTACGTGAAGACGCAAATTAAATATTTCGATCGCGAACCATACTCATGAACTTGAACGTCATGCTCATTTAGGTTTAAATTGCCAACGACTTCTATGGATGGGGTAGGGTCAGCCGGGCGTATGCGTAACATCGAAAAATAAATTTGCATGCATTTTGCAGCAAAATTTTTACTTCCTCGAGCTGCCTTCTGAGTGACAGTTTTGGAAGTAAAGATGCACATTTAACTTTGTAATAGATTATCATTGAAACAATTCAATAGAATATTCTAAACATTAACTTACATATTTTCAATTCAATGCCATTAATGCGTTTCGCATGGAATTCACTTTCTGTGTTGGTTTTTTTTTTGCAATTATGTATGTGGATAATAACATTTCTTGTTGCTGTTCCCGGTATTGATAGATTGCAGCAGTTTGTAGAACTGGTTGCTCGGGAAAGAAAGGTGCTTTGTTTGTGACATTTCGTAATAGATGTGACACGTTAGTTATAGCTTTCTCTGGAAAATTTAATTACCCTGAGGTATGTCAATCCTGTCCGAATTCTCGGCAATATATGTGACAGATGTCATGTGAATTCGCAAATAAAAAAAAATAATATATACCTTGAATGCTTAGATACTATCATATCAAATTAAATTTGTATTTATGGAAACATTTAGCACGTTTCTTTAAATAATGAGAGCTACGTTTTATTGATCAATCTATTAATTATGTTTTTAATGATATGAGTATGGTCGTAAACCTTTTGACAAGGGCCGCTCATACGCTTTCAGTGCTTGCTTTTAGAACTCTGATCTATGAGGTATGTACGAGTATGTATGTATGTATGAAAGAATTTGTAGGTATATACATATATGTAGGTAGGATACAGAGCGTAGGACATGGATTGGAGTGGGGTAGGGGCTTTTCTCAAAGAGCCTTTGACCGGAAGCTCAGAAATTTGTTCATATTGATGACATGCAATTTACTATTATACCTTACCCAATTAGAACAATTATATGTATTATAATATATTTAAAAAAAAATTGTATTCTCAAATATAACAGGGCAATAATGCAGTATGAAAGCATCTTGTTGAGTCCTTGTCGTGCATTTTATTTCTTTAAAATTCGGGTAGACTATCGGAATAATGGGAATGATATTTCATTTTGTGTGTCTTTATTTTCGATGAATGGCACAAATCTTTTTTTATAAGGTCTTTATTAAAACTATTTGATAATTAAAAAATAAATACTAAGAGTCGTTTAATAAATTCTAATACTCATAGATATCATTATAGATTCGCTTATAAAGTGCGATCACTGATTGGACTTAGCTCATTAAGGTATAGAAAACAAAAACACCAAGTAATTGGTAAGATAACTTTATCTATGTCAAAAAATATACGCGATGTTTGACCTTCACATTTCAAGAGATATATTGTGGATGATTGGATTTTGCGCGGTTTTAAAAACACATGTTAATTTTGATTAATTTCAAGCCGACCTAATTTGATTCCATATCAAAATATTTAGAAATTAATCTTTTGAAACTTAAAACCAATGAAAATGCTTTGTATCTTTTACAAAAAGTTTAAATTCAAAAGGACGATTTCAAAACACATATTTCTATTTTGTAAAGTGAACAAAAATTGTACAAGTAGTTAAGAGAGGAAATAAAATGCTATCAAAGACATCGAATCACCCAAAACATAACAAAAATCTTTTGTTTCAATTTACATCAAAAATTCGCTGAACTTCATTCTTCAGGAAAAAGCAAAAGACAACATAAAATATATCGAACTAGCCAGATAAGTATCAGTTTCCTTCACTTCACTTTTGGTTACTAGCATTAGCATCATTCGGATTCCAGAAGTGTAATTGTTTGTGGGACCTATGATAAATCCTCTAGAACTTGGCCTAACATATATACCCTCATTTTCTTCTGTCCTTCAAATGTAGACATAAATATCATTTACGAGATAGATGTGTCTATAAGGTATTCAACTAACTGTTTATTTGTAGATTGTATTTGCTAGTAGAAAACGAAAATTTGAATTGCAACAGTTATTAACCTATCATTTTAAAATAGACGCTAATTTAAGTGCCAGTTTTTTAAAGGCACATGACGTTACCGAAAGCCAAAAATTGTTTCTATAAACTGTTAATATGTTAAGTATACAACACCACATGCTTAACCTACAAAAAAAACTTCTTGTAGCTCAATGTGGTTTTGCTGTGCTTGCAAAATATGAACGATACATTTTAATCCATAACTTTACAAATTCAAAAATTTGTAGCAACAACCTTGGCTTTGTGAAGCATTTCATTTTTACAAAATCTATTCTGCAAAATCCAGTTGGAAGCATTTAGTGAGAATTATGTTCATCTTGATTTTGAAAGGATGACCATTTAAACTACTTTAATATATCAAGCTTTAAATTTCAAATATACATACGTAATTCATTTTAAATGTTTTTATAAAAATAATTTTGAGAAGTTAGTAATATCATAAGAATATGTATTCTCAATTTACTCAGTTAGTCGCTAGTGACATACGTCATATAAAAGATGCAGTTTTATTATGCAAATTTTTCATAATTGTTTTAATTTATAATCGTCAATAGCTTAATAAATCACTTATTATCCACTCAATGATTTTTTTTATTTTGTGCTAAAAAATCAACGCACTGATGTGACGTACTGGAAAGTACAAGTCTAATTTTATAATTTTATTGTTATTAGAACGATATCTAACTTTGGGTATCTTGTACTAAAATCCGGTTTAAACCAAAAGGCACAATTACTGTGTCAATTTTCAATTGGGCACATACCTCTTGATTTTATCTAATAGAACGATTACAAGCAGCCACAAGTTAATAAACTAGTTTACCAATATCTGCCTTCACTGTTCTAGTAAGTCAAGTGAATTTTTTGACGAACGATTTCGAATTTGTACACCTTAATATTATTTAATTAACTGTGGATTATCTAATCTGTATCTAAATATGTTTTTATACTCTTCAATGAAACCTGAAAACTCTCACTGTATCTGTCTGCACCAATGATTAATATAGATACTACCGATCATTAATGTCACTATTAAGTCTGTAATGGCAAGTACTTTCATTTCGTTTTCCCATTCGAAGAACTAACCTCACTTCAAAGTGCGACATCACTGAAAAAACCAACAAATCTAATAACTACATATACGAAGGAGCAAGAATTATATCAATTAAAACTTATCTTACCAGAGATATGGTTTATAGGTGAAGAGCATATTCATCATCAGAAATCCATGTCTTAGAATAAAATCAGTTCGAAGAAGCAAATACGTAGGTATATTATTCGTGGCAGCAATCTTAATCAGTTTGTCTTACCTTAAAAATGAACCTGCTATCCGCTTCATGAATCTACACTCAAAAGCAATATAAACCTAACAAAAAGTTATTATTTTATTAACAATATCATTAGTTACCTACAACTGTTCGGACGCGCCGACTCCGAATCCGACAACGACAACAACAACAACGATCGCGATTCCATGAGTTCGCATGTTATAGCTGAAGTTGAAGCCTAGCCCGTCGGTAACGCTGGAAGCGGCTGATCATTCGCCTTTTAACTCTGTTCAACTTAAGTTGAACAAAAGTGCAATCATCCAGACATTAAGTCGTCGTCGTTGTCTTGGTTGTGATTCTGTGAAATAAAATTAAAAAGAAATAAAAAGTGTCTTCCTAAAAGTAATTAAAAAAAAAATTTACAGCGTGAGTTCTTTTTTTAAGCTAAAGCTGTCACACGGAAGTTAACCGCTGTACGTGGATTGATTTTGAAAACCGAGTGCTTTAACTATATCCATGAAGAAGCCAAACGACATGAACGTGATGGATAAAGCCAAGGAAGCTGAAGTCAAAAAACCAAGTAGGTTAACGAATTTCCGATTGAACTAACAGCTTCGTTAGTGACTTTAGAATAATTTCAACTACCAAATACGGGCAAAACCAGCTTAATACTGATGTTTAGTGTCAATTAAGAATCAAGGAGGATAAAGTCCTTGTTTAAATAGTATAAATACCCAATCAAAATTACAAGATAGGTACCTTGGTTCGGCATTGTGTTAGAAATGTTTTTATATATTTTATATAACAAATAATTTGATCTTTATTATGATGAAGAAAAAGACAATGTTGTAAATTGATTCACTGAACTCGATCATTAGAAGCAAGTTCAAGCTGGGGTTAGTGGAGTTCTATAGCATAGCACAGTTCCGTAACTGACCATGTACAGTTATTTGCTTTGTTATTTATATAATTTAATTATGTATAAGCATATTTCTTACATTTATGTATAAAGAGTATTATCTAGTTGGTGACTTGTTCTTGATTCCCATCACACCAACCTCTGAATAGAATATATTAAAAATGCCTTGCTATAAGTTGTATAGCTTAAATAACCTTCCATTATTGCAGTCGCGTGCTGCTATAAAGTGCAAGTTACTTTGCGTGGCGCCTGGTGTCGCCGATAGGTATTAACGCACATTATTTATTGCATTTTGTTTCATAAATCACTTATAATTTTATTCTACCAAGATTTCAAGATTAAAAAATTTCAATAATTTATTGTTAAACTATTCGAGGAAAAAGATATTGTGTGTGGTCTGATTGCTAATAAAAATTACAAAAATTTTGAACTATAAATCTAGTTGTTGTACCTATTCTATTTAAACAAAAAATAATAACAGAAATCAAAGTATTCCATTACATTTAACCATTGATGAAATATAGGCAACAATTTATAAATCCTGGTCTACTCATTTACAACCCCTCTGTGCTATGCTCAATTAATGTTTACCTGGACAATCTTCTTTAATGAGAATAAAATGCAGTGTAGAATCTTACGCTTTTTAATTTCAATGCTCTTGACGCAATTATCTAATGTTTTTGCATATATAGAAAAGGTTTTTGAATTACTAACCACCAGATGCAGATGCCATTCTATAAATTACAATTTACAAGGCACACCCACACCTGACATATTTGAGAACAATTGTCATTCTTTGGAAGGTGTACTACGGACAAATTAATAACTCAGGATTAAAATGGAGAATAGAACCTTAAGAATAAAACAAAAAAAAAACGTTTCAGCAAAATAGAGTCTAGCCTTAATATTTGGTGTGCAGGAAATTTCCATTAGCTCACACCACAACCTTAAACCAGACCTATTAGGAAGGTATAGAGAGATTTGATTTAAACTTCAGTCGTAACCTGCAGAATGTGATCAGATAATCGATGATTTTTTTAAACTTATCTAAATATGCTTCATAATTAAATTTGATATTTCTTTCACGTTTTCGAGATTTTCTGACGGAAATTACAAGAAAATACGACTTTTATAAATATATCACACAATTGTGGCAGGATAAAAGATAAGAAAATCATATCAAATCATATTGTCACTCTTTTATATTTTTAGTGATTACATGACATTTATCTTGAATACGAATTATTTGAAACCCAAAATTCATTGTAATAAATAATTTGTTCAAGGCAGTAAGTGTCTACGCATTTCATTTTTAAAATACAAATAGTCATTTCTTTGAAAAACAAAATCTACCTTTGAAATACGATACATCCTATTCTTTTGTTTTTGTTTTGACATACGCAATAAATACGTCATATTTATCAATTTGATGGTTTGTGTGCAAGTACACATGCGGCAGTTCTGTCAGATGTAATAAAGCTTAATAATTTTATGCCAGCCATTAACCCTATTTGGCACTATCAATAGCAAATTCTTTTGCCCATAAATATCAACGAATATATTAAATTATCCAGAATCACTGTTTGCTCGGGCAACAATATAATAATAATCTAATAGCACAGACTATCTTTTATTACCACATCATCTAGTTAAGCATGTGATAATTTGATCTTATATCCTATAACAAACAAAAAAAAAAAAAAAAAACTACATTACTCCGACAAGAACGTTTGAGTTTTTCTTTTTTCATTGCGAAAATAAATTTTTCTTACAGAAATTGATACCTTTTAAAGTAAATTCAAGTAATCAACTTTAAGGAACATGTTATTTGATGAAGGAAATGTTGCATGGACTATAATATTAAATTGCATCGAAATGAAGTATGCAAGATTGTCAAGAGGCAGAAACTATTTCAAAATATCATTTGACTTTTATTCAATAAAATTTGAATAGTCGTATATGTAGGTGGAAGTTTTAGAAATTCAAATGCTATAGCGTGAGAGTTCGCTACCGAAGAATATAAATAATTATACATTGCACCGAAAGTGCACAAAATCATAGGTAGCATGCCTACATACATGTATCTACGACAAAAAAAAAGTATCTCCAAGATTAATAGCGTAGGCAATTATTTCTGAGCATGTCATTATCAATCATCAAACATGGTGAGCCAGAGTTGGCGGGATTATAAACATTTGCAACGGAATCTCAATTGAAATCTCGCGGAATGCACAAAAAAATTAAATTACATTATAGTGTGATGATGTTGTGTTGTATCTTGTATATATAGTGAGATAGTTTAAGCATTCATTTGTCAAGTGTTCAGTTAATAAAGTTACAATATATGATTAATTATTTCAAATTTGCGGATATGTAGAAAATTAACAAGTCCGATGTGTATCAGATCAGTGACCCAGCGCCATATCGTTGGAGATTATCTGAATTTAGTTTATTTCTGTAAATAACGATAATATGACTGCGGAAACAAAAAGTTTTTATTTGCATTAATTTTCTATACAATGCAGTGGAAAAACTTCAACTTTCAAAATCGATCAGTCTAGATTTTATGAATCTTAGGAAACATAATGTTTTGTACGCCAGCTCATTGATCTTCAAAGTATGATGTGATATCGTTTTAATTGAACGGTTATTTCGCTAAGATTGCTTGAAATCTTGAATCTAAAATTTATCAACGACACGCGTTATTAGTCCGGCGTAAGTCAATTAATTCCTTTTCCAAGAACTTCAAAGTTTCAAAAAATAACCAAATCAAACAAAAAGCGTTAATAAAAATCTCACAAAACTAATAATAATTTGTGTTTGTCTTATCAATACAAAATTAATCATTAATCAAAACAATATAAATAAATCAGATTAATAAATAGACGCAAATTGTTAATGAATACTCAAAATTTTTTATAAAATGATTTGTTTAATCCGATCAAGGATAAAGATTATTGAACTCGATAACAATTTGTTTTTAATTACTTTTCTAAATGTTTGAAATACGTTTTTTTTTCTTTGAGCAGGTACTTAAGGATGATAGATATCTATAATAAAACATCATTTTTTTTATAGGCTTGTCAAATTACATTCGTTCATATTTAGAATTTGATTGTAATAGCTGCCGTTTAATGATATTTAATAGATTTGTACATATAATGTTTTTAGTTTAAAAAAATCGCATATCTATGAGGCTATAAAATTGATTAGGAACTTACTTATTGTAGATTTGTTTCAAACTTTGCCAACATATAAACCGCCGTTCATTCTTACAATCACTGCAATCACTGTAATAAGCATCTTCTGGATTGATGGAGATTTCAGAATGTTGATTTAGCTTCTGTGTTCCACAAACCATGTTGATAAAATTTTCATTTTAAATGTCAAATTAGGAAATCTTAAAAACAACTTCGGATGCCATTATGTCTATGCGACGTTGGCGCTGATCTTCCTTGTTGTTAGGGAAACTGCCAATAACATAAAAAATTAATAATATTTCCCAAGGCCACGAGATAAGATTTACTAATGGAAGAATCGTAATTTCTTTTGAATCGTAAAAAAAAAAAAAAAAATACTAGAAGAATTATTAATAGCTCTGCTCAGATTTATTATTAAGTCAACATAAGAAACCAAACCGCTATCAATGAAACACAGTTATTTACAAATCTTATTGATGAATAAACTCTTCTTGGATTTACTTTAACAAACAAAAATATTTGCTTTTATCTTAAAAACCTTATTACGCCCAAATAAAAACGTTATCAGTTGCAGAGAAAACAAAAGGTGGTTTCAAAATGGTATTCGAATTTTGGCTGAGCCTGAAAGTATGCAACCGCTATTAACAATACAGATTCAGTTGTATACTATTCAAGTGTATAAAGTTTAATAAGGAGTATAATTATTTGTCGTAAATGGTCTCTATAATTGTCAGTAATTTCACCACAAGAATAACAAGGGAAATAATTCCAATTGCCTATAAAATGAAATAATGGATCTGTATCTCAGTATCTGAGTTGACTTATCAAATATTGACAAACCCACTATAAAGAATGAGGGAATTTGACAATTCCTAAACACTATGCTTCAATTTTTATCACTTATTGCAGAGACAACAAATAGAATTAAAAGTTAATAATGTATTAACCGAGTTTTAACTTTTTTTTTTCTTTTCAGAAGCCATACTTGGAATTCGTCACTTGCAATGTGCACTTATTTTCTTTGGACTGGCTGTCACCTATGGACTTCGAGTAAACATGTCCGTTGCTATTGTAGTGATGACAGACAAATCAACAAATTCAAACTTTCCAGTAAGAGACCACCAAGCGTTTCCACGAAATATTTTTTCAGAAATTGGTTTTGTGTTTTTTTTTTTTTTTTTTTAGGATTACAATTGGGAAGAGAAAACTAGGTCTGTCATTTTGAGCAGTTTCTTTTGGGGTTATGTGTGCACTCAAATCCCAGCTGGTCAACTAGCACAAAAATTCGGTGCCAAACTAGTTGTCTTCTGGGGTCTTTCCATATGCTCCATACTAGCCATTCTTACGCCGATCTGTGCACAAATCGGTGGTTCAACACTGGTGATAACATTACGTGTTATTCAAGGTCTTTGTCAAGGAACAGTCTTCCCTTCAACTCACACATTAGTGGCGAAATGGGCTCCACTTTCCGAACGTGGAAAACTCGGAACGATAGCTTATTCCGGAGCACAATTTGGTACCGCACTAATGCTCTGCGTAAGTGGAGAACTAGCTGCTTCGTCGTGGGGCTGGCCAAGCATTTTCTACTTTTCTGGAGGAATGGGAGGCATTTGGGCAATTTTGTGGTTCTTCCTTGCGTCGAGTTGTCCCTCTGAAAACCGTTTTGTCTCAGAGGAAGAGAAAAATTATATTGAAGCAAGACCTGAAAGTGCATCTTCAAGTGAACCAAAGTCAGAAGAGAAGCTTTCTACTCCTTGGAAGAGCATCTTTACATCTCTTCCATTTTTGGTCCTTTTGTGTTCACATTGTGCTAATAACTGGGGTTTCTGGACTTTATTGACTGAAATGCCTACATACATGAAAAACATCCTCAATTTGGACATAAAAAAGAATGCTGTGCTATCGTCTCTTCCCTACTGGGGAATGTTCTTGTTAAGCTACGTATTCGTGTTCATCGCAGAGTTGCTGAACATGTATCCTTGCATGAGTCTTGCTTTCAGCAGAAAGTTCTTTAATTCAATTGGATTGTGGGTGCCAATGGTTGGACTGATTTGCATGGGATACATTGATGGCGCTAATGTGGAGTTAGCTGTTGTTCTGCTGACTCTGACCGTCGGAATGAATGCTGCCTGCTATTTAGGTTTCCAAATGAATCACATTGATTTGTCACCCAATTATGCTGGAACCCTGATGGGCATTACAAACTGTGCGGCAAATATTATGAGTATTATTGCTCCTCTTTTAGTTGGATTTGTTGTAACGAATGAAGTAAGATTTAAAGTTTATTGGTAGTACAGTACTTTATTCAAATATTTTTTAAATTTTCAGAAAGATCCTCATCAATGGCGGATAATCTTCTTCATTGCTGCTGCAGTATATCTAGTGGGAAATTCATTGTTCCTTCTTTTCGGAAAAGTTCAAACACAAGCCTGGAATGAGCCTAAAAAGAATGCAACCAATAGGCATAATCCTGCACACATGGAATCACGTTATTGAAGCCAAAAAACGATTTCATAGAAGAAGTCATGTTCTAGTCATAAGTATACTAAAACAAACAATAGAGTCGCAAGTCTTCAAAAGTGATGCAACAAATGAATTTATAGAACTGAATTTTTATTCTTATTATTGAATAAGTTTAAATATGAGAGTTTCTACCGTTACAAATTGTATTTTGTTAAGTTTATTAAATAAGCTATTATTAAGTTATTAAGGCGTAAGATATTTGTTTTAAAATAAATTGTTAAAATAATGTTAAAATCGTTTTGAGTTTACTTTTTTTTTGTTAAGTTATACCTTTAAACCATTTGACGTTCACTGACTGACTGGACAACTTTTTGCATTTGTTAAGATCTTTAAAAGTTGATTGTGTGTGGTTAAATTTTTTTTTTTAACCAAAAACGGTATTAAAAAACAGAAGATAACTATCAATTTTAGATAATATTGTCATTACTTTGTATTTATATGATAAGCGAAGCTTATTAAAATGATATCAATGATAATGGAGGTGTGCAATTATATTTGTTCGATGTCAAATCAACGCAATCGCCAAAGCGTACCTAATTAATCTTTTTAATTAAATGTATACCCGAACTTTATGTTCAATTCATGAAATACCCTCAAATGTGCGTATTCGTAGGACAGAATATTAATATATTTATGTTTATAAACATTTTTATTTATATTTTGATATAATCTATTAAATTAATCATGTCAAATATTTCGTGATTTGATGGTATGTTAGAATGACGGAAGAATTTCCATTAAAATATCTATCATAAACATTTGAATTTTGAGAAATATTTAAGCTGTCAACCATAAAGTCGGAATCTTAAAAACTTTTATTATAGAGATTGTTATACAGAACTCATTATTATATGTAGAAACCATGCCTTCGAAAGCATTTTTTTTTTTAAATATATGTTGCACCCAAACTATCTATAAGTCTGACCGTACGACATTGGCAGCCATCTTGAAATATATATTTTGTATCTATTCTCCATTGATGAATTCTTATCAGAGTTAAAAAATTTAGCACTTGAAACACATCTACCATTTTCTTTAATAAACACACTAGGAGCCTTTAGAAAAGTTGGATATTAGATAAAAGGCGAGATACCGATGCTAATGGGTTTTGAATGGCAAAGCATTCCACATAATTGTAAACTATAACAATAAAGCTAAACAATAAAGTCTCAAGTTTAGCCTATGCAATTCCAAGCTGTTTATAATACGCCATTCGATATTGCTGAAAAGATCAGAATAAAATGAGCATGTAATATGCTGCCGTTTAAGTTTCACTTCCGAAAAACTGGGTTGTGAATCCGGGAACGAATATGAGAAGCTGTGCAATTTAATGGATTACACGCATAGTTACGATGGGGACGTATTTGAGTCATTTTGACTAATTGACTCGGGGACTCGTCTTTTTAAGATTCGGCTAGTTTTTTTTAAGAATAAATTTAAACAGTTTAATATGGTTAAATCTATTTGCAAGTTCAAAGACTTTTTTATCAATTTTCAGAATAAAAAATAATATTCGAATATTGATACAAAGTGTGAACTAAGCTTTTATTTACTTTTTTGAACGCTTTCATTTTTTAAATTTAAACGTTCAAATACAAGCTACTATTAATTTGATTCACTTAGAGGCGCATTTATTGAAAAATAAAAAAAGGTTTATCATAAACCTAAAAAGGACTCATTTATTTTCGAAACGTCTCTGGAACTCGTAGAAATTTTAACCTGCGGTAAAATTGATTACAAGTCTTAGACATTCTTAGTCTTAGAGATTCTAAGGCATTGAAAAATATATTTCCTACGCAGATTTACTGCTGGAGCACAATAGAAAAACGCAACCGGAACCGCAGCCGCAACCGTATCGCATGCCGTACGTACCTAATTAGATGTGCCCACAATGGAGTCGTACGTACTCCACCTTTTTTTACAATTTCCACTGAAAAACATACATATATATGCATATAATAGATTATAAAACATATATCACATCATGTATAGTCTTTTTTATACATTTGTACCCTGACCTAATTTCTAAAAGGATTTTATTAGCACGTTGCTCTTTTTTTTTGTATGGAATGTCAAAAATACGCACGTATTTATTAAAAGTTGGCCAACTCGTCCGTCGCCGTTTGCGGCTGCGTTTGCGGATCCGTCTCGTTGTGTTCACAACATTGAATTCGTGTGTATTCAATATTTTGACATGCGATAAGGCTGCGTGCGCGGATCCGACTCCGGCTCCATTGTGTTCCAGCAGTTAGGCATTTAGTTTTCCTCCATTTTTTTCTCCAAATAATTATCTGCTTAATTCAAGCAAGCTGTGTTCTTTGTATAGATTAATTTATCAAAATATAGTGTCATTTCCGAACAACAATTAAAATTAATTGAAATGCGTGACATTTTTGCAACTTATTAGACAATTTACCACAGAAGGATGCTACAACTTTTACCTTGACTTAAAGATCATGAGCTGCAATTTATTTCCTAATCATTTTAACACGAGCTTGTAGTTATTTTTAAGATAAAATTAATTGTGAAATCGAAGGCTACAGCTTGTTCAAAGTATTTATTTTATGTCAAATATAATGTCTGTATAAACCATCAACATATCTACATATCATTGATATTAGATTTATTTCATTCAAATGATTCATATTATGTTTTTATCTTTCATTTTTTTTAACAAAACACGAAGAGCGAAATACCTTACGCGTTATTAAGTGACTGGATACCTGCAGCCGCGATAGCATTAAAATCAAAATAT
Source organism: Platycheirus albimanus (assembly GCA_916050605.2). Lineage (NCBI taxonomy): Eukaryota > Metazoa > Arthropoda > Insecta > Diptera > Syrphidae > Platycheirus > Platycheirus albimanus. The sequence goes on from OU696697.1 coordinate 154,970,395, forward strand.
ATTTCTATATTTGTGTGTGTTTTAATTAAAACTAATATTAAATCAAATTATTTGATAACAGTTTGGATATCCAACAAGCACCATGAGATTAAGACGTGTTTGTTAAATAGCACAAATGTACTAAGCCGTCAATTCTATTTAACAAGTTGTAATAACTTTCAACTAAAAACACAAGTCATCCACTTAAACAAATCACGAGCGGTTAATATCGAAAGAGCCAACTTCTGCAATCCTCACAATACAATTCGTCATATTTAAACATCTTCCATATTCATAAACAATAATATCAAAATCCATCCAAGTATGACTATCAATATCTTTTTAAGTGGTATAGGCTATCTAGCTATCTTCTCTCATCCATCCATAAAATTATACCTACAAGCAATGTTAACTCGCACTTGGAAATGTGAATGAACACAAGTGGTACTTTAAAGCTATCAACTAGCACGCGCCGCGCCGACGTACCGCAACGAACGCTCGCTATTATTACCAAAGTATCTGCATAAATGCTTTACTCTTCATCGAGAGTTAATCAAAAGTCTGTACGGTCACATTTTTTGCATTCTTGGAAGTGTATTGTAATTAGAATGTAGAAGTAAACAGCAAATAGCACTTCAAGCAATCAGATTATTGAATAAATGCCCGGTGTAAAGAACACAATAAATTTACAGGACACGAAACGAGTTATAACTGCGTCAAATTTCATTTTCATTAATAAATAAATATAATAAATACGTAACCGAATACTATCGATCTGTTTTTAAAAACCTATAAATAAAAATTAAAGTTAATAATAATATCATTATCATTATGTTTTATTTTTATTCGGACTTTGCGATCGTATTATACCAACCTTAAGAGTAGTGGTCGTGTGTTTGCTGAAGCTTAGCCTGAATGACGTTAACGATACTAACTGCTGATCATTCGCCTTTTAACTTTATTCAACTTAAGTAAAGCAAATGTGTAATAAGCCAGCCATTTAGTTATGTCAGCTGGTCGGTTATGGTTGAGTGAAATTAAGATTTAAAAACTAAAAGTTGATAAAATTATTAATTGATTCGAAGGAGGATTTAAATTTGTTTTATTTTTCCAATTTTTTGTGCATAAGACAAAAAAGAAAAGTGTTTTCAATTTGATGTGAGAGATCGATTCGGTTAAAAATTGAATCCTTGAAAGAAATATTTGTCTCAAAAGCCAAGTACCTAGTGATTTTTAATAAGAATTAAAATTTCTCGCGACAATGAAGAAGCCAAGTGTCATGAACATGATGGACAAAGCCAAGGAAGCAGGAAGTGTCTCAGGCACTGTACCAAAGCCAAGTACGTAAACTAAACCAATTTGTATACCTACTACTCTAGCTTAGACTTGATTCAATAGATTCGATCCAAATTGCTGCGACTTTTATTATTTGTAGACACCACTATTGATTGCGATTGGGATGGTTCTTTGTTTAAAAGTTTTCAATAAAAATCGATAAATTTGTCACCAAATACGGCCTGTACTGCTTTTTCATTAATGTTGGATATTTATGTCAATAAACCAAGAGATAGTGGTCCTCTATTATGGATTTATTAACTTGTTAATTGCATATACTTGTTTTACTGGTGTAGGTTGGAGATATGTACTACGAATTCGTATTTCATTACATTTCTAACCTACCTTATGCAGTCAAATCAACCAGTTAATTTTTTTTTATATAAGTTATTATATGAAAAAAAAAATAATGTGAATATTTTGCAAGGCAATGATTGTGACATTGTGACTGTGCTAGAAATTGTAATAAGATAATTAGGTTATATTTTCTATTGAAGTGGGAACAAATAACAAAGATACACATTTTGTACATTAGTGAATTTCTTTTTTCAAATGTTGCTATGATATACTGTGAGCCATTACAGAATTGTAAAATTTGTTTAATTAGACCAAATAATTAGTTAATGATTTATATAGAAATATTCTTTTTCATCTATAAACTCCTTCTTACTTCACTTACTTTATTGATGAACATATATTTTATAATAACAAACATGCATCAATAAATCAATTTTTCAGCTAGATGACATAAACTAACAATGTTACGGATGTATTGATTGATTGGTATAAGACATCAGATAAGACTACTTATATTTGTACAAACGCGATTCTAATGCTAAACTGACATTTTTTCAATGAACAAAGCATGTATTTTCTATTTTGCCACAACAAATTGAAATGAAAAACATATTTCAAAACAAATTTTTAATTGATTTCTGATATGGATTCAAAGTTATCTAACATTTGTATTTAAACAATTAAATTATTCAGATTTCAGAGTGTTGGTGTAGGAAATTCTAGTTACTTTTTTTAATTTCTAATTGAAAAAAATTGTTATGTCGGTTATTCATTTTAATAACGTGTAGTTCGCAATTTAAATTTTGTTATGTTATGCAAAATTATTATGCGATTAATTGCACAATACACGTACTCTTATCTTTTTTTTGTGTTGGAACAAAAAAGGCAGTTGTTTTCCTCTGCTATTATGTCAGCTTTAATTGTTATCGATTTAGTTTAGTTGGAAAACATTTTATTCAAATATGATCCAAAAACCAAATTTTTTAGAACACAAGATAATCATGTGTATTAACAGTTCAAGGTCTTAGTACTTTAAATCAATTCAAACTTTCAAGCAATATGTACTATGTTTTATCTATAACATTCATAAGTGCATGGTGGCATGTAATTTTTGCCTAATAAATTAACAATGAATCATCGGATTCACCCAGTACAAAATATTTATAGTTTAACTTTGTAATCTTCTGTTGTGGTATGTATGTGTTTCAGTTTTTTAACAAAGTGCTCTAACTTTTTTGGTAGTCTAATAATGATGTCATATTTCAAGGATATTTTATATACCTTTCTTTTAGGGTCTACCTGCTTTAAAAATTGATCGGATCTTATTATTGCATTAGTTAAGCAGTTGCCATCAGAAATTCGATTGGATTATGTTCCATCCTGTAACGTGTCCCTTTTGATTAAATTTGATATGAAGAACGTATTCATATTATCTATAACGAATTTATTTACTTGTTTATTTTACCTGATTCCTTGTTAATAAGCCCTTACATTCTCATATTGTTTTTAAGTATATTATTTGTATGATAGCACTTGTAGCTGAGTTTTTAAAGTTTTTTTTAAGAGGTTTCGAAGATTAAGAAAATTGATGGCGGCAACAAATTTAGTGTCATTTAACAATGTTAACAACATTGTTGATATAAGGAATTAAATGCAATTCACTGGCGCACTTTTTTAACACGCGTGTTTAATCTTATTTGTTCGGCCCTTCTTCTTGTTTGATTAACTCATTGAAAAGCTTAAACAATAAAATGATAGGTTTATTGAATGAAAAAATATCTTAAACACTCAACAAGTTTCTTGTTTCTTAGAAAAGTATAGATACTTTAAAAAAAAAAAACAATTGAATAGAAGTTTTTATAATATAATATTATAATATAGTTAACTACAATCTGATAAGTATAGTGGTTTATATAGCTGTTAATTTGTCAATTACAGGTTTTTTTTATTTACTAAACAGTAAATGTGTGTTTTCTACATTATGTTGATTGATTCAAAATACTCTTGGAAGTTTCTTTTCCTTGTTCAGGTTTAGGTTTAATTTACATAAATGTACCTCACCAATGTATGTATATATCGAGTACAAACATTGACAACATGTCAACGAACTTTTGTAACGTTCGCTCAGACATGTTTGCATAGCTGGAAGTTAAACTTAACATTTTTCCAACACAGAATTTTAACGACACAATTCAATTGACGCGACGGGCAAAAAATATTCCATTTGCTTGGTTATATAATCTTACGGACCATCAAGAACGTTTCATTTGCAAAGGAGATGGCCCATTTTTGGGCCCAGTGCGTCCACTAATGAATCTAGTATCAAATGAAAGGTGATATTAAGGACATTATGTGGGTGAAATATTTTTAAAATCGTTCGTGGGGTTTTTGAGATATTTGAGCTTGAAGTTGACTAATTCAGAAGCAGAATTTCACTTATTTTTCCGACAAAACTGCTTATATTTTCCGATGTAAGATACATAGAGAAATAAATCTGGTATCAAATGAAAGGTATTTTGTTAACCTTTTCATCGTATTAAAAATTATTTTTGTACATATCCTATATTCTCCAATATTTTGTTTTAAGTTCTTAGAAATCAAGTTTTTTGTTCTTACTTTTTAAACGTCAATATCTTAAAAAGATCGGCAGTGATTCCTAATTTTTTAACATCATTATAAAGATTATTTATTTACCTTTAATTTGATATATAATTTAGTGCCCTTTATTAAATACAAACTTAGTTTTGAACTAACTTACACTAAAAAGCATATTTACATGCACTATAAGCTATGCACTTTTTTGTTTATCGTTATTTTTTATAATTTCTTAACCAAAAATAGCAAAACATGTATTATTTATTACTTACTTTAAGCCCGATAAACAACATTTATATTGATGACAATCTAGGTGATGTTATTTAAGAAAACATGCATCATGCTACTTCGAAAATATAGTCCATGTAAAAAACTTACCGTTTTCTTTTTATTTTCAGAAGAAGTTTATAAAAGACACATAATTATGTAGATGTAATAACTTATAGTCTTTATTTTTTCAATATTTATATGTACAAAAAGGTTTAAAACTAAATGATTTTTATTAAAATGAGACATAACTTTTAACTTATATTAAATGCGAAATGGAGTTATTGCATTGAAATAATAGATTTTTATAATTCATTTTGGTTTGATTACATACATAATAACCTACGTCCTACATTAATTATAATATTAAGTATTATTTCAGATTTATTCTCCTTCAACTTCATTGTCTATTAAAATAGAATTTAAAAATAAAGCTGGAGCTATGTTCATATTTTGTTGGTGACGAGCAAATCCTAAGTACCACAAAATACTCATAACATGAGCGCAGCAACCAACAGTTCTCATTCCTACAAGACAATTGCAATAGTACGCTTCTATTGCGTTGCAACTATTGGCTACATCAGATTCATTACTGACAAGGATGTATGTAAAATATATTTTCCCACTGATGTGTCGAGATTTAATGCGACCTCTAAGTAAATAATTGTTTCCAACCAGGCTTTGATGTGTAGAATTAATTCTTAATACATTTTCACAAACTTCTATTATATAACTTCCATTGCTTTTAAGATGTTCCCCACAATAAGAGCGAGCTTGTTTGATTTGATAATTTCCCAATGATATTTTACGAAGCTCTGTCAAATCAAGCAAAGGAAAGTTATTTAAGCTTGGAATGTGTCCGTTAATTCTACGAAACACTGCCCTAGTTCTATTTAAGTTATTTTCCTTAACAAAATCGCCTAAATGGTTGGGAGTATTTAATCTACTCAAAGCCAACTCCAGTAAAACGCTGGCATCTGTATTGTCTTCTAACAGAGGATGGAACTTATTAAGGATTGCAGCTGCAATTTTAAAATCATCCATTAAGTGAGGAGTAGCTAAATTAAAAAAGTTTTGGCGGAATACTTTAAAATCTCTTTTAAAGCGTCCATTGACAACTTCCACAACCCATCTTACCATTGTAACACATCTTGTCTTGTTAGCTTGAGCTGTTGTCAGCTGATTATTCCCTTCCAGAACAGTTTCAGGCATGTGAGCTTTGTACCCATAAGATTCTAGGCTTGAAATAGCATCCCTGAAACCTCTGTCTAGGATAAAAACATCATTTTCTCTAACAAAACGCCTCATGTTCCCATATTCATCTCTAAAAAGATTTTTAATAATTGTTGCATCAGAATCAATTGCTGCATAAGGTCCGTATACGTCTATTATATAGCCGTCACAGCATGTCATCATAAAGGGTTTGACTAAATTCTGAAACTTATGCAGACTATATGTTGCTTTTTGGAAACTATAATTTGAACTTTTTTGGAGGTAAACATAAGTTCCGTCACATATGATAATGGCTGGTTGGTCATTTTCATTTAACTGTGTGTTGCCAAAAAGTCCATTTGGAATCATATTGTTTCGACTAGCTACGTTCTGAATAGACATATGTTCCAGACCTAAGTTAAAGGGCACAAAATAATTTAACAAACTGCTCCTAGCTGTAGACAAGTATCGTTCTAGTGTTGCGCGAGGGACGTTTAAAAGGGATGAAAGCCTACGATCGCTATCACCGGATCTTAATTTTGATAAAAAAGTAAATAGTTCAATACTTTTCAATGCGGGAACAAAGCTGTGCAGTTCTGTAAACTGCTCTGAGCTCCTACCTATCCAATAATGGCATAAAAAAAGGTTCATACTACCTATGTTATTAAAATCAACTGGCTTTAAGGCAATGTCAGTAAGTGTTGACATCATTTCATCCATTTGCTCTCCAGTAAAGTCACTTAAAGCATTACCTTCTACGAGATTTATCCAATCACCCGATGTAAGATGGAAGTTACATATTCTGGTACTTTCCGGCAGATATAATTTGTGGTCAATTAATAACCTTTCTCTTATTTCCTGTGGAAATCGAAACCGTTCACTCCTTTGGCAATCGGCAAACACGCATCGTCTTTCTGTTGATGCAACTCTTTTGTAAACAGCTGAATTTACTTTTGGCTGTGCTGGCAATGCATTCTGTTCAGGTTCTTGAACGATATTTTCCCTTGCAACAGGAAGCAAATCATCTTGTCGATTAGCATCATGCACCCGACTTCTGTTTGCAGCCCTATTAGCACGCAGCCAACAGGGAGAACAGACTTTTGTTAAATTAAGGTGCTAATATATAATTTATAATAAGCATAAGGATTTTAGTTTTAACAAATGTTATACATTTACCTGATTGTTTGGAATCCATTGCAATAAAAAAGTTCTTTCCATGCATTCTTGTGGTACGTTTCGTGATCTACGAGATCTTAACGAAAGTCCACAGCACAAGCAAATTCTAATGTGACCATATTCTCGTATTGGATTACTTGTTAAAGTGATTCTTTCCAAAATCCGAAAGCAATTAAAACATATGAAGTCGGAATCAGATATCTTAAATAATAATTAATACAAATAAAACAGGAAAGGATATAAGGAATTTGCAGATCTACTACACGTTATCCTATTTTTTTCGTACTCAATTTTTATTTTTATTAATTTTATTAATTTTTTTATTAATTTTATTATTTATTAATTTTCTCATTTTATTAGCAAAATATAAAAAAAAAATACTGAGTATGTGTTTGGATTTGTTTTTATTTTGCTTTAAAAAAAAAAATTAGCAGCTACTATAAGTATAGAAAAAATACGGTTTTTGTAAATTAAAAACATTGATATACTATCTATAATTTATTCTTAGTATGCTAAAAAACTGATCTTTTCACTTTTTATAAAAAAAAACAACGACTTACTTGTTCTGGAGATATCCAATTAACTAAAATTGATCGACGCGGATTTGAAAGCATTTCAATCCTACGAACTTGCAAAATATTTTGTTGTAAATGTATTCTACAATTAACACATTGACCACTATTCATTTTCACTTTTTTTTACGCACTTTATATATTTACATACAATGCATCGTAACTTAATACGTAATAAATAATGCTTTTTAGTTTAAGCTGTTTAATTTTTTCTTCAATATGGGAACACAATAAACTATTTAATTTAGCGGAGCTTACACCTGCAATTAAAAGGCGCGTGGGAACTCTCAATACCAAAGTGTCACGTTATATTGTACGAGAGGCATTATCAGATCATGTTTATTATCTTAAACAAAAGAAGAGAGGCTTAATCGAATCATATTTACATTTACAAAAATAAAAAGAAAACGGTAAGTTTTTTACATGGACTATATTTTCGAAGTAGCATGATACATGTTTTCTTAAATAACATCACCTAGATTGTCATCAATATAAATGTTGTTTATCGGGCTTAAAGTAAGTAATAAATAATACATGTTTTGCTATTTTTGGTTAAGAAATTATAAAAAATAACGATAAACAAAAAAGTGCATAGCTTATAGTGCATGTAAATATGCTTTTTAGTGTAAGTTAGTTCAAAACTAAGTTTGTATTTAATAAAGGGCACTAAATTATATATCAAATTAAAGGTAAATAAATAATCTTTATAATGATGTTAAAAAATTAGGAATCACTGCCGATCTTTTTAAGATATTGACGTTTAAAAAGTAAGAACAAAAAACTTGATTTCTAAGAACTTAAAACAAAATATTGGAGAATATAGGATATGTACAAAAATAATTTTTAATACGATGAAAAGGTTAACAAAATACCTTTCATTTGATACCAGATTTATTTCTCTATGTATCTTACATCGGAAAATATAAGCAGTTTTGTCGGAAAAATAAGTGAAATTCTGCTTCTGAATTAGTCAACTTCAAGCTCAAATATCTCAAAAACCCCACGAACGATTTTAAAAATATTTCACCCACATAATGTCCTTAATATCACCTTTCATTTGATACTAGATTCATTAGTGGACGCACTGGGCCCAGGTTCCCTAGGAAAATGGGCCATCTCCATTGTGTCATTTATAAGTTTTCACCGTCAACATTGATTTGAAAAAGATCCTTTTTAAAGCCAAAGATTTAAAAAGTTAAATCAAAACACAATTTTTTTTAATACAAAGGAGAATTCCCAAAAAAAACCCCGCGTCGATTATTTACATTGTAAATGTGTCTTATCTTAGAAGGTATTCAAACCAATTGTTATTAACATGAATAAATGCATTGATATTCAAGTTTTAAAAATTGTCATGCCCAGTCCTGGGGATGACTTGAAAAGAAAGTAATTACATATTTGAAATCTACAATGTATGTCCTTGCATACATACATGTTTTATCTCTATCGACTATGGGTTTTTCGATTTTGTCAAAAAAACAAAATTTAATAAGAATATGGACTAAAACCATCAACTATTCCTCTGTGAGCGTTGTTAATCTGCAGGAATGGAAAGTATATCTTAAATTTTCTTACCCATCGAAGGGATTGATCTCAGACCTGCAGAATTTGTGTAGATATTTTAATAATTGAGAAGATTTTTTAAGGCGCAAAATTTTCATTTAAATCATTATTTTTTTCTTAAAAGTTCAGTTTGAAAAAGGAAAACGACAGGAACATCTAATATTCAGCCAATAAAATAGTATACGGAATAGTTCCTAGCGACTACCTTAATCGAAATTTCACAGGGTTCCCAAACACAAATCTTTACACCTGCAAACACTAAATTGGGTTTCAATTGTTTTTAAACAAAAACAATTTACCAATTAAACAATTTAAATTGTATACACATACTTTAATATTCGCTTTACAAATTGTTAATAGATATTACTTTTCACAAAAAAATAATGATAAAAACGGTTGATTCTCATAGTTTTCGTAAGTTAGAATTTTTTTTTCAATTTCAAAATTAATCCTGGCATTACAAGAAAAATCTTGTATAACATTTATTTTTGGAGCTTTTTTATTTTTAACTCCATTGTTTTCGTTTTCCTTTTATCAATAACTTATGAAACAGCGTTTTAAATGTATTCTTATAACAATAAAACTTATAAAAAGAAACAAAAAATGAAAAAGTATGCGTTACTTTCTCAAAAATACAAATTAAAATACTACATCAGATGGCATCATTCTCATTTCTTTCCATTTTGTGTATATTAATAATTTTATTTGCATAGCTCTTGGGTCATTGAACTTTTATAGAAAATTTTAATGCGTCCGTCCGTATTTATATTCACTCCAAATATTTGTATTATAACGGTAGGTCAGTGATCTGATCAGGTATGCTGCAACTGCTGCGTCTTCATTCGTTTGCTTTAATTTAAATCAAGTCTATATTTAAAAACAAAATTTAATTGAGATACAGCAGCAGCAGGCTGCATGGTGCTGTAATTAAAAATTATTTAATTGCTTAAACCCAATAGATCTCAATTCCAATTCCTCTGGCAATAACCAGTGTATTTCTATTTGAATTTAATATACAGATGTGTGGGTATTATCCGATACAATTTATAATGACATGCTGCTGCTACTGCAATGGAATTTATGGCGATCGCTATTAAACTTGCTAATCTTTTTGCTTGCTTTATATAAAAACGAAGATCCAGAACCATGCAATTAAATGCCCGCATTAGAACAATAACCGCATTAATTTTTATTTCATATTATGTGGTTGTTGTTAGAAGTGGAATCCCACAACTAATTTTATTTGTGTACATGTCGCACTACCTTTTTTTATAAATTTGTCATCTCAGAGGAAATTCAATGAAGGTGTTTTAATAAATCATTTGATATTCATTTATTTCAATGATTTTTCACACAATGAAGTCGCAGCATTCCCAACGAAACTCGATAATGAATTAACTGTATGGAAGCTCAATGAAAATTCAAGTTAATATTTTCTTTAAACCGATTTTTTAATTGGGCGCCAATTGAAAGAATGAAAGGGGTTTCTTACTGAAGGAAGCACTTGAATTGAGATAATTTTGTCGACTCTAGTTGTCATTTAATAATTTAATGGTCTGACACTTAGTTCCCAACGTTAAACAATGCACAATAAAACTAGAGTATTAAGTAATTACATAAATTCATATAAAAGTTAAGTTATTTGTGGAGAATATAACGCTTTGTTTATTGTTGTTGTTAAAGGGCTTATAACTAGTTCATAATGTGGTCTAAAGAATCGAAGGCAGAGAATCAATTGTATAATAAGTTTAGGTTTAAGTTATTAAGAATTATTGATTGTAGATAAAAATAATAGGTTGCCATTTCTGATAAAGTTCTGATTTGGTTTTATGGTTGTCTTTTTTTACGGCTTTTTAAAGTGATTGATTTGTTTGACTTTGGACAAATCGACCAAAACAGCAATACACTGTTTGTGCACTTTGAGTGATAAACGTTTCTTAATTTCTGCTAAAACAAGAAAATTTTTTTTCCAAAGATAGATCTATGAAGTAGACACACTAACAAGCACTGGCAACTAAGGCCATCGGCTCAGGACAGTAATATGACAAAGAGAAAGACACAACAGAAGAAATATGAATAGCGAACACATGTTAACAGCAGGCGGTTGGTGTCATACGGTCCTATATCCGACTATACTAACAACGCTCACTGATGCTTGATTTGGCTTTATCAGAGCCAAGTCCAATTTTTTTTTTTAAATTACAATTTCTGGTGAAACAGTTAATGGTTATCACTTTTGAAGAGGCTTTTTTGAAATCATTTGAAATGTTAAGGAATTTTTGTTATTTTAATTCGAAAACAGATTCATAGAACTTTAACATTATAATATAAAATTGAAGTGCAAAATATATGACTGCTCCTAAAATAAACACTTTAACATACAAAAGTTATACCAAATATAATTTGTTCAGTATGTAATATACAATTTATATAGGTTCAACAACAAAGTCCAAAGAGTAATGAACAATTTTTTGTCTGGAAGTGAAATTAATTAGGAAATTTCATATGTGATTAATGATATAATTTATACTCAGCCAACCATCCATAAAATCTTCTTGACCCCAAAGTAAATTTGTATTTATATTCCATTTTACAATCGCAAATTGATTTTTTGTTTCCCTATTAATTGTTGTACACAGTCAGACTTACCATCCATAAATTTGTGTCAACAATCTTAAGATTTCAATTGTTTCTTCGATGATAAGAGGGTAAGTAAATCAAGGACTTGAATGGTTCTTCGTTGGTTCAATTTGTGTCGTTGGTAGATAACAGTTTATATTATCATCGAACACACCCCTCCAGACATTTATCAATTGAAATTGCAATCGCCTTCAAATAATGGAATGGGAATGGAATAATTTAAGAGCTTCCTGTCCTCAAAAGATAGATTTATAAAGATACATAATCTGATATTTGAAAGAAATCGTATTCGTATCAATATAACCAATCAAATCTTTGAAAAAATACAGAATGGGACAGAATTGCGTTCAAATATGAAGAAACTAAGATTTTTTATCTGAGTCTTTACAAACCGCACAAATTATCCACTTAAGATGTCTTCTTTTTTTTGTTCAGTGTAGGGACTATGTTTAACGATGAATATAAGCCAAAAAATACGTCTTCAGCGTATGAAGTCGAAATACTATTTAACTTTGTGATTCATATTTAAGTTAATTCCACAATATTAATGACAAATTTTTGAAGATACAAAATGATTCGTATACCATAAAGTGGAAAATTTTCCGTTTCAGAATGTATATCATTTACTTGGCTATTTGTAAAAATAAGAACATTAATCGATCAAGGTTTGCACTTATTTTTGACAGCTGACCCTCAACTTTTAAAACATTACTAAACTAAAGCAACTGTTACCCGATTAAGAGATTTATTACTGATCGAATAGATGCATATATTCTCTCACTATACACATGACTGATATTAAGGTATTTATGTAACCTTGCCCGAATTCAATATTAGAAGAAATCTAATAAGTCACACCTGAAACTTTATACGGACTTTATAAAGACACATATTGTAATAAGCAAATATTGAGAAACAGAATTATATATTGATTATAACTGCCCTCGGAAGTCACAACATCAAGTAGGTACCTCCCGATTGATATACTTTTTGTTAATTGAAATACTAAGTCGTAGCTACTCTTCGAGGTTCGAGCTTTTCAAACTAACATACAAAGTCGAACAAAAATAAAATTATTAAGTTATCTATCAAAATAAAATAAATAAGAAATAAAAAACACGTGAAATGTCTCTTACGACAAATCAATTCAAAAAAAATTACTTGTAAAAATAATTTCCCAGTTGGAAAGTAAATATTTGCTCCTTATTTTATTATCATATCACACTCGCTGAACGGTTGATGTTGTTCACAGAATTAATTTCTTGATGCTGTTTTGTCTTTCATCATCAGTCAGTGATAACATCTTAAGGTGTCAAGACAAGTAGCAAAAAAGTTACTCAGAGCTTTGCAAATAAGAAAAAAAGTTGACAAATTTAAACAAGTGTCTTTTTAAAATGGTTAAAAATCGCAGATACGAAGATAAAGGTATACAAAAAATTGCAATTGACAAGGCATTTGTTTTGAAAGTATTTCAAATTGTGTTTATAAAACTATAAAGCTAAGCTACAACGATATTTCCGAGGATTTGCTCTTTCGGTTCTTTTTATAGAAGACAACGTATGGTTATACGCTGGCAGAGTTTTTACATTAATTTTATGGAATTTGCAATAGTTTGAACTCTCGAAATGTCGACAAGCCTCTCGATTTTAAATACATTCTATAAGACATCCGCGTTGGAGCAGGCGCGGCATTGACGTATACAATAAATACTTCATACACTCTTATTTGTGGACACAGCTGTTCACTAAAAAAAATAGACTAGACACTTAATGATTGCGTTGATTGTGGATTTAACTATCAGTAGAAAAACCCGTGAAATTTAAAAAAAAATATCATATGCGAATTTATGGTTGGAAAAATTAACAAAATTATGAATACGAATAGTATTACAAAATGATTCATTAAATTAACGGTACAATCATTCAACAGAAATTCACATTTTTTTCAAGCGTAAAATTGTTTGATCTTTGCAATTAAGGTTCAATTATAAGGTCAAAAAAAAAGCTAAGGTAGGGAAATCCAATGTTTATGCCATAAAACAAATCTGCACTAAAAATTTAAATTTATTTATCTTAATATTCAAACAAAACTTCGTCCATGAGGAAAGCTAACTTAATGTGATCCAAAAAGAGTCAACATAAAAATTTCTTGGGAGTGGCTCAAAATACTGCTTTTCAAAATTCTGCTTTTAAAACGAAAATTCTGCTTTTTTTCATTCCGATTGACAAAAATCTGCTGTTCAAAATTCTGCTTCTCAAAATTCTGACTATTAACAGAGGAAAAATTCTGCAGATTTTTTTGGATTACTTTTTTATTTACAATTCAAATTATTATAGTTATGAATTTCACAAAAAAAAAATTCTTACAAAAAAAGAGAAATTAAAAAAAAAAAACAAACTAAAAAACTTAATCAAAACTAAAAACTAAGCAAACAGAAATGAAACATACCTTTAAAGTTAAACGAGACCAAACAGAACAATATTTTTTAAGCGACTATAAGTACCAGTCGTAGTAGGTACCATCGGTGTTCAGCACTTAACCTCTTTTTTACATTCTTTGTATCAACTTTATTTAATTCGTGGAAATAGTTGGGTTAACTCTTAAAGCAGTCTTGAACCATCATCGATCGTCTAAGCTTTGATTGCATAATACACATGCACGAACCGAGGTAAATCATTTTTAAATTTTGATCCGTGGATGAATCACTGTTGTTCAACTGGCTCCAAGGAAATACAAAAAAAAACTACTTTAAACAACTCAAAGTAAGAGTTCGCCATGATTATCAAACTTCTGCCAGATATAATGAAAGAAAAGGTTTGGAAAATGTTAAAAAGCGAGCGCTAACCAAAACTAAACTAAACCTTTGCTTTCATTATAATTGGCAGAATTTTGATAACAAGAAGAGAAGAAATTTAAAAAGCAGAATTTTGAAAAGCGGAATTTTGAAAAGCAGAATTTTGTAAAAATAATTTTGCCCCCGGGCAGAATTTTGACCGCAATCAAAATTGCTTAGCTTCAAGGGTTTAAATTATATAATTTGAAAATAGGCGGGAATTTGAAAGCGTAACAAATAACTGAAATCTATGAAATGTAATATCATTTTATTTACAACTAGCTGACCCGCGAACTTCGTTTCGCCAAAATTCATCAATGTATTGAAAATAATAATTCTTTCATATGCATTCAGTAAATAGCTGATATTTTACACTTTTTATTTATGTGTATAGATACTGTGTAATTTTAAGTTAATTCGGTTTATCAGCTATTTTCCTGTGAAAATCCCGTCAAAATCGGCTAATAAATAAGAATTTTTGAAAATTGCAACCGCAGTGCCACATACAGGAGTAATTCAAATAGCCTAAATTTTTTCTTACAACATCGGCTATTCGCCAGTGAAAATCTCGTCAAAATCGGTTTAGCCGTTTCCGAGATTAGCCGGAACAAACAGATAGACAGACAAAATTTTTTTAAATTGCGTTTTTGCTATAACTACCGTATATACTTTTATACGCATCTAGTAAAAAACTGATTTTGAAATTACAAACAGACACTTCATTTTTATTTATGTGTATGGATGTGTATAGATTATTAGCTATCTGCCTGTGAAAATCCCGTCAAAATCGGCCCTTAAATAAGAATTTTTGAAAATTGCGACCGCCGCGCCACCTACAGGAGAAATTAAAATAGCCTTAGTAACTCCTTACAACATCTATCAGCCAGTGAAAATCCCGTCAAAATCGGTTAAGCCGTTTCCGAGATTAGCCTGAACAAACAGACTGACAAACAGACAAACATTTTAAAAATTGCGTTTTTGTTATAAGTACCGTATGTACTTTCATACGCATTTAGTAAAAATTGATATATTGAAATTACAAACAGACACTTCATTTTTATCTATGCGTTTAGATGTGTATAGATTATCACTTTATCAGCTATCTGCCTGTGAAAATCCCGTCAAAATCGGCCCATAAATAAGAATTTTTGAAAATTGCCTTCGCAGCGCCACCTAGAGGAGTAATTAAAATAGCCTAAGTTATTCCTTACAAAATCAGCTATCCGCCAGTGAAAATCCCGTGAAAATCGGTTAAGCCGTTTCCGAGATCAGCCGGAACAAACAGACAGACAGACAGACAGACAAAAATTTTAAAAATTGCGTTTTTGTTCTAAGTACCGTATGAACTGTCATACGCATTTAGTTAAAAACTGATATTTTGAAATTACAAACAGACACTTCATTTTTATTTATGTGTATAGATAGTATACGGATCAATGTATGTAACCCAATTTTTGATTTATAAAAGGAATCATCACGAAATAAAAAACCAGAGATTGCAGGGCTAACCTTCCAATTTATTTGCTCTTAAGTGAAAAAGACAGAATATAACAAATAAATAAAACACCACCAATCGCAATCGCTTGATGTTTTTTTTTTTTTTTTATATAAATGTTTACAAATTACTCAATACAAATAGAATATCCTAAACTTGACCTACGCTAATGAAAAGTAACTTGTGCCTTTTGTACTCCGCAAGGTATACTCTTTTCTTGGCAATGAATTGCTTTTCATACTTTTGGGAGCACAACATTTTTAATTTTAAACCGTTTTTAATTTTGAAAATAAAATCCAGCACTGAAAATAAAAGAATAACAGATTTCAATCTGCCTTTTTCTTCTTTTGAACTAAAGTTAAAGTTGCTTTTTTTTGCAGAACAAATATTCGGAGTACGCCATTTACAATGTGCACTAATTTTCTTTGCTTTGGCAGTTTCTTACGCGCTGCGTGTTAACATGTCAGTTGCCATTGTAGCCATGACTGACAAATCTTCGAATTCCAAATTTGACGTAAGTAAATCTCGTAACATCTTTTTAATCATAACTTTAAGTCGACTTTTATTTGTATTGTAAAATGCTTCTTCATCACACTATGTATAATTGTATCTAATTTATTCATGATTTTTTTTTTCTTTCAGGAATATGATTGGCCAGAGTCAACAAAATCGCTCATTCTCAGTAGTTTCTTTTGGGGCTATGTTGTCACGCAAGTTCCAGCTGGCCAACTCGCTCAAAGATATGGCGCCAAGCATGTTGTATTCTTGGGCGTCTTGATTTGCTCTATTCTCGCCATTCTAACACCAGTCTGTGCTAAAATTGGAGGATCAGCACTTGTGTGCACATTGCGAGTTATTCAGGGCCTCTGTCAAGGAACAGTCTTCCCTTCAACACACAATCTCCTCTCAAAATGGGCTCCATTTGCGGAACGTGGAAAACTTGGAACCATAAGCTATTCTGGAGTACAATTTGGAACGGCACTTATGCTTTGTGTAAGTGGGGAACTCGCCTCGTCTGTTCTAGGCTGGCCAAGTATATTTTATATCTCTGGAGCAGCTGGTTGCATCTGGGCTGTGTTGTGGTTTTTCTTCGCATCGAGCTGTCCAGCTGATAATCGTTTTATTTCGGAAGAAGAAAGGCTATACATTGAAATGATTCCCACAGATGATACAGAATCGACTAAGGAAAAAGACGAGATAAAACCGAAGTTGCCAACACCATGGGCCGATATTTTGACTTCAGTGCCTTTCTATGTTGTGTTGTGTGCTCATTGTGCCAACAATTGGGGCTTTTGGACTCTACTTACTGAAATTCCAACTTATATGAAAAATATTCTTGGAATGGATATAAAATCAAATGCTTTATTGTCCTCCCTACCATACTGGGTAATGTTCCTCTTGAGTTTCTGTTTCCTGATCATTTCGGAAATTCTAGACAGGCACAAGTGTATGAGCCTTTCATTTAGTAGAAAATTCTTTAACACACTCGGGCATTGGGTTCCAATGTTAGGACTCATTGGCATGGGATACATGGACGGGGATAGTGTGGTTCTTGCAATCGTCTTCTTGACACTCACTGTTGGAATGAATGCAGCTTGTTATTTGGGCTTCCAAATGAATCATATAGACCTGTCATCGAATTTTGCTGGAACTCTGATGGGTTTGACCAATTGCGCCGCAAACATTATGAGTATCATCGCCCCACTTTGTGTTGGATTAATTGTTACGGATGAGGTAAGATTCTATAGGATTAAGACGTGCGACATGATTTTAAAATTAACGATTCCCTTTTACAATTTTAGAAAAATCCAAATCAATGGAGGATAGTATTCTTTATTGCAGCAGGATTCTTTTTTGTCGGAAACTTACTATTTATTCTTTTTGGTAAATGCACAACGCAGCCTTGGAACGAGCCAAAAACTGTCACAATAAAAAATGCAACTAATGGCCAAAATTCAGTTTCTATGGAATCACAAAACTGATGCTGTACTAATCGGTTGGTTTGATCTATAAATCAATTCAAAAATCCGTGATTTAGTTTCTTAGCTATTTATGTAGGTATCTTAAGGAATTGAAATTGCTCCAAATCCAATACAAGGTTCAGCAAAAACTAATTTACTAGAAAATTTCCAATGTTCCTTAATCAATCGTTTGCGATAAAGTTGGTCAAAATAAATTAATTGTAAAGAAAATATTCGCCAGACACTCTGGCAAATCGCGTTGTAAATTTGTATGACATTATACTGCACATTCTTGTTAAGTTTGATAAATGTTAATAGATTTAATTTTAATCAACAATATGTTAAGTTTTTTAGGTTAAGACAAAATATAATTAAGCAATAAAATATTTTATTAATCCCAGATATTTGATTGTCTCCTTTTATTAAAGTGGATTTTGGGTTTTTAATTTTGTCTACATAGCTTTGGCTTTTTATATACGACGATATATACACATTAGAAGCAAGTTATACAGTCTCAAAAGTAAATTTTTTATTTGATGTACTTATATTAACATATCAAAGAGGTTGACGTATATGGATGTAATATACATAAAGCGACCTTAACGTTTATAGAAGCCAAGCAAGAAAGCAAGAAAAGGGATTAACCCTTGAATTTGTTCCGTTTGTGCAATGTGTGTTCATCCAAATAAAAGATGGCCGATCAAGATGATATAATTTTTGCAAATGGCGTTAAATGTCACGTCTGTTAAAGAAAGAAAGAGTTAAATGCACCACTCTCTTTTTCATTCAGGGTCAGTCGGTCTTGGTCATCACACGTTAAACGCTGTGGTCTTATTTCAATTAAGGAAATATAAATATAAAAATATAACTAGTGTTTGTTTAAAATGTGTAACACGTCACATCAAAACAATTATTCCGCGTTCCTTAAGAATAAAAATGAATTATGTTTTGCTGACGTTATTTTTGTTTCCGGTTACTTCATAGATTTCAAAGCTCAATTTACATTAAACGCTATTTGCTTGAAACGTTGTGTCAGAAAGCAGCTGACAGAAGAAATTGGAATTATGGAATTACATATATGATTCAAGTGTCAACTAACACATTTTGCTACATTCGTTGCATTGAATTGCAATATTCCCGATTTATCTAATTTTCCGATTTTATATTTGGCTGAACCTAATAGATTGCTTTATTTTGTATCACTTCTATAAACTATTTCTAGCTTATGGTCGCTGAAAACTTTTTTCAATTTATTAGTTATTTTTTTCAGAGTGGATTGCGTTTTGATGCCGTGTTTAACCAAAAACTAACTCGAAAGCAGATGTATTCAAATGACAGATTGTTTTCAGTAAAAAACATTTATAAATGTCATTAATAGGAGCTAGAGAACATTAAAATGCTGAAGTAAGATAGCTTTGAAAAGAAGTGATTTGCCTTGAATGCAGTTAACAGTCAGAGAAAGTGGTTTACGCCTGATTCTGCCATTCCCCAGACATAACTCTAACTTAAAAGTCTTCCACAGTTGTATTATAATATTAAATTAAATTATTGTCCCCACCTCGCCAGCCCGACCGCGGTTCGCCGACGGCTGTAGAGAAATGCGATTTGTATTTGTAAAAATTTACAAAAAAATTAGCAACGAGAAGTTTGATTTCTTTGAACCTAACGAAATGACTTGTTATCTACCAGTTATTGATGCCATCACCGTTTGTCCAACGAGTATATTTAAAAGCATACAACACAAGCAAACTCGAGCTGGCTTAGATTTATCCATCGGTTATGCGGAATTTTAATTGTTTAAGTGTAGGTGTTAGTAGAATTAAACAAAAACTAAATATCTGGTTTTTATTTTGTTGTCTTTATTTCGTTTATTTTATTTTAACTGTTTCTATTGTATTCTGTGTATCATACAACTGTCTGTAATAATTTATCTTCCAAACCAAGTTTATTCGCTTTAGTTTGTGATATCGTCTTGAAGCGCGAAGAAGTAAGATAGGGTTTCCCAAAAAACTTGAGTGAAATCCCGAGTGCTTGAAATGGGTAATATTGTTCATTATGACAAGGTTTTTAAACAGTGAAATATTTTTTTAGTTGCGAAAACTCGTAATATAATTTTTTATAGACTTTCAACAGCAATTGTATTGCTTTGGCTTCTTGTTTGGCCAACTCAAGTATAGTTTAAAAACATTTTATTTCAATACTTTCCTCTTGATTTTGAAGAAAGATTATTCATAATTTTTGTTTAAATTAAAACAATACAAACTTTCATTTGGGAAGCAATGTTATCTGTAATTATTATGATTGGCTGAACGAATTGCGATTCTCCAAATTTTCTTTCTTTATTTTTTAAACCTGATTTTGGAAAATATTCTAAATATTCTATTTCAAGACCTATAAAATGTATTGTTACTCCTTGCATACTTTTTGAAGCAAATTATTGTTTTGTTGTATGTTATAAAACGATATCAATGAAACTATAGATAGACTTTATATAATTCACCAATTCAGAACTGAATAGAATTTGTTGTTAAATATCATAGTTTCCATTCTCATTTCAGAACAAATATTGGGAGTACGCCATTTACAATGTGCATTGTTTTTTTTCGCTTTGGCAGTTTCTTACGCTCTTCGAGTTAACATGTCAGTTGCCATTGTAGCTATGACAGATAAATCCTCGGATCCCAAATTTGACGTTAGTCTCATTGTATCTCTGGTTTTTCTATACAAATATATTTATATTTTTGAATATTTACTTTTTTCAGGAATACGACTGGACAGAGTCAACAAAATCACTTATTCTCAGTAGCTTTTTCTGGGGCTACATAGTGATGCAAGTGCCAGCTGGTCAATTCGCTAAAAGATATGGAGCCAAGCATGTTGTATTCTGGGGTGTCTTGGCTTGTTCTGTTTTAGCTATTTTAACACCAATCTGTGCTAAAATTGGGGGCTCAGCACTTGTGTGCACATTGCGAGTTATTCAGGGCCTCTGTCAAGGTACAGTCTTCCCTTCAACACACAATCTCCTTTCCAAATGGGCTCCATTCGCGGAACGTGGAAAACTTGGAACCATAACCTATTCTGGAGTACAATTCGGAACGGCACTTATGCTTTCTGTAAGTGGAGAACTTGCCTCGTCCGTTTTGGGTTGGCCAAGTATTTTTTACATCTCTGGAGCAGCTGGATGTCTCTGGGCTGTGTTGTGGTTTTTCTTTGCATCGAGCTGTCCAGCTGAGAACCGTTTCATTTCGGAAGAAGAAAAGCATTACATTGAAATGATTCCCACAGACACAGAAGCAAAAGAAAAAAATGAGTTAAGACCAAAGTTGCCAACCCCATGGTCCGATATTTTGACATCTTTGGGTTTCTATGTATTGTTGTGTGCACATTGTGCTAACAATTGGGGCTTCTGGACTCTCTTAACTGCAATTCCTACATATATGAAAAATATACTTGGAATGGATATAAAATCGAATGCGCTATTGTCCTCCCTACCATACTGGACAATGTTCTTACTGAGTTTCCTTTTCCTAGGCATTTCGGAATATCTGAACAAGAACAAGTGCATGAGCCTGTCTTTTAGTAGGAAATTTTTTAACACACTTGGACTTTGGGTTCCGATGGTCGGGCTCATTGGCATGGGGTACATGGACGGGGATAGTGTGGTTCTTGCGATAACATTCTTGACACTGACTGTTGGAATGAATGCAGCTTGCAGTCTGGGCTTTCTAATTAATCACATAGATCTGTCATCAAATTTTGCTGGAATTCTGATGGGTTTGACGAATTGTGTTGCAAACATTATGAGTATAATTGCCCCGCTTTGTGTTGGATTTATTGTTACTGATGAGGTAAGTTTATTAGATTAAGAAGTGCAGCATGATTCCGAATAAAAGTTTGTGTAATTTCAGAAAAATCCAAATCAATGGAGGATAGTATTTTTTATTGCGGCAGGATTCTTTTTCGTCGGAAACTTGCTATTTATAATGTTTGGTAAATTCACAACACAACCTTGGAATGAGCCGAAAAGCGAAATCCCTAAAAACGTATCTAAGGTGCAAAATTCAGGGTCTATGGAGTCACAACATTAAATTTGTATGTTCAATGGTATCTGGTAATGTTTAAAGTATGCCTGAAGAAACCCCTATACATGCGACGAAAGACCAGGACATACATGCTTTTTGTTTAAATGAAAGGAAAAAACGAGGGTCAACCGGTCAACATGGGATTTGGCGAGACGATTTTTAACAAATTACTAGCAGTGGTAATGTTCTTACGAGAAGATAAAAAAAAATTATTTACTTAATTTTTTTGATGTTAAAATTACATTGATATAAATGTTTTCAGTTTTGTTATTAATTTATTTTGTTTGATGTACTTCATATTTTTTCAAAGAGTTTCACAAAGTAATCAAAATTATGGAAAAACTTAAGAAATTGGTAAGGGTGCGAAACGAGCAGAGCCTATGAAGCATATCAATTTCAAGTCTTCAGCAATTTAAATTTTTTTTTGTATTATGTGACAATAAACATTACATAGCCTCAAAAGCATTAATACATTTACATAATGTAGATAGTTTTCTTAAATGTATCCGTCGCTAAGGCATGGTCACATTATTTTGCTTGTAAGACTGATCACTTGTATTTTTATACGGCTTATATATATGATTGAGAATAATTGAACACAACTTTAATTAAAAAAAGCATCTAATTGATTTTTTTGTGTTTTGGAAAAAGTAAATATTTTCTCTTTTTGTTTTAATTGCTTCTATTGTACTTTCAACTTTAATTATATTCTTCTTACAAACCAAGTTTGTTCTCCATCAGTTCGTGATATTTTCTTAAAGTGGCAACAAGTGGCTAAAGACATATAAGGGTTAGCCGAATATTTTGGTGAAATCCAAAGTGCTTGAATATGGGTAATAATAGTGATGATGGTGATAATGGTGACACTGATAGTCGAAGTTTTTTCTATGAAGGTAGTTACGAAATTATAAATCTTACATAATCAAGGAAAACCTTAAAGATTCAAACTTTTTTTTCAGAAAATAAGTTCGGAATTAGACATTTTCAATGCATTTTAATATCAATTTGTCTGGCAGTTACTTTCGCATTGCAAGCAAATATGTCTATCGCTATTGTGGCAATGACAGACCTATCATCGAATTCTACATTGGGTGTAAGTTGAAGCTATTTTTGTGTTTCTGAGTTATGTAATCCCTATTCATGTGGCAAACGAAAATGTAAAAAGACTACGAATTTGGATTTTATTCCAATAAACAAAAACTTATTATAACTGGCAATGTGATTTTGTAAATGTAAAGTCTTATAAAGCATTCTTAGTTCAATATTATATGATCATTCGTGATCTTAATGTACTTATAGAAAATTCCCTGAATCCTTTTTTTTGTTTTTTGATTCTTAAAAGACTATTCACATGAACGAAAATTTGCCTATTTTGAGATTTTAAGAACGTTATGTCCATATACCACAACAGTGAGATTCTGAGGTTACTCGCGCTCGAAAAATTTATTCGTTGTATGTGGAAAGCGAATATACATTGACAAATCGTAGCGATCCCTTTTCAAAATAAAAACTAAGTATTTTATTATATTGACACATTTTGAAATTCATTCTCTAAATCTCTATTGATTGGTCTAGTTCGAGCCAAGAATTTAGCTATACATCTCATTTGTTCGTCAATATGTTCATTTGTTGGTCGTTTTCATGTGAACACTCTTTAAGATGCGATTGTGGATATTGACAAAAAAAAGGGGACGAATTATGTCGTTATATCTTTTTTATAAAACATGGCGATAGAGAACTATTCTTTGAACGGAACTCCGATCACTTCACTATTTTTAAACATTTTGTAATTAGCCACATTTATAAAAATTGTAATATTGTGATACGATGTATTGTATTGATCTAAAAGTAAAATAAGGTTCCACTAATCTCTCCTTACAGGTTTATCAATGGTCAGAGAAAGCAAAGGCACTTGTTCTGAGCAGCTTCTTTTGGGGCTGTTTATTCACACAAATTCCGGCAGGGAAACTCGCTGGGCGATTTGGTGGAAAATTAGTTTTATTCGGGAGTATTTTTATCTCTTCAACTTTCGCCGTTCTAACACCCATCTGTGCACATATTGGCGGATGTCCATTAGTTTGTGTTGTACGATTCATTCAGGGCCTTTGCCAAGGCGCTGTTTTTCCATCAATGCAAAATCTTCTTTTAAACTGGACACCACTTCAGGAACGTGGAAGACTACAAACTTTCTGCTTATGTGGATCACAACTTGGAACTGCGCTAATATTTTGTGTCAGTGGAGAAATTGTCTCATCTGTTTTGGGTTGGCCTGGAATATTTTACATATCCGGAGCGTCTGGCATTCTGTGGGCAGCAGTGTTTGACTTCTTTGCATCGGACTATCCGGACGATAGTATTTTAATCTCAGAAGAGGAAAAGATGTATATTGAAATGGTTCCCATTCCCATTTGTGATATTGATGCATACGAAGAAGATAACCCGAAGCCACCAACTCCATGGAAGGACATCTTTACGTCTGTCCCATTTTTGTGCTTGCTTATTGCACATTGCACCAACTCGTGGGGATTCTACACTTTATTCACTCAAATTCCAACATATTTAAGAAGTTTTCTTGGATTGGGTATACAAAAGAACGCCATATTATCGTCTTTGCCATTTTGGGCAATGTTACTGCTCAGTTACTTCTTCCTGTTGCTTTCGGAAGTTTTGAATAAGAAACAAGTAAGTGTTTCGTTCAACCGGAAATTCTTTAATACTCTTTCAAATTGGATTCCAATGTTTGCATTGATTGGCTTAGGATTTGTTATTGTAAACAATGAAACGCTGGTCATTGTCCTGTTGACGTTAACAGTTGGAATGATTTCAGCTAGCTATGTTGGTTTTCAATTGAATCATCTCGATTTATCGCCAAATTTCGCAGAAGCTTTAATGAATGTAACAAATTGCGCATCAAATGTTACGAGTGCCATAGCACCATTGGCAGTTGGATTTATTCTAAGCGAAGAGGTAACATTTAAATGAATTTATTTATTGTCCAAATTATTCTTTTTATTTTTTTTTTTTTTATAGAAAAATCCATACCAGTGGAGTATTATATTTTTTGTTGCAGCTGGATTCTTGTTCAGTGGTAATTTTTTGTTTATAATTTTCGGAAAATTCGAGACACAGGAATGGAATGAACCAAAGCCTTTGACAGACGAAAATGGTGAACCAATACCGAAAAGACATAACTCAGTTAATGTTGAATGTGTTTATTAATTTTTAAGTATCTAAGTTCTTGTTGTCATTTGAATATAAATTTACATATATGTACATAACTAGAAATTACAATATACTTTATTTTAGTACTTTCTTGAGTTTTGTTAACATTTGCCAGCTCCAAAATTTTCAATCGTTATCCACCTGTTCTTACAGCAAAAATAAAAAATAACTTTTGTTGTTAAGGACGAAGAATGAAATTAGTTTGTGCCTCGCGAAAATTCTTTCAACATGCGTCTACATCTCTATTGATCTATCTTTCATTTTAAGTTGCACTTTTGGATATGAACGTATTCTTAAGTAACCAGTAACGACTTGTCAACACTACGCCTGTAAATTTAATGGATATTGTCAAAAACTACACATGATCTATATGATACTTAATATTGACCAATTTCTGCTTCAAATCTTTTAAATTTGCCACTCCCCTCCCCTAATTATCGGGAAATATCTATCTACCTACTTAATAAAACTGAGTGTGTGTTCAGGACACACCAGCTTAGTATTCGAATAAATCCTAGCAAAAGAATTGACAGTTTCTAAATGGGATACCAAAATATATTCTGGAAAAAAAGATAAGAAGTACATGCTGATTAACATTTATTGTCATTACTACTCGCACATGATGAAAGATTTTGGTGATTTCATGTAAGCAAGATATGTTTCACAGGAATAGGAAAAAGGGACTAAAATAAAGACAAAACATGTGTTGGTGACAAAATAGTTTGTAAGATAACATGTGAAAAAGACAAATAGTGTTCAATACTTTCAGTTTATCTTTTGAACGAAAGGCGCGTGGTTCAGGCTGTCTTTTTAAGGGTTTCATGTTTTTTTTTTTTTTTAAGTTATAGAAACTAAAAAACGAAAATATCAAGTCCATGCTTCGAATGCAGCTGTTTTATATTTTTTAAATTCCGAATCAAAAAGTGCCAAATAATTTCTTAATCGACAGTGAAAGTGAAACTTACTGTTCTAAATGACGATAGAAATAATTTCTTTTAGTGGTAAACGAGAGGAGCTAAGCTGGATGATTGACAACGAAATGATTTCAAAGCCAAAAATAAAACAACATCTTTGGACTAAAGGTAATAATCTACAATAAGAAAAGTCAAGTTCAACATTGTAAATTTGTAAAATTTCTATAAATGATGAGGGAAAGTTAGTAAGTAAATCTAAGAAGATAATTTTGGATACATTTATTTGTAAAAAAGGCAATACAAATTTGCTCAATACTATAAAAAACATTAATAAGCAGAAACTTTCCTCAAAAATTTTAAACAAATTCTAAAAAACAGCATCACTTTAAAATTACATTTAAAATTATAAAACTTTTGTAAGCATTATTTTTTAAACAACCCTTATAAAAAAATTTAAACATCGTTCCGAGTTTAATCTGAAATATACCTGAAACAATAAAGTATTATAGTCTTCGATCTTTGGCAATCTTACACTTGAACTTAAACTTAAAACTTTCTTTCTTGTTTAAAAAAAACTCTAATCAACCTTTATTCAATCAAGTATAATCTCAGCGAAATTGGTGCTTCTTTAAAATCATCGTCAATCAAGCTAAACCCTAGAGAGGGTTCGACAATCCTGGAAGTTGAATGTACAATATAAAAATCCGAATGTGGTTATTTAAGAATCGAAAATGGCGCAACAGCACAAAGGATGATTACGTTATCATACAACACGTCGTCCTTTACAAATAAATTGCCTCGAATTTCAAATAGACGTAAAATAAATGCACGACTGGAATTGTTCTATTTTGAAAACGATTTTAAGTATATTCAACTCGAAATCACTAAAAAATATTTTTTTGCTCAAATAATATTCACTTTGTCTTTTTTGCTCGGAAATGTATTACCTTATACAAAAAATCGTTTTTATTTTTGAACACATTTTGGAGAGCGAGAAAATTGAAAGACAATTAAATTCAGAGTTAAGAATGATAAGTTGTTATCATTGATTATTATATTTGTTCAATCGTACCGCACTTGGCTTCTCATTCGTGACAGAGAAATAAATATTTGTCTTTTTTATCTTTTTCAACTTATTTGCAGCATGGCGGCAACTGCTGCTTTAAAAATTGTAATTTCTTCAGCAGTCTTTTGAAATATCTTTAGGTGGCATCAAGTGCACAACTCACAGTTAAACAACGACAAGACGCGCATCTAATTAAACACGAAACTCGGGGGAAATCCAAAATTTTCATATTTCGAAATGGTTGACAGTCGCAAATTTGAATACAAAGGTATTTTGTAAACGGCTTGTAAAAAATCTGATTATGGGATTGACATTGATTTAAATTTAAACACAAAATGGAGTTATAAGTGTGCTAGAAGCTAGACAAAACTTTCAATAATTTATCTTTTTTTTTTTATTTTGGGTTTTACCATAACAAATATTTAAAATAAAAAGAGTTGTCTAAATGGAGTGGTGTTTACAATAGCACAGGTACACTTGGTTTAAGTTGATAAGCCACTCTAAACATATGGCCGGTATTTTAATATCGTAGTGATAAATTTGAAGGTTTAGTGTTGGGTGAAAGAAAACAAATAAGTGATTCGATTTAGAGTTCTTAAAACACTGGCCCATTTTCCACTTTGTAACCATTCGGAGGGAAGAATAGCCTGATAACAGCTAAAGGTTTTATTCGATCAAAAAAAAAAAAAAAATACAACCAAATTACACAAACAAAAATAACCTTAACAAGAGTTGAAGCTGATTACAAATCAGATGTTGTGAATGTGAAACGTTTTTTTAATTATTTTTATTTCGTTTATTGAAATAAAATGATCGAATAAATAAAATGTTGTAAGAATGCGATATTTTTAATTTGGATTAGTGCCGTTAGTAAATCTTCCACAGTTTTTACCTAGAAACAGGAAATGTAATGCTCATGAAAGGATTATAAAGGCTTAAAACTGAACGTTCTTTAATATTTCAATTCCGCAGTTTAGTGAAAACTTCTGTAGTAAAAGCAACAATCAAGTAAATTTTTGCTTAACGCAATTGTTCAGTTTTAGGGTCGCAAATCATAATTCCTTGCTACGATTTCCATCACACACAAAAGTTGAGTCATTGGATTTCCACAAATATCCTATTTAGTAAACGTTCGGTTATAAATGGATTGTCATAATTAATTCTCAAATAAGAGATACACACTTGCAGCTATGAGTTAAAGTTCAATATCCTTTGATTGTTTGCCCCAAAAAAACGATTATACTGAACATAAGGTAAATTTTAAAAAAATGTTGTGAATTATAATAACTACCCTTGCAGTAGTAGGAGAATTTCTTCATGAAAAAATACTATTTCATATGGGTATGTTTATAGATTTGTTGACGCCTTTAAGAGAAATTCATCCATAACATTTCAAAGAAGATTTTATTTAACATCAAGCTTCGGAATCAGATAAACTTTTTGTGTTTATGTTTCAACTCATATTTTTGGCAATAATAAAATATGGCCAGCCTAAAACCATGGATGCAATCGGCAAAATCAAATCGAACATAACTCCTTCAAAAAACGGATATAAAACCGTCACAACGAAAATTTTCGGACGCGGTGACTGGTGTCTCGAGTCTCGATAAAATGACATCAAACAACTTTCTGTTTTGAAATATGAATTTTTAATTCTACAAATTCTCTACAAATCAATCGATCTATGCAATTCAACATAAACAAGAATATAGATAATGGCATTCCGCTAGAATTTTGCAATTTTAAAATTTGGGATCTGATCTTCAATCCTTAAGCCAAGACAAAGACGAATACTACCTAAAAAAACAATTTTATAACTAAAATATTTTATTTTCTTGTAGCTCTATCTAGTTCTCATTGTCAATGTTTGCTTTTCAGACAAGGGTATTGGCATACGGCATTTGCAAGTAATTCTAATCTTTTTTGGACTGGCTGTTGCGTATGCACTGCGAGTCAATATGTCAGTTGCAATCGTAGCAATGACGGATAAGTTGGCTGCTTCTGAACATGGAGTAAGTAGTATTTGTATTTTAAATCATTAGGGATAAAAATATAAATTTATATTATCTATTTAGGGACTTACAATTACAAAGTAATATATTTTGTTAGAAATTTAATTTTTTTTTGTGAGCAAAGACGAAGGTCAAGAAAACAAAGATATTTTAAGCAAAATAATTCCTGCGATAAAGTAAGATTTGGGACCTTAAACCGTCTTGCGCTAGCGCTATACTAAATGGGAACCAGCTTCAATTTACGAAATATGGTTCGATACAAAGATCAACAATTTTATTCACAGTTTAAAAGCAATAAAGCCATTTTGAGACAATGGATGGAAATAAACGTTTTAACCAATTATTAATAAAAGACATATTAAAGATACTCTAAATGTTAAAAACTGGATTTAATTTCCGAAAAATTAGTTTTGCATAGACTACTTGAGTTAATTACTTATCTACGATCAGAATATTCTGGTCCAAATTTACCAACCCTATTCAAATGAGGACACAAAAACATTTCATATTAGAGGAAGTCCTTATGATGGCAAAACTGTAAGGTTTTGATAACAGCTTATTTTTTTGTTTGTTTTGAGAATAACGATGTTTTCATTTTTTTCATTCAGTCAGTCTAATTTTATATTATTATGTTAATAGTTTTAAGTGTTTGCAGATAATTTGTCTATCACAACATTAATCAATTTAAATTTTTATTGATTTCTTTAGGTCTATGCATGGACAGAAAAAACGAAGTCTATTGTTCTGAGCAGCTTCTTCTGGGGTTATGTGATCACCCAAGTTCCTTCAGGCCAACTTGCTCAAAAATATGGTGGCCACAAAGTCTTGTTCTGGGGCCTGACTATATGTTCTTTGCTTTCCATCATTACACCAATTAGCGCTAAGCTAGGTGGATGGCCATTCGTATGCGCGTCTCGATTTTTTCAAGGACTGTGTCAAGGATCGGTATTCCCGTCGACGCACAATCTTATCTCCAAATGGGCCCCTATCAAAGAACGTGGAATGCTAGGAACAATCAGTTATTCTGGATCACAGCTCGGAACTGCACTTATGCTCTGTGTAAGTGGAGAAATCGCTTCTTCGTTTATGGGCTGGCCTGGAATATTCTATACATCTGGAGGTATTGGTTGTGTTTGGGGTGTACTGTGGCACTTTTTTGCATCAAGCGCCCCATCAGAAAATCGATTTATCTCAGAGGAGGAAAAGATGTATATTGAAATGTTACCCGTTCCCAGTCTTGAGTCTCCCAATCCTACGGAACCGAATGATGAACCCAAACGCAAGTTGCCAACTCCATGGTTGCATATATTGACATCGTTGCCATTCTACTGCGTATTGGTGGCACATGCTACCAACACATGGGGCTATTACACCCTGCTAACTCAAATACCTACATATTTGAAAAGTATCCTTGGAATGGATATTAAAAAGAACGCCTTGCTGTCTTCCCTGCCATATTGGGTCATGCTTATTCTGAGTTATTTCTTCTTGTTTGTTTCGGAAGTGTTGAGAAAGAAACAATGTATAAGTTTGTCATTCAGTCGGAAATTCTTCAACACAATCGGACATTGGATTCCGATGCTCGGCCTCATAGGAATGGGATTCATGGGCAAAGACAATGAAACTCTAGTCATTGTCTTATTGATGATGATTGTTGGAATGAATGCAGCATGCTATTTGGGTTTCCAGTTGAATCACATAGATTTGTCTTCTAACTTTGCTGGAACTTTAATGGGAATGACGAATTGTGCTGCAAATATTATGAGCATAATGGCTCCGTTGGCAGTTGGATTTATAGTTACCGATGAGGTAAATCACAATGATTCGGTTGTTCGTTAACGATATTAATACAAAAAAATAAAATTTCTAATTTCAGAAAAATCCTGAGCAGTGGAGGATAATCTTCTTTATTACAGCAGGCTTCTTCTTTATAGGTAATTTGCTGTTCATTTCTTTTGGGAAATTCGAAACACAGTATTGGAATGACCCAAAACCAGTTATTGTTAAGAAAGAAATCAACAAAAGTCAAAACTCGGTTTATATGGAAACTGTTCACTGAGAATGTCCGATTTAATTGTAAAGCTTAATACTTAAATTAAATTTTAATTGTTAAAGTTAAATAGTCTTAAGTTAATTTAATCATAAAATACAGAGAACAATGTTTTTAATTATAGGAATTATAAATTCTTTAATATTATAACTCAAGTAAAATACTTAAGTATAAGTAATTTTTTTTATAAATTTATGTTCGACTCGAAACTTACATTTATATGCGGATTGGTTGTATTGTAGTCTTACCTACTTTCTGAAATGTAGTTACATATTGCAACATTTTCAATACCTCGAAACCTTAATTCATATAATTACCGAAGCCATGCAAAAGTTACAAAATAATATAAATTGTATAGTGATCTAGCATTATGATGTAGTAATTAATCAAGAAACTGACTTTAGGTAGAAAATAAATTTGGGAAGAAACTTCAAAAATACTAAAGCATTTATTTAATAAATCCAAATTTTATTCACCCAGTTCGGTTATTTAACTCAAATTTAACTTTAACCCTACACTAACAAACTGCAACTGCGTTCAATTTCTCAGTTCAAATATTGGAGTTTATGGATTGAAAAATCCTCATGTAAACCCCATTTTCGAAAGAAAGAAAATTAATTTTTGTATTTTAGATATGCTGTTTGTATTAATACATAATTATTCTATATTTCTTTTTTTTTTTTGCATTCGCAAAACGTTTCTGGTCACTTTTTTGTTTGTCTAAGACTGAATGTCTATCATAAGTGTCCGTTATAACTGCAATGTCTATTTTTAACTCATCGTCGGGCAGAAGAGCCGGCCTTATCCGAAACATCTTCATCTACATATTCGTTTTCAGAGCGTTAAAATAAAATAAAATAAAATTGAATTAATAACTGTCAATTGATACAGATACTCGAACAAACTCATTTTAATTTAATTGCATTATTATCTTTTTATGAAGTATCATAAAACACTTATGAATCTTGTTATCACTCGTATCAAAAAAATTCTGCGAACTCTTTGTTTATAAGGGCGAAATTGTTTGCATAATTACATAATTCAAATCCGCAGATATTTCTATGCGAATCACTTCCTATCACCCTGAAATAAAACGTCTAAAATAAAGAAAACAACAAGGATAGGAGACAAATTTGCTAAAGACAGCGTTAGTTTCCGTTGTGCATAATTAACGACATATATTGATGCGATGATAATATTTCTGCAACAGATAAGATTTCTGGACTTTTTTTTTGAGGAACCAGATTTAACAAATGGAGGCACCATGTGATATGTAAGAAGCAAGTACGTTGACTTTCAAGCGTTTTAATTTCAGAAAATTTACATATCAGTTCGCCAATTTAATTTAAACTTTAAATTCAAATTTTTAATAAAATTTCTTTGATTTTATTCTATTTTATATTTTACAAGAGTGTCAACTTAATTGAAAATCTGTTGTAGACAATTATTAGAAACAATATAGTTATGGCTGAAATTTATCGGTGCCATGACATAAGGCCATAGTGTCATGAGGCCATATTTCGAAATATGGCCTTATGACGCGTTCTAAAGTGTCATAAAACCATATTCAAAGTGATGGCGTTACGTCGCTTTATCAAAGTGTCATAACGCCATTATGGCCTTATGACACCATACATAGAGGCACTGTTATGGAACAAAGATTTTCTTACACGGTATTTATATCGCCTATAACTGCTATTCAGAGCTTGGGGATAGGCTCCACCAGAAACTATTTATTAGATGGAACTTTTAATATTGTGCCAACTTGCGGATATAAGCAATTATTAATTGTTCACTTTACACATGATAATCATGTAAGTTATTTTAGTTTAAAGTTTGTTTTTTAATTGTAAAAAGTAATAGCTTAATTTTTTCGCGTGATTGAACCCTTTTTGGGATATATTTTTTTAGTTGTTCAAAGTATTATATGTATTTATTTGGAGCTATAATATTTTCTTTGGATAAAAATTTAAATAAAGAAAAAATAATAGCTCAAAATTCGCGCGAATTTCCATTAAAAATTTTAAGAATATAGGTATTTGCGTGGTTAACTGGCTCTTTAGTTCTTCAATAGAACATGCAAGTTAAACAGACTTGGTAGCAAAAAAAAGCGAGAGTTTTATATTAGTTTCAGTTTTCTGGTTTCTATCTTTTTAGTAATTTCCTTAATTATATTTTAGTGTCAAATTCAACTAGATTTTCAGAACAAGGTTTTAAACGGAATTTTTATTTACATATATATTCCTAAACGATTTCAATGATTTTATTTTCAATGCAAACGAGATGCAAGAAATTGGAAAGATTTTTTTAGGGACTCACTATTTATGACTGGTATTGTCCCACTGGTAAAATACTATCACGAAAATCCAGCATATGTAAGTATTTTGATTGCAGCCGATGTTCGTACTTCTACCTGAGTTTTTAATGCCTTTAACGCAATGTTCATATAATCAAATAAAAGTTAATTTAGTTGCAAATCTCAGCAATCCCTTTTAAATGTGTATGGGTACATTTCACTTTCCTACCTTTCTAATGCCGTGCAATTTGCATTTAAAGACCTGAAGTCTTAAAGACATATATGTAGCTAAAATTATATTATTGGTTTTATTAATACCCAACAGTATTTGCTGCAAATAAAAATATAATGATGGTCAATATAAAACGTTTTGTTTGGGTTAAAAATTCACTACATACCCACAATGACATCATGTACTAAGTCAAAGATCGCGTCAAGCTATAAGATGCCTCTAATAACAAGCGAACAAGCGACAATCTAAATACATCGGTCGTCACATCTACGCTCGACAGCCGCAACCGTGACCAATATTGAAATATAACTTCAAGAGATTTATATCTTGTAAACAAACGAACGACAGAGATATCAGTTCACAATACCCGCCTATTCATCCAACAACTGGTGATCCGCTTGAGTGCCGAATTTGAATTGTTTATAGAAAGAAAAATGTCACTTTGATTGATAACAATTTCATTCAAATTATTGAAATTGAATTGTTTAGTTTAGTAAGCATACCCAAAATTTATATGCAAACTTCATGAATTCTAGAGGTAAAAACTATAAATATTGCTACTCTTTCTTATCAACACAAAATACTTAAATTATGTTCATTACACGTACTCAACAAGAAAAAATATAAACAAAAATAAATAAAAAACCTAGAGCATAATGTGAAAACGCTCTACAATACATAATTCTAGACAAGCATTTGCCCACCAACTGGCAGCAGGAGTGCTTCGTTTTAAATATTCTGTTCATCTATATAGAGTTGTAGCTATACCCAATTTAATTTAAACTTTGTATGTATCAAGTTTTATAAACTAGAAATTACTTGGCCAAAACATCTATAAGGATATACAGCAAGCATAGTCAACAGGTAAGAAAAACCCTTATTATGGTACATTTAACCTCGTTGAACGATTTGTGAAACACGTGCAAATACCCACATGAGAGCATAATGAAAGGAGGCATGAGGCAAACAACTCTGGCCGTGGTCAAACAAGCTGTTCAACGATCGGTTTGTGTATTATTCTCTCAAAAATTCTAAAAATAAATATCTACCATGCACGAAACTAAAAATAAAATAATACGCACGACCACGAGCTGAGTACCTCCCAACAACCTACCCAACAAATCGGGAGTTTCGAACTAAGAATTATTTCTTTGAGAAAAAAAAAGGATGACAACTGTGTTGTGACAAATGGTTTGTGTTTACAAGAAACTAGCATTTTCTAAAATTTATCCGTATAACAATTATTGCAATTGAATAATTTTGATTATCAAATTTTTTACTTTATTCAAAAAACCTCAGATTTAAAGATTAAAAGACTGGCTCGACAGACGTTGGGATTTATTTTTACAGCAAATTCAAATTTCTGTTTAATATTTTTAAACTTTCAAATGTTTGCAAACTTATAAATAGTCTTGCATCACAACCAACGCCACCTGTCGGAATTTGAAGCGTTATACCAAACTGAATTTTTACATTTAAATTCAAAATAGTTGATACAAAAATTATATAAAGTCAGACCCACTTATCAGGCCCAAAGCGACCTAAACGCCACCTACAGAAATGAAAAATTAAAAAAAAAAATTAAAAAAACCAGCCCAGCCGTTAATTAATTAGCCGTATCAAACAGACTGAAAGACAGACTCAAATATTGAAATTTTGGTTATATATGTAATTGTAGTATTTATTAAAAAGATTACATATTTTATTTATTTTTATCAGGCTCTTAAATTATTTTAAATTTCTCTTTTTATTATTTCTCAATGAAACTAAAAATAACTCTTAAACTATATTAAAATAATTTCACAGTTTGAGAAGTCCAGCAAGTGTTAGCATTGGATTTCGGATACACGAAGTATTTTTGTGTGGTGTGAATTATTGTTATACAATATACTCTTTCTCAGAGTTTTGTATAATGTATATTAAGAGATGGCGGAACATTTTGTTTTAATTTTAACAAAAGCACTTTTGAAAAGACTTTTTTTTTATAACTAAATGAGTGCAAGAGTAGTTATACGTTATAAAGGCTAAGTTCTCGCAGAGAGTTTTGCGTCTTGCATTGAAGGATAATGCAAAAGCTTTCTTCAATTTAAGTAAAAGAACTTGAATAGAATTGTTTACAAGATCTTGAACTGAAAAAACGTCAATCCAACTTTAAAAACTTTAATTTCAAGTTTTTTAAGTCGAAATAGAATTTTTTCATTATTTTCTTCAAAAACCTACAATATTCTTGGTATTCGTTTTTCTTAAAATACCGCTGATTTCGATGGCAATTTTTTGATGATGTTTTTTTGAAAATGTGGTAAATGAAATTGTGGATTGACTGACATTATTAAATGATCATAACTGACATTGACAAAAAGCAATGAAGTCGTGTTCGTGAAACAAAATATCAATCTTTATTCGAATAATAACTAAATACTATTTTTTCTAGTTTTAGCTTAGAAAAAGGCTGTGCTAAAGTTGAGTTTTCCTTTGACTTTCTGGGCTTTTGATAGTTTCGGTTTGTTATGAAAAGCATTTGAAAACATACTATCATATTTGATTGAGCCTTGAGACAAAACTGTTTAAAAGATATCCGAACCATTTTATTTTAAAGGTAAAAGACCGATAAACAAACGTCAAGCGAGTCTTATCAAACAGTTTATTTAATTTTTTAAATTTCAAAACTTGAACTATAAACAAATAAAATTAAGTTTTTTTTTATTGTATAGTTTATTAAGTTGGTATCTTAATTTTTAGACAATATAACATGTTTTGGAAATTTTTTTTTGTTTTTTTTTTGTTTCAGCTGTCAATTGTCCCTGACCTTGTTTTAGTTTTTAAATAAAAAAAATAAGTTTGCTTCAAAAATATAATGCAATGACTTCTATGTGCAAAGGATATATTGAACTAGGAAATACGTCATGATTTTACAAGGTTTTATTGCTATCCAAATTATATTTGATTTGTTTTAATTAGTGAATATTATTTATTTCTTTAAAATAAAAACTTCTGTATTTGTATTTAAATTTACCTTAAAAAGCATTTTAAAACAGTTGGTCTTTGTTATGATGTTCTTTATAAAGTGATCTTTTTTCAACCGAAATTAAAGCAAATGAAGGTTCTTGTTCTTGGTTGGTGAATATTTCAAAACTTTTCCACAGGCGCCAAACATATTTGAACACAATAAAAATGTGTTCACAATAGCAACCTTATGGCATCATGATTTTAGAGCTACTGGCTTGCATCGTTATAAAATAAAATCTTGCATAATAAATCAATATGACGTTCTGTTTACAATACCAAAATGAAAACCAAATATAAAGAACAAAGAACGCCAGTATTTAAGAAAACAACACAGAATATTTATATGTAGATATTTTTCAACAGTTGATCTTGTCCTTATGCCGATTGGTTTTAAGGAATAGGAGCAGATTAAGTTAGTCGTCGTATTAAAACCCTTTATGTCATAAAAGCATTTTGACATTTTGAGCACGCTTAGATCCTTTCTATATAAGCAATCCAAAAGTTTTTCATAATTTTCAAATTCAAATCGAAATTAGGGGATTCGTGGATAAAATTTATATGTATGTATTAGTATTCACTTGGGTGTACCATCGTGACATCTCGAAAATCACGCAAAGCAAAAACCTAGAACGTGGTGAATAACGTTCGATACCAAAATGCTTGAACTACAAACTAAAAAAAACATTTTATGGCAACTATGGTCGAAGTATCATCCAAATGTTGAATTGTTTCATTTCTACTAAAATTAGTTCCGAAGATCAGAATTATTCCGCTTTCCCCTGTCAGCTCCAATATCAAAAGCATTAAGTTTTAAACAACATTGTAACTTTATATAATTTTGCTGTTTGCTCGTCTATAGTCTAAAGCATGTAAAGGGAGCAGTATACCAGAATATCTGAGGATGATAAGCAACTCAAGGCACAAAAACTTGATCGCTTTCAAAACTCGATATTTTAGAAAGAAAGTAAGACAAAAGTTTATCTCAAGAATATGAGTTAAAACTACATTTAAGAATTGACCTTGATATCAAATATCACTCAGCTCAAAGCTGTTGGTTAAAGAATGTTAAAAATCTGGGAATTACGAAATTTTTAAGACAACAATATCTTTTCTTAAAAGAGTTACGAAAAGTGTAACCAAAACCTTTTTATATTTCAAACGAACAAACAACCCCATTAAAAAAATAAATAAAACTTTTACTAAGAACTCGAAGAAATTATAATACTGTCTCCAAGAACTTTGTCAAGACCTTTGGCTCACTTGGCAAGGAGAATCCAAACCGAATGATGATAATGACATAAATTTAAAAAGACACATTTTGCATATTAATTTCATTAATTTATTTGAATTTTTAATACCTTTTCTTATTGAGGTGCATCAATTATAAAATTTTAAGCAAAAAAAAAAAAAACCGTCATAAAAACAAGCACCAGATATTATGATCAAGTTTGTATGTGTAGGCAGGTTTTTATTGGGTGGAACTCAAAAGGCAATAAAGTTGTATATGAATTAACTGCTTATCCATGAGCCCCACATTTAAGCAACCATCGTAGCAGCTGTTATAGCCTTTTTAGCACAGACAAAATAAATTAACGAAAAAGCCAAAAGAAAAAAATTAAAACTAGAACTATTAAAGCTTGAGCACGAATCAAATAATGAATTAGAATCACAACCTGCACCTTGCCGAACGCCTTTTGATACAAGCACGTGATGTTTTTATATATTTTGGCATAGACCACTCCTACTACGGCAGTGACAAACTGGCAAAGCTGCAAAAGCCAGCTCAGAATCTAGGTCAAATCACATTATTACTGACGAAGCTTCGTTCGACAGTATAAAATTTTTATTATTATGTCTGGCAGTGATGCCATGCAAGATGCAACGTACTTAAGAAAATACAATTTTCAAAATATTTCGGATGCTATCGAACAGCTTATTTTGTTCTTTTCGTTTCCCAAAACAAACAAGTTTAGGGGCTGACTCCTAAATAAATGTTTGGACAATCCCAATTTACTAAAAACACTTTTCAAAGTTACTGAAAAACGCTTAATTGATAACCCTCACACATAAACACAAGGTTTTTAAAAACAACTAGCTACCTTATTCTGTTGTTGCATTGACTAAAATTGATATCGAAGAAAGAAGACACTTCATTTGTATGGAAAAATATATTTTCAACAAATGTTCAATTATTTTTATCTGAATTTTTTCAATGTTTCGAAAACGATATTGTCTTTAACTTTCTTGGGTTAAAGCTTTAACATAAAAGGCGTAAGGTAACATAAGCTTATCAAATTCCGTGTCATGGTCTGTGTTGTCAAAATATTCAGAATTCATTTCCATACTAAAATAACAGAACACTTTCAAAATTATGAAAAATATGGAGTTTTACTTAATTTTGCCCTTAATATTGGTAAAAAGTCAGTTTGAGGTTGAAATAAAAGCCGAAAGCTTTAACATAGCTTTTAAGTTTAAATGCTATCAGACCACCAAAACATTTTGTTGAAATTTATCAATCTGATTTGGTTTGGTGTTTAGTATTTTTCTGTCTACCTGTCTGTTAATACCTACAACGAACGTGAATTAATCGATATTCTTCAAATTTGCTTTTTAGACTAAAATATCAAGTCATACATTCTAAAATATAGGCTGGAAAGTTGAGTATTTGAGTAAGTATCAGTATTTTTTGAGTGTTAACAACAGAAGATCAAGAACGTGTAAATAAATTTTGAATTTGATTTCCAAAACTCTAAAACTATTGTTCGTCATTATCGATGACTTCTTAGATCGATTTACGTAGATGGTGCTTCATACTATAATTTTGATCACCAACTTTCTCTTATGCCAGATTCTTTAGGCTTAGTTGAAAAAAATTAGATCGAACTACTCAATTCTTTTACAAAATTTTGTTGAAACAATAAGTAAAGCAGTTTACGCGAAAAACTGAGTAAAAAATAAGGGAAACAAGGGAACTGTTGCTCGAAAGCCTACCGGTTAGATACTTTTTATGGATGGTGATTCTCATCGAAAGATAATAATACACCCACAAACACTATTAAAAAAAAGATTGTCGGTGTTATTTGTTTGTAGAGTACCTACATAATATATCGTTTTACACCGAGATTATATCAACCCTTTAACTAGCTTTTATCTGAAAAATAGTAGCATTATAACTTTTAATCAAATCGAACGAACTTTTTCGGCACCCTTTTAATTTGGTAGTGCTTGTCTTTCGTTGTAATGTCATACAGGGTGTTTAAGAGTATTAATGGTATAAACACTTAAGTTGGGTTCCCATTAAAAACTAAAAAAAAATTTAAGGCGTTTCCATAAATTGGATATCTTGTTTGATTCTTCAGATTTTTGGATACTCCGTTTTTTTTTTGTCCTGCTAATTTTTAAATTCCGGACCAATTTTTTCTTGAGTTTTCGCAATCAAGAAATCGTTTTGCTATTTTTCAAAAAACTTAAGAAACAAATATCCAAAAACCACTGCTTTGTTGATATAAGGGAAAAAAACGCACCTTTGTTATCGAACCAGAAACCACCCTGTATAGATAAGTATGATATATTGCGTAAGAATTCGAAGTGGTAGCTCGCCTTTAACATAACGTTTTTCAGAATATTTAATCTTATCTTAGGTATGTAATTCAGTTTTATAATTTTTTAATCCTACCTTTTTTTTCTTTCAATAAGTTAGATTTTTAAATAACACAACATTGTTTTGCATTTCCTAAAATCAAATACATACTCCAATATTGTACTGCTAAGACCCAATGAGACTCGAATTATGGCGTAGGCTGAAAATAGCATTGTGCGGCTCCCCACTACCGAGTACCCATTCCCAGTCAAAGTACCAATGTACTATAAAAGTACGTACTAAAAATATCAAACACACTGAGAACAAAAACTAAATATACTGAACTTAATCGATAGCTATACTATGCTGGGACCTGGGACTGCTATATCTCAATATTGTTTACATACAAAAGTTGCTTAGTTATTGTCAAAGACACCGGCACTTAATAATATCGTCGATTAAAAAAGGAAACAATCATCGACCACTTTCATATAGAATAGAGCCATCTACTGTTGATTAGGAAGAACTCAAACCAACATAAATATAGTACTTGATCATGGGTTTTATTTATTTGTCGCTATGATCTATTGGCGCTGCGCTGTGATTCGAATAAAGTTGGTGAATAACAGTCTTTGTATAGATCTCAACATTATACACACCACTGTAGTATTTTACCAAAAATACTAAATAATACTAAAACTAAAAGACATTGGCACCACTTTTCTGATTCATATCTCATAAAACAATACCATACATCTTTTATTTAAACACGACTTCCGTACAAATTAGCTCTCCGATTTTCTTATTTTTAAATTTCACAGTAATTTTAATTCGCAAAAAATTGTGCATAAAGTGTGGAGTGGAGCTTAAAAATTCGATGTGGATACTTAATCTGGTTATTTGAAAGGCTCCTACTTCATTCGAGTATATGTACCTATCGTATCTATAGTTAGTTTGGGTTTTGGGACTTCTTAATATACCGACCGGTTGCTTACTGTTGTCGTTGTAATCCAAAGACCAAACCAGTGGTAATGTACTTCTTCTCGCGGTTTGACGTTTTGTAATGCTCCAACATGGTATCACGGGTGACTGTCTTGTTGGTTTCGATTAAGGCCCATGGTGGACCATTTGTATTT
This sequence comes from Platycheirus albimanus, assembly GCA_916050605.2. Lineage (NCBI taxonomy): Eukaryota > Metazoa > Arthropoda > Insecta > Diptera > Syrphidae > Platycheirus > Platycheirus albimanus. The sequence goes on from OU696697.1 coordinate 155,011,916, forward strand.
GTTAAAGTTTTATCAAAAGGTTTGTAAGTGTTAAAAAAAAGAAGATAAATGTTTGTAATAAAAAAAAATAGTTCTTATTTCCTTTTTTGTTCATACCATCCGACCTGGTCTAGTGAATTTGTTTATACTTTTACTTTTGGGTGTCCGAATAGGAGTTTGTATAAGTGCACTTCGGTTCTTCGTACTAGTTTCAGTTTTTGTTAAGGTTATGTGCAGTATTTTTCCACTGTTTTTTTTTTTTTTTTTTTCTATGTGTGTTATTTTTACGGCCAGTAAAAGGTGCGTCCATTTTATCCGTTGACATTCTATTCAAACAAAAAATGCCTCTTCTTTACTGTACCTTCACGCATTTTATACTAAAAATAACTTTTAATTGGCTGTTACCTGTGACAAGGAATTATTATGATGATTCAATTCGGATGGAGGAATGCTGTTGCGGCGGCGGCGCGGTGCTCGGTTCGGCGAACCACCCATATTTTGCATTTGGGGCAAAACACAATCCGGTTTTTGTTTGAAATAAAATATCTTCAAGTCGTAAATTTGTTAATTATAAAGAAGATTGTTTAAACATGTTATTGGATTTCTTTTTTTTTTACAATTTTCATTCGAAGATGACTCTCTTGCCTCGTTGTTTTTTACCGCTTAAATTCTTTATTTGATTACACTTGTTGCAGTTGATATCTATAGTAACTTGGGACGCCGCCATATCAAAAAACAAAAAAAGGAATGAAACTGCTTCTGTCACGCTCATTTGGAGTTTTTAGCAAGAAGAAGAAGGACGGCTTCATGTTGTTGCGGGAACTATTTTAAAAGAGTTTTTTGAAAAAGCGGACTTAGAAAGTGTATTACCTTTTTGGCAGTTGTTTAACAGTCATTATTTCAAATAAAGTATATAATTGGATTAATTTTTGTAAGGAAAATTTTTAAAGACAAATAAGTGAAAAAAATGGTTTTTTTGTACCTATACATATCTTCTGGATACATGTTTTAAGTTTTAGATAAATATAATTTTATAGTTATTAATCATTTTGTTGTGTATGCTTTTGTAGCCTTCACCCGGTTGTTTTATTGTGATATGGTTTAATCTTTGTGATAAAAAGACAACATTTATAAATATTTAAATCTAAACAAATAAAACAATAAAAATGTTTATAAACAGTTCAAAATTCTTTTGGGTTTAATGGTTCATAAATTAAATTGGATGAAGGTATGTTTGTATTTTGTGTATATATTAAAAATTTTAAGTTAAGTCTTTTGGTAAAATTTGTTGACAAAATATTAAAATAAAACACATAGGTCGCACAAACTTGCTCTTTTTCGGCGAGGTCATCTTTTTTAATTATTTGAACTTCGATGGGTTTTTTTTAGTGACTTTAATAATTTAAAAAAATATATAAGAACTTTGATCTTGTGGCTATTAGACTCCGGCATGGATTCATAAATAAATATTTAAGATTTAACAATTAACAAGCCTTTAGAGCAACATTCGAAGCACTTTTGAAACTCGAAATTTACATTTATACAGTAGCCCTAAGGTACTTTTATTTAATCGGCGTTGCATCTATCGAAAGAATACATTTTCGTTCTAAAATCTTTAAGAAATCTGTGCTTTTGGCTAGGTCAAATGAAATTTAGTCGTTGATCTGTGTGAAATTCGATAAAATTGAATAGTTTCTAAAGGCTATTCATCCTAGCTACTCCATTATAGGAGTTCATCAAAATTATCTCAACTTGTCTCACTTTAAACGTCGTCTTGTGTAAATTTTGACAACCCTATTGTATACCTGTTTTTTTTTTTTTAATTACATTTTGAAAATACCTTTCTTTATATAGTTTTAACAGTATAAAATTATTTATGTCAGAACAATGTGAAAGTGTTTAAAACGGGCTGCAGCCAAATGGCTTATTTCATTTGTAAAACCACCATGTTTTATACCTGATTCTTCCGCAGGTATGGATTTACTTGTCAGGTTTTATTTATGGAATTGAATCGTTCTGTCATTGAAAAACTAACAAGCATGCATATATCTTAGATTTACAAACATGATAGATACAAAATTGAAAATAGAACAGCAAAATTGTTGCAATTATTTGCCTTTATTATTGCTGTAAATGTTCATTCAACTTTTGTCTATTTAATATCTTGATCCTATTTTTGAATCGCCGAGCCGCGCCCCGATGGGGTCAACATACTTCAAATCAATAAGTTAGTATCTTTAAGAATAACTACCTTTCATTAAGGACCCAAGCTGTGAAAGCAACAAATATTGTTTTTAAGGCATTTATCGAATAATTTAATATTAAGTAAGCGTACAAATTTTGAATTTCATTAAAAGAAACATGTTTTTGAAACTATAAACTTTTTAAATTAATTGTGATTTGAATGGATTTTATTCTTTTAAGTACAGATATCTATAAATGTACATACATATATACAATACAATATTTATTTTTCAGGTTTCTGGAATATTCAACCATGACAGACCAAGATTTGTAACTAAACTTAGTTTGACAAAAACGATGCCAGTATTTTTGTAATAATTTGTATAAATAATAGTCGATACACAATAGATATACATATATTTGTTAATAAACTAAAGGTAGGTACATATATTAAAATCTTATAAACAAAGAAATATTTATAAAATACTTTAATGTTTTGCTATTTCCAGGCATCTAATTCGGTTAAGTTCACAAAACATTTGTTCAATCAATCCACAACTCGAAGTGCCGTCTCAATTGGGAGAGGTAAATATTTGTACGTAATTGCTTTTTTTTTTTTTTTTTCTTAAGATTTTTATTATAGTGCGTCAAATAAAATCTGCGGTAGCATTAATTTGTAGTTATTGATTACATTTCATCAGTCTATGATAATATCTCAAGCTGAACAGGAGTGAAGAAGCATACAAGTCAAAATTAAGGATATCATTTAACAAGATAGTGAATAATAAAATGGTTACCAATCGCAGATTCAACGAAAAAGGTACTTTAATAAAAATTATAGCCTTATTATTAAATGCGGTTTTATATAATATATAATTTATTTATTGACGTGAAGTACATTTAAAATTCTTAATAGTTTAAATACTGCCTCAATTAAAGAGTTACGAGTTTTTGGAAAAAGGACTCTTTCGAATCACGTTGTGAACGTTTTGTGTAAAAGTGCTCAACAAACTGTTTTTTTTTTGTCTCATAAATTTTTTTCACGAAAGGTAGGCAGAACTGAGTTTTGGGTCAATTGCATCCCGTTTGCCAGTTGTGAATCTGATATTCTTGTTAAAACAAAAACGGAAAATAATAAATAAAGAAAGTTTTTCGGAATTCTGCGTTTTTTGTTTAAAGGAATATTTATTGTTATAAGATAAAATATTTTACGTTGACCACAAAGGGTTCCACTTTTACGAAGGTCGGTTGAAAGAAATAATAAATATTTCTTTAAACAAAAACGCGGTGAGTTCTGAAAATGAAAATGGTGCCTAATGTGGGGTCTTTACTCAGATTTCCATCAGTTGACTTGGGATTCCTTGTTAAGTTTATTGACTTGGAGCGAAATTTAAAGGAGGCCGCAGATACTTTCAATTTGATTTCTGAATCGAATATCTCAACATTGTTATCTTTGCGTGTGACGAAATTTTGTTTGATTAAGAATATTCCTTACTGACATTTAACAGGTTTTATTTCCCGATTTTTTGTTTTTGACAGTGGCGTAGTGAGTGGGGAGACAAGGGGGCTCAGGCCCCGGGCGGCAATTCGGAGCCGAATTGTTTTTTTTTTTTAAACATATATAAAATGTACAAACGGATTCTTTTTCAGTGCTGGACTGGCACCCTTTATAATGTCGCACAAACTTGCTCTTATATGGGATAGTGGTCTTGGAGACATTGAAAACAAATTAGCAGGAAAAAATCATGAAATTTTATTAATCACTTAAGAATCACTATTTAAAACGTTTTTTTTTTTGGAAAATCAAAGAAGCCATCTGATTTCTTTTAGTGTTTTAAATATTTAGCAATTTTTTTTTTAATTTTTTTTACCAATTTTCTTTAAAAAAAGGTTTTTTTTTAAACTTTTTCAAAACATATTCCTTTTTTTTAAGAATCCGAAATTCAAGAACTTTGTAGGTTTTATCAGAAAAATAAAATTTTAAAAAATTGATCATACAGTTTTTCGAAATAACCAAAACAAATATTTTTAACTCAAGAAATTTTTTTTTTTTTTTGAAAATTTTAAGAAGCAACATTATTTTGTTAAAAAAATAATTTTATAAAAATTTAATCGAAATCCGCCAAGTGGCTTGCGAAAAAATCTGATTTGAAAAAAAAAAACCGGTTTTCTGGGAGTGGGAAGCTCCATTATTTTATAAGACTTTTCCTAAAAAATCTACGAGTATTTCAACCAAAACATATAAAGTTTACCCAACAATTTTCGAAGGCTTTGATAGAGGAAAATGTGTTTTGCAATAAAAATCATGTGGCAGGTACTGTTAGCTTTAGATCTAGAATACTAAGGAGAAGTTTATATAATATTTTATCGAGCAACTAAATTGGTTTAAGCTTTTAGAGAAAATTTTAAATTTGTGGCTTCATTTTTGCTTCACTTGGTAGAAGGTAATAGGAACAACAGTTTACAAAATTTTTAAGAGAAATTTTACCAAGTTTATTGAGATACGTGTGTATGTATGTATAGGTATAACTGGTTGGAACCATAGACAAATTTTTTTTTATATATTTTGTACACACACTAAATACTAGGGGCGGCAAAAATTAGATCTGTCCCGGGCCTAACCCACGCTACGCCACTGGTTCTTGAATGCAAATTTGAAATTAGACAAATAAATATAATTAAATTACATTCTTCATTTAACTTTCTTAAATCCTTTATTTCAAAACTAAGCAATGTGTAACAAAATGATGCCATAAGTACTTTCTTTACATAATGAACGATTAATTAATAAATTTTATTCCATTTTTGTTAAATTGATTCTTAGATCACATCCTTTCAATGAGACAGTTCAACGATATGTACCAATATTGTGTTTGAAAACTAGAAATGCAATGAAAACTGTTTTTCTACGAATTTTTTTTTCTTTGCTCTACAAATCTGCATACGGGATTTTTTTTAAACTTATTTATCAACTAAACAAATTTGATTTGCCGGGTTTTGACAATAATGTTGGTACATATTTATATTCCAAATTGGAGTCTATTGTTTAAACAAATGCAACAAAAAATTACCAATCGGAAGCAAACAAATCTGAAATTTTTTGGATCGAATTTCCGTGAATTAACTTTTTAATCAAGGTTTTCCTTTTCCGTTCACCGATCCGTATTATGTATTTCAGAAAAAAAATTGTGTTTGAACTAAAAGTGTTCCAGATAAAAATTTCCCATCAGAAGCTAGATTATATATCTCAATGACATTTTCAAGTGATAATTGCTTGGAGAGTTTTATTAAGTGACCTAATTTAATATTGCACTTGAATAAATAAAAAAAATATATTTCTGAGTGCTAGCATTAATATGCAAATAGAACCCGCCATTTCCGTTATCAATAAAATACAATGCACTTGAATCAACTCCAGTCAGGAATATTTAGGATTGAATTAGAATTAGAACAGACCAAACAAAAACAATAAAAAATAGACTTCTTTCAGACGGTTCCTGAGACGAAAGCGTAACCAATTTTTGATGAAAACAAATAAAATTTGAAACCTACTCGTAGTTACTTCCCAGTCAGGAACCTAAACCATTAAAAGCTACAGCGACAGCTTAAATGAAATAAAATTAAGTCCACGACTAGGTCGCACAAACTTGTTCTAATGTATGAAAGCGGTCTTAGGGCTTGAGATTTTGAAAAAAAGAGCAGGGAAAAATGTGTATGAAATTTTACTAAAACTCTAAAAATCACTAGTTAAAACGTTTTTTGGAAAAAATGAAGTAAGCCATGAGATTTTTCATACTGTTTTGAATTTTAAGAATTTTTTTTTTTTCAAATTCCTTCCACCAGTTTTTTCAAAAACATATTTCTAAATTTGTTTGAGAATGCGAATTTCAAGAATTTTATAGTTCTTATCTGAAAAGTAAAATTGAAAAACTTGATCGAACCTTTTTTGACACACATAGGTAACCAACAATTAAAAAAAAATTTACTTTTTTCAAAACCTCAAAAAAAAACTTTTTTTTTAAATTTGAAGAAATAACATTAAAAAATTTATCGCATCCTGTCAAATGACTTACGAGATATTCTGATTTGAAAAAATCGGTACCGTTATGAGACTTTTCCTAAAAAATCTTTTTTAACCAAAATAAAAAGTTTTATTAAAATCGTTGAAGCCATTTTTGAGATAAATTGATTGTTTCAATAAAATTCACATGGCAGGTACCATTAGTTTTAAAGATAGAATGCTAATTCCAAAAACCCCTCTTTAGGACGTCATAATATTACTGTGTACTAAAATTGAACAAATCGGTTGAGCCGTTTAAACTGAAGTAACTATAAACAGTAATGTCATATTTGATTGTCAAAAAAAATGTTTGTTTTAAGAACGCATAACTTGCCTTATAACTAGGTATAGTGCCTATAATCGCAAGTAAAAATCTTGAATTATTCTGTTTCTAGTTTCGTAGAAGATATTTTTGGGCGTTGTCTAACGGAAAGTTACGAGAATAGCATCTAGCATTTTCGTTATCTCCGCCACTTTACAATCAAATCAGCCACTTCTATTTAAATGCTAGCTCTATGAGGATATATATGTAAATTTGGCCTTGGATTCTCTGGGACAAACTTTTGAAAAGACGCATGAGTCACATCTTGTGTGAAATATTTCTACAGGGTGGATTAGATGACTCTTAAAACTTCGAGTCGGTATTTAAATTATTTTATGGCAAGAGAAAATATTGGTGATGAATAATTAAATAGACACATAAATATAGAAAATAATGCATTTTTGAACATATTCCGACTTGTCTATCAGAGGTGTGAAATATAACTACAGGGTGGTTTGCACAAGATGCGATTAACGCATACAACTGCGAAACTTACCTGTCATTACAATAAATGAAAGCCCTGCATGGTATTCGATCGTTCTGTCAACATTTTCGGTTGTTCCAATGATTGTTATGGCGATCGGCATTGGGTTATATATTGATGGTGGACGCATTCTTATAGTATTAATTTAAGCAACATTTCATTTAAATGCCTTTTTACTCAAATACTATTTTTTGATAAAATTAATTCTTCTTTATATTATTTATGATAGTATGATAGACACTAAGCCAATCACTGTTAAATTAATTATTTTCTGAGAGAACATAGATTTGATCAGAATAAGTTTCTTAACTCCCAACCAACAAACAAACACTTTGTCATTACCCACCCTACCCTCATTTGGGTTCATCAAAAAACAATGCGAAATTAAATTCAATGACAACTTCATATTTGTTTAAAATATTATTGAAGCGCCAGCAAAAAGTTACGTATAGTAGGTAGGAACGTAGTTTGAAACTTCAGATTACTACGCCGCCGCCGCGCCGATTGCGTCGTATTGATATTTCTAAATCTGTCGAAAATCTACAAAGGCTCTGGGAAACATATGGCAGTCAGATGAATCACACTACAACATCAAAATAGCTTTTTGTTTTCATTTGTCACAATTGTAGGTACATATGCATAATATATTTATTTTAGCTGTTCACTTCCATTGAACTCCATTTTTACGAACTTTAGTGATTATTCTTTACTCCAAACTTTGGATTGCAACAACATTTCCAAGTTATAAATTCGTCTAGCTGTAAATTTGTTTAAGCACATAAGTTCTCAAGGCAAGACAACAGAAAACAAATTTTGATTTGTAAAAACTTTACCAAGCTAAAAATCGTTAAGCAACAACTGCTCAAAACGGCCTCTAACTTTTTGATAAAACTTATTATTAATAACTAGCTGACCCTCTCAGCGTTACTCGGTCATACTAGGAATAATTTTGTCATCCGATAAAATTCATCGACTTTCTGTTTCCAAAAGCATTGTCCCATTCTTTAAAGTACTTTAAGTAAATGAAATTCGGTTTTATCTCATCAAAGTTGGCTTTTCTGCACTTCTTAATAATTTTATGTAATTGCTTTAAAATGAAACCATAACTATAAATAATATTTTCCATTCCAGAACCAGCTTTTGGAATACGTCATCTTCAATGTGCACTCATATTTTTCGGACAGGCAGTTGCCTATATGTTGCGTGTGAACATGTCCGTTGCTATAGTTGCAATGACAGATAAGTCCACAAATTCTGAATTTGATGTAAGTAATAATCAACTTCGACTAACTTAACTATACGAACAATCTAATTCAATTTCATCTTTAGGTATTCGAATGGTCAGAGAAAACAAAATCGCTTATCCTCAGTAGTTTCTTCTGGGGTTATGTTATAACACAAGTTCCAGCTGGACAACTAGCTCAGAAATACGGCGCCAAGCTGGTTCTCTTCTGGGGAATAACCACTTGTTCAGTTCTTACGATTCTTACACCAGTATGCGCACGATTCGGTGGATCACCGTTAGTATGTACATTGCGTGTTATACAAGGCCTTTGTCAAGGCTGTCTTCTGCCCTCAACCCACAACCTCATATCGAAATGGGCTCCAATATCAGAACGTGGAAGACTAGGAACAATAAGCTACTCAGGTGGGCAGTTTGGGACAGCACTAATGCTATGTATTAGCGGAGAACTTGCAGCATCAGTAATGGGCTGGCCAAGTACATTTTATTTTCCCGGTGGAGTTGGAATAATTTGGGCAATATTATGGTACTTCTTTTCGTCGAGCTCTCCAGCCGATTGTCATCTTATTTCGGAAGAAGAGAAGTTGTACATTGAAATGCTACCTGCTAACGGGGAGCCAAATAAAACGGTTGAAGAGAAAAAACCTAAACTGGTAACACCATGGAAGGAAATTTGGACATCAGGACCTTTCTATGTGCTGCTGTTTGTGCATTGTGCCAATAATTGGGGTTTCTGGACTTTGCTAATTGAAATCCCAACATACTTGAAGAATGTCATTGGAATGGACATTAAAAACAGCGCCTTACTATCATCACTACCATATTGGGTCATGTTTTTGTTAAGCTACTGTTTCCTCTTCCTTTCGGAAATATTGGACAAGAAAAAGGGTAGGGATCTAGCTTTTAGCAGGAAATTTTTCAACTCAATGGGACATTGGGTACAGATGCTTGGACTTATTGGTCTCGGTTATGTTGATGGAAGCAGTCCAAAAATAGCTGTTGCTCTTCTCACATTGACAGTCGGAATGAATGCATCTTGCTATCTGGGCTTCCTTATCAATCACATTGATTTGTCACCTAACTTTGCTGGCACTCTGATGGGCATTACAAACGGAATAGCAAATATAATGAGCATTTTTGCTCCCTTAACTGTTGGGGTCATTGTTAACGATGAGGTTAGTAGTAAATATTATTTTATTATATAACTTTAAATTTAACTTGATATTTTTGTTTGAATTCACAGAAAGACCCAACTCAATGGAGGATCATATTCTTTATAGCAGCTGCTTTCTTCTTTGTCGGGAACCTTATGTTTGTTTTATTCGGGAAATGTGAAACTCAACCTTGGAACGAACCCAAAGTCGAGGAGAATAAAAACAAATTAAACGGTCACAATACAGTCAATAACGTAGAAGCACAGCAGTGAGGCTGGAAACGTTTAAATTTAACTATTTTAAGTTAACGTTACGTACTCAACTGCAAAAAAAAGTGTGATCTAGTCATAAGTAGCTATACATTTAGGATTTATACTTATTAACGAAATCATTCTTAGTCCATTATAATATTAACAAATTACAACCATTCGATAAAAAAAAACAGTAAATTATTTTTACATAATAGTAGAAACGAGTTCTTAATTCTAATAAAAGTATTGCCATACGCCTTCAATTACTTAAATTAATTTTATAGTATTTAATTTAGCTTAATATAAAGTTAGACATTAAGTCATTATACAATAATTATGCGATAGAGTTAATTTTGTTAGTTAGAAAAAGGAATTATTTATAGAATTATATTCCGTTGCTCCTATTTGAGCATTATAGTCGTTAATAAGTCAATTATTTATATAAGGTTAATTCATAAGATAGTAGTAAATAAGTCTTAAATGTGTTTTGAACTTTATTATTAAAATCAGTTATCTATAAGACCCACTCAAAAAAGACTAGATATGGAATTTTTTGTTTAAAAATTCATAAGCGGGAACATGCATATAATAAGTTAAGTCCAGTTTTCGAGTTTATAATTAAATATTTAAATATTTAGAAAATTGTTTCGAACGGAAATAAAATAAATTATAGTATCTCCTAGTTTAAGAAAAAAAAACGTGTGGTTTCATTTTTAAAAAAACTTTTGCCAACTTAAAAAAATTAAACACTCAGGTTCAGCGGAAAACTGCGACCAAAAGAGCTGGACTCAGGTCACATGAAAATTTTTGAATGGCATCGTTTTGTATTGAAAGTGAAGAGAGAACTACTTTTCTGATAAAAAGATGTCATGAGACATTTTAATTTTAAATTAATTTAATCCGGTGGCGTTTACATCATTTTTGTATTTTGAACTTTGTTTTGATTTCTTCTTTCGGTCTGCAGATAGATGTTTTAACTGGGATGTTTTTGTGTCAGCTTCTCGTAGGGTTGTTGAGCTCTGTGTTGTTCTTGGTCTTCTAATCGGGGCGGCGAGTTATCAGGATTCCATTCCCAGCTTCCTACATGGATGACCAATCCAGTCCCATTTTCACTTCTTTATAATCAAGTCCAGAAGGAACTAACCCTTTTTCTTGATTTTCGTTGATATTTTTCGTTTAATAAACATAATTGGTGGTCAACGAATATCTATAATGTAGGATACAGACAGCAGTTTACAAAAACCTTTGCCAACCTTTTCGGTTCGGTGGTTTCGCAAGCATGGATTTTACGTTTCATAACAAGTTGGAGACGCAGATTTCTGAAAAACAGTCTTAAAAAATTCTGCTTGTTTTTTACCACCATCAGGTGAGCTAATGAAAATGTTCGATTGTATTATACGAAAATATGTCGAACGGTTTGTATGATTTATTTGTGTCCTTGGGCGTTTATTCTATAAGACAACATTCTGATATTCCACCCACGTGAAGTGATTGACAAATTCAAATGAAAACATATTTCTTCATTTCGTTTTTGTAATTCGTTTCTTACCTAAAGTTTAAAAGTTTGAAGAGAATGGTGAACGTTCATATAATAAGAAAAATATATTGATTTTACAAACAAAACACTAAATTATTAAAAATTATTTCACTCCATATTTTCTTTGATGGTTTATTAAAATTATGAGTTTTAATGTAAACTTGAAAGTTTCACATCTGCCGGGCGGGCATCCCGTGACGGCTAGTTTTTTTTTATTTCGTTTTATCCCGGCTTAAACTGGTACCTTTCAAGTAGCGGTTTTTTCATTTTGGATTTACTCGAAAACGGCTCTAACGATTTTGATTAAACTCAAAATTTAACTTACCTAAGATATTTCTAACAAAACTGCGTTTTTTGTTTATGGCTTAAATGGTAGTAACGAAAATCAGCAACCATAAGTTCGCAACGGCTTGATTGAATTGCTTCAAACTTTGTTTGGCATAGTTTTTTATAGTTTTCTATAGGATGTCATTGCAATTTTTTCAGTGAAGTCTTTCCAATCGGTAACTGCGATACAACGAGCCATTGAGTTTTAGCCAATTTCTTTTTTTTTCTAATTTGCTTTAAAATGGCTCTAACGATTTTAATTAAAGTTTGTGTGTAATATTGTTTAAGTGTTCTTAAAAGAACTGCATTTTTAGTTTTTGGCTACAAATGATAATAACGGAAATTGGTTTTAGCAGTTTTATTAATTTGGCCTTAAGTAGAAATTTATATAATTTATAGAACCTAAAAGATGACATCTAAATTTTAAATATTAAAAGTTTCTTAACGTTACCTCCCGTATATCGGATTTTCCAGTTTTAGATAAAAAAATTAAATTTTTCAAAAATGAGTACCTATAGTAAGTTGTTATTGCTCGAAAAGTTTGTTATCATCTATTGCACCCACAGAGCAAGTACGTGCGACCTAGTCGTGCAAAATATTCAAACATACATCTCTTTTCGGAAAATACAATCAGCCAAAACAATTTTCCCATATTTATATCGGTATCATAATATACTTTCCAGGATGACGAAATTTTCAAAGACAATAAGGAATCTTAAGTGATCGTATGTTGCAGTTGTGGACAATAAACAGCCTTTTATCATATATTTTAATGTTTCTTGGATTCTAAAACACTCTATTAAAAACACGGCATGCTAAAATGTAACTCGACCTCTTTCAGGATTAGCAGTTTTCCTAAATGTGGCTCTCAGTTTTTACAAACACTTTTCTTTTTAAAACAGTAATGCACAGTTAAATGCATTAAGAACTAAAGGAAAATTTATTGATCGAGTCAACTGTGAAATTTTTTATACAGATATAGAAACATTTGAAAATTTAATAAATTGCTTCGAATATAAGGACTGGCATTCGTTTTGAAAAAAAATATAAGAAATGCAGACGATGGCTATTGAACAAAATGATTTCTACAGTCGAACACTGCTCTGCATATTTTAACGATAAGTTTTGCTAAGTTGCAGAATGAAGCGGCGAACATAAAAATAAATCACAATGTCAGTGCAATTAAATTGTAAGGTTTGGTAGTCGATGCACATTTATCAGAAAATTTTGAATGCCTCGATCAATTTCTTTTAACCGGCAACTACTGTATAACCATTCCCTTTGTATATAAAAAAAAAAACATTTTAAGTATCGCAATGGTGCGTTAATTATTTTACGAAGAAAGTTTTCTTCTAATTTCATAACGTTCATAAAATTACACCAAACTTCGATAATACAGCACCTTTTCTGAAGGATCTTTATCGACAATGATTGATTCTTTACTCACAAATGTGACCAGGATACGATACAAAAATAAATAGATCTTACATTTTCGGCAGAGGGTCTACCTGGCTGAGCCGAATTATATATCGATATCAGACTGCCTTTTTTCAAAAAAAAAAAAAGGCAAACAAAAATAATTTTTTCTTATGGGACAACTATGTGTTGTACATCAAGTGCAACGTTTCGTATTACAAATGAAAGATCACAAGTATCCCATTATTTTATGTTTCCAAAGAGCAAATCGAGGTATCCGTATAATGGAAGATATACAACATAGTACCTGCGTACACTTTCCCTCATATCCCAATAATTGTTTGTTAGTGGAAATAAGATACAAAATGCGAACCGCACCTCTTTGCTTCGCACATGTGATGCATTTCTCAATGGTTTTTTTTTATCCATTTTTTTTTTTTTTTTTTTACAAAATTTTCACGAACCTTTCTGAATATCTGAATCTGGTTTTTCATAATAAAATGCAGCTGTTGATTCGAGGTAAAAATCAGTTAGTGCAAGACATGAAAAGTGTTCAGATCTAAGTGTTCAGCAGTGCAATGTATGTCTTTAATCAAAAAAGAAAAGAGTGAGACAAAAAAGTGAAATTCAACATGGAACATGACACGCAACAAAAAGTTATTTGAAAATTCATTCCTCAAGTGTTATAAGTTGATAAATTTCAAAGATACTCGCACAACAAATCTAGACCGTTGACATGATTATAACACCCCCATCATCTACTTCAAAAACGAGTGAGTAGTCTTTAATTGGATACATTTATAGCAAACACAACAACAACAAAACACAAACACCCCCTACCCTGACCCACTTAAATGTAAATTTATCTTTGTAACCTTTTTCCCTTGAAACAAAGCAACTATTTTTATGGAAAACTTTAACAAGGTCTATAAATATTTTGTTTTTGTCAAACTAACTTAAAAAAAAAAACCTATTTGTTTTAACACTCCGAAAAGCGATAAGCACAGCAGATACGAGTACAGTGATACAGTGTAAAGGAAAAGTTAGTTATAAATGATAATGATATACTTTCAATTGGAAGAGGGCTTTATTTGACAATAATCAATCAAAATTAATTGAAGTTATCACTTCTGGTGTTAATTTGATTGCAAATAATTGTATTTTATGCCAGATGGCTATTTTTGGTATCATAGTTATAGATAGGTACTGAAAGTTATTGATTTCGATCAGATTAGTTTTCCAATCATTCAACCTTGAAATCAACGTGGAAAACCGAATAACTATCGTATTTCTTAGAATCCAATCTTTGTCTGTTTGCAATTGAGGCAACCGGTTACTTGGAAGTTATCATGGTTTGGAATCGTATTTGGCTAACGCAACGTGGTTCTTTGAACTGATATATAGAGCTGCAAAGTTAGTTTGTTTTCACTTCACTTTATGAAAGGAGGAAGATACCGGTACTAGATTAACAAATACATATATCTTAATCAATCTTTCTTTCAATTTATTGATTAATAAACAGCAAAATTGTTGTTACATATTTTTTATACTTAAGCTCTCTTCACATAATGTGTAATACTTTTATACGATGACTCAGTTGATTGGTAAAATAATAACTTGATGTAAGGTATAAGACATAGATACTATAAAATATTGAAACAGAGGCATTGAAGCATCAAATTACACGGCTTTGGGTGGTTAAGCAACTATGTGCTAATTTATTCTTTAAGCTATCAAACTCATATTTATTGCTTGTTTCAATAATAAATCAAAGGAATTCTCAGACTCAATAAGGAAATCTTGATTTACCTTTATCAACACTCCACAGAATTCTAATTGAAAAGGATTAAATCTAGCAACAATTCCATCACTGAAAGTTGGTTACTTTATTGGATTTGATGGTATTAAGCTCGATTTTAGCTTCTCCACTTCAATTTATTTTTTAAGTTGTTCCTAAAGTTTTGCAAATTTCCCCGTGTTTGGAAAAAATCATTCATTACATTACTAATTATAACTATGTACTAATTTTACATGTTATTTTGAACAGCTTTTTTTAAAGTATTTATAACATTTTAAGACAAAATGTGTTCCTGCTCTCAATAAACTCAAAGCCTTGTGTTTCCTTGTAGGATTTATCGCTTCGATCTTTATAAAGGGTGTTTTTCTTAGAGGTACCTATATAACTTTGAAATGGAATAGAACAAAGATGATTTTTTTTTAAATTGACATGGAATTTACTTTATTCCAAAGATAAGTCTGGAAGTAAAATTTTCGATGACTTTCCAACATTTATTGGTCAATCGTTTGTGGCACGAGCTGTGTGACATATTGCGCCTTCTTGTTGAAACCACAGCTCCTGCACATCTTGGTTGTTCAATTGATGAACGGAAAAGTCAGTAATAGTGGCTCTTTAGCGGTCACCATTGACTGTAACGTTCTGGCCAGCATCGTTTTGAAGGAAGTACGGACCAATTACTCCACCAACCCATAAACCATATCAAACAGTCAGTTTTCGTGGATGTAACGTTGTCTCAATAACATACACTTAAGGATTATCATCACTCCAAATATGGCAGTTTTGTTTATTGACGTATCCATTCAAACAAAAGTGAGTTTCATCGCTAAACGAAATACGCTTATGAAAATTGGGATACGTATTTCGAACAGAACCATGATTTTCAAAATAAATTTGCATAATTTGGAAGGGTTTTTCATACGCCAGTCTATTCATGTTGAAATGCCAAACCAAACTAAAAATAAATCACTTGATAGCTGACTAAATGCCCGCCAGTTAAAATTGTGTTGCCAACTTAAAGTTCTATACCTCTAAAAAAAAAAAACACCTGTTATATATTTTTTTTTATTATACCATAAATAGTTTAGTTCAAATATGCATGTTCTCATAATTTTACACAAACATCAGGAGTACCCCAAGGCAGACATCATTTTGTTATGGTCGCTATCAATGACGTTACATCTTGCATACGCTCCACATTTCGTTTTTAGTTCTTAACATATTATATGAGTTCACTTTGGATTAGATTTTGGTTTACACTGAACAGCATATCAATTTTAATTTTTTTAATTTTATTAAAACAACTAATGCTATGTTAAGATTTCTTAAAAAAAAATAAAAAATGTACTTCCAACTTAAGTTTTACTAAACTGCCTTCTTCATCTTCATCAAGAATACGCATCAAAATTTATGGTTTCCTTTTAATGAAGTTCAAAAGTCTTAAATAGACGCAATTCAGCGTGACTTTAGTTTGTATATATGCTTTGAAATGTATCGCTTCTGGGAAGCTTGCTTTTATTTATTATCTGACTCATTATTTAAACATATTTATTTATTTGTGTGAATCAATTAAGATAGGTATAGTCTTGTGTCTTAACCAGCGCTTGTTCATTTAATTGTTAGCGCCACGCTCGCTAAATATTTGAACTGTTGCTATTAACTTAAATGCGAAATTAACTTTTCTGAAATGCATTTATAAACATAATAAAGTACCTAATTTGTGTATATTTATATATAAGCCCCTGATAACAATCTGTCTTGAAGTTTTTTTCTGAAATACCCTAATATTTGTTGTCATTTCGTTGGCATGAAATACGGACACAATTCAATTTTCCATTCCTTGCGACTATCCTAATTTGTTATCAAATTGACGTCATCTTGCGATCTAGATAATCCTAGATAAGGTACATGCGACTAGGCACACTCATGACGCAATATTCATCCTAATAAATAGTAAAAACATATTTGCAATGTTACACCAGTGATATAAATTTCAACTTGATTTGAATAAAACACAAATTAAATATTAGATAAAATCTTAGATCAGAAAATAAACAAAAATCTCTTACACCTACCTACTCATCTTAAATATATCGCACGGCGCGTTTGTTTATATTTATTTTGTGACAAATTTTGATGATGTGTATGATGTGAGGTGTGTGCATAGATGCTTCATAGCTGCGTTTAAATGAAAGAATTAGTGGCAATGATTATAATATACATTTTATTGCCACAAAAAAGTTCCTGCTGCTGAAAATAACTTTTTCACATCTTTCTTGTTCTCTTACTTTGAAAAGAAAAAAAATTTACATATCCCCCGCAGCTGACTGCAACTTGCCTATTCACACTTTTCGAAAGACTTGAGGTATTGTATATTTTTGTATTTCTGTGTATTTTTTTTTTTTTTTTTTTTTTAAGAAACAGAACTTAAGTACATATTATAGTAGAGGCTATGACATTGAAGTTCGATGCATTTGTGTATCGGACGCCAATGCATATTCTCAGGGATATCAAACATTTTGTTCCGTAAACATAATCATGCATATTTAATTATTTCTCTGAATTGTACATTTTATCCTCGAGATTTTAATTTAATTTTAATCCTAGGTCTGACAGATCTTAATTAGAAAGTTGAATGGCAGTTCTCCAAGTTTTATGTCAATCGAGGGTTTAGTATCTGAACCCAGAATTCCCATTAAATCTATTGTAAAACGGTAGGTTTGGTAAAAACTAGAGTCTATATATCGTTTGGAAGTATAAATTAATGATTACAAGAAGTCTAATGGAAAATTACAGAACCATTTATCTGTAATTATTGTTATTGACAGAGACTTCTGTTCTTTAAGAGCATAACAGACTTTCTTACATTGATAACAAGTACCTCAATCCTCAACACATTTAATATGTGATCGATTTGTTTTTATTTACTTTGATTTATATTTTTAAACCAAAACAAACTGATAAATGAAGACAACAATGCACAAATAGTATTTCTGAAAAAAAAACTGAACTTATTCTCTCACCAATGACAATATGATTACTCACACCATGAGTGTGTGACTTTTGGGAGCGAAAAATATAAGATCTTTTTTTTTTAAGAAAATTTATAATAAAAATAGTAAATAAATAAAATACCCTATATAGCATTTTTGCATTTATTTATGAAATATGTTAACGGTTACTTTAACAAAACTTATTCTAGTTGATTTTTTAAATTATAAAAAATATTTATAGTTTAACAGAGCAAAACTGTGAAGTTTTATTGCAATTGGTTTAGCTTTTCAAGAGAAAAGCTTTCTTAAGACTTTTGTAAGAAAAAGTTTTCAAAAACTTTATAATAATTATTAGATTCATTTTCTAGAAGGAGTTTTCGTAAGTACAAGGCCTTGCAAACAATGTGATTCAAAACGTGTTTTTACATAATGCTATAGCTTCATATTTTATTCACAAGAAATTAAAGTTACATGATAGCAGATGAAATGGTTTACTTTGAACAAATCGTATAAAAATATTAAAAATATTTATTTCAAAGTAAAGAAAAATCAAATCGAATCGAAAAATCGTGAATGTGATTGACAACGTTCAGCATAAAGTTAGTGGATCCTAGTTAGGGTACATGGTACTTCTTTCAAAATTGTTGAAAGGATACTCAATCCGATAACTTGAAAATTTAAATATTTAAAAAAGAAATCATCGCCTATTTTAACGGTGGAAAATCGTTGATTGTAGATATTCTTGATGTTTTTATGTATCAGTGCGAAATGTAACTGACCATCAGAATGATATAATGAGATTTTTCTTCAATCCTTTAAATTTTCATTGACGTTGAGTTATAATTTGGAATTAAATATTAACCCTATAACTCTGATTAATTGTTTACTATATAATGCTTCTATTTTTCTTTAGAGACTCGATACAAAAAATCGTCTATAACTTGCGACTTGTCCCTTTACTCTTAGGCATTTATATGTTTGTTAAATATATTCATTCCTTCTGGAATAAGGCTCGGTTATTTGATGACTTCACTCAAATCAAGTAATTTCAACTGTGTACCGTTTTCAATCAATTTTCTGAAATAAAAAAAAAACATATAGCAAGCCGTTGGTCTTAGGGCTCAAATTGTTTTGGTGAAATCGTATTAATAGCAAAACCTCTATGTTAATGCCCAAATGATCTGCTCAAAAAATGTTCCACAGTTGATAATGATTGAACTTTCATTTGAATCTTACTATTTTTCAACAATACGCTATCCTTATAATGTAAGGTTGAAAAACAATATAAACAAAAAGTTACTGTGTTTTTATTTCGTTTTCATTGTAAAGTCAATTAACTCGATTATGCGTTCCTCCACTGAGAAACCCACCTCTCCAACTATGCATTATTATCATTATTCCGTATCATTAAAAACTGCATTCCAAAGTACCTACACATTACACTTGACTATAATCGTAGGTACTACAGGCAGAGCATAATCTAAGTGCGTGTTAAGAGAAGATACTTTTTTCGAAATAAATTGTTCTTCTCTCTTTTACTCCATTCTGAGTAGAGCAGAAATGTTTATCGCAATCGCAACAGGTCTATCTTTACTTCTACCTACCTCTTACGTTTTACGAACCTCTTTTCGTCAACAATATTAATCGGAACATTGACAGAGCCCGGCTATCTAACCTACATGTTGCAGATAGTCCCTACTTTAATGCTTATCAGACTTTTTTCCATTTACCGGGTATTTCAGAATATATTCATTGGGCTTGCAACCAGTTTTTGATCAAGAAAAAAGTAGGTATCCATACACTACATGCACACACAATCGATTTAATCAATACACCAACCAATTGATTGAAAAAGATACATACAACAGAAAAGATACAGAGGCTTAGACTCAAAGGTTGACTGACACTCTATTGAGACAGTACGAATATCTTATACTTATACGTGAAGTATCGTTTTTGCTCAGATTCTTGGAATTGGAATAAAAGAAACTGAAAACAATTCTTACATAAAATGTTTCATAAAAATAATCCAAGAAGAATAATACACATGCTTGTCGGGTGAGGCGTTTATACTGTTGCCAGGTGTTGTAGTTTTTTGTTTTTTTTTTTAAATACCAAATATGGCACTTTGTGTTATTTTTAAATATTTTTAGCTACACCTTAAATACTTTTTTTAAAAGTATGTTTTAGTTATATGAACACCATTTTACAAAGTTAGTTAGTTAAAAAATAAATTTAAACCAATGAATTAGAGCTAGTATTGGCTCTCTCCAAAAATGATATTATGAAATTTTTTCGATTGCTATCAAATGAGACAAATTTGTCAATGGTGTTCTTGGTTATAATTGCGATTCACTTTCCATGTACACAAATTAAGAGGTCAACAACGATGGTTCTTATTTTTCTTATGAGGTTTGTACATAATCTATACATCTATACATATAATAAAATTGTAACGGGTCGATGTCTGTACATTGAAGATATAGATACAAAACTAATATGGGGAGTCTCTATTAGACCCACAGAAGCCAAAACAACCATTTTTAGAATTTTTGTCTGTCTATCTGTCTGTCTGTCTGTCTGTCTGTCTGTATGTTTGTACATCACGCATCACGCAAAAACTACTGCATGGAATTGAATGCGGTTTTCGCAGATTTATTGGTAGTTTGCCAACTTAAAATATAGGCTACATTTTATCGCAGGAAAATATATAATTCTGGTTGTTTTTTTAATATTGCTGCAATCGAACATTATTCAATGAACTTAAAGCAAAATTAAAAGATTTTAAGGAAGTTACCGTCTCTCAAATAGCGCCACACTTACCTACATATACATGAATAGAAATAAGTTAGTCGCTCTGAATAGGAGTTACATCAAAAACATCATAGATTGCGCTATTTACCACCATATAGACAATGTCTCATTCAGCGAAAGCAGAAATCGAAAAATAATGTAACCATAAAGAACGGTGAACGAGCAATACTTACACCCAAAACTGATGAAGCGGAGCTGCCATAAATAGCAGTATCGGCGCGTATAATCGTTTTGAAAGTGGGCATTCCAATTAGGTATATTGCTCAGAACTTAACCCTCCAACTTTGCAATTTGAACCGTTATGATAGTTCAAAATAATATTATACAGAAGCCAAAAATCTTACGGCTATAGAGCTGGTAAAGTATGTAGCTTTTATACCACGCATACCCCCCATTTTGAACCGGTTGTGCAAAAACAAAAATATACTGAGATACCTACTTTATTCTAAAATCCACGCGTACGAAGTAGCGGGCAAAAGCTAGTTAGAAATAACTTTGTAAAGCAAAATTATCGTTCAAACTTATCATTGAATCAAATGATCAACATCAAAATTTGGTAGAAAAATACAGAGCTTCATGGATTGCCCTAGTATTTATTTAAAATATAACTTGTTTTGTCAATTTTTTCGTTGTTTTCTATACCTTCATATTTAAAAAAATTATATACATTTTAATTTGCAAATCAATTAAACATGCATTTTGGCCTGAAAGCTCAATTAATTGAATTGAGAAACCCCTGATTTTTAATTTCCTTCGACTATCGGAACTTTGTATTAGGTTGTTCCAGTACCAACAAATGTATGGTCTTTACTTCAGGCACAAAGCGAGTAGAGATTTAACAATAAACTTCCATTCATAATTTTTTTCACCAAAACCGTTTCAGTAGAAGGATTAGTTTTTAATAAATTCCGTGATTTGCTCATTAAGTTTTCAATCACATGGTTTATTTAACTTTATTAAATTTTAACTTAACAGATGAACACTACCTATGTTTGGTGCGTTATCTAATCAACCATTTAACTATAAGATTTCATTTGAAAGATTTTTGTTGAATTTGGCCAATCAAGAGTATATTTAAAAATGAGACGCTCTCGGGTGCATAAAATATGACTATCATTGGATTCAAATAGTCTAAGCTAAGTTCAATTAATTTAAAAAGTAATGAAATGCAATTTTGATTCAGTAAAAAGGTTATTATTTATTCCTCTCTCAATTTGTATTTCTGTGCCAGACTGAATTTCAAAAGTATACCTGAAATGTTCGATCTCCATTATTGATACCAGTGCCAAAATGAAACGATTTGCTCATTCAACTAACTTGCTGACAATACACAAATAAAACCGATTTCAAGAAACTAAGCCTTTCGAAATGGGCTTTCATTGACATTCGGACTCCCTTGTATCACTACTTGTTTCACTTCAAAACAATCTGATATAAGGTAATTTTACACAACAAAATTTTACTTTATTCAGATACGACTATGTTTTGCTTTTCTTGGAGTTAAACTTTTATAAGGAATCAGAATCCAAAGGCTTGTTTTTTCACTTATGAAAACCTTAGTTTGACAAGTCTAACTAACAAATTGGTTGTATTGTAAAAATAATCGTTAAATTTCCACTAGAGGGTTATTAAAACCACTATGGCTAGCAGATAGATTATAGTTTAATGGCTTTATTAAACGGCCAAGATTATAATTGTCTGCAATATCAAATCTTCACATTCCCGAAAATGGTTATTGAAAAATAAATCCAATGATATGGTTGAAAATGCAAGGACCAATTATCCTTATTTCATTAATAATAAGTAGTCAATGGTATTTTATGTGGTTTAATAATAAAACTGTGTTTTGCCTAAAACCTGGACTCGTTGTAGTGAAAGTTCGTGCGGGATGTTTGTCTGTGTTCTTGGGGCTTATACGTGTTTTTGGTTGATTTTAACGTCTAGTTTCGAGTAAGTCTTGATTGGCCAGCTTGCGCTTCCTTTAATAATCCTGATTCGTCTTTGACATTTACACTTTTTTTCTTGTATTGCAACATATGGAAAACATTGCTCATTGGTATGCCATCCATTGCTTTATCTAACTAAAAGATACAAGAACGATGATAGAGAGAAAAATGTACCCGATAACCTCTTAAAATTATCAATACTATAGCAAACGGAAAAATGTATTACAAAAATCATAACTATTAACGTTATTACCGTTATTTTTCCTCCAGTCTTTTTTTATATAATTTCATATGGCAACACTGACTCCAATATGACCAAACCATTTGCTTCCATCTAGTATATTAAGTAAGTATCGCTCTCACCAAAGTCACAACGTCAACGTCAGTAGTCGCTTCTCTCTTATTGTCATAGCCTCGCTGCTGCCGCCGCCGCCGCTTCGAGTTGCGTCAAGATCTATAGAGTGGCTACTCAAAAAAAATAAAAGTATCTGCGATAATTATTCGCTTATGATCTTTCGTTCTTTTCGGTATTTCTTCTATTTTCTTGAATGGAAGATGAGTGTTAGCGTACGGTGCCAGTCGTAATCTTTAACAAAAGATTACTGGATTCCAATTCCAATTCCAATACACAATTCTTTTAGAGAAGAAAATAAAAAAGGTTCCTCTCTTTGTGTGCGCTGCCTTAGTCTTTTGTTTGCATTTTGTATCGGGAAAATTTTTAACAAAACTGATAACGCTAGGTCGGTTTAAAAGCGCCATACCAGGATAGTTACGCCGGCAGTTCAATTACGGGAACGACATTAAAGCCACCGCGAGCAAGATAGTTATAACAAGGGAGATCATTTTTTGATCAATTGTTTCATTTGGACGTCAGATATTTCGTTTCGAATACTCTTCCCTCCCTACACAATTTTATAACATGGTCAAAAATAGGAGATACGAAGGAGGTAAGGATAAATATAAAAATATCCTCTTATAAATATATATATATTTTTTTTTTTTTTAATTTTAATAAAACACATTTTGTTTACCTCGAAAAAGATCAACCTCATTTTTGAAACATACGAGTATAATAAATTCTGAGAGAATTGCTTTCACGCCAAGCGATTGGTGGTTGCTTTTTTTTTTTTTTTTTACGTTTTGGATTTTATTTTTGGAAAAAAAATAGAAAGCATGCCGGACTTATTTTCTTATCATTTTGTGAATGTGATTGTGCAACATTTTATCAAAGTGTTTGTGTGAAGTTTTTTTTAGTAATGATTGCTAAACGTGATTACTAAACGTGATTGTGTGATTTGAAACTCTATTTTACTTGTGTGGCCAAAATAAAAGAATGAAATATTTCAAGGATTTCAATAAGTAAAAGGCTCTTTCGGCTTTAAGCAAACATTTTCTGGATTGCGAATTTTCAAAAGTACAGTTTCAATCTCAAGAACTCTGTTAAATGCTTTAAAAGTGGAAAAATACGATGGAAACAACAATAAGTCGCATTTCTCGAAACACTCGAAGATTCTTTAATTGGCCGGAATAATTCGTCATGCGTCAGATGGGTGTTCTTTTATTTTAACAATAATTGTAACCTGAATGACAAACAAAAGAAGACAAAAACGTTTTCAAAACGTGATAATAAGTGAGACAAATGCCATGAATGTGTGTGGACGTTGAACTGATATTGTAGACAGAAAAAAAAAAGTTGTTCAACACGTGTTTCGATCGAAGCTTTTAAGATTGAGCTCTAAAATGGAGACCATAATTGCTGACACAACAAAATCTATCTCAAATAGAGTGAAATTTTTTTAGACGTGAACTAGAAATTTTTTTACAAAAAATTTACAAAAGCTTGACATGCATGTCAAGATGACATTGCGCAAGGACATCAAATAGATAAGACACAAACCTCATTTTGAAATATGGATGCTGCTGCATAAGGCATTACCTACATATATTATTATACACCGTTACTTTTGATCAATGGTGCCTGTATAACAATAAACAAGTGTCATAAAGTTCCATGACATAATGTTCAATGTTTGTTTACGTTTTGTTGTTTTTTTTTTTTTTTTTTTTTGACGGGAAGAGAAATTGTGTTTATAATGCAATGCAGTTGAGTTCAAAACACGTTTAAACTTGTAGTTTTTCTTAAGAATTATGGAATTTAAATGATCAAAATAAAATGACTAACAGTTCGAAAGCTGGAACTCTCAAAGAAGGATATAGGTTATCAATGCTTGAACAAAGAACTTATTAAACTCAAGACATCAATCTGTGTTGAAGGGGATTTTTTTTATTAATAAATTGATTGAATGATACATCAGGATTCTTCAAAGGATGACGTCATTTGTACAGTTGAATGCAAGGAAAGTTTTGAAAAATTCAAAATTGGGATGTACATCATTAATAATATTACTACTCGGATAAATATTGTTTTTCTGATTCTTATAATTTCGATTAAAAATTAACGATTCGAATCAAGTGACGATGGACGTATTGAATAATGCTTTCTCTGAGCATTTAGAAAAAAATAACTGCAGACGCGTCGAAAACAAATGTCTGTGCAAATTCTTTTAATTAGTTTTCAAAGAACTTTAAATTTTTTTCATTTATGGAAAAGATTTTTACTAGATCCTACAATATGACACTGCAGAACTAAAATCTGCACACTTTCATATTAATTATGAATTGTGAAATATTTTCATAAAATTTTAAATGCTTGTTTAAAGTTAATTTCACCCCTATCGATACCAACATCAAAAAGGATATAATTATTTGGCCAATTTTCAATTAGAGCATGAACTTTTAAAGAAATCCATTTAGAATGTGCATTGCAAAGCTAGTGATGTACTCGTACATTTATATTTTTATATAATGGAACAATTCATTGTTAATTGACCATTTGAATTTCTTTATTTTCAAGTGCGTTTTTTTCTCTTTCAATGTTTTCTTATGCACGCTTTCTTGTACATATGTATATGATGGCTCCTAAATACTTAACTAGTGAACATTTCTACACGCTTAAATTAATCACGCGCTAGATTATAAAAATTCATCTTAGGTAAAAACAAAAAAATCTTGCATCAGGTGACAAATTCTAAACATAACAATTATTGCTTTGATTTTTTTTTCTTTTAGAAGACTCATCTATCTTTAAGTTTTGGACAGCACTCAAGATATGTCACTCAGACTTTTTTTCACTGATTTCAAACCAAATACATATTTGTTTAACATCGCACAAAACACCCACACTGCGCAATTTATTTTCATTTCTTGAAATACAATTTAGTTACTTTAAAGAAGAAGTAAAAGTATTTCGAATCTTAGCTAGTGATAAATCAAAGATGTATAATAATGAGTCAGAAAAATTGGACTTTTTAAATTGAAGATTGACTGCGTAGCTATACTAGAGTTTCAGGACTTTGTTTTGTAGGAAGCAGCAGGAGTTAGGTGTACCATCCAAATGCCAAACAAATGATGTGAATAATTTATAACTTTTAGTTATATGTCATTTTTATACCAAACTTTTGAATATTAGGAATACTAGGTGCATTATTCAAGGCTAGATTCATATTACTGTCTATACTAACTTCCATATTCTCGAGTTTATTAAATCAATTGTTTTAAAGGGCCATTATTGACCTAAAGGATCCTGCTCATTTCCAAGCTTCAATATGTTTTGGAATCATCTAGCGCCAAATACATCTACATTTTTATATATTCACGAATTTCAATTTCAACGAATGCTACTTTGTTCCCTTTCAAACATTTTTTATCAAACATGATTCAAAAAATAAAGACCCTGCTTTTAATGTAATACAACATATATAGAATCACTTCCCACAATCATTAAAATTGATAAGAATTTACAATTTCGAAACAAATAAAGCAAATTTAGGCGATATTTTTTAAAGTTGCTAACAAAAATTAACAAATAATAAAGTTACTTTACTAAGTAAATACATATAAGATTTAAGTCAAGTAAACTTAGCTTATTTACACAAGTGAGTGTATTTAGGGGATACATACAAAGTTGTTGTTGTTTTATTCTAAGGTCGCTATTTCACGCTTTACATATATTTTAAGATGATGATGGGTGTACCTACTTACTCATTTTGATTGAATAATAATCTATCTCTAGAATATATTTCAGTTCAGGTTATTCAATCGCATTAGGTTATTCCAAATGCGTTCATTTCATTCATATTGTAAAACAAATAACAAACCATGTCGGAATTTTTTTTTTTTTTTTCATCTACTTGATTAACTTCTGAGAAAAGTTTTAAGTATGCATTTATGCAAAGCTATACACTATTCAGATCCGCACGAGTTAAGAAATAGTCGAGTAACGCAGATTTAGTTTAAATACAATCATGTCCACTTATAGGGCCGCCTTTGCAGAATTCAATGTCAACGACTATTTTTTTGTGATTGGTATCACTTTCAATTGGCATTAATTTAATAAGTTGAATAGCACCCTTTTTAACACTATAATATCGTTACATAGAAGTAGCACGTGATACCAGAATGTTTTTTTGTTCTAAAATTAACTTATTGTTACTACGCTCAGAAATAATTTTGACAGTGGCGTAAGCAATAAGGAATGATAACAGTTTTGATTTGGTAATGAATAAACATGAAATTCTGTAGACATTCCTGGCATTGGCTATTATCCTTATTTATGTTAATATGTACTACCAACAGCTGTTAGTTGTACATACATTAACATTACAATCAAAACCTTAATCAATTTTAATCCTTTGGACAAGGTAATTAATTCTAATACATGTCAGTTAAGCTGTCAAATTAATACATTGATAAATTATTTGCAATGACATTCGCATTGAAATTGTATTCGACTTTTTTACGTACCAACATTTCGCTTTATCTAAAGTAGTTGATCTCACAAATTTTTAGTTTTCATCAATTATAAGCTTATGACAAACTTTCTCAAGAACCTTCTTCTAAATCGTAAGTTTGTAAAGACAAACACATTTGTTTGATACTATACATTTGATGACACATTCATAATAGTTTTTGCGTGTATGGCTTGTTGGGAATGGCTTCTCAATCTTACATCAAAGCATTACTCTTCAGTCTGTAGATGGTTAATTTAATAATAGAAAACATGGTGATTCAGCACTTAGGATGGCGTGAAGAATGGCAAGTAGAGTAAAACCCTTAATTTGCCAAAGAGGTAGATTTTTATGAAATTTTATTTTTATACAATTTTGTTGTTATATTATATACATATTATTGTTCTAAAAATGTCTATAATTGAAAAACAAAGCTTCAAAACAATTTCAGAAGGCAGCGAAGTTTTTGTAACAATACAATTTTGTTTGGATTTCTCTGAGATATAGTCGGCTTTTCTTTCAAGTTGTATATTGTA
Source organism: Platycheirus albimanus (assembly GCA_916050605.2). NCBI lineage: Eukaryota > Metazoa > Arthropoda > Insecta > Diptera > Syrphidae > Platycheirus > Platycheirus albimanus. The sequence goes on from OU696697.1 coordinate 155,039,804, forward strand.
CAAGTCTTAAGTTTTCTAGCTGACTTGTTGCTATACTTAGAATTAAAAAAACACCTTCACTTTCAGTAGGAGCCAATGAGTGACTTCAAAGTAACCAATCCTCTATACCTTCTCATATTCATCGCACTCAATTTCATCACTATGTATCGAAGTGACCAAGTAACCATGGTGACTAACCGAGATATCTTAACTTTTAGTGACAGAGTTAAGTGGGCCAGCTTCGGATGAAAATTCGTAAAGAACTTAAATTAACGAAATTTTACATATTTTTTTTTATGCATACAAATTTTAATATTATTTTATCAACGCACTTTTGTCCAAGTACCTTTTTGGTGTTAAATGAGATCATTCATAAAAAGGGGACAGAAACCAAAAAGTCATTAGTCCAAAGTCCCATAGTGACGCCACTGAGCGAAACTCTGTAAAATACTACATTAATTCACGCTCCCGCCCGATGACTTTTTTTGTTTTAAATTCTTCGACTCGACAAGCTTAGATTAAATTAGCGAACACGTTGATGATTTTTGCGTGATGGAAAAATTATGTGCACACTACGCAGACACAGAGAGAGGGAGAGATCAGGGTTATTTGAAATTCAGTTTTAATTGACAAATTTGGTTATATTGGGAGATTTGAATCTTGAAGTTGGGATTTTTGTATGAGTCTTAATACAATTTAATTTGCTTGATTGAAAACCGCCTCTTATAGTTTGGATAGACATTTATGTCATTTGATTTTTGTATTCAAAATTTAACACAAGTAGCAATTAATTAAGGGATGATTTTTGACACAATAATTGTTGTTATAGCGCCTATGTATGATAGAAGTATATCATAGCAACAACCAACAAATAGATTGGACATTATAAATTCAATTATGCTGAGGAATTTTATTTTTTAAGCTTCAACTTGGGGGAATTAATTTAATTTGTTGCTTATTTATTCGACTATTAACTGCAAAAAGTATTTTTATGTCCAAATTAATAGTAGAAGATCATGTTGAATCTTATTAAATTCCAATTAGGCGGGGAATTTCAGTGTGATTAAATGTTAATGGAACCAAATGCTAAAGATTCTACTTCTGCGATATTTTTTTAATAAAAAGCATAATAAATTTGAAACACAATTGAACAATTTATTACTAAAATCTTTTTTCTGATACATTAAATATAGCCTCGAAATTGTTTGCATGAAATTAATTGAGTCGAATAATAGAGGAAGAAAGACAACAGGTGCTAGTTGAATAACATTTCTATAAACTCCTTGCAAGTTTTTATTAAGATATCGACTACGAGTAGTAAGCCTGGCCAAAAATACAATAACATACTCTACATAGACTTCTATTAAAATTTGATTTTGATAAAAGCCTTCATTATTAAGTGTAAGGAAGTAAATATAAAGTTTTTCACGCATAATGTTGAAGTATGTTTGTTTAAATAATTATAGCAATTAATTTGCTATAAATTGTTTTCTTACAGCAAATAAAATTCATTCAGATTTAAATGTGTTATTAATAGAAAAGTACTTTATCAATGGCGGAAGGAACCAATTGGATACCACCTTTGATGAAGCATTCGTTGATAACAGATCACTTCTAGAAAAATAATTAAAATGCAAGGGGAATCAGATAAGTGTATCAATTATTGATACATTTGTTTAAATAAGCAGAAAATAAAAAACAGGTACTTGTGCACATTCAGTTCCTGATTTGTTTTTAACATTTTCTTGATGATACAAAAATTACTGCAGCCATTATTTGTTTTCTATGCCATGTTTACTTTTTGTTTTGGCTTCCAACTCAGACACAATCTCCGATAAGTTTGTGTCTAAGTTCCAAAAGCAGACAGAAAAAAGATCTAGCAAATTATCTATTTAAAATTAATGGAACCCATTCCCAAAAACGATTCACTTTCCTTCCTCCATTCTGTGAATAGAAAAACTGTTTTTCAAACTTCATTTAATTTCTTAAACTTATAATCATTGTGGTTTAAGTTAGGGTAAAAAAAACTATTTTGGAATATTATATATGAAATTATTATTTGGTACAGATTAAGTGGCTATCATTGTAATGCATCATTGAAAAAAAAAAACAGTGGAACGTTCTATATTTTCACTGGTATAATTCCATTGAAGCAATCATTGAATACAATTTTGAGGTTAAATTCTATCATTCAAAAAAACATAAAGAAAACCGAATATATTAATTAAAACAATAATTGTTTTCCTTATAACCGAAACAAAAAACAGATATTTGAAGAAAGGTTTTTATCTGAAATAAGTATTTAATATTCATATAATATACTAATATTATTTAGTATTCAGTTTTTTAACGAAATCTGGTTGTGGAATATTCTCAAAAAAAAAGGAATCAAAGTAACCAATGATGGCTATAACTGGCCTACAGGAAGTGTGAGTTTCAGCTCATTTTAGGAAGCATGTTACACGTCGTTGAAACCGCTATTTTAAAGGGTTTATTTGTTCATTGTACCCTTAGCTTCAACTGGATGCAACCCGACGCATTTTCGTGAGACCTAAGGTTTTGCAGGCATAAAGTTTAATTATTACTATGATGCAGAACGTATTTATCTTGTTGTTTTGGTAATAATATTTCCAACATTTTTGAGCTCAATAAAATATTTAATTCGTATTTCTCACAAAACAAAACCTTAAATTAATTAGATTTTGAAATCATTTTTGTTGGTAGGTGTTTTGGTATTAGTAGCATTCACTTATTCGATAATAATTTGACTTCATCTAAGCCCAATCATTTTTTAAGAACGTAGACAAATAATTGCTATTTGATAATATTCATTAGCTCTTGTGAAATGTATTATGTATGCTTATAGTCTACTATATATGATTCCAACAAAAGTTTTAAAAACATCAATGATAATTATTTTATTATTGAACTCATAAGATACGGTTTTTTTTTCAAAAAGATAAAGATTTTTAATAGTATGATAGGTCTTAAGTCATAACATTAATGCCTTCATTTTCAGAATTACTGAAATGACTCATATCTTTCATTCTTTAAGGTTTCTACGCAACTACCGATTAAGTTCATAAATATTTTAACTAAATATTGACCATATTTTTTTTTTATTTACAGAATCCTTGTTTGGAACAAGGCATTTACAATGTTTTTTGTGTTTCTGCTGTTTATCCGTGGCATATGCACTGAGAGTGAATCTCTCGGTGGCCGTCGTAGCGATGACGGATAATAATGCGACTAATATAAATTTTGAGGTAAGATTTGAATATCATTTTTTACCAACATTTTGTTTAACAAATTTTGTGCTTTTTTAGGAATTCGCTTGGGATGAACAAACAAAATCACTTCTACTGAGTAGTTTCTTTTGGGGCTACGTGGTCACTCAGATCCCTGGTGGTCAAATAGCCCAAAGGTATGGCGCCAAGTTTGTTCTTCTTTTTGGAATTTTGACATGCTCATTAATGGCATGTCTAACTCCAATTTGTGCTGCTGTTGGTGGATGGAAACTCGTCTTGGTGCTGCGTATCATTCAAGGCATGGTGCAAGGATGTGTTCATCCTGCGACTCATGCCATGCTTGCCAAATGGGCTCCTGTCGAGGAACGGGGAGCACTAGGAACATACTGCTATTCTGGATCACAGTTCGGAACTGTTGTTATGCTTGCCACTAGTGGGTACATAGCTCAATCCTCCGCTGGTTGGCCGGGTATCTTCTATATATCGGGAGCTTGTGGATTTGTTTGGTCGATTTTCTGGGTGATCTTTAGTGCAAGTACTCCAGCTGACCATAAGACGATATCACCCGATGAAAGAAAGTTCATCGAAACATCCTTGGGGCAATCAGAACAAACTCATAAAACTCACTTGAAAACACCTTGGTTGAGCATTGCCACGTCTTTGCCATTCTTGTCACTGATTGTTGTCCATTGCACGCATATGTGGGGCTTCTGGACATTGCTCACACAAATACCATCATACATGAAGAATATCCTTGGAAAGGACATCAAAGACAGTGCCCTACTCTCAGCCTTGCCATACACTGTTATGCTGCTGTTAAGCTTCTTCTTTATATTCCTCTCCAAAGTTGTGGCGAACAATAAAAAAGTATCCCTATCGTTCAATAGAAAATTCTTCAACTCTATTGGACACTGGATTCCAATGATTTCGCTTATAGCTTTGGCGTACGTGACAAAGGAACACACAACACTGGCTGTTATTTTACTGACACTCACCGTTGGGATTAATTCAGCGACATATCTGGGCTTCCAGGTGAATCACATAGATCTCTCTCCAAACTTCGCTGGCACCCTTATGGGTATTACAAACGGAGCGGCGAACATAATGAGCTCCTTAGCACCTCTTGCTGTTGGATTCGTGGTGCGCGATGAGGTAATTTTGAAGCTAGTACATTTTACTCAAAGCTTTTGTAAATTTGTATCTTCTTCTATTACAGAAAGATCCAGCGCAATGGCGAATGGTGTTCTTCATAGCCGCAGGCTTTTACTTCTTCGGCAATTTACTGTTTGTTATTCTAGGCAAAACGAATGTCCAGAGCTGGAACTCTTTCGAGGACAATGTTGCTCGAAGACATTCAAAACGGCTTAGTATGTTCGATATGGAAGATGTAGCCCACAAGCTGAAAAAACCTGACGTGAGCTAGAAGTCTTTAGTGGTGTTCTTTTAAATAAGCGTAAAAGACTTTGTTATTGTTGATAGGTTAGGTTTTAGATTAGATACTTTTATAAGAAGAAAACAGTTATATTAGTTTTAAGACAGCCTCCAATAGAAGACATTGAATGATGATGGTTTCAACTTGAAACTTAAAAACCATCACTCAAAAAAACTCTACTTTTCAGTTTTTCTAGTCTTTAGTAAAAACAAAAAAAAAACAAGGAACAACAGGTCAATTTATTTTTATAATTTTTTAAATTATCATAAATTATGCAATAAGATTTTTGTGAAGAACAAAACTGTGTACGTATGCAGTATTTTAGAAATACATTGAATTAAGATATATAAAATTAATGAGTTAAATTTGAATGATTTAGTCGATTTTTTTTTTATGAATATGAAAATTAATGATATTTTAAGTGTAAATAATTTAAATACTTAGTTGGTAAGTACTTATGATGTAAAAGTGTGCTTTGTTGAAGAAAAATAATATTTTGGTGCGTATAAAAATTGTTGAATAATTTCGTTTATAAAATATGAAACAAATTTAAATCTTGAATAAGATACGAGAATAAAAATTTTACAAAAAAACGCCAACAGAAAAAATGATTTTGATTTCAAACATTTTGAGATTCCTTTGGTCACAGAAAGTTTAGAGGGAAAACATAGTGTGACATTTAAATAGTATAATAATATTTATATTAAATATTAAAAATTAAAGATTTGTAGAAGAATTAATTAATATACTTATACATATGTTATGTAAATTGGTCTTAACAAAACGATCTTTGCCTTAAAATCGGGAAATCTACAGCGCTTCCAATCTATCGCAAAACTTTTGATCTAAGGACTCTAAGTCCCTTAAAGCTTGCAGACAAAACTATTCCTTATGCTAGCACTGCTAGGAATGATTTTCAATCGAACCCTTACATGGAATGACCACCTCAATAGTGCCATTGGAAAAGTTTAGGTCAGTCTACGTGCTCTTCAGGTCACTCGAAATTTCGTTCCTGCAAAAACTAAATTACTTCTTGCCAAAACCCTTTTACTAACTATTATTTTGCGCTTCCAATCTATCGCAAAACTTTTGATCTAAGGACTCTAAGTCCCTTAAAGCTTGCAGACAAAACTATTCCTTATGCTGGCACTGCTAGGAATGATTTTCAATCGAACCCTTACATGGAATGACCACCTCAATAGTGCCATTGGAAAAGTTTAGGTCAGTCTACGTGCTCTTCAGATCACTCGAAATTCGTTCATACAAAAACTAAATTACTTCTTGCCAAAACCCTTTTACTAACTATTATTTTGTATGGATGTGAAATTTGTTTGCAACTTGGACTCTATCATTTACCGCAAATTAAATGTAGCGTATATTAACATTGCCCGCTTTGTCTATAAACTTCGACGTTAAGACCATGTGTTCTCTTTAAGTGGTCGTATTTCCGGTTGTAGCCTAGACGAATATACAGGGTGATTCACGAGCGTTGTGCCAAAAGCTAGAGCGTGTAGGTTAAGTTGATACAAGAAAAAAATCGTACGGGAGGGGGGTCTATTCCCCTCCGTTTAGCCGGGAGTGGAAATTTTCTGAATAATTGACTTATTTTGTAAAAAAAAATATTAAAAATCAATGGCTTCGTTTGCAACACCGTGTTATACCTTTTTGGAAAGCCAAAAACTTCTTCTTTAATTTCGTTTTTAAATTAAATTGTTTTAACGAATAGTTTAAAAAACATAAATTTTCAAACTCAAAATTTTGAAAAAAAAATTTGAAAAAATAATTTTAAAACTAATTTTTTTCAAAATTTTACGTAATTGAGTATAATTTTTGTTCTCAGAATTCAACGCTTCCATTAATCTTTAAGCCAACACCGAAAACCGTATGGCTCTACGACTTTTTGTTGCCAAGGTATTTAAAAATAACCGAACCTACTTCTTCGCAAAAACACGACAAAATTGGCTAAATGATCACTTGTGCCATCCCGTAAGGCTAGGTTTTCTTGTTTTTGTGAAGAAGTAGGTTCGGTTATTTTTGAATACCTTGGCAACAAAAAGTCGTAGAGCCATACGGTTTTCAGTGTTGGATTAAAGATTAATGGGAGCGTTGAATTCTGAGAACAAAAATTATACTTAATTACGTAAAATTTTGAAAAAAATTAGTTTTAAAATTATATTTTCAAATTTTTTTTCAAAATTTTGAGTTTGAAAATTTATGTTTTTTGAACTATTTGTTAAAACAATTTAATTTAAACACGAAATGAAAGAACAAGTTTTTGGCTTTCCAAAAAGGTATAACACGGTGTTGTAAACAAAGCCGTTGATTTTTAATATTTTTTTTAACAAAATAAGTCAATTTTTCAGAAAATTGCCCCTCCTGGCTAAACGGGGGGGAATATACCCCCATACGATTTTTTTCTTGTCTCAACTCAACCTACACGCTCTAGCTTTTTGGCACAACGCTCGTGAATCACCCTGTATATAAATTAACTTTTATTAAACATTTTTTTTTAGATAGGTTTTTATTCTATATGTTTCCATTGGGGCAAATGAGGTAATTTCGTGGCAAATCTCAAAATTCGAATCGAAATTATCTAATTTTCAATACAAAATCAAATTTGGAAATTATCTTATTACAAAAAATCAAACATACCTAATTTCAATACCATAGTGAGCGTCTGAGCGTGTCTAGTGAAAAAAAGCAAAAAGAAAAAAGCAAGAGAAAGGAATGAAACGGAAGTACGAAAGAAAAAGATGAAAAATAGCCTGGTGTCAAACGAAATTAGCAAATTAAAATGAAAACACTTTTTCTTCTTATCGAAATGAGCTAATTTAGGTGCCAACGTAGTATCAGAATGTACCCAAAAATCATGCCGTAAAATATTATTGGTTAAGGGACACCATGTACATTATGCATAATATATTTTGTAACTTGATTTTCACACTTCCACTTTGACCAAAAAAATTGTTTGATATTTTCTGGTATCTGTTCAAAATATCTTTTATTACTGTACTTCAGTCCACAAGTTTGTTGATTTTCGTCGGCAATACAGCGCGCATTCCATGAAATCAACACAAATCAGCTGTTGCGCTTGTTTGTGATAAATGTATTTATTTATATTTTTTTGATAACTCGCCATGTTGGTGTTGTTTGTCCGTCGTCAGCAAAAAGTAAAATGTCAAGCTGAAGCTCAGACCTCAGATTGCATCTGGCCTACTGCATAACTTTATTTAAATCCGCTTTCCTTTGGAATGTAATATCGCAAAACGTGCCCCATTCTTTTGTCGCATTTTTTTTTTTTTTTTGCTTTTCCAACATCCATTCCTTTAGATAATAAAAGAAAAATGCCTTTATTTAGGAATGTATTCTCCCGATGGAGTCGTCGCGGTTATCAGCCCCTTGGACAAAGTAAGTCACTTTTCAATAAATTCCAAATCATTATATCATTGTCCATTCCAACAGATGACCCTCCCAGCCTCGGCGTCAGACACTTGCAGTGTTTCCTCGTATTCTTAGGCTTATCTGTTGCGTATGCATTGCGCGTCAACTTGTCTGTGGCCATTGTGGCAATGACCGATCGAAACTCAACAAATCCAGACTTTAAAGTAAGTACGACTGAGTCGACTGACTAAGACAGGAAGCCTCGTCATTTGTTTTTCTTTAATCAAAATTATTTCCCACAGGCCTATGACTGGGATTTCAAAACGAGGTCTCTTTTGCTCAGTAGCTTTTTCTGGGGCTACGTTGTGACTCAGATTCCTGGCGGGTTTTTAGCTCACAAATACGGAGCCAAAATAACTCTTTTCATTGGGCTATCTTTGTGTTCATTTCTCGCTTTGTTAACCCCTTTAGCTGCCGAGATTGGTAGTTGGCGGTTGGTGTTCATTTTGAGGGTGATTCAAGGCCTTTGTCAGGGAGTTGTGTTTCCTTCTACGCACACATTCCTATCAAAATGGGCTCCAGTTGGCGAACGAGGACGTCTAGTTACATATTGCTACTCTGGAACCCAGTTTGGAACAGTTGTTATGCTAACTGCCAGTGGATTTATTGCATCTTCGTTTCTAGGATGGCCAAGCATTTTTTATGTTTCGGGATTCGCGGGAATTTTATGGGCAATATTGTGGCTTGTATACGCTGCGAGTACGCCATTAGACCACAAAACTATATCGGAAGATGAAAGAATGTATATAGAGTCCGCATCGCGTCTACCAAGAGATAATCGAAGGGTGAATCATCCAACGCCATGGCTAAAGATTGCAACTTCACTGCCATTTATTTCGCTTTTAATCGTTCATTGCGGTCAAAATTGGGGTTTCTGGACATTACTGACTGAAATTCCAGACTACATGAAAAATGTCCTTCAAATGGATATCAAACATAATGCAATGCTTTCAGCCCTGCCATATTTGGTCATGTGCTTGTTAAGTTATGTATTCATCTTTATATCCGATGAATTAAACAAGCGGAATAGCATTTCTTTGTCGGTGTCTCGGAAATTGTTCAACACTATTGGCCATTGGATTCCAATGGCGGCTTTGATTGCATTGGGTTATGTCACAGCGGAGTACACTCATTTGGCAATCGCACTGTTGACCATTGCTGTGGGTGTGAATGCAGCTACCTATTTGGGCTTCCAAGTGAATCACATCGATCTTTCGCCGAATTTCGCTGGAACATTGATGGGAATCACAAACTGTGCTGCCAATGTTATGAGTATAATAGCTCCACTAACTGTTGGAATTGTTGTTACTGACGAAGTAAGTTTTCTTTAGGTCTATCTTCGAATTTAATTAACTCTTTCTTTTACTTTGTTCCTCCTTAGACCAATTCTATTCAATGGCGATTGGTATTTTTCATAACTGGCGGATTCTATCTTGTTGGTAACACTTTGTTTTTGATTTTTGGCAAAACTGAAGTGCAACCATGGAACTATCCTAATGCCAGAGATAGACGTTTAAGTGATGAAGATACGCTTTTGGACAGTAATGGTGCTGAAATATCATAAGTTAGGATTACAACGAAAATGATTTTGGACTGACGATCTCTCTCTTATTCAATGTGCAGCACGGAGCTTCTGGTTGTCAATTATTTTTGTTAATAGTGTGTATTTTGTTTACTTATTTTTAATTATAGTATGTACATATATGTATATAAACATAATTAACATATAATGTAGTTTATTAACTAACCAAGCTTCCAATTGGTTATTTACCTACTTATTGAAATAAATTCATTCACAAGTGTTTCTTTACACAACTTTCTTTTTGTGATACCTATATTAGTAAATACTTCGTAGCAGTCTAATTCTTTTTGTTCTTTGCCCTGTATAATCACTCCAAAGTCTCCTTTCAGGAAGTGTACGCATGCAGTAAACCGTTAAGTTTTAAATTGAATACAAAACAAAACTCGCAAAAAACTCAATTTCTGCTTGAAAAATATTGAAAAAAGAAAACACAAAAGTAGGGAAATATAGTTTATATAACGAGTAAAATTAACCGGACATAGTTCACTTATATGTAATATTTTTCAAAAGAAACTCAAAGGTAAAATTATGATGGCCAGGGCCACGAACAACAAACAATGGCATACTGACCCGATGACAACATATCGTCGTCGTTCTATTAAAACTCCCTAAGTCCATTTTTAGTAAAAATGAGATAAATACGCCAAGTTTATTCAAATGACAAGATCTAGTATCTATCAAAACTCCCTAAGCTCTACGTTCCTCTATTATCAAACTATTTAGTATTAAAACTCCCGAAATCCAAAAAATTCTTCGATTTTTTATATTGATTACTAGCTTTAAATGCAAATATCTCAAAACACAAATAATGGACTTAGGGAGTTTTAATAGAACGACGACGATATCAAAGCAATGCTTTGAATCCTGAAGCTGTAAGGAGGGTTAGAAGCCTAAAGAAAAGCTCGAGGTCAACTATTTTGAGGGAAGCTGACTCCTTGAATTTTTGGAAATATTGGGAACAGATGAGGTATCGTTTTGCGAGAGTTGAAAGGCGAGGAGTTGAAGTGTTGCCGTCAACAACAGCTCAGAAAACTTATATTTATAAATATAATCTAACTATCTCATAATTCAAAACTGTTTGCAGAAAGAAACATACCTATACCCTTACCCTCTCTATCAAGAATTTTCTTTTTTGTTCGTTAAGAACTGCTCTAGTAAAAAGAAAACCCCGCATTGTTTCAATAATTGGATATTTTTGAAATGCATATCTGAGTATTTTAAAGGTTGTCTGTATCAGTAAGGAAACCCCCGATATTTGACTATTAAATTCAATTGTGATTTTAACAAAAAATAAAGTGCACGAACTTGCTCTAACGTGTTAAAATGGTCTTAGGGCTTGAGATTTTGGGAAATAAGCATTGAAAACATCATATGAAATTTTATTAATCACTTTAAAATCAATAGTTAAAACGTTTTTTGGAGAAAATGAAGAAAGCCATCAGATGTCCTTTCCTTTTTTGAATTTTAAGGAATTTTCATTCCAAAATCGTTGGACCAGTTTTTTCAAAAAACCGTTTTTTTTTAAGCTTCGAAAACATATTCCAAATTTTGTTTGAGTATTTCAACAACTAGCAGTGTAAAGTTCTTATCAGAAAACAAAAATTTTAAGAATTTTGAATAAACCGTTTTTGAAAAAACCAAAAATTAAAAAAAAATTAGCTGTTTTTAAAAAACTCTAAAAAAGTTTTTTTGAAAAATTAAAGAATTAACATTATTTTGTTTTTAAAAGAGCTTTCACATTAAAATATTCATCAAAATCCCTGAAGTGGTTTACGAGAAAAACTGTTATGAAAAAACTAGTCCTATGGGAGGTACCGTTATAAGACTTTTCCTGAAAAATTTGTTAAAACCTAATCATAAAGTTTACTCAAAAAATACCATTCAGAAAGTTTTATCAAAATCGTAGTAGCCGTTTTTGAGATAAATAAGTTTTTCATAACAAACATATGGCAGGTACCGTTAGATTTGGAGCTATAATGCGAATTCCAAAAACCCTATGTAGGACATCATAACAATACTATGTACCAAGTTTGAAGCGAATCGGTCCAGCGTTTTAGGCTGTAGGTGCCGATACAGACAGAATTGTCGGACTTACTTTTTTAGGCTTCTCTATCATCGTTATGTTGTTTGATTGTCAAAAAAAAATGCTTTTTTTACGAAAACATAACTTGCAAGTAAAAAACGCTCTAAATATGACTAACGTTTTTTCGTGCACACTCATAAAAAAATATTATGCTCTTAACTCAAAATAGAAACAAAAACTTGTTTTATCCAAAATGAACTTGTTGGCAAACTACCACAGCTGGTTTTGATGAAACTTCACAAAAACATTCTCGGTATAGAACGAAAAATTTCCTGATAATTAAAGCTAAATCGGCATAGTAGTTTTTGAGATCATAGCATAAATACATACAGATGCACATGTACATTACTTTTTATGTATATAGACACTGATTTCTTTTAGCCGTTAGAGAAAGTCGTGCTAACATTTTTAACGTAACTAATTGAATTGAATATTATTTTGTATCTTTATTTTATAGGCTAACATTTTTGTCTATTTGCGGTTTTATTGTTTTCTATTCAAATCGCCTATAAATCAAATAAATATCAGGAATCATCAGAGATCCCCCGTGTTCCAGAAATATTGGGTTTAGTTCTCTAAAAGATCTCATTTCTGTTCAAAAAAAAAAAAAAAAAAAAAAAAACATCAATATCTTGAGCAGCAGTGCACACTAGGGAAAAATATCCCCAAAACTACCTCCAAATTACATTATGGTGTTTAGCTTTATTTTTAACTTCCGTTTTATTTTTGTATATTGAATTGGATAGAGATTCGAAGAACAAGGGAGAAAAAGGTGGAATGCCTCATTTGATCTTCAATCTCCATCAGATTGTCATTGTCATTAATTGACTTGGTGCAACCAAATCTGCACGTGTTGTTTTATTGTGTTTTTATTGGCGAAAGTAATTTGTATGGACTTCCAATTTTCGGATATAAAAGAATGGTAGAAACAATCAGCACAGGTTTGTTTATCTTTGAATAACAAAATAAAAAAAACGTGATCTTGAAACTTTACATGAGTAAAGGCTGAACAGCAAATTATGTTCTCTTGCATGTTCCCGAAATTTTTGTGTAGCAGTGGAAAGTTCTAATATCTTGTTTAAGGCAATTTTCTGTGTCTAAGAAACTTTATGATTTCTGCGTGAGTCCTTTTTGTTTGAAGTACAAAAAAAAAGTTTGTTGAACTTTTGAAAAAAAAAGACTAGTCTTTACATAGTAATCCGAATTTAATACATGCTAATATAAAAATTGAGTTATTTGAACTCTAACAGTCGTCGTCCAAAAATTTGACTTAATCAGCAAGAAATATAAAAGGAGCAAAAAAAATCATATGAAATTTTATTAATCACAAGTTTATGGTTTTGTTTTTTAAGAAAAAAAAATCGTTCAACCAGGTTTTTTTTACGAAAAACTAAAAACGCAGTTTTCTCAAAAACACGCAAAGCATATTACACACAAAGTTTACTCAAAATCACAAGAGGCGTTTTCGAGCAAATCCAAAATGAAAAAAAACCGTTACTTATATGGTACCGGTTTGAGCCGGGCTAAAACAAAATAAAAATAAACCTCGCCAACCGTTTTTCTTTAAACTGCAATATATGAAATTTGAAGAAAATCTGTCCAGCCGTTTAGACTGTAGCTTGACGCAATGTCATGTTTAATTCTTTTTTTCGCACGAAACCAATACTTGCCCTAAGTACAATAAAAGTAAAAAAATGATCAAAGCGTTTTTAAAATATTCATAAAGTAACAGAAATAACAAAAATTTATAACAATTGCACTATTAAGTTCATAAAAGAGTAACAACATTGAAAATGTAATCTTAATCCGACGAGTGGTTTGTAGTACGTTTTGCAAATATTGTGTACCGAGTTTGAAGCAAATCAGACAGACAGACAGACCCTATCACGTATGTTTGATTGCTTATTTGTTTATGTGCATAATTTGCTTTATTAAAATCGCAAATAAAGTTTAGAATGAAAGTATTTATGAAAATGAGACCTTTACGTTAAGATATCATCTTTTGGTGGGTACAAATTACAAAACTTTAGACTACTTTATGAAAAGTTTTTACCAATTATTTTTAATTTACGTCATTTCTGGTTTAGACCCCTTCCCAAAAAAATTTCATAGAACCATTTGCCATAATTTAAAAAAACAATTTATCTAAGGATCATTGATTGCATCGATGAAGAACTTTAGTGGCTAGTAGCAATACTGTACATACAAAAATTCATTCAGATTACTTTCTTTTCAAAGTCTATTCTTAATACTTGACAAATCGAACCTTGATTGATAAAATAAAATTTGACAATGTACAATGCTATAATCTCTTTGCGCTAAATACTTAAAAACATCTTTTAGTAGATCATCTACTCGCAACAAATCTCTTATTAGAGCTTTCCTTAAACTTTAATTTGTGAGTTGCAAGACTTTCAAAAACATGTCATTCTTATCGGACGTTAAGAATAAGATTACAAATAACTGAAAATCCGTTATCCGTTTCCGCTGAATAATATTTTCCTTATCCTATTAAAATCTATTTCTATATAAATAGTCCCAACAAAATGGGTTAATCATGATCATATAAAATTATTATATATGAGATAAATAATTTTGTTGTATTTCTGAACATCAATGGTATGAATACTTTTAGTTGATTTTTTAACGCAAAAACCGCACAGTCTTATTGGAAGCTACATTGCCCTTAAAAAGAGATAATATTATTTATCCGAGCGCAGAGCAAATGTAATTTGCCAGCAAGCACGAAGTTATAAAATGCAAACTTTTCGAATTGAAGCGCAGTTTCCAAGAAAAAAATATCCCATTGGGCATATCTAATCAAAATCAAAACTGTATATGTTTTCATAAAACAAAGAGGTTTAAATTACATTTATAATAATATACTGATACAAAAAATAACAATCAAATAAGTGATAAAAATGATATTAAAAATAATATTTTGTCTTGCTTGTGACATTCACTTATTCAATTAAATTAACTTGTTGATATGGACTCGAAATCTTATCTAAAAAGTAGAAATAATGTCTTGAAATAGTCCTTTAATAATTCTTTATTCCGAACACTACATATTTTCGTTTGCATATTTCCAGGCTTAAATTTTAAGGGTCATTTGTTTGCATTACAAAAAACTATAATTTTTTTTAAGCAATACAAAATATAACTTTTCAACAATTTTTAATAAAATTCACTAAAACATTCGTTGGAATGCTTAAACTATGGTTAAACCTTAATTTTCTTATGCAGTTATAACTTAACTACCTTGAACTTTTGAAATATGAGGACTGCTGAAGATAGGGCAATTTTTAAAAAATAAATAAAAATAGCTGTTTGAGAAAACCAGATTTGACATTCAGTGTCTGCCAAAAACTTTAAAAAAAAATATTTAACTAAATACTAAGAAGTTTCAAGGAATACCTACAAGAAAAATTACAAAAAACAACATGTGCCAGGCAGGGATTTTGAAAGACGAAACCATCTCTTTTGATTCATTCGTCATCATTATCGAGATTTAAACTGCTACATCTCTGGGGTGCCTTGCTTTAATTACCTAATTGTCCGGAGAACATCAAAATAAAAATGTGACTCGTCACATGAGTATTGATTCTGACTTATCTTAAATCACCTTATCCGGTTAACTTTCCGGTACGATTTGATTACAAATTAGATCGCATTGACTGGGCGATATAGTTTTTATTGCTTTCTATATTGGGAAAGTTTTTTATAATAACTCTTGTTTGGAACCACAGCTGAACAAAGCTGTAAGTACTTATTAAGTCAAAAGCGTATCTATATGAAGCTATATGCAACAAATCGTTCTCAATTTTTTAGTATAATTGTTTAATATAAAACGCCTTCTCATTTGTTGTCCACAATGTTTTTAACAATTAACAACCAAAAAATACATTACATTATGTTCTCGAGTTTTTAAGTATCTACCTTTCTCAAAGTATATAATAGCCTATGAGCAGCTGCCCCTACAGAAAAATTTAAGCTCCTTAGTTATGAATCGACAATTACAGACAAGTTTTTGAAAGTTTTAAACAAAATTTTTACTGCCAACAACAGGTTTGGATTTTCGACTTGAATAAAATCTCCTTATTTGGATTTGAGATTTTTTTGTTGAAAATTTTAAGAATAATGGCTCTGAAGAGAAAATTAAGTTCCCTTAAAAAAAAAAAACAATTAAGTTTTTGAACTTTAAAACACACATTCTAACACACACTTCTGAAAAAAGACGCAAAAACTGAATTTCACAATATGATGTTAAAAATGCCGCTAAATGCTTATATTTTCTAAATCAATGAAAGAAATATTTCTTCCCTTCTGGTCTGGGTAAACCGGTAAACTATACAAGGCATACGATCTGGGCAGGTGCTCCTGTCACTCACTGGCGCTTCTTAGATATAGTATCAAAAAAATAGCCTTAAAACTGAAAGGTGAAAGAACCATTACCGAAACATTTGTTTCACTCGAACATTGGCGTAATGTTTATTTCCCCGTAATACTGGCATCACTAGCAATGCCCATCAACTTACCCTTCCGTCTTATTTCGGACGTCCTGTTAAATATTGAGTTTTTTCTTTTTTAGCCGCACTACAAGAATGTGAAATGCTTTACCCGACTCGATTTTTCCCTTATATTATGGTTTACAGACATTCAAAACCAATGTGCATCGGTATCTTCTTTCATCTCCTATCCTAGTTTCCTCAACGCTAGAACTGTGCTAATTAATGTCAAGGGCATTAATAATCCCTTTAGTGCGCGTAAGTTATAAGAAAAGTTTCTTTCTTTTTCTACATCATTAATATAGTTATCAAAAAAAAAAAAAAAACTAATATTTGAGGCCCTTCATTGCTTTGCTGCCCTTGAACTAGTAATAAAGTGCCTGCGTAGTTTGTTGACCTATTTACCATTAATAGTGCAAGCTTCCAAGTGGAATTTTTACAAAAACCGAATCTAAGCGTTGCTTTAGGCCCCTAGTAGCAAAAAATATCATCAAAAAATATCTCCTCACATTGTTTTTGAAACGAAAAAGCCATTGACTCATAACGATTTTCAGAATTATAGGGTGATCCGAACTTTTATTTGATTATATTATCCAAAAATTTTTTTTGTAAGAAACCCATAGTTTTTTAAAAAGTCTATTCTCTTAGAAGCTAAATATTTTTAGTTTAAGTATGCTTTCAACGGAGTAATAATAAACGTTGTTTTATCGACCCTCCCTTGGTATATTCAGCAATCAAATGACTTTTGATAGAAATTTAGAGGACCATTCTGGGGTGCATTTTTTCAGAATGAATATAATCTGTTTCTATACAGAAAAGGTTGGATTGAGATCTTCTAAGATTATTTATTATTAAAAATCAAAAATTGTTTTTTAAAAGTATTTCTAAAGAAGTTTTTTGATTCAATCCACGTCGAAAATCATTGCACGCAAATGTTCACGTCAATACAGATTTACGACCAAAATGAATATTTTAAAATCTGTAAACAACACAAAAATAGAACTCGTGTGAAAATATCTGAGTATGATTACCACCACAAATGTCAAACTTTACGATGACAATGTCAAATTTTAAATATTCACACTGTTGTTATTGTCATATATCAAGCTGTTTGTAGCAACGTAGTCATTCCCATGAGATTAAAATAGAAAGATGCTACCAATTGATTGTTGACAGCGGACAAACAAACTCATATAATTTGAACTTTGTCATAGTCAAACATCTTTCCACCGAGAATTGCATCCTTGTAAGCGGTTCGGATTTGGCATAAAACTGTGAGTTCCTTCCATTTCTACACACTCTCAATTCCAGATGGTATAGATACACTGCTCCTCTTAGAACTGTCATACATATCACAATTTGCTTTAACCGTGTTTCCCTTAAAATATGACTTTTCAGAAGCTTTTGGTTAAAATTCCATCTGAAAGATTTAAGTATTATACAGAAATATGAAGAGGGAGCTTTTATGATGGAAACGATCGTATGATCATCGCTCCCAAAAACATATAGATTACGATATTTTGTTTTAACTTTTTTTTTTATATATAAATGCATTTTTCACAACCTTTCCACCCTGTATATGTACATATATTTTAACGATCAAGCTTCCTTTTTTGCCCAATAACCAAAAAAATTCGAGCTAAGCTATCATCAAAGGTCTGTGTTATCTCCCAAAAAGCGCCTAATTACTTAACTTAATTGTTCCGATTTAGCAATTCCGCCGTCGCGTCGACCGTCAAGCCATTACAAAATAATATAAGCCATTAAAATGCTTCCAGAAGTATTCTTTGCTCTGGGTCGCAATCTGAAATCGTACCTTTGTACACTACGTGTTATCTTTACTTCTTCATTTCGGTTTCAGACTTTGCATTTATTTGGTATGCAATTCAAGGTAATCTCAGCTCTGTCTAGGTCTAGAAGCACAACAACAAACAATAATAAAGCCATTTCTATAAATTATAGTAAAAAGAATATTTAAATCAATTTAAACTTTCATTGAAAGACTGTCATAAACTCTTAATCGCCTAACAATAACTATAAAAAACATATCGCAATGTTTTATTTGACTAAGAATCTTCAATGACTCGTAATTGTGTTTCAAATTTTGATAAGAAAATTATATTAGCCGTCTTGATAATATTTTATGAAGCTATGAGATTTGAATTTGATTAAATAAAAACGAGTTGTTGAAGACTTCTTCGATGAGTCGAATTTTGCACGGGTAGGAGTTGTGTTCGTTTTAGTGCTCTGGTCCTGAATTCTGTGATTTAAGTTTGTGTAGTGGGTACGATATTTCGGGGAATCTCGAATACAAGTTTTAAATGCAGTTTATGCTGACGGAAATTTAAATAAAGTACAAATCTTATTAAAAACTAACTTAGAATGACACAAAGAGTAATGGAAGTGGATACGGTATCCAATGATAAACTCACAAAACGTAAGTTAACTTTTTAATTATTCTTTTGTTTGACCATTTTTTTTTTTTTTGAATTAAAAAAAAAACTTGTTTGGTAAGAACTCAGGTGAAATCGTGTTGAGGTGATTGTTTTGAAAGTATTAACTTAATTTAAATTTCTTTGTAATATCGGCAGCCAGTGCCGAATTTCCGGTTTGAATTTGATTTCTTTTAATAATAAAATATGTTTATGTTTCGTAGTATGGAACGTTACATACAGGATTTTGTAACGAAACTGTGCAAAAGTAATAAATTCTACTGAGATATAATTGCAAATATGTATAATAAAAAAAATGTCTTTTTTAAGTTTTAACAAATTTTTCATACTATGCATATAATTATTAAATATTAAAAAAAATATTTTAATGTTAAAAAACTAGGAGAAACACTTTTCTCGAGAAGTTTTACTCTTGGAGGATTTGTCACTTCCTCACAAGAGGCAGTAAAAATAATGCAGAATCAAGAATTAAGACCAGGCCTAGTTGCTTGCTTTCTTTTGCTCTAAATTGGCTCTAACGATTTTGATAAAAAAAATTGTGATCGGCGTTTGTTCTGATGTTATTTTTTTTTAAATGAAGATTCTTCAAAGAAATTTTTGTTTTTTGTTCAATTCGACCCGAAAGTCAAAAGTAGTCTTGTCTTGATTCTTTTTTGTATTAAATATTTGAGTATAGTCGTGACAGAGCAAATCATTTTTTTTTTTGAATAGCAAGTATTTAAAAAAATAATTTGCTCTTTTAACTTTTTTTTAAATTTTAATAATTTTAAATTTTAAAATGGATTCTAGTGAATTAACTTAAGTTTTGTTTCATGTTATTATTACCAACTCGATAACCTTTTTTTTTGTCTACGATTGACTTTCAGTTAAAAAACGTATTTTAAATTATATTTGATACCTACTTAAAGTATTAGTAGGAAAGTTTTGTTTTGAACTATTCTATGGAAAATGTTCTTTCAAAGACTAACAAATATTGGAAACGTATTCTTAGTAAAAGTGCGGATGAATTTATTTATTATCATTTTGTTTACATGAAACTCTCAATTGGCTTCGTTAACAACAATTCGCCGCCTTTATAAACAAAATATACAACATTAATCCGTGCCACTTCAATGTCACATTCACGTGGACTGAAAACGCCACTTTGATTCAAAAAGATAACATTCATATTAGGTTAACAATGCAAATCCCACATTTTCAAGTTATAAGCTGACAGTAACTTTATTAAGTGGAAATAAGGTAAACAAACGAATTGAAAAACATAATTTCAAGTTTCGAGATTCCACAGCTTAACTCATTCTCAGAGTAGCAAATAAAACCAGTTGTGAAGTTGTGATCATAATAAATTTTCGAATTGAAGTTAATTTAGTTTACTTAGCGACTTTGCTTGTGGCAATGATACCATGGATGTAGTGCTTGGTTGCTTAACCTAGATTTGTAATTTCAAACCCAGTCTACTAGATGACACCAGTGGGACTTAAGTGACATAAAATCTCAATCCACTGTACCACTTTTCTTTTCCATCTTTCTATTCCTTCTCTCCTCACTCGCACATGTTAATTCATTATAAGGGTATTTACATAATATCTCCTCTATAGGAAGGTTGCTCTTACGTATTGATAACGCTCGTTTTTCAGAATCCGGTATTTCTGAATTAATTATGAAAAGTTGCGAGAGTGCTGTGCTTAATTTTTGCAAAATTGCGCCCTGTACCCTCCGTGGCTTTCAAAACCACCAGCATGTTTTGGTTGCCTATGTACGTACATACATACTATTGTATATGATCTGATAATATTATCATATTTGTCAGATTGAAAATTAGAAAAAAGTGTCATGCTGCCATTTTCCGATCTGAATTAGCCTGTGTACTCGTAATTGGTGTCAGATCTACTATGATATAGCTTTGTTTGGTGAGATCTTAAATCGCCCTAACTCGTTTTTTGAAGAACCTCAACTGGCTGTGACGAGAAAATTTTCTGTTTTTTCAACCTGAGTTCGCACTGAAGTCGATCTAGGTATTTTGTTGAGGCGAGTTGATGTTACGAATAAGCTGTTATGGTGAAGTTGTTGTGGGGATTTCTCGTGGCCCCACGCTATGTTTTTGATTTTAAAAGAAATGCATTTATTTTAATAAAAGTATGTACCTAAATCGAAATAAAATAAATAAAGCGAAATGGAAACTTTTGGTGTTGTGGTTTGTCGCAAATACATACATATATGTAATGTACACAAAAATCCAGTTTTTTTTTTAACTCTTGGGGTTTTCGAGAAAACCTGGATTCAACAAAGAACAAAGCTATTGTCAGGCTGATTGGAAATTGTCAAATTGTTATTTGCAATGACATTCTGTCATTGACACTCTGTTAATTGTCAGACAATTTATTATGTTGTTTGATTTGCAAAACGAATTTTCAGCCATACTGGTGACTTTTGCTTCTGAATGTTCATTTTTTAGCAACATTATTTTTAGATGAAAGAGCTTTAGAATCTTTTTCTTTTTTTAATTTTAATAAAAAAATTAACTACTAAAGTATGGTCTGTTCTAGAGTTATTTATTTCTTATGAGAATTTCAAATTTTCTCTGTTTCTCAGAGCAATGGTACAGGGTGGGCCAGAAGAATTCATCCATCCGATGTTGTTTGGTTCTCTTTTTTTTCTAAATGATAAACTTCGATTCTGTTTTTTGATTATGTTTATTTGAACCTTTATAATTGTATTGGTCAAGTCGAGAAGATGATATCGGCCAAATTGGCGGCGTCACAATTGATTGCTCGTTTTATGGCATTTTTCATCACTTCAGCGAGAACTTCGGGCGACAGATTCTCGCACTCGTGTCGAATGTTGTCCTTGAGGGCTTCCAGAGTCTCGGGCTTGTTCACGTAAACACGGGACTTCAAAAAACGCCAAAAAAAAGTCTGAAACTGTTAAATCGGGCGATATTGCGGGCCAGTGCAAATCGCCAAAACGATAGATGAGGCGACCCGGGAACGCCTCCTTCAGAATATCAGTTCATGTATCGCTCCATGGCTTGTTCACTTGTACTCTGCATTTGTCTAATCCATCTTGTCTTAAAGCAGATTTGACATTGGCGGCCATTTGCAAAAATGAGAACATCTTCCAATAGGGTGACTTCTTTTGGCCCACCCTGTAGAACGGAGAACTGACAACATTGTCAGACCTGACAAACGTCTATACCTTAGTACAGATATAGAGTTACTTCCCAAAAACATTGAGGAAGACAAAATCTAACTTTCCTTTATAGGAGATCTTTTTTTATAAAAGTTTTATAATTTTATAATTTAATTTAAAATTGTTTGGAAAGTATCAAACAGCTAGTAAGAAGTAAAGCCGCCTTAGATAAAAAAACAATGATAACTTCCAACTGGCTAGTCAAAAAAAAAATGGGAAACTTTATTCAAACCCCGAAAGCTCTATCTTTCGATCCGATTTAAACGAAAATTTATTTTTATATAAATTTGCTATCAGAACATACGGGCCCAAAAACTACATCTTGGAAAATTATTCAGTTAAAAAAATTGTTATATTTTTTGATCGACAATTCAACAGCCATATAGCAAATACATTTTATCTATATCTCATCGGAATTCAAGATAAGGCCAACCTATTGTCTTTCAACATACAAATAAAATACAAAAGAAGTGAGCATAACCAAAACGTGCTCATGTTTAAAAACAATCTTTAAGATATCAGTGATTACTTTATCAAGAAACTAAGATTATCTGGCCAAAAGACAACATCTTATGTGTATTTGCACAATTAAAGCAATTTATTCAAAACAAATAAAATCTTGTTAATCTATCGTTTTTTAAATGTTTTAGCTTGGGTCGCTTTCTGCGGCGATTGCACGTTAGTCATGTGCGTTAAGTATGTGAGGAAAACTTATAAAAAAGTTGATTCCCTCACCATCGTCGTCGTCGATTTAAAGCTTCGAAACATGCATCTTACAGATAAGATGTGCATTCTGAGTTATAAAATTATTTCGATTAGTAATTTTATTACTTCGAGTGCAATCTTCACAAAGAATAGTTCATAATGTCTACTAGCTTGCGAGAGACTCAATATCTTCTTTCGAAGGCCCGTCAGCCTTCAAAACGCAAGTTTTTTTTCAATCGATACATTTTATCAAAATTCGCATTTTAACATTTCGGTTTTGTTTTATTTTTTTCTTTCAGCAATCGGACTGGGAGTTCGTCATTTTCAAGCATTTTTAATGTTTGGCGGAATGGTATTTGGCTACTTCTTGCGTGTTAATATTTCAGCGGCAATAGTTCCAATGTCCCAGCCTCCGAAACATCGAGATGTAGCCTATTATGATTGGGACAACAGTACGCGATCATTGATATTGAGCAGTTTCTTTTGGGGTTACGTGGTGGCGCAATTTCCATCTGGAATACTAGCGAAACGCTTTGGACCAAAAGTCGTTCTTTCGGTTGCCACAATCATTTGCGGTATATTAACAGTGCTTACACCATTGGCAGCGAAAATCGGCGATTGGCAATGGATTTGCGCTCTAAGAGTGCTCACCGGCTTGGTACAAGGTGTAGTGTATCCATGTATGCACACTTTACTAGCAAAATGGGCACCACGTACCGAAAGAGGAGTTCTTTCATCCGTTGTGTACTCTGGAGCACAATTAGGATCGGCTATTATATTAGTTACAAGTGGATTTATTATTGACTCTGAGATAGGCTGGCCTGGAGTATTTTATATTTCGGGTGTGTTGGGGTTAATATGGGCAGTAACATTCCAGATTTTCGGTGCAGACTCTCCAGACACATGCAAACAAATTTCTAATGAAGAAAAAGAATATATCAAAGCCTTGAATGGAAGCCAAAGTAACTCACAGGTAAGAAGAATCTACATACTACGAAAGATTGTTCAATCAATTCAATTTCTAACGGTTCTTATTAAAATGAAGACAATAATTTAACCGCAAGACCCAGTTTTAAAGTCTTAGAAGTGTGCAGTTCACTTGAAATAAGTTAAAACGCTCTCACACTATAAAATGATACAGACTTGCTTCATAGTTTTTTGCAAATCTGGGTCGTTGATAAGATTAGCACCACATGCGGCACAAAAATCAATATCAATAAATTGTACAATTGGTCAACGCTCTTTAATCACCTTTATTATTAATTGCAGTTTTGTTTGTTTAAATGTTGACTAAACTTTACTTTTTTGTATCTTTTTTCTAGGAACTGCCTATTCCATGGATGTCCATGTTTACTTCGCTACCGTTCTTTGCCCTAATTGCTGCTCAATGTGGATATACATTTGGATTCTACACTCTGCTCACCGAAATTCCAACCTACCTCAATCATGTTTTGTTGATGGATGTCAAATCGAACGCAATATTTTCAGCGCTGCCATACTTTGCCATGTGGGTGCTCAGCTTGATTGTCAGTCCCATCTCAGATGCTCTGATCAATCAGAAATATTTGAGCGTGACAGTTGCAAGGAAATTTTTCAATTCAGTTGGACAATGGGTTCCGATGGTGTGCCTTATAGCTTTGGGATACATAACCAGTGAAAACAAGCCAATAGCAATTACTTTATTAACAGTCGGTGTTGGCTTGAATTCGGCTTCAATTTTGGGATACATGGTGAATCATATGGATTTGTCACCAAATTTCGCCGGAACCATGATGGGAATAAGTAATGGACTTTCGAATATTTTTTCATTATGTGCTCCACTTGTGGTGGGGGCCGTTGTCAAAGACGAGGTGAGTTTTGTTTTAAAAATAATTACTAAAAGTAAAAATTGGTTTTTAAAAACACCGTTTTATTATCCATTAAATTGAAGCGCATCTTAAATTAATATTAAAACAAAATACCAGAAATAATAACGCTAAACATGAAATATTTTTTTAAAAGAAGAAACATGAACTTTCATAGGAATATTGTCCTCTAACCTTTATCTAATAGAATTTAATTATTCTTGTATAGAAACAAAAACGAAAAATGATACGTATACGCCCCAGTGACTGAAATAATTATTTTGTTACGAGTATATGTACATATTTGAATTGTATTACTTAAGCTGGAAGGTTTTCGATGGAAAAAGAATCGCAAGAACATTCGAAACGAAAATGCGAGATCTAAAGATATGAGAGCTCTAAGAAAACGAACATTTTCGGAAATCTTTTTTCAATGATAATCGCAATGTACGATAACAGAAATATGAAGATTAAGTGTCCTACTTGTACTCTCAGAGAATTGCCAATCAAAGTCGTTAAGTACTCAAGTAGATCAGATGGCTCTCCCAAAAGCAACGGAAGGAAAGTAAAGCCACCACAATTCTGAAGGGAGTCCTTGAAGTTTGGGTGAGCCATATTCGTATACACAGTATTTTCTCAGACATTTGAATGGAACAGTGCTTCATAAATGCAAAAAGTTTTTAAATTTTTTGTATCTATTTATCAAGAGCGCAACAACAGTTATTAAATGTATGCGGAAACGAGTAAAAACGCCAAAAAATATTCCAGCTAAAGCTAAAATGCAGTACCTTCAGCACCCACATACGCTCCACAACGCTGGACAATGTGCAAAGCATTTCAGAGTAAGCTTACGACACCAGAAATGAATGTGTTAAGGTGAAGGAGTTAAGTTCGAATATATTAGAAAGCGTTCACCTCAAAGATATGCCATTGCAACCGGTTCACGTGGTGTTATCATGATTCAAGTAGAAAAGATGATAAAACTCATTAAAAGGCAGAATCTTACAGTTCGCGAAAGGCATTGGCAAAAGACCGTAAAGCATTAAATGGGAATGGCTATGATCTAACATCATTAAATCATCGGAGGAAAAAAGAGGTGCATATAGACTATAGAATTGAATTATCTTCAATCCAAAAAAACAAAGAAAAAAGTTAAAAGGATAGACGCTTAACATAGGTACTACTTTTAGTAAATAATAAAAGTTGTTTTTTCATTATTAATGGAAAAATTGTGTTTTGGGATAAAGCTAAGCCTGTTACTTTGGTTGTATATTTAAGTTACTTGGTGATAAGTGCACACGCATTGTCTATGGTTGATTCTTAGAGTCAGAAAATCGATTTCGAAAAATAAAAATAAAAAAGTAAAAGCATCGACTTCCACAGTGATGAGTTAGCTAAAACACTTTTCAAGACTTTGTTCGCTAAAATATTTCAGTTAAAAAGAGTATATTCGAAATTTTTTTAATTCATTAGACAAACTAAACAAAAACATTTTTTATATTATTGAAGTCAAATGGCCTTGATTTTGTGTTAGCAATTAAGAAATGTCTACCATGTGTCTTATCATTTTATAAGACACTCCCTACAATGTTACTTTTAAGTTCATTGCAGATATTTTACAAGCGCTATTAGAATTTAATTATTTAATTTGAACAATAACTAAATTTGTATCTTTATCATTTTTTTTCCGCAGAGTAATCCAGATGAATGGCGTATCGTCTTTTATATCACTGCATCAGTTTATCTTATCTGCAATTCTTTGTTTTTGATCTTCGGCTCAGGAGTTATTCAGAAATGGAATGAACCAGCACCAGAGTGGTGCAGTAGAAACACATTGAATACCAATGTATCACTAGATACACAAACTTTTCCAAGAAAACGATAACAAAATGTCTCAACTATTTGCATAATCCATGATCTCTTAAAGCTTAAATTATTTTTTACACGAATAAAACAATTAAAACACAATTTTATTGAGAAAAATATCATCAGTTGTATTTCTTGTCTAGAATTCTTTGTTTTTCTAGTTTATAATTAATTTTTCTTGGTGTTGCTTGTGAACCTAAAACAAACCAAATAGATGCAAGCCAGCTAATAACGATTGTCGCATATAGAATTGGGGGGAATGATTTGGCATCTCCTATTGGTATTTTAGCAACCAACGGAGCTTTTAAACGCGTTGTCTTCTTTAAATGTTTCCAATCACAGTCATCTGGGCCCGATTTTTGGGGAAGAATAAATTGACCATTATAAAGGCAATAGTCGTTGTTGGGGTCTTCAAGGAGTTCATCATAATTTGAAAGGTCATCATCGGGACATCTCATGTAAATTTCTGGGGTACTTATTTCTACATTTACATATCTAAAAAAAAAAAAAAAATAGTTAGGTAAAATATTTATAAGGGACTTTTGATGACACACTTAACTTAAAGCAATGCTGACCGCAAATGAAAAATCTTGCATTCACTCACACAACTTAAAACTTTTGAAATTAAATTTAAAAATACAAGTTATTAAATAAAAAGAAAAACATGTTTAATATTGTTTCCAATGCCTATAATTGCCGACCAAAATTTAGAATCATGTTTTTGAGAACTCAATATGCCAGGTATTGTGATTCGGGTGAGTTCAACGTTAGACTTGCGGCTTTTCGTTTGTTACTGAGTAACCAGACCATCTAAATCTTTTTGTACACGTCGTAGTATATGCGGAGAAAACGGCATTTTCGGACTATTCGTGAGAATGGAAGCAAGATTGAGACTTTATCGTCTCTTTCACTAAAAATACGAATCCCCAAACAGGAGCTGAAACAATTTTGATGCATTTAGTATGTGTTCGATAGGTTCTCCTTTTCCCTGTGGTTCAATCCTCTTCATTATTTACATTAATTTACAAGATATAACTTTGAAGTAGTCAAGGGCTTTGTAATTTGTGTTGCACTATTACCTCTCATACCAATATCAGTGAAGAGATCAGTCGAAGAATTACTCTTGCCAATCTTGTTTTTTCGGACTTAGAGGGTATCTTAATAGCAAAACCCTCTCTAATAGGACCAAGTAGACACTATACAAGACACTAATTATCCAAATCCCGATATATGGACCAGAAGCGTGGATCCTGACAACCGTATTAAAAGCGGCAGGTCTTGAGAGTAAGATCTCTTGTCTAATAATTCTAATCCACTAAATTGTTTTGCTGATGACAGCACTCTCAGTTTTTCATATTCGTTTCCAGATTCACACCCATGTCCTTCGGATGTGGAACTGCAACGACATCGTATGATAAGTTCATTAAATTCCGATCTAATGTGGAATTATTAACCGCATAGAATTTAATGCTTCGAAAACCCAATGCTGTCTTCTGTCATTAAAGCATGACCTACCCCCGATGCCACTATCCATAAGTGGCACTTACATCGAAGAAACTGAACAGCTTTGCGTTCTGGGAATATGTATAAAAAACCACCTTTTGTGGAACGATCCCATATTCGACGTCGCCAAATGCCGCAAAACGCTTAGGTTTCCTAAATCGACGTAAAAAATATTTTTCACCGTCTGATCTGGCTATAATATACAAGGCATTCATTCGCCCGAAGCTTGAGTATAATTCTCATATCCGGGCAGGTGACCCTATCACGCATTTACGTCTTCTAGATAAGATTCAGAACACAGCATTTAAATTGATAGGTGAAAAGACCGTTACGGATGCAATTGATTTTCTTGAACACCGCCGTAATGTCTCTTGCCTCACCTATCACCTTGTTTTATCGCTCCTTTTAAAGACAGTGCTATTGCGAAATAGCCAGATGCATTCCTTGCCTTAAACAATTTCCCCATAACATACGCATCGCTAGGAATGCTCATAAATGTACCCTCAAGCCTAACTTCGGACGTACTGTTAAGTATAGAGACTCATTTTTTAGCCGCACTACAGACATTTAAAACCAATGTGCACCGGTAACTCCTTTTATTTCCTATCCACACTTACTTAAGCTACCATTAGACGGTCCTTGTAATGGTCCTTGCAAGGACAGTCTGACGTCATTATGACGTATTTATCTGTCCTAAAATCGACATGTCGTGTAATGGACATTGTAAAATGCTGTCCTTGCAAGGACAACCACAATGTCCACCACAATGTCACAATGTCATGTGTCCTTGCAAAGACAAATTACAAGGACCGTGTAATGGTCCTTCCATTGTTGATGGGACACAAGGACAGATTATTTTGACATCTTGTCCTTGCAAAGACCATGTCCCAACAATGCAACAGCACGAATTTCTGCCGGGACATTGTTGCTTGGAATGTCCACTTTTCAGGGTGGTTTTGTTGTTGTTAAATTTCAATGAGCTGCCAAAGTGACATCAGATTTTGATACATTTGCTCTGTTCCCACTCTGCACTTTCTGTGATACGCTACTTATTTTAACATTAGTAAAGAAACAAAGATAGAATAAAAAGAGCAGAGAAGAACAAAGAAAATTATTTATTTTGACAATGAATTTGTTTTTCGTGGGTGAATTAATAGTGATTACGAAACAAAATTCCATTTTATAAATACAGGAATAACCAAAAAATATTGTTAAGTGATATATATACTCGTAGTTTAAAAAGGTATTTTTCGAATAATGTGCAGAAAAAAAATTATTTTTATTTTTATTAAGGGTATTCTTGGAAATGGAACCTCGTAAAACCAACTTAAACGTCGGTCAAAACTGTCAAAACTTGTATGGAAAATCTTTTACGACAAAAAAAAAATTTCCGACACTAATTTGTGTCTTAAACTTTGCCAGAAACATTGTTAACGTCTTAAAAGAAATTTAAGGTATGCTAAAGTTTGCTAGTGACATCACAATCATCTTGAACCACTCTTGAACCACCGCCTGGCGTCCGTGTAACAAACAGCTGATTGAATTCCGACATAAGGCTATATCACACTGACAGTGAATTCACTGACCATGCCGCCAGTGAAGTCATCCGTAGTGTGATAGCCAGTTTTGGGACGCCAGTGAAGGTGTCAGTTCACTGACGTGTTCACTGACCAACCCAAATCGCGTCAGTGACTGACTCAAAAAATGACAAGTGTGATAAGTAGTCACTGGCGCATAGGACCACTGACACACTTTTATGACAAAAGCGTCAGTGTACTGACCCTGTCCCATCACTGGCAACACACGAAATTTCTCGTTGTGCCAGTGAAGAAAACCCGTCAGTGAACTGACCTGGTTTTTTGATATTTTGTTTGAAAATTTTCAAGTACCGTATTTTTTGGGAAGTTTTGAAAAAAACTTTTTTTACCAACTTTTTTTGATTTTTTAGAACTGGCATTTTCTAGATTACGAATATGCATTTTTGAAGTCGCTAGGTCGCTTAGTTTTGCCGCAAGTCAAGTTTAAAGATGTCAACTTTGATGCCTCTAGCACGTCTAGTTTAGCCGCAAGGACTTCTGGAATAATAGCCAAAATAGTTGGTTGAGCTATTTGGAATAGCAGTCGCAGCAAAACCTTCCTTCTCTCTACGCCTCAACCACTTTTCTGCCAAACACTGCGCCGTCGACGAGTTCTCTTGCCCTCATCATCATCGCTGAGGCTGTCCACCACTTTTATAATAAATCTTAATTCACTTGACATGATTTTCCAATAAAAAGTAATGATTTGCAGAACTCACAGTATGGGAACGTCCCTAATGAAACCTAATGAAACGTCAAATTTACTTTTAACAAGGACCAATTTATAAATGTCGTGTAATGGTCACGGTAAAATATTGCATTCTTCAGCGCGGTTTCATTCGCCACCAACTGTCAAAATTGTCATGTCGTGTAATGGACATTGTTATGCTTGTCCTTGCAAGGACACCGAATTGCAAAAGTAACAATGTCCACTTTGGTGGACATTGTACTTTGGGACAAGAATGCCAAATTTGTTTCATTCGTGTAATGGACATTCTTACTAGCAAAGACACGGTGAAGAATGTCCATTTACTGACAGCACAAGGACACATTTTCTATTACGTCAGACTGTCCTTGCAAGGACCATTTACAAGGACCGCCTAATGGTAGCTTAAGCACTCGCACTGTGTTCTCATATTAAAAGTATTAATAACCCCAAAAAAAAAAAAAAGAGTCTTGAGTGATATTCGGTCCTGTATGTATCAATGGAGTACGGAGGAGATTCAATGACGATCTGAACCGGCTATACTGCGACACTGGCCTGGTCAAAAAGCTCAAAATATGGTTGGGGCATGTGGAGCGCACGGACAAATACGCTCCAGCCCACCGAGTTTTCAATTCCATCCCTGATGGTCAACGCATCAAGTAGAGGACGACCTCAACCAATTTGGTGTGGGCGACTGGAGGCCACTGGCTAGGGATCGGTGGAGAAATGTTTTGTAAACATCGCATTACAGCTTTTTCTAAGAAATAACATGGTCTTTAGCCTACCCTACCCCACACAAAATCAGCAGGAATCAAATTATTAAGAATAGTTTTTTTTTTTGCTAAAAACAACACTTAAAAAAAAATGTAAACTATCGCTTACCCCTTGTCTCCAGGTGAATGATATCGGAAATGTATTGGTAATTTTAAATTTTCTGTAATTTTTGGAGCACCATGTAGCAAAACTGTGAACTCAGTCGCTTTCTCTGTCGGAACCTCAACGTCAACAAATTTTGGATAGATTGCATTCAGCTAATATTAAAAATCAATGTACATAATAGTAATTTTGTTTCCTAAACCTTTACGAAACTATTATGTTAACTTACCTTCTTAAGCCTTTTCAAATCGTCCAGTTGGTCCACATTGACATAAACTGCAGCAGGAAGTTTTTGTTCTAAATATAATTCACAATCTTTTCCTGCTAGAGGATAATCAAATTCAATGGTATATTGTAGATCTCTAAATGAAAATAAGAATATAAATCATTATAATGTTGAAATAAAAACGAAAACAATAAATTAACCTAACCTATGGAAACCGGCATTGCTCATTTCAACCCGAATTATTGGCATCATATCACAGTTTATTTTTGTAAAATATAAAAGAATATTAAATATTAGAATGCATACTTTGATATACATAGTTTTTTATTGTTTTTAGAAAGTTAAATTATGCAGAAAATTTAAATAAATCTATTTTAATATTTTGTTAATGCAAAATCCTTAAAAATAAACTAAATACTAAACCGTCTAATGTCAAAATCATCTGTTTAACGTAAGCTGTGTATGGGCCATTTTGAAGATGCTCGTCATCTAGTACATTCATTATTCGCGTATTTTTTGTATCGATTGGAATTGTCTACAAACCAGCTGACAATTATTTACGCCGCGCGTGAAATCATTAATTTTATTTTAAGAAATACCCTTGCGAAATAAACTGTAGTAGGTACTCTGAATAAGAAGTAATTACTGTTGTAATCAATGTGTACAAGGTACCTACCGCTGCTATCGTCAGATTGTATTGTATGAAGCTATTAGAAGCGATGCTTTGAAGCACTAGAGGGCGACACAGTAAAATGCCATCTCCAGAGTACTATTGATTTTATATACACTGGGAAAACTATTTTTGGACTTGAAAACACTTTGATAAGTTAAAATGTATAATACATACTTATTTCAAATTACGAATCACAGCCCCTTCAGTGCTCGAAGATATTTAAACTTGAACTTTTTACTTGTGAAAACATTTTCGTACTAGCGTTTGTACTATCTTACCGACCCACTTTATTTTTGACTTTGTGTTGCCATTGCCGGTATTTGACCATTCGATTCTCGAAGAGTCGAAGTGAGAACTTTTGTATCTTTGAATTGAATTCTTCAATTCTTCTCAAAAAAAAAGATTTATTTTGCACTAAAAGATGTTTAGATTCCGCGTTGGTATCACAAAACCTAAATAACTCTTTGAAAAACAATAAAAATAAATTTAAAAAAAAACTGTCCACATCTTCTGAGAATTTTAAATATGGCCCTTCGTTTTTATGTACTACTTCGCTTATGGTATTTATGTCTTGATGTTCGTCGAGAACTAAATATGTCAACAGTTCCTTAGTGGTCAGCTTTGTAGCATGAAGAATTATTAAACCTTGAATCTGGATTTGGAAAATTGGTATACTATAGTTTTTTTAAAACATTTAATGGCGAATTTATAAACAAAAATACAACTTAAACGATACACAATAGTAATATTGATCATAAAACGTCCGGCATAAAATCCTGGTTGGATATTCATTTAGGTGATGTTTGATTTGTGGTAGTCACAACTCGATGTATTGGTTTTAAGCTTTAAGAAAACAAAAAAAAACTTCTCAATTCTCACCTAAGACTCCACCCAGTTTTAGAACCTTAATTTACGTTTACAACATAATACATAGTTTACGATGGTTTTACGCTTCTCGTTAATTCAATATATAGCAAGTAAGGGTATGATTTAAAAATTGTATCACAAAAGAGTGATACAATTTCTGAAGAATTTCTGTTCGGAATAAGAGATTGAATTAGGAAACCGCTGTGTTAAGAGAATGCAGGCACGTCTAATCGGTTTTAGATGAACTTCGTCTTTCTATGCGCGCTCGTTCTTTTAATTGTCTTGTCTTCAGCTTTGTCATCAGTTGCGTCGAGTTGTATAGCCAAGCACCCTGTTTTAATATTTTTTGAAATAGTTAAAAATCATTTTTGGAAGAACCTCCTCATCACTTACTATTAGAAGCATGCAATTAAGTAGTATGGGTATTGAAAACACGGTCGATATAAAGAGTCCATTGCTATCAAAATATTGCTGTTTGGAGAAAGACCGCCAGTTTAAAGCGGCGTATTCGTTAATACTTTCTGAGAAATATGCCATGGATACTGCAAACAGATAGGATTGTACAAATATCTATACATTACACAGAAGAACCACAAACTTACGTAGAATCAAGAAAAGAAATATTTGAAAGTTTGTGTTGTTTCGAGTCATAAGAGCTGTTGTTGTCGTTAGGATATGAAGTGAAACCAAACCAATTAGCCAAGGATCCTTCCAATCGATCTAGATAATTATGTGGCACACAATAAATTCATTTGTATAACAATATTTTGATATTATTTTTGTAAATAGTGCCGACTTACACTCATCAGAAATGACCAGTATCCAGTGATTTCGTTGATTTCGATTAGATTCGGATCAGTCATTATTGAAGATAAAACCGTCTTGTCGTATTGCAAGAAATATTATTTATTATAATTTAATTATTGTTTAAATATTGTTTATTGTCTAAAAGAACTATGTGGTTTTATTTGGAATAAGTGACGAATGTTTTCCGAAATGTCACTTGTCATCTCATAATAGCTTCGTTCGTTTATTACTCTAACGAGTTCCCCATTTGAGGAGAGATTTATGGCGATTTTATTTGGTAAACAAAAATTTTGCTTTCAATAATTTATCATTTTTTTTTTTTTTTTAATAGTGTGTGTTTTTGTAGGAATGGCCAACATAAAACTTCAAAAACTGCTGTTCGAGAAATGTCAAAAAGTATTGTGGTGTGTGTGTTAAATCTCGTTTGAAAATGGGATTTCAGGTTTTGCTCTGTGAGCAAAAGAAAGATTTATCTGTTGACTAATGGAAATACAAATTTGGGTGTCAGACCAAAAAATGGCTCTCAGAGCAAAAACTATTGCTCTGAACTGACCAAAAAAATCGCCATTACACTTTCTGTAAAAAGAATTGCCCTTTTTCCATTTAAGCAAGTTCAATTGAAAGATAAAGATGAATTTAAATGAATACATTGTAACGTAAAAATTAAAAGGGATATAATATTTAATAGATAATAAACCCAAAATGAAGCAGAGGCAACATCTGAAATGAAAGAAGGAATTTAACTGATCATCTCACATTCAAACACTCCAATGTTCCCTCCATCCGGTCCAACTGCCAACAGACTCTGACCTCCTCTCCTCAACACCCTATGGATAATAACGATAAGGAAACCAATGTCCACCAACAACCGTACCTATCTGGGAGGAAGTAGAAAGAGACAAGCAACCCAAAGACCCTTGACTCCCACCTCAAGGGACAGCCACTCCAAAGTCCTGCACCCGAGCGTTGGCGTACCTAGTGATCTGAGAATTGGAATACTTACATGTTGCTAACACTGCCTCCAGCTCCTTCTACTTCCTTCTCACCCATTAAGATCCCATTCCATCCCGGTCACAGAAGCGTGAACCCTCCATCAGCCTACCCCAGGTACTGACCACAAAACCCCGCAGAACAGCCTAGTGGGTATCTGATGCCATGTCCACGCCTATCCACTACAAGCTCTAGGTGTTCTGCTTGCAGCATTATCTCCTTATAGCCTACACCTGGAAACCATAAACCTTACAAACTCTCCCATAACTATACCTAGACCACGAATGCTACCTCTAACTAACTCACTTTCATATCCAGAGATCTCACTCCGGTTCGCATCTAAATGTCTAACTATGGCTATCTGATTTACGTGCACTGGGATGAAAGTAACCTTTTGTCGGCAACGCCCCCTTTCTAGCTGACCGTCCAAGAAGGATGGCCAGTTAGAACGGCATGCGACAACTCAAGGTTATGGCCGAGATCGACCGTCGCGGTGGCCGGCAGTACCCTAGCCGCAGCTAGCACAGTCTGGCCATGGGTACTTGCTCCGGGATCTATACGACCGGTGTTACCTCTTTTTTTCTTACACTGCCGACCGATGAACTCTGGTGGTCGAGTTCGAATAATAATTTTAAAAAGCTTATTGGCCCTCATAGCTGACGAAGATTAGATTGTATCGAATTGACTGTTATGATAGGAGATTCTATTGTGCACCTCATATTATAATGAGTGAACGTAGACGACGAGAAAAGAATCGCGATGTACTATTACATCAACCCACCGGACCCCAACCGTATTTCGCGCAATAGAAAGCTATCCATAGATGTTCGTGGAAGCTACGGCTGAATGGAACCGTCTACACGTTCGGCCGCCGCGAAATTATGCCGAGCGCGGACACAGAGGTGTCTAACTTGCAGGGGAGGGAGGATCTATGGTGTATGTTGATCCGCCTGGTCTCTTTACCCTCCCGATTTGACGTCGCAAATCAACTCTCGTGACGTCAACCTTGGTTGACCGCAGACCTTAGAGTCCCCGAGACTCAATAAATTTTGTTGGGCAACCCCTAAACCAAAAGAGGCAAACTGAAGCTTGCCTATTTATCTACCCATTACTAAAGACTTAGCATCTGAAAGAGACACTATCTATCTATACTATCATCCTGAAATGTACTACGCTTCCGCCACCGAAGAATAGTGAGGGTGACCACCCTCCCTCCGTATGTCTTACTTCCTCATCATTACTTTCCTATATGTCTTCAAATTAAAAAAAAAATCAAAGAAATCCAAAAGAAAAGAAAGTGAGATTTTTCTTTAAACGTTATAATCAGAAACTGAATTATTTATTTTATAAATTCTTAAAACTAACAATGTAATAGTTATCTTAACTAGGTTGTCTTACTTGAATCAAATAAAAGGCACAATTTATTAAGTATTTCTCGTATCTGATCTTACTCAATATGACTATAAGACAAAATTTCATAAACTATTGATTTGTATCCAGCAAAAGAGTTAAACTTCTTTTAAGGATAGTGTTAAACAAAGAAAAACTTTCGTTCTTTCTTTATACTAGCTAACTGAATGTATACGCCTTCAGATTATGTAAGCTGACATATGTTTCTTACAAAACAATAAAAAAAAATTTCTTTGCAATAGATAAAGAGTGTTTAAAAAAAAAAGAAAATAATTTAAAATAATCTAAACTAACGTTAATACTTAGTGAAAGTCGTGGGCTGTGCAAGCCTAATAATCATTAATATAAAAAAAATAAACGATTTAACGCGGCGGTAGGATTCTAACGCTGGCTAGGTTTATTGAAATAGCACCTATCAAGAACAACAAAAAAAGCTGCAAAATCTCCCGACGTTAATGCGGTCTGAACACCTTACTACCGTATCAAAGATGCTTAATTACTTCACCGAAATATACAATTCAAAAACTGAAATGGATACTATTGATTATCAAGAGGTTTACCACATATATAAGCAAGACCCGCTCAGGACAATTCGCCCCAAAGCGACAAAGCAAAAAGTCAAATATTGTGTGAATACCGCATATGTAAGAATACAGTTTGTATCCATGCATACGCTCGATCGTAAATTCAAAATATAGTTATTAAAATCAATAAAAAAAAGGAAATCAATTTAAATAAAATATATATCCACTACCAATGGGGTAGGGATAAATAAATATCCGCTTTCTGTTGATCCGGAAGTGCACTCCTGAACCTGTGGAAAAAGGTTAGTTAAATATTACTAGTTAAATTCTACTCTACTAATGACTTTAAAGCTTGAGTCCCCTTACCCCTTTATAGGTAGGTATTTTGAGCTTTACTGCTGGTGGTGTCTGATCGTTGACGACACCTAATATGTTGTGGTAGCGATTTAAATTCGTGTTACCGTATCTCGGCACGATGGAGAGAATCAAAGATTAAAAAAAAAAATCTTCGCGTGAGGATATTCGTTATCAAAGTGTTCGATAGATAATATCTGCCGCGACGACTTAGGACTGGACAAAACACAAAAAAAAAAAAATAAAATAAACAAGTGAGTGAGTGTAAGGTATATGATTTGAAAGTCCAAAAAAAAATTAATAAGTGAATTTAACGCGACGTTTTATGAACGCGAACGTATATGGTCGCTACCGACGCTGAACTGTATCTTGAGTCCCGAGTGAAAAAAAATTCAAGGGAATTTTTACCCCAAGATCTCGAAAGAGGATCTATCGGAAGTAAATTTCACCGATTGTCTTATGATTGTGAGTAAAGTGACGTACCAAGAGCACGGGCTCTCCACGGGTTTTTATCTTATACGCAGGAAATATTCAGAACACTATATGATTCAGGAAAAATTCCAATAAAAGAAACTTGGACCGAATGATTCGATAGAAATTCCGGTAAGAGTAACTTTAATTATTCGATTCACGTACAGGTAAGCGGTATTTCACTGTTCGATAGCATAATTCAATAAACTTCAACACTCTATCATATAGATAATCTTAAAATTAAAGGTATGGATAAATTCTTTTGTATTTTGTAAAATTGGAGGATTAGCAGTTTGCCATAGGGTGTTCCTCCTTAATGTATGGGTGCAAATGCAAATTACCACCGTCCGTGGTACTTGACGCTCTACGCCGGCGTCAAAAGGATATATAGAGTCAGTTATACGTGCATCGATAAACACTGATCTCTAATGGTCGAGCTTTATGGCCCCAATGGCACATACAATAAATAGATTTAAAAGTTTACCTGGATAATTGATGTTCATATACTATTCTTATAATATTGATACACTTATACATTCAGGAGCACAGCCTTGTAAAGTTGAGGTGTTGACTTTGTACAGCTTCATCCCTCGGTGCTTGGTAGGTAATTTCCAAATTGAGAGTTTTTATGATGTGGGACCGGCATCTGTGGCAACGCACACGCCAGACGTCCTGCTGTGGTATCTTACTATTTTCCCACGTTGACAAATTATGATGTCCGTCCCTCGACGTGGCCTTCAGCCTGTCGTGGCTGGGTACCTGTAGTATGAATAATGTGTACTCCCCAGTTATGCTGTGGCACAATTGCAAACGTCTTCTAAGATGCGCCGAGAGGGCGTTGATACATCGACTTGCCTCGGGACTTGGCACTGCGAGGAATTTTTCTCCACTGGAGGTTCCAAAAAGTTTGGTTTCGAATATGAATTGGGTGGGGTGACAGACGAGCCGGCAATTGGATCAACGTCTGCCCCACTAAGATGTCCAGTAGGATCTACCGAGGAGGGTGGTGTGCGTCTATAT
This sequence comes from Platycheirus albimanus, assembly GCA_916050605.2. Taxonomy (NCBI): domain Eukaryota; kingdom Metazoa; phylum Arthropoda; class Insecta; order Diptera; family Syrphidae; genus Platycheirus; species Platycheirus albimanus. Next base: position 155,078,138 of record OU696697.1, read on the forward strand.
AAATATGTAGCGCCGCGTGTCGCCACCGACGATACGCTAATGAACAGATAGCGTCGGTGCTCGTCTTTCATAAAATAATTATATGGCACAAAGATCTGTAATGCTGGGCGTATTTTGCACAGATACATGGATATTTATTTGCTTCTGCATATAATTTATAGGGAGTATGCACTCAAAATCAAAAAAAATTGACCGCATGTGTGCTGCCACGCCAAAATCTCCAAGGTGGGTGGAATAGTTAGATGTTTTTTTTTTTTTTTTTCAGGAACTTCCACAAAAATGATGCGCAGCCTCGCCTGCGTATTTTCAGAACTAGTTTAAGTAGTTCTCCTTCCTCCAGGAGTCGGATTTGTGAATCTATAAAGAGGATGACGGAATTTTTTTAATATGTCCGCCGAGCGACGCCGTCGAATCTTTTCCATTGTAGCAGAATAAATCTCTTTTATTTTGCTCCAAAGGATGCTATATTGACACACTTACCTAGTTGTTGTAATAATTTTACTAATTCTGGATATATTTTTCCAATTGCTTGGAGCAACTGGAGGGATTCTCTTAGAGAAACCCAAGGATCGTGTACGAACAAAATGGTGCGCGGTTCGGCTGCTTTTAATAAAACGTTCTGCGGAGGAGATGTATCGCGGTCGACGTCTGGATTCGAAATGAAATCCACAGACAACCTTCTCGCTTATACTTCCCCGCTTTCCAGGTAGCCGCACGCCATATTGATTTTGCTACTTCCTTTTTCTATTAATCGTTCCAATAAAAAGTAACGAGTTCGAAGGAGGAAAGTAGCGAATCTTTATGGGTAGTGCTCACTGGGCTACGTTGCAAAGTGTAACATTGCGCTGGGCATTAAGTACGTCCGATAGTTTGAGTGAGTATGAATTTTATGCAAATTTATGTCAAGTGTCTTAGCATGGGTAATTCTGCCTTTGTATAAACTTACGGTGGTTGGGGAATGGCAATCTTTTGGCACATATACTAGCACTATTCAAAACAATTCTATGAAGAAACTGTTTAAGTGTTGTCGTTTAAATCAAAGAATATTTTATGCTTCCCGTTCGGCGTTTTCATTGCAGGGTTTGGGCAATATTAATTTCCCTGTTCGACACACATACGATATTTAGCGCTTTTTCAATGTTCTGCGAATTATCCTTTTTTTGCAGAATCGTTGAAGATCAATGGACTCGAGTTCTTGACGGGTTCTACATAGTACGTTCACAGAGTATGCTTGCTTGTAGGATATTTCAGAATACGATTCGCTCAATACTCAGAACTGCTCTTGAGAGAAATATGTTCTGCCCTGTGCTTACACAGTAGAACATGATCAAATAGAATAATGCCTTCGCCTGGTCATCTTTTTTTTTTTGATATGCCTTTTATTTGACACTAACTATTATAGACAATGTCTATGAGAGCGAATGACTTTCGTGGCGAACTTCAGGCGCGTCGCTGATTCTGAACCATTTGTCAAGTAGTGTGAACTACGAATTGTGACAAGTATTCTAATATTCACTACCCTTTTTCTTATGATCTCTACTCAGATTATTTTATGTTTGCTTCCATATATCCTACTACCGTAACACGTCTAACATACTGAAAGTCTACCTTTAGTTACCTTTTTCCTTAATGCGGCTGTCCTGCATTTCCGTTTCGTGTGAACATAGCTTCAATACCGAAATAGCGAGTAGCCGCATACTCGTCATTTCATGGTATTTCTAGAATGTAATGGAACATATACAAAATGGAATGCAGACAGAATTTGGAAATGCATTGGAAGCCCATTCTGGAAATGATATTTTTGTCTGGGTGGATTCTATTTGTGGAATCCTTTTAGGAGTGGGGTAAAATGGCTGCGTTCAAGGTAGAGTGAGTCTACGAGTAATTTCGCTGGTAGATGGCATTAGTAGGAAATTCATTTGCGTGCCATTCTGCAAAAAAGTTTTCCCTACAAAACTTGGAATTTCGACTAAGCCTGCTTCGTCGAACTTCCAAGAAAAGGAGAACTTCTCACAAAAACTTATGTCAGGATCTTCGTACTTTTCGTATCATACTGATACTGCAACTCTTTACCGTCTAGTTGGTGGAAGACAAAAAAAAAAACTTGCACGGAATATGTATACAAGCCATACTTCTGAAATTCATGTATTTTGTTCTACCATTGTTGATGCAAAAAAAAAAAAATTTTTACAGGAAACACGTTCCTATAGTACGTCAGGGTTTCATATTCTATAGGTCATCATTCAACATAGAGAAATTAACGCATAAACAGACCAAGAGTCTCATGCACAGCTGAGAGCCGGGCATCTGATTGAAAAAAAAAAAACATTTTGGAAATCTTCTGCCTCTTCAGGTGCCTTCATATGACAATAGTAAAAAAAAAACTTTGATGTTGAATATGACAACAGAAAAATTCTTAAGGAAAGTCAGGTTATTTGGGCTTAAGTCAGGTGTATAATTAAAGTTCAATTATCTTATCTTTTCAAATCCTTGGTGTGACACGTCCACTTGTGTCCTCGCCTATCTTCGACTTCATATAGGTTTTCACCGATTATATTAGTAACGCGAACTTTAATAAATTTCGGACACAACTTCGCACTCAAATGCTTAGTTGCGTCGCTTAGAACATGATTTCTTCGATATATCTCATCACCTATTTTAAATGTTATACTTCTGGAACGGAGATTATAAGTTTTCTCGTATGCTTCATGGGTTTTAATCAATGCTTGCTTCAAGTAAGAATGAATGATGCTCATCTTGCCAGCTTTGGGAAGCCAATCTATCTCCGAACAGTTCAGCCCACTCAACTCTCTCAGAAGACGATAGTCTGCCCCATGCTCGATCATACGTTGTCCGTAAAGGGCTTCGTATGGTGACATCGTGAGGGTTGAATGCACCGTCGTGCGTAAAACACTACTGATCGAAGACAGATGGGCATCCCAATCCGTCTGTCGAGGATTGACATACGATCGAATAGCTGCCAAAATTGAACGGTTCACTCGTTCACTTGCATTCGATTGGGGAGCATACACTGCTGTTCGGTAGTGTTTGACCCCGAAAATATTCAAAAACTTTTGGAACTCTTTCCCAACAAATTGCGTACCATTATCAGAGAGAATACTCTCTGGTACTCCGTAAATCAGAAACACATCATCTTTCAGGAATTTGACCACGCTCGCGGCTGTTGCCTTGCGAAGTGGTTTGATGAAGACAAATTTAGTCAGTTGGTCCAACACGATCACTATATAAACATTACCAGCTTTCGATCTTGGGTATGGCCCTAGAAAATCGACATACAAATGTTGAAACGGCCTGTCTACTACAAAACTATTTCCCATTTCTGCTCGTAACGTCATATTGGCTGCCTTACTGGTCTTACATGTCTCACACCGGTCAACATAAAGTTTGACCTGTGTGTACATACCGGGCCAATAGAATCTGTCTTTCAACCTATAAATCGTCTTCACCACTCCACCATGCGAAGCACGCGGCGGATTGTGAGCCAGAGAGATGAGAGATTCTGTCATCTCTGAGGGAACCCACAACTTCCAAGTTAGATCGTCAGCCAAGGGATTACCACCCGCATGCTTGGTGCGTTTGTATATATACCCTTCCGACACTTTAAGGTCCGGCAACCGCTCCTGTTCCTTCCTGATATGACTGATGATGTCCAGATAACCTTCGGATTTAAAGGATGGATCCTCAAGGTCGATGTGAAGTACCTCCGAGGCATCGATCTGTGGTAGACATGAAAGGAAAGCTGACACTGTCAACTCATCGTCTTCATAAGCTCTGGATAGAGCGTCTGGCACGACATTTAGTGTTCCCTTTCTATGTTCCACCACAAAATCGAATCCTTGGAGTCGCATACTCCACCTCGCTAATCTTCCGGTTGGATCTTTCATAGTCATCAGCCATTTCAGGCTGGAATGGTCCGTGATAACGCGAAAATGGTACCCCTCAACGTACGATCTGAACTTTTGTATACCTTCAAAAGCTGCTAAGCACTCGCGTTCAGTCACCGAATAGTTTCTCTGTGCAGCGTTCAGTTTCCGGGAGAAGTAGTATATAGGCTGCTCCGCTCCGGATTCGTCTCGCTGACAGAGTACACATCCGATGCCAGTCGCGGATGCGTCGCAGAGAATAATGAATTCCTTGGAGAAGTCTGGATTGACCAATACAGGCGCTGAAGTCAAAGCATGTTTGATTCGCAGGAATGCTTCTATAGCTTCTGGTCCTAATTTGAAGGCTTTTCCCTTTTTCAACGTCTCGGTCAACGGTGCGGCTAGGGTGCTGAAGTCCTTAACGAATCGCCGATACCAACCTGCCATACCGAGAAATCGGCGAACTTGGCGAGTTGTAGTTGGTAAAGGGAAGCTAGTAATCGCTGCGATCTTGTCCGGATCGGCTTTCAAGCAACCCTGACCGACCTTATAACCGAGATAGTGAAGCTCATCAAAACAAAACTTCGACTTCTCGACGTTTATTGTCAGTCCTGCATTCGTCAAACACTTTCCGACTATCTCCAGGGTCTCCAGATGTTCGTCGAAATCCTTCGACACAACCAACAAATCATCTAAGTATACGAATACTTGATCTCGTAACCCCGATGGAATTACGCGACTCATGAGGTAACTCAAACTTTGTGCTGCATTACATAGACCAAAAGGCATGACCTTAAATTGGTACAGTGGTCGGCCTGGTACCGTAAAAGCGGTCTTCTCCCTCGAACTTTGCTCCAGCGGTATCTGCCAAAACGCATCCTTCAGATCCACGCTAGAAATATAACGTGTTTCTGTCAGACGTGCTAGCAGTCCTTCTATGTGCGCGATTGGGCGCGCATCCTTCTTCGTTACGGAGTTCACCTTTCGAAAGTCCAGACACAATCGGTTCTTGCCAGGCTTGCGAACAAGCACCACTGGAGAACTCCATGCGCTGGAACTTTCTTCAATGACTCCTAAAGATAGCATACGGTCCAATTCAGCGTACATTAGGGTTTGTATCGCTGGAGAAACGGGATAGTACCTCTGCTTTATCGGTACGGCATCACCCGTGTCTATGTAATGTTGCACTAGATTCGTTTTCCCGAGTCCATTGACTGCGAAGGAAGGAAATCCACGAACAACTGCATTTAGTCGTTTAGACTCTTCACTATTTAACTTAATCTGGTTGGTGGGTCTCTCATCTGGCCCACCGGTCGTCATCCCTGAAAGACCCGCAATTATATGAGGCGCGATCTGGAATTTCTGCCAAAAGTCAACGCCTAAGTACAGACGTTGGCTTAGTGTTGGCACAATATACAGATCAATATCTCTTGTTACTCCATTATATTGGATCGCTGTAGTGATCACTCCAACTATGGATTGCTTGTGTCCATCGGCCGTGGACACGGTAGTCTCTACCTTCCTTACCGTAACGTTTTTGTCATTCCAATAGGGGAGTACATTGGTGCCTAAGCAACTGATACTTGCTCCTGAATCGAGGAGACCTAGAAAACTATCACCGAATAGACCAACCGTCACATAAGGACGTGGGTCATTCGATTCTCGACCTATGGTTGCTGACGCTACGTTACGATAAGTAGTCCGCTTCCGATGGACGCGCTCCCTTATTCGTCGTATCCGTTTGGATAACTCTGGAAATGTAACAACTCTCTTACGTACCTCGTTATAATTGCGTAGCCTTTCATGGAAAGGTTTACGGTATAATGGTTCTGTAATATTCTTATTTAAACTTAAATCTGTATTGGGTTTTGGTTCTTTATCTATAATAGGGATTGTTCTACAATCATCTTTATTGTGTTCTAATAATTCATTATGGTTCTTGTCTGGTTTTAAAATTACAATTTTTGGAAGTTCAAGAGGCTTTGTCGGCTTGGACACTTGAACTCCGGGTGAATCTAATCGGAGCGAACCCCCCCGGTTGATGGGTTGTTCCTCCTCTCGTTTCCCGCTATGCACTTAGGGCATGAAGGACTATACGCGTCTGCTAGTCCGCAGCGGAAGCAAAATATCTTATCAATGGGTTTGGGACAGTCACGGAAGCTGTGACCAAGAACTAAGCAATTCCAGCATTTTAGTAAACTTCGATCCCTCTGAATCGCTTCAAGGTGAGATGTGGGCAACGCCACAGTTAAATCTTGGCAAGGCTCTTCCTCGATTTCATTCACAAATCGTCGGGCAGGAGGGCGTTGTGCTGATGGCACAAAACTTGGTCGAGTTGTGTCGTAGTGGGATTGAGACTTTTCAATCGCACGGCATAAGTATGCTAAATCTCTGAGACTTGAGGTGCTGTATGTTATCAGTAACTCACTCATCCTCCTTCTGACATTGGTTTTAATTATTTCAATTAATTCTTTCTCTGTACGCGGAACTCGCATTTTAGAATTAATATTCATAATGGCATCGTAGAAGTCCGTAAATGACTCGCCAATTTGCATCTTCCTATCAGATAGTTTTCGGAATAGCTCGGTATCTGTTTCTAAACTGCGGTACTGCTCAACTAGGGCAGTCCTCAAATCAGTCCAATTAGAATGTCGGTTCCGTTTCAAATATACCCAGTACCACGCTTCAACAGAACCAGAGACGAAGTGATAAAAGTTCATCACTATTTCGTCCCATGGTACGTTGTTGCTGTACCGGATACATTCGAGACGGAACAAAAAGTCGTCGACAGACATATTTTTCCCATCAAATTTTAAACCCCACTTATGATACTGAGGTGTTCGGCTGGTTGTAGTGGTGTTCGAACCTGTACGTCTACGCGGAGACGGCGGCGAATCATCGAAATTAAAAGTGTTCATCTTTTGTAGGAAATCGTCTACATTTGCAGCTCGAGTCATTTGTGCTGGGTTGACGCCTTGCAGACACAGATTCGCACCTGTTGGATACGTCGGAGTTGTCATGGCTGCTAACTCATCTTCAGTCGGCATGTGATCTGTAAGGTTTCTTCGGGCACTCTTACTGCCAGCGGGAGCATTAATGGTAACTACGCGTGCAGCGTCCGTACCATTAGTAGGCTTACTAGGTAATTTATGTGAAGTCGAAGTTTGGAGTTGTGATACCGGCCGGGTAGGTGGTCGAATTGGTGGCTGTACTGGGGGTTGGACTGATGCTTGAGTGAGAGGTTGTGTGGCAGCAGTTGGAGGTTGGCTTTGAATGCTGCCTCGTATTATGTTAGCGACTTGCTCCAGTAGGTAATTCTGGCTTTGAGCTAATTGCTCCTGAATAAACCTTCTCTCGTCGCAACGGTGCGCTTCAATAGAAGCTGACACAATGTCCTGGATGTATGCTGAATGGTCAGTAGCATCCTTACGACGTTGTGCTTCCTCTGCACTCACATCTTCTGTATCCACAGGGTTGATCCCTGTGTCATTCCCCGTTTGGTCGAAACCACCCTCCGATTGATCATCTTCCGGATCAACAGGTAAAGGTATCGGACCTACGCCTTGACCTGGTCTCAAAGGCATAATGATTACGTCACGTAAAATTGGATTATAAGAACTTTGTTTTTCGATTTTTCGGTTTTCACCACTCATTGAGATAGGGTGAAACTTGGTTGAACTATTTAGGAAAGTCCGGTTATTCAAGATAAAATGTGAGTAGTCCGTGAGCTATTTCCTCCAACGGGTGCTACTCAAGTGTTAACAAAAAAAAGTGTAAAAAAAAAAAAAAAATTAATAATGGTTTAACGTTATATATACCGTGAGTAATACCTCCAACGGATATATTTCAAAAATTGGTAATTCAAAAAAAAAGTTATATCGGTATAAATTCGAAAGTGCTTAGAACTACGTGTGAATAAGTATATATTTTATTCAAAAAAAAAACTTATATGATACTATTATCAAGAATATCTGTAAGGTATTCCAGATGGGTATTTGGATAGATACTTAACTATATACTTAATTGGTTCAATAAATTCCAAATCTTATTATTAACCTATATATAATAAATGATTATACTTTATACCTAATAGTCTGAAAACAAAATTATGCTTGAAAGTGGGCACTATCCCAAAAATTCTCAAAACTGCAATGTCTCAGAAACTCAAAAATCTAAAAAAACTCAAAATCTAAATATCTCAAAAACTCAAAACTCGAAACTGTATCGAAAATCTCAAGAATCTCAAAATCTATACTTAAATATATCTTAAAAATCAAAATCTAATAAATTGTTTTTTCATAAAGGGTTCGGGAGGTGGTGACCCTCCCTTCTTCGGAAATTAGCGTGTACATTTCGGTTCGGTTTCTGAACCGATAAAAAAAAATAAAAGAAAACTTAGTGTGTGTGGGCTTGCTAAACTTTACTGCGTTCAGGATATTCAAAGGAAAGACAATTCTTCATAAGCAAAAGGTTGATCGGGTAATCAATGGTAACATTACGCTACTGCTGACGTACATCGGGTATGAAAACACCAATTACCGGTTAGCGCTTCATGTCCCTTTGATTACCGTCACTTCCTAACGAAAATCAAAACTGTCTGAAATCTTCAAATACAAACTGGGTAATATAATAATTAAAAGTGAGAAGTTGATTTTCAGATGAAACAAAGTTGGGTCGTAGTTGAATGAACGACCAGCTTCTGCAGCTGACGTGCGTCGGGCAAAAGCTCCAACCACCGGTCAGAAGACCTGCTCATACTATTCTCCTACGACCGGGATCTCAGACATCACTCGCAGGATATATCGTCACCTCAGCAACTGACAATCGGGCAAAAATCACCGCCTAATCCGGACAGAGATTGAAGACAAACCTATGTGACAAGAGGTAAGGGAAAATGGATAGACCTAATGCAACAGACTGATTCGGGACATATCACCAAACCACTGGACAAAATAGTGCCTATACCACGAATCTCGATGACGTTCCTCCATCTAAGATACCTGATCATCAAAAAAAAAACTTCAACCAAAAACTGAAAAATTCTCAAAAATTTTCAAAAATTCTTAACTTCTCTCTACGTCACTCTGAATCGACCTAACTTAATCAATTCAAATCTAAACTTCTCGAGCTAATTCGGGCCCCACGTTGGGCGCCATCTGTAACGTAAAAATTAAAAGGGATATAATATTTAATAGATAATAAACCCAAAATGAAGCAGAGGCAACATCTGAAATGAAAGAAGGAATTTAACTGATCATCTCATATTCAAACACTCCAATGTTCCCTCCATCCGGTCCAACTGCCAACAGACTCTGACCTCCTCTCCTCAACACCCTATGGATAATAACGATAAGGAAACCAATGTCCACCAACAACCGTACCTATCTGGGAGGAAGTAGAAAGAGACAAGCAACCCAAAGACCCTTGACTCCCACCTCAAGGGACAGCCACTCCAAAGTCCTGCACCCGAGCGTTGGCGTACCTACTGATCTGAGAATTGGAATACTTACATGTTGCTAACACTGCCTCCAGCTCCTTCTACTTCCTTCTCACCCATTAAGATCCCATTCCATCCCGGTCACAGAAGCGTGAACCCTCCATCAGCCTACCCCAGGTACTGACCACAAAACCCCGCAGAACAGCCTAGTGGGTATCTGATGCCATGTCCACGCCTATCCACTACAAGCTCTAGGTGTTCTGCTTGCAGCATTATCTCCTTATAGCCTACACCTGGAAACCATAAACCTTACAAACTCTCCCATAACTATACCTAGACCACGAATGCTACCTCTAACTAACTCACTTTCATATCCAGAGATCTCACTCCGGTTCGCATCTAAATGTCTAACTATGGCTATCTGATTTACGTGCACTGGGATGAAAGTAACCTTTTGTCGGCAACGCCCCCTTTCTAGCTGACCGTCCAAGAAGGATGGCCAGTTAGAACGGCATGCGACAACTCAAGGTTATGGCCGAGATCGACCGTCGCGGTGGCCGGCAGTACCCTAGCCGCAGCTAGCACAGTCTGGCCATGGGTACTTGCTCCGGGATCTATACGACCGGTGTTACCTCTTTTTTTCTTACACTGCCGACCGATGAACTCTGGTGGTCGAGTTCGAATAATAATTTTAAAAAGCTTATTGGCCCTCATAGCTGACGAAGATTAGATTGTATCGAATTGACTGTTATGATAGGAGATTCTATTGTGCACCTCATATTATAATGAGTGAACGTAGACGACGAGAAAAGAATCGCGATGTACTATTACATCAACCCACCGGACCCCAACCGTATTTCGCGCAATAGAAAGCTATCCATAGATGTTCGTGGAAGCTACGGCTGAATGGAACCGTCTACACGTTCGGCCGCCGCGAAATTATGCCGAGCGCGGACACAGAGGTGTCTAACTTGCAGGGGAGGGAGGATCTATGGTGTATGTTGATCCGCCTGGTCTCTTTACCCTCCCGATTTGACGTCGCAAATCAACTCTCGTGACGTCAACCTTGGTTGACCGCAGACCTTAGAGTCCCCGAGACTCAATAAATTTTGTTGGGCAACCCCTAAACCAAAAGAGGCAAACTGAAGCTTGCCTATTTATCTACCCATTACTAAAGACTTAGCATCTGAAAGAGACACTATCTATCTATACTATCATCCTGAAATGTACTACGCTTCCGCCACCGAAGAATAGTGAGGGTGACCACCCTCCCTCCGTATGTCTTACTTCCTCATCATTACTTTCCTATAGGTCTTCAAATTAAAAAAAAAATCAAAGAAATCCAAAAGAAAAGAAAGTGAGATTTTTCTTTAAACGTTATAATCAGAAACTGAATTATTTATTTTATAAATTCTTAAAACTAACAATGTAATAGTTATCTTAACTAGGTTGTCTTACTTGAATCAAATAAAAGGCACAATTTATTAAGTATTTCTCGTATCTGATCTTACTCAATATGACTATAAGACAAAATTTCATAAACTATTGATTTGTATCCAGCAAAAGAGTTAAACTTCTTTTAAGGATAGTGTTAAACAAAGAAAAACTTTCGTTCTTTCTTTATACTAGCTAACTGAATGTATACGCCTTCAGATTATGTAAGCTGACATATGTTTCTTACAAAACAATAAAAAAAAATTTCTTTGCAATAGATAAAGAGTGTTTAAAAAAAAAAGAAAATAATTTAAAATAATCTAAACTAACGTTAATACTTAGTGAAAGTCGTGGGCTGTGCAAGCCTAATAATCATTAATATAAAAAAAATAAACGATTTAACGCGGCGGTAGGATTCTAACGCTGGCTAGGTTTATTGAAATAGCACCTATCAAGAACAACAAAAAAAGCTGCAAAATCTCCCGACGTTAATGCGGTCTGAACACCTTACTACCGTATCAAAGATGCTTAATTACTTCACCGAAATATACAATTCAAAAACTGAAATGGATACTATTGATTATCAAGAGGTTTACCACATATATAAGCAAGACCCGCTCAGGACAATTCGCCCCAAAGCGACAAAGCAAAAAGTCAAATATTGTGTGAATACCGCATATGTAAGAATACAGTTTGTATCCATGCATACGCTCGATCGTAAATTCAAAATATAGTTATTAAAATCAATAAAAAAAAGGAAATCAATTTAAATAAAATATATATCCACTACCAATGGGGTAGGGATAAATAAATATCCGCTTTCTGTTGATCCGGAAGTGCACTCCTGAACCTGTGGAAAAAGGTTAGTTAAATATTACTAGTTAAATTCTACTCTACTAATGACTTTAAAGCTTGAGTCCCCTTACCCCTTTATAGGTAGGTATTTTGAGCTTTACTGCTGGTGGTGTCTGATCGTTGACGACACCTAATATGTTGTGGTAGCGATTTAAATTCGTGTTACCGTATCTCGGCACGATGGAGAGAATCAAAGATTAAAAAAAAAAATCTTCGCGTGAGGATATTCGTTATCAAAGTGTTCGATAGATAATATCTGCCGCGACGACTTAGGACTGGACAAAACACAAAAAAAAAAAATTAAAATAAACAAGTGAGTGAGTGTAAGGTATATGATTTGAAAGTCCAAAAAAAAATTAATAAGTGAATTTAACGCGACGTTTTATGAACGCGAACGTATATGGTCGCTACCGACGCTGAACTGTATCTTGAGTCCCGAGTGAAAAAAAATTCAAGGGAATTTTTACCCCAAGATCTCGAAAGAGGATCTATCGGAAGTAACTTTCACCGATTGTCTTATGATTGTGAGTAAAGTGACGTACCAAGAGCACGGGCTCTCCACGGGTTTTTATCTTATACGCAGGAAATATTCAGAACACTATATGATTCAGGAAAAATTCCAATAAAAGAAACTTGGACCGAATGATTCGATAGAAATTCCGGTAAGAGTAACTTTAATTATTCGATTCACGTACAGGTAAGCGGTATTTCACTGTTCGATAGCATAATTCAATAAACTTCAACACTCTATCATATAGATAATCTTAAAATTAAAGGTATGGATAAATTCTTTTGTATTTTGTAAAATTGGAGGATTAGCAGTTTGCCATAGGGTGTTCCTCCTTAATGTATGGGTGCAAATGCAAATTACCACCGTCCGTGGTACTTGACGCTCTACGCCGGCGTCAAAAGGATATATAGAGTCAGTTATACGTGCATCGATAAACACTGATCTCTAATGGTCGAGCTTTATGGCCCCAATGGCACATACAATAAATAGATTTAAAAGTTTACCTGGATAATTGATGTTCATATACTATTCTTATAATATTGATACACTTATACATTCAGGAGCACAGCCTTGTAAAGTTGAGGTGTTGACTTTGTACAGCTTCATCCCTCGGTGCTTGGTAGGTAATTTCCAAATTGAGAGTTTTTATGATGTGGGACCGGCATCTGTGGCAACGCACACGCCAGACGTCCTGCTGTGGTATCTTACTATTTTCCCACGTTGACAAATTATGATGTCCGTCCCTCGACGTGGCCTTCAGCCTGTCGTGGCTGGGTACCTGTAGTATGAATAATGTGTACTCCCCAGTTATGCTGTGGCACAATTGCAAACGTCTTCTAAGATGCGCCGAGAGGGCGTTGATACATCGACTTGCCTCGGGACTTGGCACTGCGAGGAATTTTTCTCCACTGGAGGTTCCAAAAAGTTTGGTTTCGAATATGAATTGGGTGGGGTGACAGACGAGCCGGCAATTGGATCAACGTCTGCCCCACTAAGATGTCCAGTAGGATCTACCGAGGAGGGTGGTGTGCGTCTATATAAATATGTAGCGCCGCGTGTCGCCACCGACGATACGCTAATGAACAGATAGCGTCGGTGCTCGTCTTTCATAAAATAATTATATGGCACAAAGATCTGTAATGCTGGGCGTATTTTGCACAGATACATGGATATTTATTTGCTTCTGCATATAATTTATAGGGAGTATGCACTCAAAATCAAAAAAAATTGACCGCATGTGTGCTGCCACGCCAAAATCTCCAAGGTGGGTGGAATAGTTAGATGTTTTTTTTTTTTTTTTTCAGGAACTTCCACAAAAATGATGCGCAGCCTCGCCTGCGTATTTTCAGAACTAGTTTAAGTAGTTCTCCTTCCTCCAGGAGTCGGATTTGTGAATCTATAAAGAGGATGACGGAATTTTTTTAATATGTCCGCCGAGCGACGCCGTCGAATCTTTTCCATTGTAGCAGAATAAATCTCTTTTATTTTGCTCCAAAGGATGCTATATTGACACACTTACCTAGTTGTTGTAATAATTTTACTAATTCTGGATATATTTTTCCAATTGCTTGGAGCAACTGGAGGGATTCTCTTAGAGAAACCCAAGGATCGTGTACGAACAAAATGGTGCGCGGTTCGGCTGCTTTTAATAAAACGTTCTGCGGAGGAGATGTATCGCGGTCGACGTCTGGATTCGAAATGAAATCCACAGACAACCTTCTCGCTTATACTTCCCCGCTTTCCAGGTAGCCGCACGCCATATTGATTTTGCTACTTCCTTTTTCTATTAATCGTTCCAATAAAAAGTAACGAGTTCGAAGGAGGAAAGTAGCGAATCTTTATGGGTAGTGCTCACTGGGCTACGTTGCAAAGTGTAACATTGCGCTGGGCATTAAGTACGTCCGATAGTTTGAGTGAGTAGGAATTTTATGCAAATTTATGTCAAGTGTCTTAGCATGGGTAATTCTGCCTTTGTATAAACTTACGGTGGTTGGGGAATGGCAATCTTTTGGCACATATACTAGCACTATTCAAAACAATTCTATGAAGAAACTGTTTAAGTGTTGTCGTTTAAATCAAAGAATATTTTATGCTTCCCGTTCGGCGTTTTCATTGCAGGGTTTGGGCAATATTAATTTCCATGTTCGACACACATACGATATTTAGCGCTTTTTCAATGTTCTGCGAATTATCCTTTTTTGCAGAATCGTTGAAGATCAATGGACTCGAGTTCTTGACGGGTTCTACATAGTACGTTCACAGAGTATGCTTGCTTGTAGGATATTTCAGAATACGATTCGCTCAATACTCAGAACTGCTCTTGAGAGAAATATGTTCTGCCCTGTGCTTACACAGTAGAACATGATCAAATAGAATAATGCCTTCGCCTGGTCATCTTTTTTTTTTTGATATGCCTTTTATTTGACACTAACTATTATAGACAATGTCTATGAGAGCGAATGACTTTCGTGGCGAACTTCAGGCGCGTCGCTGATTCTGAACCATTTGTCAAGTAGTGTGAACTACGAATTGTGACAAGTATTCTAATATTCACTACCCTTTTTCTTATGATCTCTACTCAGATTATTTTATGTTTGCTTCCATATATCCTACTACCGTAACACGTCTAACATACTGAAAGTCTACCTTTAGTTACCTTTTTCCTTAATGCGGCTGTCCTGCATTTCCGTTTCGTGTGAACATAGCTTCAATACCGAAATAGCGAGTAGCCGCATACTCGTCATTTCATGGTATTTCTAGAATGTAATGGAACATATACAAAATGGAATGCAGACAGAATTTGGAAATGCATTGGAAGCCCATTCTGGAAATGATATTTTTGTCTGGGTGGATTCTATTTGTGGAATCCTTTTAGGAGTGGGGTAAAATGGCTGCGTTCAAGGTAGAGTGAGTCTACGAGTAATTTCGCTGGTAGATGGCATTAGTAGGAAATTCATTTGCGTGCCATTCTGCAAAAAAGTTTTCCCTACAACATATGGTGAATTTACATTTACATCCGCATCTTAATTTCTGCAAAAAAGAAGTATGAAAAAGAAGGTAGATAAAAGTGCAGAACATCTAAATAAATCTAGATTACAATAAGCAGGAGACATTAATATCAAAACACACATGTTCACCTTGACGAGTACGTTTATATATCTATTTTTTCACTCTTGACGTTGTGCTCTCTCCCCCTACTTTTCTTGAAATTTGCAGATCGAGATGTTGCAGAACAATGTAAATCCACCATTTGTGTTTATGTCATTACATTATATAAGTAAACTATAGTATTCCCACTTGAGGTGTGCCATCTATCGACGAAAAAATAAGCTCTAGAATAGGTAACATGCAATACAAGTGCTAGTACTATAGTTTATATATACAATGGTTTTGTGTCACTTTTCTGTACAATGACATATTATAGCTCTTTTCTTCTTTAAATGTGCAGATGAAAATATTGCAAAACAATGTTAATTCACCATTAATCATTTTTTCTCATTTCAGCTTGCGGTGACAAAATGCAATACTTTATATTTTTATCTTCGCTGCCATTACACGCGGTCTCCATTGGCAAAAAAACTGTCGTACCTTCTGTTCTGTCTGTTAAACTGTTCAATGGAGACCACCTCACTGCAGACAGAACATCTGTTGAAACAGAACTGTCCGGCTTTCTGTCTAGTCTTCTCCGTGGACAGAAACTCAGACCGATTTTGACATTTCGCTTGCCAAAGTTGGGTGACAACATTGTATATGAAATCTATTTTAATATGCATGATACAACTACTAGAGATAACGCCTTCCTAGTTTCATTTTTGATTTGTTCTGCGCATATATAGTATGTCTATGGTACCGAAATGTGGACAGATTTTTGACAGAATGGAAAACAGAAACAGAGAAAGTTTTCTGTCCAATGGAGACACCAGGCCAAACAAAACCTGAAAGCCAATGGAATGTCAAGTCAAGATGTTAAAACAAACACACCTTCACTTAAAAAAATAAACCGCGTTTAATTTTATTTCCGTTCGCTCGCAACTTGCGAGACAGAAACAAAAACAACAATTGATTGATAACGAAATTGAAATAAAATTGGTTTTTATTTTGAGTATACAAATTGATTAAAATTAAAATGACTTCAATTTTAAAAGTAAGATCTCAGCTTCCATATAAAAATATTCACTAAACTGTTCTACAACAGATTGGCATTATCGGAGGTTCTGGACTAGACGATCCAGATATTTTGGAAGACCGCAAGGAAACGAGTGTAGATACACCTTTTGGTCGTCCATCGGATCTAGTCATTGAAGGTAAAATCATGGGCATACCATGTGCTCTACTGGCAAGACACGGCAGAACACATTCGATATTGCCGTCAAATGTTAACTATAGAGCTAACGTGTGGGCACTTAAGTCTATTGGGTGTACACATCTTATTGTGTCCACCGCCACAGGTAAGACTACAACAAACTAGCTATTTACTTGAGTTACTAAACTCTTTGCTAAGGATCTCTACAGGAAAAGTTCAAACCAGGTGATTTGGTCATTCCCAATGATTTTATCGACAGAACTTCAAAACGTGCTCAAACTTTTCACGACGGTGGGAAGGATAGTCCGGTAGGTGTTTGTCATTTGCCTATGTTTCCAGCCTTTTCCGAGAAAACACGAGAAGTGCTTATAAGCACAGCTAAAGAACTCGGATATCCTGTCCATGAAACAGCAACAGTCGTGACTATTGAAGGCCCACGATTCTCGTCTCGGGCCGAGAGTCGTATGTTCCGGCAATGGGGAGGTGAACTCATAAATATGACCACTTGTCCTGAAGTTGTTTTGGCTAAAGAAGCTGGTCTTCTTTATGGGGCTGTGGCAATAGCCACAGACTACGATTGTTGGCGTGAAAGCTGTGAGAGTGTCAACGTTTCCGATGTCTTGAAGACATTTGGCGAGAATGTAGTTAAAGTAAAATCAATCTTGGTCCATGCTGTGGGGAATATTGCCAAACAAGATTGGACCGAAGATATACTGAAAGCACAAAAACTGGTCTCTGACAACATAATGGGAGGACACTGAGAAAACTAAACTAACCACCAAAGAAACAACCTCTGTACACAAAAATGGGTTTATATTTTAATTTTAAGAAATAAATTGGTTCTCGGGATGATAAATATTTAAGGGCATTTGCGTTCTACTTGGCTTTTACCAGATTCTTCGTACTCTTGCGATGAGATCCACATTTGTTGGAAAGTTCCTATGCTGGCGAGAATTGATCCTCCAATCCATGCACCAAATCTTCGTTCTACACTGCCATTAGCTGAGATCATCTTAAGTCGCGTGTTAGATGGAGCTCGATGCTGGAGATCCCTATTCAAACGCTCAGGGAAACCCTGGAGCAGGGTATTTCCGCCGGTAACGACAACGGAGCCAAATAACGACAACCTGACATCAGCGTCACACATGCCCACACTTGTTGAAGCAAGCTGTCCAGCTCCCAACATAGTGTGATCGAATAAACTCTCTGCCAACTTGAACCTCTCAGAGCTGAATTCCTGGTGGTAGCCATTTGGAAACTCATAATGTACCGAAGGTATCTGTGCGGCGACTCTTTCGTCATAAGGGTTCTCGAGTACCTGAAGTATATTCATTTGGAAATCTTGAAGTAAGCTTTTCAGCATGTAGTTCTGCCAAGATTGCGTAAGGTTGTCTGGCAGCTTGCGCAAAGTAAAGCGAGCATTATCTCGCTCCTTGACCACATCCTTAGCTGCGATTTTGTATACTGGAGTGAGATCAATTCCTTGAGCTTCTAAGTATTGCCGGCATTGCAGCGACAGGTAGTCCCCACCAAGTGGCGACTTAACAACTGCTTGGGAAAGAACGAATCCCTCATGTACTGGCACTGCAGAAGTGTGAGTTGCTCCACTATCTACGACGAGAGCGGACGCACGTCCGCTTGCAAATGCAGCAAGAACGGCATTTTTAACCAAAAAGAAAGCCGGAACATTGTATTTTTCAAACATCAGCTCGGTGAGTTTCTCTCGATTGTTGCGAACGTTCCAGGAAGCCTCTGAAAACAAAACTGGATGGTATTCTGGTTCAGATTGAATAACCTTGGAATATGTGTAGTCAATGACTTTTTCAAACAAGTCCCAGTTATCAATCATGCCATCCTTCATGTAAGTTTGGATTTCCATATTGGCACGAGGAACATTCACGTAGGTAGTATCAACATAATACTTGCGAGCGTCGTTATCTTGATAACAAAATTTTAAGTAAGATTTTATTTGTAATGCATTTCGTTCACTTACTATTTTGTGTTATGTTATTATCACTCTTGGTTTCCAAATCAGTTGATGTTTCGGGATCTTCGGGCCCTACGCCTACAACCGAAGGGATTTCGGCTTTTGGGGTATCCTCTTGAGCATATCCAACACGAAGAGAATGATGGCCAGGGTCGAAGACTAAAGCTCCGATTTCATCCCCTCCATATAGCATATTTCCAGCACTCATTTCAATTGAATATTGACTTTGTTTTTAATTTTATTTTTTTGAACAATATATTTTTATTTTATTGAAAACAAACTTTACTTTTTCGGCTTTTTGGGTTTGATGGCTTCGCTTGCTTGCAAAATGCAAATAATTTGAACTGTCACATTTGTTGTCAGTTGACATGACAGTACTGCCTGAAGTTGGGTGTAGTGTTTCAATGAAAAGTGTTCCCATTTATTTATTTCAAGCAAAAATAATTAATAAAAAAAATTACAAGCAGATAAAGAATTAATGCAGCTTACAAAAGTTAAAAATGAGAATTTTCCATGTGAAATAAGTTTAGCGGTATATCTTTTGGTCTGTCATAAACGATTTAAATTCGACATTTTTTGTATACGATTTCAGAGCAAAATTTAAAACTGGTTTTCCGTCATTATAATTATTCCTGGAAATAAATTTATGTGCAACGAAGCATATTTTGTTGATTTTCTTTCTTTTTTGGTTTGTTTTGCTTTTGTCATAGTCCTGGCTGTATTTGATCAAAGCAGGCACTTGCTTGATATTTTTGTTATAACAAAGTAATAGAAAATACTCGTATGCTGCAGTTCGAGATATGTTTGAAAAAACTGACATTGAATTTATTGTAGTTTTGCCGAAGTGCTGTTCTGTCTACTGCGATCTTATCTTTAATAAATAATTTTGTTTATCTTACATTGCTGCCTTTTTTAGTAACTAAAAAACCACTTACATACAAAGCAGAAAATCGACCGGTACGCTCTTGCGTAAAACATACTTAAAATATTGTTTACGTACATTCCGTCTGTTCATTTTATATTTTATATTATGGTTGACTGTCCCGTGTCCTCATTACCCAAGTGGCAATGGTGAACTGGATGTTGTGCTTGGTTGCTAACATTGTTGTGAGTTCGGGACTAGCCTGGGCAGCAATTTTTCTTTATTACCCTCCTTTTGACTGGATGCCATCCGTGGGATTTTCGTGAGATTAATAACACCATCTCAACCCACTATTCCCATGATACAACTTCTAGAGATAACGCATTCCAATTTTCATTTTTGATTTGTTCTGCGCATCTCGTCATAAGAACACCTTAAGAACACCTGCCTTCTCGTTTTCGCCTTCCCGTTTAACTTTTTTGTTTCGCTCTACCCTATGCGCCTACGTCATAAGAACACCCGGGACTTTGACAATAGTTTGACGTTTTGCTTGGCACCATGCGCAATGCCATATCTTTATTAGTTGTATCATGCACTGTTCCAACAAAGATTCTTTTCTATCTTTTTCTATTCATTCTCTCCTAAACCCTCGTACGTGATAATTCATAACTGTATTATTAACCCTTGAGTGCGAGCGCAATTTAAAAAAAATTCACGGATGAGCATTAAAATACTCACATCATAATAAAATGCAAATCAGCTTATTTTTTTAAGTTTTATGCTTGTAGACAAAAGGAGAGAATCAAACTCTTTGGTCCCTACCTAGTCTGTGTTATACATGTTTATGAATGGTATGTTAAGCGAACAAACTTATTCCCGAAAATTTGGCAAGAGGTGAATGATGAGTCAAATTCTTGTGAATCGAACCTAATCTCAATTAATGTCATTATTTGTCATTAACAATATTGAAGCCCGAGAAAAAATACACGGCTAGGCTATGCAGAATAAGTTTTTAACAAATAATTCTACAACTCTTTTTTTTTATAGAATTTAAATTACTTGAAAGTAAAACTCACAAAATTCCGCATTTAAGGTTTCTAAAAATATTAACTCCCATATTGTTAGAAATCATCAACTTCATAAATAAACAAACGTAAGTGTTTACATCTTAATTGTGGTTATGATATTAAAGTATGTGCATAGTTATACATAAAAAAGAATTTCAAATATTGATTGTTTTGTATTTAAAAACCACTCGCAAAAAATAAATCCTAAAGGACTACATTTCTGATGTTTCGTTTTCTTCAAGGGCTAAGTTGGGCATTGGTAATAGCTTTTATGTATACATTCTATAGTACCCTAATTATAGTATAGTATAGTAGGTATAGTAACTATAGCATGCAGCAATTGCAACAGAAATAACTGCCTTATTGTATGTAATCCTTTAGTTTCTATAACAAAGGTCGGTTTCATGTTATGGAGTAAAGTGCGTTATGCTTAGTCAGCTTTCATAATTTATTTTAAGTGATTAGGACATAACTTACTTCGAGGTTTGGACTTGTTTTAGGGTCTGCTTTCTCCTTTTTTGTTTAAAACTTTGGAATCTGAGAGCCAAATTATATTGGACATATCAGCTACAGTTCGATTTAATACACCAACTGTTTAAAATGAGTTTTGATTACTTCCTAGTCCTAGTTCCAATGTTTATGTTGAATACAAGTTCCAAAGAATAAATTGTCTAACGCTTTTTTTCGTTCGTGCTACAATTTTGCTACAAAATTAAACAAATTATCCAACTACAAAGCTCTTGCCTCCGAATGCACTTATGACTATTTTCTTGACTATTCTGATAAAGTTCAGAGCTTCAAACGATACGAGATTTTTAATAAAAATTTCATTCTATTTTCCTGTTTTCAATTTATATACAGAATTATTGTAAGATTTAGAAATGGGAGAAAATACTTGCCGAACTTGTGGAAAACCTTCTGAACAGGAAGATGGCACTGACCTTTTCCCCATGTTTACATCTACAGAATACCACAATGAACTAAGCATGATTTTATCAGAATTTGAAATATGGAATTTGAATGTAAGAATTATTCATAAATTTATATTAAATCCGATATTCAAAAAACTATTATGTATTCTTTTTCGAATGCAGATATCAGAAAACGACGGCTTGCCGCAAAAAATATGCTTAACATGTTTTGATAGTTTTTGTCAAATACACAACTTTCGCATTATGTGTGAAGAAGCCCAAACAAATTTCAGTGAACTATGCACGGGACTGGATATAATAATTAAAATGGAACCAGAAATAGCATGTAATTACGAAGGAGATTTCCCGGAGGATTTTGATGGCCAGCAAATTATAACAATTCAGGAACACTATCAATTTCCCCGTAATGTACGCAAAACCGTTCCTCCAACGACACTTGTAGGCCAAACACAGCAAAGCACAGAAAACAAAAATCCGAGTACAATCGATAAAATAAAAGAAAGCATTAATTTGGATGACAAAGAAAAGGCTCGAAAGGATGAAATCGATGAAATGAATGCAGAAGTTCCTGAGTTCAAAAAGTATCGATGTGAATTTTGTATGAATGTAGTCAGTTTCGATGATCCTGACGTCTTAAATGACCACTACAACGTTTTACACAGTACCGATCTACCTTACTTGTGTCCCAAGTGTGATAAATGCTTTGAAAGTAAAGCAAAGAGAAACACTCATGCTAAATCTCATTATCGAATCTTGGTCGAGTGTGATGTATGTGGTATGAAAATTAGGGGTGGTAAGCCAATGGTGGCTCAGCACCATGAATTACATCATGTAGAGATAGACCGTGAATGTCCGACATGCGGCAAGCTATTTGCGAAAGCAAGTTTGAAGACATTTAACTATCATATGAGTTGGCATGATGATGCCCAGTTACATAAGTGCAAATATTGTGAAAAGAAGTTCATTCAAATAACACATTTAGTGGTTCATGAGAAATCGCATACTGGAGCTTGCGTCTACCAGTGCTATCAGTGTGGACTTGGTAAGTGCTTGATTGTATGAAAAACGATCAACATAATGTTATACTAAAGACTGGTTTGATATTTAAGGATTTGCAAATGAGGAACTTCTAAACGAACACAAAAAAATACATGAAGCCGATGATTGTGATAAGGCAATGGGTAAGATTTATACTTTTTCTTCCACAACTTTTCTTATAATGATTCTTCCCCAACAGGCCTCAAAAAAAAGTCTGAGAAATCATTGCGTTGTAATATCTGTAAACAATCATTTCGATCAGCAATAAATCTGCGCCTACACAATTACAAAAAACATGGAGCTACACCTTCACCCGCACTTCAACAAATATTGAATCAAAACAAGAATCAGTTGGTTGTCAAGCCATTCAGATGCCGTAAATGTCCTGAATCGTTTCTAATGCATACTCAAATGGTGATGCATTCAAAAATTCACGACGAAAATAAGCCTTATAAATGTCATAAATGTCCGAAGAGGTTCAAAAAGGACAAATACTTAAGAACTCACGTGGATACGGTGCACTTAAAGAAAAAAGAACATATTTGTTCGACATGTGGATGGGCTTTTATATACAAGCAATGTCTAGAAGAGCACATTGCTGTAAAACACAGTAGTATGTTAGAAATATACATGTAATAGATATTCAAAAATAAAGTAAATACTAACTTACTTATTTCACAGACACAAAAGACTTCAAGTGCGATGTATGTGAAAAGGCATTTGCTTTTGAAAGGGCATTGAAAAACCATATGCTCAAACATAAGGAAAATAAACCGTTTGAGTGTACGGTGTGCAGCAAGGGCTTCAGACAACCGTCAGTTCTTAAAGGTTGTTCTTCTTAACTGGACTTTCGTTTTTCCTTGGTTCTTATTTTAATTGTATTTCTTTATTTTTTTCAGCTCATGTAAAGACGCATCAAAAGTCGAAATCAATAGCTGAAAAATATGCCCTTGAATTGTTGGAAAAAATTGATAGTAAAAAATAAATAATCTTATAAGTCTTAAATAGCACCCAGAAAAGTTAATTATGTATTTCAAAACTGTTACTACGCTGATAAATACTTTCAAAACGGCGTAGACATCGGCATTGTATAATGATATAAACTATAGTATTCCCACTTGAGGTGCGCCATCTATCGACGAAAAACTAAGCTCTAGAATACCATGGGAAGCAACAACAACTTCCACCATTTTAATTAGAGCTTAGTTTTTCGTCGATAGATGGCGCACCTCAAGTGGTAGTACGGGTTTTTTTGTGCAAAGAAATGAAAACTGTCAAATATTCTCAAATGAGAGAAAAATCTCTCATTTACCGAAAAGTAAGCGAACACTTTTTGTGTAAATTTTTGAGAAACGTCAAATTCGAATTTTTTGATTGGTTAACTCTTCGCGGTAAGAATCATCTGCAACACAACAAATATTTACGTCATTCGCTTTTGACAGAGTTCAAGTTTTTACCAGATGAAATTTCACTGGGTCAAAACTTGAAAATAAATGAACGAACGATTAGAACAGCTGTTATTTTCTTTCGTTCATCTCTCAGAACACGAACGCTTTTTGTGTCGATGTAAACGTATCATCGGGCGAGTGCTGGTCATTCATGATATTATAATGGCACATTTCGTCAAAGAAAAATTCATCAAAATATAATGGCTAGAGATAAATCAGGTGCCAAATAGTTCTATAACTTATCGAGAATGACAAATTTCGCACAAGGATCAGAACTTCTATATTCAGGCAAAATATTTTTGACATTCCTCCTCTAAAACAAATTCTCCATAAGGTCCATTAGGAACGCTCTAAACGAAGTCCTGAAGCACTAGAGGGCGACAAGGTCAAACTCCATCGCCAGGGTACTATAGATTTTATATACGCACAATTGTAGCTGTGAAGAAACATACCTATGGTTTGTGTGGACGTTGAGACGACTGTTCACACATTCTCCTTGACCAAACGAACCGCGCTACTTTTATCTCATGTAGAAAAAATGTAAAATTCTCAGGATCTTCAGCCATACACACGAGGCAAGATACGATTAATAATTGCGGAAGTATCGCGGAACTAACACTGTTTGATTGCTGATGGAAGTATCGCATAAATCTAGATCTTCGTTTTCTGAACATATCTAAAGCTACGAGCAGACGGCATATGAAAACCCGCAAACGTTTGCGACTCTGACGTCACGTAAAAACTCGCAAACATATCGCAAATTCTATACCCACATCAGTGCTCGCAAACGTGCATATAGGGGTGTTCACACGATATGCAAATTCTGTCCCAAAAGTCGCAAATGCATTTGCGATCAAGGCGTCGCACATCATGTGTTCGCAAATCTGATCGCAAATGTTTTGGTCTATATGCGAGGTGTTCACACGATGTGGAACAATATCCGCATATCATCAATTTCCAGTCATATGCAGGTTTGCGAACATTTGTGAAACTTTGTGTTTTGTGTATTTGGCTTGGGATTCTTGACGTAGCTATAATCTCGAATATTAAAAAGTGCTTTAATTATTCAAAATGTCGAAAAAAAGTGGGCTTCTATTGCTATTTTGGCATTGAATATGCTAGAAAATGACGAAGAAAATGAAAGCCGCGAAGAATTGAGTTTAAAAAAAATTAAACGGGTTCGTAGTGTGTGGACAAAAAATTGGCTTCTTCATCGCCAGACAGAAGGCTTTTGCGCTAAATTGATGCTGGAACTACGTTCTAATGAACCAGAATTGTATCACGGTTTTGTTCGTATGTCGGCCGATCAATTTGACCATTTGCTTTCCTTGGTAGGACCGCGGATTCAAAAAGCGGATACAAACATGCGATCTTGCATTTCTGCTGACTCTCCGGTTCTTGGCTACAGGCGACAATTTTCGGTCTATGCAATATCTTTTCCGCATTCCAGTCAATACCATTTATCAACTACCCATTTTAATAGTAATTTTGTATCGAAATTTGTCTTTTTATTATTTTTTTTTTCAATATTCTCCTTATAAAACAGAGAATGTCAGCTGATATTTGATCGCACATCAATGCATTTGCGATGTCCTGTTTTCGTGTAGTTGCAAATGATTGGGATGACCGCAAATGCTCGCACATGGCTGCAAATTGTCACAATTAATTTGCAAGAGTGTTCACACGATATGCAAAAAAGTCGCAAACTAATGTGCGACTTGGTTGTCGCACATCATTCGCACATGGTTTGCGAGCATATGCTGACTGTCCCAAAGGGGTGTTCAGACGATGTGCGACCAAGAATCGCAAATGATGACGTAAAATTGACGTCAGAGTCGCAAACATTTGCGGCTTTTATATGCCGTGTGCTCGTAGCTTAATTCTCCATTCGATTCCATGATACAACTACTAGAGATAACGCATTCCAATGTTCATATTTGATTTATTCTGCGCATCTCGTCATAAGAACACCTTAAGAACACCTGCCTTCTCGTTTTCGCCTTCCCGTTTAACTTTTTTGTTTCGCTCTACCCTATGCGCCTACGTCATAAGAACACCCGGGACTTTGACAATAGTTTGACGTTTTTTTTGGCACCATGCGCAATGCCATATCTTATTAGTTGTATCATGATTCGATTCTACACAATAAAATAAACAGAAATATGAGGTATGCTGACTGTACGTGTGACGTCACTATCGTCTGATTTTTTTCGAAGTGAAGATAAATAAATGTATTGATTTCTCGGTTTTTATTATGTTCTTATATTTGTATGGTTCTTATAATCATAAGACAATTTGTTTAAATACTGAATTCAAAAATATAGTCTTAACTTGAGAAATAAAATAATAATTATAACAGATGACGTCATAAAATACCGATGGATGTATGGTATCTAGTCAGCATACCATATTCTATGCATCATGGCATTTACTCTAATGTCAAATGAACAAATCGAACGTACCAAATTACGTATTGTTAATTCTTTTGTATTGGAATAAAGACCGCGTACGCGTATTTTAAATTTCTAGAATTTTTGTTTTTTATTGCAAATAGTTTATAGTATTTTATTTGACGCTACATTTTACAAAAAACTTTGATTCAATTCATTTTTGGTACAAATACACAAGTGACTCCAACATTGCAATTGCCAGGTAAGCTTACCACATTTTGATGTCCTAGCAATATTTTTCGAAAACTAGTATTTTAGGGCCATTGTGGGCATTGGAATGAAAGAAACTACAAGCTCAACTAAACAATAGCATTCATCCTCTATAAGTTGAACAGTTTATATCGTATCATCCAAAAAGCGATTTTGTCTTTGATATACTCTCGATAGGTACCTCCTTACCACAGAACAATTGGGTTATCTTGTGATTGCCTATTCCCGTTGAAATTAAATAACAATACTGTTCTGTGACAAAATGTGTCAAGTCCGAAAAGTTTGTCAATGAAAGCAGTGCCGAGCGAGCAACATAACTAATTTCCTATCCTTAAATAATCGTACCTTGAAAATTATTAACATAAGAGGAGTATGGGCAGTTTTGGGCGCTCGCGGCCATTGACAAAATTAGACTCAAATTAAAGTTTTGTTATTCAGGAACAAGTTTTTCTATGGACCAATGTATTTCATTTAGAAAAAAAAATATTTAAATGGTAGTATCAACTTTTATTGTATGGAATCGATAGCGCGCCCAACTTAAATAAACATTCCACACTTCAATAAACATATTAACCTTGACTTTGTTTATACTATGGTAGAAATTACACAAATGCAGAATACTAAGTGAAATTGTAATGAAGAATTCAAAAACAAAAATGCATTTTATTAGTTTTCGAAGTACACTACAGTCGTAAAACTTCTAGAAAGTAATAGTTGAACTAATTCAAATCAATAAATAACAATATCATTCTTGGCCGCCCACGCCCACGATCCATACAAAATTGCCCATTCTCCTTTACTTAATTTGAATAGGTACTTTATTATTTTTATATATGTATAAAGAAAGAAAATCTTTGCAACGATGATTTCTAACTTAATAATTTGTACCATAACTTCGCTCTATGCCATTTAGTTGCCGAGATCACAAAACTCTGACAATGAATAATTATGTAAATACATTACCATAAATGCTATTCATTTTTATATTTTATAAATGTAAACATACCTACCTTAAAGCTCGTTTCAGAATAATTCTTCAAAACTCTTGGAAATGAGCGTTGAAGACATAATTTGCAGGACCTGTGGCAAGGCATCAGAGGATGATGGTTCAAATCTTTTCCCATTGTTTAACTCAGTGGATTATCAAAATGAGTTAAAAATGACTCAGGAAGAATTTGAAATATGGAATTTGAATGTATGTACATAAGTAAAAAATATAATATGCTCATAATATGTACATACATTAAAAAAAATTTAAATACCTATTTTCTTTTTCAAAGATATTAGAAAACGATGGACTGCCCCAAAAAATTTGCTTAACTTGTTTTGACAGTTTTTGTCAAATTCATAATTTTCGTTTGATGTGTTCCGAAGCACAAACAAACTTTGGAGAAATGTGTACTGGTTTGGATATCATCATTAAAACCGAATCTGGCTTAGAAGACGAAGAAAACTTTCCGGATGATTATGATGGCACACAGATAGTAACTGTGCAAGAATATTATTCATTTCCTGGCGTTCAACGAAAAAAATTGAAAGATTCAAATCCACCAGATTTACTAGCAGAAGAGGATAAAAAGTGTGCCCAGATTGATGATAGTATTATTGATAAAGAAGCTATTGTTGAACAAGAGGCCAATGACTATTACGATGTAAATGAAATTGACGCTGTTGTTCCCGAAATAAAAAAATATAAGTGCGAGTACTGTATGTATGTTGTGAGTTTTGATGACCCTGATGAACTCAATGACCATTACAATAAATTGCATTCTACGGATCAACCCTATACATGTCCCAAATGTGACAAGTGCTTTGACAAAATTGGAAGGCGAAACAATCATGCTCAAACTCATTTCCGAATGTCGTTAATTTGTGAAATATGCGGAAAGAAGGTGAAAGGTGGAAATCAAATGATGGCACATCATATAGGTTATAATCACGTACAAGAAGATCGCCAATGTCCTACATGCGACAAAAAGTTTGATAATATCACACTGAGAAATTTTAATTGCCATGTGAGCCATCACGACGATTCCAAACTTCACAAATGCAAATTTTGCGATAAAAAGTTTCTTCAAACGACAGATTTATTGGCCCACGAGAAGACTCATAATGGAGAGAATCCATTTAAATGCAAAGATTGCATGGCAGGTAAGATTAAAGTCGAAAAACGGAAGAAATGCATATACAAAAATGTATACATTATTTTTAATATTTTTTGCAGAATTCGCCAGTGAAGTTCTTTTAAGTGACCACGTTAAAAACCACGTAAGACTGCAGTGCTCATATTGTTTGAAAAGTATAAAACCTATAATATCAATACAAAAAATATGGATTTCTTATTTGTTGTCTTATATTCTATTGCAGAATATAAAAATCAGCACCGTTTGAATGTACACATTCAACTTCATAATCCCAATAGAAAACAAATCCCCTGTGATATGTGTACTTTGAAATTCGGATGCGCAATGAATTTGCGTATACACAAGTACAGGAAGCACGATGGACCAGCTTCACCAGCAATACTGAAAGTAATACAAAAACGCGAAATAAGGCTACCGTATATTAAACCATATAAATGCACTCAGTGCCCGCAATCATATGTGTTGAACTCACAGTTGATAAAACACTTGGAAAAACATAAAGAAGTAAGGCCGTTTGTATGTGAACTCTGTTCAAAGAGCTTCAAACGCGATTCACACCTGAAATTTCACGTTGACTCGCTGCACAAGAAGAAAAAACCATATAAGTGTACCGAATGCGGATGGGCCTTCCCACTTAAAAATAATTTAAGGGAGCATTTTGCTGCCAAACACCAAAGTAATTAGAGTTTTTTTTTTTTTTTAAATTAAATAACAATTTTTTATTTTTCAAATCAACATTTTCTTGTTCAACAGCTAACAAAGACTTCAAATGCAATTTTTGCGATAAGGAATTTTCAACCGTGAATAACTTGAGGATACACTTGGTTTTGCACTCTAATAAAAAACCATACGTTTGTACCATTTGTAATACGGGCTATAAGCTTTTGAGTGTACTAAAAAGTAAGTAAACTCAAGTACTTGGGTTGTGGTGGCAAATGGTCTAAATCATTTTATTTTCAGATCATATGAGCCGTCATCTTAGAAGGAACGAAGCTGACGTCACGGGATGTAATGTCACGGATATGGTAGTTGAAGACGAAATTATTTAGGTCTCTACTTCTTTAGACCAAATGAATATCCCATTTCCGTAGACAGAAGATTCCGTTATTTAATGTTTATTATTATTTTTGAATTGTTAAAAACTGAATTTTTTGGGATGACTGTCTATCAGTTTAATATAATATGCAATTGCATTCCTTATTCATCACTACACTACTTTTATATTTTGGCCATATACATATAGTTACTACGTACTATACAATTTTGTATTCAAATTATCATCAACCTTAAGAAGGCTTTAATTATATAGCAAGATAAAGAAGAAAACACCTTATTTGTTTCTCTTTATCTTGTGTGAAAACCCATCAAACACCATTTACAGGATAGCAGGGTGTTCAAGTACCAACCACTATCCTTTAGCTTCAACTGGATGCTACCACGTATACACAAAATAGTACTCCGATGGTGGCATTTGACTGTAATTTTCAAATTCGAAAATTTGAAAAAAAAAAAATTTTTAAATAAATGTTCAAAATAATAATTAAGTACTAGCTATTTTCGCTGTCAAAATTCAATGCTCTTATTATCTTATTGTTGCAAAGCTATTCCAAAATAACCGAACCTACTTCTTCATAAAAATACGAAAATATTGGCTGAATAATCAACTATGCAAACTGTGGTTCGTTCGGTTATTTTATTTTAGAATAGCTTGGCAATAAAAACTCGCCATACAGTTTTCAGTGTTGGATTTAAAACTAATGAGAGCATTCAATTTTGACAACAAAAATAGTACCTAATTACGTACAATTTCAAAACTCAACTGAAAAATCAAGTTTAAAATCAAAGACGAAAAAGAGTCAAAGTTAGTGCACTTTACCCTAGCTTTCTTCCTCGCACAGTTCAAAAAGGAATTGTTAAGGGCTAACCATAATTGAAGAATGTAACGTACGTTGCCTTACGAAACAGTAGAAATACATGTGATTTGTATACCCAACCCGAAATGACTTTTTGTTAAGTTTCCGCAAGTTTCGTTCACTTGCGTTTTCGTACGTAATGTACGCTTTGAGTCGTACATTACGTACGAAAATCTGACATTCCTTCTTTTCTAAAGAGTATTCTTCTTTCTTTCTTCTTATTTCTAAAGGCTATTATGAGCAACTGATGTACTTAACAAATCGGAAGGAAACTTTTCGTTCGGTTTTGACACTTGCTTAAGGCCCAACCATAATTATACGCGAAAGAAAAAGTAAGCAAGTGTCAAAACCGAACGAAAAGTTTCCTTCCGATTTGTAAAGTACATCAGTTGCCCATAATAGCCTTTAAAATATTTTATATACAAAGTGTATTATGAGCAATGCCATATCTTTATTAGTTGTATCATGCGTTTACATTAACAAAAAAAGCGTTCGTGTACTGAGAGATGAACGAAAGAAAATAACAGCTGTCATAATCTTTCGTTCAGTTATTTTCAACTTTTGACCCAGTGAAATTTCATTTTGTAAAAACTTGAAATCTGTCAAAAGCGAATGACGTAAACATTTGTTGTTGCAGATGATACTGGCAGGACAGTTGCAATCCACTCACACAAACAAACTTCCAGCCAACTGGAACACAGATATGTATCTGACAATTGTTATATGTAGTATCTTGTTTGCCAGTAGCTGGCGTGTGTGGCTTCAGGATAAATGAGAGATTTGGTTTTCTCTATTTTGAGAAATTTTGACAGTTTAAATTTTTGGAACAAAAAAAACCCGAACAAAACTGTTAATTGTGTTTTCAGGAGCAATAAGCCTACTTTCCTTGAAGTACATAATTTTATCGCTGCGCTGATTGTTGTAGTTCATTGTTTTCAGTGGACTTTCTATAATAAAGTTAAATAATGGCAAGACCAACTACTATGCCGTTTACTGTTGCTGAAGTCTAATAGCCCTGCTGCACAGTGCGATTCAATTCATACAATTTCATGCAAAAAATTCGTGCAGTTCCACCTAGTGTGGTCTTGCCTTTAAGTAAGTGGGAGCCAAACACTTTGATTTCACAAATTACATCAATGTCGGCCGTTGATGGCAAAACAAGTCATTAACTCATTTCAGATTGTTGGTGAAGAAGGGAGAAGGGAGAAAAGAACATGCTGAGAATATTGTCATCATTGAAAATAATAGAAAAAACAAGAGCTCAACATTTTTGTATACGATTTCAAAAAGTGACAAAGTTTCTACACATTTGCTGCATCCGCAGCTCTCTTAACGGCAAAACAAGACGTTACTAAAAACTCCCAAGTGATATTACTATAGGTTCCATAACAATTGTAAAATCAAACAGTTTTCTTTCAATTTGCTTTGGTAGTTTTCATGTGTCATTTTAGCTGTCGAACTGTCAACTTTTTTCTTTTGCATTTTGCTCTAACATTTACATTTTACATTTACATATCACGCCGTGAATTCTGTTTCTGTTTTTTTTTTTTGTTTATAGCTACATATATATTAAAATATTCTCTAAAAGAGTAAAAAAGACGCTGTATGGTATTTCTTATTAAAAAAGTAAGTAATTCCATCTTTTAATAGCAATATACGTAATTTTATTTTGGCTGAATATACATATATACAATAATTTGTAAATGAATAACTTACAAAAGTTTAGTTTACGTGTGTAAAAATCATTTTATTTATGCTTTCTTTCACTCAACCGATTTTTTTTAGATAGATAAATTCCTTCCCGTATGAACATTTATTTTTTCTATTTCACATATAAAACAAGATTATAGAATTATCCCTTATCCATTAATCGAATTGGCATTTAGGTAACATCTCGGTCGGTATGTAATCGTTCCGCTACAATGCTTTTTGTTTATTCTTAGGGGTAGTAAGGACTTTTGATTAACATGTCTGATTAATCACCATTCAAGCTAGGTGCCCGCCAAATGAACACTTTGTCACGGAACTGTTTGGTTGCTCACATGACTACGACACAGGCGTATATGAGATAGGAGCTCACACATAAGTTGCCCAAATTCATTCCGAGCAACTTGCGAGCTTGTGATTTGAAATTAAACGATCCCTCAAATTCAGCTTATCAGTTTGTAACATACTAAGCTCAACATAATGCAACTACTCTCAAATGGATGTTAATAACTTGTCTAAAACAGTTTTCAATATTTATTAAATAGGTAGTACTTTCCGAAGTTATGGATATGTGCTACTTGACAGGTTGTTCCTAATTAAATATAAGTAAATATAAAACAACAACAGACTCTTACAAAATTAAGTTTTAAAAATCTGATGAAAAATTCAGTTTCAAATACGAAGGACAAAAAAAAAACATTGGAAGGGTCTCTAATTTCAGATATAAAAAATTGAAACAGAAAACTAGTTTGGTCAAAAGTATTTTAATAATTAGGTATATGTATATTTAGTTTTAATGACGTCGATATGGATAACTTATTCTTTTAATGTCCGAAAAATTCCTTTTGAAGGTACCTACCTATACATATTTGAATGAAATTTTATTGTTTCCCTTTTTAAATAATTTTGATTTTAGAATTTCTTCCCAAGCTGCTTAAAATGAGTTTTGCCGATAAAACTTGCAGAGCCTGTGGCAAAACATCAGAGCTCGAAGATGGATCAGATCTCTGTTCACTGTTTAACCCACTGGATTATAAATCTGAAATAGAAATGGTATTAGAAGAGTTTGAAGTATGGAATTTGAATGTAAGTATATTACTTAGCTTGAGTATATTAAAATATTAAACAGCTAATTTTCTCTATCCCCACAAAGATATCCCGAGACGATGGCCTACCCCAAAAAATTTGCTTAAATTGTTTTGATAGTTTTTGTCAAATTCATAATTTTCGTGTGATTTGCTCCGAAGCTCAGATGAATTTTTGTGAAATGTGTACGGGTTTGGATATAATTATTAATGGTGAAAAAACCGATGAAGATTTGGACTGTCTAGAAGACTATGACTGCGAACAGACGGTAACTGTTCAAGAATATTATAAATTTCCAGGCGATCAAACTTGGAATGAAGAAAACCCTGATCAACTTGATGACGTACCTCTTGATTCAAGCGAAAACTTGATTACGGAACAACAACAAAATCAAGATGAAACAAAAGAAAAGGAATCATTCGATCTTGATATCAAACAATTTCGATGTGAGTTCTGCATGGGATTTGTGAGTTTTGATTACCAAAAGGACCTTAATAAACATTGTAATGAAATGCATTCCTGCGATTTGCCATATAATTGTCCCAAGTGTGACATGCGATTTGACAGACTAGCAAAGAGAAACAGTCATGCGCGTTGTCACTACGAAAAAACTTTGCAATGCGAAAAATGCGGCAAGAAATTTCGAGGAGACGAAAAAATGATGGCAGAACATATCGCATATTATCACGTCGACAAAGACCGTGAGTGCCCAACATGTCACCAAATATTTGAAAAAATTTCTTTGAAACGATACTATTACCACATGAATTGGCATGATGAATCTAAGCTGCTCAAGTGCAGCTTTTGTGATAGAAAGTTTATCCAAAATACGCATTTGGTTGTTCATGAAAGAAAGCATACTGATCAGATCACACACGAATGCGGTATTTGTGATAAACGTAAGTTCATATTTAAAACTGTAAGCCACCAAATATTAATTTGTTCTTGTTTTGTAGGATTCACAAACACAATTCGCCTTCAAAGGCACAATCTTTTGCACCAAAAAAATCAAATCACAGAGTGTCCACAATGCCCTAAAAGTATATTTCAATTACGAAACAAAATTTGAGACATTTTGCATTTCTTTTCATTTTCTTTTTTTTTTACAGGGTTTTTCAGTAAAATGGGTATGAAACTTCATAATATGAAAACACATAATCCAGATAAAAAAAGTATTTGTTGTAAGATTTGCAATATAACGTATAAATATGCACATAATTTGACTGTGCACAATTATAAGAAACATGATGGACCTCATCCCCGAGCTCATGTAGTTAAACGAACGGGAAAACCTATAACAGCTACAAATGCTGCTCTCCAAGCCTTAAGAAAACAAAAATCAATAAAAAGGGAATTTATTAAACCATTCCAATGCGATAAGTGTGATGAATCATTTGTGTTGGATATACAATTAGAAAAACACAAAAAGAAACATGAAGAGCATAGGCCTTATGAATGTAATATATGTTTAAAAGCTTTCAAACGGGAGATGCACTTGAAATTGCACCAAGACAATATTCATTTTAACAAAAGACCACATAAGTGTTCAACTTGTGGAGCAGGTTTTGTACAAAGAAGTCATTTAAGGGATCACATTGCTATCAAACACGAAGGTTTTGTTTTTTAATTTGTTTATATTTCTATATTATACTTCTTAAGCTTTTTTTCGACTAGAGAAAAAAAGATTCAAATGTGATATTTGCCCAAAGAGGTTTGGAACCACTCAGACACTTAAGATTCATAAGATAGGGCACTCCAATGAAAGACCATATACATGCGCAATTTGCAACAAGAGCTACAAACAATTGGTGGTGCTTAGAGGTAATGTAATTAAGCTTAAACTCTTTTATTTCCTGACTTTAAAATGTTTTTTCTTAAATATATTTTAAGCTCACATGAATTGCTGTCATCACTTAAAAATTAAAAACGAATCTTTTCTCAAAGCGGAAGAATTAGCAGATATGGAAATAAACAATGAAGAAATAATTCCATAAGCAAAAAGTTAAACTTAACAAAACAGTTTTTTTTTCTCACAAAGAAAAAAAAGAAGCTTTTGGTTTTGCTTTCAGTCTGGATGTTGTGTATGTAAATAAATGTATCTAAAAACAAATCTGTTTGAGAACTAGTGTTTTGTAGATTCCTCATTTCCTTTCGCATATCGTACAATAAAGCCATAAAAATAGACTTTCATATTCAAATAATATGAAAAATAATTGAAAACAAACTAAAACGCACACTTGAACAATTCTTAAACTGTGACCATCACTCGTTTTATCATCCTGATGCATATGATTGAATAGATATGAAAAAATTTAGTTAGCTTCACGCAACGCGAGTGGTTTCTTTTGTCCATGGATTTATATATAAAATAATTTATATTAAATAATTTAGTATCTTAAAAATTATTTTTTACAAATTCTTTGACTGCGCTTATAATATTAATATTTGTTTCTAACTTAACATATTCTGACATTGAATTAAAAATTTGAAACCCTTTAAATATGATACTATTTTGTGTTACTGTATTTCTATAATTTGGGAGTCGCAAATCGTTTACATTCCTTAATTGATATGGCTGAGCTTCACCTACATACAGAATTAGATTACTTAAATAACTAGGCGATTCACCCATTCTCATTTTTTGAATAAACAAAAGAACATCTAATACCAATTGCTGTTTAACACTTAACCATTTAAGGCGATATAACATATTTAAAATACTTGTATAACGACTACATTTCAAAATAATTCTCATAACTTTGTTTGCAGGTTTTGTAATAATCTATATAAATGTTATTATCACTTAACACGAGCAGTACAGATGAGCAATATTATTCAAAATGTAGTTTGATTATAACGTTGTATACTCTTACAGATGTATTAAAACCAAGTTTGCTTTTAATTCTTCGAAAAAGCTCATCTTTTTTTAGATATTTTTTTATAAATAAATACACGTTTACATGTTTATAAGACTTTAACTTTTAGTCTATTATCACATTAAATACTTTATTTGATTTAAATATCATCGACTTCGTCTTTTGAATATTCGTCTTCAGTTTGTTCGCCTCCCAGCCAGATGCTAAAGCCTTCGAGATCTTCTTGTATCTGCTATAATCGCAAGTAAAAAGGGAAAAGGAAGGGAGGTTCCTTTTTTACTTGCGATTATAGATACTACTAGCGGTACCCGGCGGGCGTTGCTACGCCCAAAAAAAACACTTATGTACATTTTTATAAAAAAGTTGAAAAAAAAAACTGCCAAAAGCCTGCATGTTTCTGTCTTCCACCTGGCCAATCCGGAATTTTTGCTGATGTTGAAACCGCTTAAAAATTTATGAGAGTAACCAAAAAAAAAACTATAAAAAAAAATTGAACCAAGTGTTAAAACCATGCATTTTTTTTCCTTCCACCCGATCGGCACGAAACCTTCACAGGAACCATCCCTGGACTTTACTTTATTTATCCTGAAAATTTCATAAAGATCCATTGGGCGGTTTAGGAGTCCATACGCAACATACATACATACATACATACAAACATACATACGTACATACATACATACCCACATCCATTTTTATATACAGGGTGATTCACGAGCGTTGTGCAAAAAAGCTAGAGTGTGTAGGTTGAGTTGAGACAAGAAAAAAATCGTATGGGAGGGGGGGTCTATTCCCCCCCGTTTAGCCGGGAGGGGCAACTTTCTGAAAAATTAACTTATTTTGTAAAAAAAAATATTAAAAATCAACGACTTCGTTTACAACACCGTGTTATACATTTTTGGAAAGCCAAAAACTTCTTCCTTCATTTTGTTTTATTAAATTCTTTTAACGAATAATTTAAAAAATATGAATTTTCAAACTCAAAATTTTGAAAAAAAATTTGAAAAAATAATTTAAAAACTAATTTTTTTCAAAATTTTACGTAATTAAGTATAATTTTTGTTCTCAGAATTCAATGCTCCAATTAATCTTTAATCCAACACTGAAAACCGTATGGCTCTACGACTTTTTGTTGCCAAGGTATTCAAAAATAACCGAACCTACTTCTTCACAAAAACACGAAAAAATTGGCTAAATGATCACTTGTGCCATCCCGTAAGGCTAGATTTTCTTCTTTTTGTGAAGAAGTAGGTTCGGTTATTTTTGAATACCTTGGCAACAAAAAGTCGTAGAGCCATACGGTTTTCAGTGTTGGATTAAAGATTAATGGGAGCATTGAATTCTGAGAACAAAAATTATACTTAAGTAAAATTTTGAAAAAAATTTGTTTTAAAATAATTTTTTCACATTTTTTTTCAAAATTTTGAGTTTGAAAATTTATATTTCTTAAACTATTCTTTAAAAGATTTTAATTTGAAAACGAAATAAAAGAAGAAGTTTTTGGCTTTCCAAAAAGGTATAACACGGTGTTATAAACGAAGCCGTTGATTTTTAATATTTTTTTTTTTACAAAATAAGTCATTTTTTCAGAAAATTGCCCCTCCCGGCTAAACGGGGGGGGGGGCAGACCCCCTCCTATACGATTTTTTTCTTGTCTCACTTCAACCTACACGCTCTAGCTTTTTGGCAAAACGCTCGTGAATCACCCTGTATAATAGCGGTACCCAGCGCGCGTTGCTACGCTAAAAAAAACACTTATTTAATGTGAAATTAAATTTATTTATTTATTTCATATCAATGCTAGCGGATAAACAATATTTTTGGTGAAATCCTGCATTTTTTTTGTCCTCGACCCGATCGGCCATTCCGAAATTTTTTCAATTCAAAAATAAAAAAAAAAGAAAATGATCCAAAAAATGTTGAAAGTCGATTTGCTTCAAATTTTGTATTTAGTATTTATTTGGCCGTCCCTCGAAACATTTTTTTTACGATTTTGATAAGACTTTCAGAATGCTATTTTTGTAAGACAATCTATCTTTTGGTTAGAAAAGATTTTTCAAAATGTTTCTTATAACGGTACCTCTCATAGAACCAGTATTTGCAAATCAAATTTTCTCGTAAACTATACATCCGATTTCAATAAAATTTTGGACAAAGGAAGTCATTCATAATTTTATTAATATGGCATTTTAAAATTTCCAAAAAACTTTTTTTTTGATTTTTTATAATTTTTTCAAAAAAATTTTTGGTTTTCGAAATATATGTTGGAAACTGGTACATATATTGATTTTTTTTAAATTATTTTTGCAAATGTAAACTACAGATTGCCATATATTTACATACTCAAATAAATTTTAAAATATTTTTTGGAAAAGTTTTTCAAAAATAACCTTTTAAAAAAAAAAACTGGTCGAACGATTTTCAATATTTTTTTCCTCTAGATTGAACTATAGCTTTGAAATTTTATTGCATACTTAGTTTTTCCGAGAAAACTCTTAAGCTAATTTATTTTATTTTTTTATAATACAATATACATATTATTTATTTTATTTTTTTATCAGATCTAATCTTCATCAGTATCAAGCTGAGATTGTAAATTATCGATGTTGTCATCCAAATAACGAAAGCTCATAAAAATGGCTATAGCCAGCCCAATAAGTGTGTTAACCTTGAATGGTATTGAAAAGAACAAAACTTTATGCTAGATTGCAAATAAAAAGCATTAAACGACTCACCATGAAGAGCGTCTGCCATGTTATGGGCGCATTGAAAAGTATGTGCATTCTAAAATTATGTTTCAATGAATACTTTATATCCTTTAAGTAGAGCATTGTGTCTTCTTCCAAAGGTGATTTACTTCTTAAGACTTCGGTCACATCGTTTAAGAAAGCAGATTTCTGAAAATAATATATTTTAATATCCACATTTAACAATTTTCACTGCGTTTATAAAAATGTATAAAGAAAAAATTAACGGTTTTATCAACTAACCTCAAGTTCCAGAAGATAATTTACCACACAAATGCTAAAGTACTCCCAGAATATGAATACAAAAACTCCGATATTGAAAGCGTACAAACTGTTTCCAATCGGTCCCTCTAATATCTGATGCCATTTAGTGTTATAGTTAACTAATATGTAACTTGCTCCGAGTAACGATACTGAATTCATTAAAAACAAAACAAATATTTGTTTCTGAATAGCTTGATTAATAGCCTCTGTTGCAACGGCTAAACCTTCCAACCGCTTAACCAAGCTCTGCAAAATTTTAAATTCAGTCATCTTATCCCTCCCTTCGCTGGGTTTTGAAGAAGTAACTGATAGTTCAACCGAATTGATGTCATTGTTTGTCACAGGTTCTGTGGGTTGACTTTCAGATTTATCTTTTTTGAGAATTTCGTTGGTTTTTGAACGTATACTTTGAAGCTCAAATTTAGTTAACAAGGATGCCACATTAAGCACTTTGCATGAGCAACCCAATGCAAAATGAGGGAGAAACAGAGCCACAGCATGCATTATTTGGTCACTCGTTGGTAAACGAAACTCCATCTCCACCATGATATACAAGCCAAAGCCAAAATTAAGAATTAAACCAAAAAAGAGCCAAATATACGCTGTTAGTTCCTTCCAAGACCAGCTTAAGTGGGCTTGAGTACAAAGAGACTTGATTAAGTCATTAAATGCATTGGTTACATTTTTCATTTCAAAAATGATCAATAGACAGGCCTTAAGGCCCATAAAAAGGTGTAAGCGGATGATTTTGTGTAGAACAGGGGCGATCATGTTTAACAAACTAAAAATGGAGGACTCCAAAAAGTGCTGCCGAAAACATGCTGCATACCAAAATGCTAAAATTATCAAATTTATGGAAGCAACTACATTTAGCTGAAAGCTTTGGGTCCGAACGCAAAACCATTGGGCTTGGTATCCGCAGCAAATGAAGAGCAAATTTAAGGCACGCAATATTCGGTTGTGATTCATTTTATTACGATTTGACCGCGATCGGAAAAAAGACTGACCGTTTGTTAAAACTGTTTTAAAATGCCCAAATTTTTATTTGCTCTCGATGCGTAACTTTATGTGATATTTATCACCGTGACCATCAACAAAATCAACATCATTTTGATGTTTGAAGAAGATTGTAAGCCATTAAATTATAATTACTTCTATTCTAATAGACACAAAAATAAATGAATTTTAATTGTTCATTGCCAACAATTTTAAAACTAAACCTTTTATTCACTGCTCTTTTTGGCTCCCATTTTGCCATTTTGGCTTAATTTTTTGGGTCAGGATGTTGTCTTGTGGTTGTGGGTATCAGTTGAAATTGATGGATATTTTGCAAAACGGTTATTTTCGGTTAACACAAAGCTGTCGGATGGGGCCCGTCAAATTACGTCAAAATAAAATTAACTAAAAATTTAACATAGGAAAAGGTCATAAAACTTCTAGAAAGTAATAGTAGAACTAATTCAAACCAATAAATAACAATATCATACTTGGCCGCCCACGTCCATGATCCATACAAAATTGCCCATTCTCCTTTGTGAATTTTTTCGAAAATCATTGATTGGTTTGGAAGAAATAAGTGTGCAATAATAGTTCATGTTTAAGTTTATCTCAGCTTACTCTATAAACTCCTGAAAACTAGGAACACAATAGGTATAGGTACTTACTTTATAGGCACTTTCAAAAAATTAAAATGAAAAATACCTAATTGTTCATTTTAAATTTTCTACATATACATAATTAAATTGGCATATCTATTTAAATTATGTCACATCTTACTGGTATAATTGCCAATAGATGCTTATAAATACAAAAAACTCGAAACTAAACATTAAATGCTTAAAATATTATAAATAGTGAATTTCTATTTTTATTAATAGAAATAAAATCGATCGAAAATATTGCAACATGACATGCAATTAACTTAAGTAAGCTTTAAGTATCTATGTAAGTATGTACTTTTTTCAATAAGATTAAGTGATTATAGAGGTAGGTTCAGGTTCATTGCTTAAACAGCTGTGCCATCAAATCAAATGGAAAAGAGCAAAAGACGAACACAGTAATTTGTGTAAACAACAAAGCACGGAAGATAGCCTGTTATAAGACCTGCTTAACTAGAGTACAAAGTCCAAATTAATATCTTGTGTATCTACTGTATGCATTTCATGTATGAATTGTGTATCTTTTTGAGTAAAGACATACCTACCTATATTGTATCTTGAATACAAATCCATAATAAAGTCTCTTAAAAGATACTCTGTTCTGTAAGTTGGAGTGGAGCAAAACAAAAACAAAAAAATCATACAAATTATAAATATCTACAAACGATCGAGAAGAAAACAGAATAATTAGTTTGAGTTTTTAAGATCAAAACTCACTCATTCAATCAATGGGAATGGAGACTGGACTTTGACAATTTGTATTTAAATGAACTCACTCCGCTCAGGGACGCCCAGTTTGGTCTAGAAGTTTTGGTAAGGTTTTTTTTTTTTTTTTTTTTTTTTTATAAAAACACACTCAAACCCATACACACTCAATTGAACACCCTCTATTCAATTTTCATTTGAATTAAAACCATAACATTGCGCCAGCTAGAGTCAGTTTGATCGTAGACACTAGACATAAAGCAAAGTGGAGTATCTCTTGAAAATATTGTTGACTAAATTTATTACAAACAAAAAAATTACCCCAGTTGTAACCTACTCAAAGTGAATAT
Source organism: Platycheirus albimanus (assembly GCA_916050605.2). Lineage (NCBI taxonomy): Eukaryota > Metazoa > Arthropoda > Insecta > Diptera > Syrphidae > Platycheirus > Platycheirus albimanus. Next base: position 155,120,006 of record OU696697.1, read on the forward strand.
TTAAATTTTGTGTTAATTACAAAATCATTGTTTCAATTTAGCACCATCAGTAGATAACTGAGTTGTTTAGTGAAAGTGTTTTGTACTATATTATAACTACATTTAAACTCGTACCAGACAGATCGTTTTTTTTTTTGCAAGGTAAGCTTACATACATTAACTGGAAATGTTTATTTTTGTTTGCCATGGCATTTTTGGATTTTAATTTTATTGGATTGTGTGTTTTATTTTAGTCTTTCGATTCGATTCGAACCATGTTTTGGATTTTGCTCTTGTTGGGTTTATTTTAGAGATTCAAACATTTTTTGAACTTATTTTAAAAGATTTTTCTTCTTTGTTATTGTTTAATTCAAAAACTGGTTCAGTTTAATTTTAAGTTGCTTTTTGATTCAGCTTTAAAGATTATTTAATTTGTTAAGAACAAGGAAGTGAAATGTTTTAAAATTAGATACTTGCACTAATCGTAAATGTTAAGTCAAAACGCATCACTGTATACAAACAGGAATACATATAATCTTGGAAAAGTATGGCTATCAGAATATTAGCGACAGAAGAATAATGAGTTTGAATGTTATATCTTGTATCTACGCTTTTGTTTTTCTTGAATAAGGCAAACACAAGCAGAATTCTTAATACATTAACCTTCCTCAACAAATTATTCATTAATAATATAAAAACACAAGTGTCCAGTATACTCGCGTTACCAAGCGAGTGCGTTTATATTTTATATTCGAGTCTGATATTTGACTTACTGGGTTAGACAAACCTACTCTAGTAGGTATAAGGTGAAAATGTATCCATTAAACTTAAGTGAATCTTTAGCCTTTCAGAAAAAGGTAGGATGTATGTATATAGATTTTGCCGTTCCTGGTATGGAAACCGGCTAATTTTTGCAGTGACAATAATATCTATTATCTCACCTGTGAATTTTTTTGGGTTTATTTTATAAAAGTGGATACAAAATATTTACGGACAAAAAAACTACCGAGGACACATTACAAAACTTACACAAAAAACTTACTTTAAAATTAAATCTTAAAAAAAACCAAAAGAAACATAGTGCTTATTTAAATCATCCTTGTTTTAATTTTCTTAAAAGCTTCCATCCTAACTGATGCCAATTTGGTCAAAGTCCTTCTGTTTTAATATTGATGTGGAATTATATATATAAATTATATTTATATATATAAATATATATATATTATATTTATATATATAAATATATATAAATTATTATTTAAATTATACTAACTCCTAGACTAGACATTCCAAACATAAAACGAAACCTAACCTATTTTCAATTCCATAACTATCTCGTGGCACTTTGGTATAGTTTTTTGAAAAACACTGCGCACAGGTGTCCCTATTTTGGAGCGTATTTGTATTTGGTAACTGTTTTGTTAAATTTGGTGCATAAAATACTCAATTCATAAAAGTAGGTTGAAAAGCAAAACTAAACTTCATTGTGCCAATTTTGTATGATTCGAAATATGTATAATATTATAACAATAATTGCTTCAAGTCTAAAGTTCTTCCAAACTTCGTAAGGTTTTATCTTAAAAGTTATGTACCTACTACAGGCAAATCAAATCCAGCTTTATAGTTTTCGTCATCAACAATTCAGTAAAAAAAAATAAAAATAATAATTAAAGCATACTCGTACTTTGTTGACGACTATAGATAAACAGACCTCGTTCTTGTTGATAAGGGGGGTTGAAAGGGGCGTTCTTACTTGTTACTCTTGTCTAGCCCATTCATTATCTAAAAAAAACCTTGAAAAAGTCAACGAATTGAGATTGATACCATTTATCAGATAATTTTAAGATTATTTGGTAAGTTGTAGGTTTGGTTGCTAATTTTCAACTCAAATGCCCATGTCCAACCATTCCATTTGCCTTGTTTCAAACGCGGTAAATTGTATTTCCTTCATTTTATTTCATTTGTCTACGAAAACAGCATACCTACAAAACTTGCGACGCTGTCATGAATAAAAAACCCGAATAAAATACAATAACAAAAATGTACACTGTTTTTTATCAATTGGTTTGAATTAATAGAAATGATTAATATGGTTCGCACTTCTCATTATCTTATCGCTTATGTTTACTTTTGAAATTAATCCTCACCCCCTATGGAATTCGTAAGCGCTTTCCCAATGCTGAAGGATTGGGAGGTAAATTAAATGCATACCCACCCATCAAAAAATGTTAAAATTGCATCTACCTGGATAAGGTTAGATCTTTGGTCGGAGCAAATGTTGGCAATGCGCAATCCCACTACGAGTAGTTTATTAATTTGTTTCATACAACATACATACTTATAATTATAGTTCGGATATTTCACGCGAGTTCATTTGAAAAAAAAAACCATTTATGATCAATAGGACAGTATTGTTTAAGTCGATTAGATGATCAAAATAAATCCTATATAAAATAAATAAAAATTAATAAGAAATAATATGATAGATAATAATTCTTCAGAAATATGATGAATGCATTCAATAAAATAATAACAAATTGGCCACGTGGTTTCGTATTGAAGTGTTCGTTTCGATTTGAAAGTAGTTTGAAATTGAATTGATGTAATGAACCCTATGATTTTGTTGAGCTGATTAGTTATATAAAATTTAAGTTCGAGTTTTATGATCCTTTTTTTGCTACATAAACTAAGTACTATGAATAGGGAGTAATATTACTCTTGTAATCAATGGCTATAGAAACGAAGTTTTGAAGTACTTAATATTGAAAGTTTCTTACCATTTCTAGTCATCAAAAATATATACATACGATGATGTAACAAATGTAACGACCTTCACATAAGAAAAACTCTCTAAGTTATTTCGCGTTCATTCACAGGAAGCGTGGTTTATATGAACTTGAGACTTACATATTATATTGTTGACATAGACAATTTGGAAAAATACGTTATATTGTATAGGTACACGAAAAATTTGCTAAAGCGTTAATGAGTGGCGTAGACATAACACTGTTAATTTGAAGATAAGGCAAGTCATTTGAAATCCCAGCTGGAACTTTGAGTATTTTTGTTTTTGGTTTGTATTTGTAATATTCGTATCATTCATTAATATAATTGTTTAATAAAATCAAGTGATACAAGACGTCTGAAATTAATCAAAAAGTAATTTTTCAAAAACCAAAAGAAGAAAAAAGAGAAGAAAATAGTTTTTTTGTATGTAAAAGATTAAGTTTTGGTTGTTAAACAGTTGTTTACCAATCAAATATTAAAACCAAAAATGGTAGACAGTACCTTATATAATTAAACATATTACAAATAAAAATATTGTACAGGTTCATATCTTATATAATTGATAGTAATATCAATTGTTCTGCCTGCTCTATTTCATCCATCTTTCATCTCTGAATGTTCTAGGTCTTCTATGATGATTTTTTAAGGAATATTGTAAACAGTGGTTCAATGTCAATTAATTGATAATATTTTAGGCATTTTTTATTTTGATACTTAATTGAACTGATAATGTGCGTACAAAGTGCATAATTTTTTTAAAATCGAATCGCAGTAATTTGAGGAAGAAACATCATAGGTTAGGTCAGATTCAGATTTAAGATTCAGTTTAAGCTCCCAAAAAATCCTGTTAAATTTGTTTTTTGAAAATATATAGTTCGTAATTCATTGATTTATCTTTATAAATAGCGGTATACCAATTAAAATTAAGAGCTTGAAGTAAACACAATTGTGTTAATTCACAAGGTTTCATTGATTTGGAAGTGTTTCCTTTGTCTAATCGAGCCTCTGTCTACATAATGAATAAGACGTAACCATGTTAAGTCAACAAAATCGTATATTAGTCACCAAGATTTTGGGTGGTTCATCTTTAAAGATATAATTTTCCACAAAACAGAAATTTATTTTATTGATATCAAATATAAAAAGTGGTTCAGACTTTCCTTATCTAATCGGTTTTTGTTAAGTTAATTGATATTGAACCTTACCCTTACCTCCTTCAATATTTGTATTTAACCACTTATACTGTTTGAATATAATAAATTTAATTAAATTTGTGCATTTGGAAAAAAAAAATTATTTCTCTTATGATTTTCTCTTATTGTAGTATGTAGCTACGTAAATTGGAAAACACCTGGGAATTTGGCAATTCAGACTGATTAATACCATTTGAATCATACATCACATGCGCTGAATGATATACAATATGCTTAGTTGCTTTTATTGAAAAAATTTTTTCTGTAACTTGTTAGAACTGCATTTTCCTTGATCAGCTTTGATCTTTGGTCTTCACCAATGTTGATAAGAAAGTTCGTGCCATTTTTTTAATTAAAAATGCGCAGTTTCGTTAACCCCTTAGAAATATTGTTTGAAATTTTATTTGTTAACTGATTATTTTAGTATATGTCTTATCACACGACAAGCTTAAATTAATTATATTCATATCAGGTTTAATGCTTTCCGTTGAATTCCGCTTAACTTATATTAAAAAAATTCTCAAAGCAAATTGTATTTTGAAATTCTAGAAACCAGGATGTCGCAAACTTCTTATAGATGCGAGATTCAGACTTTAAGATAACTAACTTCTTGGCCAAGGTGACTCGTTCTTATCAATGTTTAAGGCTTCATATTGGATTTTGAGCTAAAGGAAACTACCTTAATTCTTTAATATATTTATATTATATTCGACATTAAACACTACGATTCTTGCAAAATAATTAATTCGAGTGGACGTGCAAAAACTTCAATTACATAATTTGATTGGTACGCTGTTTTGCAAGCGTAAAGTTTAAAGTTACAGAATTTTGCTCGATACATTAAGAGCTCTCTTGGAAGCTCATTTTCATTTTAAATAAAATGCACGACTGGGTCGCACGAACTTGCTCTTATGATAAGCAATTGCTTAGTGGCTGCATATATGGATTTAAAAAAAAATTTAAATAATTTCGAAAATTCTTTTATTTTTTAAATTAGTTTAAGAGTTTTCTCGGAAAAACAAAGTATACAATAAAATTTCAAAGCAATACGTGAATCTAGGAAAAAAAAATATTGAAAATCGTTCGACCAGTTTTTTTTTAAAAAGGTTATTTTTGAAAAACTTTTCCAAAAAATATTTTGAAATTTATTTGGGTATGCAAATATATGGCAACCTGTAGTTTACATTTGAAAAAATAATTTAAAAAAAATCAATATACCCGTTTCCAACATATTTCGAAAACCAAAAAATTTTTTGAAAAAATTATAAAAAATCAAAAAAAAAAGTTTTTGAAAAATTTGAAATGCCATATTAATAAAATTATAAATGACTTCCTGTGGCCAAAATTTTATTGAAATCGAATGTATAGTTTACGAGAAAATTTGATATGAAAATACTGGTTCTATGAGAGGTACCGTTGTAAGACAAATTTTGAAAAATATTTTTTAACCAAAAGATAGATTGTCTTACAAAAATAGCATTCTGAAAGTTTTATCAAAATCGTTAGAGCCGTTTTTGAGAAAATCAATTTTTTTCTTCACGATTGTATGGCAGGTGCCGTTAGTTTTGGGCCTAGAGCAAAAATAAAAAATACGTTCCGAGAGACGGCCAAATAAATCCTAGATACCAAATTTGAAGCAAATCGGCCCATCCGTTCAGGCTCTAGAAGCGCGAACAGACAGACAGACAGACAGACAGACAGACAGACAGACAGACAGACGGACGGAATTCCCAGACCCACTTTTTTCGACTTCTCCATCATCGTAATGTCATGTGTGATTGTTATCTCGAAATTTTTTTTCTGCACGAATCCATAACTTGCCTTATAGTACCTATAATCGCAAGTAAAAATGACTCTTTTGAAGCAATTGAAACAAATTTGTTTAAAAATCTCATTTCTAGAAAATGGATAGGAACTAACAATTGGACTTAAAAAGACATTATACGATATTGGTAAAATTGGCTTACGAGGAGTTCTGAATGGAAAAAATAAATAAATAAATACACAACTAGGTCGCACAAACTTGTTTTTATGCTAGATAATTGCTTACATATTTTGAAAATCTTTATTTTTGTGCTTAATGTACTTAAGAGTTTTCTTGGAAAAACTATGTAGGTATAGGTACCTATACAATGATATTGCAATGCTGTCTTGGAAACAAAATAAAAATCTTTCCAACCGTTATTTTATAAAAAGGTGAATATTTATTTTTTGAAAATTTGTAGTTTTTATCTGGGAAAACAATTTAAAATAAAATGCACGACTGGGCCGCCCGAACTTGATCTAATTTTGATACAAATATTTTTTTTCAAAATTTTTAAATAAATACTTAAACTTGTTTGAGCTGACAAAAAAGTAGGTACGCCATTTTATTTCTTGGATAAAAATTAGTTTATAAGAATACATTTATAAAAATCTGTGGAGTGGTTTTAGAGAAAAAATTTTTGAAAACATTTTTCAAAAAAAATTCAAAAACGCCAATCCTTAGCAATTTTTTTGGAAAAAATTTAATGAGTTTTCAAAATATTAAATATTTTTCTATAAATATAGCTTTGTTGGTTAAACTTTACCCAGGGTCGCCTGAGGTTTTCTTGAAAACTCCAAGAGTTGTCAAAAAAACCGGGTGTTCCCGTTCTCAAAAAACGAATTGGGGCTGCTAAAAGTTTCCATTTTGCTTTATTTGCACTTGCATTTCTTTTACTTTTTTTTGAAAAAAAGATATGAAAAACCAAATACAGAACAAAAATACACAAGTAATGCTTGACAGCAAAAGTCACTTCAACAGCTGATTCGTTACCTCAACTCTCCCCAGCTAAATACTAAGATCGACTTCAGGGCGACCCCAGGTTTCAAAAAAACAGAACTTTCTCTTGAGGGCGAGTTGAGGTATTTCAAAAAACGAGTTGTGGCGAACCCAGGACGACCCCAGGGTGACTTCAGGGCTCAACAAACAAAGCTTTTTTATTAGTTGTATCATGACCTACACCTAATTATGACATTTTGAAAAAATCGGTTGAGTCGTTTTTTTTAGTTAACATCCCAAACACGTAGGCTGTAGATTTTGGTATACAGGAAAATAGACAGAATGTTCTTACCCTTCCTGTCGACTGCCCTCTTCCATTAACTAAGTAATTTCAGATTTGAATGTTATCTCGTTTTGCTGCAACTGTGTACAAATTAATTTAAATCAAAGACATTAATACATAATTTAAGGCTGTTCTATTAATATTTATTGGCTCATTTTTATTTTGTATAAATCGTACACATATGTAGTAGGTTGGAAGTATTATGAAATCAATACAATATACAATATTCATGTTTATTAGCCGGGTGGCCATTGCATTTGTCGGCCACCAAGAAAGTGCAAATGCAAATGATACACAGACTGCGCTCCATTCTTTCCATCGTTGATCACAACACGAAAACCGTCTTCCATACCCAATTGCTTGGCAACAGTTTTTCCAACAATCATAAGGTGACCTAAAAAATAATATTCCATGAAATGTGAACATCGAAATCCCCCTTTTTTATATTTTACCTAGTAATTCAGCATCTTCAGCAGCTGCGAGTGACAATTGAGCAATTGGTTTTCGTGGAATCACTAAAAAGTGAATCGGAGCTTGTGGATTAACATCATTGAACGCCACACACTAACATGAGAACACAATAATTAAAATGAGCTGTGGAAAGTTCCATCATGAGATATAAATGAATCGACTTACTTTATCATCCTCGTGGATAAACTTGCAGGGTATCTCTTTGCGCAATATTTTACCAAATATAGTATCCTCACCGGGAGAACCTGCTGCTGTTTGAGCTTTTTCTACTTCAGACATAGTTTTTTTTTTAATCAATTGTTAATATTTTTCGCCGGTCGTGGTCGTCTTTCATGTACAAAGTTAATTCCGAAATGAAATTATATTAAGAAATGTCAAATATCGTGACGTTGAAATAAGTTGAATGAGTTGAGAATAGTGGTGGATGTGATGTGGTGAATTGTGGTTGTCAGTTAGAGCAGGGCTGGCAGATACAGTCAGTCAAAACATTGTTTGAAGGGACAATAATAAAATGCTTTTTATATTATTTTAACCGTATTTCGAAAACTAAATTTATGGAATTCGTTGCGATGATATAATTTCTTTTATAAATATTATAAATATAATGTTCTTTGATGTAAAACAACACAATAGGTAAATGTGCACTAGGGCGTATACCTACTTGTTTTTTTTTTTTTTTAAATTTCGAATTGAACATGTACTTTAATTTCTTCTGTTTACTACTTCTTGTTTTCTTTTAACTGTTTAATGTAATTTATAATTCCTTGTCTACATTATAACTGCATACAAAATATGTCGGAAACAATGTTAGTAGTAGTTTGTAGCTGTTTAGGTTTTTAAATAACACACATTTCCAATTAAAAGTAAACTTGTTATAATTCTCTTAAAAATTAAGGTAGTGTTTTTACATATCGGTGCTTTGTTCTCTTAGAGTTTGAAAAAAAATGCATTAAGTTTTAATTCCTTCTATTTTGCTTTCTTTCTATTTCTAGTTTTAACATGGATGCCGTAAAAACATTTTTCGCAACTAATAAAACATCATACTCAAACAGCAAACAACAGACGGGATTTGGTAATCCCAATAGTAATGTTGTATCTAATAATGTCGGTGGTGGGAACTCTGATGGAAAAATGATCCACGATATTAAAAGGAAAGACAGTGATAGCTACTTTTACATAATGTAAGTTTGATCAACAATTTAACACGCTTTTTAAGTAATAATATATCTCTTCATTGCTATTTAAATAAAATATATAAAATTTAGCTAAAGTTAAATGTGTTTAAGAAACATGTAAAATAGTGCTTTATGTGATCGAAGTATTCTGCGATTTGGCATCTCAAATAGATATTTAAAATTTTAAACAAGGAAAAAGTTCATGTGTGTAGATTTTATTGGACCTAACAGCTAACACCTAACTCGCATAAAGTCAATGAATTAAATTAATTGGAAATGCACTTCACTTCACTCGCCTGACACTTTTAATTCTTATTTCCATGCACAATAATTGTCTCATCAATTAAAGTGTTTCTAGAATAGTTGTACAAATGACTATTAAAGAAATTCAAACACCCACTTTTTGTATCTATGGGTTTTACGTTATCAATTAGTTAAATAAAAAGCTTCTGGCATAATCCAAAATAGCACTGGAAAGGTTTATTTTGGGCCAGACAAAATGAAAACAATAATTATTAATTGCCAAAACTTTTTAGTCTAAATACACTGTTTCTATAGTCGTTTTTAGCTATGTTTATTCAGATTTGTTTATACTTCAAGCTGTTACCATTTTAATAACTTCTATTTTTGTCTTGCAGGTGGCGATCTTAAACAGAGTACCTATGATGGCGAAATAACACCCTGCGTGTTTACTTAATTTTAAAAATAACTAAGTGATATAGATTAATTAATTTTCTAAGAAAGTAGAACTAAGACAAATTATTAAACAAACAAGAAATATTATATAAAATCGATTTAGCATTTAATGGATATTTTATTAATTTCCATTTTATTTTGGACAGTATTTTTGATTACATTTGGTCCAATTATTTTTATTTTGTGCATTTATTTACCCGAAATCCCTTTTCGAATGATAAGATATGGTCGAGTAATGTGATTTTAAAAACTATCTACAATTTTTGTATTGGATATTGTCAAGATTCTACAACTGTATTTAATCTAGATGTTGGAATCGAAAAATAAATACAATATTTTAAAACCAAACATAGAAAGAATGTGTTATTATTTTCGTTGTTTTATAGTCTACAAAAAAATATCCCAACATATTTACTTTAATTTATTCAAAACTGGCAATATCTAAGCCGAAAGCCGAAAAGATTAAAAATGCTAACGTACAAATAAACCTTTTGTTTGCCAGAATCATTGCATTTAGGATATATGGTAATGTCAATGCGTACGCAACGTTAGAAACAAAAAATGGTGGCCTTGTGATAATACTTAAATTTTACTTTAATAAATAGAAAATGAAGAGAAAACAGGAAAAATTCTACCCAGGAATTGAAACTCAAATCTTCCTTTCCCGTTGAGTTTTTTTTTTTTATCACGCTTACACATTTGTTTGTCTAACAAATGATTCTCCAGCAAATACCAAACGATGACATACTTCTTCGAACAGCGTTTTCTATTTACCAATCATCAGATAGAACCGTGGAATTAAAAAGTGAACAAAATCGCACAATTTTTGCTGAGAATTTCAAAAATCCAAGCGCTCTTCCACTAAGCACTTTGTGTTTAAAAGCAATGGCTCAGAATTACAAAGTTTATCCAATCATACCGAATACTCAAAATATTCAATTAAGAACTTTCTATGATTTTATTGACGAAAATTTACCAATTGAAAAATGTATTGCTATTGAGGAGGAATACTTCTGGAAAAGGGTTTATGCGTCAAATTGCTCGGGTAAAATGCTTCTCAACAAAAAAACTAAGCAGGATGGTATTACCTGGAAGAACCATGTAGTAACCCTACACTACATTGACTTGATCGAAAATACACCTTATGAACGATGGATCACTGATGAAATGGAAAAGGTCACACAAACCGTATCACCATACATAACTGAGTTGAAAATAAGCAAACTTCAAACAATGCGAGACACGTCTTTTCAAAAGGAGTTTGAATTATCGAGCAAATCTTCAAATTCCACGCAAAGCATTGGCGATGTCGTCAATGATGAATCGAAATACAATTATCCCTTTCAAGACTGCCATCACATAGATCTTAGTATTTTAAGAAGTTTACTAAACTTAACTTCTTTGATTGTAGAGTTTGTTCCACCGAAATTGGGCAGTGGCTACCACGACAGATTTTTCCACTTTTCTTACATTGATATGCAGAATTTGGCAAGGTAGGGTTAACTTTGTAATACATTTGATCGAACTCTAATTGAACTGCTTATTAAAAATGCTTGATTATTTTGTTAATAGATCCACACTGTGTTATAAGATCCACACTAACTTCTATATTGTGATTCATGAAAAAACGCTTTTTATAGGAGCAAGATGTTAAATTCATCTCTTCCAATAATAATTTATATTTTTTTTTGTTAGGGGAATTTCAGAACTAACAAGGCTTAAATCTTTCAAACTTCGTCGAAGCCGCATGGACAGCGTGAAATTTTCCATTATCATCGAAGCATTGAAGTTCATTTTTGTCGAAGAGGTTGAATTCTATTTCTGTCAATTAGACGATGATTGTGCAGAATCTCTCTTCGAGTTGATAGTCACTACAAAATCACTGAGACGTCTAGATCTTTCTGGGAACTATTTTAAAAGACGAGCTATTGATTGTATTTCAAAGGGGATTGATGCAAGCGCTTCCAGTATTTCCTACCTTGGGTTATCGAATAATCCTTTCTCAGATGAAAGTTTGTGCAATCTCACAAAAGTTTTGGAAACTTACAAGCATTTGAGGATCTTAAGACTATCTGGAATTCAAAATTCTGCTGTTGGATCCGTTTGTATTTCAAAGTTAGTTCGAACAAATCTTCATATGGAAGAACTGCAAATAATTGCAACTAAAATTAATGGTCTTTCTTTGGTCGATGCTTTAAAAAGTAACCTGAAAATCCAACAAATCCTCTGCCAAGGATGTGGCTTAACCTTGGAGGAAGAATTCAAAATTGAACTCCTTTTAAAACGTAACCGTTACATCAAAGCAAATCCATACATAGGTGATACTGCAAAAACTGAAGAAGAAATTATTGCCTTTATTAGCAGAACAAAGTGCGTTGTTTTTTTTTATTTCGAAATAATCCTTATAATAATACGTACATTTTGCAGGAATCCTATTTATGTTAAGACATTAGAGGAAAACAAACAAAAGGAAAATTGCTGTCTTCTTAAAGCTAGTTTTCATAAATGAAGAACAACTTGATTTTTTTAAACTGATTAACCAAGATGTAAATACGAAAACACAAAGGAAAATAATAATAATCAATAAACACCACTCATTGATAAAAAGATACAACATAATTTCACTTTCAATCTCTATGGAATCAATTTCTATAGAAACTGAAGGATTTTGTTGTCCTTTTTGACAAAAGAAAGCAAATAAATTATAAAGTCCTTCAAAAAATTGTGCTGTCTCTTCTTTTTATTTTTGTTAATTTTGTGGACTTCAGATTAAACGATCTCTTGCAAAAATTATATCTTACTTTTACGAAGTGAAAATGAACCGAGGTGATAGAAAAAGAATGTCGGTAAGTTCAGTTGTTTCGAATTATTCCTCTAAGAAAAAGTATCTAATGCTAATGAGGGTTTATTAAAGTTTTTATGACGTATTTTAATTATGTATGTATATGTATGTATGTATGTAAGCCAAATATATCTTTGTTGCAGCAGTTTCTTTTATTTCCTTTAAGAAATACAACTTAATTTTATGGCGATTTAACTGGAGGCATTGATTATTCAATACAATGGTTTAATGGTATTGTAAAAATGGAAAAATAACGCGTTTCTTTAACTGTAGCTTTTATAAATGATTCTCGATAAAAGAATATTTGAAGCTTAATATTAAAAATGAAATTTATATCTTTGGCTCGCAGATATTATAGTGTAAGAGCTGGTGAACGTTTTGGAAACGTCATTAGTGCAAAAAAAATGTTAAGCTATATTGTTAAGCTTGAGTTGAAAATCAATAAAATCTACATCTGGGAGCTACCAGCTGGGGCGTTTGGGCATGGCTAAGCCTCAAAGGCGTTAAAAATTATCCAGTTACGTCAATTGTCCAAAGCTGATTTTTTATATATTAGCAGTTTAGGTAATTATTCATATCATTAACTTGTTGCCAGACATTTTAGTCGGGCCAAAAAGGTGTCAGACGCAAGCGAAGATTAAATTTATGTAGCTTATACGAATATACTTCCCGATTTACCGCAATTGTCCTTAGCTTCGTTTAAAACAGTTGACCTCCAAGTTGTTTTTGGTCTTCCAAAGCGTTAATTATCTTAAGGATTCCATTTTAGGGATTGTTTCGCTATATTGTCGTTAGGTTTCCTCAGAGTATGAGCTATCCATTTCTAGAGTATGGCCCTTCCATTGCCTGATGTCGGTATCCAATTCTTTCTATCTGGTCCTATTCCACACTTTAACGTTCGATATGGTTTGCGGCAAAAATAAATAAGCTCCTTAAAAATATCAGAAACTTAATACCACCACATATGGAATATATGTATATGGAATATTTTCAAACTCAAAATAAAAAAAAAATTAAACTTATTTATCTCACTTAAGCTTTGTTTGTTGATCCCTGAAGTCGCCCTGGGGTCGCCACAACTCCTGAAGTAACCCTGAAGTCGATCTGGGTATTAAGCTGGGGCGAGTTGAGGTAACGAATCAGCTGTTTAAGTAACTTCTGCTGAAGCATTTCTTGTGTATTTTTCTTCTTTATTTGATTTTTCATATCTTTTTTTTCGAAAAAGTAAAACAAATGCAAGTGAATGTATTTTTTATGATGAAAGTAAATACGAATTGAACAAATAAAGAAAAATTACAGTTTCGGTTGATGCAATCATTCTTGAATTCACAATAACCGTAACTTAGTTTCGTACACTGCATAACTTTTTTTTACGAAAAAATTGTTGTTGTTGCTTCCCATGGTAATCTAGACAAAAACCTCTAAAATCAAGAGCTTAGTTTTCCGTCCATAGATGGCTCACCTCACGTTGTAATACTATAGTTTATATATGCAATGTCTAAGTCAAGCAACTACAACGACAACTACATGTCGTTGTCGTTCGACTGTCAGGACTTCCACTAAAGCGCAGGGTTCTCATTGTTAAAAGAAATTGTCCAAGGGTTATTCGTTTAGTTCCCATAACAAATAATAAAGATCCATGTCACATTGAAATCTCATTGTCGGTATGTTCATTGACTATAAAATAATCTTGATTTATTTTTACGACCCTTCGTCATGGAATCTTGCAACATCATTTTATTTGGAATAGATTTTTTACTCAACAACAGACAAAATGAAAAAGGAGAGGCAAAAAATATAGGATACCAAATTAAGTAAGGAGGTGCCCACAAAAATAGCTTTCATTAACCTCTTTTTTCATTTATAATTATGCACGTCGTAAATGTCATCAACCATACATCATAATGGCATGTCACCATAATTTAATTGATTCAACTTTCACTATCTCTATTATTTTTCCATGTTTACAGGCATCACCCATGGCGCTGGCAACAAAATCCTTTTCTTCAAAATCCGTGGTATGCTTTCGTGAGCCTTGAGTCTTGTATTTCGCTTCCTTTTTTGTTTGGCCTTTATCATACGTGCACTTGTCGCTTTTATGTAGTTACATAGCTTTGAAACTTTGTTTATATCCTTTTTGCAAAGACGTTCAAGAGCAACTCCATTTATTATATTTTTGTTTTATGTTTCTGGTTAAATTCAAAAATGCCAAAGGTCTGTATTGCTCGTTGTCGTTGTTGGGTAAACTCTACTTAGCTGTCAGCTCCTATTCAGTTGTTCATTAACATAGTTTGAAAAAGGATGTGGAAACTGGTGAATGCAGTCGCGGTACATATAACTAATTGATGGAATACTTAGTAGTTGTTATATTTTGTGTTTTTTTTTTCGTTTGATTGTTCATAACATAATTTTGTGTTGTTTTGTTTCAGTTGTAGTTCAGTTGTAAGAACTATAAATAATGAGTTCGGATAGTTGTGCTAATAATTTTGAGGAAAGTAATAATTTAAGTGATGATGAATATTTTGATGGTGTGAATTCAAAGGTAGTTTAAGGACTTTCAGAAATTATTTTTGCATGTGCCCTTACAATTATTTGAATGTTCAAACAATTAATGGTGAGTAAGTGCTTTATTTTATTGCACAAATGATTAAAGAAATATGTACATGACAAATGTACTATTGGACGTAATTGGATTTAAATAATAATTATGGGATAGAACTTAAACAAAAAAGTAATATAAGATCCTATCGAATGGAACATTAAGTGTGCACATTTGTGTGTTAAATAGGGATTGAATTTATGATCAAAGATTTTCTTCTGAAATAAAAAAGATGCAATTCGTTTTAATTTAGAACACAGATTTTGATCTCTTATAACCAAACCCTCACAAGAAAAACGAAATCGAATTTGAAGATATCCATGCAACAAAGTCCAATCCAAGTTGCAAAAACACGTGGAATTCGGGTTGACATCAATGACGGCTTTAAGGACGAGGGTATCCGATCCGTGGAATTTCCATGAGATAATTATCACCTAAAATCTCAAACCACTGTACCACCTTTCTTTCCTATCTTTCTATTCCTTCTCTTTCCTCGCTCGCACATGTTAATTCATTATAAAGGTATTAATATCCCTTTGAGTGCGAGTGCAATATATAAAAAAAAAAATGATCAAGAGAATGAATTCTTATTCTATTCGATAGGATACTTCTTATTTATCTTATAAGTGAATTCAATATATAAAATTCAAGGGTCTCACAAAAATGCATGCGCATGGTTCCTTTTCTCTTTCTCAAGAATTTTTTTTCGAAAGAAATGTGCACTTTATTTTGCAAAAAAAAATAAATTAAAATATTATGTAAACCAGCATGTTTAATATCAATATTTAAGATTTATTTTTGCCAATCAGTCCTTAATGTAGATATATAGTATCCGTATTTGAAATATTAATATACAAATTCTCCTAGCTCGGTAAACAACAATCACAATCTAAGCTCAAAGTCGGGCCCGGAGGTGACGATGGTAATGCTGCGGAAGACTTTGACGCTTGGGTGAAATCCCGCCAACTTCTTAAGCCAGAGGATCAACTTGAGCTTACCGAGGCTGAACTAGGAGAGGAAATAACCAAAGTCCTAACACCAACGAACACTAATGTTGTTGAAAATCTAGTAGCGTATAGCTTTAAGGAACAATCATTTGTTCCGGTAAAATTTTTGTAGTCCTTGTTAAAAGTTTAAATTAATTTAAAAAAAAAAAACAAATATATAAAAATAGCTTCCACTTGAAGGAAGTGTTGTGACTATATTCAGTTTTGAGGGGACATGCTTGCACGTTGAGTCAGAGGAGGCACAGAAACAAATTGAAGAGTATGGTGATGCCGGTATGTGTATTGCTGACAACCCCAGCTATAACAACTAAAAGTTTCGATTCTTTACTTATTTTATATTTTTTAATCCTTCCATTATATTTGCATGATTGCATGTTAAATTGCTACTTTGCATGACAATTTTTCCTATTTTGGCAAACAAAACAAATTTCCTCCGAGTAAGGTTACGCAATACCTCCTCCGAAGGCTGGGAAAGCAGTGGCTTTTACAGAGGATGCCCTCGCAGCTCAACGATCAACTATGGGGTCAACTGGGGATTCAGAAGGTGGGGGTGGTGATGAGGAGGCCGCTGTTGAAGAGACCGAAGATGAAGGTGGCGAGGCTGAAGAAATCATTGGTGAAGTTGAGGCTGAGGTTGAGGCTGAGGCTGAAGGTGAAGAAGGAGGTGAAGCAGGTGATGCAGTTGCAAAAGGTAACTTATATAATTCAAGCTCTTACGTTTAAACTAACACATTATGTAAAGCATTTTTTTCGAAAGTTTCGTGTCGAAAATTAATTCTGCTGTCAGCGGTCGTTTGTGTTGTAGATATGAACGATGCCATAGGCCATCACCCTTAAATGTAGAGTAGTCTAGGCAATACTTGGATTTCGGAGGAAACATATTTTGCAAATGCAACAATACGATCTGTGGCAATGCCCTTATGCTGGGTTCCGCTGCAATCTTTTATTTGTATTGTGAAACGAATTCTGGTTCACCAGGGGTAACCATAGTTAAACGCCACCATAATATATAGTATACTTTGGATTTTTTATATATTAAGCAGAATTGTTTGAAATCGAAATTTAGGTACCGAAAAAATATATTTTGCGAAACTAGCTAAAAGTTTAAATTAAATTTGCATTTCGTATTAAATTTTATTAAATATTGCATTGCTTCTGGATTTTTCTATATTTTCAATTCTTGTCGATACTTTGGAATGATGTGCTTTATTTATAAAATTATTTACTCCTTAGTTTTTCTAAAGCAATTCAGTTGGAAGTTACAAACTTGAATTGGAGCAAATTTTCATAAGATAAATTAAAAATTGTAACGTCTAATTCAATCAAACTTACAGTGCTTACTTTTTTATAAAATAAAATCACTTAGATCTCATTTTTATTGAACAAACTCATATTGTAGATACTGCCCCAACAACAGGAGGAACGAAAAAACGCAAGCTTATCAATCAATTCAACTTTTGTGAACGTGCTTCATTGACCTTTACCAATCCTACAAGGGTGAATTAGTTATTATATTTTGATATTAACGCAAATAATTAATGTATCAACTGAAAACATTACAGTCTATGGAAACGCAAACAATTCCACCACCAAGATCAACATTTGGCGGGAACGTTCTTCAATGGGTGATATATGATAGTTACACTGAAGACTTTGCCCGACAAGAGAAAGAAAGGGAAAAGGAGAAAAAGGTATTTTTAAAGTATTTCAGCTATATAGTGAATTAACAAAAACTAATAAATATTTCTAAGCAACAAGCGGCAGTCTTGAAAAAAGATACAAAAAAGAGAGATGAACAAAAAGAAGCTGCAGTCGAGTTAAATAAGAAGTATCTCAAATGTTGGCAGATTCTTGAGCGAATGATCAATCAAAATATTTACGATGACATTGCGAGTGATTATAGATATTGGGAAGATCCATCTGATGAATTTCGTGAAGGTGATGGCACGCTATTGCCTTTGTGGAAATTCAACTACGAAAAAACTAAGAAAATGAATGTCACCGATGTTATGTTCAACCCGGACTATTACGATTTGTTTGCAGTATGTTTTGGATCACGTAAGAAAATATTTTTGAATGCATTTTTGAAAATTGTTATAGTAAAGACTTCGTTTATAGACGAATTTATGAAACAACCTGCTGAAGGAGCGATCTGTCTGTTCACCATCAAAAATCCTTCTTTTCCGGATTATATTAGTAAAGTATTTATTTATTTTACTAATTTACAGCCTACTAGTATTATTTCATCTAATTCCTATACAGTAATAAGCTTACCATATAGTAATTAGGGAGAAATAAACTCTTAGTACTGCAAATCCGAGCCACGAACTAAATAAATACTCGTGACCCGATTTCAATACCTAAAATGGCATTTGCATCACGATCCCCAGTATCCGATGGTTTGGGCAAACCCAAACCCGGGGGTCGTGACGCTGCCATTGGCTATATTATTAAATTATATATATGTATATTATTATTATATTAGTAAATTATTTATTTTCTATGTTATTTTGTTTTTGTTAAATTAATTTATATTCACCTCTCCGGCAGTTATGACTGAGAGCGGTGTAATGTGTTGTGATATTCATCCTCAATATCCTTTTCTTGTTGCAATTGGTAAGTTTTTCTTGATCACACAAGTATCAAAAAAAAAAAAAAAAATACAATATCAACATATACATAGATTCGTTCATTTTGAAAGGTTGGTTAAGTTAAGAATATAAATATTTTGTAAGTCTTATTTATTAACTTCTTGCTTATAGGTGACTACATTTTGT
Organism: Platycheirus albimanus; assembly: GCA_916050605.2. Classification (NCBI taxonomy): domain Eukaryota; kingdom Metazoa; phylum Arthropoda; class Insecta; order Diptera; family Syrphidae; genus Platycheirus; species Platycheirus albimanus. Next base: position 155,138,618 of record OU696697.1, read on the forward strand.
TAATTAAATTTAAAAACGATAAATTTATTCTGCTTGATTTCATTTTAAGTTGGTTCACTATTTTTGACATACATATTATCTGGTCTTAAAAACAACCTTTAAAAAAGGCCAGTGTTAATTTAGTTTACAAAAATAAAGGAACTTCTAAATATTATTCGTTACGCAATTGAATCTAAAAACATTTTTTTCGCACTCTTTTTTTATTCTATCAAATAACCATTCAGATTTAAATATCAGTTATTTTATTTTGTATATAGGTATGTATGATGGAAATGTTGCAATTTATGATCTCAAAGATACATCTAAGGGCCCTCTTTATATGTCACAAGGAGTCAATGGCAAACATTCAGAAAGTGTTGCTGAAGTACGAATATTTTTTTTAAATAATGTAAAAACAGCACAAATAATGCATTAATTAAAATTTCCCAGGTCAAATGGGTCCCAGACTTGGTAGATGGTGAAATAAATTTCTACACAGCCTCCTCAGATGGCCGAGTTTTTAATTGGGTTCTGATGCAGCACAAATTTTCTATTACAGTCATCATAACGCTATACCTAGAAAACGGCACTATAGAAGGTCCTGATGGTACACAAATGCGACTTAAAGGATGTGCTACATGCATGACCTTTCATCCAACGCAGCCAGAAATATTTCTTATTGGCACCGAAGAAGGACTTATCTACAAATGCAACACAGCTTACAGTTCAAAATATTTAATTACTTATAAAGCACATTACCTTTCAGTTTATCGAATTGATTTTAATAAATTCAATTCGAATATTTTTGCATCTTGTAGCGGGGATTGGAGAATCAAAATATGGGAAGATATGCGTAGTGAGCCGTTATTTATTTTCGACCTTGGGTCATGTGTGGGTGATGTTAGATGGGCACCCTATTCAAGTACAGTATTTGCAGCTGTAACTTCAGAAGGAAAAGTTTTCGTTTTTGATTTAAATGTTAATAAATATAAGGCAATTTGCATACAAGCTGTGGTTCCAAAAAGAAAGAACAAGCTCACAAGACTTGCTTTCAATCAAAAGCTACCTTTTATAATCGTTGGTGATGATAAGTAAGCTGCGTCGACCTAAAATAAATTATGATTTCTTCATAAAATCGTTTTTTGCAGGGGAACGACCACTTCTTTGAAACTTTCTCCCAACTTGAGGGTCATGGTTAAGCCACCTAAGAAACAATTGAACTTGGACCAACAGACACTACAAGTTCAAAAACTTGATAGGATACTCTCTTTGGTAAGAGAATTGCCTGAGGGTGAAGTGATCAAGGATACAACAACGACAGTACAAAGTTAATTTTGTTTTTATATTTTTAAAGTAAAACTGTAAATAAAATTGAGTGTATCAAAATATCTCTGAGGATTTGTACTTCATTTCCAAATCAATAATAAAAACTACGAAACGACGTGTAAACTGATTTCAAGACTACAACTGCACAATTTTATTTTGAAATATATTTGAAAAATATTCTATTCGAAGAAAAAAGTGTCCCAAACGACCATTTTGTTAACAAAAAGTATATATGTACTTGAAGCTAGTTAAATCCTTGGACTTAAAAAGGAAAAAAACTAATGATTATATTCACGGTACAGCAATCTTGCCAATCTGTGGTCAACTTTATTTTTTCTTAAACTTAATTTGTGACGTATAACATTAAATAAATAAGATATAAAATAAAAATTCTTCTTTTTACCTAAAAATGCACTTTTAAAAATATATCACACATCACAAATTGTGCGTGTCATAAAAACATATAAATATATAAGTTTTAAAATTTAAATACAACCAAAAGTGCGATTTATTTAATATTTTTAAATTCTAAATATTCTCTCACATTATTTGGACACTGAATGTTTTTACCGAGAAAAAGAACTGTTGACATCGGATGCAAGAAATCCCCAGAAAATTCCTTTGCTTTCCAACCGAAAAATCCATTTGGCCTCACTTCGTTACCAGATATTTCAAAGGGCAACAAATTCAGTCCAATTTGATTGACCTTTGAAAATTGTACTCGAAAATAATGTCCGTCAGTTGCTTTCATCCAATAGAAGCCTTCGTTGTCAATGAAAGGCTTGGTTTGGGACTTCTTAAGTGAATTTGAACGTTCCAAGTCAAAAACATTAAAACTTATATCAATGTCATAGGCATCGGGAGAAAGATTGTTCGTTTCAATGGCTGTTTTGAGAGCGTAGTTATCCAACCAATAGCGTATTCCAACATTTTCAAATTCTTCCAGCACATGATTGAAAGCTGTCTTCAGTTTGTCCAAACAGCATGGTGGGGTATGTTTATTGAGATACAAATAAAATGGCTTCATATTGTAAACTGGACCAACACAAGATTTTGTAGTCCTTTCACAACCAATCAAATCGATTTCAGTCGCCTGAGGAAGTGAGAAATTCGACGAAGAAAATTGTCCGTCGAGGACGAGATTATGTGATGGACCTAAAGACTCCTTAAGATCAGTCTTCGATGTTATTTTATGAGATCTCTTCACGATCCGTTTGATTTGTAGTTTCTTGTACATTTCCTTGAATTGTCGACGACGATTTTCCATTCTGCGTTGTTTAGTGTGATAAGAGGCAAATAGACGCCTCCCATCTTGAAATGCGTTTGAATAAATGGTCTTCTACACAAAGAAGGAAAGAATAAATTTTCTCAATGGCTTAAAGAAGATTTTCTTTGGCATACTTACTTCAATCCTAGCAGCTTTGGCTTGAATATAAAAAAGTTCTGGAAATGGAGCTCCAAATGGATCCGGCATATCCCGCAAAACTCCAGTGTCTACCAAAATCGCATGCTTTTGCAAATACTAGGAGTACAAAAATTAATTGTTATAATAGTAACTCATCAGTTTTTCCCTTAATAAACCTACCAAATCACACTTTTCACTACTATTGACCGCTATATACTGTATCGTCCAATTGGGTGAATCCAAATTCACCTGTGTGCAACTACTGAAAGACTTGATATTACCAGCAAAGGGAACAATCACCACCCTCCGAACAATGTCATCGCTATCAACAATACCACCACCACCAACCCCAACCTGTTCCCGGTGGCTATTATTGATTTCCTTAAGGATTTTTTGCAGTAAGTTCTTATTATTCAATCGAACGCTATCGGGCATGAAAAGGACATATTTAGTTTTAATGGCAAACAAAGGGTTCATTTCCCTCGATGACTTTTGTATATCGAATCCTATATTTAAGAATCGTACTGTGCTCGGTTCTGTCACATTTGTATCATAGGTCACCGGAGGATATGGAAGTGTGTCTTGCACAACAAGAATTGGCATATTCGGCACGACTTCCAAGATGCTATCAATTGATGCCTTGATATCATTCTCAAATGTGTAAAAAGTCCTGAAAATAATAGTTATCGATTTTCGAATGTGTTTGTTGGCGGTTTTTATTTTATCCTTTGTCGATTGAGGTGACTTTGACTTTTGTAATTGATTATTACCACTATCGTCGCCAGGATCTACAATTGATTTCCAAAGAACAGATTTCCACGTGTAGTAAAATAGTATAAGGTTGGCTAATACTATAAGGATAATGATAAGCTTTGCATGTCGCAAACGCATTATTTTCATTGTGAAATATTATATTTTTTAATTCTTTTCTTGCAAATGTGATTATAATTTATTTACGAGTTGAATGAATTTTTGTTGTTGTTGAATAAAGATTTCACATAGTATGATGAGAATGACTTCATATTTTTTTTTTCTATAAATTTTTACTAACTACACAAACGACACTCTGTTTTAGATAATTTTCTTTTCTATTCTAAACTAATCACTAAACATGACACGGTTTAACCATTTATTTCTACGGTTCTTAATTTTTTACTGACCAAATTGCTATGCATTTTGTTAAAGTTGAAAAGGATAGGAAAGACACTGTGCAATTTTCGTTCATATTGTTTGAGGATATTTCTGTATTCTTTTGAAGGATGAAAAGAAAATACTGTAATAAATCAATACTACCAACTTTCAAGTCTCAAAGAAGGATATTTTGTGAAAATCGAAAGCTTTTAATAAAAGCTTAGGGATTCTTTACAGGATGTTAAAGGAAATGCCAGAAGGAAAGTATAAAGTGTGATATTAGATTTATTTCACAAACAAACAAAATTTACGGAACTATTGTTCTTGTTTCATTTTAATAAAATCTCAAAATGGAACATAATGATTAAAAAAAAAATTTGGATTCGAATTTTTGTTGTTGGTTTTTTTTGCATTTTCTAAGAAAATTTACCATTGTAATGTATATTTTTTTTATTCCATCAGGAAGAAGAAGGAACAAAAAGCTCACCGACTTTTTTAAAAAAGTAGATATTTTGACGTGAGAATTTTCGATTGAAAATTAGGGTCTTTTTCGATATAAGGTCTAAATGAGGCGAAAAAATAAATTTTTGACATAAGAAAACTTACATAAAAATGTTAGTTTTCACCAAATTTCGCGAACATTTTTTTTTGTAAAAGATAAAAATAATAAAATGCACGACTGGGTTGCACGTACTTGCTCTGTGGGTGAAAAAAAAGGTGACACGCCTCAATATCCGCGGACAAAATATCCGGGTCAAAATATCCGCGACAAAATATCCGCGGACAAAATATCCGCTGCTAAAATATCCGCGGCCAAAACATCCGCGGCCAAAATATCCTCGTCAAAATAACCGCATACAACCAACCTCGCACCTACCCCAAGTCCTATAATGTGTCCAAGCAGGGGGGTTGCAGGGGGGCAGCATGCCCCCCCTTACATAGGTCATTGTTTATACATCGTAGTGCTGGGCGCTTGCACTGTATTTGTGTTTCTATATATTTGTCTGCGGCTATATTATGTCGCGGATATTTTGACACGGATATTTTGTCCGAGGATATTTTGTCCAAGGATATTTTGTCCGAGGATATATTGTCCCCGGATATTTTGTCGCGGATATTTTGACCCGGATATTTTGTCCGCGGATATTGAGGCGCGCAGCCAAAAAAAACGATGAAAACAAACTTTTCGAGCAATAAGAACAACTCATTTTTGAAAAATTTGGTAAAAACTAAAAAAATTGACCTAAACTGGTAAAATCGATATACGGCAGCTAACGTTAAAAAACTTTAATATTTGAAATTTAGATGTTATCTTTTGGATTCTATAAATGATATAAATGTCCACTTTTTTAAAACAATTTCAAATTATTATAATTTGTAGGCAAAAACTTAAAATGAAGTTTTCTTTGAAGAATTCTATATACATATGTTACATACAAAGTTTCATAAAAATCGGGGAGCCTTTTTGAGTAAATTAGAAAAAACGAAAAAATTGGCCTAAAACTAATGGCTCTTTGTATAGGAGCCACCATTTAAAAAAAAGAAACTGAACAAAAATTAATGCCATCTGACAGAAAGCTGAAAGAAACTATACTAAACAAAATTTTAGTGAATTCGATGCAACCGTTGACAACTTATGGCCATTTAAAAAAAAAGCCGTTAAGAGCAGATCTCCGTTATTTGCATTTTTAACCAAAAACTGAAGACGCAATTCTCTTAAAAACAGTAAAAAAATATAACACACAAAGTTTAATCAAAATCGTTAGAGGCATTTTCGAGCAAATTAGAAAAAACCAAAAAAAGTTGGCTAAAACTCAACGGCTCGTTTGTATGGGAGCTACCATCTAGAAAGGCTTCACTGAAAAATTTATAAAGCCATCCAATAGAACACTATAAAGAACGATGCCGAACTAAGTTTGAGTCAATTCAATCAAGCCAATGCGAACTTATGGCCATTTGAAAAAAAGCCGTTAAAACCTGATTTTCGTTAGGACTATTTGAGCCAAAAACGAAAAACGCAGTTTTGTTAGAAATGCTTAAAGTAAGCTAAATTTTGAGTTTAATCGAAATCGTTAGAGCCGTTTTTGAGAAAATCCAAATTGAAAAAAAACCGTTATTAGAAACCATTTTTCTTCAAACTACTATATATCAAGTTTGAAGAAAATCCGTCAAGTGGTTTAGACTATAGCATGACGTGAAAAAGCGCACAGACGCACATACGCACATCCGCACAGACAGACCGACGGCGACGGCCGGTATATCGAAAACCACTTTTTTGGGCTTCTCCATCATTGTAATATCATGTTTGATTAAAACCTCGATTTTTTTTCTGCACGAAACCAATACATACTTGCCCTATAGAGCAAGTAAAAAATGTATTCGGCTTTGAAAATCCTGAAACTTTTTGGATTTTTTTTTATAAATTCTTTTCTTTGTCTCAACATGAATTTTGAATTGCAAACCTTTATAAACACAACCCAATAAAATAAGTGAACTTTGCCCATCTAAATAAAATGCACGACTGGGTCGCACGAACTTGCTCTAATGTGTGACAGTGGTCTAGGGGCTTGAGATTTTGATAAAAATAAATTTCTCAAAATTCTTAAATAAATACTTAAACTAATTTGAGCTGAAAAAAAAGTACACCATTTTATTTCTTTGATAAATTTAAATTTATGAGAATAAATTTATAAAAATCTGTTTAGCGGTTTTTTGAGAAAAAAAGTTTTTTTTGAAAAACTTTTTGAAAAAAAAATTCAAAAAAAATTCGAAAAAGCCAAAGGTATTCAGCAAATACATTTATTTATAATTTTTAGGAAAAAATTTAATGGGCAGTTTTCAAAATATGTATTTTTTAAATTTTTTTCTTAAAAATGCTTTTAAAAATACAAAAAAATATTTTTTTGAAATATTGGTATGCAGTACAAATTGAGCTACCTACTACTATATATGTGCGAAATTTCGAAAGAATCGGTTGAGTCGTTTTCGAGATAGTCGAAAGCAAAAAAAACGGTCCTATGGAAAGTACCGTTCTTAGCCATTTTTTAAAACTTTTTTTTCAGCCATATGATTGGTCGTACCTAAAAAGTAACACTGATTTTTTTAAATCAAAATCGTTAGAGCCGTTTTTGAGAAAAATAAGCTTTAACGTAACGGTTGTATGGCAGGTACCGTTATTTTTTGAGCTAAAAAAAAAAATTTCAATTTCCTTTCTGTACAATACCTAAAAAAGTCTATATACCAAGTTTGAAGCAATTCGGCCCACCCGTTTGGGCTGTAGGTCTACATACAGACAGACAGACAGACAGACAGACAGACAGACAGACATACAGACGGACAGAATTTTTAGACCATCTTTTTTCGTCTTCGCTATCATCGTAATGTCATGTTTGATTGTTATCTCAAAACTTTTTTTTTCGACGAATGCATAACTTGCCTTATAGTACCTATAATCGCAAGTAAAAAACGGCTGTTCAAATAAACAGAACAGTTTTCAAAACACATGTAGGTAAGCATTTATTTAAAATAATTTTGTAAATCTTTAAATGACTAGCCGGTTTCTCGATAAAATACTTCTTTACTTTTAAAAACCTTGATCACAATAAAAACGTTCTCAGTGGTGAATAAGATTTGTACAATTTTGTTTTTGTATAACCAAGACATTTTCTTAGCCTTAATATTCTAGTTTAAGATAATAGGTACAGTTAGAATATATTAATTTAAAATATAATTGATTCAATCAGCAAGTACATTTATACATTAAGTTCTATAGACTAGAGGTACGAATGTTTTCAATTTTTTTTTTTGGCACACACTTTTTCATACTTTTCTTCAAAATTACTTTCCAATAGCTGGAAATAAAATCGGAAATGGGGATTCATTTTCATGATTCTTTTGTGGAGTTGGAGGTCGGGGGTCTGGCTCGGTGCAACCAATCAACCAGTATGTCACTACTTTTCCTTTACCTTTAAGCTCAACCTCACCTCGAAGTTCCATTTCGAATGTTCCAAATTTGTCAAAAATCTCTTTGGCAGCTGGCGAGACATGAATTTTAAGCGCTAAACAAAATTTAAAATAATTAAATAAATTTGTGAAAATCTAGTCGCACGAATAACTTACGTAGACCAGATGATTCCATACGTGAAGCAGTATTTACTGTATCTCCAAACAAGCAGTAATGTGGCATTTTTTGGCCAACAACACCAGCGCATACAGGACCAGCATGGATACCGATACGGATTTTCAATTGACACTCAGGTTTATGTTTAATACTGAAAGATTTGACGGCATCTAAAATAGCAAGAGCCATAAGCCCTATTTCACGGGCATGATCGTCACCATTGCGCTCCGGAAGACCAGATACAACCATGTAAGCATCTCCAATTGTTTCAACCTATTGTTTAGCATAGAAAAACAAGGTGGTAAGTACAAAGGTACATGCAACAACACTTTACCTTATAAACATCATAGAACCCTATGATCCGATCAAACGTACTGTAAAGGTCATTCAAGAAGCTCACTACCTCCATGGGACCACTTTGAGCACAAAGGGCTGTAAAGCCCACTATATCACTGAAGTATATTGTCACACACTCAAACTGTTCCGGCTGCACCATTTCACCAGCCAAAAGTTGAGTTGCTACTGGTCTTGGAAGAACCTGATAGAGCAGCTCTTCGGTTCTTCGCTTTTCCATACTGAGTTGTTCCGTTTTTTCTTCAACGAGACTTTCCAAATTGTTTGCATACTGTTCCATTCGGCGCAACAAGTCATCCATAAGATTTTCACAGAATCCCCTTTGAAAAAAAAAAATTTTAAGAAAACAAAACTGGCTTTCATGATGAAATAACTCCCCAAATTGAACTATGTATGAAATAAGTCCCCAAAAAATTAGTGAAAAATTAAATTTGAGAAAAAGAAAAGAAAGCAGAATAAGTGTTTGTTTTTGAGATCTAAGAAAAATAAAATTGAAAATTCGCGCGAATTTTCTTTTCTTTTTCTCAAATTTAATTTTGCACTACTTTTTTTGGGGACTTATTTCACTTAGCAAAGCGAAAACGTATTGGATGGTCAATTGGCTTCAACTCCTGAACCAATTGGACTTTGTATGGCATCATACCAAGGTCTTTATGCAAAATTCGTCTCAATGATAAAGTAAAAGTGAAAATACATTAAAAATACATATTAAAATCTTATTTTGCCTTATTAAATAATTTTTGTTTTCATTGGAAAATAAATATATAAAATAATAAGACAATTCTTTAAGTTGGGGACTTATTTCACTTTTTTTTTTGGGGACTTATTTCATGCTTTTTGAGGACTCATTTCATATTCGAATTTTCGGACTTATTTCATAATGAAATAAAGCCCCAATTTGGGGGGTTATTTCATTTTGTTTTTTGGGGAGTTATTTCTTGGGGAGTTATTTCACGGAGCCGACAAAACTTTTTCAAATTTAAGAATCTTACTTCATGATTAATCGAACAGTTGACCGGATGGTAACAAAAGCTGGTCGATCATCTGGATTATCCGCCCAGCATTTGCTCATCAATTCGAGAACATCTGGTGGACAGTCTCGTTGACCAACAAAAGGGCGAAAAGGAGCTGGTGACTCATGAGCCTCGACGCGATTCAAGATTGTTTGAATGTCCATAAATTGTCGAGCAGTTTCATAAGGACCTCCACGTACAACGATTTCCTCTAGTATTATTGCAAAAGAATATACATCACCTTTCTGTGTCGCAGGGTTGCCAGGAAGTATTGTAAGTGGAAGAAGTTCTGGAGCAATCCAAAGAAAATCTAAAGAAAACAGAAAATAATATAATAAATGATTAATGTTTCTTTGAATGACGTAAAATCTTCTCTTACTATTGTAATAGTTCTGATCTTTAAGAAAATCTGAAGGTGTGGTTAGTGTTCGTAGTCCAAAGTCCGATATTTTCAAAACAAATCGCCCGTCAATCAAACAGTTACAAGATCGTAACTTTCCATGGACTTGGACATCACTGTTGTGAAGGTAAGCCATACCCTATTGCAAAGATGAAAGCAGAATTATTTAAATTTCTATGCCATCTTTATATTCCCTCTAACCTTTACAATATCATGAATCAATGACATGCGAAAGTTCCAATCCAACTGGATAGCTTCGTTCTCCAGAACATCCTTAAGACTTCCTTTGGGACAGTATTCAGTTAAAATCAAAACAGTTGGTCTAGGGAGATCAATACATGCTCCAACGAATCTAACAGTATTTTCATGACAAACGTCTCGTGCTTGTTTAATTTCCCACAGGAGTGTTGAAGTTATATCGACTTTTTTCTTTGCTATTTTCTTGATTGCCACCCTTTCACCTTTATATATACCAATTGTAGTGAATACTTGTGTAAGAGGCAGAGAAGTGCAACTGGCTATTGAAGCCCGACCTGAGTGCACTCCATATTGCTGCAGGGACAAGTTCTTTGATATAAAATGTTTTAAATTAATTCATCTAAGCTTGAAGGAAAGTTGAGAAACTTACCTCAGCATTCAACTTTTGGAGGCCAACTTTGCTTCCAAATAGTCTACCAACTTCCAGTAATACTTCATCCGGCCGGACACGCCATGACATATTATTTAATTCGCTATTCAATTTTAACTGCCTACGGACAAATAAGTAATTACTGAGAACTGTTGAGTTTTAGTTATTTATAAAGCAACATCTGTGTTTTTATAAAGCAACACATTAATTTTAAATAACATTATGTTTTATTGGCAACCGGAACAAGAATAAAACGTAATATATTCTTTAAACGGACTGAATACTAACTTGCACATCAAATAAACCACCAGAGTTGAGAATGCCAGAAAAATAGCAAAAGCAAATGTTACATAAATGATGATCATTTCTAGGAATCATGTAAAGAAAAATAAAGTTCAATGTATGAATAAATTTATTTAAAAAAATTTATTTACTTTACTCACCATTTCCATGACAAGTAGGAGAATTTCCTAAGAATCCACATTTTGGGATATCTGGTGGAGGTCCTTCCCGCCCTCCAGGCCAATGGATTCGTTTTCCACTTACTGACGTATAGTTTCTATGCAAAACAGGGAGCGATGGAAATAATTTACATAATTACATTATAATTTACATAGGTTTAATTGAGAACAAAATACACTCGTACCGGTTGATGCCGTAGTAATGTGCAACCACCTCGAAGCGTCCAGTGATGGGATCTAAGTCTAGAATTGAGTAATCAGCATCTCGATCCCCATTGTCATCTATTCGCACGTGTCCTGTGATTCCTTTGGGGAATTCATAAATTAAATAAAATACTTTATTAGTTCTGTTCTCCTTTGTTCATCCTATATAGCCTTAGGGGGGAAGGATGTGTGGTGAGTATGTTTATGCATACCATGAAAATCTCTATTCCACATTCGTCTAGTTATTGCCATACCATCACGTATATCTTCACCCTCTGTGAGTGTTTCATTTAAAGCCATTCCAAGGAGATAAACTCCATCGTAAAAGGCGCCAATAAATATGTTTACCTGTAAAGTTTGTATATTTCATCAGAACTTACAAACTTAAGCCTCCAAGCCATCTGAATTACCTCTTCATCCTTGCTAAAAGTGTAATTGTAATTTCTCGTCGCCACATCTCGGACATTGTCAGCGAATCCTTGGAATTTCGGACTTGTTGGTTGAAGTAGAGAAACTCGCAGTAATGCTTCATAGGCCGTGCGTGCCTTAGTGTCATCGACATCACCCATTTCCCAATCGTGGTCACCCCAATAAGAGCTCTAAGAGAAACATATGGAATTGTTTTGCTTTTTTTTTTTTTTTTTGATGATGATTACCTGAAATATTTCAACATCCAAAAACACCCAGTCACCCTTTGTCATTTCTAAGGCATGAGCAGCTAACATGAATTTTCTAACAAGTGTTCCTCGTACGGAAAGGATAACGACTTAAAAAAAAAAACACAAATAATTAACATTTTAATGAAAATATAATCCTACATTCTGAAAAGGTTAATTTTGAAAGACAAAAAAGGACACACGTTTTGCACAAAGGTATATCTATGAGAGTAAGATGATTAGAAAGGTAACGCACATTTAAGTAATTCCATCCAGTTACTACTAAGCTACCTCAACAATTTTTCAAAATTTAATTAAAGATAGAAAGCGAAGTACATAACAATTGTTTTTCAAAATGTCAGATCATGGTTATTTACAAGGAGTAAGGGACCTTTGACATTTACAGTTTTTATCTTAAGGATAATCTAAACAAAATATTTTTATAACCTATGCTATGAATTTTTGTAAATAAAGTAATCGAAATTTCTGCGGTCAGGAAGGTTAAAATTCCTTTTACATTATTTTAAGAACCTTGTACCATAGAAGTGTTTCAGACAGACTAGGCATACGTTTAGGAAAACATCAAAAAACTGGACTTCCATAAAGGGCCAGTGTTGATAGAGGATCGAAAACTTTTCATTTTACGGAAGTGCTAATATGTTTGCTATAAACGTTTTTATCTCAACTCCTGTCGACACAAGTTCTGATCTTATGTATTGCTTATCTCAACACCAACCTGTCATAATTTTTGCTCCTTGATATTTGTACTCATATGTCGCTTCTCGGATTTTGAGGTAAAGTTTACCCTAAAATCCATCAACATTGACTTGAAAACTTTGATAACTTCGAGATCCGTGTCAGTACATGGACATGGACATCATATCTATGTCTAGGCTCTTACTTTTAAAGAACACATATCAAAATAAATGTGTTTTTACCAATGAACAAATGAACAACAAAAACATGATAGGAATATGAATACATTCTTGAGGAACTCCCGTTGTTGTAGTACTAACATTTTATGTTCATTTGCTTTTCTGTTTTGTTATTAATAAAACGCCGTCAGATATTTCAAAGTCGAATTTTTTGTTTGAACCTTAATTATAAAACTGCTCTTCCTGATTATCGCGTAACCAATATTTCAATTAAAGACAAGGAGGTAGCTCATATAAGCATCTAAGAAATTGATATAAGTGTCTTAAAAATCGATAACGAAGATTAAATGAAGAAAACAATGTGGGATAAGAAGTAATAAAATATCTTAAGATTTTCTGTACTTACCTCTTGCATACATGCTAGCATCCCTCAGGTAATTTTCATATGGTTCCTGTTCATTTCCATTAAGTTCGCGAACAAAACTCAATAAACCTTCTTGTCGTAAGCCGTATTCCAAGTTCTTACCTGTAAAGAAAATTTAATTAAAGCCTCTATTGCATGTAGCTTAGTCAATTACAACATTACCTACTGTCAAAGAGAACAAATCCGATCTGTCTACTATTAAGGCGACATGCTTCCAATCAAATTGACGAAAAACACTTGCAAAAACTAATTTCAGCCTACATTGACAATAGGACATTCGCGTGAGAGTAGGATATTTTGATTTGTCCTTAAACATTCCCTTAAAACAAAAAGAAAAGAAATGTCATCGAGTCACCCTATATTTTTATTTTGAGTTTTGCAGTCTTGGTTATCAACAATTCCATCTCTTTCGAAAGAAAGAGACGAGTATATTGTGCACATCAAAAAACTAAAGCAGGTGGTGTCTACGAATTTTTTGGAGGTTACAAGAAGATATTACTTGCAATTAGTTCGCTTTTCTTTTGTAAAATTGATTTCCCTATCTCTTGTTAATTATTAATATAATCTATTTAATTGAAGTTGCTCAAGAAAGAGTTTTTAGAAGATACCAATTTTGTAAGTAGAGTAAGTTAATCTTGAATTTTTGTATTTATCTATTATTTTCTACAGAATAAAATCGATACGATTTAACAAATATACGATTCTACGCTATTTTGTTCTTCGATTTTTATATTTTGGGATTCTTAGACGTTTGGAATTTCTTGGAGCAACATTATTTTATTAAAATTGATGAATTTTGTTTGCGCATCCGCAAGTTTCCTACTTTGATATGGACAATTTGGTGCACAGTTGCGCTTTATCTTCCTGTAAGCGGCCGGATGATGATTCTATGGTGTCTTGCGACAAATGTAAGCGCTGGTGGCATTACGATTGTCATGGCTTTGACCCTGACAAGTTTGACACTGTCACTCCATGGTTTTGCGAAGAGGTTGATTGTGTTCAACGTGATGGCGATGACACCACGCACTCCCAAGCAAGGCTCAGAAGTTCGGAACATCATTCAGACCCCACGGAGGATGTGGAGTTTATTATGGAGGCGGCAGTAGTAGCGCAAGCTGCAGTCGCTAAACGTGATAAAGAGCTTTTAGAACTGCGTGCAGAGCTGGCAGAGGCAAGGCTCAAACTTTCAAGGATCACCAGCACTAAGGCACTGGCTTCGACTTCCAGCAGCGCTTCAAAAACAAGTGCAGATGTTTTAAAATCTGCCAAGCTGGATATAATAAAACAAATCCAAGCGAACCATCAGTCATTAGTAAAAACATCGTTGGATAATTGTCAGTCTACACCGTTGCGGGGGGCACCTGCTCATCAGCATCAAGGTTTATCTACGCCTATGCACCAGACAACAGATCCACTTCCTGGTGCCCACGATTCTTCCTTTCGAGACCAAGACATGGCCAATCTGCTCACGATATTGAATCGCAATAATGTGCAAGAGCTGCCGAGTTTCTCTGGGGAAAACAAAAGAGAATGGCCATACTTTGTGGAAGTTTATAAGTCCACTACGATCGAAGGGCGGTACAGCGCCAAAGAAAATGTCGCTCGTCTGCGCAAGGCTTTAAAAGGAGAAGCGTATCAGCTGGTGAGCGATCGGCTGAAGTATTCGTCGGATGCTGACGCAATTATTGAGACACTTCGCATTGTTTTTGGGCGTTATGACGTGCTGGTTCACGACTTAACCTCAGAGTTGTTGACACTTCCGAAGCTCACGTCGAGATGCGATCCCCAGCTTCGATTGTGGTCAGTGAAGCTGAACGGATTTGTAGCCGACATCAAATCAATGAATCGGGAAGAAGACTTGACCAATGGATTTGTTCTCACTAACCTAGCATCTAGGTTAGGTGCAGGGCTTTACCAAGAATGGCAGCGTCGGAAGGCTGTTTTACCCAAAGTCGATTTTCAACAGTTTGCTGAGTTCGTGACAGGAAAAGTTATCGAGTTACCTCCTGATATTATGGGAACTTTTGAGAATCCGGAAAAGAAGAGGTCACGCTCAGTAGTCAACTCCAAAGCTTCGCGAGTGCTGATACATCAACCCGTTTCGTCATCGACAGCATCCGGCGTATGCTGTAAATGCAACAAAAAACAACACGCATTGTTTGAATGCGAAGAGTTTTTGGCTTTAACCCCAGATCAAAGGCAGACGTTTGCCAAGGAAAATTTCATCTGCTTCACTTGTCTGGATCCTTCCAAACATCAATGGAAATCGTGCTCGAAAAAGAGATCGTGTGGAATAGAAGGTTGCAACCGACGTCACCACCAGTTGTTACATAAAGCAGTCAATGTCAGCAATCACCAGTTAGATTCTACAGCAGTTCCGTTTGTACCGCAACAACATATTCATTCCTCTCACCACGGAGTGGATGTCAAGATCATGTTTAAAGTGGTGCCAATTCGGATACATGGTATTGGTGACTTGTTCGTGGACACGTATGCTTTCTTGGATGATGGTTCCTCGTTGTCGATGATCGACGAAGACTTGTTTAACGACCTTGGATTAGATGGACATTCCGAACAACTCACACTGCAGTGGACGAAGGGGGTTTCTCGTGTTGAGGATTCCAAGCGCACGTCCTTTTCTGTGTCTGGCATGAATAGTCGTAAGCAATATTGTTTGAGAAACGTTTACACCATCAAAGATTTAAGTCTTGCTAGTCAGTCCATCGATGTTGCTCAGTTAAAGAAGCTGTATCCTCATCTCCGAGGCCTCCCAATCTCGGATCTGGTTGACGCCCGCCCGAAAGTACTTCTGGGGTTGGATCAAGCCAAATTCTTACTTGGTCACGGTCATAGGCATGGCAAGGACGAGGAACCTCACGCCTTAAAGACTTTGCTAGGCTGGATCGTGTATGGAAAATCAGCATCGTCAATGAAAGTTTCCTGCGTGCATCAAGTTTCGAAGCCTTCCATGAAGTTCATGTTCCACGATGCCGTCAGGGAGGAACCGGACCTGCACGATCTCGTTCGGCGTCATTTTACCACAGAGGAATTCGGTGTCATGCCTCCTAAGGGCGAGTTGCAAAGCCGAGAAGTCAGTCGCTCGTATGACATAATGGAGCGTTCGCTGAAATTGGTCGATAAACAGTATGAGATCGGTCTGTTGTGGGAGTCAGATGACGTCAAATTACCTGATAGTTATAATATGGCCTTCAAACGCCTCCTAGGCCTGGAAAAAAGCTTAAGGAAGAAGCCTTATCTCCTGGAGTGGCAGAATAATTATTTCCGTGAACTTCTTGCCAAAGGATATGCCAGAGTCGCGTCACAGGAGGAGTTGGATAAGGATTGGCCTAGGGTTTGGTACTCTCCTACTTTCATAATTGTAAACCCTAACAAGTTTCCGCCAAAACCAAGATGTGTGTCAGACGTAGCCGCAACAGTGAATGGAGTATCTTTGAATACCCATTTAATGAAGGGTCCAGACAACTTGGTTCCTTTACATGCGGGTCTTTTCAAATTCAGGGAGAAACTTGTAGCTGTGAACGCCGATGTTCGAGAGATGTTCCACAGAATACGGATCAAGGCTGAGGACCAGCAGTGCCAACGGATGCTATGGAGAGACGGAGACAGCTCTAGACAGCCGACAGTTTACATCATGGAGGTCATGATGTTTGGTCCCAGGTGTTCGCCTACTTGCGCGCAATTTGTGAAAAATCACCATGCCAACCTTTTCAAGGAGGAGTGCCCGGAAGCAGTTGATGGGTTGACCAAACGCACATATGTCGACGACTACTTCAATAGCCATAACACAGTCAAAGAGGCGATCTCAGTCACGAAGGATGCTATTCGTATTTGTCGATCAATGAACTTTGAGCTAGTTGGAGTTCAGTCGAATAGTCGTGAAGTTCTTCAGGAAATGCCAGAGGGTTACGTCAACAGCAATTTGGTAAGCATAAATCCTAACGAAAGCGACAGTCTGGTTTCAAAGGTCTTAGGCATGTTCTGGCACCCGTCTTCAGACCATTTCTCTTACAAGCTGGCTATTGATAATGTGATGAAGGACTTACTTGCGGATGCGGTTGTGACAAAGCGTCAGATGCTGAAAACCATAATGAAGATTTTTGATCCACTCGGTATTATTTCGTTATTCATCATTCGTGGACGCATTATTCTTCAGGAAGTCTGGAGAGAAGGCTTTGATTGGGACGAACCAGTATCATCTCTTCTAAAAGGTTTGTGGTTGGATTTTATTAATGACCTGAAGAGTATCGAGTCCATCAGAATTCCTCGTCGTTATGTTTCTTGGGACCCCGTCGAATGCAAAGTCAGTCTGTTAATTTTCGTAGATGCGTCAGAGAAGGCATTTGCTGCGGTCGCATATTTTCGTTTTGCGCGAAATAATGATGTTGAAGTCACCCAGGTTATGGCAAAGGCTAAAGTAGCGCCTGTTAAGCAATTGTCCATTCCCCGCCTAGAGCTGCAGGCCGCTGTTCTCGGGATCCGGTTGGCAGGGACAATAAAGGCATCTCATTCCATACGTATCGATGAGACCAAGTTCTTCTCCGATTCCCAGACGGTACTCGCCTGGATCAACTCGTCCAATAAATTACCATCCTTCGTTTCCACCCGTGTTGGCGAAATTCTGGACTCATCCTCACCTCGTCAATGGTTCCATATCAGCTCAGGTGACAACGTGGCCGATGATGGCACGAAACATTTCGACTCTTCAATGGGAGATCAAGATACGAGGTGGTTTCGGGGTCCTGAATTCCTGAAACGTCCGACGTCGGAGTGGCCGGTGACGCCCTGCTTAGCTGGAGCTGCAGTAATGAACAATAAAGCAAAGGTTTCCAGTATGTTGCTTCATGTCTACAAACAAAAATCATATTTTGGTGCGTTCGACTTCCTCTCCGCCAGATTTCAGGCCAGGTGGTCTTCCTCCGTCAGAACAATTGCCTTTTTGCTCAGATTCAAACATTTACTTCAGAAGAAACCCATTGTTTACGAAGACTGCATCACGCCTTTTGAGTTCAGGCAAGCCGAAGACTGGATGTTCAGAAGAATTCAAGAAGAGTGCTTCAAAGACGACATAGCTTCTCTCAAGTCAAGTGGTAGAGTCAGATCCTCAAGTTTAATCGCAAGTTTGTCACCGTTTCTCGATGAAGATGGAACATTACGACTACGTTCGAGAGCGCAGAAGGCGAATTCTTCGTATTCTTCTCGAAACCCAGCGATCTTGCCTAAAAATCATGCTTTGGTCGACCTGCTCATCAGTTATCATCACGAAAGAAACGCTCACATGGGAACAGCAACGGTCATTTCAGACATTCGGGAGAGCGCCTGGATTATTAGTATTAGAGGAGCTGTGGAGAGGGTGAGAAAGAGGTGTTTCATGTGCAAACGTCTCAAGGCTAAAGCAGTTATGCCGATAATGGGCCAGTTGCCTACCGCTCGCTTAGCCTTTGATTCCAGACCATTCACTCACGTCGGAGTAGACTGCTTCGGACCGCTGCTAGTCAAATTCGGGAGAGGAACAGTGAAACGCTACGGCATGATCTTCACTTGCCTCACTTTTAGAGCGGTGCAAATCGAATTGCTCAATGATCTCAGCTTGGACCAGTGCACCATGGCAGTAAGGCGTTTTGTGATAAACCGTGTCGTTACGAGGTTTTTTTATAGCGACAACGGCCTGAATTTTGTGGGTGCGAGCAACTTGCTGGTAAAGGACGGTAAGGAGATGGAAACTTCTCTCTGTGAGTACGCGTCAAGGTACGAGGGGATCTTATGGCGGTTCATTCCCGCCTATTCACCGTGGATGGGAGGAGCGTGGGAGCGCCTCATTCAATCTATCAAGAAGAGCATCGATTTCGTCCTAAAAGGTCTCGTCCCCAGAGAAGACGTGTTACGAAACGCCCTCATGGAAGCCCAAGGACAAATCAATCGCCGCCCGCTGACCCACATCCCGGTGGATCCAGAAGATCCCAGGCCCTTGACTCCGAACTCGATGTTATTCGGAGACGCGGATCGAGACGTAACTGCTCCAGGAGTGTTCTCCGAGAGGGATTGTTGCAGCAGACTTTATAGTCGTCGGTCGCAGCACTTGATGGCTGAGCTCATAAAGCGGTGGTACGCCGAATACCTACCCACCATCACAAGACGGTCAAAATGGTTTAAGGACACCAAACCGATCCAGTTAGATGACATCGTGCTCGTAATTGAACCGAACGAAATCCGGTCATCCTGGCGTTTAGGACGTGTAGTCAAGATTTACTCCGGTCCAGATGGAGTAGTACGAATGGCAGATGTTAAACTTGCGAACGGAGCTATAAAAGTCAAAAGATCGATTGGAAGACTCGCTGTTCTAGATGTAAAGTCTTCGACCTAGTTCCTAGTTCTCAGACGGCCCCCGGAATGTCATCGAGTCACCCTATATTTTTATTTTGAGTTTTGCAGTCTTGGTTATCAACAATTCCATCTCTTTCGAAAGAAAGAGACGAGTATATTGTGCACATCAAAAAACTAAAGCAGGTGGTGTCTACGAATTTTTTGGAGGTTACAAGAAGATATTACTTGCAATTAGTTCGCTTTTCTTTTGTAAAATTGATTTCCCTATCTCTTGTTAATTATTAATATAATCTATTTAATTGAAGTTGCTCAAGAAAGAGTTTTTAGAAGATACCAATTTTGTAAGTAGAGTAAGTTAATCTTGAATTTTTGTATTTATCTATTATTTTCTACAGAATAAAATCGATACGATTTAACAAATATACGATTCTACGCTATTTTGTTCTTCGATTTTTATATTTTGGGATTCTTAGACGTTTGGAATTTCTTGGAGCAACAGAAATTATGACATTTGTGTTTTTTGTTTGTGCGTTTGTGTGCTGGATTGGCGTCTAACCTGGAATACTGGGACTGGGATATCAAATAAATTAAAATAAAATACATATTGTTGACCGCAAACATTCCAACCGAGACACGAGACACGACATCAATTAACTTCAATAAATGGAATCAATTTTGTAATGCATGCAATTAGAGGGGAATTCAAGGATCAACTTGAATGCAATTTCAAGTGTTTCGTTTAGTAGAACACGCAATCGACTGTACATTGGATGATTAACTTTATTACCAACGCCAAAAGCTATTAATGTCCTTTGTGGGGAGGATGTATTTACTCGAGTAGTGCATAAGAGATACACATAAAATCATATATAGCTCGTTGGTGCATTCGCATACTAATATAACAGTAAAAGTGATTCCTTTTATACATTAAAATTTTTAAAAGGAAGTTTCAGTATTGTTTTCATTAATTTCAATTGAAATAACCTTTTCCAATGTTTATGTTAAGAAACAAAATATGATGGCAACAACATCCTGTTGGATTCGAGACACACAACAAAACAGTTGTTTTGTTTTGTTTATTCCTTAGGATTGAAGTATGTAGATACGAGTAGGTATATCGAATGAGAATGGAATTAAATGCTCTTAAGAAAGGGGATATTATTTGGTACACAAATGGGGGAACACAAACATATTAAATGCAAATCCAGGTGAATGTCTCCAAAAATGTATGCTGTTTGATGAAAACATAATTTTGTTTTTAATTAGTTAAGGAATAAGATAAACATAAGTACCATATCATTGTAATTTTACAGCTCTTTAATTGTGTTTTTGGATATTCCAACAAAATTACATTAAAACTTTTACTCAACAAATGAGAAATAAAAAATTGTTAGAAAACATCTACTAATGTATGTATATGTATATATGGTATTCATCTAGACCCTTGATCGTATTTTACATTGCAACAAGGAAATTAAGGGTTTTTTAGGGACTACAGTAATTGACTGCATACTATAAACATAATTACTTATAGTTCCGGTTAAGGAATATATACCCTCATCTGTTATTACAACGTTTTTCAAATATCCCTCACACAAAATTTCAAACTCTTTAACTAAAATATCTTGCATTATAAAAAACCTCGAATAACAAAATCTCGCTAGTCCTTAAAAATTCCTGCAAGATCAAAATCTCGCATTTTATTTGAATAGAAGTTCGTGCTCGCGAATTATTAATTACTAGATGGCCCGTCGAACTTCGTTCCGCCAAAATTCATTAATGTATTGAAAATAATAATTTTTTTATATGCATTTAGTAAAAAGCAGATATTTTAAAAAATACAAACAGACACTTTATTTTTATTTATGTGTATAGATACTGTGTGATTTTAAGTTAATTCAAAAAAAGTATCCCCAGTGCCACATTTATTTGCAAGTCCTGTCGAAATCGGTGCATAAATAAGAATTTTTGAAAAATACAACCGCATCACCACCTGGATGAGTAATTAAGAAATAATCTAAGTTACTCCTTACAACGCCAGCTATCCGCCAGATTCCCGTCGAAATCGGTCCATAAATAAAGATTTTTGAAAATTACGTCCTCAGCGCCACATGAAGGTAACCGGAACAAACAGACAGACAAACATTTTAAAAATTGCGTTTTTCTTATTAGTTTCGTTTTCTATGAAAGATTTTAAATTTCGAAATTTTAGTCTGAGAAATTTTAATGTTACGAGATTTAGTTTAGCAAAATTCTTAAATTCAAAATACGAGATTTTGATCTGCGGTCAATATTGTTTACCCAACTGCTCTTTGTATCTTTAAAACGAAAGTATTTATGTACCTTCTAATACATAGTTTTATAACTGCTTAAATAAACTTCTTTCTGACAAAATTACAAATCATATATGTAAATAAGACCAATATTTCTTATAGAGATTGCTTTGTATTGATAGGGTACAGATTATTTAACGTACTTTCTCATGCTTTAAAAATATATTTCAATTAAGTCAAAAGTTATTCAAATCAATTTCAAATACATTTTTAAATAAAGTGAAATCTTAAACAAGAACCGTTCAATTAATACAAAGATTTATCACTCTTTTTTTCTTCGACCCGTTGCCTTTACCAAAAGCAATTTCATTAGCTGCCGTATTTTCAGCGGGGTGAAACCCGTCTGACTCAAACCGCAGGCTGATAAAGTAATCAGGTTACAATGTCTGCGATTTTTTCCCCAACCTCTGCTCCTTGATGTTATTTGAATGGCGATAGATACAATCATCGAATTCATTAGCTTTAATTATTCTGGTGGACTTAAAAGTCATTACGTGTTGCCGATGTCTCTCAGGACATTGACAACCAAAGAGGAAGAGACTCAGCCAGAGCGATTACTACTAATCACCTCTCACTCAAAGTAGACACAACTAAAACTTTATACAATATGTACTGCAGTGTCAGGGTCATCCTTCACATGCTACACTGGTTTGGCTTGTGGCTGGGTGCAGATTATTGTGAATTAATTGGCATTCAAGCGATTACAAATTAATTTCATCTCAGCAGGTTATCCTGTTTGATAAGAAATTTAAAGACTACAATACTTCTGAATTCATTAAAGTAGGGAAAAGAAAATAACCAGACACGAGGGAGTAAGGTACTTTATTCCTAAAATTAAAGTCCAAATGGTCGAACAATTTTCGCTAACCAAACATAACTTTGTGATTTATGAAAATCCTAAATAAACACAAAAATAACAAAAAACAAAAACAAAAAAATTAGGGACGGGATATAAGACGATGGCTTTCATAATTTTGCATGCAAAGAATTTTATTTTTATATTAAATCAATTTTTTTAGGAACGTTTCCAAAAACGCATTTGAATATTTGGGACAAAACAATCACTTACCGTGCTCTCGTTCTTCCATTTATGAATTTTTCCCAGAATTCCTGATGTAACTGTCAATTCACCCTCAGAAGGGGGCTGCAATGGAATGCAAATTAAATATAATGAATCAGTTATCTATTTAAGATAGACACTGTGAAAGAAAATAAGGCCAGACTTATACAAAATAACACTTAGCTCATATACATATTGAAATTGCTCTCAAATTGTACTCGCATTTCTGATTGAATATTTAGGCATCTTGAAGGCAGGAAACGTACATACATATACATAATATGTTATGTACATATTTGTAAAAAAAAATGTGATCGTAAAATGTCAATCAAATATTTAACCCCGAAATTCGAAAGTCATGACCATAACTCCCAAGAAAATAGCGCGAGCAAAAAAAGCATAAGAAAACACATACAAAACATTTTACTTTTATAGAAAATTTGCTTGGAGTTTAGCCCTTTAAAATCGACTTAAAGATGTAAAATTTGGGTTTGAGCTGAGTATTATTAGTTGTGTTTTTTAACTGTTGTGGGCTAAAATAGGAAGACTGTCAAATATTGAGGAGTGGGGATGAAATTCTCTCAGAGATTGAAAATTTGTGAAAAAGTAAATAAACGCGTTGAACACAAAAATTGTGTTCAACGTCAAAAAATTAAAAGGTCAAGAAAAAATAAATATTTAACTCGGTTTTTTGTCGTGATTTTCCGAATTTTAAATTTGAAAAATGAATAAAACAATATAAATTTCAATTAAATACACACAGGACGCAAAAACCACGAAAATGAAATGAAATTATAAATAATTTTGTTGTTTTAATTGTCAAATTTGACTTTTGACATTGTTCACAATTTCTGCCCAAAGAAATTTCTTGGGCTAAAATCGGCAGGAAGGGGAAATGTCTTACTCTCTCGTGAGCTCTCTCTTCTGCCGAAAACTACCGAATTTGTGTGTAAATAAACAAGATTTGGCAGAAATTGGCAGAAATTCGTAGAAATTGGCTGTTTTTGGGAGATAAAAAACAGAACTATTAATTGCAAGTTTATTAAGAGAGTGTGAATCGAAATTGAAGAGATAATTAAGTGCTGGATGGTGTTGGCAGCATTGAAATAGAACATAGAACAGCCACATCGACAGATGAACATGCTTTTCTGTTTTTGCCTAAAAGCTGAAGATCTACTGGTGTATACTTTTTATTTTAAGTGTGTTTATCTTTGCTTATAGCTATGCATTTTGAATGGGAACGGTTCAATCCAAGGATAAAATATTATACACATACACATACAGTATGGCTGCCGAGGCTGACACAAATCTACAACAAATGTGTCGCTGGTTCTGGGTTGGCAGCAAAATAAAATTACTAAAAGTTTTTTCTTGACAGGGGGAAGCCCAGAAATTTTGTCTTTCTGTTGATTTCCTGAAAAGCAATAGTATAGGGTTACATTGCCCCGTTCTCTTCTGCTCTGTGGAGTTTACTCTGAAAGGCCCGCTTTGCAGTTGCTCACTTATTTTTTTTTGTTTTATTACACTTAAGGTACGGGCGCCTGGGTTGAAAGTAATATTACTCTAATCACTATAGCTTAGTGATTGTATGATATTTTTTGGTCTAAAAGTCGTATTTTAATTTTTATCAAACCCAAATAAAGGATGATGCTTATAAGATGTATAAGTATACTTAATTTACACTTTATTTTATTAAAGTATCTAAAGCTGCAACTAAGAACTGATTTCTCTATGAATTCTGGAAAAATGTTTTTGATTATGTGTTTTTCTATTCCTCTATTCCAAATATTCTTCTGATTTGTCCATAGAACAGTGTAATAGTGTATTGTTATATGAATTGAAAAAAAAAAATCTTAAATTGATTCAACCAACCAATTATTTCTCTGAGAACCACATGAAGGCGCAAGCGAAAATCTCATTATTTCCTTCTTCCTTCAAATCACACTCAAGTCTAATTAAATAAAACAGGAAAATTAATTTTGTACACAAACAATATCGAAGATAATGAAAATCAAAAATTCCTTCTCTTTTCACAGGCAGTCCTTGCTTAGCCTCTTTTTGAATGTAAACAACACCTTGTTGTCTTCATTTATACTTTCTTGCCAACAGCGTTTTCAACGATGATGGAGCGATTTATCCAAACACCTAGTCCTAGAGCATGAACTTGGAAAGAAAAAAGTTTTTTTTTATACATGCAGGATACGAATAAAGAATCTATAGAGTTTCGACTTTCAAAGCTCTGTAGATGTTCTCGTAGACAGAGGTTTGGTTGTGCTTCATGTTAACACAATTATTTTTTTTTATTTTATGGGAGTTTTTTTTCTGTTCTGTTATTTATTTAGAGCATATTAGAAAGCTTGTGCACTTGAAATCTAATACGCTCATAAGTATATGTTTCAGTATAAATCTTATAAATCTTTGATTTTATTCATCTTCAGAACAGTATTCAGAATTTAATTTTTGATTTTTTTTTAAATTTGCTTAAAAGAAATACAATCCAAAAAAAAAAACAAGCTTTAAATTTTTTTTAAATTTTATTATAAGTAGACCTTAACATGACATGTTTTTTCTGTCACAGACTAAACACAATTTTGAATGACAAAGTTTTTTGTAACTATTCGCTTTTCCTTTTTGGTTTTTGTTTGATTTAAAGGGGAACACTGAACACATACAATTAACTCCTAAAAATAACATATTTCTTTTGTTGCTTATAAAAATTCACAAGCAAATATTCTTGACCCTGTGAAACCAACCCTTAGATCTTTTAAAGAATACAAAAAAAAAATACTACTGCTCATCAAATATTTGAACTTGATTTCTTTTTAATGTGGCTATTTAAGATTGAAAATCGTTCTGTGATGGCGAAATCATTTATTTAAGGATGTTTTAACTGCAGGCGAAAATGTATTAGGTACTTCAAACTCAATGAAATAAAGTCTTCCTGTGGAAAAAAAAATAATTTCCTCTGTCCCTAAAATAGACCCTTCGACGTGATAAATGTAATACAGAACAGATATATGTATATTTATAAATTTGATAGAAAACGTATCTACCAAGCTCTTGAATCTTAAATTGCTATGATATTTGTGTTCATGGTGAATTTATTTTACAATTTTTATTATAAACTTTAAAATCAAATTATTGCCTATTCATATTTTTTCTCTGTTCTCAAAACAACTTTATGCAACTAAGCAATCGCTCATTTTGCTCCTGAACACTTAGCTTAGGTTAGGTTAGGTTAGGTAAGTGGGCTGATGGATGATGTTATGTCCATCACACTTAGATCAATGTAGATCCATTCTGATACCCTGGGGGTTTCGGGCCCTATAAGCATGGGACCTATGAAAAACCTATACATTTTCAAACCATTTCGAAGCGTTGATAAATCTGAGCAGGTTTGTACCCGTTTGTTCAGATAGTTCTTCCAAGTCCTGGAAGAAATGACTTCCCAGAACTTCGTTTCTTAAGCGGCATAGTGCTGGGCAGTGACAGAGAAAGTGCGGTGTGTCCTCATGCACATCTACGTCGCCACAACCTCTGCACAAGTCGTCCGTGCTGCAGCATGTTGTGCCCGGTCAGTATGCCCACGAGAGATCGTAGTGATTCCTTTTTGAGCTGTAGGATCTTCTCTGTTCTTTGTTTATTAAAGTAGGGCCACATTTTCCTGTTTATGACACAGGAATCGAGTCGTTAGCTGTAGCAAGTACTTTATGCCCAATCTTCTGTTTAATATTACAGGTTGGGATCTTTACCGTTGTGTCTGCTCGATTGAGTTCTAGGGATGATCCCTTTCTTGCCAGCTCATCAGCTCTTTCGTTTCCTTGCTCACCACAGTGGCCAGGAACCCAACATAGTCAAGAACCTTAAGCTCTTCGCGACAGCAAGTTACAATCTTTGATTTTATTTCAATGGCAGAAATTGCTTTGATTGCCGCTTGGCTGTCAATGAATAAGGTGATATCAGCACGTGGTATTGCCTTCATTGCAGCTTCTTTAGCAGCTGCTGTCACTGCCAGGACCTCAGCCTGAAAGACGCTGCTGTAATCGGGGAGCCTAATTGATCCGGCTAGTTCGAGTGCTTCTGAGTAGAAGCCTGCACCAACACCAATTTCCATTTTGGAGCCATCTGTAAGGATTTGAATGGCTGATTCGCATGGTGTCAGGTTGTTAAGCCAGTCTTCTCTATTAGGAAAAGAAGTGGTGAATGGTCTATCAAAATCAGCTCAGCTTACTTATGCATAATAAGTAAGGTTGGTGAGGGGACTAAGGCCTGTCGGTTAATAAGGCCTAAGTCACAGAAAAACGATTTAAAATAAACGCATTAGCTTGAGAACATATTTCTATGTAATTAACACTCACAAATGACATTTGAAACTTGTTGCTACCTGTTTGCTAGCTCACTTTCATCAGTAATGTGTTTTTTTATCGTGAGAGGCGGTTCTGCAGGTGAAAATATAAAAAATCAACCTAAAAAATCGTAATTTTTTTTTAATATTAAGTTTATATACATATGTATATGTATATAAATTGCGCTGTAGTGTTCTATTGTTTCCTGCTTGCACTAACTTTTATGTTTTAAACTATACATCATAGTCTGAATAATGATTTATTTGGTTTTATTTACAAATTGTGCCGGTGGTTAATAAGGCCTAACGAAATTCACCTTAGGCCTTATTACCCTATTTTTTTGTATGAACCTGTTTGACAAAGCAGAAAATAAAAAACAAAAGACTACAACCCCCAAAAGTTGTGGTGGTAAAACTCAAGAGAACCAGGAGAGTTGGTACTGTCACGGTGTGACATGTGAACTCGATGTAATCGGTGATATGAGGCAATGTTATAAATGCGGCAAGTGTTATCATGAGGAGTGCGTCGACGGTTTGTAACCGAGTGATAAAGACAATTTTAAATGTTCTGATGGGTGTTAAAAGAAAAATTATTATTTTTAAGAGTTTGTTAGCATTATAAATGCATTTATTCATTTTGATCTCTACTTTCATATTTAGAAAGTATATTTTGAGTTTTTTTGGTAGTAGAAAGTTTTGGGCCTTATTACCCGACTGCATTATAACAAGGCCTACTGACCAGGTTTTTTTTAATGTGAATTTTGTTCATGTTTCCGGCAGAAGTTGCACTTTCTTGTTTGTTTTTAATAATTTTATATATTTTACCTTATTTACCAATAAAATTTGTTTATTTCGATTTATAGTTTTTGTTTTATTTCAAACCGCCCTTAGCTAGGCCTTATTACCCGCGTTTACCTTATCTACTGATATGCACTACCTATATAAACATCAAGCTTAATAAATTCTTAAAGTTACACCTTTAGCTGAACTGTTGTTCTTGGATTCGAAATACCATTTATAGTTACTTGCCATATATTACCCAGCTTCTTCTGCACTTTTATCTGAATCCTGACATTCATAATTAAAAGTTTTTTAAAATCCATTCTAAAGCATTAAGTAAAGTATAAAAATACGGAAGATACCTATGTACATATATATTCAAGTCCAAAGAATCCATAACAGAGGTGTCAAAGTTTGCTTTATCCAAGCAAATATTTCTCACCTGATCTCCCATTCCAGTAATGATAGGAGTGTTCCAATATGCTGCCAGCCTTGCCACCGGTTCAAGTGCAAATGCACACGCGGGCCCAACAAATGCTATCACATCATCCTTGAAATGCATATCAGCAGCTAAGCCAGGAGCTCTTGCACCCGAACAAGAAGGATAGCTACAGAAACAGAAAAGAAAAGAAACAAAAATCAGAGAATCCTTTACTTAATGATCCAAACCCCTTAAAAATCTTTTTCAAAACAGAAAATATCCTTTCTTGTCATTTGAAATGAGCACGCATAATTTAATTTCACACGGGCAATTAAACTTTCTCACTACTTAACGGCACACAGACATACAGCTGTCGGTCGACTGTCTCCGAAGAAGTTGTTCATTTATGTGCAAATAACCGAGCTTGAATATTTTAAATAAGTATACGCACGCATGCATACCTACCTCGCCTGGACTTTTCTCAAAGTAATATTATGCGGCTTAAGAAACTCTTCGTTAATGGCATCCAAAGCTAAATCAACAGCTGGTCCACATCTTTCCAAATCAAAAGGTGAATCTATTAAATAAAAATGAAAATAAAAAATAAATTTATAAGCCTCACACACTTCTTCTAAACAAAAAATAAAAGTAAAAATCATTGAATGCTCACCCAAATGTGAAGCCATCAAAACGCCAACGTAATAAACCATCATCCCAGTTTCTTCATAGTCGGAAGATATTTCCCTTTTTGTAATTCTCCATGGCTTTTGCTGTTCACCACCCGCCACTTGTTGTTCCAGTGTACCCGACCCAGTGCCGTTGACATCCTTTGGTAACTCCTCCCAAAACCCATCATCAAAATAAATCTTTTTCGATTCGTAAACTATGCCAAATGTTTTAATGGCCACGAGGAGACAAAAGCCGATTGTAAAAAATAAGTTTCCTCGCATTGCAGGATGATTTTGTGAAGTAAGGGGAGATCAGTGGTAACACGTTCGTATTGCTTGTAAATATATTTAAGGAAAGCAAAGCCTTCTAAGGATACAAATGATGGCACACATTATGGGGGAAGGTTTACAACCAGGAATTCCTGTAAATTTGAAGGGATAGTGAAATCAATGGTGTAAGCACATAGTCGTTGTGTTACATTAATTATTATGATCGTCATATTATTATTACGTTGCCATTAATAATCGCTCATAACTGTTTCAAAGCGGATTTAGGAAGTTTATAACTAAGGATTTATGTGACTATCAAAATAGTTATGAGTTCAAACAAGAAATAAAACCCCAAAAATAAATATCGATGGCATTCAAACTATAGCTACTCGCAATAGACCTTTCCTTTTTTGAATGTCCAACATAAACTTAGAACTACAACTTTTATCTAAAACATTTGAGTTCCTTAGATAGAGGTGTGAGATTTGAGAAGGCTTGTGTTTGAACAGAATTCTTTGTGGAGAATTAATTGAGGTTATTTACTTTGCAAAGTATTCTAGTTTAGTAATAGGATGCTTCTTTACTCGGTCTGAGTCCTGAGTGAAAGAAAATCAAAAGAAAAACCGCACTTAGCTGCTTAAAATGATGAAATGTCTAAGCATTTTGTGAGACTAATGGTTAAAGTGAATCGATAACTCAACAGGTCCAAACTTAGTGGTTGGTCTTTAATCATTTTGTTATATTTTGTATTAAAAACCATGTATATTTTTCTTTGCGAAATATAAAAATACATTAATAAATTCTTGGTAAAAAAGCTCCAACTGGTCACACTCTGAACCATTTCTGTGTACGCGTTAATACTCAGCAGGAATTGAAAGGACTAACAATTTACCGCTGAATCAGAAGGGCTACCATATAGTGCATTTTCTAGACAAGATTTACTCTTGGAGGATTTGTCACTTTCTCGAAAACTTCGGCGTATCACAGACACTACGCCACGAGATACTAAACTAACTTTACGAAAAATCCTTTTTAAATTTGTAAAGTTTTAAAATTGTTAAATCAATTTCACTTTAGGGTATTGTCAAAAATTATACATTTATGTGAGTTTGAATCCTCATGGACACATTGCTAGCCATGGTTTTCATGTATAACTGACAATGCCTATTATTAACCAGACCTCAGGAATGCCACATATTGATGTCAAGTGAACTATAACACGTTCTAAGCATTAATGTCTTGAAAAATCCAAATTAGTACATGTTAGTAGTTAAGGTCAGTACATGAGGCTTGACGACACTTGGTGAAATTGTTCTGACGTCCAAAAGGCAGCCTAAGATAATAAAAATAACGTGTAGCTATGTTTTAAAAACTGTTGCATCGCTTGTAATTATTGTCCTCGTATAGAAAATGCCTTACTCCCTCCTGTTTTTCTGAGTACTGATGTTAAGTTTTGGTAGCTCCAGTTTGTTTGGATAGTTTTGGCTTAAGTTATTCTAGAAGAAGGAAGGATATTTTTGTAACTAGTGCCAATACCAGCAATTATTTTAGTAGCTTTGTTGTTTTATATAATAATATAACAATCCCACATGACATTACGATGATAGAGAAGTCGAAAAAGTGGGTCTGAAAATTCTGGCCGTCTGTCTGTCTGCTGGGTATGGGCCATTTCACCTTCAATCTTGGTACTTAGTATTATGTATTTAGGTAGTCTCACTTGGCATAAAAAAAAAAAAAAAAAAAAAAAACAATACCTAATGCCATAAAATTGTTAATGAGTTTGATTTTCTCCAAAACTGATCTAACAATATAAAACTTGCAGGATGTTATTTCGTTAGAACATTTATATTTTGGCTGGAATCGATTTTTCGGAATTCGTTTTATAAATGTACCTCTCATAGAACAAGCTTTCTTCTAATCTTCTAATTTTCAAAAAATGTTGGTTTTTTAAATATTTTGGAAACGCGAGTGAATTGAATTTCGCTGAATTTCATCCCCAGATAAAAACAAAAAAATTTTAAATTGACATACATAGCTTCTCAAAAAAATTAAAATACATACATATGTATATATATACATATATTTAAAGTTTAAAAATAGTTTATCAAAAAAAACTTTTGGAAAGATTTTCAATATTTTTGTTCAATAGACATTTATCAAAGAAATATTATTACATATGTACATACTTATAGTTCTTACAAGAACAGTCTGAAACCAATAAGACAAAATAATTTAAAGAAATCATAAGCTCAATAAACTTTTTAAGATATTCACAACACAATACTTTATTGATTCAATAAAATTTTACTTTGCATGTTTTTTTTAGAAACCATAATCTTTCGGGGGATTTGAATTTTTAAATAAAGTACCTTGGAAAAGTTCATGTAATAATTAAACTCTAATGAAACAAATGCACGATTTTGTTCTCAAGCATATAATAAACATGGAACAATAAAAGAGTACGAAATTTGTCATTGTTATCTGAAATCATAAATTTCAATGCAAATTATATACATATTTACATATATGTATATAAATTGTGGGAGTGAAGACTATAAATAAAATTTTAGTTACTTGCTCAGGTATCCGAAAAATTTCAAAAGAAAATTAAACCCGATTCCACAAAAAAACGCTCTTTCAAAATTTTGGGAGCATAAGTATGTATGTATGTTATTTTTTTTTCAATTTCTGGTATATTTTGCTTATAACTTATGTTTTACATGGGCTTGAAAAAATATTAATTTTACACTTCAAAAAGGCAACATTTTTATTAAATTAAAAAACAAACTATTCTTTTAAATTTAAATTAAGAGCCTTATTATCCAAAATATAAAAATTTTATGAAAATTGAAAAAATAAACAACACAGTATAACTTTTTGTATTGATATTTGATAACTCACTGTGGCGTATGTGCACTTTTTTTTAGAGAAATATTAAAGTGGGTTTTTATTTACTTTTTTATTTCTGATTTTTCTTTTCCAACAGTAAGATTCTGTTTTTATCACTAAACACAATAAAGATGACACTGCCTTGAAAAATAAATATTAAACAATTTCAGTCCAGTAAAGGATTCAATTTTCACTTGGCAATATTTGAATGTTAGTCATTTAAAGAATCCTAATGGTAATGTCCTTGATATGGTAATAATTTGAATAGCCTTTTCGCCTTTTGTTTGTAATGTTCTTCCAAGAAAGGCAATCTAATTATTGTAAATGCTCAGTCATTAATCTAAACTATACTTCTTTGTTTCAGGGCTTTACAATTATTTCAGATCTTTAAACATTTTGGAATATCATACCCGTAATCAGAGCTCTGCAATATCCTTTCAAGACTTCACGATTTTCTTTAGTGTGTATTTTATCAAATATTAAACTCTTAAAGCAACAGGCATTTGTGCTTTTCCACACAATATGCCCATAAAGTGAAATCAATCCTTCACTTTATTCTATACATTCATCATTTATTTATTTTGCACTTAACTGACAATTTTTGGTTTTTTTTTTCTTCAAGGAAACACTCTTACAATAATCGTTTAAATTGAATTCAAAGAAAACGATACCTTTCCACCGTAAAAGGCCAACCACAAAAAGGAATAAAAGCAAAAGGTGTAGTATCAAACAAACCGTGACTTTCAAGGAGAGAAGATCCTTTCGCTACAACCGACCGGCAACGAATGAGCTTTTTACCCAACAAGAGGGTCCTTTTTAAAGTTTCTACCGAGAGTCGAGCCGAGCCGAGACCGAGACACATAAAACCAGCATAGGGGGTAGAAAAATAAACAGAAAGTATCCTTTGAAGGAATATATGTATCTTTGCAGTTTTTCTTTGGCTCATCGCTTGCGAGTTTTGAGTAATAGATGCAAAGCATGTAAGGTCACTTTGTGCTTCCAGTGTGGGTTTAGTGTTTCATTATCATCTCCACCATTAAGGAGGATATGTCTCTGGTGGTGTTGGATGAGTTTCGTGTATACGGTTTATTGGCAAAAGGACTAGACATAATCAGCATGTCCTAATACAGTTACTTTGGTTGGTATTACATTGTGATATCCGGTAATGTAATTTAGTCTGTGATTCTTATGCCGTTGAATCAGAAGGGCTTTGGTATTGAGTGCGTCTTTAAGTATTGAGGAAACTTTTCCTGATTCGTTTTAATGACTCTGATTGATTGAATTATCTTACTTTATTAATTTGTGCAATGAAATTGAAGTATAGCTCGTTAAAAATGTTTTCGATATTACAGTGAAAGTGAGCAATCGCCGGGGCAAAAAAAAAAACAACTTACTATGTTAGTTTTATTTTTATTTTATTGCAAAGCAAATAGATATGCATTTGTACTTTAAAATGTGTGACTTTTTTTTAATAGAAGCTTAATAAAGTTGTAGGTACTTCTTCGCAGTTATTCGATTTAAAAAATTATCAAAAAATGTTACTGGATTTCTAGAAAACGATGCACTTGTAAAATTCTAATTCATGTCAATGTCTATTGTTGAGTCTTCATCATCTTTCATTTATCTATTGTGGAAACCCAAACCAGGTCCTTTCATCGTTCTCTAAACCATTAATAATGAGATATTTATAGATACAGCATTTAATTTGACTTCCAAATATACCAATACCATCCTATATTTGTCTTATGGTAGACATAGAAGCTTGTAAATCAAAATCAAGGACCATGAGTCTTTGCATTGAATTGACCAGCAGACAAATATATATCCTTATGTTAAAATATCTTCTCAAGGAACAAGTAGGCATAATAATATCTCAAAGAAAACTTTTCTTAACACAATACATCTTTCTCTTGTTTTATATGATTGATGTCAATTACAGACAGCTTTTTAGAATCCCTTTTGGCTCATACATATATAATCTAACACGACATTCTGAAATAAAACAAAATTCAATCACCATTGAATAATTTTGAATCTCATTTCACTCTGGCCTTATTTGTTTCAGCGTCAGCGTATGAAAAGAAAAATCAATTTTACTACAAATAAGGACACACAAAATGGTTAAAGGTATTCCCATTAAAGAGAAAAGAAAGAGTCCTCGAATTGGTTATTTCCATTCATGGTATTTTTGTTTACGAAGTTATACGCACGCACGTATATTTAGGTTATCCGAAAACATATTATCATAAACATTCCATCAAGAAGCGCAAAGGATAAAGCACTTACATAAATCTAGGTATGTTTCGGTATCCTTGCTCAAACATTCAACAAGTTGTATGAAAAAAGCTCATACGCATGCAACAGATTAATCATTTTTGTACGTGAAAGTGAACTCAAACTGATTGATGTAGTCTATTGGCGTAGAGTATGGTATGTTCGTTAGTGTGGAACTGTGTCAATCTTTTGTAGTGTGGTCACTGAACCAATCCTTTAGGTCATGTTTGCTTACTTCGGGTGTATCTACTTTAACCCGGAGTCAAAAACAGTGTGTGTTGTTATGAGGAATTTGTTTGATTGATTCGAAAAAAAAGTGAAGTCCCTTGTATGATGCAGATGATTTAAATGGTGATTGGTTTCATTTCAGAGCTCAGAGCTTATTAAGTTTAAGATCTTCTCAAAATATTTTTAACAGTACTGAAGTTGTGAGTCGGCACTAGGGATGAAAATAAGGGGTAAGGATTTTAGATCTTACAATTTCCTACCGAGTCCGAACGGTTCGACACGTGGTATTTGTGGCAAATTGAGGGACAAACTGTTCTCAATTTTGAAATCATAATTTCCCTATAAAACGAGGACAAGACGAAGTATATGCTTTTATCAACAAAAGTCCAATCCCACCACCGACTTGGTCAGAACGTAATCATTGATAAGTATAACTTCGAGGTAGTCAGTGAATTTGTCTACCTGGACACTGCTGTCTGCTGTAAACACAGGCAACAACATCGGCGCTGAAATCAAACGCAGATTAACTCTTGCTAATCGCTGTTTCTTTGGGCTGAGTAATCAATTGAGGAGTAAAGCCCTATTGAGAAGAACCAAGGTGACACTGTATAAAACACTTATCATCCCGGTCCTGCTATATGGTGCGGAAGCATGGACTTGGACCCTCTCCCAATCGGATGAAAATTCACTTGGAGTCTTCGAGAGAAAAGTCCTACGATCAGTGGCGATTCCTCTCAGTTGGCTAGGATGGCTGCGCCAACCCAAAAATAAATAAATACAATTCATATTAAAAGTATCATGAAATAATATTTTGTGTACAAAATACAAACCTGATTGAGTTTTCTTAAAACCAATGTGTTTACCTAATTACAACAAAACATTTTTCATTCAAATAGAACTAACCGCAGCAATCTCGTGAGATTTTACTCCCATCCCATTTAAAATGGCATTGGAAATAGCGCATTCAAATTCTAATTCAAATCGTATCCAAACTCCCCTTACCCTTCGTGTGCTGCTTCATTCCACCTTTAATGCATAAAATCGATGCTCAAAATAATAGCCATACTGCGAATGGCGAGTCAAAGGAAAACAAAATAAAACTTAGCCAGCAATCGCATCATTGGCAACGCACACGCAGGGTTGAAAATGTAAACCTAGAAAAGGAAGCAGATTGCCAGGAAAATATAAATAGGTTTGCAAAAGGTATTAAGTACTAAGTAGGGTCTACATTAAAATGAAATGCACGAATTTGTCGCACATAAGTAGGTATCTGTGGGTGCAATAGATGGTTTTTGAGCAATAAAAACTACTCTTTGTTGTATACAATATGCAACTAAGTTCAAAATATTTGCTTAAGAAGTGTTTATTTCCCGCATTTCGAACATATTGACAGTTTTATAAGATACGTCAATTTTACCGTTATTTTCGTTATACGAAGACGAGTAATTGAATTAATTTGCTTCTATACATCAGATGTCCGTTACTTGAATTTAGCCCAAACATAAGAACAGTTTAGAAATCAAGAAAATTCTACCAACAAATACACACAAAGGGCTTAACACGATATCTAGACAAAAAAACTAGAGCAACAAAATCTAAAAAAAAAAATACTTAGAATTGGGAAAATCCAGAAAACCGAAAATCTGAATACTTAATCTCGAAAATCCAAAATCTAGAAAAAGAAATCTAGAATGGACAAAATCTAGAATTATTAATACCTATTAATACTAGATTTAGAATCCCTCTAAATTAAAAAAAAAAATCTAGAATACTTTTTTTCTAGATTCTAGACTCCATCTTTTCTAGATTTTATCTTTCTATATTTTTTTTTATAGATGTTGTCTTTTCTTAATTCTGACACTCTGGATAACGTCGTCGTGATCCCCACACAGTACATACAAATTGTTTAAACCATTTTTAAATTTTTTTTTCTAAAACTCAAAGGTTCGATATGTGCCAGCTACAATTAAGCAACCGTTACTCCTTAAAACATAGGTGCGATCTTGTGGGTGCTATGAAAGATATATACTTTAGGAAGTGCGAATTATATCGTTAATGTGGTTGTCCACTTTAATAAAACCTTTGAAACCTGTTTTCCGTAAATATCATTTGTAGCCGAAAACTAACAAAATGAAGTTTTTTTTTTTCTATGTAACAAAGTTGAATAAAAATCGTTCAAGCCTTTTTTGAGCAAATTAGAAATAAAATGCACGACTGGGTAGCACCAACTTGCTCTAATGTGTGACAGTGGTCTAGGCTCTAGGGGATTTAGATTTTGATAAAAATACATTTTTCAAAATTCTTAAATAAATATTGTAAGTAATTTGAGCTGACAAAAGTACGCCATTTTATTTCTTGGATGAATTTGAATTGATTAGAATAAATTTATGAAAAACTATGGAGCTGTTTTTGAGAAAAAAAAAGTATAAAAGTTTTTCATACAAATGACAAAAATTAAAAATTCGTTTTTAAACGTAAATTTGCTTCTTTTTGCTTTACTTTTGGATCCTTGGTGTAGCCAACCTAATATTGGAGACCAGGAATCGCCACTGCCTACGATCTATGGTCCTGTATGCGTAAATCGCGAAAACAACGTTTGGAGAAGAAGATATAACAACGAACTGTACGAGCTGTACAGCGACATAAGCCTAGCCAGAAAAATTCGATTCCAAAGACTAAGATGGCTGGGCCATGTAGAGCGAATGGACATCGACGCTCCATCTCGTAGTCTTCAACGCCAAACCCGAAGGAGTCAGAAGCCAAGGTAGACCTCATCTTCGATGGAGCGACCAGGTAGAGGGAGTCATCCGTCAACTTGGAGTACGAAATTGTAGACAACAGGCTAGAGATCGAGCCGGCTGGAGGGGTATTCTCAGCAGGGCCCAGGAGTACCACGCTCTAGTGGCGCCAACATAAGTAAAGTAAGTAAGTAATTTCCCTATTAGCAAAAAGAGAAAATATGCAGTTCACACAAAGCTTTATTCGTTGAGCCCTGAATTCAACCTGGTGTTGACCCGAACCGTTTTTGAAAATCTTCAACTCATCACAACGGGGCTTAAGAAATGTTTACTTAAAAATTGAGCATTGTCTGAACCTTACACCAGATCTATAGTTTCGTGGAGAAAGATCTCCATCTAAGCTCAGATCTTTTTCTTAAAACCAAGAAAATAAAAACCGGAAACGGTTACTCGTGTGTTCTCAAGGTATACAAAAAAACAGTCAAAAAAGTACAGTAAGTTTGTCTTTCTGTCTGACGGATTATCTCTATCTCCGAAACTGAGAAACAGCTTGACCCATTTTGACGGGACTTTCACTGGCAGATAGCTCATAGCTGATGTTGTAAGTACCTTGAGTTTTGTGATTACTGTTTTTCAAAAATTTATATATGGACTGATACTTAATAAAAAAGGAAGATATTAGACAAATTTGTGGCGCTGGGGTGGGGATATATAACAGGAAATTTATGGTTTTCTTGTTATAATTTTCATTTCAATACTCTTTAATTTAAATGTAATATCATAGTTTAATTGCAAATTTTTGGAACTTTTATTATCCTAATGACATGAGCTTGATAAAACAAAACATAAATTCACCGCCTTAATGGTCTTATGACGCTTCCGAAAGCGTCGTAACGCCATATGTTCAAATATGGCCTTGTGAAGTTTTAATAAAGGGTCATATGGCCACATTTCGAATTATGGTTTTACGTTACATGGCATTTGTCATGGCACCTAGCACAACATTTGTTACGCTAAAAATACATAATACTAGAAAAAAAGTTCATTAAAACACTATAAATTGTCCGATTTTTTTGAGAAATGACGTCCTTATATCACCCATTTCAGTATATTCTCCAGTTTTGAAAAATTTGAAGAGTCTTATGTTTCAAAGTTAAAAAAGACGTTATATACCATTGTATATAACTATGTATACAATGGTTATAAATTAGCATTTGATTTAATTGAGAACTCCTTCGGCTTTCAATTGGAAAATCTTTCCATGTTCGTGGTGAATTTTAAAATGTATGCAAAACCATTATCTTCTTTGGAGGGATGAGAAGAAGGTGCCACTCCTTGAGCTGTTAATATTTTATACTTCTTTCTTTAATTTATATGAGCGTATGCGGAACATTACTTTTTGCCTACCATTTTGAAGTACATACATACATAGTTTTATTGCATTCTTGTTGTTACGACTTAATGGTTTGAAATGTTTTGAAAGCTTTCTGCTATATGAACAACAAAAAATCTTGTAGCGTAAACTAAGGTGGCTCTGTCTAGTGGTGATGATGACCAGATGGCCACAGCTTTGCAAATAGCTACGAAAGGAATGCACCAAGCAATATTTTAAAGTAATTGCATGGTTCCTCTTTAAAAGCTTAAGTAAATTTAAAGACAATCCTTTCCCATAAAATGGGATTCATAAAAGTGTTTTTAAATGTTTTTCTTTGGAGTTTTGGATACCGTCAAGTTCAAAAACAACAACCTAAGGTAAGAAAAAGGGGTGAGTTTTACAGATTACAAGAAGAAATAAGAAGATAAAAAAACGGAAACGGTGAAGAAGGCCCTTAAGGCTATTTAACATGCAGCTCGTGACTTCTATAAAAAAAGAGATAAGAAACGCCTTATAAAAGGGAAAGTGTTAAGATTATTGTTGAACTGAGCTCCTCGTTTGAATAAGTATAGGAGCAGGAGGTGAAGTATGTTGGTACATATAAAGCCATTCAAATGTATGTTTCTTGTGTTGGGATTTATATTTGACTGCAAATTAAATTCGAGGATTTAAAAGAGACGTCTGAAAAGAAATTTAATGAAGGTGTCTGTTGTAAATATAAATATTGTGGTTAAGGGAGAGGACAAGAAAAAGGATAATGCCATAATAAATAATAATATAAAATAAACGAGCCTGAAAATGATGTTCACGTTTTTCTGGAGCCTTCAGTCCAATGGGAGCTGTGACCTGCGACCATCATTTGTTTGTTGTTTTCAAACCTGATATAATAAATTGTTTGTGTGTTATTATTAGACTAAAGAAAGCCCTTTATAAGCTTTTAGTTTCTTAGAAAATATAGTGTTAGTTCAACTAAAAATATGCCGGTGAAAACTTTTACTGGGTAGTTAAGTACAGCTCACAAGCTTTGTATGTTTTTTCTTAAGTTTGAAATAAAAAATGAATTGAATTTTATATAAGACTAGCTGTCCCGGCAGACGTTGTTCTGCCCTTCCGAACAGATAGCGCGATTATAGAAATAAACATCTTGAAGATTAAGCGATAGGTTTGACTTCATATTTATATCATCCAATTACTTTGTCTTAAATATGAGAACATGGATGATTTGTTCATTAAATTGTTAAGAAAAGTACGCATACGCCCGAGTGTACTATACTGTTTTATCGTTGTTTTTAGGTTGAAAAATGGACAATTGCAGCAAATGTTCTTTTAACTTCAATGCGTTCATAAGTTTACATTTTGCATACTAAACCAACATAAATTTACTGGGAATGTGCGTCATTAATTAGTATTGAATGGTTTTAACATAAGAACTTAAGAAAAACATATATGCACGACCGGGTCACACGTACATGATCTGTGGGTGCATAATAGCACGATGATAACAGTTTCCGAGCAAAGAAGTTCAAATTCTTTAACCAATGTGGCATGGTATAAAATGCCTTTAAAATACTTCTAGTCAAAAATGCGTTCAGACCAGGAGATTTGAAATACTATCTTGAACACTAAATAGAATTTGTTTTGTGGGTAAGTCAAGAAGTGTCTCTGTGGGCTGGGATAGAATAGTTCAATTTTGAAATTGCATTTGTTTGCTAGCACTTCTCCAGACCAACCAACTCCATTTGGCATAAATGATCGAAAGAATGAGAGGAGTAAGATTGGGAATATTAGCGGTTACTTCGCTGTATTTCTGGAGCAACGAGCAGTTTAAAAGATTGTGCGAGAAACTGTAAAATAGAGGAGGCACTCACTGTTGTGCAGCTATGCATCTTCCATTTTCGAACAGAGCGGTTCATGCTTCTATGTTAAGATTCATAGAATTTATTGACGTCCGGTGGTGGTTGGACACAATCCAATACTTTTCCTCCCAGATTTATAGTCGGTGGTGGAAGGTTTAGAATTTAAGGTCTATTTAATCAGCTTACACCTGTGATTTTTGTAATTAGATAGGATGGGCTTGTAAATCATGAACATAGTAATTTAATATATACGGACAACGTTCCACTATCATTTCGTTTAAACGTTTAAGTTATGTATATGTAAATCTTGCAAATCACATATTAATTAACTAATTAACCAAGTTTTTCACAAACTAATCTAAGATAAGCTAATATATTAAATTTATACTGAAGTGTCAGATAATGTGACACACACGTGACGTACATGCGCAGACCGAGAAAAAGCTCATGAAATGGGATTCTCGGCCTCTCGGGAAAAAAAAAACAAGACTTTTGGGAAAATAAAAGGAAATAAATACCTTCCGAAGTTTGAGTAGAAAAAGGCTGCAAAGCTTGAGAAAGATCATTTTCGCCGCCTTCGGATTTGAAAATAACTACAAACGGAAACGATCGGAATCGAGCAGGTGTTGTATGATGTTCCAAAATTTGTTCGCTTTTAAAATATTGGTATTGAAAGCGATAGGTGTTAACGTTTGTTTGAGATGAGAATGGAGACAACTAAAAAAAAAACTAGAGATGGTTAGCTATTCGAACAGAGATAGTATAGAAGACATTAAATATTTTGAAGAAGGCTGTTGAGTTGCAAATGTGGGCAAATCGTTTGACTTCGCATCAAATAGCACCTCAAAACTTCTGTTGAAATGCTATTTTTTAGATTGAAGCGGTGTGTAAACGGTTCTATGTATCTCTTGATAATTATGTTGGTTGTTGGGAGCAATCAATTCTCAGTACATAGTAGTGTTTAAAATCTGCGATAACTGTGAGGTGTTGTCGACGGGATCGATAAAGCGTAAACCGTCGTACCATTTGAAACTTTGATGACTGTACGACGAGAATCGTTCGGAGTGATAACTCAAGTCCACTCTTTAATTTTATAATCTTGGAAAAAATAAAAACTTCAAACTCAAAAGATTTCATCACAATTGAAGTTCCAGTCAGAGTTTTAAGAAAACTAGTGCAGAGTTCGTCTGTAATAGGAACTTGAATGAAATTGGAATCATGTAAGGTAATTGTTGGTAGTTGGTAATCACCCTATGTAGATAAAAATGTACGATTTTGATAATCAGCTATCAACTATCACCTTACATGATGCCTGCCAAGATAGAATTTTTGACATCTTTATTTTGATAAATAATGCCCAATATTGTAAACCCGAATATATATGTTCGTTCGAAGCCTACATCAATTGACCGGAGACAAAAACAATAGAATAAGCGCTGTTCTAGCCGCTTGCATACCATTCGCATTTATAGATTTGGATTAAGAGTATTTTAACCAAATTACAACAAAGAACCTATTATTTTTTTTATAGTTTAATTTATTCTCTCATTGTTCGCTAGATTTTTTCATTTGATATTTTTGGACTTATTAAAAAAGAAATGCTTTTCAAAAGTGACTCGCTCGCTCTTATTTTATCAATCGATTCAAAAGCACGCCTTCTTCAACAAGAATGCATGTGTGTTTTTTTTTTTGACTGAGTGTTATTCGTTTACGAATTCGGAATAGAATTAAGATTTTTTAGGGTATACTTAGGGTATAGCTTTTTAAATGATTTCGAAGAACATATCGTTTACAGTTTTTTTTCTTTTTTTTTTTTTATTTGTTTTGTTTTCAACTTTTATATCGTACTCTTAATAGATAATTTCTTCTTTTTTTTTGTCTCACATGTTGGTGGTGATGGGAGTTACTCTTTAAGGTTGTTTTAGGTGGCTAATGCTATGATGGAACATCAACAATTACACTTTAACCCTGGAAGGTGGACAAGAATTTTGCAACAACTTCCTTAAGTTTAGCATCGGCAGCTGGAGAAATTTGACCTTCACTGGCGATCTGGTTGAGCAAACTTTGCTCGCTGGTCTTGATGTGTTGCAAGAATTCCTTCTCGAACTTGGTGATCTTAGCGGGATCCATTTTGTCCAAATGACCACGGACACCACAGTAGATGACAGCAACCTAAAATAAATAATATATAAAACACACATTGACTTGGTATGAAAGAGTATAACCCACTTGATCTTCAATGGCCATTGGCACGTATTGTCCTTGTTTCAACAATTCTGTTAGACGAACACCACGGTTCAACAACTGTTGGGTGGCAGCATCCAAATCTGAACCGAACTGGGCGAAGGCGGCGACCTCACGGTACTGGGCCAATTCCAATTTCATGGAACCAGCGACTTGCTTCATGGCCTTGGTCTGGGCAGCTGAACCGACACGGGATACAGACAGACCGACGTTAATGGCTGGTCGGATACCTTTGTAGAACAATTCGGTTTCCAAGAAGATCTGTCCGTCTGTGATGGAGATGACATTGGTTGGAATGTAAGCGGACACATCACCGGCTTGGGTTTCGATGACAGGGAGGGCAGTCAATGAACCACCGCCCATGGCTGGGGACATCTTAGCGGCACGCTCCAACAAACGTGAATGCAAGTAGAACACATCACCGGGGTAGGCCTCACGACCTGGGGGACGACGCAGCAACAGGGACATTTGACGGTAAGCCACAGCCTGCTTGGACAAATCGTCATAGATGATCAAGGCGTGCTTGCCCTTGTCACGGAAGTACTCTCCCATGGCGCAGCCAGAGTATGGGGCCAAGTATTGTAGAGGGGCAGCATCGGAGGCAGTGGCTGAAACAATAACGGAGTAATCCATGGCTCCGGAATCTGTCAAACGCTTCACAATCTGGGCGACAGTGGAACGCTTCTGACCGATAGCAACGTAGATGCAGAACAATTTCTTGCTGTCATCTGTGCCGTCGTTGAAACGCTTTTGGTTGATGATGGTGTCAATGGCCAAAGCGGTTTTACTATACAAAAAGGAAGGGATAAAAATTTAAAAAATAAAAAAAAAATTTAAGTTAAATTTAAAATTACCCTGTCTGCCTGTCACCGATGATCAATTCACGCTGACCACGACCGATTGGCACCAAAGAATCGACGGCCTTAATACCAGTCTGCATAGGTTCGCGCACAGACACACGTGGAATGATACCAGGAGCCTTGATTCCGACACGGAAACGATCCTTGGTGTTGATTGCTCCCTTGCCATCAATAGCATTACCCAAAGCATCAACGACACGTCCCAAAAGCTCATCACCGACTGGAACATCGACAATAGCACCGGTACGCTTTACAATATCACCCTGCTTGATCAGCTTGTCGTTACCGAAGACGACAACACCGACGTTATCGGGTTCCAAATTCAAAGCCATACCCTTTGTTGAATAAATTAATTTAATTTAATATTTGTTGTTCTTTTGGAAAAAGTCAAAGTATTTTTTACCTTCAAACCTGAAGAGAATTCCACCATCTCATCGGCTTGGATGTTGTTTAAACCGTAGACACGGGCAATACCATCACCAATGCTC
This sequence comes from Platycheirus albimanus, assembly GCA_916050605.2. Lineage (NCBI taxonomy): Eukaryota > Metazoa > Arthropoda > Insecta > Diptera > Syrphidae > Platycheirus > Platycheirus albimanus. Next base: position 155,182,765 of record OU696697.1, read on the forward strand.
AATACACGACCAGTTTCTTCCAAATCGGCCTTTGGGGCAACACCCAAGATCCTTTCTTCCAAGATGGAAGAGATCTCAGCGCTGCGCACCTGTGATGAGACATGCAACTTACGGGCAGCTAGAGAAGCAGCTGGGTAGGCAGCTTTGCAAGCAACCTAGAAATACACGAAATCGAAAATTGTATAAAAGAGATTCAAATTTTTAAATAATAGGTATATTTTTAGAAAACAAAAAGTTGAATATGTTTCTGGTACTTTTGCAGGCATTAAATCGATCATACAAAAGTCTTTTTACATAGAAAAAGTAGGTCATTTTCGTGACCATTTTTAAAATGTTTCATACAAAAAAGTTAAGCCTTTCGAAAGATAAAATACTAGAAAGCACCAATTTTTCAATGGCATCAGATTACAAAACTTTTACTTTGGCTATGAGATTTTTTAAAAATTGGTTTGGACAAAATAGGCGATTCAATGTTTAGACTATTTAAGGCTTTATCTAGACTCTAGAGCTTAGAGCTACGTTAAGGAGGTTCGTTTAATGACTTTTATTTATTTAAAGAAAGTAAATCGTTTTATTTAAGGACAAAACGCATACTAAATGTATTTATGTATATCTTGAGTCGATGAAGGAAACGAGACAAAATTCTTTGCACTTGTTCTACAATGAAATGAAGAAAATGCATAATCCAACAGTTTTACTAAAAATTCATTCGACATATTGAGGTCTGAATAATCAAGATCCTTTTTTAAATGTTTTAAATAAGATCATTTGGGAAAAATCTATAAAAGCAGCTGCATTGAATGATGACCGTCAAACAAAAAAGTAGAAACTTACTAAGGACTAGGTACACCTTTTTCAACTTAGAATACACATGTGCGGAAGTTAGGCAAGTGCGTGGACAATGTATGCAAACAAAGTAGGTATAAACAACAGTGTTAGGAACCAACTAAAAATCAAAACTACTCTCATGGGCCACTATAGCTGCAACACTGACAAGTAATTATTGTCTAGGAAACTTGGCCCGTTAGCCATTGACATAAATGGCCAGTGGCCAACTCAAAGTTGATTCAAGCATAAATAACAGTTTCACTTCCTTGTCCTAAATAAGTTCATAGAAGCATTTATGCCCATAAAGTATACATTATATTCTTTAGTGTAAGGTGCGTGAAATTTGGAGGTTTTAATTTTTGTATAACGTCGATATAATTGGATCATTGAAGGCGATGATATATCGCACAGCATAGACTGCTAGTGAAATTCTGTTTTCATCTCACGCCCAATAGTTTAGGCAACATTTTGTTTAATAAACCAGGGACTTCTACCGTAAATTTTAAAAAATAATTCATTTTTAAGTCATCGTTAACTTGGCACGTTGAAGACCATGAATATAGTACGTCTATGGTAGGTATGGTTTTGGTAGTTTCCAGAGTTCTGATTAGTTTTTATCTAGGGTCGAGTCTTACATGCCACTAGGTACCTAGTTGTCAACTGAAAGTTAACTAGTGTAAATGGCATGCTCGCAACGGATATATTTTGGGAACTCTTAAACGATTCACCAGTATGTATTTTGAAATATAAAAGTATTGGAATCAATCGACGTAGAGAACTCTTATGAAATGAAATTCAAGGTAAACTCATGAGCGTTTCTGTATTGTATTGATTATAATCGACGAGAAGAAAGGACATCGACTCAATCATACTATGACAGTCAAATAAACATTTCAAAAGAGCGAAATAACTTCGTAAAAACTAAAAGACCCGAGAAATAATGTTTTGCAACCAAATTTATGCTATCGGAAAACGGTCCCTAACATTTTTTGATGTTAGCGGAAGCGAAATTCGTGCAAGCAACGAGTCCGCTTGTTTAAGCTACGACCAACTTAGTGGCAAGGTCTTCTTCTAAGAAACCAAGAGATTTTCAGGCCAGTCTGTTGTGTTGTAAAAATTTTTCACCGATATGACAATGTAGGTGTGTATTATTTCCTACCAGACGAATTACGTAAACTCAAGATCAATACTTTGTGCAATCCATTGGCCAGTAACCGGCAAACGTTTTAAAGGCTATTCATAACAAATTCAGAAGAATACACCAAGAATTTGTTACAATAAAGTTGTATTTATTGATATTTTTAGACCATTTTTTGGAACTTTGTAGGTAAACATTATCCAACAAGATTGTTAAACAATCGAAAATGCTCGTGGATATTGAATTAACAATGATTTCAAATTTTCGGGACTACTAACTTCATCGTTTAAGTCGTCCAACCATTTAAAAAAAGGCCCATTAAAGTCAAACCATTGACATCATGGTAACCTGCGACTTATGTAAGTAAAATCAAATCAATTGAATAAGACCCCACATAAAACATCATTAAAACATTATAACAACGAAAAATTTAATTAATTATTTTTCCAGTTTTGATGCACTTTATTTGGGAGGAACAGAGCCGTCAGAAATTGAAAATGTATCTCGTCTGCAATTATTGGTGAGGGATCATTCATAACCTCAATTTTTGGTGACAGCAATTCTGCCACCCTGCCGCAAGTGTTATGTAATCTTTTTTTTTCTCCGATTCCTTGGCAGAAGCCAAGAAAATTACACACAATTTTGTTTAAGCAGATTTATAAATATTTATCTATATTCTTTGATATATTTTTAATCACTTGGCGAAATATTTAATTTTCCGTATCACATGTTACATAATTACGGTTAGAATCCTCCTTGCCGAGACAGAGTGCGATTGTGGGTGATTTCGTTGCGTAACTTGAAATGATTTTTATTCTAAAATATATTACAAAATCAAATATACATTTTTCTAGTTGGAATTCTCTTTTTTTTTCTGCAATCTTTTCTGCAATCCGGCTAGACGGAATGAGTGAATGACGATGATATGTAACATTGGAGGCGATTTTTTTCACTTTAATTTTTTCCACACCTTTGCACAATTTAATTACAAAATAATTAAATTTTTAAAATTAATAATTACCTGTGTGGCAGCCTTGGGAAGGGTGCGGGCCACAGAAGAGGCCAAACGTGCAGATAACATCGACATTTTTCCTAAATTGATGATTTTTCCAACTTAACACTTCTCTAGTTTAATTCAAAGATGGTTGCCCAGAAAATATTTCACGTTTGGTCGGTCTACTTAGCACGATAAAGGTTTTCTCTTGAAGGCAAATTTTCGCCTTTGCGGTGGTGTTTCGTTAAATTGTTCGTTCAGAGGTTTGAGCAGCTGTGTTCTTTTTATGAAACGTCATTTTCTTAAAATGTCAATAAGGTGACAGATTCGGTCAGTTTGAGGGTGAAAGCATACTATGGAAAACTAGACAAACATTCTTTTCTGTAACATAGTGCGATCTAAGCTTAAGTCTTTTTGTAAAAAGTGAAGAAACTCTTTTGTTATTTAAGTGCCCCATGTACCGTGAATTGAAAAATCGTAGTTTTAGATGAAGGATGAGATATAAAAATCGAAATGAAAATTTCATTAGGTGGAACTGCGTGAAACAGCATTAATTTGAACTGAAAATCAAAGGATGCACTTGCTTTGTTTAAACTCAATTGATTTTGACAAAAAAAAATTAAGTAACAAAAAAAAATCATCATCGTACCTAGCACCTAGCAGTTATGTTATATGCGAATATAATGGGCTATTCACATTAAACGAGATTTCAAATCAAAATCAAATAGATGTATCATTTATATTTTATTAATAGTAAGCAACTTGTAAATTACTCGATTTTTATAACACGACTTGAAAACGAGTAACATACGGAATATAAATTTGATTTTATAATTATTCAAACATTTTTATTTATGAATTGATAGGTTCCATTGTATATAAAACTAGCGGTATCCAGCGCGCGTTGCTACGCTAAAAAATCACTTATTATTAAATTTATTTATTTATTTCATATTAATGCCAGCGGATAAACAATATTTTCTGTTAAATCCTGCATTTTTATGTCTTCGACCTGACTGGCCATTCCGGAATTTTCGCTGATGTTTCAAACAGCTGAAAAATTTATGAAAAAACCAAAAAAAAAAAATTTACCAAAAAATGTTAAAAGCCTGCATTTTATTTTTGTCTTCCACCCGATCGGAACCAAACCTTAACAGGAACCATCCCTGGACTAAACTATATTTTTTTAGGAGACCATACGCAACATACATACATACATACACACATCCATTTTTATTTGTATAAAATATATAGTAGTCTGGAAATTGCGTTTGACTGTGTCGCCACCTAGTGCTTCAAGACATCTTTTCGAAAAGCTTTATACAAAACAATAGCAGTGGCGCCTAATAATAAAGTTAGTTAAGGTCTGCAAATTGCGTTAAAATGCTGGGTAAATCCTATGGCTAAATTTTGACAGGTTAAATTGGGATATTATTTAACCTGCTGCCAGAGCAGAGGAGAATTATTATAAAATACTTCCTCAAATTATTGTTCATTTTGCAAACCGAATCGATTGTTTATGTTTTCAAATTCTTATTTTTTCTTTTGTAAACTAAACAGACTAGGATATAAATTATCTGCGATGGGAAATATTTTACAGAAATTTGGAATTGTTGTTTTATAAAATAAAATTGTTGGTGAAAAATCAAATAAAAATATGTAAAACTATAACTAATGCGAGTTAATTTTTATTTTGGTATTTTTTTAAGCTGCCTTTTGTATACAAAACTAATATACTTCATCAAAATTTTGATGTTCAAGTGGAAAAAAAAGGAAAAGTAGATGAAAAATATCCTTCTTAATCCAATTCACACAGTAAAAAGCTAAAAATGTAACCATTTCGATGTAAACGTCAAAATTTAGCCGGGGGATCGAATTTAGCCAGCATTTTAACGCAATAATTGACACACAGCCTAAAAACGAGTTTCCCTGCTACTGCACCTGTCTCTAGATATAGTAAAACCGGTACGTGTGTGGTGTGTAGACAGTTCTGATATAGGAACAGACAAAGATGACTTCAAATTTCAAAATAATTTTGTTTCTATAAGTTGGTAGTCCGAATTAAATTATTTTCCGTTTTTTGAATTCGGTGATTCGTTCCAAGACGAAGATGAAAATCTGTGGATCTGACGCATGGTTCTTATACAATATTTTAAAACAATTTGCATTAAAGAAAAACGTAAATCGGTACTGTAAGGATGGGGCTACCTTAATATAGCAAGATGTCTACATTATCTATAGTGCGAAATATGTTTAAACACCTCACCGAATTATAGCTTAGAACAAGTATACTACAGGTAAAAATATTTGAATAAAATTCAGTTTCAGTCCTCGAAAGGCCAGTACCGCATTGTGCTCTGTTATTTTATGTGCACCACAAACATTTTATTAAAAAAAAAAGATAAGCAAATTGGCGAGATAATTTCTTTAAATCAGATTTTTATTTTTGCTAAATGTTGTTTACAATACTCGTACATGAAAAGCGCACCAGTCACGTGCACATTCAGTGAACGGACCATTCCGAATTGAGGAATTTCTACAGCGTAGTCCAGTGAAGCTATCAGATCAGCAGGAATGCCTTCTTTTTCGTGCCTAAAAATAGTAACTCTCTTGAATTTTATTCAATTTCAATTAAAAATCAACTACCCCAATAAGAGAACACATTTCCTTGGAAATTGAAATTCCATAAAGTTCACACTCTTTGAAGTCTGCTCCGCACCTACAATCTCATAACCTTCGATCTTCTTGGTGTCCAAAAACTCGTACAAGGCTTTCGGTTTGACTTCTGTAATATTGATCCAATTCTCAGCGGTCATGCTAAAAAAGTAATCGTTTACAATTTTTGTTTTAGTAAAATAAGATATAAACGAACCTTAAATTCTTGAACTCTTTATTTTGGGCATGCTTAATTGAATCCAAAATTAACTCTCTTATCCCCAGGACTTCACATGTTCGAGCAATTCCTCCAAGATTCGGAAGTTTGTCAATAAGACTTGCAACGACAATCATGTCGGTGTTTTCCTAATGAACATGATATTAAGAGTTTATATTCAATAACTAGGTAGCTACTTACCACTTTTGGATCCCGGCTAGATGGATCAGAAAAATTAATTTCAGGATTCATCTTTCGTTGGACATCTTCAATAGTAGTTTCCGATTCCTGTTCTCTATTTGATTCCTTTTTCAGCAAATGAAGTCTGCGAGACTCATTGAGACTATCGAAATTGTTAAGATAACGCAAACTAGAACTTAAACGCTCATCTTCCGGCACAACTGTGACATATAGAATGGTATCAACATTTAAAAAATGAAGCTCCTTAGGAAAGTTGAATCGTATATCTGTGTTCAGTTTCTCAATTGCGTTGGTACTCTCTCTGAGCCCCTTTTCGATGGCATTTTTAAGATAATCGAATTCTTCAATTTTGAATTGCTTTATCAAATGATACGTCGCTATCTGAGCATACAACCGAGTGTTAAAATTGGCTCCCATCGTCCAAGGCAAAATGAGTGTGACTAATTTACTTCCAAACTCCTTATTGCACTTGTGATGCACACAAAACAGGTAAGATATTGCAAATATTGAACTCTGGCAACTGGTGGAAAGTGTACTTAAGTTTTCGATTTGATTCATAAGATTCGAATCGGATATTGTTGATGCTACAATAAACTCGTAGATGTAGGTAACATTTATTTGATTATTCTCTTGAAGAATGGCATGGAGGTAATAATCATCCCACTCACACGATTCCTTGTTAATGAAGGCCAAAGCTTCAGCTATTCGGAGTTTTAATCGGTGATGTTTGGAATTCTCAAAGTATCTTGGTTTTCTAATGCTCATTTGTTTACTCTGACTGATAAGATCTGACTTTAAGAGCTTTAAAGACCCTTCGTCCAGGCTCTTAAGACAACTTAAACAAAGTTCCCTGATTTTATATGATGACTCGCAACTCAAATCCATCCGGACGGCATACTCGTACTCAAGGCTAACAGAGGGAAGGTTTTTTTTATTTTAAGCAAGACAAACGTTCCAAACTTACCGTGCGTCTCCACTTAATGGTTCGCCAAATAAAAGTCCACGTATAAGTAATTTCCTTCCATCAACTTCATGAAAGTTGCACATTTGCAAAACTATTTTGAAGACGTTGAATGCCAATCGATTGTTTGATACATCAATGTCAAGGATTTCGTTTAGGTATTTGAAAAATTGGTCAGGTTGGTCATTTTTGCAGGATTCGATGATATATTGGACTCTTAATAAAAGCATTGAATAAATTCATTATTCAAAACGAAAAAGGGTTTAATTTGAAAAAGTTTAGGGTAAGATAAGATCAGTTCAAATAACGCCACCATGCATCGCTTGAATAGCTCTGTGGTCCGATCACTACCCTATCCTGAAAGGAAAGAAAGAACACACAAATACTTACAGCTGAGCAGTGTCAATCATCCGTTTGCTCAATGTTTTTAATTCGACCACCAAACAATTCAACATTGCGCTGTTCACTACGAAGCTCCTACGCGCTGGGTTGGCAATGTTAAGTAGCGTTTTTATCCCTCCAGTATACAATAAGTCCTCGAACTCATCTTCACGAATTTCCCCACATTCCGCTGCATACCAATCGACCGTTATTTCTCGGATTACAGCCTTACAAACATCATCCCAGCTTAGTTTCGAAACAAATTCAGAAGTTGCTTTATGAAGAGACATTTTATTGTTTAAATCTAAACAGTAGTGCTTCAGACAATGTGCAATTTTGTGATCAGTATTTTCAAAATAGAAGGTTACAAGCACACTAAACCATTTATGGTCGCTTGAGTTAATAGTTTCAAGCTTTTCTAGAACGATCATCTGGTCATTCAAGCTTAGTTCTTGGTTCCTTAATATCGCGAATACGTTTAACGATAAAAATGGTTTTGAAGATTCATTAATCTTGAGCAACAATGCCGACAAAAGTTCTGGGGATAATTTATCTGAGGAGCTATAGAGTGCATCTAGAAACTGCATAAAATCATTTAGATCCATGTCCTCAACTTGTGCGTTGAATATCGATGTAAACACGGCCCTGCAATTCGCGCGAATAAAGCGATTTTGTAATTGACGAATCCTTGTTGCAACATTTATAACGGTCTCGCATTTCACATCATTCCACAAATCTTTGTGCTTTATTTCCGTTAACCACGCATGCATGGGAATTGACTTCCATGGGATTTGTGCGAATACTTCCATAAAATGTTGATGTTCTTTTATTCCCAACGGAGGCAGCTGAAAGTCTTTTTCATTGTAAAGCCAGGTATTGTTGGTAGCATGAAAGAAATCTTCCAAAATGTCATTTTCCAAAATCAGTTTGGAAACGTTTGAAAGCAAGTAGTTAACCGACCACCGTAGAACGAGATTGTTTTTATGCCTTAGCATTTGTTGGAGGACAATCCTCAACCATGGTGTTTTTTCACCCAAATGAACGCTTTCAAGCATTTGCAACGCTGGCAATATCAAATGCGATTGTTTTTCTTCTAGATTTTCCAAAATGGTCAAGTACGTAAGCCAAGATGCCAAACATGCTTCTCCTGGCCAATAGAAATACTTTTCAACATTGACGATCCTTTCGTTGCTTGATAAGAATTTGAGAGCTTTCCGAATTGCAAATATAGCCATTTTGCGATTTGATTCTGACAACAGAAATGTCTCAATGAGTTTCCAAAACTCAACATCCGCATAGACAAGATGTTTAGAGACAAGCAGATCAATGTAATGCCCCAGCATACTGGCTGACTTGTTTTTAATTATTACGTTCCAGATTATTTCAAGAAGATGGATTAATTCAAACTTTTCTACCAAGAGTCGTGTGCATATTGCAAGATGATTCTGGAATTTGGAACTGTCATTGTTTTGTGGAATTATCTCATCGACTAGTTCCTTTTCTATTGGAAAAGATTTTGGCAATGAAACCAAAAACTGTTTGAGTAGATGCAATGCAATTAAGTATTCTGGTTCTTTCAAGGCGAATCTGGTGAGAAGGTTTTTCATTGACTTTGTCATTGCTTGACATTCGGCATTTGTCGACTGTTGGATTGTTATGTGCAAAACGTTCAACACGCCAACAAGAATTTCTGAATTGTGAAGCTCGTCGAATTGTGACTCGACTATTTCGAAAAGTTCGATTCCAGATAGGGTTATTACTTGGGAAGTAATGGAAGAGCTTTGATCTGATTTCATTTGGAGAATGCATTTGTACAAATTTATTGCAGAAGGACTAAGGACTTTCAGGCATTGTATTGTGTTAGTATCCATTTTAAAGATGTGAACTGTAAGAAATAGTGAAAGTTGAAAAATTTCATGAAGGAAATAATCCGTTTTTTGGGCTAGTGCATGGTCTTTTGTTTAGATACTCTTCCCATACTACTTGGTCTTACAAGATAGGTTTTCTCGAATTGTATGACATAGACCAAGACAAACTAGGTTATGAATAACTAACAAAGGTCTACTTCAGACAGCGTAAAGGGCAACCTTATTCATTTTTTAAGATAGGTACCGAATTGAAAAAGGAAATGTATTAATCAGGATTGAATTGATGGTGTTCGCCATTCTTTGACGATGGAAGTGTTTGGTATAACCTGCTCCTTATTCATTTGCGGCCCACTTATACCAGAACCGTAAATGGACAGACAATAGCCACTGAATATAAAAACAACTTGTAATATAGAAAATTTGCAAAATAAGTAAGAACTGGGAGCTTTAAATAGGATTTAAAAGAAATTGATCCATCATTTAACTTGTTGCGCTTATTTAATATAAACAAATATAAAGACAACGTCCAAGTTGTAAGTTAATTTAAGAATGCTTACTGAACTCACATGATTAAGCAATATTGTATCCTTTGTTTATTGAAGTAAAGCTTGTTTTATTTTCAATTATTTACAAGATGGTTATAAGCTTATAAGAGTTTTTATCGGATTCGGATATTAGGGACCGGGAACCGGGACCACCTGAATCGCGGAGTACGTAAACAAATCAGATTTGTCACATTTCACCTCATTCACTAATTTTTCACCACTCATCTGTCAAAAGAAAAGGGGCGAGTCTTTCCATACACAACAGTCTCGCCAGTTTCGTTGTTGTCTTTTCGAATTTATGAATCAAAATGTTTTGCATGTTTTAATTGACGGCAACTGTTGTGTTAGCAGGCGCATAAGCTTAGAGAATTTCCTCACTAAGTTTTTAAAACTAAAATGTTTCACTTAGTTTTAGAACAATTTTCAATCGTTTATCTTCGCAAAACAGCTACTACACATCTTGCAATGGTTGCAGGGTTGAAGTAATGCGTTTCTTGGATTTTCGAAACAAATACCGCAGGTTATGGTTTCGGGCGATTTTTTTATTTGGTTTTCTCAAATTCTCAAATACTAAATTTTCTGAAGTTTCTGACTCATCAGTAAGTGATAACGAAGAAAATGTTGCGAGTCAGGTTTCCACGGGGGACTTACTTTGGGAAAGTAGAAGGGCGGCGGCACGCTTGTCGTTGCACGGCTACGCTCGACGGAAATGGGGTGGTTCTTTGCCGCTTCCACTTATCCCTCCTGCTCGACAGTAAAAATTATCGTGCAAGAAAAAAAGAAAGAAAAGTTTTGACGAAGGCCTGGCCAACCCACCCAAGTATCTGAAAGATACTTCCGAAAGTTACTTCCATGGCCGATGCTCGGAAGTAACCCCTAAAATGACCAACCAGTCGCAAACTGTCTGTAGCGTACGGAGATCTGCATCCGGACGGCTTTGTCCGCCTTCACACACCCTTATACTACGTTTTCATTAGGGGCGAAATTAGGATATTTGAAAAATTGCTAAAAAAGTGTTTTCATCTAGGTTTCCACATTTGTTTTGACATCAGGCTATCTTCTTTCTTTTTCTTTTTTACAACCTTTTCATTTTTTCTTCTTGTTTTATTTTGTTTACTACTTCCGTTGCCCTGGATTTTATTTCAAAATTGTTATTTTGTATTGTTTACTTCTGCCGTTTGCTTTGCATGTTGGTTTGTTTACTTTTGCCGTTGCATTGGATTTTGTTTTAAATTGACATTTTAGAAAATATCTATTCAATTTGTTTCAATTTAAATGCGTTTGATTTGTTTTCACATAATTTGCAACCTTGATTTCGTCCAAATCAAACAAAATTTTAATATTATTTTGTATGGAAAGTGGACTCAAATTTGGAAATTTTCAACGAAATCACATTTTTTGCCCTAATGAAAACGTAGTATTAGCTGTAAAAAAATTAGCAATGCATAATCCCGAATTTCATATGACTATAATTTTTATTTAAATAAATTTTCATTTAAAATTTAGCTCTCCAGCTCAAAAGAAAACTATTATAAACTAAATTTTCAAATTTCAAAATATTAAAATTAATAAAAGAGTATGTACAAATAATAAAAAAAAACTATGTTTAATAATCTAACCTAATTCGAAAAGTTTATGGAGCAAATGCTTTAACTGAATTTAATAATTTGTTTAAAAGGACCTTCTGGTCCCAATAGCTAAGACTTACTGCTTTTCCTGGTCCCTCGGTGTCCTGCCGGCAGCACTACGAAGAACTGGTTTCACTTTATAATATTCGTAGACAATTTTTACTATTTGTTTTAGAAATTTAATTATTAAACTCAGCAACCACAAGCAAAATCACTTTTCCACTTTTCCAATAAAAAAAAAAATACTAAGTTAAAAAAAAACTTTTAAGGTTGAGGAAAATGGAGAACTTAATTCTTTACACTGTAAAAAAAATCATGTTTATATAACTTGCAGTTTTTCTTTAAATTCACTTTTTTTTTCTTAGTTCAGTTTTCTTTTCCTAGTTGGGCTCAGCGAAGTAACTAATTAGCACAAATCCGCAATTAAATCTAAGAATGTATCTCCCTTTGGTTTATATATATATATATATATATATGTCACGCTCAAAGCCCGATCTCTAGTCAAACCTAGGTTTGACTAGTCAATTCTCAACATTGACCAGCAGAGTTGGTCAAAGCCCGATGGATAGGTACTTTAGTTTCGGGCTTTGACCGATGAGTTTTTAGTCAAACCTAGGTTTGACTAAACTGGTCGGTCAAAGTCCGAAACGAAATTATGAGATTCGGACTTTGACCAAGGCACTGATGGTCAAAGTTAGAGGGAAAATATTGTTCGTATGGTGTGAGAGAGGGAATTCTCTCAATTGAGAGATAGGTTTGACTAAACTGGTCGGTCAAAGTCCGAAACGAAATTATGAGATTCGGACTTTGACCAAGGCACTGATGGTCAAAAATAGAAGGAAAATATTGTTTGTATGGTGTGAGAGTGGGAATTCTCTCAATTGAGAGAATTCCCTCTCTCAATTGAGAGAATTCCCTCTCTCACGCCATACAAACAAAATTTTCCATTTAACTTTGACCAGCGCCATTATTTCGTTTCGGACTTTGACCGACTAGTGTAGTCAAACCTAGGTTTGACTAAAAACTTATCAGTCAAAGCCCGAAACTAAAGTATCCATCGGGCTTTGACCAACGCTGCTAGTCAATGTTGAGCATTGACTAGTCAATCCTAGGTTTGACTAGATGTCGGGCTTTGACCGTAACATATATACGTGTATATATATAAAAAAATCCCTGGAGATTCTCGGTCTTAGTGCCGATGAAGCCTTTTCTTTTGGTTTTATCCAAAATATTGACTTTATTAATAAAAGAAATAATGTTTTCATCAAATTTCCAGGTTTTTTGCTTTCCACTCAACAAAAAAAACCAATTTATGCACAATGATTTGAATTTGAATTCGTAATGTACAATGGTCGTTTCAAATGTTTTTAAACTTTGTTCCAAATGAGTTTGGAACATGAAATCCTACAAAGGTCAACCCCAGTCTTCATTTTCATATAAGTACATAGTTACCTCTACATCTGAGTCAGATAACTATTACAATTCATATCTATATATATGTATGTAAAAAAAACTATTATCCGTAGTATCTCCTATCCTTATCTTTAAATTGCAAAATACCCCTGGCCCAGGCCCACATACTTAAAATTCAACTTACATACCTACATATTGCACTAACTATGATGTTTTCCATCATAACATACCCAAACATATACTTAATAAATATCTTAAACAACCACACAATTTCCTCACATTTAACAAGTCTAAGTGTAAATCGAGAAATTTCCCTTAAATTCACCCCATCTGCGAACACTAAAATTCATTTTGACTTTATTTTAAAACTGAGCGAATTCACTCCTTTCCTTCAGGTGCGAGCAAGAAAGATATCTACATTCTCATGCGCACCTGAAGAGGTAAACATTACACTCAAAAATAAAATAACTAATAGCACTTTCCATTGGTTTCACTCGGGGAACCACTCATTCTGAAAACCAATGGAACAAGCAAAATCGCTTCTGTTTAATTTTAACACAATGTAGTATTCGCAGGAGTCAGTTTCACAAGTTATGCCAATGTCAAAGTGGTGTGTGTCGTTCGATTCGTGGTGTAAAGGGATTTTTACTGGTTCCCCGTATTAAATACCACTCACTGAACTTCGTTGCTGACCTTCGAAGCCTTTATCATCAGATTTGGATTCAAAAATATGTCACATTTATTGGCATTACCAAAACTTTCGACATTGCTGCATGCGAATAGACATTTCCCCAGTGAATATTCTATGGGTGACATTTGAGTTATATTTGTATTAGTGCTTCTTGAGTGGATTCTGACTTCAAATCCAGAAGCAAAATTCTCTTCTCAGAATCGTCAGAAGTGTCATTTTCTTACCAATGGAACGATTTCAGAAGACTTCCGGATGCTTCTGAACGCTTCTTTTCCTCCAATGGAAAGTGCTATAACTGTCAAAAAAACAAATAACAAAACGTATACAACAAGGAACGCAACAAATTGGAAAAAGTGAGTATTAATTGTTTAAATTTAGTGCTTTTAATTGTCCATACCTCCAATATTATTACTGAAATTTGTTCTTTAAAGTATTGAGAACATTTTTCAGTAACAATCTTGGAAGTATAACTCAATAACAAGTCAGACGGTGTATCGGAAAAATTTCTGTGCTTGCACATGGAAATTTCCGAAACACCGAAATCTGCTCTTTTCCAAATTTTCTTCTTAGGAATTTAATTTAAACCTTAACTTATATATTTTCTTTTGTTTTCCATTACAGAAATCATCAAGAATGTTTGCAGGAGGGCAAAGCCACCCCAGAACGAAAGAGGACCTGGCTTGGAAAAATCTTGCCCATCGCAGCGCGTCTACCGCGCGCCGCGGCAAGCGTATTGGTTTTTTTTTTTTTTTTCAAAATTTGCTGCAATCAACCTAAGGGGTTGATTGTGTTCAGGAATTTGCCAGGAAAGTTTTATCTTGTCTTGCTGGCTCCGTAACAAAAATGATTCGAACGACTCGGACAACAACAATAACCTGTGGTATTTGTTTCGATAATCCAAGAAACGTATTACTTCAACCCTGCAACCATTGCAAGATGTGTAGTAGCTGTTCTGCGAAGATAAACGAAGAAGCAATTGCTAATAAAAACGAATTATGTCTATTTTTCCGGCAGATAATTCAAAACACATGCTTTGTTTACTTGTGAAATTTTTAGTTTTTTCCGATTTTGTATTGAAATTGTTTCATTTTTCAACTTCCAATTTGTTGCCGTTTGTTTCTTTTTTTTGGTTATATTAAAATTGAACTGTTGTTTTTTTTTCATTTTTGTTATATAAAATAATAAATGATTATAGTTGTATTATTCTATCGAATTGTGTGTTTAAATTTCTAAATCATTTTGAAAATTTGGGACTTATGTCCCATCTTCACCAAAAAAATGTTGGGACTTATGTCCCACTAAAATAGGACATAAGTCCCAACGCAAATTTTGGACTTATGTCTCACTTAAGTGGGACATAAGTCCCAAAAATACAATTTGGGACTTATGTCCCAGGGACTTATGTCCCTACGCCGTGTTATCATTTTATTTAGTTATTGTTTTTTTTTTAAATTTAAAGATCATCCGTTTTAAACTAAAAATGCTTTTTCTGTGTATAAAGTCTCGTCCATATTATGCCGCTCATATGCGGCATAGGCCGCTCGGCATCATTCGGTATAATATGGACTCGCCTTTAGATATTATGGTGAATTCCACTACATTTTCAGATTCGCTCCCAGATTAGATTTAGTTTCACGATTTTTCTGGTTGCATGGACATTAAAATGAGATTGATTTTGTTTTTGTTATTGTGTGTGGGTCATTAACAGCTGAAATGATAGTCGATTTCTTCGTCTGATTGAGATGCAACATATTGCTGGTCCACTTTAAAAAAAAGTATAAAATATAAATTTGCAAATAAATGTGTTTCTTTTCACAAAACCATAAATTTTGTGTGTGTTTGAAAGTATGTGTAAATCTGGTTCTGAATCGAGATTCCCAAAAAGTGATCTTGATTCAATCTAAGATCGAATCAAGATTGTTTTTTTTAGAAAATGAAAAGGTTCGAGAGTGGTTTTTTTGGTTTCATGGAATTCCATTTTAGTTTATTTCGAGCAAAATTACTTTTTCTTGTCAAATTTGTCTAAACAGCATACAGACAAATAGGTACTTCCATTATTCTTCTAAAGTTAAATGAAATACTTTTAATGTTTCATTGGCTTCCTGAACTCACTTTATATAAACATAAACAGGCTAAAACTAATTATCAATCAGATAAATGAGAGCTGTAAACACACCAAAAAAATAAATGGCATTCGCAGGGATGGTTGCCATCACAAAATGCACAGGCATACAGGTATTTACAGACACGAACAAATATTTCGAGGGTGTTTCAGGCAAGAGGAGTACGAGTTGGCGGTCTGTATTGGTCTGTGAACCATTGTGTGTCCGTGACGTAGAGCGCACAACAAACATGTAGAACCATTGACACTATATTATACATATATGTCAATGTGTTGAACGTATAAAGCGTAGAACTAAACAAAAATTAAAACGATAAGGCCAGTGTGTCTGTGACGTAGATGTGCTAAACGAAACAAAAATAAGAATTGGAAGGCGCTATCTTTTTTAGTTGTTTCATGGACGTAGACTGTGCTGAATTCGCGATACGTATTCACGGACACGAACAAAATATTTTATGGGTGTTATACACCTGGTCTGTTTTGTAATCATCACATTAAAATCACTAGTTGAAATGTTTTTGAAAAAATGAAGTAAGAAATCTGATTTCTTTTACGGTTTGATTTTTGAGTAAGAAATAAAATCGTTCGACCAGTTTTTTCAAAAAAAAAAAAAAAAAAAAAAATAATTTTAAACTTTTCGAAAACATTCCAATATTTTTACTTGCGATTATAGGTACTATAAGGCAAGTTATGCATTCGTCGAAAAAAAAAGTTTTGAGATAACAATCAAACATGACATTACGATGATAGCGAAGACGAAAAAAGATGGTCTAAAAATTCTGTCCGTCTGTATGTCTGTCTGTCTGTCTGTCTGTCTGTCTGTCTGTCTGTCTGTCTGTCTGTCTGTATTGGACCTACAGCCCAAACGGGTGGGCCGAATTGCTTCAAACTTGGTATATAGACTTTTTTATTTATTGTACAGAAAGGAAATTGAAATTTTTTTTTTAGCTCAAAAAATAACGGTACCTGCCATACAACCGTTACGTTAAAGCTTATTTTTCTCAAAAACGGCTCTAACGATTTTTAATTAAAAAAATCAGTGTTGCTTTTTAGGTACGACCAATCATATGGCTGAAAAAAAAGTTTTAAAAAATGGCTAAGAACGGTACTTTCCATAGGACCGTTTTTTTTGCTTTCGACTATCTCGAAAACGACTCAACCGATTCTTTCGAAATTTCACACACATATAGCTGTAGGTAGCTCAATTTGTATTGCATACCAATATTTTTGAAAAATATTTTTTTGTATTTTTAAAAGCATTTTTTAAAAAAAAATTTAAAAAATTAATATTTTGAAAACTGCTTATTAATTTTTTTTTAAAAAATTTTAAATAAATGTATTTGCTGAATACCTATGAACTGGCGTTTTTGAATTTTTTTTGAAAATTTTTTTCAAAAAGTTTTTCAAAAAAAACTTTTTTTCTCGAAAACCGCTCCACAGATTTTTCTAAATTTATTCTCATAAATTCAAATTTATCCAAGAAATAAAATGGCGTACTTTTTTTTCAGCTCAAATTAGTTTAAGTATTTATTTAAGAATTTTGAAAATTTTATTTTTATCAAAATCTCAAGCGCATAAACCACTGTCACTCATTAGAGCAAGTTCGTGCGACCCAGTCGTGCATTTTATTTTTGTAGTTCTTATCAAGAAAATACAGTTTTTAAAAATTGAACTTACCGTTTTTGAAAAAAACCAAAAACAAAAAAAAAAAATTAGACACTTACCGTTTTAAGAATATTCCTGAAAAATCTATTCCAACCAAATCATAAAGTCTACATAAAATCACCATTCAGAAAGTTTCGTCAAAATCGTAGGAGCCGTTATTTGAGAAAAATAATTGTTTCATTAAAAATCGTATGGCCATTAGTTTTGGAGATATAAAGCTGATTCCAAAAACCTGTCGACTGTAGGAAGTCATAATAATACTGTCTAACAAGATTAAAGCAATTCGGTCTAGCCGTGGAGGCCTTAGGTGCCGCCGATACAGACAGACAGGCAGACGGGCAGACAGATAGACAAACACACAGAATTGTCGGACCCACTTTTTTTGGACTTCTCCATTGTATATATAAGTTATCCAAATATTGTTATATTATATATGAGCTTGAATTAAGCAAATAAATAAATATAGTACTACCACTTGAGGAGCGCCATCTATCGACGAAAAACTAAGCTCTAGAATACCATGGGAAGCAACAACAACAATTAAAATGGTGGAAATTGTTGTTGTTGCTTCCCATGGTATTCTAGAGCTTAGTTTTTCGTCGATAGATGGCGCACCTCAAGTGGGAATACTATAGGTTATATATATAGTTAAGGTAGAATCTCGAAAAGATGAACAGATATAAAACGGACCCCGTTCATCTTTTCGAATTGTTCATCTTTCCAAGCATCGAGCATTAGTTTAGGAAAAACATAAAGCTATACATACAAATATTGCATCTATTTGTTAACAAATCATTTTATTTAAAAAAAAAAATTAAAACAACATAAATTCATACAAAAGTCGTTGATGAGAAGTAAAAACTTATTTAGATTTTTTTTTTTAACTGCTCTATAGTAGATTGTCACACGGGAAAAGCGTTCATCTTTCCGAATTGTTCATGTTTTAGAACCGTTCATGTTTTCGAGATTTTACTGTATATATATATATAATGACTTCTCTCATCGTCATCTCGTGTTTGATTGTTAGAATTTTTTTTTCGCACTAATCCATAACCTATAATCGCAAGTAAAAATAGTTGCGGAAGTATTTATGTAAATACATAAATTCTATTTTTGATCGATGATTACTAAAATTAAAATTATTTATGACTATGAAAACATTCAATCCTGCATAAAGTTTTCTTAGAAAGCTTTTTTTTAAATATCCAAAAGATGGAGCCTCTGTCTCAAGTGCTGCAAACTCCACAAAAACTTTTCAAGGCGCAAGTTTGTCAACTGTCAACGGATATTATCCTTTAACATTAACATATCCCAGGCAAAGGAACAATGTTATAGGTAGGCTCTCTCCTAGAGATTTGAGCAACAATATGCCTTTAGGAAAACAGAGCAGAAAAGCTCTACTACTGCTGCGGCGCTGCTGGAGCCGGACCAAAACTTTCTTCTCTCCCAATCTCTCCGGATGGTGTGACTTTTTCTCGATGGCAAAGACAGCTTGACGGTGATGATGCTCTAGCTGCTGATGATGGCTTGCAACCCTGAGAGATTCTTCTATCGAATCATGTCTTCTGTGGGATAACACGCATAATAGTCGGAGTTTGTGCGGTCTTCTGTTCGCTTCTCTGGAGCTTCGAATGCTCTCGGTTCTCTGTTTTTTCTTTTGAGTTTTTTTCCTATAGTTTTTCAAAAGAAAATATCAACTTTAATTGAAGAAAAAAGACAAATTACACAAAAAAGTGCGGTCATAGAAAACAGGATTTTCAAAAAAGTGGCGCAATGTAAGAAACTACTATGTATTTCTATGAAATTTTTAACCAAAAAAAAAAAAAACCAAAGTTATGTATAAAAACTTCCTGCCGAAGGAGTTTAAGGAACATTTTAAAAGAAAATTTCCATCTGCTTACTGCCATACTTTCAGCACACATACCTAAAAAAATCGAAGCGAATGAGCAAAGATACTCGTATTGTGTGTGGGTGCTGCGCTGAAAAAAGTAATTTAAGTAAATTGGTCCTACTTGTTCCCGGTCGGGTTTTCGGTCGGCATTTTTATCCTAACTTATTGTGAAGTATCCGTGTGTCAATTCTTTCATCTTTAACATAATTCGTCTGCCATTTTTCCGTGTGACTTTTATGGAAGGATAACAGAATTTCATTTCATTCTATCGGTGGTTTTCTGCAATAAAACATTTTTGCCTTTTTTGTTTTATTTTTATTTCATTTTCCCGCAGTGAGAAAAAACCTTGTATTCAAGTGCATATATATGTATGTTTATGTATGTATGTATGTATGTACCTACGTGTTCGGTTTCTGGACTTTTATCGTGTTACATATATAATAATTACTGAACCGGAAGTCCTTAAGTGTTTGCTATGGCATTAACGGCTACCATGTGTACAGTTTAAATAATTCCCCTCAATAATTTGTTCTTAACTTTAAATTAACAAAAATATAATTTTAACTAAGAATTGTTGGGTTTTTTAGTGAAATAAGAAAAAAATATATATGTGTGCAAATAGTAATACGTCAAGTGTAATATAAGTAAAAGAATTTCGACCCCAATTACCACATCTTTACATAACAAAAGTGTAAATGTTAAAAATTGTACTTAACCATTAAATTGCTTCTTCGTTTACGTGCAATTGTAATATATAAATACTTTTTTGTCATGTAACGTAATAAATAATTATAATCCTAATGATCCCATAGAATATTAAAAAAAAATAGATATGAATTTAATTGCGAAAACCACTGCCATGTAGAAACAATCTCTTATTCCAACAAAATGTATATTATACCCTATATCTGTGTGTAAAAGTTGTGTTTGATATAAAAAAAAATAAAAAAAATGAACGTAATGCTTTTAAATTATAATATTTTGAACAACTATTTAGAAGTTAGAAATTAAACTTAAGAAAATTGCTATGTGTGTGAAATAATAGATACAATTTTACTAAAGGTAAATATTTTGATATAAATTTATCTTACAGTTCTCTTTTATATTTATGAGTTCCAAACTAGTGAATAGCATTTATTTAAACAGTTTTCTTTGCGGCATTGTGTGTAGGTAACCATGGCCCAGGAATGCGTTAACAGGTATACTCTTTTTTTTTTCTGCCAATGGAACGTGTTCGTATAGCTTAAATTGAAATTTGAAAATTTTTCTACTTGGATTTTCGTATTCAAAAGTAACGATTCGTGCCCATAATGGCATTATACTAATTTTGTGTACACTCCATTGTTAAAAAAGAACACAAATGAAAATTACATTAGCATGTACCTAGTTATGTCAATTTTCGTTTCAGTTCGATCGTCATTCTTCTTCAATGAACGTAGACAATCTACGAGTAGAATCGACTTTTAATGATGATGCCTCCTTCCTCAATTCAATTAGATTGTTCTTACGTTCTGTATCTAGTTTAAGGTGGTGAACAAGTGGTCGTGGGAAAAGCTGGATGATTCAAAACATTCCATCCAAACTATATGTACTTCAAAAGCAACTAACATATTCGAACCGGGTCGAGTAGTGTCATGCAAATGCAACAGGCAAACTTGCGTCTAACGCATGAAATCTAAAAATTTAAATATTTTGGAATGAAGCAAAATTCGATCGAAAAAAATCCTTTAAGGATATAGAATGTAGCGATTACTTGATAGCTTTATGTGATCACCAAAAATACTCGTTGAAAGCATCTTTCTATTTTCGAACTCACCAATTAAAACTCTTCCTTTTAAAAGAAGATAACGGGTCGCTTCTTGGCTTTTTTCTTTTTGAAGCTTAGCTATTACTTTCCGTAGTGTAAACTATTTTTTTAACAAAAATTCACTCCGACTGTGTGAAAATCAGAACTCTTGCTTTCTTGATATTCTCCGAGGCATCAACGAGATCTTAATAACTTTCTTCTCTATTTTGAAGGAGACTTGAGAATAAAATCTTAATAAGATTTCTTAGTGAAGATTGAAAATAGTCTCCTATGGATACAATCTCTTTTCAGTCAAAATTAATTTGTCATAAAATTCAATTTAAATGCAGATCTCAATTTTTTGAGACGTAGAACTCCTTAAATATTATTTATTTAACTACCTAGGTTGTCGAAGTTTTTTTTTTCCATTTCACTTGAGCTGTCCATTGCAAAATGAATACAGTGCACTACTGGGTCGGACGAACTTGCTCTAATCAGTGACAGTGGTCTTTGGATTTGAGATTTTGGAAAAAAGCAGGGAAAAATGATATGAAATTTTATTGATCACTTAAAAATTACTAGTTAAAACGTTTTTTGGGAACAATTAAGCAAGTAAGCTGATTTCGTTTGCTGTTTAGAATTTTTTTTTTTCAAAAACATTCTTTTCAAACAAACAGTTTTTTTTTTGAAAAACTTTTCGAAAACATACTCCAAATTTTTTTAGTATCCCCACTTCTAGCACTTTGTAGTTTTTATCAGAAAACTAAAATTAAAAAAATAGATTAAACTGTTTTTGAAAAAAAAAAAAAAAAATAAAAAAAATTATTTTTTTAGAATTTATATACTAATGCGCCTTTAAAAGAGCTTCTATATTTAAAATTTCATCAAAATCCGTCAAACGGCTTACGAGAAAATCTGATTTAAAGAAAACCGGTCTTATGAGAGGTACCATTACAAGACTTTTCCCGAAAAATCTATTCCAACCAAAACAAAAAGTTTGCACAGAAATCACTATTCAGAAAGTTTAATGCTAATTCCAAAAACCCCTCTGTAGTACATCATAATAATACTACGTAAAAAGTTTGAAGCAAATCGGTCCAGTCACTTAGGCTGTATAGGTGCCGATACAGATGACGGACAGACAGACAGACAGAATTGTCGGAGCCACTTTTTTCGACTTCTCTATCATAGTAATGTCATGTTTAATTGTTAGAATTTTTTTTTACGAATGCATAACTTGCCTTAACCTATAACCGCAAGTAAAAAGATAAGATTTTTTGCAGATTTTCCTCACACAATTGTTTACTGGTTTATTTCTCAAAATCCTAAGCCCCCAAGCAATTATTTAGTTGAAGAGCAAGTTCGTGCGACTAAGTTCTGTATTTTATTTGAACTGAATTTGGAGGGTTCATTTGAAATAACGAGATACTAATCAAAAGTTTTTTTGGGGGAAGTATATAGGTTCTCTCAAGAAGAAGCACTTTTAGGTTTTTAGTTCAAATTTGGATTATTCGAGAATGTTAAACAACGGTGAGGTCGGTAGCCCACTTCTCCCTCAAAAATTTCTTCACAAGATATAAGTAAGCACATAATTATGTTAAATGCAAACAAATATAGGAGCCTATTTATAGAACCCTTGAAATAGTATATCGTCTAGGGGCACTTTTTTGCAATGTCTTACTTTCTTATTGTCATCAATATAGGTACCGAATCCTTTCAAAAGATTTTTATTTTTTTTGTCCTGTTCTTCACCTCCTGTTTAAAACACCAAATAAGGTTTCACTCAACCACATTTTTTGTGTCTTTACTGGGAAGTTATCCTAAGAGTCGGTTGCCACGAAAAATAAATCATCATGTCAGCGAAAATGAATTGAAGAAAACTATGTGCTAAACACAAAATGATAAATGAATACAAAAAAACAAAGTTGTGAATGGAACTGATAAATTTAACTGTTGTATGTGTATGCCCATATCCTTTATAAAATGTTCTTTCAGGTCAGTGCTTACATTCCTTATCCTTAGAATCAAAACAATTCCCCATTACACGGGTCCTTTATACATGCATATACTCGTACGTGAACCAACGTAACGTCCAGTATTAACTCTCACATTATTTATTTTATTGAACACATCCTGCACATCGCATCAGGCATCACCCAGTTCATATTATAGATTTAAATGCACTTTAACAACCTGCATGTAGGTACTGTATAGTATATGACTATGTATTCGCGGATGCGTCATAAAAAAGTTTCGAGATTGCTTTAAGCCATGGGTTTGCATGGCCTCTTGGCTGAAATAAAAACGAACCATTTGTAAAAAAAGTCATATAAAAACGAAATAATAAAAACAATAATAATAATAATATTGAAAACGATATTGCGTGAGCATTTCCAGGAAGTTGGACATCTGGCATTCTGTGTAACGAACTAACGTATGTTGTATGTATTTGTATATGGACGTGATATACCGTCTGTTCTTATTGTTTCTTTTTTCGAAAAAATGAAAAAAAAAAAAAAAAAAACAGAAATGGAAGGCACAATGGTAAATGCAAGCGATATAATTTTAATGGTATTCGAATTAACGTTTTAGTCATAAAAGACAAATTTAATAATACATACAGTAAATGAATTAATTTCTTACGACTTTGTTTTGTTTAAACTAAAGAAACAAGTTCCTTGAAGAAAATTCAAAAGTTATGTTAATACTGACTTTTTCGAATGTATATGTATAAGACTGCTCCATAAATCCTAGCGCTGACAAATATTGAAACACATAGCTTTATCAGCGATGTAATTGTTAAAGTTAAAAATCTAAAAAAAACATTGATCTGTATTTATAGGTAAGGGATCTTCTGATTTTTCCTGTTTCACAATAAACCATTGACCATCACTAGCATCAAAACTATCCCACACAACTCTGCTCCTCACTTGTACCAGTTTTATAATTTATATCTGATGAGGTCAACCTAGTCCTGGTGTTTTTGTAATTATTGATTGTACCAGCAGCTGCTTGGAGTATTTAAGCCCGGTTATGGTGTTGTAGTGTTTTTTGTATAAGGTTTTAAGTAATTTTCACAAATTGCCAAACCCCCTTTTTTCTGTTTTGTTATTAACTTTGACATGAAGATTTCCTAGGATCTGAGTGTTATAATATTCATAATGTTGAATCGTATTTAATTACTGGACTTTCCTTTCCGCTTATATAATTGATCAGAAAAGCTAGTTGAGTTTCCTCATAAAGTGCTCGTTGTATTGATGTAGTATTATCGCTTAGAATGTCTCCATCGCCAGCAAAGAACATCTACTTGTCTTCAAGCAAATTGCACAAAATGCTTGGTGCCTCTAGTAGGGCATCCTATTTTCGTCACTACTCAATCGTATGTGTCCATCTATTAATATGCGTATTTGGTTTTATTAGAACTCCTTGTTCTCTGACGCCAAGCCATATTCAGATTTGGGAATAACGGCTTTTATCCTAAATGAACCTTACACTTTGGAGTGCATCTGTTTTCGTCATTAGATAGTCTTATTACAATTCACTGTCGGCTACCCTATACGTGATTAAGAATCTTCATGGGACGTCGCATCAGCTTGATTGGTGTATGGTGTGTAATTACGACAGCCTAAGGAACCACCACTCCTTTTGTACCCACATTGAGAAGAGGTACGAAACTTTCCGGTTACCCGTTTATATTTTCCATCTTTTTCCAAAACACATTCATATGCAGCCCAAGCACATTGCTTTTTTTGAATTTTCGATCTCATCACTTACTTTTTGACTTTGGCTTTGAATGTTTGTTCAAAGAAACGTTTAGCTTTTGGAAAGTAAAGCTGATGGGCTTAACGTTCATATTTGAAATGTATGCATTAGTTAGGACTGACCTGTTGTCAAAACTAATTAAATTATTCTCCTTCATCGCTCAAAATTGGCGAAAAATCCATTTTATTCTTTGTTTCTGAAGTTCTTGCTGCTCAAATCGAGAGTTTGAAATTTTTTGGTTTGATTTTTAATAAAGGCTTTTGAATTGTTGGAACGCTGTTATGACGTCATAAAGTTGAAAATCGTAACAAATTTTGATTAAAAGAACGCCTTCTTGTTGACTATTTTTAATATTAATTGTTGACTATGGTTAGAAAAAGAACGCACCAAATACCTTTCGCAACCTTTTCCAAGTAATATTTCTGATTTTATGCAACCTCATGGAAACATCGTGACTCGTGACATTGCTCAAAAACTTTGACGGTTTCCATTCGGCTTCAGGTATTATTGATTTCAGATATTATTGGCATACTCCTGAAACCGTAATCTGATGACTGTTCCGATAGACTCTGATAGTTTGAAATAACCATAGGTATTCCATGCATGCTTTATTTGGCTAAACTGGTTTTCGCATTGTGGTGTTTATCGAGTTAACAACTGAAGTTAAAATCGACATTCTTAAACAAAAAAATTAAAACTTCAACTTCAGTTCACCTAGAAATTAAAAGCCGGATGAGACCCATCCGCATAGTTTCATCTTTCAAAAGGATCAAACAAACAAACAAACTTAATGCATTTTTAAAGTTTTCACCAACGAAAGTATCGTGAAAAGTGGAAATCCAAAAATAGATTAAGGCCGCTGAGACAACCGACATCGAAAGACCTATAGACTTGGAAAACCCACACTATTTCCATGCAAGTTTGCACTTGGAATGCAGAATGTTTCACTGAAAAAAAAAAACTTTTGAAACAACTTAAGATTGTGTATGCCTGTATGTATACTGTATAGGTATGTAAGGGGGAGTCTTGACCTATCAGACGGTTTTTTAGTGAAGTGGCAGCGCACACTTAACTTTTATTCGAAGGAGCTAGTTCGGGGGTGACACGAGGACTCTGCAGACAGAAACGATTGACGACGACGACGACAACGATGACGATGGCAATGTCTTCTTTGCAAAAAAAAGGGAGGAAATGGAAACGAAAACTCTGCCGCAAAAAAAAATTACGCCGACAAAAACGAGGACGATAACGACGAGGAAGAGAAACAATTATTGTTCAAAAAGAATCTTATTTCGCCTGTTTCTTTCTAAAAGCTTATATATTTTCTTTAAAGGTCGCGTGATATTATTTTTATCTATATATGAAGAGTATCTATTTTTTTGTGGACGGAAAGTGAGTATTTTTTCGTTATTTTTTTTTATTCGGTTTCTTTTTTTTTTTCTTTTGCTTACAAAGTAATATTGGCAAAGGAGAAATTAATTTTTGAGCCAATGTTTGCTTAAGAGACGGTCCATTGGTCTTCGTTATGCAAGAAGGACGAAAGTTATTAATTCAATGGCTAAAAAAAAATAAATTGATTTTTATTGGAACGATCAAACGGTTTTCCTATCGATGGAAATTTTGTCCGTTTATTAAATTTGCTAGTAAAATAATTACTTCAGCAGATGGTGCTAAGTCGGGTGGCCACCCCAACGATACAGCACACGTTTTTCATTCCAAATTTAATTTTCAGTTTAATCGTTAAGCAATAATTGAAAAAATGTTTTTGTTGACTTTTCGCTACTAAGTTTTTAGTTTGATTACATTTTATATTATTTTAATTGGAGGTACCTACTTGGAAGAACCATTCTTGGTTGATTGCTTCAGTTCAATAATAACGAATTGTTTAACTTCAATTCAAAGAAATTGCAACTCATAAAAATTGTTTAATACACTAACTTGGAAAAATAAAATTAAAAACAACATAATATAAGTTTCGTAAAGTAGAGTGACTCCATTTGAGGAACATTTTTCGTATTTTCCTCGCACTCGATACGATTTTTTGGTTTTACAGCGGATTGAGACTTGGGTGATATTTATCGCAGCACGATAACCATCACTAATTGTAGCAAAATAATGAAAATTTCTTGAATGTAAGAAACCAAGTCTCAATTAAAGAAAAGAATGTCTATATGGAGCCCTCCTTGACCGTTGCATTTTTAAAAGAAATCACAACGGATAGGGGGTTTAGTTCGGTCGAGTTTGTTTAAGTTGCCACGGTTGCTTGGTTTCTTGCGATATGTCTCAGGAGAATGCCAGAAAAATTAAAGCTTTGTCTGTTCGATGGCTCTTAGCCAAGACCTTCTGCATCGTTTGTTCTTTAAGGTTAAGGAGCAAGTAAAATATTCATCCTCAATTTATTGTTGTTATCATGGAAAAATGTTTTTCATCAAACATTGTAACCATTTTAGTGAAATGAATTTATTAGGAGCACTGGACCCAGTCTAATCATTCCTAGAATAGAAGGCTACATCAATTGCAAATATCTACCAACAAGGAAGAATTTCCGATTCCATGAACGTCGTCGGTTCGATCAATCTTAATCCAATTCATAACATGCCATAGACCCGACAGTAAAAGGACGAAAATCAAATGTACTTCCTTATTTAGTACGAAGTACTTTAAGCATACAATATTTCCAAGATGCTTGCTGACTGATAAGTGTATCAAGAGCGATTCTTGTTTTTTTTTTCTTTTTGGCAATGCCAATACGCTTCTTATGATAAACCTTCCTCCATCTACGAGTAAGTGAACTACCTACGGAAGTTAAACGATAAAAAAAAACTTCTTCACTGGGATGAAACTACACAGTCCCATTTTTGGGTACCAAGTTTCTTGTTGTTGTCGTTTTGTTATCCTTCGTCATGCTTATCAGAAAAACCCAGACACTTCTTTCTTCACCACACAGCTGTTAGCCTATTTTTGTTTTATCTTGTATTCTGTTTCTCAATCTTTCATTGCTGTTATTATGCTTTCCCCGTTACTTCTTGTCATACCAATTTTATAAACATGCGTATTGGGTGTATAGAGTAGAGTAAAAGGAACACTTTCTTACAGAAATAAAATATATAGAAAGGTTTCCTAGTTTAAGGATTGAACATATATATGTTACAGACATACATAATTTTCAAAGTGAAAGATGAATAGAAAAAAAAAAAGAAATGTCTTAATTTAGAAAATGGAGAGAATTCCTCAAAACTTATATTTGAAAGTCAAAGGCAGAATTAAAGAGGGTTTCGAAGGATAAAATTGCATTTGTGGCTTTTATTTAAAAAGCTTTGTAAATTGTAAGCTTTTTTCTCTCTCTTATCCATTTTCTATTCTCTTTTTTTTATATAAAATAAGAGAAAACCCTTTATCTCGCATCATTTTTTATACTCTACGACGATTTCTTTAAGATATAAATCTTCAAACAAATTATACAAAATGAGATTTAAAATCGTGAGTATTGAGCTCTAGTTGAGTATTTTTATATTTTTAAAAAAGACAAAAAAAAAATTAAAGTAATCAGACTCTAGTATCTGTTTGTAGGTTGCTTAACTAGAATTTTAATCCATAAGATATTTTTATTACAAACTATATTTGGTCAGAGTAAACAGCACCTAGAAATACCTATGTTATACATATTAAGATTCTGAATGCAAAACGCAAATTAATTAGAGGGACATCCTTGGATTTTTTTTATATTTGATTAAGGTAGCATCTAGTAGGATTTGGAAATCCTGTGAAAGAAGAGGCTGACTTTGGTCTCTTTGAGGAGTTCTCGGCTTGTATCGTCATATTTTTGTGCAGAGTATTATTATAACGTTCTGACTATAAAATCCAACTGTGGCATTTACGTGACTGAATTATTGGCATTCGTTCTTGCTGAGAGAAAAAAAAAAAACGAATTCAGTTTTCTTTTTCTATTTGTATACGTTTTGGTGAAAAGAATAAAACAAAAAAAAAACTTTCTACAAAAAGGATAACAAAAGTGGGTTTTTTTTTATATCTACATATATACATATATTTTTATCTCGAGGGTAGAGAATGCTTATTTTGCCAATAAAATATTGGTAATAAACGTGTAGGAAGGTATAGATCTGTTTTCGATTTTGTTTCTCTCGTTTTGTGTATAAAAATGAATTAAAGAAGCGACATCTCAGTAGGACAGCAGCATACTCGTAATATAGACAAAATTTGTGTATATGGGTTATAAATATATGGAAGCCAACCTAAGGGACAAAATCGGTTTCTTTTGGCTTTGAATACAAATTTTATTGGTTGAATATAAATTTCCAAACAACATTACAGTTACAGGGGACATATTTTTTAAAAGGTCGCATCACCTAGCAGTCGTACGTAAATAAAAAAGTTTTTACTTTGCCGCAGTCAGCTGTGGTCTAATATACTTGTATGAGTCCTTACTACAAAATAACCCTGTTATGCTGTTTTCATTTTCAACATAAGGGAAATACTTAATCAAAAGTTGGCTTTGTCTTTATGGGGAGACTGCTTTTTCGGATACAAATTTTTTGTTCATTTTTAAGCTTACCAGCCCTTGGCTTTGACAATGGTTGAATGTTTACGTTTTTAATTAAAATCAACCAATTGTATTATTAGTGCAACTACAATATTTGCAATCATCAATCCAACATAAATTAATTTTAATTAAATTTAATGTCTATTTATATATTCACAATAAGATAGAAAAAATGATAGGTAATGTAAGTTAAATTTTGAAAATAGTTTAACATGAAAACAACTCAATGAAGGTTTAAATCATTCAAACTCAAAGAAAAAATAGATGAACTTATAAAAAAAAAGTAGCTTACAATTGAAAAGTTAACTTGATACATAAATAATTAAGTGGCACGAGTACGATAACTGAGGCGCCAAGATTTAATAACGGTTTTGTGTAGGGGCGTCAAATGCAAGTATTTTTTACTATGGGAGGAGGGGGTCTACCTCGCCCCGTTTAGGAGGTTGGGGCGATTTTCGAAAAAAATGTCTTGAATGGAAAAATAAATATTAAAAAACAACGGCAATACTTAAAAAACATTACTATAACGGTTTTAAAAGCCAGAAGTCTGTTCTTTAATCCTACATTTAAATTAAATCACTCATTACAATAGTTTTCAAAATAGTTGCATTCAAACTCGAAATTTCGATAAAAAAACGTAAAAAAATATCTTTAAACCGATTTTGTTCAAAATTGTGAAATGGAAAATAAATTTTTTTTTCTGTGATCGATGCTTCAATAAATATTTAATCGAACGCAAAAAACCAAAAGCTTTTATGTCTTCTAGTTCTTGCGAAAATTGAAAATTACTTGAACTACTTTTTTATGAGATTTTTATTTTTGGTATTTACGGTGATCTAACTTTAAGGATTAATCAACAGTACCTGAGTGGCACGCTTCGCGGGATCTAGGGATTTTAACTCCCTTTTCGGGCTGCACGCCTCAATATCCGCGGACAAAATATCCGGGTCAAAATATCCGCGACAAAATGTCCGCGGACAAAATATCCGCGTCAAAATATCCGCGACGCATAATATTACGGTGTATAAACAATGACCTATGTAAGGGGGGGCATGCTGCCCCCCTGCAACCCCCCTGCCTGGGCTCACTACAGGACTTGGGCTAGGTGCGAGGTCGGGTGTATGCGGTTATTTTGTCCGCGGATATTGAGGCGTGTCACCCCTTTTTTCGGGGTCACATATACTCACGCAACTTCGTTGCCTGGCAGGCGCCTGTGTCAATTGTATTTTTAATCAACAGTACCTGAGTGGACCGCTTCGCGGGATCTAGGGGTTTCAGCTCCATTTTCGGGGGCACACCCGCGGACATTGGACATACAAAAAAGTATAGTCAGGTCTTGTCTATGGGAGAGAAAGTGTTGGTCTGCAACTTAAAGACTTCGACCATCCAAAGTGAAAACCTAGACGATGACTTCATTGACGAGACTGACATACCCTTTAAATACATCATGTGAGTTGTAAATTGACTTGATTTTTCCATCTGACTCCTTACTCACAAACTGACTGACTAGAAAGTGGAATGCAACGCAATTCTAACTCCTCGTCATGCATTCTGGGTAACGCTAACTGAATTGTTGTACTTTACTTTCAAAGATAAACCTTTCATCAACATTAATCCTCTAATGAAATGACAATAAATGCCAAGAATCTAGAATTTCATAAAAAAGTAGTTTCAGTAATTTTCAATTTTCACAAGAACTAGAAGACATAAAAGCTTTTGGTTTTTTGCGTTCGATTAAATATTTATTGAAGCATCGATCACAGAAAAAAAAATTTATTTTCCATTTCACAATTTTGAACAAAATCGGTTTAAAGATATTTTTTTACGTTTTTTTATCGAAATTTCGAGTTTGAATGCGAATATTTTGAAAACTATTGTAACGAGTGATTTAATTTAAATGTAGGATTAAAGAACAGACTTCTGGCTTTTAAAACCGTTATAGTAATGTTTTTTAAGTATTGCCGTTGTTTTTTAATATTTATTTTTCCATTCAAGACATTTTTTTCGAAAATCGCCCCTACCTCCTAAACGGGGCGAGGTAGACCCCCCCCTCCCATAGTAAAAAATACTTGCATTTGACGCCCCTACACAAAACCGTTATTAAATCTTGGCGCCTCAGTTATCGTACTCTCCCCCGGAGTCGAAACATCTGCGCTGTTCTAGTAGAATCACAGACAGTTATTTTATTAAACAGATTCGAAATTTGGGTTTTTTTTTTTTTACAAAATTAAAGAGCATAGTTAATGAAAAATGAATAACTCATGCTTCCATAAGGCTGCAATCTTTTTCAAATTATCGGTATGTTTAATTTCGGATTCGTAGAAAAAGGAATGTTGTCTGTCTATCCGTCACGCATATCAACCTGACAAATTTAAAACTGCAGCTTCTTGGATGGTATTTTTGTTGACCCTTAATGCGCAGTGAATCGATTCTTTTCATCTGTTACAATATCAACATCCTAACCGGTGTAGATTAAATGTAAACTGATTCCTCTTGAATTTCCAATGTAAACCATCCATCCTTGAAGAAAAGCATTCGGCTTCAAGACATTTGTTATATGTTTCAGTATCTTAAGAATAATGTTTTATTAGTCAGGTAGTACATATCCTTCATTCTACACTGAATTTAGTGGGAATTGCAACTATAGTAGACGCTCGATATAGTGAACCTCTGCATAGTGACCTATCCAAAATAGTGAACCACCAAAATTTAACAGAGGCTACTCTAAATAATGAATTATGAGAATCTCATTATAATGAACTTAATTTTGTTTGGACAATATTCAACGAAAAATTTTCAGTTGCAATGCGCCTATGAATGTTTACTATTTTTCTGAAAAATTTACCATTCCTTTGTGTGTTTTTTCACCTTGTCACGAACAAACAAACAAGTTTTTGATTTGGCTTGGTTCTTGATACAGATTGTAGTCATTCAAGTAAATTCCTCGAAGTGTGTTAAGTAATAAGTGTACGAAAAGACATTTATTTAGGACATCAGAAATCCCGGAGATGGAAACTAAGCTGTACAAATAGTTTTTGAAACTTATTTAGAAAAAATCTGCCAGATAATGGATTGATTTTAAATCAGAAGCCAACTTTAATTTTGGGAAAAATTAATGACATCAGGTAAGGCTTCTTCGCAAGTGATGGCTGCTTTGAAATAAAAATTGATTTAACTGTTGAATTAATAAATAACGAATTTTATTTATAATCAAATTTAATAACAGGCTTGGTTTTTTATCAGTTTGCTATATTGAGCGTCTACTGTTAATTATAAATTTTGTTCGTTTGCTTAAAATTATTGAAACGATAAGCTTTATTTTCATGAACGATGTACGGCTTTTGAAGGCAGAAATTGTAAAACATTTCAATTCAAATAATAGTCTAAAAAAGGCTTTTCAATAATCTGCAATTTAAGCTCTATTAATGCTGTAACAGCACAAGTTTTGTTCACACAAAAATACAGAAAGTTGTTTAAAAACAATGCTAGTTTACAAATCTAACGAAACAACACAAATGACCATTTACACAGGTGCAATCAGCAGCAACCTAACCTTGGACCTTTTCCGTATTTGTAAAATAATCTGCAAAATAAATTGTCAAAGCTAAAAAAAATCCATTAAAAGCAAACCACTTTAAATGACCCCTCGCTATGTATGTACCTATCGCAAATGCACTTAGGTTACCGATTTCATAGAATTTTAGGCATCCATAGTGCGCATCGGAGAAGCAGCGGATATAGAAGGATTATTTTAGATACACAGTTTCCAAAATTGAAAATACACCATGTCTGGGTTTCCATGGGGATTATTTACTAGGAGGAACGATGTTGGTGCTTATGTAGGTATATTGTAATTAAGCTTTTAAAACATTAATTTAAGTCTAATGAAGTTAAAAATTAAATTAGTGTATTCAAAGCAAGGTAGTTGCTTAGAATTACAATTTTTGCTTGGCTTTGAATAAAAATAGAAAAACCACTCGCCGCGTCAATTTCAGTATATAGTTTGATGCTTTCAAAAACGAGTGCGTTGATATAATGATAAAATAATGAACTATTGAAACTTTTATTAAGATTTATTTAAAACTAAATTTACAAACAAATTTATTATTCTAAATCTTTTTTCTTATTCTTTCTAGATTATACCAGTGAAGCTTATTCGGTGTGGATTTTGAACTTAAAGTAAACTTGGTTTTTAGTCGAAATATTAAATTGTAGTTTATTCATAAATGATTGGAAAGGGTTAAAACGTTGATGTTTAAATAAATAAAAAAAGTTTTTCTTGTATTAAAAAGTAATTGTGGACTTAATGTTAAATCTTAAATTTAAAATAAACATACAAAAATCAGTGGCAAGGCGCTAAATGGGATTATTTCTTCGGAGGTGAGTTTTCAATTTTGTTTTAAAGTTGTAACAGAGTAATAGATCAAATATTTAGTTGTTCATGCATTTTTTTAAATCATTTAAGAGAAGTTGTTCCAAAATAACCAGGATTGTATTTATCAATTATAGATACAGTGTAAAATCTATATAACGACACTCAAAGGACTGTGCATATTTTGTAGTTAAATGGAGAGAAGAAAATCTGTATTAGAAAGAGAAATAGTTTTTTTTAGACTATTTTTAGTAAAATAAAAAAATAAATTTTGCTGTATTTTTTTTTTTATTTATTTTTTGTTTTTGTACAGAAAAATAACTTTTTTTTACTATTATTACTATTTCGTATTTAATTGTTGTCGTTATTGAGAGTGGACGAAATTTTAAATGAAGTGTATTCGAGTGATTTTGACGCTTTAGGAAGTATGTCGTTAAATCGAGTGACGTTACATGAAGTTTACAATATACAGGGTGATTCACGAGTGTTGTGCCAAAAAGCTAGAGCGTGTAGGTTGAGTTGAGACAAAAAAAAATCGTATGGGAGGGGGGTCTTTTCCCCCCCGTTTAGCCGGGAGGGGCAATTTTCTGAAAAACTGACTTATTTTGTAAAAAAAAATATTAAAAATCAACGGCTTCGTTTACAACACTGTGTTTACCTTTTTGGAAATCCAAAAACTTCTTCTTTCATTTTGTGTTTAAATTAAATTGTTTTAACGAACAGTTTAAAAAATATAAATTTTCAAACTCAAAATTTTGAAAAAAAATTTGAAAAAATAATTTTAAAACTAATTTTTTTCAAAATTTTACGTAATTAAGTATAATTTTTGTTCTCAGAATTCAATGCTCCCATTAATCTTTAATCCAACACTGGAAACCGTATGGCTCTACGACTTTTTGTTGCCAAGGTATTCAAAAATAACCGAACCTACTTCTTCACAAAAAGAAGAAAATCTAGCCTTACGGGATGGCACAAGTGATCATTTAGCCAATTTTTTCGTGTTTTTGTGAAGGAGTAGGTTCGGTTATTTTTGAATACCTTGGCAACAAAAAGTCGTAGAGCCATACGGTTTCCAGTGTTGGATTAAAGATTAATGGGAGCATTTAATTCTGAGAACAAAAATTATACTTAATTGCGTAAAGTTTTGAAAAAAGTTATTTTTAAAATAATTTTTTTTAATTTTTTTTTTTCAAAATTTTGAGTTTGAAAATTTATATTTTTTAAACTATTCTTTAAAACAATTTAATTTAAAAACAAAATGAAAGAAGAAGCTTCTGGCTTTCCAAAAAGGTATAACACGGTGTTGTAAACGAAGCCGTTGATTTTTAATATTTTTTTTTACAAAATAAGTCAGTTTTTCAGAAAATTGCCCCACCCGGCTAAACGGGGGGGAATAGACCCCCCCTCCCATACGATTTTTTTCTTGTCTCAACTCAACCTACATGCTCTAGCTTTTTGGCACAACGCTCGTGAATCACCCTGTATTTATAGTAAATGAAGTTAATTTAGACTTTCAATTACAATTTACATATGTATATGTAGCTCTTCTGGTTGGTCTCTGGGTTTATACATGGAGAACGGATGGAAAGAAAAAGTTTCTCTTAATTAATTTATCTGAAATGATAATTTTTATAATTGATACTACGTTTTCCTTGGAGTCGAAATCAGCGCATTTCGAAATTAAAAGAAAAAGTGTTTTCATATGAGTTTGCTAATTTTGTTTGACAACTCGATGTATTTCCTTCTTCTTCTTTCCTTTGCTTTTTAGCTTCCTTTTTTCGTCCTTTATAGTCGACATTGTACTAGAAAAAAGTTTTTTGTTGAACGAGTCCACCTTATATGGGATGTAGTTTCTTCGAAATGATGTTGAAATCAGATAATTTTGAATTGAGAAATTATATTGGAAATAATAGAATCGAATATTGAAATTTTCTACGAAGTTGGCTCCTTCAAAATAAAAACAAGTTTTTGTTTTTAAAAGATGTTATTATCGTTGCTATCGTGAATGAACACTGCGAGAGTTTAGGAGAGAAGGAATAGAAAGATAAAAAAGCATTTTTAGTACAATGGATCGAGATTAAGGTGATAATAATAATAAAAATAATAATAATAATAATTTTAACAATATGCCTGTAAGACCCAAGGTCTTTTGAATGGAAACGGCAATAGTTAAAAAGAATAGACAGATAGGAAAGATTTTTTGATATATCTCATGAAAATCTCACGGGTGGCATCCAGTTGAACCTGGGGAAATTAAAGTATTTGCTGCTGAGGCTCAAACGCACAAATCTATGTTAGCAAGCAAGCATTGCATCCAATGTACTATGTTAAAACTAGAGGACAACTTTGTTCTGCACCATTATTATTCCGATCGAAATGAAAGACGATAAATTTGTCTGTGGGAAAAATTGTATAATAAAAAAACCCACATTTATTTCGTATTCTAAAACAATGGCCGGAACGACCTCTCGTGTATACTGAGTGAGAGCGACTGACTCTCATTTTCATATTATATTCTAGTGAAGACATGTTTTATATAAAAACAGAGAACTATACGTATGGCCAGTGTTGCCATACGTAACAAACTTATAAAATTATGCTTTGACAAAATCCCTAAGATAATTGTCTTAATATTAATGAGAAAAAGCGAACTAACTTAGTTTTTGATCAAACCACCTACTTAAATAAAAAAGTAAAAAGTTGTTAGTTGTAAATAGATCCTTATAACATTATAATTATTAACGTTCTGGAAAAATGAATCTGGCTTTTGGTTTTCAGAAGTGTTTTTATGAAGAACTTTTTTTTAGATTTAAACATAAAATGTTTGCTTAATTGCCATCATAGAAGTACATAATGCAGGTACAGCATGCAACGCCCTTCTGTGATTTGAATATTTCACTGTAACTTAATCGTAAACCTTTTTTTTGTAAAAAATTTCGTTCGCATTATATTAATGATTTGAATATTTCACGGTAACTTAATCTTACACTTTTTTTTTTTTGTAAAAATTCGTTTGGCATTATTCTTTGATGAATACAAAATCTTTAAGCTCTGTTTAACTTCCACGTAACGTTTATTCATAGAAAACGTAAAAATAACATTTGTGTTTCATTTTTGAGCACAGAATCTAATTAAATTTAGCAAGAACGAAGCGAAAAAGGACTCTTGCGTATATTTTTTGTTATTAAAAAAGTATTTCCAATTAAGTCAAAACTCCAAACCACTTCACTTTTTCTTCAAAAATACCACAAAAAAAATGTATTTTTAATTACTCTTCGAAATTTCTTTCACCTCTCAATGCGTACAAATTTTCTATCTGCCACAAACATTCTAAATAAAAGTCCATTAGGTGTTGTTTGTTTTAAAATTTTTCTTCCATTCAATATGAAATGAGAAAAATAAAAAAAAGATATAAAATCATCAATCAGAAACAACTCACTTACTTCGCAGCAAGTGAACATTTGTGAAGCTAGACTCAACTACAGAATCGACTTGCATTTTGAATCGAATAATTTTATTTTCAGAACCAAACCCAAACTCTTGCTCTTTCAATCTCCCTCTTCTTACTCTGCTATTGGTTTAGTTCTGTAGTGTGTATAGTCGGTAGTCGGTAGTCCTGGACCTGGATGGAGTATATGTTGGCACTTTTTGTGGTGCTCAACAAGGTTTGAAGTGCTCCTCATCCGTTTAGCAGGTTTACTGCATCGTAAAACCAGAAAGAGCGAATGCAAGAGTGAACATAAAAGTGTTCACTCGTCCACTAAAATGTTCTTTACACAAACAAAATTTTTATACATATACATACGTACTTCGCCCATGGATTGTGTTGGCCAGTAAAGGAGTTGGCGAAGAAGGGTAGGGTTAAAACGAAAAACTTTGATTTCACTCGTCCCTTTGTATTCTTGAATTGAATTCGATTTTTGCTGTGTTTTGTAAAGTTTAAAACCAATAGCAAAAGGACGACTTTCTTAAAGTCCTTCCCTGGCCTGTTAAGAGTTTTCGTTTGATTATAGCTGACGTTGCATACAAACTTCGATGCAGTAAAATCGAAAGATATAAAAAAGTGCAAGATGAACAAGTAATACAAAAAAAAACCCATAACTCTCCAAAAACGAACCTATTCCATGTGGATACTTATTTTTTTTTGGTGGCACACAGATGAAAATAGTAAATTTTATCAATACCTTGGAAGGATGCCCTCAATATGTTCGAAAAGTTTTCCTTTTTTTTTTGTTTCTTCACGATTTTCCTGGCAGCTACTAAAGTTTTGGACACTTGAACACGTTTTCGACTTTGTTAAGAGACGTGATGCGATATTTTTGCACGGAGTGGCGGCCGGCAAGTAGTCAATATAAGGACTCCATTTTATGTTTGAGAAACGTCCAAATAAATTTGCATGAATAAATGTTTTTTTTTGTGTATGTAGTGGCCAAAGTTAGAGGATTTTTCATGACCTTGGTGTTGAGGTTGACACTTTTAAGAAAAAAACATTGACTACGACATTTGTGTCAGATGATTTAGCTGGGTTCTGTTTGCATCTCGTTAATAATACTTTAATTTAATGGAATCCTTTATATGCTGTTTTTATACTTGTTTTAAGAAACAATTTGAAAAATAGGATTTTTTTTAATGGTGTTCATTGTGAGCATTTGAATTAATCGAGAACTTCTATGTATATACTACCATCAAGTTTATATGGTGGAGTGACAGCTATGTAACGGGTACCAATCTTATCAGACTTCTTAAGTACTGCTCAAGCTCTTTATTTCAATTGAATTTGAAAAGCTTTCTATGCCCGAGTGAGTATTGAACAAGAGAACCAGCGTGTAAAATTTTAAAATTGCAGCGTTCTTGAAATCCTTCTTAATTTTCTGCTTGTAAAGTTGCAGGAGGCGTCATTTAATATTAAACGTTTGAACCGATTGTTTTGAACCATGCACCGCAGTATACAACTTTTATAAAGGTTAACATAGGCGGAAATAACTGCAAGCTTGGAGTTCGAAGCTGTTATTGTCTGTCAGATATACAAATTAAACTTATTTTTTTTTTAATTGAGTCGTAGAGTTTGTGGAACACTCAACAGATTAGTGTAACTGTTTCATCATGAGCTACAACTTTTATTGTCAATGTCTTGCAAATTTTGAGTTTTGTAGTTTTAAAGAATACACTCAAATAAATATAGAACGAAAAACATTTTTCACTCAAAACGCAATTGTGCGCCAACAAGAAGAATAACAAAGATTGCTTTAAAACTTAAGCTCAATCCGTTTAGTGGTTTCGAAGATCATGTGATATGATTAATATGGCATACATGCAAACATAAATACATTGCCTTATTGATTTTTTAGTAAACGAGTATAAAGGCATTTCGAAAATGATCGGAACAAATGTTTTTGAATAAGATTACAATTTAAATAGTCTACGACAAAATTATCAAAGCGGGTTTTCTGAGCCCATTTTAAGATTTTGTTCTTCAGTCTGAAATAAAAGAGGACATTAAAAATAAGGAACGGCCATCCTCGCGTACTTTAAAACATGGCACAATTCATGTTTGTATAGACATGTATAGTTAAGCATGATTTCCGAGCATTAAAAAGAAGGTACATGAATAATGTTCCTAAAATATGTGTTTATCATAATGTTAAATTTAGTTTTCGGAAGCAATCATATAGAATAAAAAAAAATAATAAATCGACATTTTAATTACCCTCAGCCAATAATTAATGTATTTGTTATTTCCTCCAATCAATTCATTTTCTGAAATAATATTCTGATGACGTAAGATTTATTTTTAGCCACCATTGAAACGGAAAAACAAAAAAAAACAAAAGAAACTTTCTTTTATCGCTTTTCTCTCATTTAAATAACTCATAAAATTTTATTGAAAGTGTCCTGTCAAGTTGAAATACAAACTAAATAAACGGTGGTTTCATGGCAAATTAACATTTCGCACGCACAATAGACAGACAACATTGGCAAAAAAAGAAAAAAACAAAAATCAAAAAAAAAAAAATTTAAATTGAGATAAATTTAATTGGTTGAAATACACTCAACCGTAGCCAACCACAAGCCAGAAATCCCTATACAGAAGGTCCTGTACCTACGAGTATACCCCACTGGAAGTTTATTTATTCTTGACCATAAACATTGTATTATACACGTGTATACACTTATCAGATCACACTCCAACAAGTACATTGTTCGAGTGCGATGGACATCCTCCAGCTCCAACTTCAGCGCCAGCTCCAAGTGATAATTTGATGTACCTTATAGATACATTTATAAACATATTTGGAAGATTTTTTTTTGTTGCCTTTTCGGTCGTTTTCAAGAGCATTTGAATTCGATTAGTTTCACGCTTCGGATCTTTTTAAAAATACACATCCATTTTGTTTAAACATGCTGCTAGCGTGAAGTGGAAAAAAATCACATAAATGTTCTGGTTTTTCTTCTTTTTTTTTTTTTATGGAGGATGTATCATGGACATGGACAAGGTATAATTTGCAATTCCATGTAGCAGTAGCACCCTCTTTTATTATACGAGTCCTATCGTCCCCCTCCAAAACATAATCATCATCGCTCAACCGCGCGCTTTTTAGCTGTGGCTTAGTCTTGACAGGAGTGGGCACAAAAAGTAAGCGAGAAAAGCAAAAAAAAAAAAAAATGGGAAACATGCTACAGGATAATGCACGCAGGGGTGGATTCTCTGTTCTGTGGTTCCATTTGATCAATGGTGGTCATACATTAAGTTAATGTGACGTCAAGCACATAGCTCTAGTTCTCTGTATGGATAAAGCCATAAAAATGTTTCCGCCGCACTAGATGAAATGAGAGAATCTCTCTTAAATTTATTTTTGTTTTATTCGCTCGGGCTATTTGGAAAAAAAAAAATGTTAAATCTTGCAAATATAATAAGTTACTTGTTTATGTGACACAGTAAACGCTTGAAGAAATGAACACATCGATCAAAATATCTTTTATTTAAATTATTTTCAACGTCAACTTGGTGATGATGTAATTTTTGTTAGGGCTGAGAAGGTTCAGAGATATTTATCAAGAAAAAAAAAGAATTCTTCAAGTCGATGTGGTGGAGTGGGTAAGTGGGTAGGCGAAATAGAAAAAGATAGAATGGACGATTTGTTTGTTTAAAGGCGCTGATAAATACAATACACTAATTGGTTGCAAAGACAAGTTTTGTATAGGCTGGGCTTACAACCTTCAACTAAAATCAAACTGGTAAGGGCAGTGTACCTCAGAATGCTTTCATAATACATTGGGTGCTACTCATAAATATTTTGAATTAAGCTGTGATTTATCAATTTACAGATTAAACTTACTTCGATAAGTTAACAGAGCTGCTATTCTTTAATAATTTTCTATTTGAAATAATCGGAAATATCTACTAAGAGAAAGCTAAACATTTTACAGGTAAAGGCAGTGTCTATTCGTACTCACCAGTGTCGTCACTCGTCAGTTTCGCCAGTGACGTCCTGTTTAGTTCATTCATGCCTACAAGGCAACTCTCCGTGCTTTGAGCGGAGCAAATAAGTTGGAATCCTTCTATGCCGTGATCCAATGAGGGTTAGATTTCCATATGAAATCTGAAATCATTGAACCTTTAATTTGATTTAAAATAATTTGGGAACATAGCAATACAAAAATTGAAGTCATGGATTTTTGATTTTTATCGATTCGACCTTTATTTTGGTTGTTCTTAGCCAAAACTTAAATTCTTAATTTCTTCTTAAAAGCACTTCTTATATGTTATATGTATACGAAGTTGCCTGTTATAAAAAAAAAAAGAAGCCACCGTTAAGAAAACTGTGATCTATGAAACTAACCCTTGTAACCGAGTTTGCAAAGTTTGTGAAAGTCCTTTAAACCAGATTTCCGTTATTTGTAAATAATCTTAGCAGTATAACGAAAACTGTTAGTACTGTCATTGCATACAAAAAAATAAACAACGATTTTGATGTTGATATCAGATTTTGAGAAAATTTAAAAAACTATGGCTGAGACTGAGCAGCTTGTTAAATGGGAGCTTCCGTTTTAGAAGCAGTTAATATAGCAATCGTAAGGTCATCATAAAGGAAGGTATGAATGAACGTGTCACAAGTCGAACCAAGTCTAGGCGAATGCGATCAAACGTTTGCTAAATTATGGGCTTTTGGGAATTAAGTCGTTAGAAATTGTTATCCGTTAGACGATCTGAGCCTTTTTATTTAAACTACTGTTAGCCTGTAGCTTAACGAGAAAAGCACAAAGAAGGACAACCGGACAGAAACACCGATGGACCATATGACGAAAAGTTTTTTTTTGAGCAAATCAAAGGATATTGTCTTTATTGAATGATACCAAAGAAGCTTACAAATATCTTCAGTGCAACCATATTATTCGGTTGAGCGCACAACTTTCACTATAAAAAACTTGAATTCTAAAATTTTAAATTCAATTTTTATTTATTATCCAAACATTAAACATTAAACTCACGTCCTTTAAATTTTTTTAAAGATCAACTAGCAAAGACAACTAAAGTGTAAATTTGTATAGGGTACCTCAAAGCTTAAGTTTTATTTGAAATCGTATAAAAAGTTATAAATTTGGAAACCCACCGTTTTTATATCCAAAGGCCTCATTTAGTAAAGTTGCCAAGATATATATACTCGTATAAAAAAAATAAAAAAAACAATCATTCCGATTTGCTTGATTTTTCTTGGCAAACCCACCAGGTAATGGGCTTTGGCAGAGAATAATAAAAGGAAGCACTCGATTTGCACACCTTGCACCCAAAATAAGTTAATTTCCCTTGCCAAAATCAATATGGAAACGTTTTCTGGTTTTGTATCGCCTCGAGTAAAAGATGATTTTCCGTGGAAAAACTCTTAAGGACCCACTTAGTTTGGGTGTTCGTTGTGTGTGTGTGTGTGTGTGTACAAGAGGATAACGATATAAAGTGAATAACGACTCAAAAGGATAAAAATGCCCATCGGCCGGTGGCGGCAGCGGGCAGCATGCGGCGCGCGGCAGCCGTGGCGGTGGCTGTAAGAAGATAATTTATTCTCCCCAATAATTCCAGCGTAACTAAACCGAAGTTTAAATTATCGCCAACGTTTATTTTGGCATCCTAGTCTTTCCGCATGGTGTGGTTTTGGAGGTTTCGGGTTGAGTTTACTAACCCAAATCATAATGTTTTTCTTTTTTCTTCTTTTTTTCAGTTTTTTTTTTTTTTATTATTTTTCATTTTGTTTTGCGGTATATTGTTGATCATTGAGGGAAAAAAATCACCCTGCACAGAATAAAGGGATAAATGTTGAATGCGAAAAGGAAATGCCTCCCTTTGGAGTGATTTCCGAGTTTTCCAAAGATCCACAGGATTGCACAGAATGTGGTTAGCCACTCAATGAATTGGTAGATATACAACCATTTGGCTGTTGCTTGATTGTTCTTTGTTTGTATTTTTTTCTTTTGGTTTCATTCTTAGCTGCTGTAGGTTAATCTTCCTTGGAGCAACTCTAATATACTTCGAGTGTCGTGTTGCCCTTAACATTTTATTTATGGTCTGATAAAACTGCGGAAGTGTTTGCCAATCTTTGAACTATAGGTTTTTTTTGTTTCTTGATTTTTCTTTTTTTTAAATGAATTAGCACATCTTTTTTTTAAGCTCAAACATCACGTAATTTCTGTTTTCTTTGT
The DNA here is from genome assembly GCA_916050605.2 of Platycheirus albimanus. Taxonomy (NCBI): domain Eukaryota; kingdom Metazoa; phylum Arthropoda; class Insecta; order Diptera; family Syrphidae; genus Platycheirus; species Platycheirus albimanus. The sequence goes on from OU696697.1 coordinate 155,226,137, forward strand.
TTTTATGTTCGTCAGAAAAAACCATTCGTGCAGAAACGTTCGTAATGATGTTAAAACTTTAAAGTTTTTTGAGTGTATTTTGAACTATTCGCTTAAAGACTTTAAATGTATTTCTTATGCGCCTTAAAAATTCAAGATCAAGTCGATTTATTCCCATTTATGTTGTAAAAACGAAGATTTATTTTTCTTGTTTCAAAGTGAAGAATTATAACACACAAATGTTTCACCAAATTTAACAATTCCAAAATATAAGATGGTCATGTGTACAAATATAGATTTTAAATTTAGACAATTTCCTTCGTTGAAAATTGTATTGAAATCAAAAATATACTTGAATGTCATTTGAAAATTTGAAAAATCCTTTCTAACTTAAAGATATACTGTTCTTGACAAAACACCACAAAAAAAGTTTTATCAAAATCGTTGGAACCGTTTTAGAGAAAATTGAACTTCTTGTTAACACTTAACGAATATAGTGTGAAAATAAAAAAAGTTTCTGCGGTAGATTACCAAATAAATACTCAGTTTGAAGCAAATTGGCCTTTCCCCTGAGCCTGCAGAGGTACGAACAGACATACAAACGGTATTTTAAGACCTTTTTGACTTCCCCGTCATTGTTGTGTCATGTTTGATTGTTATGTCAAATTTGTTTTACATGCATCCATGCTTGCCCTAAGTAAGAGCATAGTGTTTGTGCTTATGACACTCCTGTTTTGAAATATTGCATAATATCTTATTTCAATTAAAATATAAGCCGAAACTGTATTTTTGTCATTTCTGTTTTCGTGATAATTTTTTGGCGCCTGGTCCCTTACTATTTTTAGATAAAAATGCTTTATTGATATTTTGAAGGAACTATTTTCACATTAACAGGAAATTTATTCATTTAACCTTTAAAAACAAAATTTGATATTGCACTCACAGGACGAACACTCATACAAAGCACATGAATCAAAGCATTCTTTTGATACAAAAACCCTTACAGCTCTTTATTTTATCTGACTGGGGAAAAAAAAATTATGAAACATTTCTAAAACACTGCTTTTGCATCTACAGTTCCTGCCAAGCTATTAACCTTTTTTTTTGTTTCTTGCTCTTCCATGGAATCAAATAAAATCTTATCCCATTCATTTTTTGTAATTTATGAACTCCTGTATCACATCCATATACTCGTACCTAAAAGACTAACACAATTTGGAAATTATTTATACTCCTGTTTCCATGCCATGTTTTTTTTTTTTTTTTTTTGCCTTTTTATGTTGTTCATTACCAATTTAATGTCCTCCAAATGGCTCTAAGTGGTTGTTAGAGTTTTGTTATGCTTACTTCCGTTTTGACTATATAGTCAAAGGGAGAATATTAAATTTTCCTTTCGTACAGGTTTTACACACTTGTTGCCGTTCCTGTTCCCGTGTACATATATTCTCCAAGTGGGGAATATAAGGATAAGCATTTATTTCGTTTCTTGGTCTTAGATATTCAATGGCAGAGAGGGTATACATTTAAATTCCATGTGTAATTTTAAGCGGAGTATTGAAATAAATAAAAATTAAATCCCCATTTTGAGAGAATCAGCAGTGCCAACATTAAAGGTTCCATGATTTTGGAGGCAGCTTTACTTTATTCGAAGTCAGATGTAATATTTATCAAAAAAGGACCAAAAATAGGCCTGCATATTGGTGTAATCTCTGTTCTTAAATCGCTGTGAAATCCAAAAAAAATATTCCAATCAAACGACCAACCTATGATATGTTCATATTTTGCTTGAAATGTTCAAAGGTGACATTATATTTAAAAGATATGGGCGTACAAATTTAAAGCTTAGACCAAGTGAAAACTACGATGAAGAGAGCAGAATAATAGATCCTTGCAATTGCAATACAAATCATATTGTATCCTCGTTGTAATTTCAAAAAGAAAAGAACTATTTTTATTTCTTTGTTAAATAGTTCTTCAAAATTTCATCAAACTTGCGTTTTTTTTTGTCTTACTTCATTTCATTTCGAAGTTGTATTATAATGTTCGGAATCTTAGCTTTTCTGGATGAAATGTAAATCAAAATTTGACATTATTCAATTAAAAAACTATATTCGATACTTTTGGCTGTAATTTATAAAAAACCACACTTCCAATCACTAACACAACAAGAAATCAATATTTTGAATGGTCCAAGTCCCAAATGGACATCATATTGAATAGTAAAATGTCAAATAAAAATGTTTTTCAAAAAATATTATTAAATCTTTTTCCAATCAATTTGAGACTGAACTATAGAGTATACAATTTCATTTTGGCAAAAAAGTGAGTAGGAAATTTAGTTTTTCTTTTAGGAATACATATACGGACACAATATTTGGTTATTATTCAACTACGACGACGATGACGACGACGACGTCTTCATTCTGAAGAGGGTTTGACATTAAAAGTGAAGTATCATTTCCCATCATCCTCATCATCATAGCCATCATCGTTCTCAGTGTTTGAAAAAAAGAGTTTCATCGTCAGACTTGTTGGAATCCCATATCAGTAACTCGTATGAATGACACTTTTGTTAAGCTGCCACTTTTGTTGCCATGTTATTTCTACCCCTCGAATAAACCACACGGAGCGCAGAGGGGGGATTCAGATTTACAAAAGAACTGTGATTTCTATTTACTTGGATTTTATCTTATTTTCCAGGAAATTGAACGTGTCGGAATGGTGGTTTCTATATGATATGTCTGACTGATGCATGCTTCCCATGTTTAATTGCACAATGCATGCATTTGTAAAAAATATAGATTAAAGTAACTTCAAACTACACAGGACATAATAAGGATTACTTTTCAGCATTTTAACAGTTTTTATGTATAGATTTTTCGTTTTCTCGTTTAAAAATAAAAAAATGTATGTCGACTTGCTCTATTTTCATATCTGGGTTTTTATTTCTAGTTATGTACGTAAAACTTGACTGACCATAAGAAATTTTGAAATTAATTTCGTAAAAATTGCTAATTTCATGCCGATATTCACTGTGCTATGGAGAATTAAAATAAAACTAAGACGTCACAAACCACAAACCATTTTGAGAGAAATGTCATTAATGTGTCGGATTACTATGCCGCCGATGCGATGGTTTTCGGTCCAATTCTGGACTCGACTTGGAGTTTTTTTTTGGGTACTGGCTTCTTGAGAGGAAATGATAAATCCTCCAAAAGTAATCATGGTTGAGAAAAGTGCATCTCTACTAGCACTTCAGATCTGGAAAATTGTAGGTTCATTTCCTTTCAATCCTGCAGAGTATCAACGCACACAGAGACTGGTTGGGAGTTTAAATCAAAAGTCCTTGGCTCCAAGATAGGAATTCAAAATTCTTCATAAACCTTTTTGTTCTAATAAAAAAATTACTCAATTAAATTCTTTAATTATTTCGTTGTAATTTTGTTTAAGAATAGTTACAACAAGGTACAAAATAATCAATTAACGTGGTGGCAGTGAATTCTATTTCACCCGGGTCACTTTGCTAATCTTGTGATTGCATACTTCATTATGTACATAAGGAACATACCATTACATTATATAAACGTACTTCCCCAAAATAAGAATACAAACGTACACAACACAACTGATTCATTAATACATCGAAGCTATCTACAGTGTACCGCTATTTGTCAGACACAAACACAACCAAAATAGATCAATTTAAATATTCACACAGTCCGAACCCTAACAATGAATGAGATATAATTCATTCACCAAACTTTTTCTATACATCTTTACCAATTCGCAACTTATAAGGATAATGAATCGTTAATAGCTCTTTGCCTGGATATCCATCTTATACTCTTGCACACATTTCTTAATCTTGCTGCCTTGGTGTGTTGTGATAATCTGCAAACTTAACCAATAGAATTGGCCACTCTGAACGTTCCAAAAACAAACGAAAAAAAGCACATACATATAATCCCAACTCAAGGAAGATTATAATGATCATTATCTGCTGCGCGAACTGTGCCACTAAGTTTCTTGTATTAAATAATAAATTCACGGCCTCAATCATTAATCATTCCAGAGAAGCTGGTGGAAAGTGGATATACATATTTTTTTTCGTCCCGAAAGTCCTAAGTAGCAATCGTAAGTGTAATCACCTTATGGTGTATCTCGTTTTATCGCACTACAAGGACTTACTCTCTTCGCCCAATATTGTGTTCCAACTGTATTCCTTATTCTACTAAACTCTGAAGCAACTGAACTCAGAACTTTTGTGGATGGACCTCATTGGAGAATACTTCAACAAGGACACAAAGGTGACACTTAAGTAAATACCGTACTGCGGCAAATGATTAATCCCTCGGGACAGTTAAGAGTTGATGGCAATAATTACCTGGGATATAATTGAATTTATTATATACTCGTATATACATTTGTGTAGATATTCAAACACATGGCTCTGCTTACAGGGTGGTTCGTGCAGTAATACAATATAATAGAGAAAGTGGATTCATTCTTCTTTTGATGACGCACTGATTTCGAAAGAGTTATTAAAAATGTAAAGAAGTCAAAATTTAAAATCAAAGAACGTTTAGTTTTTAAGGATTGACACTTTTCGTTGTTGGAAAGAGCCATTTGATAAAAACAGCATTTTGAAAAGTATGGAAGTGTCATTTAAAATGTTCATAGCAAGAGTTTTATTAAACTTTTATTCAAACATTGCAAACATTTCGTCGGTTTGAGTTGTCTTTAAAAAATTAATGACAATTTGGCGATTTAATATTTTTTATATTTTAAAGGCAAGAAAGAACTCAGTATTTTTCACAAGAATAAAAAGCCAAAAAGGGCGTGTAAAAGAAAAGGCATACATTTCACAACATTCATCAAAACAATTTTATTTCTATCATCAGCTTTTTTTTATGTCATGGCCCAACTAGCATACAGGAAACTATTTAAAAACTTTATGAGAATCACCCTGTACTTGCTTATGCAAAAATAGAGCCTTAAGTCCAAGGGTTTGTTTTCATATACGTATTTGTGCACATTTAACCTATCTCTAAGCTTCCATCGCTTTGGTGTCTTGCACTTTAATATGTTTGTCGAATTTTGAATTATTAATTTGTACTGAGCTTATTTTGGTGCTGCAATGTGCAATGTGGCGCAAGTAAAATTAAATATCTCACCTTTAAAGCGAACCCCATTTGCAATGGGTGGTAACTCGTTAGTTTGGCATAGATAAAATAATGAATTATTTAGTTTTAATATATGTATGTATCTTAACATCGTTTCTGACGTCATAAGGAAAATCTTAAAGAAATGTGGTATGTGTTATAAATATGATGTACGTTTTGTGCATGAAGTTTCAATTATTTATTTTGAAGAATATTCTGAAGTGTCTTTGATCAAAATTTTGGTAGTATTTACGTACGCTATAATGAAAATCAATGAACCTTTACTTGTTTACTATGTAAGCAATAAATTCTAATGACTAATCGGGCTCATCTCAAACTTTTGGCTGGCAAGTGTCGTTTTTTTTTTTTTTTTTTTTTGTGCATCAGTAAAAAAAAAGCGGAGCTTTTTAAACACGCTGGAGATGACCTGGTCAGGAGCATACACCAACTCATCTGCAAAATATGGTCGGAGGAAAGTATGCCCGATGAGTGGAATCTCAGTACCATCTGCCCGATTCACAAAAAAGGAGACCGCCTCCTCTGCGCCAACTATAGAGGCATAAGCCTTTTAAACATCGCCTATAAGATCCTGTCCAGCGTTTTATGTGAACGTCTCAAGCCGTTTGCTGACGACCTGATAGGTCCTTACCAATGCGGCTTCAGACCTGGAAAATCTACCACCGACCAAATATTCACATTACGCCAGATCCTGGAGAAAACCCAAGAGTATAACATCGACACCCACCACCTGTTCGTCGATTTTAAAGCCGCCTACGACAGTGTTAATAGAGTCGAACTGTATCGTGCCATGTCTAACTTTAGAATCCCTGCTAAACTGATACGCCTTATCAGGATGACGTTGGAGAATGCTCGCTGTTCCGTCCAAGTTGGTAGAGACTCTACTGAAACCTTCGAAACCACCAGAGGGCTAAGACAAGGTGACGCACTGTCATGCAGCTGTTTTAATATTGTGCTTGAAAATGTAATACGGAGCACCCATGCCAGTACATCAGGCACCATTTTCAATAGATCGACACAATTACTTGGGTTTGCTGACGACATAGACGTGATAGGAAGAACAAAGCGAGCAGTAACCGGTGCTTTCACTACTATGGAGTCAGCAGCAAGCAGAATGGGGCTGAAAATAAACGAGGACAAGACGAAGTATATGCTTTCATCAACAAAAGTCCAATCCCACCACAGACTTGGTCAGAACGTAACCATTGATAGGTATAACTTCGAGGTAGTCAGTGAATTTGTCTACCTGGGCACTGCTGTAAACACAGGCAACAACATCAGCGCTGAAATCAAACGCAGACTAACTCTTGCTAATCGCTGTTTCTTTGGGCTGAGTAAGCAATTGAGGAGTAAAGCCCTATCGAGAAGAACCAAGGTGACACTGTATAAAACACTCATCATCCCGGTCCTGCTATATGGTGCAGAAGCATGGACCCTATCCCAATCGGATGAAAATTCACTTGGAGTCTTCGAGAGAAAAGTTCTGCGTACGATCTATGGTCCTGTCTGCGTAAATCGCGAAAACAACGTTTGGAGAAGAAGATATAACAATGAACTGTACGAGCTGTACAGCGACATAAGCCTAGCCAGAAAAATTCGAATCCAAAGACTAAGATGGCTGGGCCATGTAGAGCGAATGGACATCGACGCTCCAGCTCGTAAAGTCTTCAACGCCAAACCCGAGGGAGTCAGAAGCCAAGGTAGACCTCATCTTCGATGGAGTGACCAGGTAGAGGGAGACATCCGTCAACTTGGAGTACGAAATTGGAGACAGCAGGCTAGAGATCGAGCCGGCTGGAGGGGCATTCTCAGCAAGGCCTTGGAGTACCACGCTCCAGTGGCGCCAACATAAGTAAGTAAGTAAGCAGTAAAAAAAATATTTTAATTTCTAAAACATTCTAAATGTATCTGCTAATCCATTAACGGAAAATAAATATACAATAACAACTATTTGAATGAGAAATTAAAGTATCAAGTTCCTACATTTATATGTATATTTTTATGAAACAAATTATAATTATGGTAATTGTACTAATTAAAAAGAACATTTTCATTGATAAGAATTATGTAGTTAGTAAAATTTTCAAAACTCCCTGCGGAATATCAAAAACAACGCAAGACAGAAATTGAAAAGTATCTATGTTTTGATTTGTCAGTTTATAAATGAAAACTCAAAAATAAGTGCCGAGTCTAGTTGATTTTTGTAAGGGGGAAGATAGTATAAGCATTACCAGCCTAGTCCTCTGAGAGGACCATTTTTGCACCTGTTTTGTCCTAAACTTGTAGCAGTCATGATAAGGTAACCAGATCTAATAGGCGTGTGTGAGAAAAGGTTGAATAAAAGTGAAACCAAACTGTCTTGTTAAAAAAGTATCAGATGCTTCATTACTTATATAACGAATTGCTGATTTGCGCTACTCTACACGCCGGGAGAATTTGAAAATGTTAGATTTTTGCAATGCTAAGATACAAACCATTGTGACCACAAAACAAACTATGGTCACTCTGCAGCTCATCACAATCACGAATACTCAAGATGTTAAGATCATCTGCATACAAAATACAACTTAAGATATTTAACAGGGATAAAATTCAATTGACAATAAAAATTAAAACGATAGAGCCCAGAAAACTACGAAACTATGTGATATTCCAAAGCGTATACGTTATAATTTTTAGAAACACTTTCATATAAAAAGAATAATCGAAAAAACAACAGCAACAGCTTAGCTTTCTATACTTTAACAGTAAAACACTGTAAAAAATTTGTCTTCTTAACTTTTTAACGTCGGATCGATGACGAAATTTCGAATGCTTTAGGGCACCCTTCGAAATGCGAGCATAAAAACACTGCTGCAAAATGTTTCCAACCTAGACTATTTACTGCACAAGCCATGATGCGACGGTAGGTAAACCGTTGTGTATTAAACTTAATACAAATTCTAAACTCCAAATTCCTTAATCTTTGAGGTGCTTCAGTTTATATGTAACACATTAATGGAACATAAGTCCCACCGTTTAGAATTAATAGCAAAAAAATTTTGATTAGACTAAAACACAATTTCAGTTTCTTTCATTTTCTATCGTCCCAATTTTTGAAATCAATCCTAACCTAAAATTTTTGCACTTGTATTGGGTAATGTATATATATATTTTATACACATCTCCAACACAAATACCAGCATTCAAAGAGTTTATTCAAGATTATTAATTTATTCTTCAATTCCTTACAAACTGTTTCTCAACACCAAAATCAAATTTGGAATTGCGAAACGCACGCTGCACAAAGATCGAATATAGAACATCTTCTTCTTCCTTTATCTATAAACTAATCTACTCACGTAGAATTCCCAATTCCCATTGCTCCTAATCATGTTGCAATTTAATTTGCTGCCTGAAAGCAGCCAAAATATCAGTTTATTTTCTCAGTTTACCCTAAATAAACTGCACTTATCTCATTTGAACACTCGCATCTCTATGTAGTTATCGACCGAAATGTACAACAGAATCAAGACTGTACAGCACAATGACGTCAAGAGAATACAAAATATGGAACAGCAGCATCAGCGACGGACACAACGTGCGTCGACAATAACAGACAGTGACGGTGATGCGAAAAAATGAATAAATGTGTAAAACAAAAAATATTTTATCCTTGACACTCGAGCGATATCACGAGAGAAGAGAATTCAAGGAATTTTCATACAAGTCGAAGTTACTGCTGATGTGCTGTTGCTTCTCTTTACGTATATAATATGCAATAGCCTGCCACATCGACATCGTCATCGCACGGACTTTGTCGTGTGTACGGAATACCAGCATCACAATGGCAGTGTGTTAGATATTTTTCTTTTGTGTGTGTATGTGTGCATTGGATATCAGAATTTCGGGGAGATTGATGTGAGTTCAGCATCAGCATCAGCATCTAAATATAGCGTTTCCACATGAATACATCGTTTCCATTGGAACCCAGAGGGCGAACAACATCCAAGCTCAGCCACCAAACCAGAACGCTATACATATATCGCCGGTGTACACTGTGTTTTTTCCTGTTCATCGGACGTGTATTGCGTGTATGTATACACAGTTTTCATACACTCTCTCATAATATGTCTACATGTTAGTCATCGTCATATCCCGCAGGATTGTATGTTTGCAATTCATTGCAACGAACTATTTTTCCACCATGAACAGCTGTACTTCGTCGTCCTTCTCCAGCACAAAAATAACAGGCACAAATATTTTAACAAAGTAATACACAAAACAAAACAATAAAAATAAAAACAAAAACAAATTTGAAAATGCAGGTAATTTATAATAAAGTTATTTGTTTCAGTTCTGATATCAAATGAACATTTCAAAATGTTTGCATTTTGATGTTTTTTTTTTTGTCTAGGATTCAAATTCAATGTATGGAATCAACCCGACCGACCCATCGCACCGACCGCCACGCCGATAAATTTTGTATATTTGCTTATTAATGTTATGAGGCTATGACTGATATACTCGTGTAATAAAATCGTACTAAATATTTTAATTATTAAAATTGAGGCAGGATGTTTGTGTTTTTGCTTAGCAGACGGATTTCTATGGTTCACTCGGGCGTATACGTGTTTTTTTTTTTAATTAATTTTTTATTAGGTATCAATGTTTTTTCTAATTTTTAGTTTGATTTTATTCGATTGAGTAGTATTTCATGTATTTAAAACCTACCTTAGTGAAGCTTATAAGACAATGGTAAATTAATTGTGAAGGGTTATTGGTCGTTGTGAAAATTTCAATTTAAATTTTTTAGTCAATGAAAAGTTTTGCCGGTCACATGTATTCAATTTTATTAAACAATATTTTATAATTAATAATTTGATACGATATAAGTATTGATAAATACAAAATCAGAACAGGATTAACAACTTAAACATTTTGTAAAATATCATGGATGCAAATCTTAAGATGATTTTATTTAAAAAAAAGTACCTACACAAAATTCGGAAAAAAACGTCCTGTTAGAAACTCATATTACATATCCTGCTTCCACTTACATTAACGTAAAACTACAATGCCCTCTTGTTGGAGATATTTGAGATACATAAATTGTCAATTTCATTCAGTTTCATAGATGTCCTTTGCAGTTATTAATCGTTATAAAAGCATTTCCGTTATTTAAAGTTTATAACCCAAAAACTAATAAGGCAATACATTTGGAAATTGATACTAACAATAATATATACCCACACAATTAAATCAACATTATCAAATATTTAAAATTTGAAAGTCGTCTTTTTTTATAATGCACTCGCACTCAAGGGCCAGTTTAAAAAACCCTTGGAACCAGACTTCAAAATCAATAGAGTCGTTCTTGGAAAATTAAAAAATAAATTAAAAAATTAGAAGTTACTGACAAAATTGCAATGCTATTTTATGGAAAACTACTAAAAACAAATACTTGTAAGTAATAATCGCCCTAACCTCAATAGATACAAAGGTGAGAACGAACATAATTATTGGATCCATGTTTTTCAACTTCCATAAATCACGTTTTAATTTTTGTCTCTTACTTTTATTATGCTAGAATCCATAACTTGCCGTATGGTCCCTTATTCAATTAAGATCTTAAATGGTCTTTATTTCTTGAGTTTAAAAAAGATTAAAAGAATTCGTTTGACACATCTTGAGAATATAATCCGACTACGTAAAGTGCAATAATTTATTTTAATAAATCCAAAAAGACAACTATTTTATAGAAAATTAAAACAACTCCTTGAGCCTTCAATATCACATTTCAAGCTACAAATACTCTCTTTCCCTCTTACTTGGGCTAGTTTTTGAATGATTATTGTGAAAATATTTTAGTGGTGTCAGGGGTGCGGCATTTTTGGCACATTGATTTTGTATCTATCTATATATCTTTACAAAATATTTTCGATTTTTTTTAATTTCCTTCGCACAAAATCGGTGCAAAATAACATCCTGTGGTACAATAACTGGGAAGAGGAAACAAAACTCCATTTGAATATGAATTAACTATTGTTCTGATTTAGGTAATGTCGTTGATGATGAGTTTCGGGAGAGCAAGCGAGGCATTTCATGTAAAATTAATATTTATTTTGAATAAATTAGATCAACGCTAATTGGTTTTTGTGTTTGGTAGTTTTCGTAGCGTGAGATGCATATGGTTTTGCTTATTAGTTTTAAATCTGCACGAACGTAGTTTTTGTATTATTTTATCCAATTGACAGGGCGTTTTTTTTTTTTTTTGAAAATTATCAAACCGAAACAGTTACAAAATTAGATTCACAATTATAAATTAATTTACCTACTTAAAAAAGGTGTGTGAATTATTTAAATTTGTTTAAAATAGATTTTTTGTTTGATTTATTAATTAAATGTTCTCTTCTATTTGTTTTAATCTTTTTAACGTCATTCATACCTTGATACATCTAAAAAAAAATCAAATTTTCAATCAATTTTCATATTAGAAAAAAATTGTATCTTTTTTAGTTAAACTTAATTTTTCTTTAAAACAAATTGAAATCATAATAATGTAGGCTCATGTTCAAATGCCTGACATTGATCAAAATACATTCAGTCTTGAAGAAGAAGTGTACTTCACAAGATTAAATTTGTCTTCCCATATTCCCTCTACTCCCATCTTTGATATTACGAGTATATGATGGAACTTGCCTCAAGACAAATAAATTCTTATTTTTACCGTAAAAGATTCTATTGAATGTTCTGAGAAAAGCTCTCCTGTTGGATCCTTTGTTCTAGTCCTTTGTCTCTAACCGTTAGTATTCTTCTTATAAAATTCATTAAGTCAGTTGATGACTTTCCCTTTGCGTGAGTCTGAGTACCCATACAATCACAATCACAATGAACTGTATGTATTAATATCAATACTAACATTTCAAAGATGAACATAATGTACTTACTTTGGTCCTTAAAAAGCAACTGTTGCAGTCCTTCTTATATAGATACAATTTTCGTAATTACTCCATGCTATAGTAAAATAATCTCCAATACTAACCAGATGTTACGTTATGGCAAAGTTGATGAAAATTAAGATTTACTTTGAGTCGCTCTTTGTAGGAATTCATTTCTTCAGAAGCAATTTACACAAGCGTACACGGATTAATTTTGGTATATTGTCTTTTCAACGAACAAAATCATTCATTTATTCTGAAGGTCACATTATTACAACATCACTTATACACGTGCTTATGTTCGCTGTATTAATATCAAATAAGGACTTGGTATAATGAACAGAATAGCAACTTGTTATGATGGCAAAATCAACTTCAACCCCAAATAAGAATTCTTACATCGGAAATGTATATACAGTTAACACAAACATACATACATTCACTCCCAAAACTCCATCTTCTAAAGACAAACTCAAAGAAACAAACAAAGTACTTAGTACTTTATTATCCTTATTATCTGTATTTATCCTTTTTTGTTTATTTCTTTGATTTCTACCTTGACGTCATAATAATAAATGTGTCCGTGCTGCAGAACGCGAAAAAAAAAAATAAAGAAATTATATATGTACCCTTGACATGATGGCAACATAAAGTAAGAGAAAAAAGGATAATGAACCAATTTAATCTGAATATATGGAAATTTGAGTTCAATATCCTATCCGTACTCAATGTCTACGACATTGACAACATCAACGACATATGGTACCGCATGCGACGTGAAATCCTGAGAATGTTGGCTTTCAATAAATAAATTATCCTTTAAACAGCACGGTGCGGTGCGGTGCGGTGCGGTGCGGTGTGTATGGTGTATACTTATATCGAGAAGAAAAGAAAAAAGTTTCTGATTATTTTTTTTTTCCTCCTGAGAATTGTAAATTTTCAGCGTAAAGGAAATTAATTTTGTCCATTAATCATTGAAGTTGAGTTGCTGTGCCGCCAGAGGATATTTCTGTTAAAAAAAAAAAAATTAAAATAATGATGCGAAGAAAAGTCGGTGTATATGAGCGACTGTAAGCAATTTTTAATTTTAAAGTCAGTCAAATAATTGTCACCTCAAAATATGGCTGCGTTGGTGACCGACACGTTGAGTTTTGACTTTGTCCATTATTTTTTCGGGTCAGGGAATACCTTAAAAATTATTTTAATTTTAATTAATTTAAACAATTTGTGAACAGTAATTAGCCTCCAACAAGACAATAAGGAGCTTAAATTTGAAGCAGATCTGTTAGCATTTTTGTGTCCTTCGGATACAAGATGTCCCTTTAGGACACGTTTGTAGAAAATACTTGCCCATACGCGCTTGGACGTGATGTCTTTTTAATACTTTTATGCTCAGTATGATACAAGTTCATTAAATATTTCAATTTAAAAAAATAAAAACAGAATTTGTAAATTAGTTTTTTTATTGATTTATCTGGCTGTATGTGTAATTGATTGTCTAAAGCTAAAAGACAATTCTTAAAGTTAGTGTTCATGTTAAAAATTGTATCAGGGACTCTGTCCTGCGTACGGAGTAAGTAAGTTTGTTAAGGATAACAAAAAATATTTTAAATACATTATACAAGTGATATTTAATTACATACTAGTTGGGTGACCTGCTTCGCACGGCTATACTAATGAAGAAAATGATAGCAAAATTTCCACTTTACAGTATTAATTAATGAAATAAATTAGAGACTTAAAAAGTTTAAGAAAATTTTATTACAATGTTTTGAAATGAGTAATATTTTGTTGACTTTCTTTATGAAGAGAAAACGATAAGCTGGGATGGTTTCCCGACTCTCGGGTATGCAACGTACAACAATATAGTAATATTTAAATAAATCACATACTTCTCATACGTTGACCTTGTAAATTGTTAGCTTCTACCAGCGAATGTAAGTTTCAAGTTACAGAACACCCCTAAATTCAAAAAAAGTTCACTTGCGATTAAAAAAAAAAACATTATTTTCTAAAAAATGAAGTTTTTTTAAAAACTTTGTTCAACTTTTCAACTGTGATTCTTTTCAATTGAATAGTTTCATTAAAATTGCTCAGCATGATTATTACCTCGAGCTGCAAATTGTGTGACATCATTCCTGAAAAATCCTCCGAAAGGGTCTCCAACTAGCGAATGCCTCCAACGCGCGTTTGGACGCCATCGTAAACTCATATTTTGCCATATCAGTTTGATTCCAGATGACGCTAATACCAGCTTTATTTGACTTTGTACCCAAATCGTGCTGTAAATAATTGAAAATAAAAATATTTTACCAGCTCCACCTGGTACATCGAAGCAAATGATACTCCCGTTGCCTCCATTTTCTTCTTTCTTTATCTTTAATTTAATATCTCTCTACCTAGAACCTACTATCTTGAATCTCTGTTTTCTAAATATTTTTAAACTAATTTTTTTCAAATCTATGCGCACGAAATTATTTTACTTTTGAAACAAATCTTGTCCTGCCAATTACAAACACATAAATAAATGAACTAGAAAAATAAGGGCATTCGTTTTCAAGTGATGCGCAGACAAACATGCATGGCAGAATTATATTTTCAAGGATAGATAAGATAGATGGATTTATGATTTTATTCCAATTCAATGAAATTACCAGTACGAAAAAATTGGTTCAAGTTGAAAGTACTGGAGATAGTGTATATGTAAATGCCTCGAGTTCAGATTATTGTTGGAGCCGCCCAGTGCAAAACACATTTAGACCCAGGGCCAACTTTTCTAAGGATTATTTTTTATTTCTACTGTAGTGCTTAGATTTATTGTGAGACTTAAGATTTTTCAAGACCTTCGATTTCCTTGTTGAGCTTTTCAAACAGTCTGTCAAAAAACCTAGATTTAATTTCACACAACTGAATTGTGTTAATATTCTGTAATTTCACGTTTTTTAAGAGACACAAAATCGCCAAGTTAGGTTACATATTTATGTCTTTTTCATCTTTTAGGAGTTTAAATTAAAATGAAAATACATTATGTATCATGACATAATTTTGCTTGCTTAAAAACTTACTGACAACAACCACGAGGAACTTAAACTTTAGCATATGTATGTAACAAGATGTTTGCTTTATGAGTCCTGCTCTGATTGGAGCCACAACGAAATCCTTACGTCAATCTTAGCGACAATAAGACACTGGTCAACCGAACTACTTTCTATTGACATGTTTTCATCAAAAGAGTTTAATAAAAGAGATATACAAACAGCAAAACTATTATCCGAAATGAAAATAATTTTAGGCAGTTAACAAATCATACTTTATAGATTTGTTTCCGGCTCCCACCCATTCTCCTTACAGATCCCCTTTGAAATTATTCCAGCCATCACAAAACAGAGTAATTAAAAACAAAACCAATCGTTATCCTATCAATTTATTGCTTTTTGCTTCACTCTCAAGTAGCAAAAACAGAAACAAAAACAAAATACAAGAAACACCACGACCAAGCCACAAGAAATTAAAGGATTAACTCATCAGTATTCAAAAAAAAAAGTCAAACCAAAAATTAAATGAAAATCAACCTTTCTGCTAAACTTTTCCAACAAAGGAATTCAACTGAACTTTCTAATTGAAACATTAATGCTTTCATTGAAATAGAAAAGGAAGACAAGAATTTGTTACGCACATCCCTGGCACCCTTGGGGCAAAATCAATTAAAACATAATAACCTACACACGTATACATACAAAATAAAAACAGTTAAGGGTACTACTTCATTTTGCCGCACCCAAGTTAAAGCAATTGAAAATTCATGCAACACCACCCGCAACCAATATTTATAGGAGTTTTCGTGTCACCCCTAACTTTGCTGCCACTTGTTTTGAGATACAATACAACAGCATCATCCCCATATCCTCTTTTACACATATTACAAAAGAAAGAGCGAGCTAAAGGGAGCGAAAAGGACCTTCAAGCGAGAGTCTTGCGAGAATCTTGCGAATCAAATCCTTTATGAGGTCGGTCTCCTTGGCGTTGCGTTGGTGCTCCATGTCACCAGTAGCAGGCATGGTTGTGGGGGCTGGAGGTGGCTGAAAACGCTCAAGTCGTCTGAAACCACTTAATACAACAGAAGACACTCGGGCTTGCTGCTGTGGCTGTGGCAACCCATGGATATTTATCTTTCTATGTAAAACTGGTGGTTGACGCAAGATAAAGTGGGTGACTCTTTTTTTTTTTGTATTTCTTCTGGTTTTTCGAAAAAAGGCATTTATAGTATACCGAGACTACTCATTCTTTAATTTCAACAATAAACAGAAAAATTTCATTTTGCTGAAGGGATTTAATAAAAAATCTACAAAAGTGAGAAGAAAAACAGAAAAGGAAACCCTGTGAAACACGAACCCACAAGCCAAGTACTTGCGAGAAAGGAGGTCTGTGGTGGTTATTATTGTTTTTGTTTTAAACGGGGAGGGCGGAGGGAGTTATTATTTCTTATAAGAAATAAACGAGTACAAGTTTTTTATCGCGTATATTTTTTTTTTCTTATTCTTTTGACCCTTTGAAATGAGTTAATTTGTAAGACAAAGCGATTATTATTTGTTTTAGCCTTTTAATCAACGACGCGACCGACGTTGAAAAATGAAACATTTTTTTTTCTTTCATTTTTCAAAAAGTTGTCTCATCGTAATTTCAAAAGAATTTTTTTGCATTTTCTGTTCCGTCAAGTTAGACATTGTTTTTGGTTCCAATTAAAATGTTAATTCAATTGTTGACATAAAATTAATTTGCAAATTGTACAAGTTGAATGCTTTATAAGCTTTATTTATCTTCAATAAGATTTTTAGGAAAGCATTTTGTGAAATCATTTTATTTTGCGGGAAATATTTTTAAACACTTATGTGTATGTACTTCGGATGTTTTTTGTATTTCTTACTAAAAATTACATAAGAAATGTTCTTTTATTCTCATTGCTTGGTTGGTATTTGATTAAAGGACTCAAGAGTGATACCCGCTAGAACTGCAATTAATTAAGTACAGTTATTTTTGTTAGAAACAATGCTTTTGATTTAAAAAAAAATGCACTGGAAGTGTCGAATTCCAGAAACACACCCAGTTAACTTGAAGGCTTTGGCTTAGTTAATACTACTTTTAATTTAATTTAATCGAATATCGAATACGCCTAATGACAACTGACAAGACTTACTTCAAATTTATATAATTGACGGGAACCTCAATTTCAATCTATAAACATTCCTTTATAAGAATGGCATTTTCATTTGCATTTATCAAATCAACCATTGCGGTTTCAAAAACGTTTTTATAATAAGGTATTTATGATTTTTTCTCCGTTCTTTTTATTTGATTCCCAAAACTAGTTTTTAAACGACGTATTGATACAAGGATTATTTTTGAATCTTTTGAAATTTCGTTGAATTCCTTATATGATACACGTTATTATAATAACGTCGGTTTTCAACTCCACACGCTCATTAGCAGAGTTAATAGTTTGTGTCAGCTAGGAGAAGGATCTCACTTGAATAATTGTTCGAAGTGACGCCATTGGTAGCGAGAATAAAAAGTATCGGACTTGTTAATTATAACACCTCTTTACAAAAAAATATATATAAATCTTAGCAATATTTGAAGTTTGAATTACGCAAAAAGCACTCAACAAGATTTCATTCGTCGTAGAAACCTGATGTCACAATAAAAATTGTTAATAAACTTTCTTCAATTTCTTAAAATACATACCTAGCTATACATATTTTGAAATAGTAATAAAATATTTAATAAAATATAATTTTTTTTCTTACTGCCACAACTTCGACGATTTACAGGATTATTATGGCTGCCTTGTGGGGCCTGGATTTTGCTGTGAAGGGGTTTGAAAACGAGTTTCTGAACTTAACCAAGCATGATCTACGCTTCGATATTTAACAGTTTTGAAGAAGAGATTTAAAAATAAATTGAAGCGAAGAATGAACAAATATTTTTATAATACCATCAGGAAATAATGCCCGGGATAGTAAACGTTTTTTAGTAATGAAAGATAATGCAAAACCTTATCATTATCAAACGGATTATTGTTAAAAGTAGCTTCAGGAAAATCACGGGAGTATTAATGAAAACCTTCGTCTAAATTGACAGGAATTTCAATAAAAGATTTACTGAAATGCTTTTCAAACGTATTGTATATCTAAGGTGAGCTGGTTAAGGGGGAATCCTTTTTAACGAAATTAACAAACTTCCAGAATCTTTTCGGACCAAGCTTCAACAATGTTTCCATTTCCTTCACATATGTTGCATATAGGTTTTTGGAAAGTAAATTAAACTCTTCAAAATGTGCAATAAATACGTTTTGATCAGAAATTGAGAGACTTTTAATGTAAGACTTGTACTCGTAGTTGATATTTGTATATTGCTTAAGAGGAATAAAATTAATCAAACAGTTTGCGAAAATTTCATAAAATCGAGTATCTGCGTTTTCAATATTAGAGCAAACATGTTTATTTAAAGTATTTACCTTCTCACTCGTCCTTCTTAGTTTCATCTAACATTACGGCAAGGCAATATCCCTTTTTTTGCCAAATAGCTCAGGTGGATGTCATTACTCTTGTATAAGTAGTTCCGAATAAAGTGATTGCGCAAAAAAAAAAAACCATGAAAAGCATATATTAATTTTTCAATTAAACTGCTTTCTTAGAAAAAGGCAAATATACTAGAAATTACATTTGGCATTTTATCATATAGTCAAGAAACAAGTTGATTCAAAAATATATTTTTAAAACAAATTACCGAAAAGCCTATTAACGGGTCTGATAAAAAGGGGCAATTTGTTCAAAAAGAGACAAATAAAATACTTTTTAATTAAAGAACTGGAATTGTCTGAGCCAAAAACTTTATATTAGAACAACTTTGAATGGTAGTTGCTACCAAAATTTGTTTCAGGCTATTGCATCAACCACAGAGCAAGTGTACATGAAACCCATCAGTAGTGCATTTTACTATCTATTCCACTTGCGCTTGTTATGACTGCAGAAAATATGCTCCTAGTCGAATTTCAGATGAGTTTCTTTATAACAGGAGCTATTGCAGAAGCGTTTAATAATTACGTTCAATTAAAAACGCACACATCGCACATTTCCACACTCCACACAGTCCACACCTACATTCATTGTAATCGTAGCAACTACGTCAGTGATGGTGGCTTCATTTCACATTCGCTGTCAACGATGTTCGGATTTCTCCCATACCGAACCTTCTCCCCTGCCGTTGAATGATTGCAATTTATCTTAGCCCTTTCTGACGGTCCATGGTCAGATTTTAGATTACGGCGCCTTAAGACTTGAACAAAATTCAGTTCGTATCCGAGTTTGGTTTTTTGTGTGACCCGTGCGCAGGTTTGACATTCAAACTTGAAGTTAATACGATGGCCTACGATGATATTGACAACCCCGAAATTACGTTTTCTGTCAGCCTTTTAGTCATTCATACTCGAATTTGGTAAAAACAAGGATTTTATTTACTGAATCACTATCGGGCGCTGTTCTGTGTTCTCTTTCTATGCTGCCAACATTTACACCAATATCAACTTCATTCATTTTTTGCGATTAATGAAAGTTCACGCTGCTCTCTTGAATCTTAATTTCTACCCCGTAAATAGTTTCTAGGGGAGAAAACATTAAAAAAGTGGGAACCACTGCACTGATGAGTGTGGAGCAATAGACCCCTTAAGATTTTGATATTTATTTTTGATAAAAATATGACGGGCTTTGCTGTTCTTTTACAAAAAAGTGACCTTCCTAAAAAACACAAAGGAGGCCCTGGGTTATTTTTAATACAACCCTGATATTATCCTTGTGTTCATACTCTTGAAAGTGCACGACATACTGAACGTATTTACGTTTGCTTGTCGATCAATACGGGGGGTGATTGATGGGTGAAGGAAGGTTAAACGATTAAAGCAAAAAAAAAAAAAAAAAAAAAAAAATCCAAAGGTTCGCTGAAATATGTATGAGCTCTCCTCGCCTAACATCATCGTTCGTCCATCCTCGTCGCCGTCGCGTCGTCGTCATCATTCGAATCTGTCGCATTTGCATGATGCGATAGGGGATACTTGGCCAATTTAATTTTGAAACCATATGCATCAGCATCAGGACAAGGCTATTTGAATAGACGGATGATGTGACATTCAACGAAAAATACTTATTTGACGTTGTTGCTGCCATTTTGCATGTTTTTTTTTTTTTTGTATTAGTCTTTTTTGTTTCATGTTGAACTTTACACGCGAAACGAACGTTCTACCCACTGGACTATAGACTTCCGTTATCCATGATGATGACGACATTTCCTTGGTCTGGTGCGCTCTGCTGATGTGGGTGTTGTATCCAACCATGTGGGAAAATTGAATAATTGATTGGCATTGGCACCTTAACAGGCTTTCATACGTTATTGTTGTTGTTGACTTCAAAATAGAATAAAAAGAAGAAAAAAAAAAAAATTAAATTGGACGGACATTTTGTAAATAGAGTTTTGTATTTCCGTGGTTGGTATTATGGTCTTCAAACGAACTGTGTGTATGTGTTAATGGTTCACCATTGGTGATGATAACGATGATGATAATGATGATTGTGGCAACGGTAGTGTAATTTTAATGATATTCCCCGTTCGCACTGCTTTGTATATATATACTCGTAGGTTGTAGGTATTGGTATATAGGTTAGCATGAGCATCAACTGATGAAATTATTCTGAATGAAAAATACGTTGCATTCACTAGATATCTTACTGACGATGACGGTGAAATGGCGTGGTTTCTCTATTTGATGATTCCATCTAAAGTGTAGCAATGATTGATGACTTTGATGGATTGAATTTAAAAGCATGAAAAGGGCAAACTGTGCAGGGATAATATTCCTGTTCTTTTGTCTACATGAATTGAAGTTAAACAATGAAATACTGGATGATGCTGGATGAAATAATGAGGGTAATCGTGATGGTCCACAAGAATTACAAAATTTCCGATAGAATTCCTATTTTTATAATAAAGATTTGAAGCAAAGCTGAAACTGGTACAACTTTCTAAAAGAGTTTATTAACACTGGCACAGGAAGCTTAAGCATTGTCTATATGCAAGCTTCCTAAACACGATCGGATTTCATGGTTAATAAACATTAAACATCCTTGGATATTGACATTAACATTTTATTGTTATACTGATGAGATGAAACAACAAGAAAGGAATCATTTAAAGAGTTCAATGGAACTCAATAAAATTAAATTAACGCTGGAGTGCTCCGTTTTGTAACCATAACTTTGTTGACTTATTATAGAAAATCAAAGGGATTTAAATGGATTCATTTTTTGGTGGTTGACCAATTTAAGGGGCTAAATCTGCTAAACGAACCACAAACTGAGGAATTTAATGTATGGTTCCCAGAATAGCTCTTTGCCAACCTTTAATTGTTTAGGTCAAGATGAAATTTATTTTTATAGAAATTAGAAAGGGATGAGACAAAAACCAATAAAAATCAATCTCAAGCTGCCGAAATAGTGTAGCAAGACTCTTGTCTTCTGTCACCCAGGCTACTTGGTAAGGGTGCAATAGATTGATCAAATTGTTTGCTCAGTGGTTCGGTTAAGATTCCTCAAAGAATCATAGCCCGCTATCTAGGCGAGATGCATGGCTTTCCGGCACGTCCTCTGCCAATATTTTGTATTGTTAAGGTCGATAAGTGGAGTTGTTGTTGAATATAATTGGTCGGGATAAACGAATTCACTGGAAAGCGATTTATTCAGACCCTCTTTGTTGATTCTTGATTGTCAGTTCCCTAGGTCTTCATAAAAAGTTTCACCTGGGTATGTATTGCTGAACTATAGTCGTGTTCAGTTACGTTTTTAATCAAATATTCTATGGAACGAATTAATATTATAATGCTGCGGGAGATGAAGATAATAGTAAGACTATTGATCCTCCATATGTGCAAAAAACAATTTCTTATAATTGAGCTTAATTGTATCCCTTTTGAATTTTCTGGAACTAACTAAACAGCTGACGTTTTTTGTTCTTGAAATAAGAGTTTTATGTTGTACATTCAAATGTTCGGACCGATAATTTTAATGTATTATTTTATTCTTTATTTATTTATTTCGCCGAAACAGTTTCTTAGTTCAATGAGTTAAATGGAAATATTGACGGGCTGCATTATTTGCTCATTTCTTTTGTTTGCTTTGAATATGACTGTCAAACCACTCAAAATTTCAAATATTTAAAAGTTATTAACTCTATATTGCTCTTGTTGGAAATTTAAAGTAATAGATTTAATTATTCGCTCATCACAATAATCCTACAATTTATTGGCCGAAATTTAGATACTGAAGTTATCTTAGTGAATAAAACGTATCGCGATATATGTCCCTCACTATAATTTTGGTGTTGTTTTTCTGGATTTATTTTGCACCAAATTTAGTCTTATGAGTGGAATAATTTGATTGCCAGTGGCAACTGAAAAATGAAAAAAAAAAAGAAATGAATCTCTTCGTCCCTTAATCTTCAAACTTACTTTTCATTAAATTACATTGTATCTTATTTGTCCGGAAATATGAAACATCCTATCCAACAATGTAAGTTATTTTATAAGTTTGAAAATTTGAATGTTTGAATGTTTTAGTAGCTGCTATTTTGTTTCATGATTTTGGTGAAACAATAACAAACCGATTTGCACGCCTTTTGAAAACCCTACCGGCACCTACAACATGAATGCAAGAAAGTTGTACATATTATTTGAACTGGAAAAAAGATCCAAGTACAATAACCATCAGCCATTAGGGTAAGAGCTGGATCCTTGAAAATTCCTTAAGTACATCTTGGAAATTACACTTCAAGATGTTTGAATCTACACAAACCTCTATCGAGCAACATAGAAACAACCACCACTAAAAAACAAAAAAAAAAAACAAAATAGAAAAAAAAAAACTTTTCACTTCCTTGCACAAAAATCATAGATTAATATATATGTAGGAGGTGTGCAGGAAATTGTAGTATCATCATCATCATCATACTCCAAGGCTTAATGGTAGCACGTACACCTCTCTATCCCACAAAAGGACGTAACCATCTCAGCAATATACTCGTCTCCTACATATTATGCACAATGAACCACAGATGGCCGGATTTTGTATTTCTCACCAACAACCTTATCCCAACAACCATCAACTTCTCTCCGGATTCATTAGCAATAAGGAAATTGTATTCTATCGTCCTTGTTGCAGTACGGGATGCACTTGCAAATAAATTATTCACAAAATTCCCCCATCACCACATGCAGCATAGCAGCAAACAGCAGCAGCAGCAATGCTTTTGTGCTACATGCAATTGAAAATGAAGAAGGTGGCGTTCGCCTCAAAAACAAATGTCTTATCGAGGACAACGACTTTTGATTTTAATAATAAGAATAATATTCATTACAAAGATACTTCCGATTCGAAGACTTGCCAAATGAAAATACTGTCCGTGTCCATGGCTAATAAAAGATGAAAAAAAAACCACTAATACAACGACTGTAGGGAAGGAAATGGGTTTTGCTTGTATGTCATCCTTTCAATAGACTGTGCGATAGCATTAGAAATCGATTTTCTTGAATGGTTCATCCAAAAAGGTATTAAATTTATTAGAACAAATAAAAATTCAGTTTGGTTGGTAGAGAAAGAGTGCACAAATTCAAATAAATCTTATGCATGCTCCACAAGCAAATGATATTCTGCTATGAGTCTTTGTAAAGGATCTACTCACATCGCGCTGCACCTGCTTCGTCGTCCTTATAGATATATCTTTACAGATGAGACCTCGCAGTCAGCACTCAAGTATACAACACTCGCATATAGAGAGAACATAAAAATATTACGACTACCAGTGTTTTCTCAAATTATCCTGACAGATAGATTGTTATCCTGCAAGGAAAAGCTGAATAATTCCATTGGTGCACAACGATACCTTCATTCCACCATTCAACAGAAAATGGTGTGCATTTGGAACAACAGGCAACTCGATTTACAATGAAGTAAGGAAGCGTCCTTTCCTCCTGCCCAACATTGTCCTGGTTTCTTGTGTGAGATGAATTGAATGAGGAGCTTCTTCACTATCACACATTCAAGAAGATGAAAATCCTTTGTTTCTCCGTGACTGCACCACACAGCAAGGTGAAATATTGCAAAACAATTACAGCTGGGGATATAGAGAGAATGTTTGCAAGTGATGGAACGAAATTCTACAGACGACACGTCTGGATTTAGGGATTCAAGTGCACCTCAAAATAAGAAGCAGAAGCAGAAGATGGTTTGTTTGCTTTGTAAGACTCAGGATACATTTTTTTTTCTTGAATGAAAACTTTAAGGCAAACATTGTAACTGTGAGTATTTTCTTCCAGGAACTCTGTGGTCCTACGACACTACACTACACTACACTTCACTACAGTTAAGTAAAGTAATTTTTGTTCTGCCTGAACTTCAAATATTTATTATATTCCATGAGAAGATATGATAAAGTTCTGCTAATAACAAATTCCAGCAGATGCTCGAATTTTATCAAACTGGAACAGAGATGGTAAATGTTGTGAAATTATTAAGAAGAAGGTGTTCATTTTCCTTTAAACAATGTAGCATGCAAGGCTTTAAGTTTTGGTTAAAGTTTGTATAAGTTTTTGTTTATTTTTAAAATGTGGTTAGTTTATTCAATTTTAGCAATTTAGCAATTGATATTTATAGGGTCATCAAAGGTACGGTTCGTGTATCAGGACATAGATAGTATTAGTTGAGTACAATTTGTTTCCTTTTATTTTCCATCGTACCGAACTCTCGACAAAACATTTTAATACAAAGTTTTTTTTATCTGAGAGAGCCACAGAATTAATCTTCTCGTAAGAATTAAAATAATTCCCCGACATTGTTCCAAAGCTGACTGCATCATACTTGTACATGGTAAAAAATGCAGCATGCACCGCGTAACCACTAAGCCATAGTTCTTGTAATTTTTTTTTATGCATTTGCTGCCGCAAATGTTCCAATTTATCCTGTTACTCCAGTGTATCCTTTTTTGCCCATTCAAACTTTACACGGTTTGCAAAAAATACAAAAAAAAAAACCCTCATGATGATCTATTTGACGCAAAGATGATTTAAGAGTCAATTTATTATAAGGGTGGGTTGGATGAAACTTCGCTTGTTTAATTCTCGTATTAAAGGCCGCGCCCCATTTTTTGATGGGCGGATGAAATTTATGACCACCTATAACGTTAAAAGTCCTTTGTTTTTTTTAGTTGTTGCGTTGCCTAGTATTTTTGATACAAATGTTGGATATTATACTTTATTTAGTGTATCATTCCTCTGGGAAATATTACATCAATTAAGTTGAATGCAATCTCTGGAGATACAATTTTTTGTGTAAAATTTTTGTCGGTATAGTAAATGAGACTACAAAAAAAAAAATGTTGTAAAATGATTTGATATAGGAAATTCGATTGAAAGATGAAAAATAATGGTGTCATGTTTCCATATAGCAGTTTAAAGGTTATTGTGTCCTGAAAATATATATTTTTCAATTTCAAGTCAAGCGAGGTTAGAGGAAAACATTGGTTCATATAAGTATTCTAATGTCAAAAATAATTTGGGTTCGATTTCAGATGAAAACAAACAAGCCACATCTTGTGTTTTGTATTTTGTAACATCAATACAAAATGTCATGTCATTCATTCATTAAAGGATCGTGTTTAGTTAAGGTACAACTCATGTTATGCTCTTTATCATGTTTTACATTTATTAAGGAAAAGAAATGTTGTATTATTTTCAAATTGAGAAGAACATTATTAGGAAACGTAGCTATGCAAATATTTGTTGTGTTTAAGATTTTTAAGAAGAGTTAATTGCAGGCAGAAACTCATGTTTTATCGTAGAATCAACATAAATTCTCTTATCACTTGGGGTTCGACTTTTAACATCTTACGTACTACTTAGGACACTGTGAAATTATTTTGCCTCCGTATTACCAATTTTGTCTAGAATTTCGAAAAATTTGGTAGAAACTATATTTTGAGAGAATTTTAAACAACTTAATCTATCTATCTCTATATATATATGTATAAATGAACCCCTATTTTTTGTTGTTGCCCTATAACTTGGGATCGGCTTTACAGATTTAATTCATTTTTACTTGCGATTATAGGTACTATAAGGCAAGTTATGCATTCGTCGAAAAAAAAAGTTTTGAGATAAAAATCAAACATGACATTACGATGATAGCGAAGACGAAAAAAGATGGTCTAAAAATTCTGTCCGTCTGTCTGTCTGTCTGACTGTATGTATAGACACCTACATCCCAAACGGGTAGCCGAATTGCTTCAAACTTGATATATAGACTTTTTTAGGTATTGTACAGAGGGAAAATTGAAATTTTTGTTTTTAGCTCAAAAAACAACGGTAACTGCCATACAACCGTTACGTTAAAGCTTACTTTTCTCAAAAACGGCTCTAACTATTTCGATTTAAAAAAATCAGTGTTGCTTTATAGGTACGACCAATCATATGGCTGAAAAAAAAGTCTTAAAAAATGGCTAAGAACGGTACTTTCCATTGGACCGTTTTTTTTGCTTTCGACTATCTTGAAAACGACTCAACCGATTCTTTTGAAATTTCACACACATATAGCTGAAGGTAGCTCAATTTGTATTGCATACCAATATTTTTGAAAAATATTTTTTTTTTGTATTTTTAAAAGCATTTAAAAAAAAAAAATTTAAAATTAATAATTTGAAAACTGCTTATTAAATTTTTTTCTAAAAATTTTAAATAAATGTATTTGCTAAATACCTATAAACTGGCGTTTTTGAATTTTTTTTTGAAACTTTTTTTCTCAAAAACCGCTCCACAGATTTTTATAAATTTATTCTCATAAATTCAAATTTATCCAAGAAATAAAATGGCGTACTTTTTTTTCAGCTCAAATTAGTTTAAGTATTTATTTAAGAATTTTGAAAATTTTATTTTTATCAAAATCTCAAGCCCCTAAACCACTGTCACTCATTAGAGCAAGTTCGTGCGACTCAGTCGTGCATTTTATTTTTAAATAATTTCAAATACTTCGTAGAAGGTTGAATTAGAGGAATTGTCGCTCCCTCGAAGTGAACTCTAAGAGTTGATCTTCTCATGACAAAGTGTATTTCTGTTAACCTTTCTGCCCTTTATTTTTGCAGATTAGGTTTTTATTTATGTTTCAAAAACTGTTTCGGTTTCATCGTATTAAAGCTTTCAGTTCTATTTTCTTTAAATGAAACTGAAATGTATTACAAAAGATCTTTCATTTCTTTACCATCTTAAAGATATATCAGCCAAATAAAAAAAATATTAAGGGAGAAAAAATGAAAACATGGAAGCATCATCAAAGTCCATCACAATATCTAGTAGACAATAATTATTATTGCTAACAAAAATTAATTAAACTCATATTTCCATTTAAATAGAAACCGTCTTTAAAATCCCAAGAGCGTCGTTTATCTCTATAATTAGACGAAAATTCCAAGACCAAAGCCACTACCACTACCACTATAACCATTACCGCCACTAGAGCATTTCCATTACAAAAGTATTTTACTCACTGTGCGTTTAATCAAATTACAAGCGCATCCTTGAGTATCTTCTGATGGCAATTATTTTGCATTATTTTTCCATCCCCATTTCATTTATATATACGAGTCTAGTATATATATATAGTATGTAGTAAAAAGTATATACCTACTAAGCAAAATATCTATTCAAGGATCCTTTTAAGACGCGCCCACAAAGAGCACAACTAGACGAACAAAATTGAAACGAACCCAAAGACCAAGTTTCTATATATGTGTTTGTGTATGTATACACCAAAGAAAAGGCTAAAAAGGAAAATTAATGGTAAAAGCCGAAAAAAAACGGATAGTTACCATAATAATAATAATCATAATAATTTTAAGCATACTCCTCCATTATTTAATTTTCCTATCGCGCCGGTTGTCGTTCCATTACGTCCTTTTTGTTCCTTGTTTTGTTATTTTAAGTTAAAAATTATTAAAAAAAAAAAAAAAACTGTACAAAAGCCTGAGGAAAATTGAAACGGACAGGAGGCTATTTCGTTCAAGGTCTCTTGCGCCCCCAGAGTCCCTTACGGTGGATGGGGAAGTATAACAAGAATTAATCCGAAAAAATAAGAAGGAAATAAATGAAAATAGCTATTTATTCTTAGGCTCTACTGACGGCATTCTTCAATGCCAAGTTAGTCCTTTTAGCACTTTTTCGGATTAATTTTTGAAAACTTCAAAAGAAGTCAACGCCTCTTGAAAGGATTTGAAGTGTTCAATGTCTAAGTTAGATATATGTGTATTGTGTATCCTTTTATCCGTTATAACCTATGATTCAAAGGATTGAAAACGTTTCTTTCCTTAAGAACATATGGTATCCTTTTGTGTGTTGGTGTTTTAAGTAATTCCTTTGGAAAGGTAGGATATTTAAAGATTAACGATAAATTTCATGAAATATGCTATACGAGTATGGTTTGATGAAAATGGGTTTTTGAAATAAATTGTTTTTTTTTTCTTAAAAAAAAGTTTAAAGAGAAAAAGTCACGAAGGGTCGTTACTCGTTAGCACTTTTTCAGAGCGAAAAAATACGTTTTTTTTTTTGTATTAGACCCTTCAAAGTAGGGTCACCGCAATGTGGCCACGTTTTATAGAGAATAATTAATTTCTCTGACGTTGAAGGGAAATAATTATGGTTGATGAAGTTTTTTTTTTCCTCCAACAAACTTTTATCTTCTAAATTATTTGCTAAAAGTTTTCCACATTTAGTATGAAAGCTACTGGCTTTAATGTTAACGAATTAAAAGAATCTTTTTTTTTTTTGCTCAGTAATTGGAAGCATGATTTTTTTTTTCAAATTGAATACCACACGTTTGTAGTCTGCATAGGAAAATACATAATTATTAATTACACTCATTAGATAACACGGTGTTTGGTCTTAATTAATAAACATTTTATTTTGTAATTATCAGATACCATTATACCATAAACAAACTAACGGCTTTTATAAAATAACAGACAATGTGTCCTTACATCTGTTCAAACTAAACGATGTATTGATAACAAATCAAACGTTTACTTTAAAGGGATTAACATAAAGCCTCTTTTTACACAAATTGTTCGTGGTTTTAACTTGACATGAACTCAATACTACCCATAAAGGGAGACAATTATCCTTGGCTGGAACTATTATTCTGATTTAAGATTCATATTTTGATTAAGGTAAGAGGGAATTTCTAGAGCTATGATAACAAGCGGTTAATGTTAGCTTTTTGAAGCAGCTTTTTTTCAAATACGGCACTCTGGACCCCTTAATTTCGTCGTACTAGTACAATATTGTAAATACATTTTAGTAGTGGAGTCAGCAAAGAGACTGAATTAAGGCTTGGATCCAGTCAAGCGATGTAAGTTGGTCCGTCAGTTCTGTCATTGGAGTGTGCTTTATATGTCTTCGAAGATACCATAAGGAAAACATTCTTCGTAGAGTCAGAGTCCACATTGAAAATTGCAGTATAATGCAAACTGTTATTTTAAGATAAAATTTTTGGTTTAAACAAGAAATGATGAAAAGATATTATGAACGAGAATTACATAGCTACATAAGCCGAAGAAAATTAATTTTATTTCATACTGATATACGGAATAATAAAAAAAACAAGTTGAATAAATGTTATTTGACCTGCAGTCATGTTTAGAATATCAAAAATAACATCATTGTAGTTTGCTTGTTATATGTGTTCTATTTCCTAAAACACTGTCTTCTTCCATTGTCCCAGATACTGAGGCAGAATTTTTGGATGACGTAATTCTCTTAAACACCTCAATCAACCGAAGTGCATCAGATCGCCTTACAGATTTCATATCCAAAATTTTCTGATATTCAGCAATAGTAAGATCAGATAAAAGCTGCAGAGTTTTTGCTGTAAATACCTCATTTGATGTGATTGGTATCATTATTACTTTGATTATCATTTCAGCGCGATTCATATCCCTTAATACTATTTTGGTGTAACAAGTTGGCGCTTTTTGGTCCACCCTCGAACCGAATGATGGAAGTTCAAGAAGTGCAGTTTTCAAAATGTACGTATCAAGAAGCAATTGCTCACAAGCGAGGATATTAATAGATCCATCCATTTTAATGGGACGACATTTGTACAAGGCTCTGAAAAATTTTGGAATAAACGAACTTACAAGCTTATTGCAAAAATGTGCAAAATATTTGTTAGATGTCACCAAACTTTGGCGAATTGTCGGAATGAATTTCTTGAAGTGCTCTATAATTGAATTGATGTAAGAACTTTGATCACCGACATGACTTATGTTTTGCCATTGGACTTTGCTCATCACAGTTAACGAGTCATCACATTCGATTACTAAGTCTTGTACCATTACTCGAATGCAGTTTGAAATTATTTCATCGAACAATTGTTTTTCTTCTGACATATCAGCCTTGTGGACATAAGCCGTAGCTAATTTTTCTTTTAATTTAGTCTCTAACTGTTGAACTGTCTCAAAACAGTACTCTGCTGTAGTTAAAATACAACATACTTGTCTTAAATCGGCTTTAGTAAATAACTGACCTTCGTTGTCCTTGATTAAATTGTTGAAAACTTTTCCAGCAGCTAAAGACAGGCTTTGAAGATCTCTTGTAAATAATGACACGGAAGTGCCAGCTGGATTTTTGAGTTTTTGAATTTTCGGTATGCTTGGTTCTAGAATCTGATGTGCATATTCTCGCAAATATTTTTTGAATATTATTGCCAGCTCATACATAGATTGGTCATTGCTAAGTTGCGAGCATTGGACTATGCATTTTTTGTAGAAGATAAAGAGATCTCCCGAACTTGGGAGAAGAGATGTATTGGGTTCTCGAAGTGATTCCTTAGACGTTTCTTTGAAACGCTCGATTAATTCCGCCAAATTTTGATCGATAGTGTTTGTATATATATTGAGATGAGGCTTAAAACACTCACCTATTATATTATGAAATATTCCGTTTTGGTTACCACTTGATTTGTTAAAATTTACCGTCTCTTGCCAATCGGAAATTGTATTTCCTGTAAATTTTGTCGATAGGAGCTGTTCAAATTCTTGCGTCTTGCTTACAGCGAATAACAAAAGTCCAACATCGATTTTATTTAAATGCTTTGAAATGGTAGATGAGAGGTGGTTTCGAGTTCTGTAGCAAAATTGCACAGCGATTCTTTCAGAAACTGCCCAGTCCAAAGGAAATATTGCACCGAATTTTTGTTCAAAATCAACTAAGTGGCCTTTCAGCCAAGCATAGCGGGAATCAATTTTATCCAACCATGCAGTGTCTTGGTTTTCGTAAAATAGTTGCTCATATTCTTCTAGTTGATGCTGAGTTAGCCATTTTAAAAGACGTGTTTTAACATTTGGGTCCAAAATTGACAAAATCTTACAAGCTTCTGACAGTTGGGAAAATGGAAGAAGCCTTATACTGGATGACTTCCTTTTGGTGTTGTTCAAAAAGACTTCTTTAAAATCTTTGGTAATTTGATTGGTGAGGAAGAGTAGAAGTTGATCAACTGTCTCTAATAAATTTCTGATGGCCAATATATTATTGTATTGTCGAAAATTCTGACAAATTTCATAAATTGCTTGCAAGGGATTTAAAATCTCTCCATACAATCGTTCTTCAGACAATTTCTTCAAACTATGGATACCATCGACAAGGATGTGTAAGTGATTAAGAGTAATTGTTGCTGAGATGATATTTTTCTTTGCACAATCGTACTGTGCGATTGCACTGGTTATTTCTCTTACAATTTCTTCGGTTTTTTCAGCATGAGATCTAATTCCTGTGATTTGGGTTTGTAAATTATTTATAAACTTTTGAGCTTCATTGAAAATGTTCCGACCATCTAGCCCTGTACTTGCTCCTTTGTATACCAAACTGTGAATGCTTTCATTGATGACGACACATTCGATTTGCATTTTGGATATAACATCTTCAATTCCAACAAGTGATTGTTCGTTGGGGAACATTTGATTGATATGTTCAACAGTATTGTAACTGGGTGAATCCATATAACCGCCAAATTAAATTTCAAGGCAGTTTAAATGTGTTCCTTATTTTTTTTATTTGAATGACAATAATGTCCGTTTGAAACTGAAAACAAAATCAATTAAGTAGCGATTTATGTACAGCCCAGTTTCAATGAGTGGGTAGGGGAATTGCGTGAAACAGCAGTACTTTCATAATTTTCAATTGACATTTGGCTTCCTTAGCGTTTGACATTCACCTGTCTCATTACATATAATCCTTACATTCATTTTGTATGTGTTTCTTAAAGTTACACTGTTTAGATTCCGTTGAGTAGAAATTTCTATAAGCTGCATTCTGTAAAAGGTATCACCCAATAAATCTGAATTGAAACTTTGAACATTTTAAAGCGAAATGTGATATGATTTCAACGGTATGAAAATGTTTATTCAAGAACGCAATGTTTGCCTTGATCTGTACCGAGAGGCTATCAAGTTTGCGGAATTTTTTTTTCACTGAACTATCAACACTTCTAAGGAAACTAGAGGAAAAAGAAAGGCTAGGAAAACCTGACGTAATGCTAACTCTAAAAAAAAAACAGCATTTCTGTTATTAACAAAAATTAAACGCAAAGCAATTATTATAAGGTGGAACTAAACATTTATGTCATTTGTAAAACAAAAGTATTTATCGCTTAATGATTCAATTGTTTCAAAAAACAAAAAAAAAAGATATTTAAAGATGTAATTTCAAAATAATTCAACATTTCGTTGTTTTCTCAATCCTATATATTTTATTTTCATTTTCTTCAAAGTATCAAATTTAAAACACTAATAAATCCTTCAAGTATTATATTCTACACTAGACAGAAGGAAATCTTACAACAAAAATGAAATATTATATCTTCAACGAAGATTTCTTTCCTCAACGCAGCCATCAGATACTTTCGTTTGTATCTTGAATCAAAAAAAAAAAGAAAAAAAAAGAAAAACAGCAAAAAACCTTTCCTTTATTAAAAAATGAAGCCACCTACAGCTTATAAAAAAATAACTCAAAAAAGAGTTATCCACTGACACGAAATTTTTTAATCAATCCACACTAACAATCGATGCAAAAAAAAAAGGAATACAAAAATATGTAAATTAATTCCCGTGAAATTTGCACACAACCCTATCCCAAGTACTACCGACCCGAACGAAACGACCGACGCGACCGTGCATTGCGGCAGCGTGTTCCAAATAAAGATATCGACAACGCGTCGCGTCGCGTCATGGCCTACATACATTGCAGCAAGTTTTGTTCCTTTGAGGATGAGAACAGCGCAACCTGACACTTTGGAGAATGATAAATGTTCTGAAAAAAAAAACAAAATGGAAATTTCACGCAGGAGTATATTTTTAGTCCTTTTTTGTAGCTATTTTTATGTTGATGGTAAATGGAGCGCGGATGCCAATGGGCTGTGTGGACATCACATCTACTTTATAATTCTTCTCTTAATCCTGCTGCCCACTGGTAGAAGGAATATACAACAAAAAAAATCTTGTAAGTTACTGAGAGGGTGACAATTAGTAAAACTCTTTTTTGTTTTAAAGGATTAATGCAAATTAAAATGAAGGTAAAATAAATAGTCCTTTTTCTGTTTCCACTTTTAAGGACGTATCTCACCAGCTTTGTAGAACTCTACTTAAAATGAAATTTCTTCAAACAGTAACCTGAAAAATGTAATTTCTTATCGACTCCTGACGTTGCCGTTGTATGGTCGATTTCTTCAAGGACATATGAACGAATTTCTATGGTTGAGATGTTCTCAAGTACGTTTATTTTTCCTTTTTTTTTACATTTTTGAAAACTCGCCCGATAAGCGATAACATTTATTTTTAAGGTTGCATCCCCTTTCATGGATGAAACATTTTCATTTCGATTTCGTTTTTGCTTTAACTCGTCGAGTGGAAAACGAAAATGAGAAAAAGGCCAAACTGCTATCTTTGTTAAATGATGTTGATATTTATTGAAGCATAAATTTCAACTCAATGTGGTATAAACTAAGGAAGTATAGGAATATTTGGCTATGCAAATATCCTTACATATACCGCCTATTGTAAGGCCAACATAATAACAACATTACTAATGAAGAAGAACCAAAGGAATTTATTTTTTAATGTTATTTATGTCATTGCGATATTTTTTGGGGCTGAATTTTAAAAGATAAGAGATTTTGATACAGTGCCTTGTTGAATTTGTGAATTTGAAATCACAAAAAAATCGAAGAAAATCGATTTCTACTCTACACAAATTTGGTTCATGGAGAATGAAATATAGCTGCCTGCTGACCTTGGGGTATTTTTTTGTTTAGATATATTTTAGGCTGTTGAAATAAAAATATACCATGATGGAATCCGGTATTTTATGTTAAAAGAGTAAGGTATTATGTGTGTTGTTTAAATTATCAACAATTCTATAAGATCTTATCACATATTGGCTTTGCGTTGAGCCAAAAAACATTGAACATTTAACAGAAATTTAAGGAGTCGAAAAAATCTAACAAGTCACTGAAAGGGTGACATTTAGTAAAATTCTTCTTTGTATTAAAACATTATTTTGCTTTTTACTAGATAAATGCGATCATTATTTTTTGATAAACAGGATAAGCCAAATACAGATTTCTTTTTAAAATGAACAAAATTAATTTTTTTCCTTGTAGGTATGTATTATAAGCAAGCAAATTTTAAACGTGATTCCTCAACATTTCAGAAAATTGCAATTACCTCGTTATTACATCGGAGGTGCGATATGTATGTTTGTTATTGTTTTTTTTTTTTTACTAATTAATCAAAAAAATTAATACGCTACTTTGACATTTTTATTCGATATGAATTTCGCCAATATAATAAAAGCTTTTATTATTTAAACCAAATGTTGTTTCAAAGGCTGTTTTAAAAGTGTTCTCATGTTTACAAAACTAAAATGTCCTTTTTTTGAGACCAAAAGTATTGTTTTCAACTTAAATTTAAAAAAATTCCCCTTTTTTCCAGCAAAAAAAAAGTATAAGAGTATTTCAAGTTTCTTCGACATTTTATGTTTTATTCAACAATTATATAACATAAAATAAAAATAAAAAAGGCACAGACATTTTTATTCATTCATGTACGGACATAATAAAAATATTTATCTTTAGTTTTTTTTCAAGAGTTTAAAAGTTTTCTTGGAAAAACTGTGGATGCAATAAAATATCACTGCTTAAAATCTTTCTAAAAAAAAAAATTGAAAATCCTTCGACCAGTTTTTTTTTTTCAAAAAAATATTTTAAAATCTGTTCGAGTATGTAAATATATGTGAGTTTGTAGTTTTCATCTGGGAAAATAATGTTTAAAAAATTCAATAAGTCAAAATAAAAAAAGTTATTCAAAATTTGGAAATGCTTTATATATTGGGTTATATTATGTAAATGACTTCTTGTGTCGAAAATTTTATTGAAATCGGATGTAGGTATAGTTAACGAGAAAACCTGATTTGAGAGGTACTGTATAAAATTCCGAAAATGGACGACCTCATCAGATTAAAAAAAATACGGATGTTTTTTTGTTGGGTCGAGTTAAGGTTCTTCAAAAAACTAAGTTGTGGTGGCACCAGGCCCACTTCTCGGCTCAACAAACAAAGCAATTGTTAAGGCAGTCTTTTTCGAAGAAAAAGTCGTAACAATATTGTGTCTTTGATAAAGGTTTAAAAAAAAAATTCCAGTCAAAGTGGAATTTGATAATTTTTTTTGAAGCTTTGTTTAACATAAATTTCTTTCAGCACTGGTATCGCTGCGCTGTGAGAAGACATATTTTTGTTGTTTACATTTCTAAACAATCTGTATTCACTATCGATTTTAATCCAGTTGATTTCAGAAAAAACCTGTTCGTAATACAAAGAAGTTGTCAAAGGCAATTAAAATATCTGTTTGTAAGAGTATGTGGACATACAAATTTTTCAAAGATTTTCTCGCAGTCCTGCATCCTGGGATCACTCTATATGAGTACAGTTTGTCAGTCTCTGGCAAAACATTTTTGAAAACTGCATTCATTTCCATGCAGTAGTTTTTGAGTGATGCTTTTGCAAATATACAAACAGACAAACACAAATTCCAAGAACTGTTGTTTTATCTTCTAATAAAGAGCCCGCACTTTAGTTTTTCTTCAATATCTATACAGTACAGACATCAGCCTGTAACAATTTTAATATATTATCTACAAGGTGGGCAAAAAGAAATCACCCTATTAGAAGATGCTCGAAAGACCGCCCGATTTATATCCGTTTCAGACTTTTTTTTTATGGGGTTTTTTGAAGTCCCGTGTTTACCTGAACAAGTCCGAGACTCTGGAAGCCCTCAAGGACAACATTCGACATGAGTGCGAGAATCTGTCGCCCGAAGTTCTCGCTGATGTGATGAAAAACGCCATAAAACGAGCAATCAATTGTGACGGCGGCGCCCATTTTCGCCGATATCATCTTCTCGACTTGACCAATACAATTCTAAAGGTTCAAACAAACATATTCAAAAAAGAGAATCGAAGTTTTTCATTTAGAAAAAAAGGGAGCCAAAAAACATCGGATGGATGACTTCTTTTGGCCCACCTTGTAGATCTTAGAATTATTGGATAACAAACAAAATGTCTGTTCCGAATGGGGACCATTCGTAGTATAAATTTCTACCATCTAGAGACGACAGCCCTGAGAAGCCAGCAACATTACACTAATACAGCAATCAACAATTATATATATACATATATTAACTTATGTACTAATATTTTTCCATGCCAGCCTGCGAGCGGTATAAAATGTATTTACAAATCAGTCATCTACGAACAAGCGAAACTGCAAGGTAATAAATTGGGTTTTTTCCGCAAGTCGGTTTTTCCCAAATCAAAATGGTCGGCCTTTTTATTTATTTTATTAGAATTATTTACTTAATGGTGGCGACTCCTATTTTTAATAGCAAAAATTAGTCGCGCCTATACAATGTCTTAAGAAATTAAATCATCCGCTTCAGGAAAATGTTTCTGAAAATCATAACCTTATTTCACACTCTTACTTGTTATACAATTAAATACACCTCCAAGTTTCATAAGAATCTATTTCGAAAAGCTATGGGCGAATTAAATTTTTTTATTTTTGTTATCCTTTCTGAGCCTGTCTAAGAGAACCAGCATAGAAAGAAACTGTGTTCAATTATTCTTATATTTACAACAGTTGTTC
Organism: Platycheirus albimanus; assembly: GCA_916050605.2. Taxonomy (NCBI): domain Eukaryota; kingdom Metazoa; phylum Arthropoda; class Insecta; order Diptera; family Syrphidae; genus Platycheirus; species Platycheirus albimanus. Next base: position 155,263,546 of record OU696697.1, read on the forward strand.
TCTCACATAATGTGTATGTATAGAAGACATGGATGTAATTTACCCGAAACAAGGCCTAGTTGAAGGCATCGAATAAACAAAACTCTATTCGCGTAAACATTTACTATTCTATCGGTTTATTTTGCTAAGGCCTGGTTACAATATCCACTTAGCTTGTGAGCTTTTTGCTTCGAATTTTCGGGCGAAAGGAAGGAAGATGGCATGACGGGCGGTGGGTTTGTTAGTTGGCAACCATAACCAGAACTGAAGTCGAAGACGAGGACGACGATGATGTTGCTGTCGATGGACGGCGATGAAGGCAGCAGACGTTCAGTTACTGTTATATTTTGGCAGCAAAAAGGAAATCATTGTTATGCAATTTTCGTTATTATTATTATTTTTTGTTTTGCGAGAATGAGTTTAGGCTAAGCAAGGCAAAACCACTAATTACATTGAAAGCTGTGCGGTTTCACAGGCTTATGTGATAGCAGGGACGACTGCTGCCACCGTGTTAGAATGGGTTTTATTGGGATTATTCAAATGCTTCAAGCCATATATCTACAGGATTCTAACATGCTGATTTGGCAGAAGCTATTACTTTGTTAATTGTACCCGAAAGATCGGAGTCGGAGTATAGTGATGAGGGTGGAGAGTATAATAATAACCTAACGCCCAGGGTGATTAATGTAGCCCTGTGGGGTGTCGATATGGGTTTAAGTTGTACAGTTCTGTTGATGCGTCTATATACATGAACAATAAATAAAGCCTTCAAATGACAAAAGTGAACACATTATGGTGCGAAATATAATGACGTTTTAAGCAAATAAAGTGGTCGTGTTAAACATGCTTCCATTTTAACATGTTAACAATTAATTACACTTTCTTAACTTTAAATGAAAACTCAATTTCGAAAACACATGTACATAATTTTGTGGAATCTAGATTGATATATTCATTTTATTACGAACTTACAACGAACAATTTTGTTTTTGTTAACAGCTTATAAGTTTAGTATGAGAATTCTTTTGTTTAAATTTATTTGAGTTTAAAAGAAAATATGGTATTTCTCGATGGATGGTTTAGATAAATTGATAAAAACATATTCGAAAAACCATTAGAAAAACGTTTGGAGATATGTATGATTTTCTTAATTTAACGTAAAGCGTAAATTCAGATTGAGGTTTGATCTCAGAAAATGTAATTATTTTTTTTAATTTTAAACCCTCTGAAGATGCTTATCTTAAAAAGAAAGTTGACATTCAAGGATATCAAATATTTGTCAGTTCAACAGCATCGTTTTACTGGACGTATTTTGCAAGAGGACAAATTTAAAGGCATATTTGAGTGCCATAATAGTACAAGGCAATATATTTTTCTTCTGTAATCCTAAAACATGTTGATCAATATGAATCACATATCAATTTTAGAAATTAATTGAATTTCAAACAAGTTTTGATCATCAAAGCATCAATTTTGTAACATCAGACATTATAAAAGGCATGACGTCATTCACTTACAAAATGTTAATTTGAGTCGTTATTCCAGCTTAATTGGATCCGTTTGCTAAAACAATCACCAAGACTATCAATTGCATTGGGAAAATCACATCGATTTTATTCTTGCAACTACAGTGTTACCTTCGAGACGTCACATCCTGCACACCATTTCTGCAGAAATAACCTTTTGTTTATGTATATACTATACGCATAGAGATAGAAACACAGTTGTTGTCATTGTAGCAATTTGATTTCAACGACACAAAACTAGGTACTACCACAAACGTGGAAACACTATTCAGTGAATGCAAATTGCATAATAACACTTAAGCATTGTGCTTCTGTTATATGCGTTTGTTTACCTGTGTAGTGTATCCTTTCGATTGTTTCGTAATTATTTGAACATTAAGAGGACTTTAACTGCATAATTGTATGCAAAACAATTACTTAAGCAATGTTAAGTATAATGGACGTTTTGATAAGGCTAAATCGTCGTGAATTTATATTTTAATAAAACAATTTTTTTTTAGAGAATCCCAGAATCTATCACATCTTGAATATGATATTTTATGAAACGAAAACTAAATGTTTTTCACGATATTTTATATTTAATTTATATTCAATTTTAAAGCTTAAAAAAAAAAACCTGTCAACGCTCGAGTGAAGCTATATAATTTAATTATATGCAATAGCTCTACTTACATTCCTCACTCCTCTGTTGATACTTTGAAAGGAAAACGAAATACACCATGATACAAAATAAAATCATTCAATAAGGTAAGACGATATAGAATCAATCCAACTTACAAGCATACACCTTCTGACATACAAACACATTCCTGGTGCCTTTATAAGATGTGTCGTCAAGAAATGTGAAACCATTTGTAACTCTTTGCACAAATCTGGGAGTAAACTACACTCAATCACTACCTCAAACAGGATGGTGAAAATTCATTTTTTTTTAAAGAACATAGCGAGACGACGACAATCCACGTCAGCGCAGCCCTCATCTCATATCCCCCTAATGTTGCCATGATACAGGGAAGAGAGTCGGTGTATCCTGACGGTTACGGATATCGACGACCTCAGCGAACAGAAACACTATCACTTTACTCAATCTTATTAAAACAAATTACAGCAACACGAGGACGAACCATAGAATCGATTCAACTCCAAGGGCATACAGAGACAGGAGCAATGTCAACATTTGTGGTTCGAATCAGTGAAAATCCAAGAAAATAAACTTAAATTTTTTTTAAAGCAAAAAAGTAGTGTATTCTTTCAATCCCCATAACATAGCAGGACGAAAGTGTGTTAGTGTTTTCACTTGATGGAGTATTTGTTACGTTTCTTAACTTACGTTCAGCAAAGGATTGCAATCGGGATGCATCACTATTGTTCACTTGGCATTGTTTTTACAGTTTTTTGTTGGTGTAGTGTAGGTACATGATATGTGTTGAACATCATTGGCGAGGATGTTATTTCAGGATTTTATGCAAGTGCCATTTTGATTTTTACAGCAAACATATGTACGAGTATGTATAAATGTGAACAAATTGAAGACAGTCATGGAAAAGTTTTTGTTTTATTTCAACAAATTTTTATGTCATGTTTTCTAGAACGCACGTATGATATGTTAATCGATAAAAACGATGACAGCTGTCATGTCCTTATGAAGGAAATGTGTTAAAACGTTGATTGCATTTTGATGAAAACACATGAAGCATTCCAGTTCAATAATTTATTTAAAAATTCTAATGAAATAGTTTTCTTATTGATATTATTTTGTTGTGAAAATATACTTTCTATCGAGTGAACCAGAACAAAATTATTCATAAAGTCAAAAAAGTACTCATACGACCTAGTGAACTAGATTTTTAAAATATATTTTCCATAATTTGAAATCCTAAAACTTACAATTAACTTTTATGAAAAAAAATATATAAATTCAATTTTCGAAGAAATACCCTTTAAATATAGTAAATACGTTATATTTTTGTCCGTAAAGAAATATTATTTTAGGGAGCGGGTCCAAATTCTGGTTTCAATATACTGCTTTAAAAAATTCTTCTTTTAAAAATGAAATTCTGCCTTTTTTTCATTCCGGTTGACAAAATCTGCTTCTCAAAATTCTAGCTATAAAAAAAATTACTGTTTTTATTTACAAATTGAATTATATAAACAAGATAAAACAAAACAATCCAAAATCCTTAAGCAACATTAAAACATACCTACAAAGGTAAACGAGACCAAAAAGAACAATATTTTTTGGTTAAGCACTGAACAACTTCTTTAAATTCTTGTTCCGTGGATCAGCTTTATTTAACCCGTGAATATCGACGGGCCAACTCTCAAACCACTCTTGAACCCACGTCTTAACTTTGATTATACAAACACGAACCGAGGTAAACCGATTTTCAAACTTTGATCCGTGGATGAACCACTGTTGTACACTGTCCCTAAAGGAATCAAAAAAACAACTTTTTATACTCTTAAGAACGTAAGAGTAAGAGTTTGCAATGATTTATCAAAATTCTGCCAGTTATAAAGCAAACAAAGGCTTAGAAAATGTTAAAAGCAGAATTTCGTACAAAGCATTTTGACCCCAACCCATCATTTTATCATTTCAAAACGATTATATTAACTCAAGAATCAAGATTCAAACTCAGAAAACAATACTGCATTCAATACTGAAAATTAGACGATCTTGGTTCCAACAACAACCTCTCAGTTTCGGAATTTGCAGATTTTTCAAATAGTTTATGAACTTGTTAAAATAGTTAAACATTGTTCTTAAAACGCGTTTATATTGATAGTTTGTCCAATGTGTCATCACAAAGATACATTATTAAATTGTCAAGACAAAATAATCGTTTAATGGTAGATGTTAATGTATAATTGGTTTTGTGATTTGATTTAGTGCCTTTTATTTCCAAGTGGAGAAAGAATTATTAAACTTCATGCATGTTGATGATTTGTACCCTGATTTCTGTCCAAATTAAGTATGAAAAGAACATTAAATAAATAGTTGCTTTAATTGGCCTAGACGTATCAAAATATTGTCCACAGTCGACTACTAATATTTGGATACGAAAATAAGCCAAAATCATTTTAAAGAAGCATACCTATCAACTAAAGAACGCACCTTTTTTTAAAGCATCTAAGTAAAAGATTAAAAAACAGATGCTAACATCGTTGTATGTTGGAAAGGAATTCCTGGAAGCAATAAAGCGACGGCGACTTTGAAATAAAACATTAGTTAATTTCATCGGGTTAATATTATTTTTAAATAATCGGATACTACAGTCAAAGACTTTAATTGATTGTAAAATTTAAAACTTTCACAAACTGTAAAAAGAAATTTAATTCAAGCATGTTGTTGGGAATCCTGCAGCTCTTTGATGTTTGATTTGAAAAAAAAAACTAGGTTTTCATATGAAATTTTTCATTGACAAAAAAAAATGTTTCCTTTGATCTTCGAACAACGCGTTTCACATCCAACATTCATTGGCATTCACTGAAAATAACAAAATGAGAAGATTTAATTAATAGATTGAATAACTTCCAGTCTATTAGATTAAATCACTATTAAAGTGAAGAAAAGAATCCTTCTGTCTTTCCGTGACACGTAGTGAGTGACATAAAAGGAAATAACCAAACCAGCTCACGAGGGAAATGGTAGCTGGTGAGACATGGTATGACGTTCCCAGATCGACGATGTCGACAGTTAATATCAAACAACGTGTGGTTGCACGGAATGAATCAACGGTAATTGGCGTCACACGTTAGCAACAAGGAATCCTTGCGTGATAGACATATAGACAACAACGACTACGGCAACGCAATACCGACGCCGACGTAGAAGTTCTTTTTCCTGGATTTAGTCTTTTCACTAATGAATTTTAATTGAAGAACGAATAACTCCGACAGAAATGCTCTTCAAACGGGGAATAATTATAGGAACCGCACCGAGGTGAAAGAGGAACAATAGAGTAGAAACGTGCATGATTAAGCGGCTTCCTGCGAACATTATGTGCGATGAATTTTTTATGACGCTCCTTCGAATCGGAATGAAACTAAAATGATTCCACAATTGATCATTAAAGGTTGAGTTTATGAAGGAGAAGTGCATTAGATGAAGTATATTGGTTGATAGTTGAAGCAAAAAAAAAAAAAATGTATATGGAAAGGAAATAGAGAAGAGGTTTATATAAAATTTAAAAAGCGTTGAAATTAGTAATAAGCAATGTTAAAAACGGAAGAAGCTGATTTAAATAATTTTTCAACTCAATTATCAGCCTTTACAAGCGATATGGCCTTTACTTAAATCTAATGGGAAAGAAGTTCTCAATCTTAAGCTGAAATTCTAGATTCAGTTCCTAGAAAAATCATCTTAAATGTCTTTGTTCCCAAAAAAAAAAGTGTTCTCTGCACTGAAGAAGATAATATGATATTGAAATTTTGAGTTGAAGTTATTCGGATGTCAGAATGCCACTCCTCAGGCCTGGACTCAATCCCGTGTGTGCCTCTTGCCTCTCCACTTAATTGTTTACAAAGCTTTTCATATTAATTTCCAAATTCAAGAAGTTGATTTTAATGCTTCAAAAACTCAATGTTGAGTTCTGTCGTGACCTACCCACTATGATACTTTCCATGAAAGCCATTTTCATTGAGGAAACGGAACAGCTTTGCGTTAGAGATATGTCCATTACAAACCGTGAGACGTATGGTCGAAAAAAAAAAATGTCGATTGAAAATTGATCGACAAAAAAAAAGTAAACAGTTTAAAATTCAGACTATGATAATGTCGATTGAAAAAGGGTCGGTAAAAATTTCGACTTTTATCCTGATAAAAGAGAAGTTCTTTTGATTGCATCGACCGTTTAATTTTTTAATTATTTTTAAATCATAGTAGTAGAGCCGCAACACTGATTGACAGCGGCAAAGTGAACATCATTCACTTTGCCAATGCTGACCTTTTTGAGAGTCGATATTTTCAAAATCGTCTTTATGAGAGTCGATATTTTAATGATGCGGTAATTTTACCAATCGACTTTTTTTCGAAAGTCGACATCAAAAATCGGCAAATCGGACCCAACCCTTACAAACCACAGAACAAACTACGGATCCATCACTTATTTAACGTCGTTAATGTCTAGGTTTACTTAAATACATTTAGGATGACTAAGATTCTCAAATAAATAAACATCCTAAATAAAAACCAAACATTGAACATTTACACTATTTTGAATAAAATGATATGTATTTCCAAATCATTTCATTTCGAATATACAAAATGTATGTGGAAACTAAAGATAGAAATAAATCTTTAAGTAAGGAACATGCACTCTGCAAAGTAAAGTCAAGCAAGGAGGAAGTAAATTACATAGGGTCAAGTTAGTAGGGTCAAATCAAATATTTTTTTATATTTTTTTTTCAAAAATTGAAAGATGAAAGCACCATTACCGAAACATTTTGTTTAATGTCTCACCACCTTGTTTTATCGCTACTTCTGCAAGCAGTGCTCTAGAGAAAAAGCTAGATGCATTCCTCTTCTTAAATAATTTCCCCGTAACACTCGAATCGCTAGAAATACCCATCTAGCCTGAGTTCAATCGTACTGTTAAGTATGGAGACTCGTTTTTAAGCCGCACAACAAGAATGTACTATGCCTTACCTTCCTCGGTTTTTCACTCCCAGAGTTATTGTACATCGGTATCTTCTTTTATTACCTGTCATTCATGATAAGGGTATTAATAAATTCTTGGTTGTGCTTAAGTTATAAAAAAAAGGAAAGGAACATTCTCTTAGAGTTACTCTTTTCATGAAAAAAACATTTTTGGCTCTTCTCTTTACAAAATTAAATTAAAAATTCAATATTTTTTAATTAATTAATCATCACAACTACTAACGTACGATTTTTGAATTAATTTTCAGTTAGCAGTGTAATGTCAACAGCCAAACGGCTGGTGCTGTCCCTAAGAGGTCGTAAGGAATCTCAAAGCACAGCTGGGACTGCGAATTCATCTACACGCCTTGTATCAGCAGGTACATCACCTGGCCATGAATTGGATGAAATCGCCGTTGTCTCTGGCACCGGCGGTTCAAGTCATCATTTAATTTACGGTGGCAGTAGTAATGGTCCAAGATACTCAACAGGTAAGTGAACTGTCAGTAGTAAACACTGTTTTGTTTCCCCTTTGTAAGAGATCTAGGATACCAACAAAGTAAAAAAAAGAACTTGATAGTTGAATATATTTTGCCACCGTATTTTGGTGTTGTGGTTGTATCTTATCCCTCCCTATTTATCCGCAAGTATTCTCTTCTCAAGCACTCACTCCTCATCTTTTCCATTTTAACGTGTTTTTGTATATTTTTTTTGTAAGTGTTCTCCTTCTCGATGTTTGTAAATATGTCCATGTTAACACGCACCACACTACAGAAAGAAAGAGATGTAGTTAGTATATATCCTTAGAAACCCATATTTTATAGCACTCAAAAGAAAAGCAAGGACCAAACATAAACAACAAGGATATTAATGCTATCATTACATTTCCGATCTTATTACGCTCTGAGGATATGACGTAAGGCTTTCGTATACACCTCAGTTGTATCCTGACCATTATCTCTGTAGACACACGTCCTTATTTGATATTGCTATTTAAATAAAAAATACGACACTCATCGTCCGTAATGTTAAAGCACGAATCCTCCTTGAGGGAGTTTGGAATTACATTCTTTTTCCACCCATGTTTGGTTCTTTTTTTTTTTTTGGTCCTGTTCGAGTTTCCATTTTAAATGTACGGTGTACTGTACACACTGTTCGAGTGAACATTATATTTCGATAAGGACCAGAGCAAAAAAAAAAACCCATGACACGACGCGACATTTGGACCGCAAAACAAGAATGTCAAAACCGAAACGAACATGTACCTACGGACATATCTGCTTGCGTACATATCCCCTGAATATTCAGTCATCATTTTTATGGTTTTCACTTTTTTTAACATAATTTTTACTTTTTTTTTGTTCGTTTTTGAGTTACAGTAACGTATGAGTGGCAGTCAACAACACACACTGCCATCTGCAATGGCTGTAAAAAATAAACCAATTTGACAAGATATTCATGATGAGCAGCAGCAGAATTCCTGCATAAAATGTGTTTTTTTTTTTTTTTTTTTTGAGGCGGGCGTATGGCGTGAAATAATAAATTTGAATATCAAAACCAAAAGAAATATGATTTAATAAATAAATTTGTTCAGTTTTTACAGTATGAAGTAAAATTACTTAATCAAATAAGGATTCTGTTAAGTTTTGAAAACGATAACGGCTTCTGAGACATACACAGTGAATTTTTGAAGGAGAGTTGGCGCACTTTTTTTAATGGCTTTTTTAAGGACGGAATGTATGATATTTTGATCTAGATCTATTGTGCCCACAAATTGAGTAACACACAAGCTACAGGACAGATTTCAATGTTAAATTTCGAAGATTCTGTACAATTTCCTTTGTTTCCACATTGTGCGTCTTCACTTCTTCAATTACATACGTAAGATGTAAATAATGTTTGTGTAGTGTTTAACATAGACCAGTCTAAACTAGAAGGAAATGTCTGAAGAGCTTCTCCTATCCCGGTTGACTTGTTTCTAAAGCTCATAATTTTTAATGAGTTCAGTTTTGAACTTTTCGTCCATAAGAACACTTTCGAATTTTGTGTAGTAAAGTTCTTAAAAAATTCTTCTTGAGACTTAAGAAAAAATTTTTTTATTTTGTGGTCATTTATTGCTGGTATGGTAGGAAAATGGTAAACATTAATTATATAATTTGAAATCACTCAATGATGTCAAAACCCTGCAGTGTTTAAGTATTTTTTAAATCATTGTCACTTTCAATCATACCCTTCAATTTCCGGTTTGCGCTTTTATGTTATATTCCCTTTTTTTTGTGTAATAACATTTTTGTATAGAACCACATCTTAGCAAACGTGGACTTCTGTGCGATGGTGGTGGGAATATATTTTCAAAAAAAAAAGCACGAAAACTGTCAGAGCATGGGAACGATGCTTTGCATATAAATATCCCTATTTTTGGTGTATTTATATAGAACACTTCATCAGTCCGCCAAAAAGTGTGTCTTTCTTTACTTGACAGGTTTAGTGTGAAAATAAAGCATAGAAAAATTTTATTTTATTTTTACTTGCGATTATAGGTACTATAAGGCAAGTTATGCATTCGTCGAAAAAAAAAGTTTTGAGATAACAATCAAACATGACATTACGATGATAGCGAAGACAAAAAAAGATGGTCTAAAAATTCTGTCCGTCTGTATGTCTGTCTGTCTGTCTGTCTGTCTGTCTGTCTGTCTGTCTGTATGTAGACCTACAGCCCAAACGGGTGGGCCGAATTGCTTCAAACTTGGTATATAGACTTTTTTAGGTATTGTACAGAAAGGAAATTGAAATTTTTTTTTTAGCTCAAAAAATAACGGTACCTGCCATACAACCGTTACGTTAAAGCTTATTTTTCTCAAAAACGACTCTAACGATTTTTAATTAAAAAAATCAGTGTTGCTTTTTAGGTACGACCAATCATATGGCTGAAAAAAAAGTTTTAAAAAAATGGCTAAGAACGGTACTTTCCATAGGACCGTTTTTTTTGCTTTCGACTATCTCGAAAACGACTCAACCGATTCTTTCGAAATTTCACACACATATAGCTGTAGGTAGCTCAATTTGTATTGCATACCAATATTTTTGAAAAATATTTTTTTGTATTTTTAAAAGCATTTTTTTAAAAAAAATTTAAAAAATTAATATTTTGAAAACTGCTTATTAAATTTTTTTTTTTTAAATTTTAAATAAATGTATTTGCTGAATACCTATGAACTGGCGTTTTTGAATTTTTTTTGAAAATTTTTTTCAAAAAGTTTTTCAAAAAAAACTTTTTTTCTCAAAAACCGCTCCACAGATTTTTCTAAATTTATTCTCATAAATTTAAATTTATCCAAGAAATAAAATGGCGTACTTTTTTTTCAGCTCAAATTAGTTTAAGTATTTATTTAAGAATTTTGAAAATTTTATTTTTATCAAAATCTCAAGCCCATAAACCACTGTCACTCATTAGAGCAAGTTCGTGCGACCCAGTCGTGCATTTTATTTCTAACAAGACTACACAAAGCAATGATTTTTATATCAAAGTAACAATGTTTTTTGTGCGATTTGATTTATTATGTAATATGAGTACACTGCGCACCGCATGCTTATGGACAGGACGTTTTTCATAAACGGTTTTAAAATACATAATATATTTCGTTTTAAGCTATATATTTTTCCTCGATCATCAAGTAAGTAGACACTATGATGTTGCTTTTCCTTTTTTGTAGACTTTCTTTGAAGGCCCCTCACACGTCTTCCGTCACATGTCTTAATATGGTGGCCATTTCATGTGTCATCATAAAATATATAGCTAATAACATATACACTACACCAAACAATATTATTCAAAAAAACTAAAAACTCCTTCGGTGTCTACAAACATTATTCTTAAATTAAATTCTAACTTTAAGGGTAGTTTTTAAGTTCTGAAAATCTATTAGACACTGTATTTAACTATAAGGTATTAGTCCCCATCAAATGACATTGACTTTCTTACTTTGTTGTATCATTAAATGTTGCTATCTTTCTTTAAATCATGGAAACGATAAGTGTATCCATCAGATCTGTCTAAAGTTAATCTTTTTTCTTCCGTAAATACTAAGAATTGCACTTGCTGACTCCGCTTGGTGTGCCATTTTGCATTTTAAATGAATATTCAGTTTCAACTGAAATTTACAACTACTCACACTGTTAATCGGATCAGTCAAAGGGTGTTTCTTTAGACATGTGGTTTTCAAGAAGAAATAAAACGCATATAATTTAATGTTATGGCCAAGAATTTAGCTTTATTATAAAGACTTGCTTTTGCCCGCTACTTCGTACGCGTGGATTTTAGAATAAAGTAGGTATCTCAGTATATTTTTGTTTTTGCACAACCGGTTCAAAATGGGGGGTATGCGTGGTATAAAAGCTACATACTTTACCAGCTCTACAGCCGTAAGATTTTTGACTTCTGTGAGGATTAAGTTCTGAAGCAATATACCTAATTGGAATGCCCACTTTCAAAACGATGCTACGCGCCAATACTGCTATTTATGGCAGCTCCGCTTCATCAGTTTTGGGCGTAAGTATTGCTCGTTCACCGTTCCTTATGTTTAAATTATTTTTCGATTTCTGCTTTCGCTGAATGAGACATTGTCTATATGGTTGTAAATAGCGCCATCTATGATGTTTTTGATGTAACTTCTATTCAGAACGACTAACTTATTTCTATTCATGTATATGTAGGTAAGTGTGGCGCTATTTTTATGATTTCCAGCGCCATTATGTAAGTGAGACGGCTAACTTCCTTAAAATCATTTAATTTTGCGTTAAGTTCATTGAATAACGTTCGATTTCAGCAATATTAAAAAAACAACCAGAATTATATATTTTCCTGCGATAAAATGTAGCTTATATTTTAAGTTGGCGTACTACCAATAAATCTGCGAAAACCGCATTCAATTCCATGCACTAGTTTTTGCGTGATGCGCGTAAAAACATACAGACAGACAGACAGATAGACAGACAGACAGACAGACAAAAATTCTAAAAACGGTTGTTTTGGCTTCTGTGGGTCTAATAGAGACTCCCCATATTAATTTTGCATCTATATCTTCAATGTACAGACATCGACCCGTTACAATTTTATTATATGTATAGATAAAATGGCAAACCAAGTGACATCTGTCAAAAATAACAACTCCGAAAAAAGTATTGCCACACGTCTAAAAAATTACCCTTTACTTGCTCTAATCCCTGTTAGAATCTTCTCCGTTCTTAAAGTCTTGTTGCCTGCTTTATACGTGCTTAACAATGTTTGCCATATTTTTAAAAACTTAAAGATACTTATGTTGAATTTCCGATTTCTTGCGCGGATAAAAATGAAATGTTCTGAAGCAATTGGCACGGAGTGTACATTACACTTAGCACTTCTCCGAAATCAATATCTGGGTATTGTTGTCCAATTTTAGTTTTTATTAATAAAATATCGTTCTTAAAAAAAAAAGATAAGATTGAGTATGTTCTAAACAAAAATATATGTAGAAAATCTATTCTTTGAGATAAAGTTTATTTTTTATGCAACAAGTTTTATTCAGTGTTTTGCTCTATCAATGCCAAAAAATAAAAAAAGCCATCCATCACTCCTCACTCACTAAACTTCAACGGACTTCTTTCCAAAACCAAACATTTCGCTTGGACGTATTCTCATGAATAAATGATTCGTTTGTAAAGCGTAAAATGTGAGCCATAAAAAGAAAATTTTCTACGAGCTAGAGATAGTCAGGATAACGACTTTTGACTGAGATGAAACGGAAGTATCATCGGATATTTCAACTTAACCTCAAGTTATCATGAAATAAATCAATCAAAACACAAAAAAAAAAAATAGAAAAATTATAACACCAGGCACTATTGGCCGCATTCAAATAACAGTGAATTGGCCTCACTAAAATATAACTTTTAATATAAAAACCCAGCCAATAACGGTTATATACAAGACCATCCTTTCTACGAAAAGAATAGAAACTGTCCGTCATAAAATTTTCTTCTTCCCCCCTCCCGTTTTCATTTTATTTTTACTTTATTTTTTTTTATGAAATGTTTTCAATTTTTCTTATAGGAGGGTTTTGTTTAGGTGTACGAGTATTCTTGTAACCGTAAAAAAGGAATATGTTATGTTATGGATGTGCGGTTAGCAAGAGTCAAGCCACAATTTTCCTGCTTTTAACTCGCTTGGAATGTTGCTTTTATCGACAGTGTCCTTGCGGTAGGTCGGTCGGTCGTTCGGTCGGTCGGAGGGATTATATAAAGTCAATTCTTGGGAATCATCGCAATCTATCCGGGAAAATCAAAAATACCCAATGAGCTGTATCTGACGGTATTTCAATCCGACGACGAAGACGTTTAAGGTTTAGAGAGGGTAAAATGGAGAAGCGGAGCAGTAAGAAAAGAGCTTCTAAGAAAATGGGAAACGTTATTTGATGCTATTCTTTGGTACGTGTGTGTGCGTGTATTTTCATTTTAAAAGATTTAACGATTTTCATATTTTTAAGTCGTTGATAAAAAGTAATAATAAAATATTATTTAATGGATACACCCAGTATTTAAATTTATAGAAAAAAGTATGCAGTTGATGGAGAGTATTGAAATTGGTTTTCATTTCAAAGGACACTTAGCCCAGGAAAGTTCAACTTGAATGGGGTTTCTTAGACCAGAAAAAGTTGAATTCTCATTTTTTCCCTACTAAGCAGTTCGATTAGGCCATGAAAATCCTGATTGCGATTGTCACGTTCCTTTGGTAGATGAGCTATCAAACCATTTTTTTCGTTGCAATTCTGTCATGAAAAGTTTTTCGTTGCAACTCAATCATACAAAATGGTGCCAGGTGATTATTGATTTGCACGCACTGAGCCAACAGTGTCGCCAGCAACGCAATGTGGCAATAATTTGTAATGTGATTTTTTTGGTAAATTCAGCTTTGATCTGATTTCCCGCCCAATAGAAAACAGACTTTATCTAATTTTGAAATTGTGTGTTTCTTAATTTATTAACTAGGTATAAGATAAGTAAGAACATTGATATTAATATAATATGAAGGAACAATTGTACATTGTACAAAATGATTTAAATTCACATACATTTTTTCACTTGCACAAAAATACATAAATTAATTCATAAGACTACTTTAATTTTGATTTTGCAAATTAATAGGAAGCTATTAATTTATGAACTCTCATTTTTTTTACTTGAACCGTCTGTATAATTTATTTATTATTATATAAAAACTTTAATCAGTTATTTAAAAAGAATTTCTTTCCACAATGAATTTCACAGAATGCTATAAAAATGTCAAATTATTGTAGTGTGTGTGAAAAGGTTTGTTAAATTTGATCTGACGTCTGATCTGAGCTAAACAAAAAATAATTGATCCGACGCGACGTACCAACAAAAATCAGATAGGGATCGATTCGCACTATAATTTGATTTAAAATCCTTTTTCTTACTCACTCTCACTCATGCTACTTCGTTTCTCCCCCAAAGAATTGTTTAGTCGTTTTTTTGTATCTTTATTGAAAATTTCGTTTCTGTGGGCGTGTAGCAAAACTCCTCTTTTCTGAAATGTCAGAGAGAAATATTTTGTCTGGTATCATTTTCATGATCGCTATAAACGGGTGGCAATGGTACAGTGGATGTAGTGCTTGGTTGCTAACCTAAGAGTTGTGGGTTCGACCCCAGCCTGGGCAGCAATTTTTATTTATTCCCCCAGTTTCAACTGGACGCCACCCGTGGGATTTTCTTGAGATAAATATCATCTTATTCTCAATCCATTGTACCAACAAAAAATCTTTCCTATCTTTCTATTCCTTCTAACTAATGCCGTGCAGTTTGCATTCAAAAGACCTTGGGTCTTACAGGCATATAGTTAAAATTATTATTAATTATTATTAAACGCTACTCACGAAAAAAACCTTTTTTTCACCCCGTTCCACCTTTTCCGGTTTGGTTTTCCGTATCGCCATAACTGGCCCCTAACTGGGTGATTGTAAGTGTTTCCAATGGAACGATCTCATTACCAAGTTAGAGTATAGTAACTTGGTAATTTGAAGCAGAAAAGTGCTGGCCGCTGTCTAAGATGTTTCTTCTCTTTAAACACTGGGTTCGCAGGTAATTAAGGAAGGGATTTAGTAGATTTAAGTTAATGCTCTTGCTTAAAGTGTTTGGCAGATTTGCCATGCCGAATTAAATATTCGTACTCTAACTAGGATGTGTTTTAAAATTACTTGTTTGTTTCCACGGAAGAGTTAAGTGCCGATGAATGGGAAAGATGCGCTATCCTTTTGCTATAGTTCTTTCGTTGCCCTTGTATCAATCTTAAGTGTGCCATCATAATCAATGGATAATTTCAAAATGCTTCCTCGCTAGTGCACGGAACGGTCTTCTGACATTTAAGTCAAGAGAGCTCACGACATTGAAGTAAGTTTGGTTGTAGATAAACATAGTTTATTTCTTGAAGTTTTGATACTGCTAAAACAAACACCTCTTCCCGGAATAAAGCTTTTTGACGACAGAGGAGGAATGATAAAATCGCAAAGAATTTTTCACCCCAAACCAGTACTTCTTTCGATTTTTGATTCTATATATCTCGGATAGAAGTCAATGGATTGTAGTTTTCGAGTCTTCGTAGTCTTTGCAAGTAGAGAAATGTTATTTTCCTATTGAGAGATTAACTTGGAGAATTTTTTGATAGTTTGGGTTAGAGTTAAAGTATTTCTGATTGAAGGGACAATGCGTCTGTTAGGGTTAGGCAAACGTTTTAATTGTTCAAACTCCGTCCAGCTGATTTTACTTTTATGACATTCTCTAATCGCATGACTTCAAACTCCTTAACAACTATTGAAAAGTTTAGTCAAAAACAATGCTTTGTACAGGAGCTTAAATTTCTAGGAAAACTGACCTTAAAAATCTCATTGAAATAATTAAATCCCACTAACAAATCTTGTTTATGAAAACTTTTCTGAGAAAAAACTCAAAACGGAAAATATGTTCCAAAATTTTTAATATCGCAATTAAATTAACAATCTTTTGTTGTTTTGCCAAAACCATAACGTAGGTACATATTTATTAAGTTCCCCCATCTTACAACTGAAAACCTCTTTTTGTTGGTATGCTCATTAGACTATATCTGGGTTTGCTCCTGAAATAAGACTTCATCCTTCTTCTATACATATTCACATACACATATACATACTCATATATCCCCCTGTTGCATTCAGTGGAAACTTTTCCAACCTGATATTGACAAACAAACCAGGTACAGTAAATAAAACGAATTAAAAAATAAGAAAGTCTCGAGTCAAGAGAGAGAAAAACAAAACAAAAAGAAGAAAGAAAAATTAAAACAGCATTTCTCCCGAGTCCTGTCAAAGTCCTCCTGAGAGGTTGTGTTACCAAGAAAAATAATAATAATAATAAAAAAAAAAAAAAAAAAAACTGAAGAAACTCCTGACACATACGACGAGTAATTTATTTTCATTCTTTCTCTGCCTCTGCGACTGCCTGCCACCACGCTCTCACCGAGCGCCCGTCGCCGAAAAGATGAATTCACCTAAGGGCGATGCAGCAGCAACAGCAACCAGAAAGCCAGGAGTATAAACAGAAACAAAGAATTCAACAAAAAGGGCCAGAAGCTTTTATACACATTACCTGGTCGGGTTCTGGATGGGTGCTCCTTAGATATGGGATTCTTCTCATCATCCGCTCAGTAAATGCGCTGATGGGGCTGGGGGGTTCTGGTGGTTGGGGGAGTATCAAACAAAAGAAGAAAAGAAACTGGGAATTGGGGATTTGTTGAATGCCAACCATTCTTCGTTGAGAAGTTGGCAAATGGCAAGTGGAAGAAATTTCCTTCGAATCGATACCAAATGAGATTGATAAGTCGGAACCTGAGAGAGAGAGGGGGGGGGGACGAGAAATTGAATGTGGATATGGAGGATGCAATTGCGTTATGGATAATATTGTTATAAAAATAGTGTTTTGAAGTTGGTGTCAAATGTGTGGTTGGAACAAAGTTTATCCTGCTGCTGATATGGTGGAGGAGGGTGGGGTGTAAGAAATCCTTCATCAAACAGTTGATGGTAATTGCGTTTGGGTGTTTTCTTGTTTTCTTGAATTGACAGATGTATGTGTGACAGGTTTTGAAAAATGATCGAACACATAGGAAAGAACCAGACGGTTAGTAGATGACAGGTGCCTTATTAATGACATGGATTTGAATTGATGTTGGTTTTGACACTCCAGTTGGAAGTTTAAAAGGTGCTAGAAACTTCAGTTTTTGTTTGCGACAAATTGAAAGAGAAATTTGTTTGAATAAAATCTGCAAGTGCTTCAATCCTTAAATTGATGTGTTTTGGAGTAGAATTTTTTTAAAGATTTTGTAAGCAAACTTTTGCTAGAAGGAATTAAAATCTAAAAAACCAAAATAACTTATCCTTATTGTGTAAACCTGTGACTATTTGTTTTATTGCCATCCCTTAGTCACTCAACTACTTGTATTATTGCAGGTCTCATCATCTTAATATTATAAATTTCGTATACGCAGCAATTTGAACTTCATTGTTTCAATTCACACTGAGTTTATAATTTTATAGACAACTTGTGCCTACGATTTGATAAAAAAAAAACTAATGCATACTGACATTTTGTGTGTGTAAAATTCATAATTTATTGTAGTTGAATTTTAGCGACAGAAACTTCGTTTGATTGACATTGTTTAATTTTAATTCATTTTTATTTTAAACAATTCAATCGTGATTCTTTTGAATTGATTAAATTTTGTTTACAAATTATTGCCAGTTATAGCTATCGTTGAAATGACTCATTGAAACACAATTAATTTAACGTTTTATATTTTCACTGACAAGTCGGTTATAGCAATCATTGAAAAATTACTGTCAGTGGAAAGCCCTGTCAATGAAATTAAAGACGAGCCCGAAGTCCACGATCTGAAGTTTCTATTGGCTCGTCCTTAAAGACTACTCATTACAATTAATAATTGTAGTTGCTGCTAGTAAGAATATATGTATCTCTACGATGACAAAAAGATATGTTTGATCCCTATTTTGGTTAAAGTTGATCATTGAAAGACAAAGTGACAGGTGAAAATAGAAAGATAATCGAACACATTCAGTTTTCAGTGAAACGATTATGTTCCAAATACTAGAAACGAAGATCAGCTGTTCATTGAAATCGATTTCTGTCATTTAAATAATAAAATTGGATTTTAAGAGAAGTAGTATTTATAAAAAAAATTCTAAAATTCATTTTCTTTATTTTGATACAATTAAAACACACTTCTGTTTGTCTTAAAATCACAAATAAAATGTTCACTGATAAATTTCAATGATAGCTATAACTGGCCAACACACTATCTGTGGGCTAAGCAATCTATGTATGTTTTCTCTTGATGGAAACATTATGTTCTATAAAAAATATTTTTTGCTGTTTTGATAAAAATATATTCTGAAATTGCAAAAGTACCTTTATGGTAGTATTATGTTGCCCACAAATGTCTGATCTAATCCCAACTTTTGTCACATTAACCAAGATTTTATTTTCTGTGAATAATTATAGTAGGCGATAGAAAATCATTATTACATTATACCCAATCGGCTGATAGAACCACCTCTTGTGAAACGATCACACATTTGACGTTGCCAAAAATGCCGCAAAATGCTTAGGTTTCCTAAATCGATGTAAGAAATATTTTTCCCCTTCTGATCTGGCTTTAATCTACAAGGCATACATTCGGCCGAAGCTTGAGTATAATTCTCATACCTGGGCAGGTGCTCCTGGTCACTCACTTGCGTCTCCTGGATAGGATCCAAAAAGGGCCTTAAAACTGATAGGAGAAAGTATCAATATCGCCGTAATGTTTCTTATCTAACCTTGTTTTATCGCTACTTCCACAAACAGTGCTCCATCGAAATAGCCAGATGCATTCCTCCCCTTAAAACGCGCAACGCTAGGAATGCCCATCAATTTACCCTAGAGCCTAACTTCGGACGTACTGTTAAGTATAGAAACTCTTTTTTCCACAAGAATGTGGAATGCTTTACCCGGCTTGATTTTTCCCACCCATTGTAATATACAGACGTTCAAAAAAAAAGTGTGCATCGATATCTCCTTTTATATCCTATCCTACTACCGCTCGCACTGTGTTAATTCATATTAAGGGTATTAATAACCCCTTGAGTGCGCGTAAACTGCGCTTTGCTACTGAGATGCCTTCTAACCCCTAAGAAACAACGATTGGCAAGAGTTATCCTTCGACTAATCTCTTCACTGATATTGTTATGAGAGGTTATAGTGGAACCCAGATAGGAAAGTCCTTGGCTACTTCAAAGTTGTCTATCGTGACGTTTTGTCCGAGCCTACGGTGACGATGTTCTGCACCCAAAGACAGCCTATATTTTGTTTTATCTCTAGATTTAACTCAGGAATTTTTCTCAAAAACAAAGTTTTTCGCTGCTTTCGAGTAAACGAACCCTGGATTCAAGTGGATTACCTAAACTTCGACGATGGGCTACACAAGCCCATTTTTGTGACCCGAATGCTACATGCCATCCATGTATTTAATTGATTCCTGTTTTTTATTACACGTAATAATTTTTCAACATTTAAACATGTTAATATGTACCTTTATTGCTAAGTTCCATACAATTAAAAGCCCTATACTTTTTTGGATTTACTGTTTGAAATAGGAACATGGACCATCCTTATAAAAAGAATCCAATCGCATAAATTACTTCAAATACTATAATAATCGCTCCTTGGCAATTTCGTCCTTTGCCAAAAGGACAAAGTAATTTTCCTGTTAGAACACAAAAATTAATAACACATACATATACATACAAATTCAAAGGCTTAGGTACTTGGTTTTTATTGGGAAATGCTAGGATTATAGAAAATGCAAAATTAGACAAAGACATGATAATAAACCTAAAAAGGATACCAAAAGAAAATTAGATGCAATCAAAATGAAGTGATGGAATGTTGCCAAAGTATTAAAACTGTAGCAGAAAAAAAAGGAAAAAAATAAAGGACTTCCAATTTCCAAAAAGGACAATCCTATCACATTTTCACAAAACATTCGCTTAGATTGCTCGTTGTTCGTTTGAAGTTTTTCTTTGAGAAAGAGTGTTTTTCGCGTTTGCTTTTCCTTTTTTTTTTTTTAAGTCGTCTTACAATGCCAAGTGTAATGTATGCTTAAGCTTCCTTCTGTCCTTTATTTTCCCTTTTTTCCCAACACTGGCAATCCCTTTGAACTGTATATCCTTGCGGTTGTGTAGTACTTTTCTCTGCTTTCTATTTCCAATTTCCTTAATTCTGGGTGAAGCAGCTATTTTTTCTGCCTTCATTTTTATATTTAAAGGAGAAAAAAAGGTGTCACCTTGCAAACTGCAAAAAGGCAAGAAGCAGTATAGTTGTGGTTATATCGTTTGCACATGCTAAACTATTTGTTTGTGTACGTACACACTCATCTAGGTGAAGGATAATATTTAAAGGAGGCTTGCCATGGGCGGAGGTGTAATGGGAAAATTAAAGAATTTTCCATTTCCTTAAGTCCACAAAGCTCAGCGTTGGGGCTGTGCTGGCGCTGGGAAGGAAAGGAAGCAAGATTTCCCTCGCAAATTAATTGTTTACCTAGGCCTCACCAGACGACACCAGAATCAAACTAATGTCGTAGTTTTTCTTTCGAGCAGTATACTACTCGTCGTGTATTGTATTCGTTTATAAGGACATCACCGTAGGTGCAGTATTGTGCTATTTAGGCATCATCAGTGGTAAAAAGCGTATAGCGACCCATTTTCTGTTCTTTCTGAAAGATGTACCGTCCTGTGTTAGGGGATTCAGATATTATGGGGATGGCGTGGCATCTGCTAAGGCTGACCTAGATTTAAGTGCAATAGGGACCTACATTTGTGGTATTGGCTACGGCTGGATGATATTGCTTTTGTAAAATGCTGTCTCATGTGGTACTTTCCCTTTTGTGGTTGTAATTTCTGTCTCTTCTCTAAATACTTGGAGAACAATAGTAGCTTTGTATAATTCTTTAAAAGGGCAAAAAGGTTTTATCTTAAATGTGCACTAGAAATCGGTATCATGGAACTAGTTAGGACTTTTGAAAGCATCCTGGATTTAACGTTAACTGGACAAAAAATACATTCAGAATTTTTGAGGAAAAATTCCTTCAGCTACAGTAAATTTTTCAATTTGAAGGTATCTAGAGTTTTCTGGGTATGCACTCTTGTCAACTTTAAAAGAAGATCTTCGCACTTCTTTCAAACAGAATAAGTAAGGTAAACTAATATTTCCAGGAATGTTAGTTAAATCTATATATCTTAATTGAAACTCTTCAATGAAAGGTCCAATCAAGAAACCATCGTTCCAATTTGTTGAAAGAAATTCTGGACTAAATGACAAACCATTTAATTATTAAACATTCTTTAAACAGGCAAATAAGGCTTATTTATCTATAAATATTTAACCACATTTGTCAGCTAGTGGACCGCTTTCATTAATTCTATAAATATTTTAATGATTCGAACCGTTTTTAAGCTAACCGAAACGATTTATAAAATAAGAAACGCCATCGTCGTCGCCGCGTAGTCCTTTATATAATACCAACGTTTTCTCTCCTTCTCAAATGACTTAAAATACTTCAAAACAGAACTTCTTAAAATAAATCAACCCTAAAAGAAATTGATTGAGTGCCAAAAGACACATTCACTTCAGCAGACAAATAGCCTTCTAACCAAGATGTATAAGAAGACCGAATGTCGTCGTCTTCAGCACGCGCAAAACGAAAATCATTTGCCATTTACACCGCAATATCTACCAACAAATATTTTATCGAATAAGACAGAATTACAACGTCATCGAATTCTTTAGATTGAAGGAGGAGATTTTACTCCCTCCACCCCCACATCATGCTGCCATTTGAATTCTACTTAAACTCCTCCGGACAGAAAGTAGCAAAATGAAGCATAAACCCTTGAAGGCGCACATAAAAAAAAAAAAAAAAGGAACGCCAACCGAAAACACTCTGGCTAACTAACGCCCTCTGTACAACAACCTACCCTACCATTACCCTTCTTGATGAATCACCTTTTAAATTCCGTTGGAGTTTTACCCCGTGATACGCTTTAATTTGTCTATCTCCATCCCTCCACCACGCAACTTACAGAATCAGTTTGCTGACGAATTAGTCCCGAAACACATCTTCGCTTAGTGGAAGCATAAATCCTTATTTTCCGTGCTTCCTTTGCTCACATTGGCTTGGCATACCGGCTTTTCCGGTGCCATGGTACCCGCCCGGGCCGGGGGGCTATGTTTAAGAAACATCTCATTTCCAACTCATTTCTGTCTTAAGGCGAGCATCCATTCAAATAGGCTGAAAGAGCTATGGCAAAAGTGGAAGGATGAGGATGTTGCTATTAAAAATCCTGTTTGCTCAGTTGCCATTCTGCTGCTGTGCGAAGGTAGAATTGTTGCAAATAAAAAAAAAAAAAGAAATGAAAGAAAGAAAGCCACTTCCTTCGCCGCCGGGAGCTTGTTGGGTATCTACAAGACATTTGTTCAAGGTTATAGAATCTCGAAGGTTGGCGCTTGCTGGCTGGTGCTACTGCTGTTCTTGAAGGTGACACGGGGCGAAGAAGTCATTCAGAGCGAAGATGGAACGTTTTTAATTATACGCTGAATTACGTTTTGCCCGGGGATAGACAATGTGTATGCCATCGGCCTACCAACAAGCCAGCCCAAAGCATAGAAATACGTGCGTATTCTTCATGCGGTGTGTGCGAATGACGAGTTGGTAACTCGTCCTCTCATGACATTTAACGTAGACAGGGATGTCAAAAAAACGTATTTATGTAGGAACGAAAAATATTTATTTTTTTTATTGGCAAATATTAGCCATAATCAAACTAACTAAAAAAACCTATAATAGTATTATTAAGGTTTTTAATTTTTTCTATAAAAATATGATCGATGTTTAAAAATTACCGAGAATAAAATTAAACCGTTCATTTGTATACGGTGAGGCATAAGTTATACAATGTGGTTCATCCTCGGATCAAGTTTTAAAAACAATTCACCTCGGTTTGTGTTTGCATAATCAAAGTTAATATAGTGGTTCAAGAATGTCTTAAGAACTACCATTCGATTTTAGGGATTAAATAAAGTTGATCCACTGATCAAGAACTAAAACCCGATTTCTAAGTTACTGAACCACTATTGAAGAATTAATCCTCCTCTTGTGTTTTTCTTACGGAACAATATAATTTAAAAAAAAAAGTTATTAGTTCCCTCAATAAATTGTGAAAAGTCATGTTTATAATTTCTCACAGCACATACTCGTACAACAACAAACACATTAGATATTGGTGATACTAGTGAAAATGATTGCTGTTACAATCCTTAAAAAGTTCGTAATTTACGGAGTTTTTATTGGTAATAAGAAATTTTCAACGAAGTATTTCACTGTTTGCACCGTTAACCAACCAAAACAGTGTTTTGATAGAGCAAGTTAATACCATACAACGATTTTATCATTCGCGAATCATCAAAATTGCATACACAAAATGTGTTGTTATATATTTTATTCCAGCTTTCTGATTCACATCTTCTGTTTGCACAAAATATAGCATGGAAAGAGAAAAGAAAATTTCTTTATCCTTGTTTTTACAATCAATTTGCTTTACTAAGAATTAGAATTCCCTGCTCTGGTCAGTGATTTGAAAACACTCTGAAGATCTGGGCTCAATACCTAATTCTACATTTTTTTTGTTTCCTGAATCCGGCAGGTAATATTGTAGGTCCCTTTAATTCTTGCTGAATATCGACACTCGCTCAGGAATGGTGGAAGTTTCCAGCTCTTGAAAGGAAATAAATTGAAAACTGTAAGAAATAAAAACAGAGTTATTAAAACTCCCATTCTAGTTTCTAGCTTTTGATTGGGAGCCACTCTTGAAACCACAGCTATATAAGGAATCATAACCTCAAGGAATTTTTATTTTAACTTCTTGATTTTGAAGTCTGCACAACATTCAGAGGAGAGCAAAACAGCAAACGTCTTTAGTATTTGACTAGTTTTGATAAACTTGAAACATACATTCCAAATATTTCTCGTATCATATTTGAACTAAATTTCAGCTTACCCTTCCGAATTTGCATTTTAAAACTCCCCCAAAAATATCAATACCTTAGAATATTTTCGGTTAGCGGAAACGTAAAGTTTTCATCCCTGGATGTCGGTGACTTTTACGCGTTTTACTTTTTCGGTGGGATGTTTCTACTCGCTCGAATTAAGATAATCCATTGTATATATCAACATCTCTGGTTGGAGTGCTTATCCTTACCCAGTGACGACCTTTGTTTCCAGCCAAAGGTGATGACTGTGCGGGTGGATGGTTTTAATGCCCTCGAGTTTCATTCGAATACGTTTTTCTTAAATCCTTGCATTTAATCGAATCGAATCGAATCTATCAATCAGCAGAGGAGGGTGGCATTGCTAGGATCAGCATGGCGGCAACAGCCACAAGGACTGAAGGAGGCGGCTTATGTATACTCTAATCAGTAGGATTGAAAACACTGCCAATGGTTGATTGGTTTTCTATCTGTATCTATCTATACGTATACCGGTATATGTACCTACATGTTTTGTACTCTTGTGTTTTGTATCTGCTAGCTGTGGTAAAAGTAATGAGGCAAATCTAGGTTAGAATGTATAGGTATGTAGTAGATAGTTTATTCATTGTGTGCGTGAGTGTTTGTATTATGAATCTATTAGGATAATGGGACTCGTTTTCAGAATAAAAACCTCTCAATGAGACGGTTTAAGTAGGTATATTTGTACTATCAACTACAATGTCATCTATTTATATACTGTTAGGATGAGAAGAGAAAAAAGTTGTTATAGTCCTCTGACACATATGTTTTGATTGGGATGATTAAGACAGCCTTGACATTGTTTCGCAGACATATATACATGTTGTATAGATGTATACATACTTAAATGATTAATTGAATAGATTTAAGTTAGTTTTCGCTGTAAGGAAAAAAATTATTGATGTAACGAAAAATGAGCTTTAAATTTGATTATGTGTGGACTTATGTCTGAATCGAATTATTTCAAAACATTATTGTGAGCGGAAAAAAGATTTTACACGTGAATGACAAGGGCTGCCAGCTCTAGATATTCTGTTCTTACATTTTTTTTTTTAATAATGTATTGGTATTTATCACTTTATCTTTTAATATGTGTATTCGGTGATATATACTTCGTATTCAGCAAACAACTTCTGAAAAAAGCCAGTCTTTAATTATTACCCGAATGAGTCAGGCGCGTTGATTTTAATAAAGATTCCATTTTAAAGATTAGTTTTGTTGATAGATAGTTGGCCATCCAAACAAAAGAAAGTTACAAACAAATGGAAAATAACCCAGTTTAAATTGTAAACATTTTTTGTTAAAACAATATGTCACCTTGAAGTTTTTTTTATTATTTGCTGTGGTTTCATCCCCTACTAACTTACAGTAGATGGCACTATAAGACGTCGTGCTTTTGGGCTGCAAGCAGTCGGAGATCTCCCTTTCTACCTAGTGGCTCCGTCAAAGATAAAGGCTACCTTCACTTCTGACTTCCTTTTGTATGGCGTTGAAGACTTTAAAGGTGAGGACGTTCGCTCTACGTTGCAAAGTCTTCCTAAACGTCGAATAAAAACGTTTCTACCTTATAATGCTACCGGAATCTAAAAAAAAAAACTTCAGAAACTAAAGTATAGTCATAAGACAGTTATTTCATATTTCTATCACCAATGCTACATGCTAGTTGGAACTGCTTTTGCCAGCGTTTATTGTATATTAATTCTGAAGAACAAAGTTTGGAAAGATAGATGGCGCCACAGTCAAACACAACCATAAGATTACAAAAGATTCAATGTGAAATGGTAGTCATCGTGGTGTTACTGTTATTCATGTTACTTGAACTAAAGTAAAAAGTACATGGTTTTTTTCAGCGTTGTCATTATTGCCAATAAGAAAATAAAAAGGGAGGGAAATACTGAAGATCAGTGTTAAACATCTTTAAAGAATTGATAACAAAAAAATATTGATTTCGTACCGCAACTATGTTGTCAGTGACAAATTCTTGTTCTGAGGGGCAATAAAAGGTCGAGGCAACATATTTTATCAAGCCATTTTTTATGACTCCCCAACAATACTGCCTTATTCCGTCGCAATTACTATTTCTGACATAATTTTAACATGTAACCGAATCCACAGAACTTCATTGTCCTTAATTGAAAATAACACGATTGAGTTTTGATTAATACTTTGCTAAATAAATAATCTAGTTAGAAAACTGATCTCTTAGCAATTTTATATGTTAAATGTTGCAATTTGTCTCAGTTTGATGAACTCTTAGTTATTTTTGGGAAACAAAGATACTCGTAAGTGGGTGGTGTGTAAGTAAGGATACATGCCATAGTCATAATTTTCCAAGATGTACTCAGAGCAATCTCTCTTGGCAATCGAATCTGATAATTATGATACACTCTTAGATGTACTCAAAATGCCCAAATTACACTATCAATTGAGCTTGAAACAACCAGAACTAGACAAGAACAATTTTGCTTGTTTTGATTATGTGTGGTAAGAAGACTTTACATGTCCCATCCCAGCAAATTAATGTTCCTAACATCTTTAATGGCTGAGAGTATCTCAGTACAACACTTCACTTCATATCTGCAACCAATTACAACACTATATACTTGGTCCATTGTATACATAAGTGTGTTATCTGTTTCGTATTCTCTATAACAAGAAGCAATGAGTGCGATTAACTGCCCTGGACAGGATATCCTTTCAAGGACTCATCGTTCAAATATGAAAGTATATGCAGTACAGTACATTAAAATACATGTATATTATAATTATGTAGTTCATCTTCGAATTTATATTTTTGCTTAATGGATTCTGTACTGGCAAACATTAAATTTTGAAATTATCATCATTGAGTTTCGAGCGAAAACGAATAACGGTGTGACGGATATAATGAAATACATGACAATAGAATACATAATGTTGGTAAGATATACTATACTAGGTACCTACCTACATATATGTGTGATAAGGAATCACGGCTAAAAGCTAAAAGCATCATTCATTCGTCTAAGTATGAGCACTTATGGGGATATAAACGAACATCGCTGACGAAGAAGAAGATGAACATGATGACTATCATGGCAAGGATGACGAATATTTTATTCGTGTAATAGCACATCTCAGGTATTACATAAGCCACTTGGTTTTTATTTTTCCTACTTCCTTCTGCGGATATAACATTCAAAAGAGATTTCCCTCTATACTATGTTGTGGGGTGATGAGAACTGATGGGGGTTGGTATAGAAGAGAGCATATTCCGGAGGTACGAGTATCTCGTATTTTTATTTTAGTATAAAGTTTCGAGATTTTATTTTTATTTTCTTCATTTGTTTCTTTTTTTTTATTTTTTTTACTTTTATATTTATAAAAAAAAAATCAGAATAAAATACTTTGTTATGAATGAGGGCTGAGAAGTTTCTTTTAGTCTATCTTTAGATGTAGCATATATTATATAGCAATGTTCTTGGTGGGATTTTGTTTGCTCGAAGGATTTATGTGAAAGAAATGATTTTATTTAAAGGATCTTTATTGTTTTATAGTCGGAACACAATGTTTTATTTAAGAGACTACTTAATATAATTTAATTGTTTTTAGACAAAGTAAATCTGACTTTGAAAGTAAAACAATTTATGTGGTAACAAAGAATATTATAAAAATACGAGGTCATCACTGTAAAGATTATTTTAGAGGATTACAATGATCAAGACATAATTTCAACGTGCAATTGAGGAAAACGTAGCATTTAAAATAAAATGCTGTTCCGAAACATCTTTAGCATTCCACATCTCTGCATTTGTTTTATTGAATATTTTGTGGTATATTTTACACAGTGTTATTAAATTACACAGGTTAGTTAAGGGTAGGGTGGGTGTTAGCTGGAGAGATATAGGTAAGCTGACACACTTATTCCACAAAAAAACCTTTGTGATACTAAGTTTGGGATGTTAACTCTTAAAAACTTACAGAATCAATTCGAGCTTCCAACAAAGCGCACAAAAAAATCGATATCTTAACCCATCAGTTCATCAATGTAATTAAAAAAGGATTCTTCTAAAAAGAGTTTCCGTCTATAAGCAAATGCAGGACATGCACATAAAAGCTGGAGAATTGCCTCCTCCTCTTCTTCGTCCAAAAATCCATACTTTTTCAATACACCGAAGAAAAATACAAAAATTGCCTTTAAAACAAATTAAAATGGCCGACTAAGGTAATCTTAAATGTTTAAAAAGTACATTTCAGGTTTTTTTAAATGGCATGAGAAAAAAAAAATACAGCGCTTAAATTCGTTTCATAAATAGTTCAGATATCAGAACGCTTTGAACACAATTGGCTCAGAGAACGATCAGAGTGAGCTCGATTTACTCGAACTCTGCTCAGAGTTTTTTTCTGAATCTAAAAAGAAAAACGCCTATTATATCCGATTTTCCTCAGCTTAAGTTTGTCACAATCTTCGCATTTAAACGCACGTAAAACTGTCTTCCGATTTTGACATCCGTTGAATTTCTGCTTTCAATATTTTTGTACGCTGGCACTTTTTGAATTTTTCGCCTTTTTCGGATTTCGTCTACCACCGGACGTAAATATGCCTACATGAAATTCGGCCCTAATGAAAAATGACCCCAAACAAAAAATGAAAAATGCCCCAATAAATAAGGGCCTTTATTCATTATGAAAAGTGGCCCCACTTTTGAATGGAAAAATGGCTCCAAAGTTTATGAAAGGAAGCCCCAGAAATTAAAAAAAAAAATCAAACAGAAAATGAAAAATGGCCCCAAAAATTATATACACGAAACAACATTTTTTTTTTATTTCGACGGCTTGGGGAGATTTTTATACATCGGGCGTGTTTTCATTTTTAAGTTTGGGTGATATTTCATTACGAAAAATGACCTTAAACTAAATGTTACTTCCGCAACAATGGCAATGCAGTGGCTTGGAAGACGGATTAAATTAAGTCTGTTAAAGTAGAAACCAAAACCGACCAAATTATTTGTTTTTAACCAAAAAAAAGGAGTTTTTCGTCTCCCAAGAAACCATTTTCCTCCTAGAGTGATTATGAGGCCTTAAATAAAACACTAGTAGCTAAATTAGGTGCTAGAGGCTGACTTGAGTTCTACAGCGAAATACATGCATTCCGCAGTACTCTTAAAACACGGATAAAATGTTTAGTAAATTAATAATGAATTAGTTGTTTTCGGGTCGATCAAAGCTTTCCTTCCATTTTCACAGTTATTCGATTAAAAACATTCCAATTAACCATTTTCCTATTTAACCATCCATCCCAATAACTTTTTCAAATGATATCAATCTACAATTTTTATCGCAAGAATCTATGCTACATTGTGATAGGTTAGATTTTCAGTAATGTATCCTTAAAAGTTTTTCAAGTTATTAAATTAAATGTGGACACCATTTGAAATCTAATTTCTGAGCTGACGTTTTAAAATTTTGTAATCACGATACTAAACTGTCCAGTTTTCCTCTCATTTTCAATACAACAAAACAAATTGAATTTAATACTTCAAGAAAAGTTTAATTCGATTTAATATAGTTAAAAACACCCTTTTCAATTATAACTTTATAACAAAAGCTTTGGGATCCCCTATTTTATTTTATTTTTGTCAAAATATAAAATTCTATTGAATGTTCCTTTTGAATTTAGGAAAGGCACAAAATAAAGCAATAAACCAATAAACAAAACATACTTTTGTGTGTGTGTTATTTTTTGTTATAGACTTCAAAAACAAAACAATTTTTTGGCAAATTTTATTTTCTGCTTCCTGCCTGATCAACTTTTGTGTTTGTCCATTGCGTGTTTGGAATTTTTAATCGATTCACAATAACCTGTTCCTGTCATGAAAGCGGTTTTTTTCAAAAAAAAAAAAAAAAAAACTAACTTTGAGTTTTTCCTTTGTCTGGTTTAATTGATGGGCGTTGTTTGTGTGTTTCGAAACTGCGGCTGATTCCATTGAAATACCTTTCTTGTTAATTTTTCTTTTTGTATTGAAAGCTTTCACACAAATCGATGCGTCCATTGTGGAAAATTGCTTATAGTGCCTTTAAAGTCTAAAGAGCGCAGGTGGCAACAAAAAACGTTTCCCATTTAAATAGTAATGGTATCGACTTCCGGACATCCTTGTCATAAATCAACATCAATCTAGAGACCCAACAGGTGAATTCGTGAATTCCAGGAAAATTCTGTTTTCGCCAATAACGACGACGCCGAACAAACGTATATCCTTGTTCCAAATTCCTCTGTACTCTGAACCAATGCCAAACATCTGTTCAATACATTCAGTTTTAATGAAACAGTTCCGTTTCTGGCCGGTGGCAGTATGGTTGTTAGCAGTATTGTTAGCTATCAATAAGAAAAGCAAACTGCCACTTAGTGAATTTTTTCTATTATTCTTTTTTTTTTTTTAACTTCAGTGTAGTCCAGGGTTTGAGCGGTATCCTTTTGTATATATTTCTATATCTCCCACAATGAAGACGGGTGGTGGTATATAGGTAGTATATTGAACAACAGACGTCCAGTCCAAGGCTTGATC
Organism: Platycheirus albimanus; assembly: GCA_916050605.2. Lineage (NCBI taxonomy): Eukaryota > Metazoa > Arthropoda > Insecta > Diptera > Syrphidae > Platycheirus > Platycheirus albimanus. Next base: position 155,294,430 of record OU696697.1, read on the forward strand.
ATCAAAACATACCAATGATGGTGATATGGCAGATAGTTATAAGAAGAAGTAATAGTTTCAGCAGTCGTTGGTGACATTATACAAAAGAAATAAGGATGTGTGCACATACACACGCATTTGAAGGACATGCCACCACATAACTCGGAAACAATGAACCCTGCCCGCATTTCACAATAGAGTCACGTTCCTCACATCAAAAGGGGACATTTTTTTTTTTTCTTTTTCCGTCCCACCATTGTAGGTTTACTAAAGATGGAAGTTATCCTGCTGGCAGAAGCCCAGACAAGTCAGCTTAACAACAAATATAAAGGAGAGGGCGTCGGTCGTCAGTGAGCTTTCAAATGAAAATGATGAAGAAATCAGTCGAAAAGTGGACCGTTGTCGTCTAGTCTCTTGTGTATACATTTGACCGCCATATTGATGAAAAACGTGACTAGAATTAGAAAAATAATTTTAAATCTTGCAATTGTCGTTGTGGCTTGATAAAATGAGAGAATGGCGCGCGGCGCGGCTCAGCAAAGTTGTGAAGTGGGATGGCTTTAGAGCCCATCCTGTTGTTTTCCTAGTGCTTGAGTGAATTAAATGCGCTGAAACTCATTTAAAGTTTAATTTTATCATGACAAGGCTAAAAAGATGAGAGGAGACCTTTTTGAATGGGGTTTTCATTAGATGGTCGTGAATTGTGTTGACCTTTTTTTTGGATGACATTATATTTTCAACCCTGTCCCTCTCTGTATAAAAGCAATAATATTTTCAGAGCACACTGAACCACCTTGATATGGATAAAATACCCTTGGGGATGACATCTGCTGACATATTTTTCTGTAGGTACCTACACACACATGAATTTGAAAGAGAATTCTATATAACATATCCAGTCCTTGCCTTTGTTAATCAAATCATAGCAAACGATTTTATATGTTTTCAATGTTACTCAGTATCTGTAAGTCTGTATGGAATACCTCTCTGGTGGTGTATGTACCTATACTTATGTAAAAATTATGAAAATCTTATGGGTTCTATCTAAAAGTTGTTGGATATCGTTTTATTTTTAATTTATGCTTTTGGTATATAATTCAATGGATAATGTGTAAGGTTTTTTTTAAGAAACTAATTTTTAGTGTGGCATTTCATTCTCAATATTCACAGATTGTATTTCAAAAATGCATCAACTGAGATATTCATTTTATCTTTTTTTGTATTTAAGTGAATTACAGAGGAGTTTGAAATTTTATCTTTGAAGTTCCTTAAAAAATTGAATTTCGATGCTTGGTATTCATCGAAAAAAAAAGATCCAAATGTGTTTCATTGCTGATTTAATCACAAAATGTTTCGATTTAAGAACAAACTTTTTTTTAAATAAAATACGATTATTTGCTGGCGATTATTTTAACAAAAGCAGCATTATGTATTCTATAAGGTTTGTAAAAAAATTGAGCGATCCAAGATACGAATCCCTTTGTTTGTTTGAGTAAGAATTTGTTTTTTTTTTTTTAACAATCAACCTTGAATGAAAAATCCAGAAAGTTGCTACAAAACTATACTTTAACATTTTTATAAACTGTAAAAAAGCTTACATATGTATAAAGTAAATGGTTCATTATCTTAAGCATCCACTACGTCCAAATACATAATGTGATATCAAGAGAGTGTATGATAACGATCAAGCATTATTTAATGACTTTTTCAAAGGATATCCTATGTAAAAGTATCCCGAAACCATTAACGAATTTTCAATTATGATATGACTTCCAGTAAATAAGATTTAAAACCATCACTGAATAATAGTAAAATATTGCATCCCATCGAATGTAGATCTTACGCATTCTTACATTTCAAATAGAAACACATAATTCTATCTAACGATGCTGTTTTCAAAACCATTTAGCATCAAGTATTTTGTACCATTTTAGCCGAAATTTAATTGATGACAGGAACTTCATTCTTTTTATTTTCCAAATTACTTATATTTTTACCAATTTTTTGCATTTTGGAATTGATTGGTTAATGTGTTTATAATACATAAAGAGGAATTTAAAATTATACGTATATAAAAGTAATCAAGTATAATACAAAATATTTTTTTTGATGGGATAAGTGATGCTACTTTTTCATGTATCATGAAAACCTAACATAATGAAAATCTAAAACTAATGCAAAACTTTGTTTATTGTACATTTATTATTTTGTATACATTATGTTGTTTTTATGTTAACATTTTATCGTTATAAGCTATTTCTATCGTTATCATACTGAGACTGAGATAATTCATCCTGAGCACATCTTATTAAAATGCCAAACATATCACTAGAAAAAAAAAAAACATAAAATTACACTAACCATTTATCAAACTCAATCTAGCTCTTGTTCCTGGTGTGCTCTTAACTTCAAGCTGATTTATCCCTTTCCATTGTAATCAATTTTCCCTTGACGCCATAACCACTTTTGTTACCCATATAACCTCAGCATCACTGAGTGGCTTTACTTCCGACGGGTATTATGCAAAACCTATAAATGCAAGACCTATATGGATGGGTCTATACGACGAGTAAGAAAAAAAAGTACAAAATTAAACTCCAAGGATAGATAGTAGCAACAGTATATTTTTATACTACTGCCACTGTTAAAAGAAGAAATGTATTTATGCGTCAATATGGCTCCGTGTTTTAAGACCGTGTGAGAAAATTGCGTCACAAATACATAATCCTTGAGTGGATCGTAAACATTTTTGCTCTCTAAGGGTGTAAGAAAATACCTTATTTTTTCGTCATAACTAACGTTAACGTTGTTTTCAGCTTTGCAGCTGCCTGCCTCGATATGGCTTATGTCGATAGTGCACACGAGAAATGGTGTTTATGTTAGTGTGCGTGCTATACTTGTGCGTGTTCTTGGAGTTCTTCTAGTTAATAAATTTAATATTTTATAGGCTAGGCAAAATAAATAGCTCCAACAGCGGCAGGCGTTCGCTGCTTTCAATGTTTATATGTATATGTATGTTCTTACTAGGAGTAAGGAATCTTTATGGAGCTTCTTAGAAGGCCTATACCTAGCTCTTGAACTAGTTGGCAAATTAGATTGAGCTACTTTCCTTAACTTATTATGGTCACCCTCACCATGTATGTATCACGAATACACCATTTCCAAAGCAAATAAAAACTCAAGGATCCAAAGGGTTTGACATTTAATTTTGTTTTAATGTGAAAATAGTGCCGAATTCAAATACCAAACAGGATCCTATTCAACATGAAGATGGAGACAGAAAATGGATAATGGCCAGCTTCTATACATTAATGGCCATCTGGAGGAAGTTTTTTTTGGGTGAATTTATTTAGGGACAACACCCTTTCCCATCGGTATATAGCAGTAGGATGATTCTTGCACATAATGTACCTTCCTATAGCATTAAATTTGCATCAAGGGAGGAATACAAAAATGCCAGGCAGGCCAGGTGAATGTCCTTTAATGATTTTGATAACATATATATATTTAATGTTAAATTTAGCTTGGCTATGTATACTGTACGTATGAGCAAAGCTATGCTAAGTTATTCAGCACACACAAACATAGATTACCCTTTTCTAAAGTCAACCACTAAATATGATGTGAAGTACTTAGTGCAATCAAGAAACAAAGATTTTTTTTATGTTATATGGCATTGAGCTCTTGTTAAAATATTGCTCTGCCACAAGAACTTTAAAAGCAAGATTAAGCTCTACTCTACTCGAATGTTCATATATCAAAGAAACAGTAATTATTTAATGACTTTGTAGGATCCTTTAGTTTGTATTGAGATAGGTTTGTTTTAGTTATAATCTGGTCTGAAAGTTTGAGTGTTTACTGTAAAGAGAGGCTTAATCTGTTCCCATAACTTTGGAAACAATAAAGTCCTGGTGAAGAAGTTTTCCCTTAAATTTTAAATAATAAGCTAAAATGGGTATAACTAAAGTGCATAGTTGTATTGATAATAAGATACCAATAAGTCAAGGATTGAAGCCTAGTATCTATACCTGTTGAAGTTCAACATAATCTCAAAATATGAAAAAGTTAGTGAAAAGAACTTTCAAATTCTTGAAAATTTCCATTAAATACAAAAATAAAAGAACAAGTCAAAAGTTATTGGAAAATAAAATAACTTTGGTTGTTTCTAATTTGTCCTTGAACTTATCAAGAATAGGAGCGAATAGAAAGGATAGGTGTTCTTTTGTGTTAAAAAGTTGCCCTTCATCTGAAAAGAAAGTTTTACTCGGTTTTACTTCAAGCACACACATTTGCTTCACAATTTTAGACAATGTACTCAAAATATAAGAAGTAGTAAAGCTGGGGATGATAGAAGTAAAAGTTGAAGGATACCATCTAAGAAAATATACAACGGAGGGATATTAAATAATATAACAATACAATATCGATAGTGTAGTAGAACATCAAATTCAAAACCAAGTCTCTTCCGACGTTTCTGAGGTCAAACTGAACCCATAACCGAATCCCGCAGTCAAATCGGTAGTGTGAATGTGAAGCAATTAAATGTGAAAATTGTGATTCCAGATTCGGAAAAAAGAAGATGGCTGTGCAATTTAATGCACAATGGTGTAAGATCAGGAAACGTTTTTATTTAGCGTTTTTAAAGCAGATCAAAAGTTGCAACGGCAAACTCTACAACAATCACTACAAAAGCGGTTCTTAGCTGAGTCGGATATTCCTACTCGGGTTAAGTTTCAAAATCGTTTATCGTAAACTATACAAACAATTTGTAAAAATATTATACAGATTTCGGGAAATATTTTTAAAGTTTACATTGACAATTTTTAAAAAGAAGTTATAACCTTATTTTATAGCTTCGTATTATAATAATAAAAAGAGGCTATCACAAGACTTTGTCAAAGGAAAACATTACCGATATTTTCTAGTTATACTTGTCTATACATTTGATGGACTAATCTTAGATGTAGTTTAATCTCAAAAGATGCAGAAACATCCAATACCATATTATAAATATTGTATATCTTTTCTTATAAATCATATCTACATAGATATAAGCTTAAATTGCAATTTCCTGATGCAATCTTCAAAATTGATGCACAATCTTTACATCCACCCTCCTATACATAAGGTTGTAGGTACGTGTAAGCACATCTAACCCAAAGTCAATTGCCCGCCAGCTACATCTTGATTAATAAATGTTCCTCCCATACATGCAGAACTTGTAGTATTTATCATCCATCTTGAGCTGATATAATATATCCCTTGCAATTCCCTTACATCATACATAGTTGTTAGATTCACCAGGATAAGCAGGAATCATGAGGTCGAGCAATAACCTCCTCCATCCTTCTCTATGAGTGAGTGTGTGGCTGTGAGCAATCGTCATTCAGGCTCCGGGGCTTGAATTACAAATCTGTTTCAGTATCTGAATCAAAGTATGCCATGATGCCATTGCACTGTGTATTCTTTTTTATTTGCTCCGTTTCTGTGTCCAAAAAGTAAATATTACACAAACAAGGATACACACAAAAAAAAGAACACTTAAAGCAAACTTACTTCACTTAACACTGAAATAAGTTGCTGTAGAAGGGGGGCTTCACAGTGTGTAACCGAGCCAAAACAAATCTAATTTAATTCGTTAAGCAAACAGAACATGGCTATGGTATTCATTTACATTTCCTGTTTTTTTTTCTCTTTTTGCTTCGTCCTTTTCTTTTTTATGAAATCTGTTTTGGATTTAAGCCAAACTTTCAATCTCTAATCGCAGAACCAGCGGAGAAATAAGTGCATCTAAATAAGTCACGAAAAGCTGCACCAAAATGTGCGGTTGAAAGTTGCACCTTTTTTATGCTTAAAAAAAAATAAAGTATATGCTTTCATTCCAAAAAAAAAAAAACACACACAAACACATATGCAGAGGGTGTTTGCGCTCGTTTACCGCTTCAGTACAGATGAAGTGGTCTCTTTCTGCCTTTGAGATCCTTGGTATCTTGTGAGTTGTGAGTGTTACTGGCGGGTCAACTTTAATGTATGTGGTGCGGTGCGGCCAAGTGCAATTTATTTTCAGAGTAAAGTGCGGTTTTTTTTTTTTTTTACAAAAAAGTTGAATGTAGTTTTGGATAAACAAACAAACACACATGCATCTTTATTTTCAAAGAGAAAAAGGACGAAATTTGAGACATGCATGACCAGACCACATTTGCGAGTTAAAAAAAAAAATTAAAAACTTTTAGAACGGAAAGATGGATGATAAATTGCGTTGTGTAGTGTTCTTCTTGTATACGATGACACTATGAGTATGGAGATTTTTATTCTACGGCTACTACCGGCCGTAAAGATTGAGATCGGACAAATGAAAGGACATGGATGCACCCAGTAGTTTGTGTATGTAGACGTAGTAGAGTTTGTTTTTTTTTTTTCACTATATACTGAAGGTAAACAAAGGAGTGGTTTTATGGTGCTGACAGTGTAGCTTAGAATTAGAATTATGGGAGCAATTTTCAAAAGGATCTCTCATCCTTCTTCCTCAATTTGACGTTGAGTAGGATGAATACTAATCACAAAGTTGTTTTGGTGTTGGGTTGTTTGGGCTGTGTCATTGGTTTTTTAGAGTTTTGTTTAGTTAGAAAATTATAGATGCTCACTTCACAAAGGTAAGACATGCTTAAAATGTTGAATAGGTCAAATAAAGTGCTACTGTGGCGAAAAGTTTAACAAAATGTTTTAGTTTAGGTTGCTGAAAAGGATTTACGCGGCTAAGCTTTCTTGTGGTACAGTTAATTCTTAACTGTGGATCATATTTTAACGTTTTTCAAGATTTTGTATTATCGTTTCTATCACCAGTATTTTCTGTTGGGTGTTAATTTAATGTTTTTTTTGTTTTTAACAAATACCCTTCTTCAGGTAAAAATGTTTCTAGTACAAAACCATGCATTGAAATGACATTAATTATACAAAACATGATTTCCATAATCGTGTCATCTAAGACGGTTTTGCACATAAGTGGCATACATAATAGTCAAAGTCTGACTCCAAAACATCTTCTTAATCGCTCCTTAAACATCTAGTCATTTGAACAACTATTCATGGCAGTTATGGTGGCACAAGCAGTCTGAAATCACAGTTCACAGCCATCACCCTTCCAATTCCGCATATATTGTTAAAACTGACAAAAGCTAAACAGGCCCAAAACTGTGTATGATGTTGGGGGTTATATATCAAATTTCATTGCGCCATCAACGACATCAACAATATCTCAACCAGACGTGTATGGAGAGATAGATGTATGCTCTCCATATCCTATTCCTTAGGGGAAAATATCTGCAAAACCTCAAAACAGGAATAAACGACATGCCTTACACTATATAGACACTGACAGTCTCCTTCCGTGTCGTTCCCTGAACATTCATACATCGTTCCTGTTCTCCTATTCAATTTCCCCGAAAATGCAATTTGACAAACGCAATTTCATTGCACACCTCTCCCTCGTCCTCGTCGTCGTTGTCGTCGTCATCGTCTTCCTTCTGCACTCACTCAATGCTAACAATTATAGGTAATCACAACAGAATTGTGAACCTTGATTGACGAGACGACCCAAATGGATGTGTATATGCTACTTGGTTTTGGGTCTTCGTCCCAGTCCCAGTGCCAGTAGTCTTTGCTTGTGATGATTGGTTGTTGACGATAGCTCTAGCTAAAGTTATTATGAAAGAATCGATTTAATGAAATTAGCATTTAATCCAGGGATGGACTTATTATGGTTAAGGGCTTTAAGATTTGAAGTAGTGAAGGATCCTGGCGTGTTGGTGGATTCTAAACTGGATTTCAGAGCGCATATCGATTGCCGTATCTAAAACTTTTTTTTCTTTTATCTGGTGTCCGTTTTATGCGAACGGATTGTTAAGAATCGAGAGAATTGAGAAAAGATGAACGAAATTCGCATTCCAAAATTCGAATTAGTCTGGTGGTATACCGAGCTAAACTTCAAGATGAGTCTTTATTAATTTAAAAATCTCGCAAAGCATCATTTTTATTAAATTTATTCTCTCCAATGGAATAGATTCTATGGAATCTATGAGTTAAATTACAGTATATGCCCCGGAAAGTATACTTCGGAATAGACGTGTATTTTTTCATGCATCTAAGCACAGATCGAGAGCTTTTACTTTGTCCAGATCTGTTTGTAATGAAGTCAACATCGTTATGAGTAGGAATCAATTTAAACGAAATATTTAAGAGTTGTTAAGCTCTTTATTTCAAACTTGTTTAAACACCATTGTGCAATTACAAATATTATATTATGTACATATGTCTACCTTTAAGTTTATTGTTTGTATTTTATTGGCGCAAGTGATAACTTGGTTGGGTACATATACATACCTTACCCACGCCCACCGGTAAACCCGCCATTATTAAAAGCATATTTATTAACGAATGCAAGATTTTCTATAGATTTTGATTTTTGAAAAAAATTATTGAAAGAATATTTGTTTTGGATATTAAGGCGAGTAAATAAACTTAAACTTATAATAAGAAGAAGTATAATTGACTTAACTTGAGTGACATAAATCATGTGTCCTATTGCGTGAAAGCTAAAATGCATGCATGCTAGAACTGCTGTGGGTTCCCAGATAATATTTTGTACCTATTTTTGGTCATATCGGAAGGGAAAGTGTACCTTAAGCTTTTTAGTTCTAGTGCTTTTAATCCTTTTGAAACAACACGAACATTATATTTGATGTTATCGATATCTCCTATTAAATCTTTCTCTTTTTTCCTAATGCTCGCACTGTCTATAAACATTTTGAGGGTATCAACAACCCCTTTAGTGAGCGCCACATTATAAAAAAAGTTGTACTGTTTCTTCCTACCTTAGAACTTATCGATTTATATTATTCTTTTATTTTAAATTTCATTTAAATATTTTTGAAAAATCAATCAGCGAAATCAAGCATCACTTGGTTAATGGTTGGATGGAGGACAGTTTATATATTTGTTCTCTCTTCTGTTCTGTCTGTCTCTTTCTGTTTGTCTGGGCCTATGGTCTTTGTCACCCGTGCCTGTAGATTTATTTACGGAGTTGGACTTACAAAAAAAAAAATATTTTTGAAATAATAATTTTGACAATTTTGAACAAATCCATCCCTGTAACGTCATTGATTTGTTTCAATGTGATACATTCATTTTGTTTGTACTTCAACATAACTAACAATTATGGTTAGATTCAAATCTAATGTTTTCTGTCACATTTGAAAACATAATAGTGTGTCAGGTCTTTGGGAAAGAAAATTACTAATTGTGGACATAACATACCTAACATTAAAATCAATATGGATTTGCGGTGCAGAGGAAGTTTTAGTTACATTATTATTTCCAGTGATACAATTTATTACAAAGGAAATTCAAAAATTGGTATTGGCAGTATAATGTTTTGATATGTATGTCTGCCTGCATTATATCACGGAAGTATACTTATGAACCCAACAGTCCAACACCTACGATTCCCAGAAATAGACAAAAACTTCGACACTTTTAGAATAATCAGCTTAAAATTTCGATTTCAATATTCAATTTCGATATATTCTTTTGTCGGTTTTCCCCAACTTTCATAAACCAATATTTTTATTCATCTTTTGAGTTTCGAAAAGAAAAACACACACACTCGCTAGAATTTATTTTTGTTCTATCATTCAATGGTTATGCGTCAAGAGCGCTTTTTTTTTTAAACTTCATTTGGACAACAAAAATACGAGTATGTGTTTTCTTCTATACTGATTGAATATATTATTAAAAAAAAAAATAAAACTTAAATCGGATTTCAGGATTTAACCTTTGTCCTTTGAATACTAACTTGTAACAAAAGGCAAATACAATTTTTCTATCGAGGTGAAGGTATCGCAAAAATATAAATTAATTCCAAAAAGAAAAAGAAAAAAAGGTCGAAGAGGAAGTTCAAAAAAATTTCTATTCCTCGCTTTTGTTTAGTTGTATATGAAAATGTTTGAATTTTGAATGAATTCCGTATTAAAAGATTAAAATCCAAGTTTTGTTGAAATTTTTCAAGTGCGAAAACTTTTCGAGCATAAGAACCTCAGAGTGATTGATTGGAAAATCAATATCTAATGTACCTCCTACCTATAAAAGTTGAAAAACATTTTCATTTCATTTAAATTTTATGATTTGTTTGAAAATGATTGCCTGTGTTTAATGCGAAACGGCAATAAAAACTTTGTGTGTGCTATAAATATTTGTAGCTGTCAATATTCCACAAAAGTAAAAGTATGTCAGGAATAAAAAATGCAGTTTTGTATTTTTTTTTGTGATGACATATCTATGGAAATATGGAAATGTATGAAAGGCATTTGAATGAAATAATATTTTTGCAAAGTGTTATTGGCATGGATATAAATAATGTAATGTTGTAATTTTGATGAGTGGTGTTTTAAAATTTTATTTTGAAAAGTGGAAACAAAGTAATTTGGTTTCAAACGAGAAATATAATATATAAAGTAACAAAACATACATATACTCGTATATATATATGTTCATATGCAATAATATGAAAAATTTGAAAATGATGCACAAACTTATTTAAATGCAATCCGGTACTAGTTACAAGAAATTAAGAAAATAATAATTCATTTAAATCATCAAATAGAAATCTGGAGTTTCTACTAAACTGTGTTGTGCCATGGTTAGTTTGAGAGGAGATATATCAATGATTATGATGCCTATAAAATTGTTCCAAGCAAAAGCTTACATTCATCACATATCAAGGCGCACTTCTCTGCGTATTAAAAAAGCCAGCTCTCTTCCACGATCAATCCAATCAGCTCTATGAAAACTTTAATTCATATGATAAATAACGCGTGATTTTTTAGCTGGTTTGGTTTTGGCAACACTGGTTTTGACAGCTGACGTGTGTTTAGTACCTTATGTCACTGTCAAACAGCTTCAGTTTGGTTTGCAATTTAACCATGGATCGTCTTACAAATGAACAACGCTTGCAAATTATTGAATTTTACTATCAAAATTCGTGCTCGGTTCGAAATGTCGAAATATCGAAAAATTGTGTTCAACGATGAGGCTCATTTTTGGTTGAATGGGTACGTAAATAAGCAAAATTGCCGCATTTGGAGTGAAGATCAGCCAGAAGCATTGCAACAGCTACCAATGCATCCTGAAAAAGCCACTGTTTGGTGCGGTTTATGGGCCGGCGGCATTATTGGGCCATATTTCTTCAAAGATGATGCGAATCGCAGCGTTACTGTCAATGGTGAACGCTACCGAGCGATGATAACAAACTTTTTTTTTGCCCGAAATGGAAGTTCTTGACTTGCATGATATGTGGTTTCAACAAGACGGTGCCACATGCCACACAGCACGCGAAACAATGGCGCAATTGCGAGGCGAGTTTGGTGAACAGTTAATTTCACGTTTCGGGCCGGTCAATTGGCCGCCTAGATCGTGCGATTTGACACCATTAGACTATTTTTTGTGGGGGTATGTCAAGGCTAATGTCTATAGGGACAAGCCCGCTTCGATTGACGCACTGGAAGCCAACATCCATGCATTCATTCGTGAGATACCAGCCGATATGTGTGAAAGAGTATGCCAAAATTGGACTCAGCGGATGGGCTACCTGAGACGCAGCCGCGGTCAACATTTGCATGAAATTATCTTTAAACATTAAATTGCAAGGTTCAAACTATCGATTCAAATAAATATTTCATTCATTTTTTCGAATTTTTTGTGTTTTTTTTTTTTTTAAAGTTCTAAACCTCTTAAAAAATCACCCGTTAGATCCATCAAACTATCGTTTATTAAAAACAACTCCTACTGTTTTGATGAAACGTTTGTACTAAATTAAAACAAAATCATTTTATATGAAGAACTGCTACCTTGCAAAAGGACCTCAGTTTAATTTCATATAACTTTTACGTAAATTTTGATGAAATCGGCCATTTTTTTATAAATAATTTGGCGGGGGCAGTGCGGTAATTTTTTTTTTTTGAAATGAAATATCAAAATGCTTTTGCTAATTCTTTTTTTACACAAAATTCACTCTGAAAAAAGTAACTTTTATACTAATAAATGAAGGAAACAGTATAGATATGAACATTTTAATAACACATTTTATTATCTAAGTTTTACCTTCCGGAAGCTCTGCTTCCAACCTCAGTGGATTTTAATTTAATATCTTTTCGAAGCTCATTAATATAATGTTAATTTGTGAAAAGGTTAATTTAAATATTTGATTGCGTGTTTTAATATTCAATCAATCAATTCGCTTGTTGATTTTTGATGGTAAAATAATTTAAACAAAAAAAAAAGAAAAAAACTCATCAAATTGTCTGGAAATCGCAGTCAAAAAGAATCGAACCAAAGAGCTGAATTAATCAATTCTTGATTAACAATGACTATCCTGGATCAGAAATACTCAACCAAACAGCAATATCGCAAAAACAACAACAAAAAGCCAATGTGTAACTTCTTAATGTTAATTCATTCATCTTTTCTTTTTTTTTTTTGACGGCATGTGCTTCAGGGCAAATAGACATTATCCCTTTCTTGTACACTCGTCCATTCATCACGCTTTTAGCTTTAAATTGCCATACATTATTTTATCTCGTCCTTTCTTCCAGAAGAGAATAAATAATACAAACTTGTCGGGCAACGTGCCCTCGACGTTGACACGACTACCAAGGGACTATAATTAAACTCAATGGTCTGATGTAAAAAGATGAAAATCCATCAGTTTGTCAAAATGATAATTGCTCGGCATCATAGGCAAACGAAGGAGCGACACAAGACACAACACCTTGGGAAAGCCTGTATTAATCAACATACAAAACACAAGGAGCAACAACGAAAGGTTATCTGAAAAAGAAGACGAAATGTTCATCCTCATCCTGCAAGAACAGGAAGTCGGGAATTCAATGATTTATGCAAAGCTTATAACTTTATCCTTTTCCTGTTTGCCATTAGCCATTGAGAATGCTTTTCGTATACTTACCACAAGCAATGGGTAGGTTTAGGTTGGGGTGGACATTTCTTAAAAGCCCCAACCCTTTTTTTTCTACAAAATTATTTTGTCACCGTTTGGTCAGAAAGCCAACGTCAGAGTGATATTAAAAGTGAATTCCTTTTAGAAAAAAATACCTTTAGACCGTCATCACTCATCACATCACCAACCAGTGGTGGTGCGATGTGGTCTGAATCTAAGTGCAAGTGCACTTCTTGTTCTGATCAAAACTTTTCCGTAAAAATCTTAATCGTATTACAAGTTCGCTGATGTTGAATCTTTCGTCTCGTTTGCATCCTCTTTAATTACAATTAATTTCGTGTCCTTGTGTTTCGCTGGACTTCCGTTTTTTATTTCAAGCAAGGGAAAGTGGGCAGCTAGAAATTTACTGCATTCCATCAGAAAATTACTTTGTTCAGATACATTAACCATCATCAATATCACTCTTCGAAGACCCTACTCAATTTGCGAGTGGAAAATGAGAATTCTGTCCCGTGATTACGTTGGTTAACTTAAATAAGAATTGAAAATACAACAAAAACGTGAGAATTACTGCACTAAAGGGTTGCTTAAGGGTTTATTTTACAAACAAAAAAAAAAGTGCCACAAAGTAACACCAATTGGACACGAAGGTAAAGTTTGGATTGACAGTTCAATAATTGCATTTCCACCTTCGCCTTCGCTTCGGTTGCACTGAGGACATAATGAAATTTTGATAGGACGCAGAATACATTTATGCATGCGAGGCGAATGGTTGTGGTCAGAATGAAACATGTCAAGTGCAGCATAACTTGAACTTCTAAAGAAAATTGGTTTTCGTTCGAAATAAAAAAAAAATAGTGTGGTGTTCCAAAATAGTTTATGTTCAAACAAACTTCAAACTCCGAAGTAGTTCTACTTTTTTATGTTTTCTATTCAGCAACAACCATTATTTTTGTGTGTCCTGGAGGAGTGGTGGAATTGAAGTGGAAACCAGACATATATTTTTGAACTTGTTTGAAGAGAATACCAGAATTACTTTTAATCTAGGTACTATAAGCTCCTTAGATATTTTTTGATGTGAAACATCTATTCTCGCACCTAGGCAGTAAAATCGATCATAAACGTCTCGAAAAATGGCTCGGACGCCATCCGGCCAATCAAATCTTTGATAGCACAGAAAATGAACAAAGTCGATGAAATTTTTCAAAGTGTAACTGGAGGGTGTTGGGTGTTTGGTGGGAGGGTGGGGTTGTAGTGGAGGACGATGAATGGAGGGGGGTAAGGTTGTAGGTGGGTTGGTGGTTACTTGTGGGGGGTTGATGGGGAAAAGGAAACAATTGGTAAAGGTGGGTTTAGGGGAGGGGTTTGGTTGGGATGGGGGGTTAAGGAAACAATTGTCAAAAATAGTGTGTGGTTGGTTGGGAGTTAGGGGTGAAGTAGCGGCTAGACTTGTTACAGAAATTACCCACAATACGTCAAATAATATTTCGTAGCTGTGTTGTAAAACAGTCTCTTTGAAAAATATTTACTTTTTTTCCTATTTATAAAATGTTATTTATACATACTCTGTAATTGTTATTATTATCAAAGAAATAAGAATAAGTTTCACATCTACTGGGCGTCCCGTGATGGCTTACTTTTTTATAATTCGCTCCCTCAAGGGGTTTTTAATACCCTTAACATAATTTAACACAGTGCGAGCGTTTAGGAAAGTTGGATAGGAGATAAAAGGAGAAACCGATGCACATTGTTTTTGAATGTCGTAAATCACAATGGGAGGGGAAAATCCGGCCAGTTAAAACATTTCACATTCTTGTAGTGCGGCTCAAAAAGATTCTGAACTTGCTATTACTACAAAAAATTTCATAATGAAAAACTGAGTCCGGGTATTATGCCTGCTTTTTGAACGCACCCCTAGAATTCGAAAGATTGGACCAATATGGTATGCATGCCTAGAAAACTGGCCAAAGAAACACCGCAGGAGCTCTTATCATCGATGGATGATGGTTTCGCAAGAACTTTTACAGTGATAAATGTGAAGCATAAGCATTTTTGAACGTTTTGGCAGCTTCTCTAATTTCTATTTTAAATTATGTCCTACTGCAGCCACTAAGAGCACGTGGATCTTTTATTGCCGTCCTTAAGTTTTATCTAAATTAAAACGCTACTTAATGGTAATACTAATACCCATTAAACACACAAACTCCAGATGTTCTGGATTGAGTATTTTGTGACGTCGAAATCATCATTTACTTATTGTGCGAAGACTTCATTTTAAAATTCAAAATTAGAACAAAATATTTGACCAATTAAAGAACAATAAAAATAAAAATCTGGATTGATACCGGCAAATTAATTAATTAATTTATTTTTCCTAAGACAAAAAAAAAAAAAAAAAAAACAATGATAGTGACATCTTTCTATATAAACTTTAATTCTATGATTTGGAAGTAATTTCTGTAGCAATCTGTGGTAACTTGGCACCACTCCTATCTTCAGATTGTATTGTAAAAATGCTTTTAAAAACGAAGTATTGATACATTAGAGTGCAATTCACTCAAACGCCTCCTCCAAAGTACTATAGATTTTATATACGAAGGTGACATCATACCCAAAGCCAGCATACCTTTCATTTGTGTGCATTAACAAACGTGTAGATTGAGACCAAACACTTTTAAGAAAAAAATACAGTTGTTTTAATTTTGAAACCATTTTTTTGTATCCTTCATTACAGTAAAAAAAAAGAAGTTGTGAACAAATATTTATTATAATAATGATTAGAACCGCAGTTTTTCTTAAATATTAACACATTCACTCATATCATATAGATTTGTTTACATAATGCACCCTTTTCCGATCTTATTAAAAAAAAAAATCTTAAATTAAAAAAAGTACAATATTTTCTATTTATTCTAAAATTCTTCTCGTAAACAACTACCATTATTAAAAATTTCGACCCAGTCGTGCATCTAATAATTGAAATATTTTCGTTTGCTTTCATTTTGAAAGCTTATGCAAATATCTTAGATACAGAATTTTTTGAAAACTTAAAATGTTTTCGGGCTTAAGTATTTGAAGAATAAGTGTAGTAAAAACGATAAAATGTCTGTCAACCTCAAATCCTTACTCACTTAGAGTGAAAACAAAAGCAAGGATTATTTTCTGGACACAAATTCTTCCGTCGACATAGACAGTGACTTTGAGGAAGAGAGAAATTGGACGCATACACATACACATATAATATGTATTAAAAAGTCACACTGGTGATTAGAATTATCTTCTACACCACCGCAATTACGATAAAGGTCCTTCTTTCATTTCATCCGAGAAGCATTGATTTATGGGCAACTAGCACATCCTTATCATAAGCAAACCATGAATTGCAGACAAAAAGCTCAGAAGGAATTATTCATTATCCCTTATTATGATTATAACAACGTGGGCTTGGTTTCTATGAATGTGTTTTTCGAGCTGTGCTGTAGACCACATCCTAGTTCCACCTTCCACCCATCCCATCTCGCACATCACATACTAAAAATATAAAGGATAATGGGAGGAATGAATTTTTGTGGTAAGTCATACAAACATTTAGGCCAAAGTCTTACTTATTATGAAGTCAGTTTAATATATGTATGTAGGTTAGGCGTTAGGAGATAATTTTGTTGGCCCCGTTATAGGATTGGTCCATTGTGTGTTTGCTTATGATAATTAATAAGCTTTTTTGGAGGTTATTGCTTAATAAATTAACGGCATTGCGAAGGAAATTGCATTTTAATAATTCAAGCATAACGTTTATGGGGTTCATGATTCAACGTTAAAGAAATAAATAAATCAGAGACTTCTCGCGAAATTGGCCTTACGAATATCTTGTTGCTTTGCGTTATATTCTAAAGCTGTTTGGTATGAAAATTTTGTTTTCTAAAGAAAATGTTTTTATTTAAATCTTACTGAGTAAGAAGAAAATTCAATTCTTCAGTTTGAATTGTGAATCGAGAGCAACACGTTATATGAGATTACATTACAAAAATATGACACGTTTATGAGATAAAATTGAGCTTAATAGCATCAATAATGGCGCACTTCTTACCAAATATTTCTTATGCCTGGAGTCAAATTAAGTTCAATCAGATAAGGAAAGTATATTAGTATATGATGATGGTAGGTATCAGGAAGCAGGAATTATACATATGGTTTGAGAGAAGGCTTTGCTTTTAACGTTTTGTTATATCAATTTAGGGAGAGACACTTTTAAATTCGAAGAAAAATAACACAGGCTGTCAAAATATTGGGTCGCATGAACTGGCTCTTATATTATAAAATTGCTTAGTGGCTGCGTAATGTATGTACATATATTAAACAAATTTAAAAATTATTTCGAAAATTCTTTTATTTTTTTAATTAGTTTAAGAGCTGTCGTGGACCAGTTTTTTTCAAAAATGTTTTTTTTTTATATTGATTTTGAGAAAAACTGTAGTTTTTATCTGGGAAAATAATTTTAAGAAATTCAATTCACCCGTTTTTAAAATATTTCGAAAACCAAATTACAAAAAAAATATTTAAAAATCAAAGAAATTTTTTTTAAGAATTTTGAAATTTATATTCAATAGGGTCAAAAATGACTTCCTGAATCCAAAATTTTGAAATCGGATGTAAAGTTTGCAACAAAACTTGAATTAAAAATTCTGGTTTTATGAGAGATACCGTTATAAGACAAATTCCAAAAAAAACTTTTCCAACCAAAAAGTTTATTGTCTTAAACAAATAGCATTCTGAAAAATTTATCAAAATCGTTAGAGCCGTTTTCGAGAAAATAAAACTTTTTATTTATAATTTTATGGCAGGTACCGTTATTTTTGGGCCTAGAGCAAAACATAAAAATCCTTTCCGAGGGACGGCCAAGCAAATACTAAATACCAAATTTGAAGCAAATCGGCCCATCGGCTCTAGAAGTGCGGACAGACGGACGAAGTTTCCAGACCCAATTTTTTCGACTTCTCTATTATCGTATTGTCATGTTTGCTTGTTTGATTTTTTTTTGCACGAATCCGTAACTTGCCTTATAGTATAACTTTTAAGGTTTTCGCGGTTGTTGGACATTATTTTAAAGTTTTTTAGGATAAGCCGCGTAAAAATATATTAAATATTTAGTGAGTGCAATTCTGTACTCACCCCGAACGTTTCGCTACAAATTACATTGAGCGTGGTCACCGGGAAACTGCCAGTAAAATGTTATATAAGATTTTGGCTACGCAAGGGATAGCGGTGCGTAGGAGGTTCTATCTCTTGTTGTTGATGAGATGTAGAAGGTTGGGAGCAAACCGTACTCACTACATCACAGGGTGTTCGTAATGGCAACTGGATCAACGCACAAATCAAACAACCAAAAGATAAAGAAAACATGTTCGATCTAAGAAAGGCCGTTATAAATTTGTCAAATACAACATTGAGTGATGCTGCCATAAGCATTCTCAGCAAAGGAATGAACTTCGCACCCACTCCACGACGTGTGCCAATAGAAAATATAATTGGAAGTGTGGAAGAATGCATCACACGAAATAAGTTCAACAGCATTGATGCTGAGACCTTACGGCAAGACGTAGCGGTTATGGTAAGACGATCAAAAACACCGTCGCCGTCGTCAAGCAATGTAAGTAAAGAAGAAATGGTAGCATTGAATGCGTTGCGAAGAGAAGAGAACATACTTATTCTCCCTGCAGACAAAGGTAATGCCACTGTCGTTGTCAATAAAAGCGACTACTTTCGCAAGATGAATGTTTTGGTTGATGACACAAACACATATTCATCTGTAGACTACGACCCCACACCCCGTGTTCTACGGAAAGTATCAAAGCTTATCAATGAAAATAAAGCGTTTTTACCATCGAATCGTTTGATACCTTCATACACTCAGCCACCAAGATTATATGGATTACCTAAAATCCACAAAGAAGGTAATCCAATGCGACCAATTGTGAGTCAAATAAATGCCCCTTGCTACCTCCTATCGAAGCATTTAGTTGATGTTTTCAAACCTTTGATCGGGTCAACAGAACACCACATAAAAGACTCTACACATTTTGTGTCGATTTTGGATGGCCTAAAAATCGAAGTTGATGAAGTCATGGTGAGTTTTGATGTTGAGTCACTTTTTACAAATGTACCCGTACAAGAAGTTCTTACCATCATCCGTAGACTTATCCCAACTTCCGGCATTAACGAAAAATATATGCCACTTTTGGAGTTTTGTCTGTCGTCAGGGTATTTCTGCTTTAATCAACAGTTTTATCTACAAATAGATGGGGTTGCTATGGGCCTACCTTTGGCACCTTTAGTTGCGGACTTGTGGATGGAACATTTTGAGACAGATGCCCTGCAAAGCTCAGAAGACAAACCCAAAGTGTGGTTGAGATATGTAGACGATACGTTCTGTATAATTAAAAGCTCCGCTATTGTGAGTTTCTTGGAACATCTAAACTCACAACATCCTAAAATTAAGTTTACGATGGAAGAAGAAAAAGAGGAATCCATTGCATTTTTAGATGTTAAAATAATACGGAAGCCTGATGGTACATTGGGACACACAGTTTACCGAAAGGACACCAACACAAACAGATACCTACATGCCACTTCCCACCACCACCCGCCAATTTGAGATCTGTCGTCTCCACACTGGTTCAACGTGCTCACAGGATATGTGACAACGACCATCTTGCAACTGAACTACTCTTTGTAGACAATGTTCTGAAAGCGAACGGCTATACCAAAAAGCAAAGAATGTGGAAGCCAGCTTTGCCAAGGGAAAGGGATGAAAGCAAATTGGACAAAAAAGCTTTCTTGCCATATTTCAAAGGTGTCACAGACAGAGTAGGAAAATTACTCAAAAGATATGGTGTAAAATCGATCTTCTTACCACCCAAAAAGGTGATAAGTTATCTTCAATCACCTAAAGACCATTTTCCTCTCCAAACACCAGGGGTATACGCTGTCCCTTGCAGCTGTGGGTCATCATATGTGGGACAAACCCAAAGAAGCATTGCTACCCGTTTAAAGGAGCACATAAGTGCTGTAAGCAAGAACCAACGGGAAAAATCAGCGATATGTGAACACATCTTGGACCACCCAGACGAACACCACTGGATTCATTTTGAACAGACCAAGGTTCTAGCTCACGAGCCTCACTACATTCCTCGTCTTGTTCGCGAAGCGATTGAAATAAAACGCCACAAAAACTTCAATCGGGACGATAGTTTTAAATTATCGCGTGCGTGGGATCCCATTTTAAATAACTCACGGTCGATCCAGTTGCCATTACGAACACCCTGTGATGTAGTGAGTACGGTTTGCTCCCAACCTTCTACATCTCATCAACAACAAGAGATAGAACCTCCTACGCACCGCTATCCCTTGCGTAGCCAAAATCTTATATAACATTTTACTGGCAGTTTCCCGGTGACCACGCTCAATGTAATTTGTAGCGAAACGTTCGGGGTGAGTACAGAATTGCACTCACTAAATATTTAATATATTTTTACGCGGCTTATCCTAAAAAACTTTAAAATAATGCCTTATAGTACCTATAATCGCAAGTAAAAAAATGACAGGCAAAATGATGTGACCTTTTAAGTTCTTTGAAAGAATACAATAAAAGTAATACAAGGTGGTGTTTCAACAATAATTTTCTTAAAACCGGTTGACACCATGTCTCCATGCAGACTTCGAAATGAAACATTTGTCGAAATTTATGTTTTCGCTTAATCTTAGAGTTTGGATTTCATATATCTCTTAATTTAGCTGTGGAAAGGAGTTGAATTGTATTTCATTTCCATAAGTATTTGTGTTGGTTCGTTGATGTTACTTTACCAGTATCTGGGATACTTCAATAAGAAAACTTTTATTGGAAATGAATACTTAAAAGGCAACCAATCAATTATGCAAAGACACCAAAAATGTTGTGCTCGATTGATTATTTTTCAATTCTTTTGCGACACCCGTTTATTTGAAAAAAATTAAATATGTCCATCAAAATGAATATTATAATCTAATATGTATATTTTTTTAATTGCATCATATACCTTCAAACGGTTAATCTTTGATGAAGTTACTTTTTTAAATAACTTGCAAGGACCTATTAAATAAAATGAGAAGTTGCTTTTGGTGTTTAAAAAAGAAAAACATGAGTCAAATTTAATTTTTTGAAACGAGCTATCTGGCAACTCTAATATAGAACAATATATACATTTAAAATTTATTAGCTTACGCAAACGTATTTTTGCATATAATACCAACTACAACATTAATTATCTCGCATGAAAAAATTCAAGCTCTAGAGTCTTATAGGAAAATAATTTTTCACTGCTCACCAGCTTTAATTGTAATGCCAGCTGTTACCAAAGACTCGATCATATTGAAACATTCTTCAACAAAACTTTTCTTAACTTTTTTCATTTCTGTCAATCAATTCATTTGACTCAATTTACCCCTAATATCAAAGTTGGACTACCAACCTTTCCTTATAATTTCTAAAAGGACACCATTCTTTGATACCCTTGGCTTAAAAAAAAATTATTTTTCCTGTCACCATTAGCACCAAAGTAATGATCCAATAAAGGCTTTCTACGAAAAGTTGTTCCAGAAAAAAGTCACTGCAAACACCAGAGGTAGTGTTTAAATTAACGTTCTACTTTTAGCATCCATATGCTGAGAACAACTTTTCTGCTGAATCGGATGTCCTACGTCGCGTCGCGCCGATCGGCCGTCCTAACGGATATTTGTCCATAACAATTACGTGCACTTTGGTTAAAATGATTGCAACAACTAAAACCGAACTGAAAAATACCCAAGCTAAGAGAGATTTCAAGCCACTTTCGTGGCCGAACGTTAATCTCATATCCTAAACGAACTGAAGTTGCAATACAGCGTGTTGTCCTCTGACTAAAACATCCTGTTCAGCCTAACTGATGCACTCAAATAAAATCACCCGAAAGCATATAGTCATTGAGGCAATCCACCTATAACATGTCGGCCGAGGCAAAGCGGTCAAATTATTTTATCCTCAAAGCCATAGTAGCGCCAACTTTCACATCGATGAATTTTCAATTTAGTAAAGTCATTGCCTCTCACTAAGTGGTTACATTCTAGAAACAGGGCATCATACATAAAAGACTATCCTGACTTGAGTGTCGCTCGTAGTAAGGACATTGCCATGAGGAGATATTGATGTCAGTTTAGATTAAATGGAGGCTCTATTTTGGTCTCCTATTTTGGAGAGTACCAAAAGCGATGGGATAAAAGTTCATTAGAAAACACCAACAGCAAGAGCAACTGCTACTGCAACTAGATATGAGATTAAAATGAATTCTGACAAGGCTTTTGGTGAAAAAGTCTTTTTCTTTTGAAAATAAAATACTCTGCCATTGGATTGGACATGAACGGAAGGACTTTTGTTTAAACAAATATTTTGTAATATTGTTCAAAAGAGACGTGACTGGCTTTTAATAATGTCACTTAATAGCTTGGCAGGGATTAGATATTGCTTTGTCAAAATGTACAAATCGCATATAGGTATTTGAAATTGAATCGTAATTCAAGTGAAGTCCCAATTAATGTCATGCAGCACTGGAGTTCTTTGCATGTTCAAGACTAACGCATATAAGACTGTCTTAGTTCAAACGGGTACTTTTTCGTCTGTTTTCAGCTAGTTTGATGAGTTGCCAATAGTATAACTAATATTTCTGCAATGCGCGTTTTTTTACATAAAAACCATTCTCAATAGATATTGAAAAAATCTTGACCAGTTTCAACATTTTCAACTGTCCTTCTTCAAATGTTTAATATTATTAAATGAAATGAAGAAACATTTCGATCCGGTTCAATGCAAATGATTAAAAATGAAATCTCATTGGATTTCTTGGATCAAAAGGCTGTCGAACATTGCGATAGTTAGATCATCGGGTTCGGAGAACGCTTGGTCGAAGTTCACTTTCCAGTGCCAGAAAAAAATCTTCAATTAAAATGAACACGTCATACAAGACTCCCCACCACCAAAAAGGAATCTGATGATCGGCTTGGCAGCCGTGAAATAGCTTTATCTCTAGCCTTAAAAATCTTGGTGCCAGCACAACCAGGTTGTTGTTCTTTTATTCAAAACCTTTAATACTAGTCAAAGCTTCTCTGTACACAGTATTTTAATATTTTATCGTCTTCTCGTTTCAAAATAGCTAGTGCTTTAGTTTTCTGGGAATCCTAAAGCAGCTTTCTTAAGACGATATACTACGAGTATAACATTAAATTTTGTTTTTAGAGTTTACGGGCATTCAAAGGGCTGACTTCCCTTTATATGTATGTTGATTTTTAACCCAGTGCTTGGTGGTACGTCAGAAGTTTGATTCAAGGGTATATCGATGGGCATTTCCAGCAGAGGGGTTGTTACGGGGAAAACTGTTTTCATCGTCTATGCTCTAAGGAATAACAATAATCTAACACATTCTACTCATGCATAACGAACATAATTAGTTTCGATAAATCAACGGAAATTTTGTTTGAAATGATTCAAACGGGCAAAATGCACAGTCCAAGTCTGCTGATTAGGCACAAGCAGAAATGTGGAATGCCAATTTGCTCTAGCGTACTCTAAAATTATAAAACTAGCAAAACTTTGGAAATAAAAGGCACTTTGCAATATCTGAGAGTTTTTCAAAGTATTTCTGTAACTCAGTACCTATGTACCTTCGATCGATTTCAAATGCTCCATTAAAAGCTGCATTGATTAGTTTTCTTGTCTTATATTTTTCGCCAGCAAAGTATGTTTTTGTTTTCATAGTTTTTATAATTTCTAGTAAGTTTTGCATATTTTGGAAATATTTATGCATTCAATCGAATTTGTTGTTTTTGGTGATTTCAATATGTATTTTTAAACATAATGTAGCCAATTAGTATACAAAGTTTGAGTTAATAGTTTTTAAAACAAAGCTATTCAGAGCTCAAACAAGTTTCCAACTTTAAGAAAGTTTAATAACATCCCACGATGTTAAAATGTAGCTTTTTAATCCCTGCATTTGTGCCATTCACCCTACTTTGACATCGGCAATATTTAAAGATTATTTTTCGTTCCAAAAACACCAACTTTTTGTGATAGGGATATGCTGAAAGCATAATTTGACAATTCAAATTGTATTTACATGATTTTTATGTACGAATTTTCAATGTTTGAGAAAAGGAATTGAGAAAGAGAAATATTAACATTTTACAAATTACATAGTTGAAAAAATTATTTCTGTTGGAAAACGGGTTGTAGTTTCTGTGAAATAAAATGAACAAAATTAAAAACAAGTAAAATTTGAAGTTGCATTATTTTTTATTTTATGTGTTTTATTTTATTTATTTATTATGTTTTTTTTATTTTTAATATTGAGCACAACATAGACAAAATCAAATTTGTATATATTTTAGTAAGATCTTTAATTTTCGCGGACTGATTTATCATATTAAAAATATAGAATTAATTTTCATATTGATTTTTTAAAGCTTTGAAAGTAAATTTTTGAACGAACGAACAAGCGTTTTGATTCAAATCTCCTTAGGAATATTGTTTCTCAGGAAAGGACAAACTAAAGTGCAATGTACATACCAACCATTCTTCAAAAACTAACTTCTTTCAAGACTTATTCATAAAGGCTCCATATGATGGGAGTTTTATATTTACCTCGAGCCTTCTAAATATGTAATGTACAACACAACCCATACAACTATAACAACTTTATAAGACGTCCTGTAAACCTAATTCCATATGACATGTATGTAGGTAATATACATAATGTATTTGCATACACTTCCTGTATAATACTCCCAATGTTGTTGGTATGTACTCGTATTTATTTTTTTTAGTTTAGTTTAGTTAAACGTATAGAAATGCTTTGAATAATAATGTCCTCGTACGCACATTGCTTGAAGTAAATCTTATGCCATTACATCATAAATACAAAGTTGATCCCATGGAAACTATTTTAAAATCCAACAAAAACATAATGTTTGCTTGGTTTATTTCTAAGCACTTCATTTTATCATAGTAATATATTTTAATTGGAATAAAACTACCAACAACGACTATGCTACCTTTATCCATGTGCGAAAGAGTAGATTATAGGAAAATAGCCATGGCATACTATTTATCTTTTGGCAGGCTAGGTAAGAGCATGAGGTATGAGTTCAGCTGCGCACTTTGCCATAGTTTTCATATCTAATATATCTCTTCCTGCAACCTGCAACTTCAACTATATACTATGAGTACTCGAGTACAACGAACATGTGAAATAAATTGCTTTTGCTTGGAGCGTTCAGCTGCAATTGCTTTGAATAAACTTTATATTCCTTAGCACTCCTGTGTGCTTAATTCATTTATATTTTCCTTAAATAATCCACTTAGAAATGCAACATTTTCAATTTCAATTTAAAAGCCAGAGAGCAGCACTGCACATCCTTCGGCTTGTTCTTATTTTGTTTCCAAGAAAATAGTTAAATAATTGAATTTGACACGCAAGTCCATGTACTCCTTCTTATAAGACCGACAACGTATAATACCTAGTATAGGTGTATGATAATAGGGAAAGAGTTACTTCCCAATTTTGATGGACCAAAGTATCATACTAACCAAAGACAAAAGCTTGACCTGTACAGCAAGTCCATATAGCAATGCAATGATGATGTATTACAATCACCATGCCAGTGGTCGCTCTCGAAACATCTTTAACCCCTCACTTTTAACCTGTGTATCCTGCAGGACAAACAGGACAAACAAAACACAAAGTCCATATTTTTATGAAGGATTGTGGTGTTCTGTGGTATGGTTGGTTTTTTTTTTTTTTTTTTGTTAGCGAAAACCTACAGCGTTGAAGGTCATGTACAGAATACTTCCCCCACAGGATGAACTATGCTCGTATAATAGTAAAAACAGGAGCAGCAATTGTCGTAATAATAACCACGGCAGCAGTCAGTAGATGCCATAAAATAAATGAAAGCAACAGTGTTGTGTATACGAAATACGAAATACGAATGTGATGCTTGCTGGTTGATCCTTTTCAACTGCACCAGGAAAAACACCAACACCAGCACCAGCACCACCGGCACCGGCAACAGCAGGAGCAGCATTTTCATTAATTCACCATAACTTGGATTGGTGGGTGTGTAGTTGGGTGGTTGTGAGGATGACAGTGGGAATAGTAGCCGTGGAAGCCTTGTGCAGAGTTCTTCGATGCGTTCCATTTAAACAATTGTTTTGTTGTTTGCAATTGTTTGCGGGAAAGATGTAACAATAAAGTTGTGTAGGTATGTATAAACGAGTATGCTGGTGGGAGAAATGACGAGGGAAATGCACGACCAAAGGATATATTTTTATAAAGTCTGTCTTATTTTTGCTTGATGCTACTTTCTAAAGTTTGAAGCATAACCTCAATGAAACGACTGTTACAAAATTGGGCTGCCCCAGAAGTTACAAACAACAATACAAAATTTATCTGAATTATTTTTGCTGTGGTTAGGTATACATAGTTGCATTAAGCTCATTGCTTAGTTTTATAAATAATTGAAGTTATCATGCTTGCATTTTCTACAAATTTGAAAAGTTGAAATGATTAAAATCAAATTATGTATACGAGCTTTATCATTTATAAAACTTTTTGTTTCTGTGTCGATCCATGTAGAATATGTTTTTCGCAAACGTCATTATAATTAAAACAAATTCTTTATTTACTTCATTATATTGTGTAAGTGCGTCTATGATTAAAATAGAAAAGTTTCTTGAACATCATTAATGACACTCAAGTCAACTCTATTTCATTCAAATCGCACAAGGATACACTACATAATATCATTTGTATCTCCTGTATGTATTATTTAATCAATTCATGTTGGGACCCTATTCTTTTTAAGCAAACACCAAAAATTAGTATGCACTCTCTTCCTTCAAATTGTATTCGTGTCGTGTTTTTGAGAGTTTTAGCTCTATTATAGATCCTGAAATCGCTCAAACAGGATACCACCTATATTTAAAAAAAACATCCATACATCCATGCTTCTGTTTCTGTCTCTGTTTTACGCTTTTCAACAAATCATAATGAGGCTTTCACGGTTAAAAAGAGCCCCTAATGCAGGCACAATGACGTCTGTCGGTCCAGTTCAGTCCGAAACCATATTGCAACCGCAAGTCCCGCGGGCTCTGCCACTCTCCAAACCGAACCAACAGATGGACATGTTTTATAATTCCATGGATTCCCCATGTGGGGCTAGCTTAGTTGAAGTTAACATTCAGCAAGCATTATAAGTATGTGTGGTGTGTGTGTCCTGAGGAGGAAGGGATTAACACTTCTGCGTTTAATATTTTGGCCAAGATTTTGCAGGACTGCAGCTAAATATTGTGTACAACAAACAATGTTCAGGTAATTCGTGATATGAATAGAATGATGCAACATATAATCATGGCTTACAAAGAATATACATACATACGACTAGTTACAGTAACTACAGGACTGAAGGATGATGGGGGCAACCGACGACGCGACGACGACCGTCCGTCGGATGAACTGGCGCATTCTGACGTGATTATGAAAAGATTACATTTTGTAGTTTTAAGTATTAATGCGGTGCTGTGCTGTGTGAAGATATGTGCAACAACGAAAGTGGCTTAATACTATAATAGCTTGCGGTATGCTATTTAAAACAAATTTGCTTGGGAATTAATTAGCTAACAACAGTTTGGTTTGTAAATGATGGTTAGTTTCAAACTTTTGTGAAGGTAAAATGTTTGTGGATGATGATATCTAAAACACAAATCATAAAATATTTACTTTCGGGGAGGACTGGTACTGGTATAGATGAGTTTGACGGTTAATCAATGACACATCTTCTGATCGAGTATAGGAATAATTTCAATTTGCCAGTGTTCTGTTTAAGGTATGACGAGAGTAGTCAAAAAAAGGTAACAAATGTTTTTAAAAAAATTCATGGAAGAAAACATGTTGTTGAAAAGAATTATATATGATTAAAAATGTTAAGCTTTGCTAAAACTATTATAGTCGAAGTGTCTCGTATAAATGAACTGTTCATATACTGTGGATATAGGTATCTCAATTAACCTTTTATATAAAAAAAGAACGGCTACAGAAGCGACTTTATTCATACAAATTTAGAACTTGGAAGTACAAATCTGGTTAAACAAAAAATTGGTGCATCTTTGGTTATAAATAATAAGACTACAATCGTTTGCTTAGGAATTTCAAATCTTTATGTTTCAATTCTTTTGAACGATGTTTTCATTTGGACAGTTAAACAAGTTTTCTTGTGAGCTCGTTTTATACATATTTTGTACCAGCATATTTCCTTGTTCGGTGACCAATCATTTGGAAAATGATTCGTGGGCATGTTCTAGGAAACGAATTTTTTTAAAGTATATGAAGTTGTATCTCTAATGTTGACATCATTTCCGAAGATCTAAGAAAAGTCTTATTTTGGCGTTCCCTGGCTCATTTCAACGTTAATAGCACTCTTAAAATAGTCTCTGAGGCTATATACCATTCTGCCACTTTTATATAATAACTAAAAGTATGAAAACTTTATTTAGGACTATATTTTTAGGTCGAAAGATGTCATTGGACGATTACAGTCGATTCAGAGCGATATGGTCAAATGATAACCGATTTTGTTTGGCAAGTGATTAAAGATCATGACTTGAACGATATGTGGTTCCATAAGGACGGGACAAAAAGCCATAGGCACAACACGACCAATTATGGCTTCATTGCGTGAGAAGTTTCCTAGTCGCGCAGTTTAATTTTTGTTGTTTAGTTTTACTGGAGTAAGTTGGCAACCAAAATCATTCGATTAATTTTTTTCTGTGGGGATACGTAAAAGACCGTGCTTATGCAAATAATTATTCTAGACGCAAAAAAAGACTCGAGTTATGGCCAAGATACCGCCTGAAATGTGCGAAAGCTTGTGGTTAAAAACTCTCCCAAAAGAATCGGATGTTACGAATCTTTCCGAGGCGGCCATTTGAATGGTATTGTTTTTTTTACACTTAATGGCAAAGTTCAACTTTGTAATGAAATAAAATGTTATGAGAAATGTATCGCTTTGTGTGTTTTATTTAGCTTTATTTTCGAAACCGATAATTTAATGACATTATATTTTATGCAATTGATTGGCGTCTATTTATAACTCCACTTTAGTTTTTTATCGCATTTTAAAACATAGGGTGCTTTGTCGTTTCATATTATTCACGAAGAAGAAATGGAAGCAATGGTAATGTTAATCCGTTCTAAACGAAAATTAATTTTTAATTTTGTTTTAATTTTGAACCGCACCTGCGTTTATCATAAATGACGTAAGTTCCAAAATAAATGTCTCGTTTTGATTTAAAAGCACCCTGTCCAATGCTGCCTCAGTATAAATGTGGAGGACTCTGCTACATATATCTCATTTCATTAACTTTAAGCATTAATAAGTTGAAAAATTGTGAATGAAATAGCTTATGACAAACTAATCTATTGCTTTTTTAATAGACACGTTCCCCAAGGAGCTAACTTCAGAAGTACTCAAAATCACCCCCTAATTGGAATATGACTTTTAACACAATCGAAATACTTAAATATGTATACATTCAAATAGTTCTGATTTTCTAGACTAGATATATTGCTACTATTTATATTGCATAAAAGTTAAAATATAAATTTTCATATATTAAAAGAAAACCTTAATCGCTTGTATTATAATGTTTGATTAAGTAATTATAATCTCCTAATATTTGATCCGAAACCTCTAATCAATAAATCGATTACCTACCCCAAACCAAGTGAAAATAAATTTCAAAAACAAATTGAAAATACTTCGATTGTATCCTCTCAAACTCATTAATTACGCATTAACTAATTGCGCTGCTAATTTTTGGATTATTTTTCAAAACACATTTAAAGGTGAACAAAATCATATCAAATAACCGCTCCAACCAAGGGTTGGTCTTGATATTGGGTTGGGCGTACGAGTGCGAGTATATACATAGATTAGGAGTGGTTCTCTTTCAAAAGTTTAAATCCCTGCAGCTTGGACTGTATATAAATTATGTATTTACAACAAGCTTCGTCCTCAGACGTCCCGTCCGTCGCGTCATCGTCGTCGTCGTCGTCATGGTGTTGTAGTATACAGAGTAGGTACCACGTTGCCATTAGCTAATCCACATCTTTACGAGCGTAATCGATATAAAACCATAATTTTGCTAGCCCACAGGATTTAGGGTGCATGACAAAATACAAAATACAAAATATGCAAAAGTATACCTCATTTCATTAGAATTTGCTAATTAGTTAATCAATTAACGAAAATTCATCTGTTCGTGGTAGAATAATTGGTATCGAAGGACGGCCGTCAGATGGCATGGCTTGGTAGGTAGGTAGTAGGTACTACTCATAGAGATCAAAATAAACCAAAAATATAAATACCACATAATTGCATACAATTAAACTCAATCAATTGAAGTCTTTATGTCTGGAGTTTGCATCTATTGGGGAATAGTTTTTGATAGTTTATTGCAAATTAATGTTGTAATTTATGAATGGCATTTATCGATTTTGACTGTGCATTTTATCTTGTGCACCACAACTAACTATACAAAATCATAATGGACATCCTCGAGGCGACGGCCGGCGACGCGACGAACAAGAACGAAAGAGTTGGTTTTCATTTTACTATGTGGCATCATCGGCATGAGCGAGCAACATATTTCGCTGTATGTGCAGACGTAGAGCTTGTGGCGAAATTATTTCAATTTTATTGAAGAGGATTACCATATTTAATTGCATTTGTTATCTAAATGCCGCTTGATTGGGTGTTTATTAAAATTAAAAGTTATACAAGAAAACTAAATTTAATTAATGCGAAATGCCAACAAATTGCCCTGGACAAATTTGAGGAGAAAAATTGAAAATTAATCAATTAGGCAAATCAAATTTATGTTTTTGAAATTTTTGTTGAAAATGTTTCAAGAATCTAAAACGTCAAAATATATATATTCAATTTCTTCAATACTTTATTTTGTCTGTTTCCATTTCTTCTTAGCCCAAATGCGAACGTTGCGTTGATACATTCAGATCAATTAGAGGCAAATAAGCCTGAAGTGTGTATCCTAAAGCAAGGCAAGAGGCTCGGAGAGGGACCTGCATTATTGTAGACCAGCGTTTTTCAATCTTTTATTCGTAAAAGCAGCCTGTTAGGTACTCTCCGGAAACATATTTATTCGATAATAAGCGCAGGTGGATATCAAATCATTTTGTGTGTGTCTCCATATATTCAACTGACTTAAAAAAAAATTCAGGTTTTCCGAATAAATTTGTGTGAACGTCTTGATCTTCTTTGGATAAGAAAGGGAATTTCGCAAACTGGCTAACTTCTTCTAGCAGTCTTACTGTCATTATAAGAAAAGAAATAAGACTCCCAGGAAAAGTCGATACTCCCGAATTATAATTAATAATCTTAGTGCTAATATCAAGCCAAACGGGCCTAGGGGCCATTAAAAACCCTGGTTTAACCATCTTTTGAAACTAAACATCCATCCATCTGAATATAAAAACCTTTTTCGGAAAGTCATCATTTCATACTTTGCGATTATAGGTACTATAAGGCAAGTTATATAGTGCAAAAAAAAAAAAAAATGTTGAGATAACAATCACACAATCATGACATTACGATGATGGAGAAGTCGAAATAAGTGAGCCTGGCAATTCTGTCCGCCTGTATGTCTGTTGGCACCGCTAGAACCTTAACTGATGAGCCGATTTGCTTCAAACTTGGTATTTTGCTTTTATTTGGCTGTCCCTCGGAAAATATTTTTAATTTTTGCTCTAGGCCCACTTACAACTAGCAACCAACCATCCACCATTTTTAATAAGTTTATCATCACCGAATACCTACCACCAGTAACCACCCAATCCACCTGTGACTACCAACCCAACACCTTCCATTTTTGTCGATTCCCTCCCCAGAGCAAGTCCCCCATACCACCACCATTTACCCAGCCCATTTACAACCATCAACCAAGCATTCGCCATTTTTGACAATTTTTTCGTCACCCACCACACCAAAACCCCCAAGCAGCAACCAACCACCCCACCTACAACCAACCACCTACCATTTTTGTCAATATTTCCCCCCTACCCTACGACATTACGATGATGGAGAAGCCTTCAAAAGTGGGTCCGACAATTCTGTCTATCTGTCTTTCCATATGTCTGTCTGTATAGTTACCTACAGCCTAAACGGCCATACCGATTTGCTTCAAACTTATAATGACGTCCTACAGAGGGGTTTTTGGAATAAGCATTCTAGCTCTAAAACTAACGATACCTGGTACCATAATTAATTAATTAATTAATTTTTTCTCAAAAACGTCTCTTACGATTTTGATAAATCTTTCTGAACGGTGTTTTTGAGTAAATCTTATTTTTTGGTTGGAATAGATTTTTAAGTACATCCCATAGGACCGGCTTTTTTCAAATCAAATTTTCTCGTAAACCACTTGCCGATTTTCGATGAAATTTTTAAGGTAGGAGCTTTTTTATAGACGAAATAACATGAATTCTTAAATTTTTCAAAAAAAGTTTTTTTCAAAAACCGTTTGATCAATTTTTTTAAACTTTATTTTCCTGATAAAAAAAAAACAAAGATTTAAAAGTTGGCAAATTGAAAAAAAAATTTGGAATGCCTTTTCGAAAAGGGTTTAAAAAAACCCGATTTTTGAAAAAAAAAACTGTTCCGACGATTTTGAAATTTGTTTTCCTTAAAACTTTAAACAGTCAAAGAAAACAGATAACTTGCTTCAGTTTTTCCTAAAAACGCTTAAGCTAGTGATTTTAAAGTGATTAATAAAACTTTATATATGATTTTTTCCCTGCTTTTTTTTTCCAAAATTTTCAGCCCCAAGACCACTGTCACACATTAGAACAAGTTCGTGCGAACTAGTCGTGTACTTTATTTTAATATATACATTATGCAGCCACTAAGCAATTATGTAGAATAAGAACAAGTTCGTGCGGCCCAGTCGTGACCGTTAATCAACTGCAGATCTGCCCGCTAACGACACTCTTCTTGATTTTCAAAAAGTTATCTAACACTTGATTGATTTGGAATGATTTATTTGGTTCAGCTGAAACTTTTTCGATTTGGATACATTTTACCTGTCGAGCTCTTTTTAATAAAGTCTAATTTTTGAAATGTGGTACGATAATCTAATTTTATTAAATAATTCCACTCATTCTAGTCTCTTGATATTTAAAAACTAAACTAAACTTTAATTATTCCAGAAAACGAAAATTATAAATTAAAGTTAGTTTGTTCAAAGAACAGACTTTCAATGAACTAATCTGACAATTCAGCATTGCATTAAATGCCAAAAGGCATCATTTTGCAAAATGCCGTCACTATCATCAGAACTTTCCAAATAGCTTTGCACGATTTAAGTACTTTAAAATGATTTCGGTGAACAGTCACAATGGCATGGCGTGGTTTTAGTTCTTTACTACATCTACCTACCGGTGCCTGCCGCTGCAATGACCTGGCCGGGGCCGCCCGCCCCCTTTCCGTTCTGACTGAAATGATAAAATCAGAAAAGCACAACGATTTCAAAATTTCACATGAGCACCTCATCTATTCCCAAATATTCTACCTTGAGGTTGAGTGAAGATTTATTCAACTGTAAATTGATGATAGCACAAAACTGTGTTTGTGTATTCCCACACCAATAGAAAATGTAGAGCTGTTGCTGTGGTGCTAGTGATGGTGATACCGGAACCAATCCAAAGTTAGGTGATAACAATAATGGTGTTGTGTCGCTGTAGATATATGCACGAATACGAAAACCAACAATATCTATCTATTTGTCAGTCTGTCCTGTCGGTCCATCAAACAGTTTGAGTTTTGAGATGACAAAAGTTATTCCTACTCGAATTTCAGATAGATACTAGATACCTACCTACTACTGGAATAGTAGGTACCGGTACCTATACATCTGGAAGTTTTCATTTTCGACTTGAATTTCGCTTAAGGATTGGAAGAACTGAGCTATTTGCAATATAACAACACAAAACAAACACCTTGTACGCCAACAAAATATATATGTCACTTGGTTACTTCCGAACTAACCAAAGACCAAACTTTATCATACTTGAATGCACACATTGGCGTTGGCGTTGGTGTTGGCTTTGGCTTTGGCGTTAGTTGAATGGAAACTGTTGTGGCTTAAAGTTTTTGGTTGCGCTTTCGTAATCGGAATCTGTTCCAAGTTTCTGTCCAATAAGGAGGGGGTGGAGACTCTTTACTACTGCCATAAGAAGTTTTTCTATTTTTCTTTTGAATTTTATGTCATTTCGAATGCTGTAAATAACGAAACCCTCAGTGATGAGCTTTAAAATTTTAAAAAAGAAAAAAAAAAAAAAAAAAAAAACCAGATTTATTTTTTATCTTAAGTTTGGTCTTCAGGGGATTTTTCGTTTTCGAGAAAAGAATAAGTTTGCTCTTTGGAATACTTTCGCTCGCCTTAACGGTAATTGCATTTTGTTATTTTTTCTTCTTCCTTGTTGCTGGCTGGGAGGAAATCACCACCCTCACCAACCGTACGTTTAGCTTGGGCTTTTTTGTTCATACTGCTTGCTTACTCGGTCCATTTTTAAAGGTGGTCTCAAGTAATTTCAATTTTCACGGGAAAAAAGTTTTCAACGGAGAGTTAAAAACTCCCCGAGGGAAGTGCGTTGGTAAGTAAAACTGGAGAATAAAAATAAAACTGTAAAAACATTTTTCTATGACTTGTCTACAAGAGAATTTTGTCGTTTTTACTTTTTTTTTTGCCTTTATAACCTGCTTTGTAGAATAATTTAAGAAGGGTTAACAGGGGGATAGTTAATAAATAATATAATGATGGCTGGTTAGAAACAAGGTATAGTTGCGTTAAGTTTTTTTTTTCTTTTTTTTCCTTTAGTTAGTATACAGAAAACATATTTTGTTTCTTATTCATGATATCTATCTTTAGAGAAACAAGTTTGTTGAGGCAATATAACAGTATTCAAGCATTCAGCATTTCTCTGGAGTATCTTTTAATGGCGCCCTAGCTGTGAAACTTTGCACAGCGATTTCTTTGTTGATTTAGTATACGAAAATAAGACATAAAAAAAGAATTTTGGTAATGAGTGAAAAGTTTTAATTTTTAAATAAAATTTTTTATTGACAGATGGTAGCAAATATTTCGCTGTCAATGTTGGGATAGAATTTGTATAAAGCATGGGAAATTCAAAAGATGCAATTTAATGATGTTGTAATTATAAAAGTTTTTATTTGTGGGTGTGTTTTTTTTTTAATTTTTTTATTTTACTGACTCGTCAAACTTTTTAGTGTATGGTAACTTTTTAATTTTATAAACCAAAACAATGAAGCAATTGCTTAATTTGTAAAAATTTAACGAAAGTATTGAATTTAAAAAGTTCAATTGTAAATACTGTTTCGTTTATGTAATATGTATAAATTTTTCTCCATGTTTTGTGTATGCGGAGTATTTGAATATGTATTTTGTTGTTGTTGTGTATTCGCACTCAGCAGGTTTTTAAAACCCATTTAATGCATTAACACGTGCGAGAGTTGAGGAGAGAAGGAAAAGAAAGACAGGAAAGATTGTTTTTGTTTTGTACAGTGGATTGAAATTTAGGTCTTAAGTATCTCACGAAAATCCTTTTGGCAGCAAAAATTTTTCCAATGGCTTACTTGAAGTCAGTATTTGCCATCAGAGCAACGCTTACAAACTGCACAAAACTATTTAGAAAATATCAAATCTGTTCTTTTTGCGGTCGGAGCGGAGACATTTCTTTAATACTTAACTTAATATAACTGGATGAGTCTAGTTAACTGCTTTTTTTGACTATCTTGTGGAATATTTTCGGTGTAAGAGATCTAGTTCATTTGTTGAGATGAGACCGAAAAAGATAGCTCTAGATCTCTAACTCTAAATTATATTCATTGATGACTTTTTTTTTGTTTAAAGGTGACGTCCGTACGGTGCTGATAAGAAACATCAATCAATGGAGAACTTAATATAAATCTGCCTACAACCTTTTTTGCTGACCAAATTGATTGACATTTAAGCGAAAGAGCTTTTTTGGGTTATGTGTTTTGATCGCCATTTTAATTTTTATGAGAAGTGTTTTTTAGAAATCTGTGTTTTTAGTTAAATGGTGGAGATAACTTAAAAAAACGAAATACTCAAAGTAAATCTCGTTCCAACGGTTCTAAATAAAATGTTCATACGGATACTCTTCGGGCTTAGTAAATAGTATTTTTGGAATATTTCCTATAGAGACAAAGACAATATATTATTGTTTTTGCTAACCATACCGTGAACAGTTTCTTAAAAACTGCTTCAACGATTTTGGTTGTTTTGTTTCAGTGGTAAACAAAATACAAGCATCAACTTTTATTTTGTCGATATTTACTCTGAGCGATACCAATTTTAATAATTTATTCGGAATATCAAATTTCTCAAAAATTGCTGAAACGATTAAAATATAACTTAAAAATATAAGAATTTTGAAAAATTCTGCGGTTAAACTACATAGTCAGTCTCGTGCTATCGTTTTGAAAAATATTTAAAATAACGTTATTGTCCTTGTCTATCCTTTAATGTATATCAAAGGCATTTTCAAACTCCACATCGCTTTGAAATGCTCATAGTTTTTTTTTCTTTCAAAAAACAGATTAGCTTTTCTTTTGTTTCGTGTAGTGAACAAAGCCATTAGCCCCGACTCAACACAAATTAATCTTCTGTCCTCAGTTCCTCCAAGGATTCCACAACACCCACATTTAAACAAAAAAAAGTATTCTAACACCTCGGTTAATCCGGCCAAATACAAAAAAAAAAAAAAAAAAAACAAATAGATCGAAAAAGTTTAATTAAAACTGCCATTTCAATACCCAACACTCAAAGCCATTCCCAACCCAGACTCCCCGTGTGACAATTCTACACCCTCTTCATTTCACACGTTAACACGATACGGCGCGGTGGCAATGGCGGTGGCGGCACCCATTCAGTTGGGGTCTCTCTTGAGTGATGCAATAATTTCTCTCTGTGGTTTTCGCTGTCTTTTCTACATTCGCACTTCCCACACCGGGAAAGATACGGTTGTTTTCTATTATTCGATCCATTTCCCTCATTCCCCTTTGTATTCCTGTATTTTGGTCGTCCTGTTTTTGATATTTTACAGCAGCCGCTGTGGGATTTAACTGTGTTCTGTGAGCAAAAGTCATGGTGTGTGGCTCTTATTTGGGTAACCTGAATGTTTTGTGGCACACTGGCGGGATGTAGGTACATAAATGAAAAATTTAAAACAATGCTCCACGGGACAACAAAGGGGCAGTTTGAGCGCCACACACATCATGGAATCAGGAAGTAGTTAAACAAAAGAAACATTTCTTTGTTTTTTATTTTTTTTTTATTTCGTTTATTCTTCTTGTTGATATTCTTTTCAATTAGAAGTTTTCTGTTTCTGTTTTTTTTTTGCAGGATACATGTGAGAGTCTCGCTGAAAAATGTTACACTATTATTGTTGTTGGAAAACATTCAACCTATGGTTGTAAAGGTTATGGGGTGCAGACACAAAGGAACGGAAACAGTAAAAATGTGCGCCATGTTGTTAAACGCAGTTAATTGTATTCCGAGGATGTGATTGGGCAGTTTTTTCTTGGAAAAGGTTTTGTTTTCGAATAGGTGGGCGGAAACGGAGGTTTTGAAAGGACCTGGTTCTTGAAAAATCCAATTATGTAGTAAGAACTGGAGCGTCAATTTGATGCTATGGCTAGTGTGACCTATTTTTTTTTATGCAGATTGGTTTTGATTAGGGTTTGGTTTATTTTTAGAATGGGCCTTTCCAGTTACTTATAGGGTACGCTTATTCCGGTTACCAAAAAGTTTTGTAGAGTGCGCTATAGTCGTGGAGTCTTTCGAAGGTTTTTGAAATGAGATCGGAAGTCCGTTCGCGTTGGAATATTTTAAAACCTAATCACAAACACAACTGACTCAAACTAATCTCTCTTTCACATTATGCGTTATCAGTCAGAAAGAATCAAATCAAACTGAAGTCATAGCTTTTTTCTTTTAATATAAAGCAGGTCCGTTTTTTAAATTAGAATTTTGATAAATTAATCTTTTTTCTTTAAAATAGGTCCCATAAATCAGTACGAATTTGCTATCATATCGTCATTATTATATGCGTATGCGATGACCCTTTTGTACTCTAATTATATTTCGGACGTTTAACATTCGTTATATTGTTTGAGATCAACAGCAACAAATGTTACTAATAAGCAAAATACCCGAATTATTAAAAGTACCTTACAAAATTGTCAGAATCAGAAAGAAGCAATAAATATTCTTATGAAGAAATACTTGAAGCAATTAAATCCCCCCTAAGTTAGTATGAAACAAGAAAGTGCTTACAAGATAAAGGTATCTTAAGCCTAAAACAACAAAGCAAAAATTTAAAAGTTTCATAAAGACAAAAAAAAAATCCTCATTAGACGAAACCCTGATTAGCCCAGTGCCACGTACTTTTCTTCAAAGAAATACACTCCTCGTTCATCACAACAAGGCGTTTTTTAGAACATGAATTGAAAAAAAAACAAGCAACTTTATCTTCTTCAATAAAGAGAAAAGGCGAATCCTAGAACAAAATATCACGAGCAAAAAAAAAAAAAAAAAATTATAATAATTCCCTTTTATCCCTTAACGAGCAAACAAAAGTCCCTTGGAGAATATTGATGTGTTTTGTTGTTCAACAGAATTGTTGACTTGATTCGTATCTTTTTCGTTTTTTTGTTTTCAATTTTAAATTCCTTAAACATCTTCGTCGGCCATTCAAGAAATGAAACCCAATCAAAATAAACAAGGACATAGAACATCCTAGAAGTATGTACCATCGCCACAATTCCCAATAAGCCCCTTATAATTATTATCAAAACCAACAACTTTCTTTGACAATGAAACAGTCTTCCAATTGGTAACACAATGTGGTATAGTATCTAGTATTTCAAGACCTTCACACTAAGAAAACTATTTGCCGCCATTGTCTGGATACAATTTTCTATGCCATTAAACGCATTTAATGGATCTTCCACCCACTTCAAATAAAGTTACCTTATACTCTTCTTCTTTGTATTCTAAATGGCTTCGGTCGAGCATAAGGTCTTCAGAGTTGTGCTTGAGTTGGGCCGAAGGTTCATTCGTTGTTTTGTGTGGATCCTTAGACGAAACTTTTGGTGTCCTTAAGAGCAAGGACACAATGAGTTGACAAACTCAACCCCGAATGAACCCTCATTCGCTCCCTAGACTCTCTGTATATATAAAATCCTTTTGAATGTTCATGTCCAACGACAACAACAACAACCGACGCGATGGATGGACGAAACCGGACGGCGACGCAATGCAACACTACGATCTACAAACCCAACACCAACAGCCACTACCACATACGCGCGCGGTTCGGTGTTTAGGGATTACCATCAGCTCTTCGCCCTCGCTTTCGCCCTCAATTGGGGTTATAGAAACACATTTCGATTAATATCTTCGATGTAAAGCGTGGATATGCATTAGAATGTGTGATAGTTGTAGGTGGGTAAATGGTTTGGAAGTGGAATGTTGAAATTAGTGTCCTTCTTTGCTTTTGTGTATTTTGGCCAGGCAGCCAGTTGAGGGATGGAAAATCTGGTCGTAATGGCCAAACATTATATGACAATTGTTTTGTGTTGATTGTGCCGGTGCGGCAAAGTGATAATAAAATAGGACAACCCTCGAATTAAACTAGTCGATGTCTGGGGAACAATATCGTGCGTGGATATGGTTCAATGGTCAACACAGGAGTCCCTTGCTTTGTGTGAACGGCTTTAAAAGGTTAATATAATAATTTCTCGTTATTTTGTGTATGCTTTTGTTTTTGTTTTTGTTGGTCAAATGCTATCATAAATGTTTTGGCACGATCTAATGCGTTTTTGAAGTTGAAATAATAAATATTTGGAGGCAGATGCATAGATTTAGATTTCTAGATGAAAAAATCAAGTTTTGAGGGTAAAACATTATTTTATCTGACTTATATACTGAGCTTAAAGAAAAGTACAGAAAATAAATATCATTCATAAAAGTGTATGGGACATAGCCTCAGAATTGATTAAAATCTAAAATCGGTTTTCCAAATATAATTTTTTGAAAACCCACAAATAAAATGCAAAAACATTAAGTGCTAATTGCAATAGAATTCATCAGATCTATATTCAAAGAACTGACTACTTCTTTGAAAACAAATTAAAGCTTTACCTTGTAAGAAAATAAAATGCACGACTGAGTCGCACGTACTTGCTCTGTTGGTGCAATAGTACGATGAAAACAAACTTTTCGATCAATAAGAACAATTCATTTTTGAAAATTTTGGTAAAAACCAAAAAAATTTGGCTAAAACTGGAAAACTCGATATATGGGAGCTTACGTTAAGAAACCTTTAATATTTAAAATAAGACGTTATCTTTTGGGTGTTACAAATGATACAAATGTCCACTTATGGCCAAATTAATAATACTGTTAAAAGCAATTTCCGCTATTATCATGTATAGCAAAAAACTAAAAATGCAGTTTTGTTTGAAGTATTCTATGTATGTTACATAAAAAGTTTCATAAAAATCAGGGCAGCCTTTTTTGAGTAAATTAGAAAAAATGAAAAAAATGGCCAAAATCTAGTGGCTCTTTGTATTGGAGCCACCATTTAAAAAAGAGAAAATTAAAAAAAATCAATGCCATCTGATAGGAAGCTGTAAGGAACTATACGAAACAAAGTTTGAGTGAATTCGATGCAACCGTTGACAACTTATGGCCATTTGAAAAAAAGCCGTTAAGAGCAGATCTCCGTTATTTGCATTTTTAGCCAAAAACTAAAAACGCAGTTCTCTTAAAAACACTAAAAGAATATAACACACAAAGTTTAATCAAAATCGTTAGAGCCATTTTCGAGAAAATTAGAAAAAACCAAAAAAAGTTGGCTAAAACTCAACGGCTCGTTGTATGGAAGCCACCGTTTAGAAAGGCTTCAGTGAAAAATTTACTAAACCATCCTATAGAACACTATTAAAAACTGTGTCAAACAAAGTTTTAGTTGATTCAATCAAGCCGTTGTGAACTTATGGCTATTTGAAAAAAAGCCGTTAAAACCTGATTTTCGTTACGACCATTTGAGCCAAAAACAAAAAACGCAGTTTTGTAAGAAATGCTTAAAGAAAGCTAAATTATAAATTTAATCAAAATCGTTAGAGCCGTTTTCGAGAAAATCCAAATTGAAAAAAACCGTTACTTGAAAGGTACCAGTTTGAGCCGGGCTAAAACGAAACAAAAAAAACCTCGACAACCGTTTTTCTTCAAACTGCTATATACCAAGTTTGAAGAAAATCCGTCAAGCGGTTTAGGCTATAGCATGACGTAAAAAAGCGCACAGACGCACAGACGCACAGACGCACAGACAGACCGACGGACGGTATGGCGAAAACCACTTTTTTGGGCTTCTCTATCATCGTAATGTCATGTTTGATTAAAACCTCGATTTTTTTTTTCTGCACGAAACCAATACTTGCCCTATAGAGCAAGTAAAAACATAGTCACTAGTCTTTTTTCTTCTAGTGAAAGATTATGTAGGTACATCCTGCCATGTTGGTTTTCACCAAGAGGAGAAACAAGGCATTCAATTGCAGTAGCGGGCTTAAGCTTAGGCACATGAGGCCCGGGCCTTGGGTGGCAAATGTTGAGTAGCGCCAAGATTTTTAGGACGACTAAAACTAAAAATCAATTGGGGTTTCTGTAAACGGTAAGACCAAATTTTATTTTTTTTGCGCTCTTACAATCTCAACATAATACCATTTCAATTTATTTGCATTTAGGAAAGTACTAAAATCTGATATATGTATAATAATAATAATTTTAACTATATGCCTGTAAGACCCAAGGTCTTTTGAATGCAAACTGCACAAAGATTAGCTAAATATCTTTTTTAATGTTAGGATAATATGCTTATGTTATGATAATATATTTACGAAATAAGATTTTTGATTTGTATTTTTCATTCAAAATTTAATTGTAATACTTGTTTGCTCTATATTATAAAACAAAACATTAATTCACCATGATGAATTATACTGACGTTGACTCATAAATTAATTTTTCTATTTTTCCATTTTTTGTAAAATTTTTAAAGTTTTACGTAATGTGAAACCCCCCAACGATTAGCATGATTGGGAACAAAGTTTAAACTTAAAAAAAAAAAAAAAAAAAACTCTGGATCATATATATTTCTCTCGTTATAAGGGATCCAAAGTAAATAGAAAAAAAATTCAGTTGTCATTAAAAAAAAAATAATTTTTGCGGTTTGATTAAATTATATTTTTAAGTTATTAATTTATATAAAGAAAAAACACATTTTACAAAATTATTGAATGCAAAGGAATTTTTTTTTTGAATTAAGCCTTCCTATACCCGCTTCGAAAAAAAATAACAATATACCAACGCCACAGTCTCTGGAATAAAAACTCAACACTCAAAAGTTCGTAGTTTCTCTTCTACTTCGAATGTTTTGAAATAAAACAAGATTATATTAGCTATGGCATTTTGTTAAGGCTAAGCAGTAACATGACCAGCACGATTATATATACGGCTTAAAAAGTAAAGCTGACGCACGGAAATAATTTTTCGCACTCTCCCACATTTTAAAATAATTGTTTCTAACATTTGTTATCCAATTTTCCTCTACCTTTACACACACTCATATTCCATCTAATTCACTCAGCAGCGTGAGACCAAACAAGAAATATGATCCTCATTAAAGGTTCAAGGTCTTGCCTCACCACGCTGAGTATTCATTATGCTAAATGTCAATATACCTATTGGTTTTGCCTTCTGCATGTTTTCTGGTCAGTCAAAAAACTCAGTTATCGTTTACCTCCCAAATAATATTGTTAAAAAAATGAAATAAAATTTAGATGTCTTATTTTGTTATTTAAAAAATTTTGTTTTCTTGTTTTTTGTGCGAACATAAATAAATAAATATATGTATACTGTTACGAAAGAAAAAAGGCGCCATACCGTCTTGGGCCTAGGGTGCCGTCAAACCTTAATCCGCTACTGTTCAATTGATACAGTTTATAAAGCTAGCCATTTGGACAGTGCACTTGATAATAGAATTTTCAATTCGGATCCAAGATTTAATCTTTGATTCATATAGAAACTTGAAACACAAAACAACAGACTTAATAAGAATGGAATGTCGTCAACATATGTTAAACAAAAGAAGCGGACCAATGATGGATCCTTGTGGAACTCTGCAGTAGCTCAGACCCTTTATTTCCACCATTCACTCTCTTATCTTCATAGTTTTGTATCTGAAGAGTAAGCTTGGAAGGTAAGCCCGCACGAATTGTAATTCATTGGAAGTGCGCAGCACCTCGTGACCTTTCTCTTTACCGCACTTAAACAACAGTTGTTCTGCACTTGATCCCGACAATTTGTAATTTTAGTTATCTATTTTTGTTACACTTATCAGATACTGTTATGAATATCAGATATTTCAATTAAATAAAACTCCATGAGCAACATTCTTCATTGCTTCATGAAAAAGAAATAAAGTGCACGACTGGGTCGCACGAACTTGCTCTAATGTGTTAAAATGATCTTGAGTGCTTGAGATTTTGGGAAAAAAGCGTTGAAAAAATCATATGAAATTTTATAAATCACTTAAAAATCAATACCTTAAACGTTTTTTGGAGAAAATGAAATAAGCTATCAGGTTTTTTTTACTTTTTTGAATTTTTACAAAAAAAAAAATTCAAAATCGTTCGACCAGTTTTTCAAAAAATTGTTTTTTTTTTTTAAAACTTTTTGAAAATATATTCCAATTTTTTTTTGAGTATGCCAACTCCTAGCACCTTGTGGTTTTTATCAGAAAAATAAAATTAAAAAAAATATAGATTAAAACGTTTTTGGAAAAAACAAAAATTGAAAAAAAATTTTGAAACTTTTTTAAAAAACTCAAAAAAACTTTTTTTGAAAAATTTAAGAACTTTTATTATTACTTTTATAAAAGGGCTCCTACATTAAAAATTTCATCGAAATCCGTCAAGTGGCTTACGAGAAAATCGGATTTCAAAAAACCGGTCCTATGGGAGGTACCGTTATAAGACTTTTCCTGAAAAATCTATTCCAACCAAAACATTAAGCTTGCACATAAAACACTATCCAGAAAGTTTTATCAAAATCGTAGGAGCCGTTTTTGAGAAAAATTAATTTTTCACTAAAAATCGTATGGCAGGTACCGTTTGTTTTAGAGCTAGAATGCTAATTCCAAAAACCCCTCTGTAGGACGTCATAATAATACTATTTACCAAGTTTGAAGCAAATCGGTCCACCCGTTAAGGCTGTAGGTGCCGATACAGACGGACGGACGGACAGACAGACAGACAGACAGACAGACAGACAGACAGAATTGTCGGACCCACTTTTTTAGGCTTCTCTATCATCGTAATGTTATGTTTGATTGCCCAAAAATTTTTTTTTTTTTTTACGAATGCATAACTTGCCTTATAGTACCTATAATCGCAAGTAAAAAGGATATAAGATAATTTCGTCCGAAGGGAAGAATCTATCATTCTCCGACTTCATTCACCATAACAATAATGTTAATCAAGTCGCATGTATTCACGGCAGGATATCTATAGGTATATACACATCTAGAAATATGCTGAAGATTGAAGTCTGCTAACCAAGCTTTATACCATCAAGAGGACACTTGTTTAAAACACAAAAGGATACATAACATACTCTGAGACAATCACAGAACTAACACAATTTTTA
The DNA here is from genome assembly GCA_916050605.2 of Platycheirus albimanus. Lineage (NCBI taxonomy): Eukaryota > Metazoa > Arthropoda > Insecta > Diptera > Syrphidae > Platycheirus > Platycheirus albimanus. Next base: position 155,339,360 of record OU696697.1, read on the forward strand.
TATTTGATTACATTTTTTTATCAAAGGAATACTTGGATACATATACATAGGTTCAACATGTCCCTTATCGTACGAATTCATTTATAATTAAAGTTAAAACTTGATTCTTAAAGCTAATCCAGTTCTAGTACCTTATTTTTAAATGGAAATTGACAATATTGGTGCTTGTATTGGCCATAGAATCCTTATTCGAGGAAATAAATCTCTTTTACCTTTTTATGTGCATTCCTTTAACTGTATACCTAAAATAATTCTATTTCTCAGTCCTGTATCCTTAGGTTTGTATATATATATATATATTTTTTTTTTTTGTTAAATTCTCAGGAACGTTCTTCTCAAGAAATATTTATGAGTTTATTTTAGTTTTATTTGTTTGCCTATACAAACGAGTGTATATGTTTGTGTATGTCAATTGATTGCGAAAACATCAAAGAGTAATTCAAAATAAACATTTGATAAGGGTTTAGTTTCGATACATATAGTGGCTTTTTGCAAACACAAAATCAAAATCCAAAGAGGGACACAAGAAGGAAAAGTGATTGAAATCACTTTTAAATTATGTATACTCTTCGTTGTATCAATATTCTCTTGATTCCAAGTGCCTTTATGTTGAAAGATTTTTTTTTATATTTTAAAATGAAAATGCAATAAGGTTTGCAATCAAATCTTGATTTTCAATCAATAAAAAAGGGGATATTGATATGGCCAAGTTAAAAAGATTTGTATTTGGACGTTAATCCTTTTAATACAAATAATGTAAGCGTTTGAAACTTTCTAGGGATAATTTGATGAATTTGACCTTTGTTACCAAGAGCTATTGCTAGAGTGGAACAAAAATCACCTTTAATCAAAAAATAATTAATTGCAAAATTGATTAGGAATTGTTTTAAATGGAGATGAAAAGGAAAACTTCGTTAGGACTCGTGATTTATTTCTCGTAATAGATGCTTTTTAACAAAAATTGCTTTATGCAACACACACAAAAGATACTAAATCATCCAATTATTATAAAATTAAAAACCAGCAATTAATGTTTTTATCGTTCCTCTAAATAATAAGACGTATTTACTTTACCCCCACAGACAGATGTCAATTTATCGTCTGTTAAATGCGAAAGAGGTCGCATCTTAAGGGCTTACCATAATTGAAGAATGGTACGTACGTTGACTTACGAAACAGTAGAATACATGTGATTTGTATACCCAACCCGAAATGACTTTTTGATAAGTTTCGGCAAGTTTCGTTCACTTTTGATTTACAAATCGGAAGGAAACTTTTCGTTTGGTTTTGACACTTGCTTGCTTTTTCTTTCGCGTATTATGGTTGGGCCTTTACGCCCGTTAGCAAAACTAAACGAAACAGAGTGAGAGCATGAGATGTGAATTTCTTGTTCTAGCTCTATTACGCCCAGGCCCATCCACATTATTTAGTCCATTATAGTTAAGCATTTACTGTGAGTCTACGATATCTACTTGATATAATATTCTTTCGTTAAAAAAGCTCAGCATCAAACACCAAGAGTGACAAAAGCTCTAAGCTCTTGTTGGTTGGTTGACCCCATTGCATTTATAAACTATAGTATTCCCACCTGAGGTGCGCCATCTATCGACGAAAAACTAAGCTCTAGAATACCATGGGAAGCAACAACAACAATTTCCACCATTTTAATTGTTGTTGTTGCTTCCCATGGTATTCTAGAGCTTAGTTTTTCGTCGATAGATGGCGCATCTCAAGTGGTAGTACTATAGTTTATATATACAATGGTTGACCCTGAAGTTTCAATTAAATGATTGTACATTTAATTTGTTCAGAGAGTTTTCAATGTTTTTTCAGAGCCTCCATACTTTTATAATTTTTCTACAGTTGGTGGTGTCGATGAATTGTGGCAAGTTTTTGATTTATAAAAATATCAGATTTATTGAATGATTTCAGCTACCTATCGCTCTCACTATATTTATTGCCGTAAAAGAAGTGTTTCCTCAATAAACGCTAATTTTTTTATTTTGACTTTGAAAGAGCTTGGTTTCAATTTAAAGAATCTGACAATAGAAAGCATAAATAAGTCAGGAATTTTTGCGAGTAACGACTGCATCATCAGTTAGCAATAACTGATGTACTTGGGTCCATGGATTCCATTACTGTTCTATTTTGGTGAGGCTTTCATTAAAAAAAAAATTACCAACTTTGTTGTGTAGTGTAGTGCTGATAAGTGCTCTTAAAGGGAAGTTTGTTTCTCGTATTTATGTCTAATTTTTGAATACCCTATTCTTAAAGTCCTTTTTAATTATTTGGTTTTTCGATGTACAATTCTTAGAATTAAGCTTTAACGTTTCCCCAATCCATACTGATCAGTTGTAGCATAGGATCTTGAAATTAATATTAATGAAGAGAAAAACCACTTAACAATTTAAATTTTTTGCATAGGTATTTCCCTCATTGATTTCCGACCTAAGTCAACAAAAAAAAATCGCTTAGCCCTGACCCTTCGTCACAGCTAGCAATATAAATTCCAAAAGCACGCAAACAAAGGAATGTTTATTCAAAAGTCAAATTCCTTTTTAGTCATGATTGTTATCCCCAATCAAATATTGAATCCAATACCAAAAAAAAAAAAAAAAAAAAAAAATTGCACATATACATGAGAAACCCGACTTAAAAAGGCTATATCACCAGTATAGCAAAGCACGAAAAAAACCAACATGTATTGTGTAAGAAATTACGTTGAGTATAGTTACAATGGAAGAAACATTTCCGTATACCCGTGGAGAAAGGAATCGAAAGAAAAGGATTTAAATTCCCATTTTGGACACATGTTACGATTATACTGCAAAAACACAGACACACACACACAAACTTATACGCAGTATTCCAGCCCGATTCAATGGTCATCCTTCCACCAGGACACGACGTTGGCGTTGGTAGCGACGTCGGCGTCGGCAGCGATGGCAACGCACGGCAGGAAAGAGAAAAGCTTCAACCGGGTAGAAGAAATTTCAATGGTGCTGCTTCAGCAACGAATGACAGCGACATGAACATTCAACCCGTGTCTAAACAAAACAATGATATTTCAAGGATTTTTTTTTATCGTTTCTGCTTGGGAATTGTGTTTTTTTTTTTAGTTTGTTGTCTTTTCGGGTAAAATTGGCAAACATCATGTTCGTTCGTTAGTTTACTCTTCCGGTTCGATCTTATTATTTTTGTTTTACAGCAAAAGCTTTTGGTCCCATATCAAATATCCTTCCGCTACAGAAATTGATTTTACCATATCGTGTTTTTGCTCGTTAGATGCACATTTCCTGTATTCAAGAAGCAGAAAAGGATTGAATGGATTCGAGAGTGCTATTTGTATCCTTAGTTGTGCATATGGAGAATATGGCATTTTTACATGCAGTAATCGCCTTAAATCTACTCGGAGTATGATCAATCAATAAGAAGGATTAATATTTATTTGTCACACTCCTACAAATAGTTTGTGCAACTATCGGCAGGATATGAGCAGTATAAAGCTGATTGACCAAAGTAATTGAAAAATATTTGTGTGGTTTCAATTAAAATGATTAACAATGCTGGTATGTTAGGGGCGGTTGATCATTTTCAAATCAGTATTTAGCATTTAAGCTCGTAAAAATTAAATTTGTTAAGCTTGTCGGATAAAAGGCAGCCGTTTGTGATATGTACTAATATAGACGAGAAGTTATGCTAGGGGAAAGAAAATATTTTCCGTTCACTGTGGCGTATGTGCACCAAAAAGATACAGAAAGTAGGTTGGTTTAAAAGAAGAAAAAAATCGTATGGCAGAGAGGTCTGTTCCGGTGTGCTAAAATAAGTATTTTTTTAAAAATACAATCCTTGCCTTGCAAAAGATGCATATTTGTCATACAAAGTCGATATCAGACAAACAAAAACCTTAGATTTTGCAGTCTATCAACGACTTGCGAAATAAATACTTGATCCAAATGGGAAGAATAGCATTGGGTGAGCTTGTCCCAATATGGACAAAATAGCATATAAATCATGCTTATTTTTTAAATACTTTTCTTTTTCACAAACTTGCCTTTACAGACAACTAGATCTCTAGCCTGCCGGCTTTAATTTCGCATTGCAAGCATATAGTTATCTACCCCTTTTTCTAAGTTCTACCTTTCTTTAAGTTCTACCTTGGAGTCTCCTTTCCTTAGGCATGATATTCCCCACTCGACGATCAAGAGCGTCGATGTACATTTGCGCCACAAGGCCCAGCCAGCCGTTTTATAGTTGTTAAAACCTTATTTTCTTACTTCGAAATGCTGCTATGTTTTGAAGGAACCCAAAGTAATATCCCTTCCAGTTAAGAAGGAATACAATTTTGAAATCGTGGGATAAATGTTTTCCCTTTTAATAACCATAAGAGTCTTTGTCAATGAGAAGGTTTGGTGATATTATGCTTTCCAACTGGTTAAAACTGGCAGTAATCGACTTGCTTCACATGACACGCTGGACTATATCTTAAGACCGATATTTAAACCATACAATGTAGAAATTAATCTTTCCAGAAATTTGTATCCAAACAAATTTCCAAAGAAATTAAATACATAACAGACAAGTCTTAAGCTGAACAATAAAGCCCTGCTGTATATTAAATAAAACTTTTCAGATCTATAACTTTTCATGTTCACACTTACCCATTAATTTAATCCCTGCCCCTACCAAAAAATACTTCATTGATTTGATTTTTCTTGTCAAAAGCAATAAAAGTTACACAAATTAACCTTTGCTGTGAAGAAAACTTCTTAAGTACTTACATTGCTGTCACCTCTCGAGGAGTGTGACATCATTATTTCTAATTTAGAAACGACTGGTATTCCACTTTTACGAACTGCGTCGTGTTCGTCGTCGTCGTCGTCGTCGTCGTCTTCAGCACTACTTAAGGACCAGAACCCTCAATTCCACCCCAAGGACGAATTGAACTTTGATAACAAACATCAAAGATTAAGACAACACACTACTTGCTCAGTCCCACTTACTGATGTGCTGTGCACCCTAATGCCATTCAAATGAAACTCTTTTCACACACTTTAGGGTGACAAAGAACTTAAGAAAAAAAAATCCAAGTTAAAATGAAGTGGAAAACTTTTAACCTCTTTAGTGCATGTTGGTAGTGGGAGTTAAAAATATAGCCGCAGCTGATGGACCTATTTCATCATTCTAGCATCTAGCCTCCTGTTCCAACGCCATTGCCATCGCATCGCCATAGCCACCATCGCCAACGCCACCACCCGCAATTGAGGAGTATGCTGGTTAAATTGCTTTTCGTTGTTTCTCGCAACATTGCATGGGTAGTTTTTTATCTCTTTATCCCCTTTGAGAGTGAAATAAACAGCCCTGGTGTCCCACTTCAACATAAACAAAGTCCAGAAAAAAAAAAATAATGCACTTGAGTCCTCGGGTGACATTCATAAGATGCACGTGAATATCTGTCTGTGTTGCAGTGTTGGTCGGGTCGATTCCATTGTATATGAATGAATATGTACTTGCACTAATGTATTGTGTGTCCATTTTTCCGACACTTTTGCTGTCAATTTAAGTGTTTGTTTCATTCAAGGAGCACAAGACAAAAAAAAAAAAACCTACATACATATAATATTCTAAAACTGTATGTGAAGACTATCCAGCCCATCACATGTGTAGAGTAATCCTGTCCGACTGTTTAAAGATAATACGTCCTGACATCCTATTAGAATTGCAAACAGCTTTGACCAAGCTATCTGCTGTCCTATGTATAATATGTCCTTTGCCTCTCTTTCAATGGTAAGACGTAAGAGGGATGTCGTGGCAGGACAGAATATCTCTGGACAGTGTTCGTCTTGTGGCAAATGTCGAGAGAAGTTATGGCAAGTCAAGCGAATGAACTCAGATAATCAAATATAAGACTTTTATACATTGAGTGAGATAAGAGGTTAATGGAGTTTATACGGACTTTGCATTAAAGATCAATCGAACAAAGAGCGACAAGTTAATTTCTAAAAATAATATAAACATTTTGATGGTGGAATATTTTTTTCTACAAATGCAAGCATACTTTTTTGTTTATTAATTAAAAAAAAAAAAAAAAAAAAACTTTAAAATTAAAAGTGTTACATAATCCAATACTCATCTCAATCTCAATGTTAAGGATGGGTGTATAATAAACATATACACACACATACATTTTCAATCGACTCAGCTGAGGGGGTGAAATCAATGAGCTTATGTACGCAAGCAAGTTAAAAACTAAATGGATTTGTTAAGATAACGGTGAGTAAAGTAATACCCGTGTTTCACTTTATAAATTGCTTGATCGACTATAAGGAGAATATGTTGAGGAGGGATAAGTCTTGTTTTGTGAGATTATTGCTCACCCTTACTATTATGAGATTTGAAAATTACATGGGAAATCTTGTTGCACAAGGATAATTACATTTTTTACTTAATGATGAGCATACACTCTTTATTTAATTGATTGTTCTTAATTTTATACAAGAAGCCGCAAAGTTAGTTTTACTAGATAATGTGGGTTTATTAGAAGATAACCAAATAACAGAATAGTTAATTAATCGACAGCAAATCTGTGCATTTGTGTAAGTTTCTGATAGTCAATATTCAGGAAGATAGGATTTGTTTTTGCATATTCTTGTCCCAAAAGAGCCTGCCTTTCTTTTTCGGTGGTTGCTATGAGGTATAGAATTTTAAAATGAAATAAAACAAAGATGATATTTTTTTATTGACATGAAATTTGCTTTATTCGAAAGATAATCTTCTGGAATTATAATTTTCGATGACTTTTTCCAACATTTGTGGCCGTATATCGGCAATAACGCGGCGAATGTTGTCCTCCAAATGGTCAATTGTTTCGGGCATATCGGCGTAGACTAGCGACTTCACATATCCCCACAGAAAATGGTCAAGCGGTGTTAAATCGCACGATCTTGGAGGAAAATTCACAGGACTAAAACGTGAAATTATGTGCTCACCGAACGATTCCTTCAACAAACTTATTGTGGAACGAGCTGTGTGACATCTTCCGCCGTCTTGTTGAAACCACAGCTCCTGCACATCATGTTTGTTCAATTCATATACAAAAAAGTCAGTAATCATGGCTCTATAGCGGTCCGTTCTGGGCAGCATCATTTTTAAAAAAGTATTTTTAATTAGGGTGGCGCAGACAGTCCATTGTGGACCACATTTTTTAAAGAAGTACGGACCAATTATTCCACCAACCCGCATGAGGCACACACAATCAGTTTTTGTGAATGTAACGGTGTCTCAACATACACTTGAGGATTATCATCACTTCAAATACGGCAGTTTTGCTTATTGACGTAGGTATCCATTCAACCAAAAGTGAGCTTCATTGCTAAATAAAACTCTCGTTTGAAAAAAAAAACATATTGTGCGATACATAGTGTTTCGAACGGAACCATAATTTTCAAAATAAATTTGCACAATTTGGAAGCCTTCTTCAGACGTCAGTCTATCATATTCATGTTAAAATGCCAAACCAAACTTAAAATAAAATCACGTGACAGCTGACAAAATGGCCGCCCGTCAAAATAGTGCTGCCAACATGAAGTTCTTCTATACCTCTAAAAAAACTCCTGACACATGTCGTGAAGAATATCCCAGTACTGGGATCAAAACTGCTGTGTAAATTTGTCTTTCAGCTGAGGAAGCACTTTTCAATCACATGGCTTCACCTCCATTTTGGAGCATACCTTAGTATATTTGGCGGCAGTGATCTTGAGCAAAATTTCAAAACTTCGGAGTTGATTTCAAACCAAAGGTTGAACGGCAAGTTAAAAACTTCTTTTATTTACTGTTTGAACCCTCAATTACGTTGTTGGAATTGCAAACGTAATTAGTTTAGCTTATATATTGAGATCTATTAATTCGTGCCAAACGTCTTGGCTTTTCAAACTGTTTTGGATGTATTCGTGTCATCATCATATTTCAAGCTAAAAAACACTGACGTGATACATATTACATTTGGTAACCATAGTGATATTTTAGGAACTGATGGTACACTTCTAAAATCCATTACGTTTCCGGTATACCTACACGTCGAACTCCTTTCCTTCAACCTAACTTATACATTTAACCTAGATAATCTCTTTAAAAAAAATTGCAACATTTAAAAAACTAAACATCTCTCTTCTAAAAACAAACATTCTTTAACTTTAATCCGCATGATATTGCAACATTCCGAAAGCCGCACTCATAAAACTTTCCCCACTGGGAGTATCGAGGAAAGAACATTTTTTTCATATTCATTCTCCATTCTATGACACGAACTTAAAATTAAGTGAAGCCTTCCTTCACTTCGACCCCCTGCCAGACAAGTTTAGCTTATAGAGGAAGTCATTTGACATTTATAGAGAACATATCCTTCCGAGTGTTATACTTATACTCAATGACGTGACTATACTACTACTACTACTACACACAAGCCTATTATAACGGAACTATGATCTGACTTGCCTCATTCAGGTTCTTCTCCTTTCAAATTGTCCTTTCTCAGGCAAACTACATACCTACACTAAACTCAAACTGGGTGGCTCTGAGTGTGCAGTGTTAAGATATTTTTTTTCTTCTTCAACAATATATTTCTTCTCCTACTGCATTCCATCCCATTAAAAAAGGCTGTCACTTAAAGTAGTATATACTGCCATCTTGAGGAGCAAAAAAAAAAACTGAACATAAATGCACTTCAACGCTTCCAATTAAGATAAAGGCCAAACACATGGATAATGTTTACCTGCGGCTGAAAGGGGCTATTAAGAGGCACTTCATTAGGTAGAAGGAGTTTATTATTAACTGTTTTGTGTTTTCCAAGTGTGAAGCCTGAAACCAACCTCTTAAGAGGGCCATTGTTTTCTTGAACGAAAGCAATGATAATACACTTTGGTCAATTGATAATTTCTTGTTTACTTGAAAAGAATAAAAAAAACAATGTTGAAGAAAAATCGTCTTAAAGATGCAGGAAGATATCAGAGGTGTGATATTTCGCTTGGAGAGCACAATACTCCAGCTATACAGGAGCAAGATAAAATCCCCCTAATGGCATATGTGTAAAGTGTAATTTATGGGAATAACCTTATGAAGAATTTTAAATTCTTAAAAAAATGAGAATTCGTAAAGAACATTGCTGCATACTAGAGAATAATGTGATCCTTTGAACCAAATCTTATACTACTGACCAGTGTTTGTACGACATGTTTTAAGAAAGCCAACTCGACTACGACATTGATTGTACAAACATTTTTTGCAATTTGTAGCGATGCGATGGTACTAAAGTTTTGACGGGCAAAAAAAAAAAAAAAAAAAATGCCAAACGTTTCATGGACACACTGCATCATCGAAAAGTTCCGGCAGCCAAGGTTTTACCTTCTGAATTAAATGATGTGTTTAAAGATTTAATCAAAGTTGTTAGGTAAAGGCAAGGCGTTTCTGGCTGTTTAGGATCATTTGTGATTTAAGGGGTTTGCTCTATCGAAATCTCTTTTATCACACAGAGATCAGATGGTTGTCAAAAGCAAAGGTATTGACACGAGTTCTGGAATTAAAAATGGAACTATCGATGTTCTAACAAGATTCAAAATCTGAATATTCTTATCAATTTTCCGACCCCACTTGGCTATTAAAGTTATCATTTCTCTTTTTTGAACACTTAAACATTTTGAATAAAAAAAGCCTTCACGGGAGAGAAGAAAATATTTTAACTGCAAGATCAGAGGATTCCTAACAAAGTTCGTTTTTGGTCAGAGTCTTTGCGAACAAAATTGATGATTACTTTTACTGCGAAGATTCAAGAAGAAATTAATCGATGATAGAGATAGTAAGCTCTCACATTATTCTCATGATACAGAGTTTGCAATTTGAAGAAGAAACTATTGAATTACTTTTCAGAACTGGATTGGACAGAGATGGATACTAAATATTTTTTTGAATATGTCAGTCCAACTCGCCGATCTACCATAGGTAAAAATGAAAGAAAAGAAGAAATTCTTGGCAACATCCTAAGGGTTCAAAAACACTTCTTTAAACGATGCAGGAGGCGTTAGGATTGCGAAATAGAGACTAAGGTCCAACAAAGCTACTGTGGCGGGAGATAACATAGGTCGCATACGCCAATTTAAATGATTGATTTGGTTTAATGCAAGCATGTCATATAAATAATTGATCACAGCACTGGTGTGCTCTGTCTTCTAGAAAGAAGGTGTTTTTTCTACTTTGCCAACTTTGAAGTGAACACCTGAGCGCTGAGCCGCATTACCATCAAATTTATCTATAAATGTTTCATGACTTACCAACTGTTTCTACACTTCAATAAACTTAAGAGCTATTAGTCATGTTTAATGATCAGCATATCAAAACAGACTCATTTCACTATGCAGGATGAATATCGAGAATTCCTGCTGTGCAGTGTAGATTGGCAGGATTCTTGAAATGTTCAGCATTAAAAAACGCTACCTTTAGTAGCGAGCACACACAAAACCTAGGTCGATACAAAATTCTTTCCAGTTAATGTTTAACTTTTGACCCAACTCAATAATTAGAAAAAAATCTGAAATTATGTTTATCATTAAAATTCAGTTAATTGGACAATATCTCCCATTAGATATTAATCATTGTATTTCATTATCTTAAAATACTGGAAACACATTTCAAATCCAAATTTAATTACAATTCCGTAAAATATTTCCCAGTTCTGAGCCGTTAATTGAAACCATAAACTGCAATGAGGTATCAGACCGGAACAAAAAAAAAAAGCAATAATAACTCATTTATTTTGTATAAATCCAATGCAGCATGCTATGTTTCGTTTTACACTTAAAAATATTTCCCTGTTTATGCAGCTGTTCGTTTCTTCATTAGTATTTCATATTATCCCCATTTGGGTGATTTTTCAAATTTTCACATTCCATCTTGAATGTGCCAGGGTAAGAGCGCAACAATGTTTTTTGAAAACACTCCCGTTTCCCGTACTTCGGTGCTGTGAAATAAAAAATTAAACAAGCACACGCTACAAGGATTCTTATACAACCTTAAGGTATACGACGCGACGGCAAGGACGAGAAGAATGTTGTCTCATTGTTCCAAACGGTTGCAAGTTATATGGCAAATTGTTGATCCTTCTGAAGAAAATTTTGTAGGTTGGTATAGCATTTTAATTATTTAACACGTAAATTTCTTAAAACTCATTTTGGTAATGAAGGAAGTGCGAATAAAAGATTTCGAAAGTAGGTCAGAGGTGTGGACTATGAAAGCTTATATTCTTTCGACTTAATTATATTGCATTTTTTGTCCTTGGTAAATATTGAAGAATTTTGAAGGAATGTGAGATATTCAGCATATACTTGGAGGGAGGATTCTTCTTCGAATCTGAAGAAAATGTCTTGAATTTTTTTCGTAAGCAGTACCTACCCTACTTGCTTTCAATGAGTTTCATGAGAACGGATGCTTCAATTTTATTTTGTTATAAAAGTTAAGGAGGGAGGAAATTAATATGTGACGAATTTTTTCGTTCCTAAAAATTGGCTGTATTTTTAATTTTGTTGAAAAGTGTGGTGGGGTTTCAGAAGCCGGCGGCGGTGAAGAGATTTCAGAAATCATAGATACCTATACTCATACATTTCTTGAGGAAGTTGTTGATGTGGACAAAGTTGTTAACGTTATTTTGTCAATCGGCTGTCGTAAGTTAAAGAGAAATTGTTCGATATAAATTTATTTTAAGCTTGGTACATATTATGTAATGAAAGATAATTTTCGCAGGTGTGCTAATGAAGTGATGAAAATAATGGCACCTATCATGGAAAAAAACGGTTTCAGTATTTTCAATGAAACTTTTTGAAGCTTAATTTATTCAACTAAGTTGTAAAATAATGCACCAATAGTCGTTACTTACAGCCCCAATATCGTTATTTTAGAAAAATTAAACTTTTAAACTGGAGTTAATGTCTATCCAAAGCATAAATTATTCTTCTTAAGAATCCCATGTGTTTCGAGAAATAATTATTATTCGTCAATACTGCAGGTCAGTTTATAGGCACACAGTTCCTTAATGGCCTACAAGCAGTTTTTTTTTACATAAAACCAAAATTTAGGATAATTTACAATCGAAATCGACAAACCATGCCATAATTGACAGCACTGTCGTTTTCAGTGAACAAAGCTCTGCTCTTTAGGTGGAAGAAAATATTTTGTAATATGTTGGGAAAGGGTATAAATTTAAGTTTCTAAGCGATAATAGAAAATTGCAATGAATCTTTTTCATTGACTTTCAAGCAATCTGTGCCATAAAGTGTTCTCATACTCGTACTTATTATAAAACCATGTTTGGTAATTTTTCAAAAAGTTTTTATATTAAAATTTTGCATAATTCATGTATCAATCAATAAAAATATAAAAAAATATAAAAGTGAACCATCATCAGTCAAAAATAAAAGCAGCAAAAAAAAAAAAAAAAAATTCAATTGTGTTTTGAATCCCCTTAAACATCAAACAAGAAATAAAATAAAAAATCATAAAACCATAACCATTTAACTTTGAACAACAAAATTTATTTGTGTGTATCATTTAATATAAATTAAGCTCATATTTCCACAGTTTTGTTCATTTGTGTGCGAAAAAATATTCGGTTATTAGTTATTATATTACCATCATCAGCGGCAGTTCCATCCTCCATATACCCAAGCGCTTTTTATAGTTGTAGACACATTCTATGTACATACTTGAATAACCTCGCTGTCTTGGCAAAATATCACGTTTAATGTCAATTTTAACTTGTAGTTTACCCAAATCCTTGTAAGCGCTGTTTATATACGCACTATACTCCATTTTCTTTACCCCGTTTAGTTCCATAAAATGGCCGACGCCACCGTAAGCAATTTAATACGGTAGATCCAAAATATACAAAAACTACCCACAGAGTTTACAATGTGTAAAATACACATTAAGCTTATTTACAACCGCATTGTGTTGCCGCATATTAAGCGGCTATTGGTGCGACAACGAAGAGGCCTGCTGTATTATCAGATGATAGGCATCACTGTCACAATGCGGCACCACCGCATGCTGTTGTGGCGTTTTAATGGGGTGCTCTGTGTTGTGCAACCGTATCCGAGAACTATACCTCCAAAGTGCCCTCATCATATGCTTGTAGTGCAAACATTTACCACTATTTATGTTGTGTTCCTTATGTCCCCTCCCCCCCCCCATCCTTATCCTGTTTGCCCATATAAAAAAATTCATATGTGTATAGATATATATTCCCTCACAACCACAACCTCATACCTTCAAAAATATTATTAAGTATACATTATTTATAGTGTTGCATGAATGCCTGCTTGCTGCCTGTGTTGAGTGACCCTTTCTCTTTCTCTCGGTCGAGAAGAGTACACAATTTTCAGTCAAAAAAAAAAAACAAGTATCGAGAGATAAAAAATTTAAATATTTGTAGACCTTTTAGTGATCCACAAACCATTACCATAACCCATAGCCCAAAAATCCTTGAATTGGGTTCATAAACATGCACGCTTTGATTGTCCAGAACTTGTGCAGAAAGATTTTTCTCAATGTTTCTCTTTCCAATCAGGTGGCAATGATTTCGACCAACAATCGGCTGATTTCTCAACCTCACACTGCAATTTGATCCCAATCCCTGCCGTGCGACAGCAGCTCAGTGCTTCGAACGTCACACTGTCACCTCATAGGGTGGGTACATTGCACATTATTGCGCCCACCATGTCAACATCTTTATCGGCCGGTGGCAGCACAAATCGATATTTGACTCTGAGAAGCCCCATTCCTCCGGTGCAAGGACATAGCCAAAAGCCACGTAGTAGCTACCCAGAGTTGCTTCAACCAAGGCTTTCGTTAAATGGAACCGTAACGGGTCAAAGGCACTTAGTGCCATCTCCTCGGCCGTTGTTTCGAGAACAAAGTTCACGATCTTTTCAGCCTTTTTTAGAGAGCTACACAGACACGGCTGTGAGTGGTGGTGGCATGCATACGACAGAATTGTCAATAACGCCATCTGTTGTTGGCGATGAGCAGTATATTGATTTGGGCAGCTTACGACGCTTTTCAATAGATCGTCAGAGTTTCAACGGTAAGCAAGCTGACAGGTTTATTAAGGATATTCATTCACAGGCTTTAAAATAGACTATTTTTTTATTATAACCTCTCATACTCATATAAAAAACTCTTAATAATAATAATTTATATCTTTTATAATTATGTTTAATTTTTTTTTTTTAATTATTTTTTCTGGAACAGATCTGGGATCGAAATTTGGAATGTCGCGGCCGCAATTTGGTCAAAGCGTTTCACAGCAAGGTTTCTTTTCATCACACGACAGCCTAACAGCACCATGTGTTACACGTGCCTCGAATCCGCATGTAGCCAGCACTGCCTCCGAAATGGATTTGACACGAAAGCCACAACGACGAAAATCACGCGGCCGTCTGAAAGCTGGCGAACAGCCTCTACTCGGCTCATGGAATCGCTCTGGAATGAGGGGCTCGCAAGATAATACATTGGGCGCTGGCGCTCTAGCGTCCAGCAATCAAATTAATAGTGGAAATTATTGCAATGGAACTGATAGGTAAGTGAGGGTCTATAGAAAAACAAAAATTAGTAATTTGTTTGATTTTGTAATTTTTTTTTTATTTTTCAAAAAAATTGATAGTCTCTGTAGTATCTCTCACAAGTTCTGTAATGGAAAGGTGTTGTTCCACTTTTTATTTATCCTATTCTAAAGGTCTCTTTCCGAAATAAGCATTTTTCAGTCATTGTCTCCTTAAAATGTTGGAAAATTTTACGTACGTCTCTTTAGAAGCAGAAAATTTGTAATGCGCAGATGAGTACGGTTTTCAATTGAAAAAAGTCCACTCGCGTTGTAACATTGAAAAAAAGCTTAATATCACTTTTGAAAAATAAAAATGGTTGATCATGATATTAAGGAAGCTTTCTAAAGAAGAAGGGCTATCGAAATATCGTGCACTTTGACTCGGTGAAGTCATTCGGTGAACTAGAACTAACCTTTATACCCATGACACACTGCTGGTATCGATACCATGGTATTTGAGTATACCACCTATGTGTCAGGGAAAACCATAGTAGAACCACGCGAGCAACATGGTATTGATACTTGGGTTTTCATCGTAGTATACGAATCTTTTTAACGACAACAGCGCCATTCTTGTTAAGTGTATTTTGTCAGAACTAATGTTTTTGCTGCTTCGACATCGACCGTCTGAAATCATTTGCCGTGGTTTGTTTTTAAACAATTGGGCTCTATACCATTTCATTTATCGAATGTGGAGGGCAAAAAAACTAATTTGCCTGCAATTTCAACACTC
Source organism: Platycheirus albimanus (assembly GCA_916050605.2). Taxonomy (NCBI): domain Eukaryota; kingdom Metazoa; phylum Arthropoda; class Insecta; order Diptera; family Syrphidae; genus Platycheirus; species Platycheirus albimanus. The sequence continues at coordinate 155,354,737 of OU696697.1, forward strand.
ACAACACTCTGAAACTATTTAATTTAATAAATAAATACTTTTTATTCATTACACAGGAAAATGTTTTATATTTGGCGCTTCTTTCAAGAATAAATTAAGGCGCGAACGAAGTTGAATTTTCTTGCTTGTCCTCCACGTCATTTCGTTTGACGTTTCTCTCCGGATTCACATAGATGTGCCAAAAAAAGAAAAGAAGGAGAAGAACAGTGCTGTCAACGTACCTATACCAACACAAGTGTGTGTCGCCCTCTATGGTATTGCAAATACCATGGTGTCTATACTATGGTATCGATACTAGCAGTGTGTCTCCGCTATTATACTCGAGTAGTTTTCACCGTAGTATTTCTAAAAGAAATACCCTGAGGATCCATTTTTTCTCCGACTCTCTTCCTTACTGTGTTTTGTTGTTTTGTCTAAAATTTCGAATGCAGAATCAATTGTTTTTTTTATCACCTTATAGTATCGACTATCGAGATATAGCGAAAGTATTAGTTCCATTCTTCCCCTGGAACAATATTCTATTGAGACTTCTGTTATAATGTACTTAACAGTATACTTAAATACTTCATTTTTGGTGTGCTGCACGAATGTATAATGCTTTGTCTTTCTCAATTTATAGATTATTTACATTGAAAGCGAATGTGCATCGCTATAAGCTTTAGTCTCCTGTTCAACTTTCCTTTAAACTCAAACTGTGTTAATAAACGATTAAGGTATTAATAGCCAAAATTCAATTAAAAATTTAAACAATAAAATTCTCTGACTTTTTCATTAGTTTTTCTTTTCTGAACAATACTTTCGATTGAAAAAATTAATCCTGCAAAACAAGTGTAGTTAATTAATATGCATTTAATCGCGTTAAAATAGACTCTTATTCCAAAAGGATTTCAATAGTTCTCTTGACAAAAATATTCTAACACATAATATTCAAGAAACTTACGTCTAACTAGTTCATCTAAACGTTCCTAAGCAATCCCTATAGTATTTCCATAAAAGTCCCTTACAGGCATCATAAAAGCAGCTTTCAACTTCACATCAAACATTCATTACAGGATGTTGAGTTTCAAAGAGATGCCAAATTTTCTAGCTTATGAATGATTTTAATTCGTCTATCAGGAATACAAAATACTACATTTACCTAGACAAACTTTTCTGTGTGAGTTTGTGTGCGTGTTTTTTTTTTCTTTCGATATAAAACTCAAAGGCACACAAGTCTAATTATAAGAAACTTAAAGGATCAATTTTGTATAAATTATCGCACAAGGGTGCACTTACAGAAGTTATGTTGCTTGTGTAATTATATTTTACTTCATAAAATAAAAAAAAAAAAGAATTTAATTTCCATTTAAATCGATGAGAACAATTTGTACATATATGTATGTGTTCGTTCATTACACAAAATTATTACATAAACACTCCCTTAGGATATAGAATAATATTATACAAGGACAAAAAACATGACGAATTTGATGTGTTTTTTATGCAAAAGGGAACAGGCTTCCAGTAATCAATTTCAATAACACTGAAACTCAAGCGAGCCACAAAAGGAAAACAATCACTTGTCAAAGCAAGGATATGTTCACTCAGTATGTAATTAAAATCCAATTCAAAACTCAAAGGACTTTTTTTTTTTAATTTAAAAGTATTTGCTTAAGACTCTTTCTCCCTCTCTGGCGGTTATATTTTTATAATAGAAAAATTATTTTTTCATCTTTTTTGCTTTTTCAATCACCAAAAAGAAATACATAATGGGGAAGGTTTGAAATTAATTATTTTAACGAATTCCGAATAGATATAGCTGCCCCAGCAGGAATGTCAATTATAAAAGGAAATCTGAATAAGATGCGGGTGAGGGTAGCTCATCACCTGCTCATTTCACAGGGAGCGTTGTCGGTCTTACTTAAAAATCAAACCTTATTATATACTTATTTAATATTAAAACATCGAACAATTTAACGCTGCTGGAAATAATGCAGAACTTTTGAAACTTGGGCGTGTTTCACTTTCCAAAAGTGAAATAATGTCCGAAATGCCTATTCGGACTTATATCACTTTGGTTAGACTTTGCTTATGGGGCATTGACCCAAATCGCCTGTTTTGTTTGTCAACCTCATGTTTCCTGCTTTTCACCTGGCTTTAGAAAGTTATCAAACTTGAATGCTTTACTAATTTTTAAAGCTCACTGTTATCCTTAATATTTGAAAATAAAAATCAATTTTTTGAAGAATCAATAGTCCTGTTTAGAAAATTATCAGTAACTAAATGACTGTCATCCGTTTGCATTTTTGAATGTTTCTCAAAACCTCTCCTCAAACCCAAAACCCTTTGTTCTGTAATTTGTCTTTTAAAGTATCTTAAAAGTCAGGGCTTTTTTGGATCTTCTAACTTCTTTTTCAACCAATTTATTGATTGATTCTTGATTTACTGTCAAACTTCATAATTGTGACCATTTGTAAGGGCTGAAAAAACAACTCTAGTGTAGAGCCGTAGAGCCTGTCTTTCGATTCTGGTGATGTTTTCCTATCACAATAATAGGTAGATTTTTTGACTCCACTTCATCCACCCAACGCTTATTATTGGTTGCTTACGTCATCACAAGTCACTTTGCTAATTATTGTCATAAAACCCAAGTATTTAACTGATTCGCACAATCGAAGCACTTTTCCAATTTGCAAACTTGGATTTATATTTTTCAGAACTTTCACAAAACATTAAATTCATTCAATAATTAAATTTTTTTTACAATAAATTTTTATTTGGTTTTATTTTCAGACTAAACCGACGCTCTGGTTGTGCGACAACAGCTGGCGGTTGTAATCCAAATAGTGGAAACACATCAAATCTACGCTTTCGCAACAGTACAAGCTCGGCGGTGGCAGCCGGATCGGCGACAAAATTCACATTCGTATTCGATCCGGCGGGCCGGCTCTGCTATTACTGGTCAATGGTTGTTAGTTTAGCATTTTTGTACAATTTCTGGGTGATAATCTACCGGTTCGCCTTTCAAGAGATCAACGGCAAAACCATTGTCGTGTGGTTCTGCCTTGACTACCTCTCGGACTTTCTGTATCTTGTAGATATACTTTTCCACTTTCGAACCGGCTACCTCGAGGATGGCGTACTGCAAACGGACTCCTCGAAACTCCGCCAACACTACATGAACTCAACGACATTCTATATAGATTGCCTGTGTCTACTGCCATTAGATTTTTTATACTTATCGATCGGTTTTAATTCGATATTGCGCTCGTTTCGGTTGGTTAAGATCTATCGGTTCTGGGCGTTCATGGACCGCACCGAACGCCACACGAACTATCCCAATTTGTTTCGTTCGACGGCGCTCATACATTATCTACTTGTGATATTCCATTGGAACGGATGTTTATATCATATTATTCATAAGAACAACGGTTTCGGATCGCGGAACTGGGTGTACCACGACTCGGAATCGGCCGATGTAGTTAAACAGTATTTACAGAGTTATTATTGGTGTACGTTAGCTTTAACGACGATCGGTGATCTGCCCAAGCCCCGGTCGAAGGGTGAATATGTATTTGTGATAATGCAGTTACTTTTCGGTTTAATGTTGTTTGCCACTGTATTGGGGCACGTGGCGAACATTGTGACATCGGTTAGTGCGGCACGCAAGGAGTTTCAAGGTGAGTTATAAATCATATGATTATTATTTTTTTTTTTAATATTCATTCTTGTTTGTATACTTACATATAATTTTTTGATAAATTATTGTTGTTGGATGTATCTTGAAATATGATAAATGGTATGCTTGAATTGATTGTACACTCATTTGAATGAACATTTTCTCTCGAGAGGGTGGTTAACTGTATATATTTATTATACCGGGCCTTACAAATATAAATCCTAATCCAAACAATGGGATATGCCAGAAGAAAATGTATCTCATTTATCATTTATATTTTCCTTGCCACCGATAAGAGATATGAAAGAATGGCAAATTGCGTGCAGAAAGAAGGTGAATCTGACAGTTATTAGTCGAAGAAAATGATTTTTTAATGCGCATGGTTTTCTGAAGAAGTCCCCATAATAGAAAGGCTCACGAAAATTTCTAACAAAATATCATCAAAACCAAAAAAAAAAATGAAATCTTAAATTTGCCATAATTACAATAAAACACAAAAAAAATTATTCATATTCGTGATTCAAAAAGAAAAAAGCTTAGCACCTGCAGTAGGTGTTCGGCTGGTTGAAATGAATATCTTTTACATAGCAGGGAAATTAATTAAATTTAAAAATAATTAATGAAATGCTCGTTCTGTCCGCCTATTTTAGAAACGGAAACTCCTTAAATGCAAATAAATGTATGTCTAACTAACGAAAAGACAAATTTTGTTCTCCTGCTCTCTCTTATTTGTCTTTGTTGCTTAAGAGTTTCCTGTCACCAGGGACGTAAACGCTAGGAAGTAAAATAATTATAAAGTTAAAAATTCCTTGCACTCCAAAAACTAGTGGCTTTGTTTGAAGACTTTTTTTTGTTTTCTTTTAAAAGAAAAGTTTTTTTTTTCGTCTCGATGGAGGAAATTAGAAACGACAAGCAGGATTAGGTGAACGTAGTCTTTTATTTTTGAGAAAAAGTATGTACCTACCTATACCTACCTACACATCCGAGACAAAGTTATAAGGGAGGTAAGGTAAGCCATCTACACAAAATCAAAGGTAAGCATCCTAGAACCAATTTTACCTGGCTTATGGGACCTGAGAGCTGAGACGAGTGTAATGGGAACGTGTTTGATGTGGGTTTTGCTGTAGCGTTAGGTATGCCATGGAAAATTATATGGGAGTTGGTATAAAACAAGTATTTTACCTCCAATTGCTTCTGTTGAAAGCTTCAAGAAACTATTGAAAAGTGCAGGGAAAAGTTATTGGAAAATCTAAAGGAACTTTTTTTTAAATCGAAATATTTCAGAAAAATCCTGCTTAAAAAAGGTTAGATTTTCTCAACAATTACGGTTTTGTTATTGTTGTTGTTGGTATTGATCTTAAGTTTTTGTTTGTTTTATTAAATTTAATCATACAAGATACAATACATTGTTCATTAAATTCAAATAAGTTACATATATCGTTTTTAGTGTTAAAATAGAAAACATAACTGTAAGCTGTTCGTGTTTGGTTGAAAAGATCACACATGAGTAGTTGAAAATATAATTCACTCCACTACACTACGTCTTGATTCTGCTGGGTGTTTTTGTTATAAAAATAATTAGAAAATTCGTTGCAAAAATGTGGGCATTGTTTCTCTTTCTGTTCACATATGGACATTGCAATTGGAAGGTGGGTCTTAATTATTAAAAAAGGCAACTACAGATGAATTGTTTTTTAAGTTTTCACTCAAGATATCCTGAAGGTTTTATTTAATCAATTTATACCATAGTACAGGCCTTTATTAGAAAAAAAAATTTTAAAATACACAGTTTAAGAAATCCGTTTTGGGAAATAAAGTCAATTCAAACTCGATCGTTTTTCTAATAGACCATTTGGATTTCTAACCACAAGTCAGCGTTTTGTGAACATGTGAACGCCGATTATGTTTCCATTATTGACCTGAAACTGACTTTTTGGGTGGCCACTATTTTGTGTAGCAAGTTCCTTTAAACTCACTTATAAAATGTCTTATTTATTTATTTGGTCAGCCTTAAGATATGTATCTTTCTAGTGGCTAAGAAATTCATAGATGAATCAAATTAAAAAAAAAAAAACATAAGCAGAACTGCAGTACATTTCCAACGACTAGTTCGATACCCTATTCCCGTTTTTGTATGTGTATGCGTTCTCCCCGGCAGTCAGTCGCTGTCCAATTCGTGAAACTTAATTCTTCTTTAGCAGAGAGGGAAAAATACAATAACATTAATTTTGTGTGGCCAAAGTTCAATAAAACTGGGCATGTTTTAAAAATTTTAAGCACTAACTGAGCTTTGATCGTTAGTCAATTTTATGGCATATGTGTAAAACTACAGCTGAATCGGGTAGTTTTTGAAAGATTTTACCCGAATAAAGGTATTCTATAAAAATCATGCCCTTTAAAGTGGGCGTATTGAAAAAATTAACACAACAATAAATTAAGAGATATATTATTCGTATAACGAACGAAAAAAATGGTTTAAATTGAATATTAATACCTTGAATTTTTAAATTTATGTTTTTGTTCTTTCATGAAAAGTGGGCGTAAGCCACGTCCGAAATTAAAAAAATTATTTTCATACTCAAAGTTATTCTTTGTTTTGACTTAGAGACTCACAAATTTAAACTCGTCGATTTATTGTGATTACCGTTTATTTGAAAAAATAATTGTTTTATAGTTTTTAATCAGAAGTGGGCGTGAGCTACAACCAAAATCATTTTTTTTTTGTTTTCATTCACAATACGTCCACGCACAACTAAATACCCACAAAATGTAAGGTTTTTCAATCGAATATAAAAACATCGTTATTTTATTAAAATAATATTGAAGGTTTTGTATGAAAGCTGGGTTTCAGCCACGCCCAAACTGTAATATTTTTATTTAATTTAGAGAAGATCGATATAGTAACTGTACAAAAAACAGAATTAAATTTTGCCTAATAGAGGTTTTTGAACAAAAATTGCGATCGTGGGCGGATTTCACCGGTTCAAGAACTTAGCCTTAATCTGGAACAAAAATTATATGTACCATACCAAATTTCACCTTTCTAACTCAAAAATTGCGACCTCTAGAGAGTATGCATACGAACGGACGGACACGGACAGACGGATCTCGCTAAATCGACTAAGCTTTTGATTCTGAGTCAGAATATTATATACTTTGCTATACTAACGGTATTATTTTTCTATGTTACAAGCTCCACACCAAATACAATAAACTCATTCTATAGAATATTGCATACAAATCAGACACTAACTTGAATTAACATCGTAGTGGTTATATTATTTGTATTAAATGGTCTCACAGTCGGCTTATCAAATGCCTTACACCTTTTATGTGTATACAATATTTCTGGCACACCGAAAGAAGTCTGATTATTATAATCAAAACCTCAAAACATTATTACGAACTGCTAAAAAATGTTTTCTTAGTTCATCTATAAACTTTCTTCAAGTATGGTTTTTTTTTTCAATGAAACAGACATGTATAATATTGAGAAACATTTGCTTTAAACTGATATTGAAAACACATACAATCTATTAAGCACATTTAAATATCTAGAAACAAGTAAAAAAGGGGGAAATCCATTTTTATTCATAAGTCAACAGCTCTGAGCACTTAATCGTTTTATTTAATTCAGGATTCAATGAATGCACATTGACAACCAGTAATGAGGACAACTCTCGCTTGGTGTGGTAGTAAATTGACGTCCTCTCGGAAGCGACGCGACGCACGTGCTGTGAAAACAGTATCATCGGAACATCATCATTGACGTTATAGGAACTAATTGAATTTATGTGATGCAAACGAAACGCACATTTATAGTATTGAAGTTGTTGATTAAAGAATGATACGTTTTAAACTCTTTAAAAGAATACTAATTGTCAGCAATTCTTAATGCGTTCATTGATTTATTCAATAAAGTGATTCAATAAGTGGTACAAAAGAAACTGTTTTATTCACTTTTAAAAGTTAGATCTAATAAATTCTGAATAATCTTTAAACTTAACTAAAAACATGTAGAGCGAATGGACATCGACGCTCCAGCTCGTAAAGTCTTCAACGCCAAACCCGAGGGAGTCAGAAGCCAAGGTAGACCTCATCTTCGATGGAGTGACCAGGTAGAGGGAGACATCCGTCAACTTGGAGTACGAAATTGGAGACAGCAGGCTAGAGATCGAGCCGGCTGGAGGGGCATTCTCAGCAAGGCCTTGGAGTACCACGCTCCAGTGGCGCCAACATAAGTAAAGTAAGTAAGTAAAAACAAACTTTCAAAAAAGTCTACACCAATTTTCAAACATCTTGAAGTATTTTTATTTTATGTTGTATTCAGAGTCAGTTTTCAAATGTTAAGTATTCCTTAAAATGCTTTAGATGTTGTCCTTATTCAGAAAATATAATATATCTGCCCTACAAAACATTACTTTAAAGTTACCCCTCACTCTTATGCTTTTGAGTGATTAAAGGATTAATTCAAGGATATAATTTATCGACTTACCTTGCCCATACTTTATTATAATTTCTTGCGCACGTAATCGATACATTTTCAATCACAGAATTCTGGTTAATTTGAAGTAATTTAACTTTGTGTTATTATCGGTAAGCTGCCTGATTGATTTCCTTTTTTTTTCGTAGAATTATGAATTTAAATATTAAGAATATTAAAAAAAAGTCGGTAGTTTGTAATTTATTTTTATAAGCATATTCAGATGCAAACATAGGAAAAATTTGTATATTAACTGCGTGTCAGAATAATAATCAGATTAAGAATCGTCAAAAAAAAAAAAGATTTCTTAAGCTTAAAGATATTTTTTGGAATTCATTTTATTATAATCATTTAAATTTCCTTTTTGATGACAACAAAAACTATTTTTAAACACATATAACTGACTATATCCGAATGTTTTTCAAAATAATTGTTATTCAAGTAATTTGTGTCTACGTCAATGAAAAACATCAACTTAAATAAGTAGGCCGTAAATTGCAAAAAGAATTTGGGTCGTCAACTTTATGAACTTTACTAAGTTAAGTTTTTAAACTTTCATTTTATGGCTTTATTATCAGATTTTCCTAAGGAAAATTCTCCATCACTAATAGCTAGACCATGTTTAACGCTGCTAGACAAAGTTCTGATTAAAAGTTGGCAGTCTGTCGACGAGCTCACAAAAGTTGTGAGTTTTTCAATTTAACGCGTCACTGCATTTGTTATATACCTTACTACCTCTACCACCCACTACCCACCCACTATAGCTCATCCCTTATACACCTCTATTACCTGTACCAATGCTCCTCATTTTCCTCCCTCAACACTTAATTAATTTAAACCTTTTCGTATTCTGTGGCTCAACTGCGACTAACCAACCACTATAATGGATGAGGCGAGACAGTGTTGTCAACATGAAATTTTAAAAGTGAATACAATTCATCAAAAAAAAAAAAATTAAATTTTTTTTTCAAAATTAAATTTAAATATTTTCTTACCTAAAAATCAGAATGGAATAATATTAAAGAAAATAATAATAAATAATAAATAAGGTACATGTATACAATCCAATATTTTAATAAAATCTTATGGAATAAAAGAGGAGTCAATCGTTTGCAAAATCTCCAGAGTGTAGTGATTAGAGTGTCTGACTGCTAGCTTGAATGTTCAGGTTTTTTATAATTTGATTTCAATAAATTTTTTCCGGGATACCGCGAAATTTCCAAATCCTCCTTAATTAAAATTTGTCAAGAAAGGAGTTTCTCTAAAAGCCGTTTGGATCCAAGAGCGAATTGTGTCCCTTCCATTCCTGCAGAGTATCATTGCATATACAAAAATGGGTTGAGAGTGTAAATCACTAGTACTTGCCTCCCAAAATATTTCAATAAACTCAATAATGTTAATAACATCGCCACAAGTCAAATTTTTTGAAGTTACCTTTCAATGTTTTTCTAATTACATCTATTTATTGATTATATAAAGTATTAATTTAATGAAAAAAAAAAAAATTAACAGACGAAGAAACCGTTTGCAAGCTTATTTTATCTCAACAATTATATCTTAGTTACTAATAATTCAAATAAGATTTAAGAAATCAAGAACATCTGGCAACGCTGCTTTAATCCTTATTAATGAGGAAATAAAAACAAAGTTCTCATCCCACCCCCAAGGTTAAAGGAAGTACAAAAAAAGTTTGCAGATTCTCCCCACCAGATTAAAACCGAATGCCGACAAAGTTTACCCTGACTGATGATAGCACTTTTGACATGTGTACCGAGGATATAAATTGTGCGGCCTGTCATCCTTTACAATGGATGAGAATGATTCGGTGTTCCTTTTCGTTACATAATCATATCTCACCTATTTCAAGTTCCCCAGGATCCCACGTCTTATTTATCATTCGGCACTCAAGACTTAGGGTTAGATTAATGCTAACTCTCATTGCCATTCTCGATTCTCGTTCAAGTTCGATGATAGAGTGTATGATAAAAAAAAAATATCGAAATAGAAAAAAAAAATCTGACAAGACTCTAAATGAAGGATGTGAATCAATATTATTATCGGCTTAATGGAGCGGCAGGATTGGATTAAGATTTACGTTTGCTGTCTAGGAACTTATGTATGCAGTGACAAGGCTGTTAATGGTATGAGATTGAAGGTGACTGACAAAAATGTTGAGAACTCTTCTGCTGTGTTGCCCCACCAACACGCCCGCCGCGCCGCCACAGTTTTCGTAAACGCCCGCCGGTACTGCCAACGGCGCGTCACCGTAGCCGTCGCCTTCGTCCTTGAGTTAAATGAGTGAGAGTGATGAGGAACGTGCTTTATGATTAACGATAAGTGGGTCGGTGAATAGGTGCTGCATGAATAGTAAGTAATTCATTATGTATGTTTACTGATGAGAGTTCGATTATAACATGTGTCGTACAAGGGCTTGGATTAATCATCAAAATGGTACAAACAATTTGTTTTGATGGTAGTTCTGATTTTTTTTTGTCTTCTAATCCGTAAAAACAAATTTATATAAGTTTGATCAAAGCATTTTCTTCATGCATTTTTTCTTATTAAAATATAGAAATTAGACAGTGACATCGGATATCTGCTTTGAAGTTATATAATGAGAGTTTATAAGTTGGATACACAAAATGACTATAAAAGTTAACAAAAATTAAGACCTTCCTAATACAAAAACTTTATAAAATATAAATTCTAAAAATCAATATATTTGCGCTGCATTCAATTCCAATAATATTTACGAGTCACATTGAAGGAAGATCTGAAAATGAAAGAATTAGAGAGTTTACGTAATTGCATCAAATCAAGAGAAAGGTCCTCACTTCTTTGGATAGATCAAAGTTATTATAACAAGCCTCAATCGTTTTTATTCTCTTTGGCATTAAGTAGTACTTGAAGTTTATATTAATCCAAATTATGAACAAACAAAATTTGCATCCCTTGCATCCCTTGCAAGCACTAAATTGTCTAAAAATTGTTAGCATCTTAAGATAAAAGAGTGAAGTTTCATGCATCTCAGATATGAAGTTCATAACAAGATTTCGTTTCCCAAAATTATTAATCTTCATATACTGGTGGTTTTAATCCAAATAGATTTTTCAATGAACTAAAACTTCAGCATCAGCCAATACAAACTATACTTCTCAAAACATGAGATTAAACAAAAAAGTTTTTGAACTTCCCAAAAAGACTTTTTTGACTTTGCATTGAAAAAAAAAGAAAGGAAACATTTATTTACTGTCACTAAATCACAATTATTATGTTATTTTCCAATTGTATCTTTTGGTTCTTGCACTTCATTTTCACTGAAAATTATGATCGAAGTAAAAACTTAACAGAATTGTTTTATTTAATTTTGTTAGTCTATAAAGTTTTAGTCACATTTCATTCAACACCTTATTTTATGTATGTGGGTATTTTTTTTGTATTTTTTACTAAAAAACATATTTCTTATATAAGACATTTAAACTGAGAGAGAGGGCTGATTCGATATATCGTGGTTGTTTTTTTTTTTTTTTATTTCCTAGAACATGAGACACGATTTTAAAATCTAAATCATACAAAATTTCAATCACTTACTTTGGTATTTGGGTACTTATATTTCAATTCGAATTACCCACAAATGTTTCAGACATCCTTTTCCCGATTCTATTATATTCTTACATTTAACATTTCAATAGAATTGACAGCACTTCCTAAGTTGACATTTTCTATAAGCAGGTGTACGTATGCATAGAAGGGCGATGTGTTTCATTTGCTTTTGGATTTCGAAGGGTTTGAAAAAAAATAATTTTTTTAAAGGAAAATATATTTCTTAAGGAATAGGTACGTAATATCCTCGTGGGAGTCAGCATGCCTTAAGATAACTCTTAGTCGATTTCAGTGTTTTATGCCTAACAAAAACTTGGCACAAAATTTTACACAAACAGCAAGGATAAAATAAACACTCGTGCTTCACTTTGTATACCCAGTAAGTTGCTTTAAATTTATATTCCTTGAAATAACGGGAACTATTGCATCTTTGACTAGATATCCATTTTTAAGCATCAATATCATAAATTATGTTAATTAATTAAACTGCAAAATGAAGTTCACAAAGTAAGAAGTAAGTTTTCCTATAATTTTGACTATTGTTTATAACTTTTCTTATATTTTCGTTTCTACTTTCTATTTTCTAGTTTAAAGTTTTGTTATTCTTAACTCTAATGTTTTCTTTAAGTAGCTTCCAACAAGAGCATTCAAAATCATATCCAAAAATGTTCACATCATCGTTTGGAACAACCAGAGCATCAGCTTCTTTCTCTTGTTCATTTCTAAACATTAAACCAACAACTTAAAATTTTGTTCAAGCTATTTATAGAAAATTCTTTACAAAAGCAGAAGCACCCATTTTCTATTTTCTATTTTCCATTTTCTATATCCTAGTACAACTACATATAGTTTCTACGTCTACACTACACATGGCTATTATTTGACAATGGCTGAGGCTATTTACCAACTTGTTCAAGTCTGAATTAATTCAGTTGTTTTGCTAGAAGAAGGATAAGCAGTTTTCCATTGCCATATAATGGAACTATGGAACTGAACCAAATAAGAGAGAGGACCTATGTACCTTTCTATATTATTCTCGAATATAGGAGGAAAATCAGAGTGAAAATTAGATCATTGCCAATGGCAGGGGAGGTGTTTTAAGGTTCCTTTTCCTATAGTAGTTTGTAGAGTGGCAAGCAAAACTTTGTCTTTTACATTAAAACGCAGCAACGGCATCGGCAGCATGAAGAGCAGGGAACTTCGGCGTGGGTTGTCGGTTTTGGGTTCTCGGTTCTCGGTTCTCGGTCGTCGTCCTAGCCATCATCGTACAGTGTTGATTTTGGAGCACTTCCAAATTGAGTTTTGGTTTATTATAACAAATACAAATAACGCCTGGTTTGGTGCTACGCTACGGTAACGGTTATGATGGGGATGGAAATGTAAATGGAGATCGAGAGAGGCAGTGGCAGAAGCGGTGTTCAGATGGTTTTGTCTATTCCGCAATGTTTTTCTCCGATTCTCTTGGTCATTGAAGAGTGTTAAATAAATTGGATAAGCATTTAGTTTATGCTTGCCATGATGGTAAAGTTTAATTGGTACTGCTTCATTGTTGCGTCGCGTCAAGTCGGTCGCATCAGTCGACTTATAACGTTGATTCATACTTTTCGATTCCCTTACACTGGGTGTTCAGTTAATTGATCCGGAATTTGATTTCATTGTGATAAAGCATAATCAGCAGGATTCTTCGTTTCGAAATCATATTAAGAGATAAAAATTCTTTCTGTAATCCCCCTTTGTGCTGTTTAATGGTCCTTGAACAATCATTAAATTTCTTATCAAACAAGATTAAGGGGAGAAAATATTTATGTAATTTTACTTTTTAATCAGTATTTGTATGATAAAAAGTGCAATACTATATCGCACATAATTCATCTTTAAACCAGCTGTCCCGGTGTGAAATTATTGGGTTTTCTCTATAGACTCTGGAACAATGTGAAGACTTGGCCAGTTTTAGATTTTCCAGGTCTGAAATCGCATTGGTGAATTGATGTAAAAAAAAAAAAAAAAAATTCAGCGCTACCATGCACATTTCTTAAAAATATTATATTATTACAAACGCGATAGGTTTATGATAAATGAACAAAAATATGCATTATGAAGAAATCGACAAAAAGTTAAAAAAAAAACACTTGACTGTTAGATTTCAATAAGAAAGCACAAATATTACCACAAAGTGTATGGCGGCGCGGCATTTCTTTGGAATGATTTCAGGAAAACACATTAAAAGCAGAATTTTTATACATTTAATTAATATTTAACATTTAACTAAATAATTATACCATCCAACAAAATCAACACTACAAAAACATTTGAACGATGGACGAGATCGTTGACGTAGGAGTGCGGAACAAATCATACATTGACCCAAAACATTCACCGCGCGCTCGTTTTCTGCTTTTGGATATTTGGAGTCACCAAAGCTAGAAGATTATCGAATTGTTCAGGATCCATGCGCACAAAATTGCGATACAATTCTGGCTTTTCAGCTCGCAACTCAACGACCTATTTTGCATAAAATACATCTTGCTGACGACGTGCGACCCAATCGTTTGTTCAAACACTACGGGATTTGTGTTTCAATTCTTCATCTCACTGCTTTCTAATATATAGCTACGCAACTAAAAAAATCGCGCTTCATTTGCTACACGTAAAAAAATGTCTTTCAATGCCTAACGCATGAGATGACATTTCTGGCAATTAATTGTCAGCAAAAAATCTACCAAAGGTCTGATCTTACAATTTTTAACCTGACAACGTTTTCAGAGACAGCATTGTCAGATTGTCAGATTTTTGAACAACACCTGCCAACCGTGTGAACTTACAATTTTGGGTTGTAAGATATTGCTATTGTAAGCTCATTGGCTGGTCCTTGTCAGAGCGTTGGTAGACCTAACAATATTGTTAGACCTGACATTGGTCTGTACATAACTCAAGACGCGAAGTTTATCAGTATATATGTACGTTTTATCCGGATGAGCCAACGAAAACACAGTTACAGCGATTCGATTGCATTGAGGTTTTATCTAATTGCATTTAATAAGCATTTCAATTTAATGACACACAATCTTGACAAAAACTAATAGATCCCACATAAGCCAACCCCATCGCATATTCTAATGGTGCCATGAACAAACGCCATACGAATTAAGGCCATAATGGCGTTAATTCACATCTAAGTACGAATTAGTGCCATAATCGGGATATGGCCTCAATTCAACTTAAAAGGAGAACTTAAGCCGTATGGCGTTAGTTCATTTTGAAAAATGGACGTTAGGTGGGTGAGGAGATGGACAAGGAGGCAGACGAGGAGGCAGACGAGGAGACAGACGAGGAGCCAGACGAGGTGGCAGACGAGGAGGCAGACGAGGAGGCAGATGAGGAGGCAGACGAGCAGGCAGACGAGGAGGCAGATGAGGAGGCAGATGAGGAGGCAGACGAGGAGGCAGACGAGGAGGCAGATGAGGAGGCAGACGAGGAGGCAGACGGGGAGGCAGATGAGGAGGCAGACGAGGAGGCAGACGAGGAGGCAGACGAGGAGGCAGACGAGGAGGCAGACGAGGAGGCAGATGAGGAGGCAGACGAGGAGGCGCCTCCTCGTCTGCCTCCTCATCTGCCTCCTCGTCTGCCTCCTCGTCTGCCTCCTCATCTGCCACCTCGTCTGCCTCCTCGTCTGCCTCCTCATCTGCCTCCTCGTCTGCCTCCTCGTCTGCCACCTTGTCTGGCTCCTCGTCTATCTCCTCACCCACCTAACGTTCGTTGTTTTCTTGTACTAACTGTACCCCAGAGATCAAAACATTTTATGGCATTAGTTCACATTGGACTTATGGCTATAGTTCTCCTTTAAAAGTGAATTAAAGCCATATCTTGGATATGGTGCTAGTACACACTTAAATGTGAATTAACGCCATTATGGCCTTAATTCGTATGGCGTTTGTTCATGGCACCTATTCTAATTCGGTGCCGTGAAATAAGGCCGTACGAAATAAGGCCATATTTCACTTTGTAATTGTGAAAGAGGGCCATATTCCAACATATGGCCTCATTTCACTTTGACGAAGTAAAATAAAGCCAAACTTATTTGTGAAACAAGGCCAAATATGGCCTTATTTCGCTTTTCGAAAGTGTAGCAAGGCCATATGGAGCATTTTTTCATAACACAAACTTTCAGTATATTTGCGCATATATTTTAATGTAATATTGAAAAAACTTTAAAAGCTGTACAATAATAAATGAAATATTTTAAAAGCTGCAGTTTTTTTTTTTAAGAAAATTTGGGCGATGTGCGACTATCTATTATTTTTGACAAAATCTCCAAAATTAACACTGCCAGCTTAGGCTATCCAAAATTAAAACCGAAGCTTTTAAAATGTTTCAGTTCTAATTTTAGAAAGTTGTTGAAAGTGATAGCCAAAAATTGTCGCAAATTATAATATTAATATTATTTCAGTTTTAAATTTGGAGAGTTTTTGAAAAGAATAGGTAGCTATAATATGAAAAAAATAGTTTTGTTTTTGTTTTGGAGTTTTTTTGAAAATAATAGCCCAACATTCGTTTCATATTATAGCTACCTATTCTTTTCAAAAACTCTCCAAATTTAGCACTGAAACATTTCGTTTTTAATATTATAATTTGCGACAATTTTAGGCTATCACTTTCAACAACTTTCCAAAATTTAAACTGACTTCCATTCCAAATACTTTATTTACTTATTTAAATCAAATACAAATAAAATACTGCTCATTAAATTTCTTGTTTCATTTAACTGTCACTTAAAATGAAGGTTGTTTTCTCAACTGGACTATAATAATGAAGAATTGTGTAATCAGGTAATCAAAACTACATATAAGGTGTAATGGGAGAAATTTCGTTTTAGATATATTTTAATTGGAAATATCAGCAAAATCCACCCGCACATTATACTTTGTTTCACTTACTTAAAGTGAAATAAGGCCAACTAAACTTAAAGCGCAATAAGGGCATTTTGGCTTTATTTCACTTCGTCAAAGTGAAATGAGGCCATATGTAGGAATATGGCCCTCTTTCACAATTACAAAGTGAAATAAGGCCAAATTTTGAAATATGGCCTTATTTCGTACGGCCTTATTTCACGGCACCTCTAATTCTTCTTTAAACACTTTAAAAATACGAACATTAAATATATTTTTTTTGTTAAACTCTCTGGGATTAATATTAATTTGTTGTTTTCATTTATTTGCATTCATATATGTACGTATCCATATTTTTCTTTTGTGCAAGTTTAATTTTTTTTTTAAATTTAGGATTTAACTTGATAGCAATAAAGATAAGAGACATTTTTTTATAAAAAAATAATGTAATATATCACGTTGGAAATTTCATGAATTAAAAATGCAAATTTGAAAAAAAAAATAAACATTTTGTTGTATCCGGTACGACGAGAAAAGAAAAATAAATAATCTGCTTACAAATTACGCTGCTGGCGATTATCATTAAGCCTTGCATTCTGCAACACTGCACTTAATTTATGGAAGAGATGAACCTTAATTGCATTTTAACATTTTGTAGTAATTATGAAAATCATTTCACAATGTAATGGAACAGGTGCACAGCACAACTCTGGTAAACTTAATGATTATTTTGCTATAAAAATAGATCGGTGTGTTTTTTTATTTTTTTTGTTCGTTTAGTAGTTCATATTGAAAGGTTCATTTAATTTTTATAATATTTCAAATTCCGGGTATTATTATTAATCTAGGCAAAAAAAATATCATAATTATGTCCTTTAAATTTAAAGCTTTAAGGTTTGGTATGGAAAGAAAATTTGAATAGGGTTTTGAATTTTTTTTTAATTTGAAATTTCGTAAACCCTCTTCTTACTTAGACATGCTTAAATACATTATTTTATGAATAACGTTAGGGAAGCTTATATTTTTGTGAAGTTTTGTTCTGGAAATTTCAAGAAAAAATAAAGCTATATCAATTTTAAATTCTGTATTTGAACTAATTACTATGTATAAGGTTTCGCCATTGTACAAACAAATACATGGTATGCTGATTTCGGTGTGTGACTTCACAAATGAAGAAATGCTTTTACTAGCAATAAAATTTGGCATAGGGAGGAGGGTGAATAAATACAAGATGCGAAATCATTAATAGCAAAAATAAATAGAAAACGGCCAAGGTGACTTCCCTGGGGTACACCAGAGTTAAATTGATTTAAAAGCTTGTTCAGAATTTTCAATATGCTAAGTTTTGTTAAGCTGGTAGAATTTGATCCTCGTATTTTAAGATTGAAAGATTTATACTATGGCTGGACTTGCAATTAAATAAGGAGGTTAGTAACAACTGACTGTTTTTACACTAAGCATGTTTCATTTTTACTAAGAAATGCTCCCAGTTTTCATATATATTACTTGTTGAAAGAGTTCTACGATGTAAGATAAATAAGAAATATGTATTTCTATTATTTTGGATGTCGATAAATTTTCCATGTATCTAAGGATATTGAATACAATGTAATTGATAATATACTGGCTATGATAATATGTACCAACTTAATAATGTTTATAATTCCATCTAGTTTTTATTGATAGAAATCTTGAAGCTCAACTATATGTAGCAAGTTTTAAGCTTTTAGAGAATAGTGTTCATCACAAGTCACTTGAAATTACTTTTGACTTTTCTCTTTTAATAGAATCACAAGCTTCCTGATCTCTCGAGTCGAAGATTAAAAGTAATTCTAAAGTTTGTTGATCATTCTTAAATACAAAACGAAAATCCCTTGGGTTTCCATCAAACATGCCGTACAGGGAGTCTCTTCTGATAATGATAATGACATTTGTAACAATTTCGCTTCATTTTTTCAATCCAATTTCATTGATTTAAATAAAAACAACGTTCAAGAGTCTAGCAATTTAAATATGAGTATTGATGCTGGTAATCTGTACTAAGGTATCTATAGATGATGTACTGACAACTTTGTCATCGCTTGATAACAGTTTTTCTGTTGCACCAGATAATATACCACCTTTTCTATTGAAATCTTGTAAATTCAATCTAGCTGCCTCGCTTTGTTATATTTTTAGTTTGTCATTAAGTCAAGGTATTTTCTTGGACACTTGGAAATACTCTTTTATAACTCCTCTGCATAAATCCGGATCAAAGGGATCGGTTGAAAATTATAGACCCATTGCTAAACTTCAGCTGATCCCAAAGGTATTTGAAGCGATGGTAAAAAAAAAATTTACTGCGTGGTCCGGAGTCATATTTCGGAGCACCAGCATGGATTTATGACTGGTAGATCGACAACCACTAACTTATCCTTATTTTCAAATTACTGTCTTAGTAATTTAGAAAACCGCTTACAAGTTGACGTTATCCAAACCGACTTTTCAAAAGCTTTCGATCGTGTAGAGCACAATGTTCTTGTGAGAAAACTAGAGAAACTTGGATTCCGCTCCTTTATTCTTAAATGGATTGAAAGTTATTTGGTTGGACGTCAGCAATACGTCAAATTTGACAATGTGTTGTCTTATGCAATACAAAATTTTTGTGGTGTACCTCAAGGCAGCCATCTTGGCCCACTCCTTTTTATTCTGTTTATAAATGATTTGCCAAACTAAATTTTGTATTCAAAGTGCCTTTTATACGCTGACGATCTCAAGATTTTTAGCTCTGTAAGATCCATGTTAGACGCCAGTAAAATTCAAGCTGACCTCGATGCTGTAGTTGACTGGTGTTATCTAAATGCACTTTATTTCTTACTTTATTACTTTTTTACGTTATTACTTTTTCATAAATACTTAATCCTTTAAAATCGATAATCATCCATTACAAAGAACAATGCGCCAAAAAGACCTTTGACTCTAAAATGAGTTTTTCGATTCATATAGACCGAGTTATTTCTAAAGCTAACTCGATGTCAGGTTTTATAATTCGCAGTTCTAAGTTTTTTGAAGATCCCTATACCCTTAAAACACCTTATTTGTCAATAGTGAGACCTCTGCTTGAGTACTGTTGTGTTATATGGAATCCCTATACTCAGTCTAGTATCAACCGTTTTGACAAGGTTCCGAAAAGAAGAAATCTAGATTTTGTCCATTCTAGATTTCTTTTTCTAAATTTTGAGTTTTCGAGATTAAGTATTCTAGATTTTAGGATTTCTGGATTTTCCTAATTCTAGATTTTTTTTCTAGATTTTCTCTTTCTTTGCTCTAGATTTTTTTTTCTAGATATCGTGGTAAACCCGTAAATATACATAATGCCATTTTCTAATGACAAAAATAAAGATCAACAAATTGTGAGATCAATGTTGGTGTTCATGCATGATAACCACAAAAATTAATGCATTTACTCCCTCAATGTAATTAACCATTATTGTGAACCAGATATTAAAATATTTTTGTCTCATCAACTTAATGTGTGTTATGTAAAACTGGTATTACATTTGTTGCTGTTTGATAACCGCTTATATTTTTTATATGAATCGCTATATTTCTGCTCCAAGTATCCAAGTTTATGTGATCGAAATCTATTTTTATTGCGGTGTACATTTGATTAAAATTGAAGAAAGTTTTAAGTTTGCAAAATTTAAGCTACATCATTTTTTAAACTTCGAATAACAACCAAATCCATCAACATTCCACTTCAACGCTGCATGAAATGTATAATACTCGTATACATAATTTTTTTTTCCCAATACTTATATGCGATTATGCCACTCCAGAAATGAAAGTTTTTTGATTAAGCATAATTCAAGTGACCTTTAAGTTTTCAAGAGTTTTCAAGTATACTTACCTTCTAATGGAATTTTTGTTACTGTACATAAGGTTTAAGATGCACTTAAGCGTTTAGTTTAGAATTTCACTATTCTACCATTTTAATGTACCTATACTCTATTTGACTTTTTTTTTAATCAAAAGAAAAATTCCACGAATAAATAAATTTCGTCGCTCTAATCCAAGAAGCTAAACTATTTCGACAATGCTTCCATTTCTCGTCGCAGTCGTTTTAACGTTTTATATCGTTCGCTTCCTTCAAACATGAAACCCCCATAACCCAGTTTAAAATCCTTCCCATGTCATATTGCCTTTAGTGCTCCTGCAAAATTAATTCAAAAATGCGTTGTATTCCTTGAAGGTGTATGCGTTGCGTATAGAGTTTTCTCTTCTATGCCGTGTTTGAAATTTATTTTATGCGAAATACGAAACACATACTATGACGAAAGAACATATTTTCATCGTATACACATATTATATGTATAAAAGTAGGTACCATAAACGCGACGCTAATATTGCTCTATTCATCTGGCCTTGCCTTAACCCCCGAGGTAAAAATATTCAAAATGATTTCACAAAATTCATTCGCAAGTACTGCAGCAGCAGCAGCAGTAGCACTTCAAGATTATCGCCTGATGGCAACATCGAATTCCCTGTTATGTTGGTGGTTAGTTTCTAAGCACCGCATCGCGAATGCTATATTCATGTTGCACTTCAAGAAAATGTCAAGATATTTAAGAAGTCCGCCTAGATTGTGCGGCACTTGAGAATATTCATGTCTCGTTAAGCTCTGATTAGATTGCACCCTGTTCCCGTGTTTGTGTTTCCAAGTCAAAGTTCGAAACACGATGAGAAGACGTATACATAACTAAGATGTAATTTCAGGTTGGTGCACAAAATTGCTTTTATCTCCTTCGAACAGGGTGTAGGAAAGGAAGTAGCATTATAAGCGTTTTGGTTTTAGTTTTTTGTATGGGTTACCACGTACTCGTATAAAATATTATAAAAAGCAAATATATTAAAATGCCTTACTTCTCGTTTTAAATACGCTTAAAAATGCAACAAGCTTACAAGCACGAGCTTACAAAAATCTAATGATCTCATCATTTAAAGTTGGTTATTTTTTTTTTTCAATATCTACTAGCTCTAGAGAGTTGAGCCTTCGGAACAAAAATTGAACAGCATAGAACAACTGAACTAAACTTAAAAGTGTTGCGGTTATAAAACACGAGTATTTCTTTTCTTTAAAACACAACATTAAACAAAATATTAAATTACCTACGTTAAAAAATATGACCAAGCAAAAGACAGCAAAATAACAGCATTTGAGTCATTGCAACGGAAGTGGCGTTGAACAGGCCATACTCTGAGGAAACTTGACGACTATATAGCGAAACAATTTTTCGAATTTAATCCTCAAGGTAACAGACGCGTCGGAAGACCAAAAACATTTCGGAGGTCACCAGTAGTTAAAGAAGCTCAATCTCAAGGAATACAGTCATGACCGCAAGAAAGTTCATGTGCGGCGAACCGCGATAGGTGGAATGATCTTGCTGCTGCCCTTTGCTCCAGAAGGAGTTGAAGTGCTGTGTGCTGCAGTACAAAATATATGAAATCATTACCACAAAGTACGTTCGGTAGTAGAGCATTTGATTGCAAAGTTGCATTTGTGACCTCTTTCAGTTTTTTCGTCTGGCTGGCTTTTTTTTTTTTTTTTTTTTTAATACACACGCGCTCAAGGGGTTTGTTATAGCCCTTTTAATGATAAGTCACAGCGCGAGCGATAGGAAGTTAGGAAGGGAGGGAAAGGAGGTGTCGATGAACATTGATCTTGAATGTTTGAAGATCAAAATAGTAAGGAAAAATTGTGCCAGGCAATCCATTCCACATTCGTGTTGTACGGCTAAAGAAAGAATCTCTATATTTCACGGTACGTCCGAAATTGGGCTCAAGTGTAAACTGATGAGCGTTCCTAGCAAGACGAGTATTACGGGGGAAATGTTTAAGGGGTGGAACGCAACTGGCTACCTCGAGTGAGCATTTTTTGTAAAAGAATCTGTAAAATAAGGAAAGACATGAGACATTTCGACGATGTTCAAGTGACGGAAATGTTTCCATAATGCTTCTCTCTCCTATCAATTTTAACGCTTTTTTCTGAACTCTGTCGAGCAGGTGAAGAAAAGTTTGAGAAGCACCTGCCCAGAGATGGGAGTTATACTCGAGTTTAGAGCGTATAAACGCTTTGTAAATTGTAGCCAGATCAGAAGGGGTGAAAAACTTCTTGCATCTATTAAGAAAGCCTAAGCATCTTGCAGCATTCTTGGCAATCTCAAGTATATGATCATTCCAACGAAGATTGTCACTGATACACATACCGAGTACTGATAGCTTTTCGGCCTCCTCGATGCAAGTACCATTCATGGATAATGGCATAGGGGGTATGTTTAGCTTCAACGACAAAAGACAGCATTGAGTTTTCGACGCATTAAACTCCACACGATTTCTAGTACCCCAATTCACAATGCTGTTTAAATCGGAGTTTAACGAGCTTATCATACGATTTCGTTGTAATAACACGTCCGAAGGCGAAGGCCGTGAATTATCAAACGTATATGAAAAGCTAAGGGTTGAGTCGTCAGCAAAACAATTTAATGGATTAGAAGTCACAGACAAGAGATCATTTATAAAAATGAGAAAGAGAGTCGGAGACAGAACGGAGCCCTGGGGCACACCAGCATTTATTTTGTGGAGATCAGACTTGAAACCGTCTAATACAACTTGTATTGAACGGTCCAGAAGATAGCTTCTAATCCAACGAATAAGAGTATCATCGATACCAAATGCACGCATTTTCGATAAAAGAGCTTCATGCCAAACTCTATCAAATGCCTTTGAAATATCAAGCGCAATAATCTTGCTTTCGCCAAAGCGATGCACAGATTTGTTCCACTGTTCGGTGAGATATGCCATCAGATCACCAGTGGAACGATTGCTGCGAAAGCCGTATTGCCGGTCATTTAAAAGCTCCCGATCTTCGAGATATTTCTTGAGCTGACGATTTATCAGCGTTTCCATGACCTTGGAAAGAAGGGACGTAAGTGCAATTGGTCGGTAGGAGGAGGGGGAGGAGGAATCACCTTTTTTTGGGACGGGCTGGACAAATGCTGTTTTCCATCTACTAGGAAAGATTCCTGAACGATAGGAGCGATGGAAAAGCTTACGCAGTGGTTTTGCCAGAGATGAAGAACACTTCTTCAGAAGAATAGGGGGTATACCATCTGGGCCAGCGGATTTGTGTATATCAAGATCTTGAAGTACTCTTGCTACTGTACGAGTGCGGAAAAATATCTGTCCCATAGAAGAATTAACGTTCTCAAGTACAGGAGGGGCATTGTTGCTTGCAGGCAACGTAGAACTTGCAGCAAAATGAGCTGCGAGCATATTTGCCTTCTCTGAAGAGCTGACAATAGGTTTATCGTCGACGATGAGCGTTGGAACTGATGATGACGTTGAGTTCTTGACATTTTTTACAAATGACCAGAAGTTTTTACTGCCTTTGGGACATTGCAGAATTTTTTGCCGTAACTTCTGGTCATGTAAAAATTTCGTTTTGTGTATAACGGAGTTGCACGAGTTCCTAACTTGTTTGTGTTTCTTCCGATTTTCCTCAGTTGGGTTGGCTTTGTAGGATCGGAAGCTTACTTCTTTCAACCTGATAGCTTCTTTACACTCTTCGGTAAACCAAGACTTTTCTTTTGGTTTGATACATTTTGTTCTGTGAGGGACAAAAGTTCTCATTCCAAGAAAAATCACTTCTGTAATCATTTCAGCACTGGCATCAATGTCATTATCGAGGAAGCATAATGACCAGTTAAAGTTGCGAAAGAAATTATTCAGACCGTCCCAGTTGGCTTTCTCGTATTGCCAAACGGTCCTAGTGGGAATTTTTTCTTTAACTGGATGGTTGGAGATCGAGAAATTAGCTGAAATGACACAATGGTCCGAGGTGCCAATGGAGAAGTTACTTTAATAGTATATTTATCAGGATGGGAAGTAAGGAACAAGTCAAGAGTATGGGCGGAATGCCCATCAACATCCGGTATACGAGTAGGCTCATCGACAAGCTGGGTAAGATGGTTATACTCAGCAAAGATCTCGGTATACCTTCCTTCGAGTGTTGTCTGGCCAGAATATCGGAGCCAACTTGAATTGTGTACATTGAAGTCGCCCGTAATCACGACTTCAGTGTGAGGACAATGGGAAACAATTCGGGAAATTGAATCTGACAAAACATCTAACTCATCACAAGTAGACATGCTGTCAAGATTCGGACTCCTGTAAAGAAAACAGTAATGAATGATATGCTTGCGGACAGTGAATTTGAGCCACAGGAAGTTAAAGTTCGTATTAGAACAATGCCCATATTGGGGAAGGCTCTGGCAAGCAATATCATTCCTAACATAAACGACAAGACCATGGTGGGAAAAAAGTAATGGCACTAAGTTATATCCAAACAAACAAAATTCTGATAAATCAGTATTCTGTCCAACCTGGGTTTCACTTAATGCCAAAACAGCTGGCCTGTATTGCACAGTATGGGCGTACACAGAAAAGAAATTCTTTCTTAGCCCACGAACATTTGAATATACAACACAAAAATCACTTACCATTTTGAAAAACTAAACACAAAAGATTCAACTTTGACGAAACTAATTTCAGCCGTGCAGTATAGGCCCATATTAATTCCAATTATAAACAAGCTGTCCTAGGTGTTATGCCCATAAAACAATTTGCAAACGGGAATTAATATAGACAAAAAAACACGAAAGAAATATGCATCAAATGCTGCTCACCATCCAATGCAAAATCTCTTGCGATAAGCCCCACAAGAGGCTTGCATTGTATAGAAAGCAACAGTTATGGGTGGGGCGGGTGGAGAGGGTGGGTATTGTTGGATGCTGTGCTGCGAATGCGAGCGAGGTATTTGGTGTATTTTTTTTTTTTTTCTTTTCTTTTAATTGGCACTGATTCTATTTATTTTTCAAGTTTAGGGCTGAATTTAGTTTACGGCTTTAGATTTATTGCACTATTTATGGTAGGTATGTAAATTTGGTTTGGTTTATCTTTTTTTTTTTTATTATTATTTTTGTGGGTGACACACGCGCACAGAAACAACGCGACCGCACACGACGAGCACTTGATCGACACCCCTGATAGACAAACCTACCCCTGCTTTTGCTTATAGAAAACATATAAGAATAGAAGGAGAACAAAGACTAACTTCATTGCAATCTGTCTAGAGTCAAGTCAGCTTTTCAATAATTGCGTTTAGTGAACTCAAAACTAAGTTTAATTTAAACAAACTAACATCAGAAAATTTGGAATCGAAAACGAAACGAAACAGTATCGACCTTAATAATTCAAGATTTTGATCAAGAGTATAAGTAGTTGTTCAAGCTCACTTCAAAACTGAATATGAACGTGTTAAAAACCGGAAGTTTATTCAAACAAAAATATTTTTTTTAAATATTTTTTTAATTTTATTTTATTTTAAGCACATACAAATTGTAATTATCTTTAAGTGTGTGTGAAAAAAAAGATAAATAAAAAAAATATTTTGTATTAAGAACCGATTTATTGAAAAACTACCGATGTACAAATATGCACAATTTCGACAATCAGAATATATTCCATCTCAACAAATAAAAACAAAATAGAATTGTCTATGTGTAATGTCAAAATAACAGCTTTTTACCAAATGCATTTCATTGTATACGTATATAGAATGTATGATGTGTGACTGTGGGGCCCTCTAGTGGCTCAAACTACTTTTATAAAAACCAAAATGTAATACAAAGTTAAGATTAAAGATGTGGACCTGAAAGGGTATCGCTGGTGTGTCAATATAAAGGAAATTTTAGTTTTTCTTGTATACCGTTTTCATAATAACAATATTGTTTGATGTAATAATATAGCTTGGTATAATCACAAAATCTTCGAATAGGTGGCTTTGGTTGGCTAAAACAATATTTTTTACAAATTTACAATTATTTGACATATCCGTATTACATATATTATATTTACTCGTCAACATTTACGTAACGCTTGCCTAAAATGAACTTAAGCTTAAGTTAAACACAAATTTGAATTCCTCTTTATACCGAGAATTATTGTCTTTTAACTCTTAATCCAGAGCTGAAAAGTGCACACTCTCACAGTTATAGACTAACGATACCAACTAAGCCTTCCCCAATTATATCTCGTTGCTTAAACAAGGATTGTGTTGTAATGTTACAACTTGCAAATCATTTCAAATCTAACATCTGGTAACTCTGTTCAGAGGTTACACTGCAATACCCTCCAACTCAGTGTTTTCAATTCCTGTGCGGATATTTATTTTCCAATATCCCTTGGTGAATACAAAAAAGAGGAAGGGGGTAAGTTTGCAATTGCAAAACACACACACATTGTGTATGCTGTACCCCACAAACGAGGTAAGTGAATGTTACATGCTTTAGATTGCTGCTGCACTTGGTGATGATGGTGCAGCACTTTGCGCACAAAAAACTATTCATACACACACACACACACACACAAACATAAAAGCAAAATACAAAAAATTCAC
The DNA here is from genome assembly GCA_916050605.2 of Platycheirus albimanus. NCBI lineage: Eukaryota > Metazoa > Arthropoda > Insecta > Diptera > Syrphidae > Platycheirus > Platycheirus albimanus. The sequence goes on from OU696697.1 coordinate 155,381,862, forward strand.
ATAGCTATAAGAAACACCAGAGCAAGAGTTTGTATTTATATATAGGTTATCCTTGCATTCAAGGATTTTCATGAACAACATTTTTGCTAAAAATAGAATTGCCGGTCAAAATATTGATCGACCCCATGCGACATCGTGGAAATTTCTATTTTTAGTTCTGTGTGGAAATCCTTGAGTGAGTTTGGGGCTGGAAATAGAAGTGAAGGAAAGTAGGTTACTCTCGTTCGTTCCTTCGTGATTTTAGCTCTTGATTTTCATATTTTTTTTTTGTCTTCTTCGTATTTTAGGATCGTTTGTGTGTCATCGAAAGTGTTGCTGACGTAAAAAAGATAATTAGTAGGTACTACTATAATATAGTATTGAATTCCATTGGGATAAAGAAGGGGATAAGAACTTGACACGTACGGAAATCATTATTCGCATAGACAAAGATAAAATGCTTTCTCATCTTCACTTCATTAGATTATTGAGTTACATAAAATAAGAATAAAGAAGGGGGTTATTGAAGCCTTTGACCCATTTCCTGGCATTATATAATTCTTTTGGTTTTGGGTCATTAGAGTTGAGGAAAAGTTTTATTGCAATAATTCTGAATCTTGGTCGCTTTTGTAAGTGGTTGGTTCTTTGTCGATGGGAAATGTCTATGGGGTACTTTGACTTTTTAAACTTTGTGTATTTACTAAAGGCAGCAATAAAAGAAAAGGATTTTGAAAGCATTCAAGCACATTGTCATACCCAACACTGTTAAGGAAATAATTGTACTTTATGGAGAGAAAGCTTATCTTTTATTGATCTAAGTGAAGTATTTTTTATAGGTATTTAATCTCTTGGCTAGATCCATCAATTTTTTGGTTCTTTATTCAATGCTGCAAGTTTAATATGTATACTTTTTTCTTCAATGACCTGTTGTATATCTTGCCCAATGTCTCGAATCACAAATAAGTAAAATGGCTTTTCACTTGATTGTAATTGACTATAGTATATTAAGTAGTTTATGTCGCCAGTAATTATAATTCTTATACTACAGGGAAACTTTTCATGCAATAACATGACAGGTCTCTGGTTCTTGAAGCCAACTTTTTATTTATCGTTTATTTGCTTTATCGGCTGAAAATGAGATATCGATAGGAGCGTTACAGATGTACCTTCACCAAGTATGGATTACATCGAGTTGTTACTGGCCTCGCACAATTGTGTAGGAGCAGCAGTAGCACGTAGTATTGTCAAAGTTAAATGTACGTAAATCGCATTGCACGGCTACAATGTGAAATAGCAGCTGCAGCATAGAGAGCAGCTGAAGTAAAGGGTCTTTATTTTAGACGTTTTCAATCTGGCAATACTTTTTGTGTAGTTTATTTTTTTGACAGCTGTCATTTGATTTATGCTTAGTTTGGTTTGTTATTTAATAATGAATAGACTTACTCCTGAGAACGTTTGCAAATCGTACCAATTTATTACCAAAATAATGGTTTAGTTCCCTCTACGCATCGCGCGCTGCGTCCAATATTTGGTCGACATCATTTTTAAAACATAATGACAAACCCTTATCTTTATAATAAAGCTAAATTCTAGGCCATAACATTAAATTGTATGCGTCTTATTTCTTTTGGAAAACTACACGTCTAAAAAAACACCCTTTACAAGTCGACTCAACTTCAACTTCACAAATGTGCTGCGCTGCAAAACAACAACAAACGAAAATGGCAGACTTTTGTTTGAGTTCAGTGCTACACATTGTACTCGTGTATACTACTTAGCAGAGAGAAGATACTAATAGAGAGATGCAACTTGGACGATGGCTCTCTTTTAGCCTACAAGCTGCGATTCTGCCAGCAACTTGCATCTGTATTAAACTCCATATAAAAAAAATGTGAGGACAACACAGATGCAAGTTGCTGTCCATAGACCTTTAAATAAGAGAGAAAGAGACACTTATTTTTTTTTTTGATTTTGTTTGTTCTGGACAAGGATAAAACATGTATATACCGATAGGAATTCAACTCGTTATAAAAAATGTAAACAAAAATCTGTGCGGGGACGGAGGCGTGGAAAGTTGTCTCTCTCTATAGTATCTTCTCTCTGCTACTTAGTGCGCTACTTTTTTTGACATTAACTTTGACATTGCTACGTGCTACTGCTGCAGCTACACCATTGTGCGCAGGCAGTTAAAATTCAGGATCAGTTACACAGATGTAGTCTGGCTAGTGACAAATACCGTGACTTCCAGATTTTCTCAGACTACCAAAAGTTTTCTCGAATGCCAAAGATATCAATCTCGTCAAAATAGACCAAACATTACAAACATTTTTTCAATTTCAAATTGCATTGACCAGAAAACCTGCGTTATTGCTAAACTCAGAGATTAAACATAATGTAAATCAATAAATAAAAATGTTGGGGCACAAACAAGGCGATAGAAAGTCGGATAGGAACGAACTCCGAAAACAAAAATTTGAAGGAAACAGTGGATGAGTACAGAACCTTTTGGCTTGCCAGTCTGATACAGTTAACTCTGCTTTATGGGAAACTAAAGATAGAAAATAGTATTGAGTAAATATATTTTACTTACATTCCAATAGGGCTTACCAAAGCGCTGTGGCATAATGACCAGAAAAGACAACATAAATTGCACGGTAATTATGTTTCGCAAAGTTTTTTTTTATCAGAAAATGATATTTTTATTAAACGAAAAATTCAAATAATGCATTCAAGGATAGTAGTGCATTGGCAACACTTTTATTTAAAGTTGCATCGTTTGTGCTGCAAGAACAAAACAATAAAACTTTTTTTTTTATCGTAAGATTTGTAAGCTATTCTTTGGTTCGTAAAAGGTTGATTTAGAATTTTTCCCATCCTCAACTTTAGCTGCTTCGCTAACTAGTTGTACTCCATCATCCCGACCATTGAATGCTTATACCACCCTCTCCCTTCCAGTCGGTGCACACAGCTGTATATAGCATCTGGAGCACATTCAATGAACTATTTCACGAAAACGGGCAGAGATCCTTAAAATGTTAAAACGTCCTAGAGACACCACCACATCTATTTTGTGTTGAAATTTACTAGCAACCTACACATAAGTACGTCACTTTTTGCGTAGCCTCCTTTTCTGACTTTGATATGACAAAGTATTGCTCCCGTTATTTTCATGAAAGTATCTGTGTTTTTCTGTGAAAGAAAAGCTTTGAAATAGAAGTATTATATAGGTTTTTGAAAACTCTTTCACAGATTGTCCCATTTTCTATTTTCTTTCTCTCCCTCTCCTCATTGACATTGAAATGTTGATTTTATAGAAAATTATACATATTTTTGTCTGTCTGTGCAGAATTTTGCTTACCGGCGCGGTGGCGGCGCGGCATTTGTAGAAAATGAATACTATATTTGATGAAATAAAATGTGTGTGTACTATAATCATCATTGTATGAAAATGAGTTCTTACTCGCTCATTGCTGCTTGTTTTGCATGACACTTATAGATGACAGCGTTCTGTTTATGTGATGGTGCAGTGAATAAAAACAAAACTTAATTTCTGGCATTTTTTTAATTTTGTGAAGCTTGAGATTCCCTTGGAATGACGCTGACGATGACGAACAGAAAAAAAAATCATCCAACAGACTGTCTTTGTCCTAAGGGGGGTTGGCGGAATTCTACCCTTGTTTTAGTTCTTCTTTTTGTTTTGTATTTTTTTTAACCGAATCTCTAGTCACACACAAGAAGAGTATCTCCAAAAGGACACTAAACTAAAAACGACTTTCTGTTCATCGTCGTCGTTCTCATCGCCTTGGGGTATAATTAGAAATTTTCGTCTCAGTTTCTGATGATGACATCGTTCAAATGTTAAGCTTGGGTGGATTAGTTTGGAAAGCGAAATGTCAGTTTCTTTTTTTTTTCTTGCATTTTTTTTTGTATAATAATATTTTTCATTATCCATAGTGATGGATGCGTTGATAAAAAGAACCAGATGGAAGGGGTTCACAGCAGCGATGCAGTTTTCAAAGAAATTTACCTCGAGCTCTTTGTATTTATTACATGCTACATTATTGTGTATCCTTTTCAAATAGCAAGGATGGAGTAATTTGAATCTTCTTCTTTTTCCTCAGTTTTTTTCCTAACAATAGAAAATATGTCCTTTGTTGTATGGAATTGTTGTCGCTTATATAAGCCAGAGGAATTTGAAAAGTTTTTATGAAGCAAAACCTTTGTAAAATGAGCGTTGTGTTTTGTATGATGTGCTCTGAAAACCTAGACGATTTTGCTACTTTAAAATTAAGATGCATTGTGTTTCCTTATACCCAGATGATATCAATGCATAAATATGCTTGTTTGCTATATAGAGAGACCTTTTTTCACAAAATTGATCTATTGATTTTAATTCTTGTAATAATATAGGCATGCAATCGAGTCATATTTTTTAAATGTAATACAAGTCCGGCACATATTAAAAAGTGAAATAAGTAGATATACCTACAAAAATATCATTAGTCTTGAAATTTTTAAAATTCTTCTTAAAAACAGTTTATTCTTTGCTTCCCTGTCATTAGCCAGAGTTGGATTTTGTTTTCGAAAATTTGCAATATTAAAAGTGCGAATATTAGGTGCCTGTGTCGGTTAGTGCCTGAAAAATAGACGGTGTTTCGTGATTGGATGACAATAATTTGGGAAATGATTTGTGGACATATTTTAAGAAAACAATTATCTTACACCGAAGATGTAAAAGGATTTCATGACCTGATATCGCTATTAGCTCCCTTAATATTAATGATGAGAATTTTGCCTTTCATTTTAAGAAAGAATATATGTTTTTGCAATCGCGTGTGAATACATCTCATCTAGATCAAGTTCCCTACAATTATTGTAGTAAAATTAAACAAAATTTCGGAGTTGAAAACTCAACAACCGTGTTGAATATGGAATGCTTAATATTCAACATAGTTGAATGTTAGATGTTGACTGCTATATTTGTGGGTTATTCAACAAAGCCTTCGGACTGTTTTTGGAGAGAAATACGTTTAAAATTCAACTCAAAACTTTAAAATTTAAGCAAAAACAGAAAAAAAGTTAGCAAAAAATTCAACAAAAGCTTTAAAATTTAACAATCACACAGTAAAACTCAACAAAAAAGCAGACAATCAAACGTAAAATCTTATATTTCAATACACAACCCACAAAAATCAACAAAAAAATTGAAAACTAAACTGAAAAATTAAGCAAAAACACTAAATTTCAACACTCAACAGAAATGTTTCAAAAATAATACAAATTAACAAAAAAACCTTAAATTTCAACACCTACATAACAAAACTCAACAAAAAAGTTGAAAAATTTTCATAGAATTAAACAAAAATTGTACGATTTCAGCTCACAAACAGTAAAATTCAACACAAATGTTTAAAACCTAATGAGCGCGTTTAAAATTAAACACAAAAACCTGTAAATATCAACATTAGTGTTCAAAATTAATATTATTTGCTGAATTGTATTCGTTAATAATTGTTGAATATCCAACACCCAAATCCAATATTTGGGGAATATTCAACATAAATGTTTAAAACCCAGTAGGCGTGTTTAAAATTAAACACAAAAACCTGTAAATATCATCATTAGTGTTGAAAATTAATACTATTTGCTGCATTTTATTCGTTAATTGTTGAATATCCAATGGCTGGGAGTTCGACTCCGATACGTCATGCAAATTTCACTCCTACTTATGGAATTTCACTGAAAGGAGAGACTGTGAATTATTAAGTCAAAAGTTAAAAAAAATTATTGCAAATGTGTAAATATAAAATGTTGAATTTTAAGCACTAAGTTTAATTTTCAGCAAAGTGTGAAATAACAGACATTCATTGCTTAGTATGTATAAAACAAAATGTTGTATTCTAAGATGAGTGTTTAAAATTTAAAAATATGTTGATTTATTTTGACCTGATATTGAAATTCAACAAACAAAGACAAATATTAAACGTTTTGTTGAATAGTAAACATTTATTGCAAAAAAATGATGAAAACATTTGAAAAATTCTTTATATTCAACAAATAATTGTGTTTTTCAACAAATTGTTGACTTTTCATAGTTCTTGTTTAATATTAAGAACGAAAAGTTTTAAATGAACAATTTAATGAACTTTCAACAAAGTGAATTAAAATTATGAAAATGCTCATTATTAAACACAAAACGGTACATTTTAAACAAATTGTTAAATTTTCAACAAAATGAAAGTGATGTTAACTTTTAAACACATTTTTGTCCACAAGTAAATGTTAATATTTAAACAAAATGTCAAAAATTCAATAAATTGCTGGAAATCACACACATACATATGTTGTTTATTCATCAAGCAGATACAAATTTTTATTGTTAGTTGTTGAATAATTTTATGTTTGTAAAAATTGTTTTTTCAAGAAGTTTTATGCAACAGAATGATTAATTTTCAACAAGATATTCTTTTTCAACATTTCTTAAGAAACAAAATTCAGTAAATACAGTAAATATTATTTAAAATTCAACAAAATGTGTTAAATATATAAAAATATATTAATAAATACACTAAAAATTATATTTACATGAAATAAACAAGCAATTATGAACACTTGGAACTTTCCGGATTTAAGAATTGAGTAAAAACATATAAAATTTTCGTTTTTTGCTTAACGTAAAATGACTAGAAAAAACTCAGGATTGTTGAATTCAAAATGACGTCCAAATCGAGCATGGAAAATAGTTATTCAGCAAAATTTTGATTAATATTCAGCAAATATTGTGGTGCTTTTCAACACTGGCGATTTTTATTCAACACCCTCTTATAATAATTTTGAGATAGACTTTCACTGTAGGTACCACAGATTTTTTTTTTTTTTTTAATGCTCATAATTCCATAATTCCATTATCAAATTATTGGCATACAATTAGAAAACAACCAGTAATTTACAATAAAATGTACCGTGTGTGCCAAACAATAATTTGATAACAAGGAAAGACAATAATTGTTTGAAAAGAATGTTTTGATTTGCATTTTTTTTAAATAAAGAGTTAACCTTTCTCATATCTATTGAATGTATTTGGATAAAATAACATTAAGGAATAAGGATTGTTTTTATGTAGTAAATATTGTGCACATTAGAAATTGTAAAAAAAAAACTATTTCAAATTAAACCGCAATGTTTCTGTTTACTTGAACTAAGCACGATACAAACATTCAAGTTTTGTTTGAATTAGTTTTTTCGTTAAAAAATCAGTCTTTTATACAAATTTATTGTGTGCGAAATATATAAAAAAATTGTATTTTATCCAATATAACTCCTATTATATGTTTAATATTGCAGCGCTCAGTTTTTCATGTGACATTCTGCAATGGGATTTAAATTTTGATGAATTCATATAAAATCACACGTAAAACACTACAATAGAACAAGTTTCCGTTGTTTACAGTTCATATGTAAATACATATAATGTATTATATATTTTTTGCTGTTCGCATTTCTATTGCCTTAAGTATGATAAATTAAGCTTTACATTATACATTTTATAATATAATGAGAATTCCATCATTGATGTTTTAAGAATTTTTAGTATTGAGTACATTGCCAACGGCTGTAAAAATATTTAAAGCAAATTATGGAGTTTATTATGTTTGGAATTTATTGTTAAAAAAAGTTAAATCATCCCCGATTACGTAGAAATCTATTTGAAATAATTTAAAATTAAATAAATATTTTACTTCATGCGCTCAATATGATGCCAAATTGCTTATGTTATGGATTTTTTTTTTGAGAATTTAAATTTAATTTTATATATTTCAAATTACTGTGTCCATGATTCATTAAAGGACCTTTATGAGCATTTAAAAAGATAGTTATCAAGCAAAAAAAAAAAAATTAAAACAGATAAAAAGCATTGCTGCAAAAAGAAACTATTTTTGGTTAAATGGTTAAATACATTATTATATTATTTCTTTAATTTTTATTTATATGAATGATAAAGCATAGTGTGTGGTGTATGTCCAGTTAAGCGAAACTTTCTCTTACTTGATGTCATCATCAACTTTTGTTTGTCCATTTCTAAGCCACAGTCAGTGTACCAATATCAAGAGTATCAATGGGAATTTTGAAGTAAAATTTAATCATTTAGGGCCAGTTGTACAGTAGTGGTTCATCAAAATTTAAAAATGATTTACCTTGGTTTGTGTTTGTACAATCAAAGTTTAGACAGTGTTTCAAGAGTGGTTTAAGAGTTAACCCACCGATTTCCACGGATTAAATAAAGTTGATCCATGGATCAAGTATTGAAAAGCGAGTTTCAGTGCTGAACCGCTATTGTACAACGGGTACTCAGGAAACTAATGATTAAACTATATTGCTCTCTTTAATTAAATAACGTTGATTTCGAAATATATTTTATTTCGAAATAAAATACAATGAAACGTCAATTGTAAAAGGTGCTTTTGATTCATAGTATATTTTCATTTTTATACTTATTTTATTAATGGCAATGCTGACGATACAAACTGTCCATTCTCCTTTCGTTTTAAAAACTGAAGTCCGTATCGATTTATTAAGTTGTCATTCAATTCAAAATTGGACTTTTTAAATTGATTAAAATCTGATTTTAGCCATCACTGTCCCTTGTACAAATGGAAAAAATAGCCATTAATTGTATTTACACCATTTTACAGGAATATATATTTTTTACTTTGGTTGAAATGTTGCTTTTTAAACTTAACAGATATTTATGAATTATAGCTAAAATTTAATTTTAGTTCTTCATAAACATACAATTCAAATGAGAGGAAAGAAAAACTGCAATACAAAAATCATAAAAATAAAATTGTATTTAACATATTTTACATGACATATTGACAAATTTTTTTTTGAAATATCTTCGGTTCTTATCATATTTACCAAAAAACTACTTTCTATATCTACACTTTTTTTTGTATTCCCAAATCTTGAATAAGTTGTCTTGAAATTTAAAACCTTAAAGTTTTTGATTTATTTCCTATTTTATAGAAACTTGTTCGAAAATGGAACATAAAATGTATTTGTTATTTCAACAGAACTCGCTGATCGAATAACTCATCACATCACATTGATTCTTCATGTGTCACTCGAAGAAATATGAATCACTGCTGATACTGCAAAATCAAATCTAATCGAAAGTCCCATTTCTTGAGGAGTCATTTACACAATCTATTTGTGTATTGTGTAGGTATTCCATTTCAGTCCTTTCATGTCTCTCTGTCTATTTGATTTAAGATTGAAGTTCTTTTCCACTGAAACGAACTTCATAGAAACATCTGATATGTTGAAGGTTTTTAATGAATTACCTATTGTTGGTCCTATTTTGTGTCGGACATGGTACTGAAATGAACCGAGTAAAAACGATTTATCAATTTCGAATGTCATTTCTCGAAAGTAGGGCGAAACACGCCCTTGTCCTTTTTCTTATATCCTCGCTTGTGTTGTGGATTGTCAAGTTTATCTCTGGGCTCAAGCTCATTTCTCAAAGCAAAGTTTCTGTTTTTATAGAGATACTGGAATGGATCATGGTTGGCCCCAACTAAGAAAACCAACCCAATGTTTATTACTATTGTCGATACACATATAAATTTGTTGTTTTATTCGTTCTCTTTTATTTATAATATATCATGTGTGTTAAGTTAGAGTGTGTGTAATCATTTTAATGGAAGTGCCATGTACTTGGGTTGACCATACTATTCACAAGTCTTCAACGTGCAAGCAAATTAATATCATCTCATAGGTTCGTTCTTAAGGAATTGTAAACGGGAATAACATGGATACGAATCTAGCATTTATCAACGTCCAATGGGGGCTTATGTGGACAATCTTCGTTTATGTTTGTACCCTTTCTATTAAATGCAAAAAAAAATAAAAACTGTTGAAATTAATGGTCAATATAAATACAATAAATTTATCATTTGAAACACAAACTTCTTCATAATGCCTTTGGATCAACAAATGATTTTTCTTCGTCTTAAAATCTTATCAGAATCTATGTAGGTAGCTAAGAAGAATTGCCAGAATAAAATTAATTCATTTTAATATATAAACATGGTCGTGGAATATCACATTATGCAAAGCCATGTTAAAGAACGCAAACAAAAACAAAAAGTTAAAATTTTCTATAGTCGAACCAAATCTGCATTTTAAATTTAATAAGAGTATTCGGCAATGAATGACCATGAAAATAAATGTTTGCACGGTTTCTGTAGTAAAGTTTTCAATGTAAATGTGTTCTTGAAAGCCCCAACGATTGAACGGATGTGAATGATTTTCTTGGATAGGTTAGCATAAAGACTACTTTTTGACAGTATAAGGATATTGTATGCTTACTTTTGTAGTTTGCACCCATAGACTGTGTTTTACTTGACAAGTTAAACACCAATTTCCAACAATTGTGATAAAATTAAATTAAAGTAAAGTATTATAGTAAATCATACATTTGTTACTTCTCAACTACCTATAATTTTTTGTAATGTCCACACCATGTCTATTATTTTTCTACTAATTTCAAATTTTAACTTTTTCCATTTATATTTTCAAAAAAATTAAAAATAAGTTTACGGTACAAAGTGGCAAAGGATAATTAATAATATTTTGAAATGTATCGCTTTAACATTGAAAAATAAAGCCGAACTGTTTGAATGTACTGACGACTAAAACGTATAAGGCCGAGAAAAGAAAAAAATCTCGATTCACTGGCGCTCAACGTGGGGCATAATAATTTTAGTATTGAAGTCTATTGCAATCGACACTAAAATAAAGACCAAAAAGACTGGGGTGAGAGCAAAGATAGCAGTTTAGGCATAAGCTCATAAATCGATAAGAAAACAGATTTGTGAGTTCTCTTGAAGACTGTTAAAATAAAATGTACCTTGCCTTTTTTTTTGGTGGAATATGTACCCTTCTCCTTTCGAGTAACAAGCAACCAAGTAACTTATGAAAACGTCCTATCTGTGAAGAACTCAGTCCATTGCATTTTTAATTGCATTTTCATTGAACTTTGTGACCAAAGTGCGCGCAATGCAGTCGTTATCCTTTGACATACAAAAAAAAAGTTCAACAGTGAAACAACTTTGTTGTAAATTGTGTCAAAAGGAACGCAATCGGAACTCCGACATCCAATCTACTTATGTTCCACCAGAGCTAACATTTTTTTCTCTCCAATTTCGTTTTATTCGAGCTTTCTGTTTTTCGAATTGATCCTTCAATCATCCAGTTGAAAGTAAAAAGACATGGAAATGGTTAAATGTTGCAATAGAATAAGGAATCGAAAAAAAAAACTCAACCAGTTTGATAATTGTATTTAAGAGAGTGGTCAATTATTTTGTTTAAAAATACTTGTTCATTTCGAATTGAACTTACTTCTACCAGAACTTTATCCACAATCCACTCCCACGAAAATTGTGTTTGAGTGTTCAATTTTCAGGAATTGGTTTGGTCTTTGAGGTTTTGTTTGCACTATTTATGACCCGATGATCCGTTTTTCTGGATAAATTAATTATTTTTTGTGGAGGGAACATTTATATGCCGAGTTGCAGGATACATTTGCATGGTTGTGATGGATGATTATTTATTTATTTAGCATCGAAGTGCGACAATTGAACTGTGAAATTGTTGAAAAATTAAAATAGTTCTTTTTCTACTGCCGCACATATTTTTGAAATTAAATTGAGTTGTTTCGTGTGAAAATCTGTCACAAATCAATTGGTTATAAATGGCGAAACAACTTTAAAAATAAAAAAAAGGGACTTCTCTATTGAAAGCATTGTTGACGTGACAGAATGTTTTGTGAACACGAAAAAAAGGGACGCTGAATTTGGCCATTATTTTATTTCAATTTTTTTTTTTTTTTTTTGTGGAGAGCAAATTTTTTGCAGACTATTTTAACAGCTTGACAGATATTTGCCCCTTTCAAAAAAATTAAGTTACTGACTATGGCAAGCAATTTGCCATGTAACAATAAATTGGGATTAATTAAAATATTATAATATATTTGAAAAAAAAAGTTCTTAAAAAAGTCTTCCTTCACATGCAACTAACTTTGCCAAAATGACCCAATTAACAATGCTTGTATTAATTTCAATAAATTTCAATAAATATGGAAAATATTATTTAAAGTTTTATCTTTGTGTTAGCAAGCAGTATTTATATACTAATTTCTCAGAGTCTTTAAAATTAAACTTTTAACTGGCAACCATTTTGTCAGCTGTCAAGTGATTTATTTTTTGTTTGGTTTGGTATTTCAACATGAAAAGACTGACGGACGTCTGAACAATGCTTCCAAATTGTGCAAAATTATTTTGAAAATCATGGTTCTGTTCGAAATACGTATCCCAATTTTCGTAAGAGAATTTTGTTTCGCGATGAAGCCCACTTTTGGTTAAATTGATACGTCAATAAACAAAATGCCGTATTTGGAGTGATGATAATCCTCAAGTGTGTGTTGAGACACCGATACATCCACAAAAACTGACTGTTTGATGTGCTTTATGTGTTGGTGGAATAATTGGTCCGTACTTCTTGAAAAACGATGCTGGCAAGAACGTTACAGTCAATGGTGCCCGCTATAGAGCCATGATTACTGACTTTTTCGTTTATCAATTGAACAAGCATGATGTACAGGAGCTGTGGTTTCAATAAGACGGTGCAAAATGTCACACAGCTTGTGTTTTGCAATTGGTTTGTCGAAGGAAACTTTCGGTGAGCGCATAATTTCGCGTTTTGGTCCTGTGAATTGGCGTCCAAGACTATTTTCACATTAGACTACGTTCGAGCCAACCGTGCCAGAAATTATTTATTCGATGTATTGACTTGGAATTTCGACAGAACGCATGCATTGCATGAGCGATTACATTTCAATGTATTTTGAAGTTTATATTTACGTAAATGTGCACATATTCATTTATGGTTAAATGTAAAGCAAAAATTTAAAATGTAATGAAATTAAATGAAATGAAGCGAATATATTTTCAACAGAACATAAATGTACAAGTAAACGAAAAGGACGCCGAATTACAGCGAAGGTTCAGTTCGCCATAGGCCTATAGTATTATATTTTAAGGTTTTTTTTTTTTGTTGTGTATAGCATTAGTTATGTACACATACAAGTGACAATGAAATAAAAAACTGAATAATAAAAAATAAAAAATTAAGTATTTAAGGAAGTTAGAGACTGCACAAAATACAAGTACGTATAATATGATGATGATACTTACAAAGTCATTTGATTAAATGCTCACAAATTCATTACATATTCTCTTTTAAAATTAGATTTCCAACAAGAACCTATCAAAATTAAATAAGACTTGATGTAGTATAATACTTAAACTGCTCTCATTATGCTTGGATTCAAAATAATATATGAACCATATCTGTAATATAGAACTATCGAATGGCTTTATTTTTCATCGTATTATTATACATTATATTTTTAAATTATCGTATAATTATGTTAACGAAATCGAGATGTATCTGCGGAATGTTTACATCAATCTTATAATTAAAAATGATATTATGACAATGATTTCCAAATAATTTGATTTAATTGATATACTTGCCCACTACAAATGGAAGCTTCACCTTCTCTGATCAATACTTATTATAATATATTAACCGCAATTAAAAATTAAACTGTTCAATAATAATTAAAAAGCACAGAGATTGCAATGGCCTCTGGTTATGTAGCAATACTTTTGAAGCCTAATGATACTGGACATGTATGACATTATTACGGTTTTAAGTAGATGACTGATTGACAATACAAATTTAAAGATGAAATAGGTATGACAGTTTTATTTAATTTTTTTATTTTCCAAAACACATGAAATCCTCTATCTAGAATTTAAATTACTTACAAAATATTTTATTCCATCAAGATAGGCTAGTTTACATAATATTATTAAATTATAATTTTATTTTTATTTTCAAATTATTAACGAAACGTATTTATTCAGAAATAACAACACAGAGGATTTTAATATTCCTGCTTATTAATTTAATTTCAGACACGAAACCGAAATATGCCGGCTTATACAAAAGAATAAGAATTTATTTCTACTTCTAGAAAATCACCAAAAAGTATTCTTTAGATGGAGAATCTTAAAAAATGCCGTTAATAAATTTTTAAACTTCTATACCAATTCAATATTATGCAGGTTAAATTATAATTGATTGATTAATGCTTATATTAAGAAACAAGAAAACTCTGGTAATGGATACCCTAATTAATAAAATAAGGATAATGCAAACACAGGAAGACCTCAATCTTGTCTATATCTTCTACTTTACAATACATTTTGCTCAAAATCAAATATTTATAACTTCCATTTTCATTATAATGTATTAGCTTCCAATACCCCCATGGGATTTTTGGAAGAGCATCAAAGTGACAATTATTTGTAAACTAGAGTTGCATTAGCATCAGAACATGTAGGTCCATATATGTTGAAGTAAAAGAGCATTTTAAAATGACTCGCATTACACAAACATGATTGGGCATGTATACTTGTATGTAATGTACTCTCACTTAGTATCCTTTTCTCATGATGTAAAATGTAGGACGTCAGGACAAACATCATGTGAGCCAAATCCATTAAAGTTGTTGCATAATTGAAGTCACTTGTCTTTAAGTAGGTACACACTTGACCCAACTATGTTAGCTTGGAATCTGATATCCCATAACCCACTAAGCTACTAAGCCTCACCCTAATATGGTTATATTCAGTAGCAGAAGTAGGTACCTACAGCTTGAACAAAATATAAACCCAAGTAAACCGAGTATGTATATATAAGATTCTTCAGATGTGCATTGCACATCCTGAAGTGCTAAAAATAAGTTCGAAAAAATATTCACAGTCACCATGCATTTTTACAAAAAAAAAAGTTCCTTTTTTCCGTCCCTCGATCCGCACCCCTGATTTCTTCGCCAAAAATGAAAAAAAAAGAACTTAACAAAAGCAATTTCAGCAAATATTGCACTGCACAAATATCCTATTGAGCATCGAGTATATGCTTAACGAGTCCTTAAGCAGTCGCAAGTGCATAGAAAATGTGAAATTGATTTCCATCTAGTTTTGGTTATTTTCAATGTTTTTTTTTTAGTACCTTCCGTCGTCCGTCCAATAATAGAGTGACTTACTTGTAAGAAGACATGGCAGTTAAAGTGGACATTGGGATATGGGGAACCAAACTGAACCAACCAACCAACCGTCAACATAGACATAAGGGACAAAGTTAAACGACATGAGTATCTATATGTAGATATCAGAAGATTTCCAGGAAAGAAAAAAAAAAAAAAAAAAAACACTCGCATCCTTGGTTTATAGAGAAATTGCCTTAATAAATTCTGCCAATAAAACTGAAATTTACATTCTGCATATCCTTGTCTTGTTCATATATTGAGGTTGCGTGGCGATAGCGATGGCGACTGCACCAGCAACAGCATGAAATTGAACCACAGTCTGGGTTGGTCTTGGATAATTCAGTTTTTGGGCCGACCACCAGGACACCACTGCTTGCCATTGCCGTTGCTACAGAGCCAGCAGATCTTCTTCAGTCTTCATATAGGAAGAAACACTGACTCACACACACACTTACATACATCTGAAATAAAAGTTGTATTTTGTTATGTGAAAATTATACAGCAAGTCCGTTTTAACAACGTGACGAGGAGCCATATGGAAAAGGGGAAGAAAAAGGAGAAGGGGAAGGGGCTAATACTGCCCCAACATTGGGTGGTTATTTCAAAAAATGTATTTATTATATCGACATGTGTTACGAAATGGATGTTTCTTGTGCGTGGAATCTGTTATATCAAGTTAACTGTATATACGCACGCTAACCGCATATACTTGCAACAATGGCCATTAAATGTCTCAAAGTGTGGCTCTGTGTATATTTATGGCCGTAATAACTCCTTTCAGGGGAGTATAATGCAGAGAAAAAGTAAGTGTCCTTTAGTAAAAACGTGAGGGCAAGATTCAAGAATTATTATATTTATTTGTTTAATACACAAGGATTTAAACTACTAAAACTATGCAATTAAAACTTCTTACATAAATAAAAATTAAAGAAAAGAAAGGTCAAATTATTATCAGGAATTATGTAAATCAAAAGAAATAGGCAATGAATAATTAAAAATTCAAACGTAAATAGCAATACAAACGGGATCCGGTCAAAATTCTGTTTCTTATAATTGTGGTTTTATTTGTGTTGTTTGTTTTAATCTGCTTTTCAAAATTCTGTTTTTTTTTATTCTGGAAAACAAAGCTCTGCTTTTCAAAATTCTGTTTTTCAAAATCCTGTTTTTCAAAAATTCTGTTAATTTATACAAAGAAACAAAAACTTCAAATAATTTTTTTATAATTTATTAAAAAAAGAGAGAGATCTATATTTCGAATTATCTCATTAATTCCCGTTGCATGTTCAAGAAGATGTTGCCAACAAGAAGTTTTGATGAATATGTAAAAGCGCGCGTGCGCTTTTTAACATTTTTCAAACGGTTATTTTATTATTTGCAGAATTGCGTTAAACAGAATTATGAAAAACAGAATTTTGAAAAGCAGAATTTTGTAAACCAGAATTATGAAAATCTGAATTTTGGAAGCAGAATTTTGTAAAGCAGAATTTTAAAAACAGGATTTTTATGCACCCAGAATTTCGACCCCAACCCAATACAAACATATGAATTAAAAAAACATCTCTTTATAATTAAAGTAAAAAGTAGTTCCTTTGGCCTTGTGTGCGTTTCGCCCAAGCATGAACGGTGGACTCATCAGTTAGATACCGTTCATACTCTTCTAAGACGCATCTCTTTATAATTTTTTTTTTCACGGCAAATAATTTTATCTTTACGTTCATTGACAATGATAAAAAGAATCGATCCCAGATCCATACGATTTTTAATGAAAAAGTCACTTTTCTCAAAAATTGCTCCTACGGTTTTGATTAAAACTTTCTGAGTAGTGTTTTTTATCTAAAACTTATGTTGTGGTTGGACTAGATTTTTCAGGAAAAGTCTTATAACGATACTTCCCATAGGACCGTTTTTTTTCAAATTAGTTTTTTTCCTAAGACACTTGGATTTCGACACAAATTTTAATATGAAAACTTTTATAAACAAAACAATATTAATCTTTAAAATTCTCCAAAAAAAGTTTGTTTGAGTTTTTTTTTAAGTTAAATTTTTTTTCAATTTTTTTTGTTCAACTGTTTTTTTTTTCAAAAATTTTAAAATTCTTTTTGTTTTTTGATAAAAACTATACAAACATGTTGCTAGATGTTGGCATACTCAAATAAAAATTTTAATATGTTTTCAAAAAGTTTTAAAATAAAATGTTTTTTGAAAAAACTGGTCCGCCGATTTTGAAAAAAAAATTATTCAAAACAGTAAAAGAAATCAGATGGCTTACTTCACTTTTCCCAAAAACATTTTAACTAGTAATTTTTAAGTGACTAATAATATTTCATATGATTTTGTTCCTGTTTTTTTTTTCCAAAATCTCCATCCCCAAGACCACTGTCACACATTAGATCAAGTTGACAGATAACGCTTGAGTCCTATCAAACTGCTTTGTCATTTTTGTTTAGTATCGTTTGGTAAGTCATCATTCCAAACTCACACCACAACAGCGTCTCCAAATTGTTCAGCTGTATTACGAAAATCAGCGTTCTGTGAGAAATATTTTTCGTGCGGTTCTAGGGACTTACAGTGCGCATAATCGACCTACTGAAACTACTATTGATGGTAACCGATATGGTGCAATGTTCTTCCTGAAATTCAACCCCATGATCTCTGTGAGCTCTAGTTTCAACAAGACGACGCTACGAGGGGTTGGGTTCGATATCCCGCTTTTTATAATCCCGTTTCTTAAAATCCCAATCTTGAAATCCCGCTTTTTATAATCCCGCCTTTTATTATCCCGCTTTTTTAAAATCCCGCTTTTTAAAATCCCGTCTCTTATAATCCCGTTTTTTACTATCCCGTTTCTTATTATCCCGCTTTTGCAATCAAAAGTAGTTGTTTTATTTTAAAAAATCGCGCGATTTTTTAAAATAAAACAACTACTTTTGATTGCAAAAGCGGGATAGTAAGAAAATTAAAATAAATTAAGCAATGAGTGATTTTTTTAAATGCATTTTATTTTAACAATGAATATGACAATCTTCAATAAATAACAAGAAAAAAGTATAAAGTACCTCATGCTATACGATATTATTCAAAAGGGAACAAAAAAAAAAACTTTAAACCATTAACAAAATTTTTTTATTTTATTAGTTTTGTATATTATAAGCAATGCGACGCAAAAAACCTGTTTTACTCATATTTTTTTTTACTGCGCGTGACTTTATAACATTAGCTTATTTTATAAAAAAACGGGATTAGCGGGATTTGTCGGGATTTTAAAAAGCGGGATTATAATAGATCGGGATTTTGAACAAGCGGGATTTTAGAAGTCGGGATTTTAAAAAAGCAGTATTTTAGCAGACGGGATTTTAATACTTTTTTTTCGGGATTTTTGAAAAGCGGGATTTTAAAAAGCGGGATTCCGATACGCTCCCCGCTACGAGCCATACAGCGCGTGAAACAATGGACTTGTTGAGAAATCGTTTTAGTGAGCACTTAACTTCACGTTTTGCTACTGTAGTTTGCCTAGATCGTGCGATATCACACCTCTGGACAATTTTTCTGGGGATATGTAAGGTCTCAGGCCTTCAGGAATAAGCCAGCTACGATTGACGCCATGGATTGCTCTTTTAACCGATATTAAAAATTTCAAGTTCCCTTTCAAATGTATGTGTTTTATTCTTCATATAAATCAAACCTCATGATGAATCACCCTTTACTTGTATCTTTTTATTATATGAGACAATATGAAAACGTATCAATTTTAATTATAATATTGTTACAAATGGCTTAGGGGCAAATTGCGGGTGCATTTATATCATTCTTGTTTTTTGACAGAAGCCACTAATATGTTTAACAAACGCGTTGCATATTTAAGGTGAGTTAGTTAAATGGAATATTGGCAAACAAAAATCACTGCCAAGTCAAGCTATAGCATGAAACAATTTATTCTTAACGAATTTGTATGTTTACAGTCTAAACAGTTTCATTTTCAATCAAAATAAAGAAGCTCAGCAACCAGGAAATATTTTTTTTTCATGCACATATTTTCTTACCAGAAGTACGTAGCCAAAACTCCGAAGGCTACGAACTGACTGCAAAGTAACATCATGTGTACATACACATATCTCGCCCCAAACAGTCATGTCTTACACCTTAAAATCTGTCCGATTCCGATCTATTAGTTTCAATTGGCTATGAATCAACGCTTTCTCGCATTTCATTCCATTGAAACTATCTTCATGTGCAATTAAAACTTTTCCCGGGTCAGTCCAGTTCCGAAAAAATCACGAAAGCTTAGAAATCTGCAAACTCTTCTGAACATCTTTTCGTGTCATTTTAACGCAATGAATCGTTATCCCTCTAATGTCTGCTTCCAACTTGCAACTTGCACAAGGTAGCTTAAAGTCTTCGACTAAACTGGAACCTATGTGTGAGGATAAAGCAAAAACAAAAAAACTAAAGATTTATTACCCTGGGATGAAAACTGGAAAGCACTTAATGTTGTCACGTACTGGTTAAAAAAAATCCTCTTCGCCTGTGCCACCAATCAGCTGGCAGGACTTCGTTCGACTATTGCAAACTTTCGAAATATATATGTACAGTACATACATTCTACACTCACCCACAAGAAAAGGTATCAAACCGACAACAATAGGAATAGTCAATGGATTCGGGTCGGATTTTTTTTTTTTGTTGGGATGTGAAAGGTATCTTTACTTAAGGTGCAAATAAAAAAATGTTCCCTTACGATTGAGTTTGAGTGTGAGTGTAAAGAAATGTCCAGGGATCTTAAGTGATGGATTTATGTGTGTGTTTGAGGCTGAGCATGCAATTATCAGACTTATCTTAAATCATTTTTTTTTGATAACGATCTTTTGAATGAAACGTGTTTCAATTTTTAAATTGCAGCGAAATTGGATGGCGTGAAGACGTATATGCGAATGCGTCGAGTACCAAATCATCTTCAGGTGAAGGTCATCAAATGGTTTGACTATTTGTGGCTCACCCAAAAGTGTTCCGACGAAGAACGAGCCGTATCCTGTCTTCCTGATAAACTTAAGGTTAGTATCTTGTCTAAAAAACCATTTATCTCTTAGCTTTTATGTTTAATTGTGTGTGTGTTTTTTTTTCGCAGGCTGAAATAGCAATTAACGTCCATTTAGATACACTTAAGCGAGTCGAAATATTTCAAAACACCGAAGCTGGTTTCCTGTGTGAGCTGGTGCTTAGATTGCGGCCGGTACTGTTTTCCCCTGGTGACTACATTTGTCGTAAAGGTACAAGATTTTTCAGCTTTGAGCTTTGCAATTGACTAATTGGAACATATGTTTAGGTGAAGTTGGCAAGGAGATGTATATTGTCAACCGAGGTCGACTTCAGGTGGTCGCTGATAATGGTAAAACTGTGATGGCTTCATTAAAGGCAGGTTCCTATTTTGGTGAAATTAGTATATTGAACATGGGAACAGCAGGTAAAGAGCTTGGTAAATATCAAATCTGACGCCAGGTGGAACAATATGCTTTCATTTACAAAACAAATATCGGTTTATAATCGAAAAAAAAAAACAACCAACTGAGTAAAATTAATTAATTTTTTTTTTATTTTTTTTTTTGAATATGAATGAATGAGGGATAGAAATCATTCAATGAATGGTGTGAATTTTATAAGTGTCGTGAATTTCATTCCTTGCATTTTATACTCCCCTTTTTTATTTATTTTTGCGTATGTATTGATAAAAATCTCTTCTCTATAAAAAAAAAAGAAAAAAACACTTCAAGTATAGAAACTAAAAAGGCACTCTGTTCAAATATTATTTTTTTAAATTAACAAAACAAATTTTTTTTTTAATCCTAGCAAGATTTTGAATTTTTGAGGAATAGCAAAATGATAGTCGACCAAGCCCTCTCGTTATGAACTTTAGTTTCAATATCATATATTAAATGTGCATTCAGCACGTAGCTGATAAGGAAGCAAGCATTTCAATCAATGCTGAGTATAAAGGTGTTCTATTTATATTTACACATAAATTAAGTTATTGCTTATGGTATCCACAGTAGCAAATGATAAGCCACAATAAGAATATACATATATTGGGTATGCTAATTATGGGTCCAACATCCCAATAGCCTTTTCATATTCGTTTCTTGTTGAAACGTTAACGCCATTGATCCCTTTTCCATTACTTTGAATTTAATTCCATACAATGAATTAATGAGATACATTGGCATACGAGTACAGAGTATTCGTAGATACTACTGCATACCAAAATTTAAATTATATCGAAATATATTTAAGTCTACGTATAGCTTTCGCACTCTTCAGTTGCAAATTATATGAAATTTTTAACTGGAATGCCCTCTTATATAGACTCTATTCGACATCTGCTTCAGGCTTTGGGTTTTTCCGGCTTAAATTTTAATTAAATGCGTTTTTCGGGTCATTTGAGTTTAATTGCATTAAACGATGACCCCACAGTTGAACCTTTTTTTGTGCATCAGTGTCGATAAGGCACAACTTCACCCATACGACACAAAATGAGCTTCACAGTTAATGCCCAATAATACTTAATTTTTTTTTTCATTTTAAATTTCATCAGTTGAAAAACTTCAAAAGTCTCTTCATATCCTTGTTTGTAGAAGTAACAGTGCGTATTTTATTCAATGGAGAAGAATTTTATAAGTTAGTCTTTTTTATTGAAATTTTTGAAAAATATTTTCTTTATAAAAAGATTTGTGTTAAATATTTGCAGCACTTTTAAGTATTTTTTTTTCAGTAAGAGAACACACTTTTAAAGAATACTGTGTCGTCTCCTTTCGGATAGTTTTTGATGGACGTCATTTGGTTTAAGTATTCCCTATCTTCCTCTTAACAGATATCCAATATCCAAAAAGCAGTTTTATAGTTTTCCAAACCACGCTCGTTAATTTGCTCAAGCATCATATTTTATTATTTCACTGATGCATTTCACTTTAAAGTATTTCGAAAACCGCCATAATGTCATTGTCATAACACTTAATACCGAAAACCCTCCGCAGCACTCTAATTTACAAGTTATGTCTTTGTGGCAAACTTAATTCGAATTCTGTGTGTGCTGATGGCGGTTACTATAATTTCGCTTTCAAATTAGAGACAAGCTATTATGTATCCTTGTCTCCTACTTTATTATAATAAGTGCAGCTGGAGCAGCTTCAGTAGCAGCTTTATGTCAATGGAGGACGTATTAAATCAAATCCATTACCATATACTACTTACAATCCTTAATGTCTAGTGCATGAAACAAAGGAATTTTCCCCTTTAGAATTGATAATAATTATCGTTAGGAGAAGGACGACTGACCCACGAAAGACTAGCAGACGTGATGGGCGAACATTATCAATTGCTCGTTCATTAGCAGTTTATGTGGACAAATTAGATTATCTGGTGCAAATTATAAAAGCAAGAACAAGATATCAATGAAAACGCTTTTCGACAGCGCAGCGATGTGTAATTATGTATCGCCACATTTTTGTTTCAAAGTTAATAAGACACTTTATACTTGTTGTGTACTTTGTTGTACATTTTGAATATTTTGCATAAATGTATAAATATAATTCGAAAATGGGAAACAAGATGTTTCATTTAAAGTTCTCCAGTTCATGTGATATTTGGATTAGGACAAATAGCCAAATCAAATTCAATTCAATTTCAACTCAATATTTTCGTTATTCTCAGTGTATTAGTATCTTAACAATTCACTAATTAATAAATATATCTTATAAAATAATAAATATAATGATACATATACAGAGAATAGTTAGTAACATCTTTTATATCAATAAATAATTGAGGTAATGCCACTTTATAGAACATTGTGATGGTAGTCTGTGTTCTGTTAAAAGCTTAGAAAACGAGTGTTTTTCAATTGGATTGCATAGTCATTGTGAGACATTTTTGAATCTGCAATGCCTTTTGCCATTGTATGTATAAACTTTAGTACTACCACTTGAGGTGCGCCGTCTATCGACGAAAAACTAAGCTCTTGAATACCATGGGAAGCAACAACAACAATTAAAATAAAAAAAATTGTTGTTGTTGCTTCCCATAATATTCAAGAGCTTAGTTTTTTGTCGATAGATGGCGCACCTCAAGTGGGAATACTATAGTTTATATAAATGCAATGCTTTTGCTCCTCTAGTTGGATCAATAATATTTTACTTGCCGACTTCAATAACGTATAACAAGTGGAGACACAGACCTTCTTTTTTCGTCACAACATCGACAATAAGAAATACGTGAGTTCCGAGATCTCCAATTTCGTAATTTAATACAATATTGAACATCACCGGGTTGAATTCTTGTGGTTCTTCTTAAAACTAGTTTTTTGAGGTTAGTTCTTCTCACTGCCATGTGAAATTTCAAGAAAAGCAGTTCATAATCTGTAGTTAACTATGTGCTAACATCTTCTGGCAAACAGAATTTTTGCAACCCCTCCTGGAATAATTCAGTTGGGGCTTTTCCCAATATTTTCTATAAATCGGCTTCACAAATTGGTCTTTCATCAATTTTGCAAAAACAGAGTCTCTTTCCTTGTGTGAAACAAAACTTTAAATCCTAACATTAAAATAAATAAAGTTGGTTGAATAAACATGTTTAAAAACATCATTTCAAAAATCATACAAAAATCTAGGAATCATCGCTTAGAAAATAAATACAAATAAAACAGTATTCAATACAATCGCACCTCAAAAAAGTTTTATCCTGTTTCGTATATAAATTTGGAAAATATTTAACAAGATAAACTCTTAAGGATATACTTAGAAAAGCAAGTTAATTAAAGAGAAACCAGACTTCTGTTTGCATTCCGAAAGGAGTGACTTTGTGTTCAAGCGAACACACATTCTTAAATCCATCTCCTTTCCGATAAACTTTCATCTTTCAGCATTGGTATCTTTTTCTACAAATTTGCAAGTTGCAGCATACACTTGATACCCGAGGGAAACTTTAATTCCTCCGCAATATTTATTTGATTACTTTGTATTGTAGACGAAAGACGACCATTGAAATTATTTTTCTCTGTGAAACCAGAACCAAAACACCAAGCGCATGCAGATGTTTTCGAATTGAAAAACTTTAAATGCAAATACCGCCAACAGAGATAAGATACTCCCATACGTCGTCGTTTTCGTTTTCGTATTCGTTTTCGTCCTCGTCAGGCGTCTCCATAAGCAATTTCAAATTTGAAGTACTACACCCAGGATGCGCAAGTTAAACTAACTCGTTGAATTTTATCCTCAACCATACCGCGATACTTTAAAACTTCCAAGAGTGTACAGTTTTCTTTTTCTTTTTTAATGCTATACGATGGGGATAAGATAAATATACAACAAAAACAACAATCATCAGCAATTCTCACAGAGCTTATGCACGAAAATATATATCCTTTTCATTTCCGTAAATCCATTCATCGTATGCGACAGCAACTTTTTAGCCAATTTGAATTTTGTGCGCCCCCATTGGTAATATCATGAGCTCCGTTATTGCTTCGTGCTCCGCAACAACGAGGTGAAAAAGATATAAATACGACTTTGTTACCAGCTAGATGCCGAATTTGTTGTAGTGTAGTATTGAGATGAGTTGTCGTTGTCTTCTTGGTAGTTCATCGTAGAGGAGTTAAGCAGCGAAAAAGGATACTTTTCTTAAGCTTGATAGTAGTACTCTTACAATATTATGTCCCATAGTAGAGGGCATCTCATATACAACGTTTATATGTGTATACCCGACTAATTGAGTTTCTTGCAATTTTAGGTATGCTTCCGTGTTATAACTTATTGTACAGATAAAGCTAGAAAATCGTGCGAGTCGGTGATACTGTAAGATTGAAGCATTCAGCATTTTTTGTTAAATGACACTCTTGGCTTTATTAGCCTTTCTCGTATTACATACATTTTAAGAGTTGTGACTATTAAGGACTTTTAATTTTTTTTTATTTTTACCTATCCCTTTTATTATGTGCCAACATTGCATCTTTTCCTTTTTCCTATCATCACATGGTTTAGATAGTATTTTTTGCTGGAATGTATGTCTGTTAAATAAAATAAAAAACATAATTACAATATTTAATCTATATTAACAAAATTTATTATAAATAAATATTCCCCCGAACGAGTTATAACAGATCACTTTTCCTTTGTTCTTTAAAACACGGTAACGTTTCTTCTTTTTTCCAAATACACAAAAGTAATATTGAAAGAAAAATATTTTATAATATTGCTTTGCCTGGCGGAATGTAATAGTTAAGTGTGTTTGATTTTTTTGTGATGAATTTATTTAAACAATCTTACTAGTTTTTTTTTTTTTTTTTGTTATACATAATTTTTAAGAGTATTTTTTTTTTCTCAATTGACCCTCAAACTCCAATGCATGAAAGTAGAGACAATGCTTTAGTATGGTTTATGGTTTTTGGTTATAAGCAAAATTGTGTTTTCAAAATTACAAATATTTCTTAAAAGTTTTCTATTACATTTTTAGTATTTTTTTAAATTCATGTTTGATTGCTCTAAGTTTAAGGAAAAAGAATTGATTACGTTTAAATTCTATTGCAATAACGATCTATAAAAATCGTTAGAGTATTAAATTTTAAATACAAGCCTGTTAATAAATTAAATTTTTATTAAAGTTTATAAGCCTTCTCTTAAATAAAAATTTGTTATACCTCTTACATACTCGTAATATTTTTGTATATCTCTTGTTCGTTTAAACACTAACATTCATTTATGTTGTAAGGAATACATTGATAAGTTTTCAATGCAGTTTACGGTCAGTTAAAGGCTATTACAAAAGAAGTGTCGAGTCGAGTTATTTGATAGTCTTAAATAAATTGCAGATTATGTTTTACCAGTATTTTATAGTCTGTATATAAATGTGTTGAGACTGTTCGATTAATTAGTTGTTTTTGATTCATTGGTAGTATGAAATTTATTTAAATCAATTTTAGTCCTCCTAAAACCAAAAGCAACTAATCAGAGTAATGTTACTACTGTGCCCAATAAAACTAAATAGCGGATTGCTCCGTTTCGTCAAGTTTTCGATCAGTTTAAGTTTACAGACGTAAACTGCGTTCGCTATCGCATTTTACGGACGAAAATTTGTCACCTGAATGTGAATAGAAATTACAGATATGCTGACTTTGTGTGTTATGTTACCGTCATCTTACTGTTCAGAGGAAAAACAAAGCATTCATTAATTTGCCGGATACTAATTTAATATAATAAATTGTGTGTGTGTTTTTTTTTTGTCGTGTGTAATAAGTAAATATCAAAATGAATAAATAAAAAAGGAAGTTTGTTATGTTACTTCAAAAGCATTAGATAAAAGAACTAAGCAAAACCTATTGTTATTTTTTAAATTTTGTATTATTAAGTCGTGACGGGTTTCGGATGTAATTCATGCAACATCAACTGAAATTGTTTTTAATAGAATCTGGATAATAATAATTTTGTGATGCAGTTATTATTATTTATTGGTGTTGTGATATGTACTTCTGTTATGCTCTAACTAAATTTTAATTGAGATCACAAAACTTATTTTTATTGTATTATCTTTCCTGTAATTTATTTGCAATTTGTTTTGAATGTATTTAATGTGCTTTTTTTAAAATAGTTCTAATTATAATAGAACAATTCCTTTAAATTCAATTTTTGATCTGTCTTCTGTTTTAGAAACAAAATAAAAATAAAAATCTTCATGTGACGTCACAAAATAATATGATAGTGGTTTGCATGTAGCAAATCAGCATACCTGGTATTTTGTGTGTGATGAATTTAAACGCGACCTGCTTCCGCAATAATCCGTCTCTTATGGGTAGCGTGCTCATTTCACACATTGAACGCAACGTTTCGTTCGGTTTCGACACTAGCTTCCGTTTGTTTCCGTCTATAAAAGTTAGCCCTTAACTGTATTTTAAAGGTTTTGATTTTGTCAACAGATATGTTAATGCTTTGTACTTCCATTTTAAAGGTACTCTGACAGATTTCACTAAAAACAATACAGAAATTCAGTTACTTGCTGCTATCTACATTTAATTACAATTAATAAACTTTGGGAGTATAGCCACTTCATAAAAGTCATGTTTAAATAAATAAGTCATATACTTATCAACATTAAAAATTGTAGTGGATTTATTTAAGTACAAAATTTACTAAAATATAAGAAACAAACAAAATACATTTGTTTCAAATTGAGTAAAAAATTTTAGGCAAATAGTATTGCATTTCTTAAAAACATAAAACAAAACTGTGGGCATTTAAACTAGCTCGGCAAATCAGTTCAATAGTGTAGTACGGAATTCGAATTTCTGACAAATTGCAATCAAATATGAAACTTAGTTTTATTTTATTGT
This sequence comes from Platycheirus albimanus, assembly GCA_916050605.2. Taxonomy (NCBI): domain Eukaryota; kingdom Metazoa; phylum Arthropoda; class Insecta; order Diptera; family Syrphidae; genus Platycheirus; species Platycheirus albimanus. The sequence goes on from OU696697.1 coordinate 155,409,386, forward strand.
TTTTAGAAAAAAATTGTTTCGAATTTTCTGTTAACATAAAATGTATGACCAACTTACAATGCATCTTATCTTAACTAATACTTTCAATTATTGAAATTTCAAATTAATAGGTAATCGACGAACAGCCAGTGTTCGCTCTGTTGGATACAGTGATTTATTTGTACTCAGCAAAACAGATATGTGGGATGTCCTTAAGGAATACCCAGCGGCGCGGGTACGTCTAGAATCGATAGCTGTAAAACGATTGGAAAAATACAAAAAAGCTCCGTTAGAGAAAGGTATTTGATGTGTGGATGTCGTATACTTTTTAAAATTATAAACAATCTTCGGGCCCTTTAACACACACACACACACCTATCCAAATACATTAAAACAAGAAAAACAATTTCATTTTTAAGTTAGTATGTTAGATTAAAATTATATTTAATAAATTTAAAACGAAACAAAAGCTCACTTAAGAAAACAGAAATAAAAATACACACTTCCTCAAACAAATATCAAAATGAAAATGATATTTTCTAATTAAGATACAGTAATATATTTTAATTCAGTTGCAATGGGACGATGCCAGTCTACGCCAGGACTTGTCGAAAGCGAGGGTCGGACTACACTAGAAGATATGTGGTTACCACCAGGCCCATCAGTAGCATATACTCAGCCATTAGCTTATAGGTATACAAAATACATTTTAGTTAATAAGTCAAAGATTGTATTAAACATTATATTTTATAGCCGTGCTCCTAGTCCTAGATCAACCCAAATACCGACCGAACGTCTTGCAAGGACGTCAGATTCACCAGGCTCTATGAGTCCAAGTGTACATAGCTCAGATGATCGACCGCGTAGTCGAGCAACATCCCATCAGTCACGCCCTCAATCGCAGCCTAGTAGGACTGGTAAAATTAAATTATATTTTTTTTTCTGTCAGAGATCCCATTTCAAGTTATTCTCCATTTTGAAGGTCATATATGCGGATCAATATCACATATTGAATGTTATGGTGGAGCCGGTGGTGGGGCAACACCTCTGCTGGGATCTCACGAAGCCTTAGAAGATGAAATCAAACGATTGAGGGAACGCCTTCATACGGTTGAGTCTGAGAATCAGGCTTTAAACACAAAGCTATCCCAACAACAATGGGATTTAGAGAATCGTCTGGCTGAAATTGAAATGCAAATTTGTGGTGCATCATCGACATCGAGTCTAGATCCTGAAAACGAAACCGAGGAATTGGAGAGAAATCGTGAGTCTATCATATAACACGGGAGCGAGCTGCCCCAGCCGATTGGTGTGATGTACGTATCGTGCATATCATGACATAATTATGAGTCCAAAGGTCATTCTGCGCAGGTCATCCAAATTGGCATCGAAATCGGGCAGCTGTTGAATAATTTTAGCACTTTATTCCCTTCATTCATAAAACCATTCATATTCTTTTAAGGGCCATCAGAATTTTGAGGTTCTTCATCAAGGATAGCAAAAAAAGAAAAAAATATCAAAAGCAGTATAGTTCTTAGTTCTTAGCAGAAGCTTTTGACCCGATTACTTTAAGTTATGAAGTACCTACATTGTTTTCAAAAAGCAGCCTTAAACTATTAAAAAGATTTTTTTTTGTATATTCTCAATGTCCTTGAAAAGAGATTTATAAAATCTCTACAATCTGCTGAAGGATAAGGAGTATTAAGGCAAGTATCAAGATAACAAGCCCATCAGCATTCAATTTGGGTTGAGCAAAATTAAATTCATTCGCCAAAGCGTATTATTATCCCTCACAAATCCATTGTATCTAGGACAGAACTTAAGCCAAATCGGGACTTCTTAGAGATTTAATTTTAATGCTAATGAGGCGCGAAAAACTAACCCCATTAACAAAAATTAAAATATTTACTCAGCATGAAAAGAATTTTTAAATAAATTCATTTCGAAGAAACAAATGTTTTCGTGACTTGAAGTAACATTTTGCTGTCTTATTTTCCTATACACCACCTCTCCAAGCAAGAGCTCCAACTTCCTCAACATCGGGGTGCCAAATATAATCTTGAAGATTGGAGTAGGTACACTTGAAAATAACCTGCTCTTATACGTGGCAAAAGGTGCAAGTTAAAATGGCTTCGCGAGCTAATTAAACATTTACTACAGTATCTCGCAGCGGATTTTTTATTTTTTGTAGTGTAATTAATTCGAATGAACGTTTTGGTCGAGGATGACAGGTAGTGGCAAGGACGTGAATAAAAAGGTAAATATAAAATGGTGGGTACTTTTTGGAGTGCGAGGTGGTAGTCAGTCGGGGGTATCAAGGGATTGAAATACACCAGCAGCATACGAAAAGTTAATTGAATTTTTTATTACTTTTCTTCTTTTGGTTGATGGGTGTCCCATTCAAAACGATATAGCAGTACTGGAATTTGTGGCATTATTGTTGCAATGAAAAATGGTGTGCAAATTATTTGAATGGAAGATGATTTTTGTTTTTTTTTAATATTCCATAGGTCCATTATTTCTTGAAATTACGACATTATAGACGCAAATAAGCTAGTTCGGCGAATATATCTGAGTTCGTAGGTGCTGTTTGCCTGCGGGATGTTTTGTTGAGTGGGCAATGTTTGCATCGAAAGACAAATTAAAGTAAAGTATTGCGTTTTTTGATAACCCTTTAGGTTGGATAAAATCACTTAAATAGAATTCTAAAAACAAAGTTTAGTGATCTTAACTCCAATACCACAAAAAATTCGTTCATATTTTTCTATTCTTTCACTCTTTATCGCTTTTAATGGATGTAATTCATATTTAAGGGCTTAAAAGCTCCTCTTGCTTTATAAAATTAGAAGTATTTCACTAGGTCCAACCCCAAGGGCCTTCAATAAGCAACCTATAAGCTAGTTAACTTAGTACCACGCCTGCCACTACGCCTATATAAAAGCTGTAAACCAATAACGAATTAAATTTTACCAATTATCATTTTTATAAGCTCACAAGATTGTTGGTTGATGTTGTTACTAAGGATTCTTTTTTGCTATCTCTACTCTGTCAAAAGCCAACAATTCGATTGGATTCCTTCGAAAAGGTTCATGAGTTAAATTTCTATATGTATTTTGTTTTCTATACAACATTTTTTTTTATAATGTCCATAGTAAAAGGTTTTTAACTATAAATTTATCTAAGAGACAGGATTTTCTATAAAGAAACGATTTGACTTGATTTCTTACGACAATATTAATTGCGCTTGGCTTATAAATTGTTCCAGACTTAAAATAAGAGAACTTTTAACCTTAAATTTTTGATACAACCTCCAAATAAATTGCTGCTTTGGGTATACAAAATGATTTGTTATGTTTATTATATTATTCGACATCTTAACTCTATGACACCTTTCGCGAAAATTCACAACTCATATAGAAACTGATTTCGATTTGATAAAATTATAAATCTTTGAATTCATCTCAAAGCAAACGATTTAAATGATCGATAGGTTCAAAGGGACCACTCTGTATATAAAATTTTTGACCCGGCATACAAAATAAATTTATAATTAAAAATATGAATTTCATTAAATGAAATTTACTTACTAACTAAATAGAATTAATAAATTGTTTACATATAATTTCAATTTTAATTAAAATTAGTTTTAAGTAAATTAAAAAAAAACTGTACATAATAACTAGTTTACATTAATTAAAAACACGAACAAAAAGAAAATTATAGAATACAAAAAAAAAATAGGATTTGTCGATTCGTCATAAACAAAACTACACTAAAATTATGTTATTATCAAAAAAAAAAAAAAAAATAAAAAACAATTCACAAAAAAACTGCCAAATAATAAAATTACAATAGAAAATTATTAAATACAAAAACTAATAGGTAATTAAATTATCTGTGTAAAAAAATCGGGTGTATTAAATTTAATAAATTAAAAATAATCCTAATACATGTATATATCTATATATTAAAAATAAAATTTTGTAATTAATAGTAAAATTTAAAAAATACCTATTCCAAAAAAAGGCTCAAATAAATGTAATCTAAAATTAGATACGCATTTTATGGATCAATATTTTAATTTAACATAAAACGTTAAATGTTTAAAATTTTAAGAAATGCATTGCATTGAATAAGAAAAGAAATGAAAAGACGAAAAGATGAAATTAGTAAAGTTTTCTAATTGATACATTTTTTTTTTGTAAGAAAAAGAAATCCCTTTTATTATAAACATTCATAAATCTAGAAATTTTATTATTAAAAATATATATGAGATGTCATAAAAAATTGCGGTTGATTATATTTTGAAATTTATTATTCATGATACTTTTTTTTAAGAATCGAAATTAATTCAGAGAACTTGCAAAAGGAAACAAAACCCTTTCGAGATGGTAAATGAAGTGTCTCTTAATTTCTAGAGATGTTTTTATAATTTACTTACCCGTATTTTAATCGTTTTATTTCGTTTAGAAGACATTTATAGACAAAAATCGTAAAATGCTTTAATATTACGCAGAAAAATTAGCGCATATTCATGGGGTTTCAATAAAAAAGAAAAAAAAAATACAACAAGAACGAATATAAACTAAATACAAAAAATAATAAAATAAAAATCACACAAACAACTATATAAGGGCACATTTTGTACATAAATCTCATTCATAAATATTAGATACCAACAACTTATATCTTCATCTCTCTGAATCTCCATGAATTCATACATATTTTTTTTTCTTTAATAAAAAATTGTATGCTTAAAAATTATAAAATTTAACTTTAAAATGCTTTAAGAAATTTTAAACTCAATAAATAAGACGTATATCTTATTATTTGCAAAATTGTTAAATTTATCTTATTAAAATTTATTTATATTGCTCTTTTTAAATTATTTTTCAATGTGAACATCGATTTGGTTGTGTTGTTGTAAAAGATATTGCAAGTAAAAAATGACAGAGAAATATTATTATAAAAGTATGTTAAGGAAGCATACTGATAAAATATATTTACATTTGCTTTACTTTAAATTGTGTAAAAGATATATAAATGGATATTATATATATATTATATGTATATGTGCATGTCAGCCCGAACAAGTTTTTTTTATCACTTTTCGTGTGCATGTCTTGTTAGTCTTGCGTAAAGAAACAAATAGTTTAAATTATTTAAAACCAACAAAATTATATAGAACAAAATAAACACTAAAACGACGTGGGAAAATGTAATGTTTTATTATTACAAATTAGTTATATATATTTAATATATAGTTAAATTTAAACCAAGGCAAAAAAAAAAAACAATTTTAAAAATCTCCCTATATAAAAAAAAATAAAATAAAATATCTTATTTTCAAGAACCACGAAACAAAAAGAAATAAAATTCATTGTAATTTCTATGAAATAAAATGAAAATGGACATATTAAATTGGTGTTTTCTTAAGGATCAGAACATTTGAACATTTTAAAAACTTTTGGGTCGAGAGATGAAGTTGACAGATTTTCGAAAAAGGTTGCAACCATATCGCACCTCCGGTGTAATAACGACAAAATTTCAGTTTTCTGAAATGTTGAGGAATCACGGTTAAAGTTTGCTTGCTTATTCAAAATGCAAAAACGCCCTCAAATAGGCCTACAGGATCGACTTAAAGAGTCCTAAAAATAGCTGACTATTCAGTAAGTTAGAGTTCACACTATTTTTGTATTTGGGAAATTATGGCGTTTTTAACTCAATTTCAGAAAAAACTGCAATTGTGTCGATATTACACCGGAGGTGCGATATATTAATAGATTTATTTTAATTATACAGAATGCTTAGAATGTTCAAGTATCTATAATGCAATTTTTCTGCAATGTGGACTTTAATTTCAAAAATGATTGATAGCTTTTGTTCGAGAGCTCAAATGTCTCGGCGAATGTGGACTGTATTTTTCTTACCTTTCTGGAAAGTTACCAACAATAAGCTTCCCAATCCTAATGAATATCTGGATAAATAATATTTTTAAATAAAAACAAGACCTTTCAGGTTTGCAATCCAACCACGAATCGCATATTTTATTATTCTCGTTTTTTCAATAATAAACAAATTTGCTAAGCAATATACATAATTATATCAAACATTTGCTAAGCAACAAAATAATATTAAAGTTTTTTATGTGACTTCTAGCTAAGTGCTTAGCAAGCTAATGCTCTACCATGCTCTTGTGCATGTGCATCAACTTCCTTGAAGGACACGTTGGCAACAATATTTGTGTCGGTTTCAACAGCTTTAAAAAAATTCGAATCCTGCAACATCATCAGTGTTTTAACAATGTTAATTTGCTAAGGCTTGCATCATGACACCTGACGTTATTCTAGTAATAATAAACCATATGTGAATTTTGAGGAACATCAAACCCATTATTTGTTGTGACCATAAAAGTTAATACACAGCAAAACAGACGACCACTGATGATTTTCTTAAGTACCGTTAACTTACATTGTAATCAAGAAACAAATACAAGTAAGGGTTCGCGGTTGAGTTCTTTTTTTCTATACTGAGTGCAGTTCTTATAATTTCTTTAGTTTTCGTCCATCGTTTGGTTAAACGCCCGCGACTTTGAATCTTCTTAGGTGCAACAAGCTTACAGGTGATATCTAGAGACTGGAGACTGATGCAGTTGATTGCTGTCTAGGTACGGAAAGATCTTTAGCTTCATCAGCTGCAAATTATGGTTAGATAAAACTTACTGTTCCGCTAAATTTACCGTCTCAACGTATTTCAAATCCAATAAAGCTTGCGTGAATAAAACCAAGGGGTCATCAACGGTAGCCAACCGTCGAGTACAACTTGAATTTGCTCTAGAACATAGAAATTGGACGTTAGAACAGTGGACGAGTAATGTAATATTAACTTATGAGACCAGGGTTAGTCTACATATAATTGATCGACATCAGATATTTTATTGTCGCCCTGAAAAACATTGTTGCATAGAGAAAACTGTTGCTTATTGAGGAGGGTCTACAATGGTCTGTAGCGGCATCTCGTTAACCGCACATAAGCGTTAGTTTTCATCGTTAGGACGGACGGGCCGCACACGTGGATTGACTTCTCATCGCTACGTAACTGAAATCCTGTCAGACCATGTGGTATATATCGAGCAGGATATTCATTTGATGCATGATAATGGACGGCCTCATGCTGCTCATGTGGTAGCCTACTATTAACACGATGCGACGCCGGCATTCATACGATGGACTGGCCAGCTGAAGCCAGGTTTATTAACTTTAAAATCCATTTTGGAAAATGGTTTCTCCAATTGAATTATTCAACAGGCTCTTTTATTTAATAAATTGACACACAAGAATGTATTTTTAATAAGAAATCATTTCTGCTTTAATTGTTGACTTCTCGCCTACAAACTTCAAAAATTCTGATTATACCATTATAACGGGTGATTTTTTAAGAGGTTTAGAACTTTAAAAAAAAAAAAACACAAAAAATTCGAAAAAATGAATGAAATATTTATTTGAATCGATAGTTTGAACCTTGCAATTTAATGTTTAAAGATAATTTCATGCAAATATTGACCGCGGCTGCGTCTCAGGTAGCCCATCCGCTGAGTCTAATTTTGGCATACTCTTTCACACATATCGGCCGGTATCTCACGAATGAATGCATGGATGTTGGCTTCCAGTGCGTCAATCGAAGCGGACTTGTCCCTATAGACATTAGCCTTGACATACCCCCACAAAAAATAGTCTAATGGTGTCAAATCGCACGATCTAGGCGGCCAATTGACCGGCCCGAAACGTGAAATTAACTGTTCACCAAACTCGTCTCGCAATTGCGCCATTGTTTCGCGTGCTGTGTGGCATGTGGCACCGTCTTGTTGAAACCACATATCATGCAAGTCAAGAACTTCCATTTCGGGCAAAAAAAAGTTTGTTATCATCGCTCGGTAGCGTTCACCATTGACAGTAACGCTGCGATTCGCATCATCTTTGAAGAAATATGGCCCAATAATGCCGCCGGCCCATAAACCGCACCAAACAGTGGCTTTTTCGGGATGCATTGGTAGCTGTTGCAATGCTTCTGGCTGATCTTCACTCCAAATGCGGCAATTTTGCTTATTTACGTACCCATTCAACCAAAAATGAGCCTCATCGCTGAACACAATTTTTCGATATTTCGACATTTCGAACCGAGCACGAATTTTGATAGTAAAATTCAATAATTTGCAAGCGTTGTTCATTTGTAAGACGATCCATGGTTAAATTGCAAACCAAACTGAAGCTGTTTGACAGTGACACAAGGTACTAAACACATGTCAGCTGTCAAAACCAGTGTTGCCAAAACCAAACCAGCCAAAAAATCACCCGTTAAAAGCAAAGAAAAAAAAAATACTCCAACTTGGAATTGAGTCAGAATAAAAACTCACCACACACTCATCGGAAAAAACATTAACTTTTTAACACACATATTTTGTTTACCACCAAAATGATCGTTACGTCATTACCTTTCCAGTGGAACAAGCAAAAGCTTAGCTCTTGTCTCAACTCTTTGAGTTTCATTCACTTGTTCGTTTCAGTAGTTGTATTTCATTTGAGTAACCGAACAGACGCGAATTCGTTAGATACAATCGAGACACCAAAGTTTAACTATAAAAGAGGTGTGGAAAACCAAGTGCTAAAAATATAAAGTATATAAAAATAATTTTTAATCGAATCAGCAGTTTTCTGGAGCAAATACAAAAACAAATCTGATTCGATTACATTGTTTTAATGTTCTTCATGCAATCTTCAATTAACAAAGAAAACATTTTAAAGAAATAGCAGTAATTACTTGCTCAGAAATAGTTTTGTGTTCATTATTACGTCAACAATGGTTACGCTTTAGTGAATTATAAAATTAAAAACAATCTTTTTCTATATCCATTGCCTTAATATGAGTGTTTTCCTAGTAAAAGTGTAAATATGTACACGATGAAAGAAGAAGAATCATAATAATAATAATAATAATAATAATAATAATAATAATAATAATAATAATAATAATAATAATAATAACAGCTGACTGCAAGCAACGGATTTTAATTTTTATTCTCAAGGCAACGTCATTCTGTACTACTGTGCCTGTGCCTGCATGCCATGTTGTAATTTAACTGTCGATGTCAAAGGTGCAACCTCATTTCCACGATTGTTTTCTGTTTTATGTTCTAGTTGTTTACCTTCGTTGCATTCGCATTTATGCGCCTATGTGCCTATGCGCCATCATAGGTAAACAGTAATTGCTTAAAATGGCGTTCGAAAATTATCAAACAGTGCTACCAGCATCAGCATCCCCCACATACATAATAACAGTCTATTTGCGAACTTCGAATATAATAGCTTAAAGGTAACAATGTGTTATGTAACACCAAGTCGAGACGACAACAACTATACCTTTGAGTGTCCGGACACAAAAATACCGGTTTGGTTAACTTAAATCTCTATCATGTGCATAAGTTAGCTTAAAAATTCAAAGAGTGTTGCAAAAAAAAAGAAGGTGAATTTTTCTTAAACGAAAGAGCTGAGCTACGAACTTGGAAAAGCAAAATTTGTATCCCTGCTTTATGCTTTATTCGATTGATTTGCGCACCTACGATTATTTTTATTATTGTTTATTTGCGCGGGATAAGCAAGAGAATTCAATATGAAATAAAGCAAATAAGAAGTATGTATAATGGGCGAAGTCAAGAGTATGTATAGTATAGATTTGTGTGTACCTGGACTCCCACACTGGTTTTGTAGGTACCTCGACTTTTTGGCAACATTTCCCACAGACAAGAAACACAAATACCTTGTGCTGACCGAAATTGAATTTGTGGAATGTTTTTTTTTTTTTTAACTACTTTACCATATTTAGATTGCGTCATTATAGTGGGTGGGTTTTCGGTATTGAGGTTGTAAATTGCTTCTCAAGTCAATGCTGTTCCGATAAACTATGTTTTGAGATATTTATCTTTGTGAATTGCATGTGGTTTCTTAATAATACGAGTGGTTAGTTAGGAACAAAAGATAATAAATTGTTTAAGAGTCCAATAGAATTTCGTGTGTGTCGATCATTATTTTTGGATATTAGTCAGTGGACAAGTAGTTGAGTGGTATAATTAACTTAAATGTTGTGTGTTTAATTGCTTTGAAAAACATAAATTACAAAAAAATTTCTTTAATTATGGGAAAAATATGATGTTCGTGATGTAGAATAACAGTTTTTATAATAATTTAGTGGAATTAGATGAACTGTATTTTTAATAAGGTTGTGATTATAAGAAAATAATTTGAAACTGTCTGCTCTTAAGCTTAGTTTTAATTTTTTGTGTAAATATATTAATTGTTTCAAAATTCTTTTGTCAATGTTATATGTTGAGTAAAATCAAAATGCAATTTAGTAATTTAAATTTTTTTTTGTAAGAAAATGGAAATAAAGTGCGAACATCATTAGTTTGAAATTATTTAATTTCAAGTGGTTATCTCTTACGTTTGTTAATTCGAATCTAAAGTTAGACAACAAAACAATAGCTTATCACCATTAGTAACTGGCTATGAGTGCAAGTATGAAGCTCAGTTTGACTGTGTATTTTGCCTCTCAAGCTCTGCATGTGTGTTGCTATAAAAATAAGATATAAGTTTTTTTTTGGAATGCTTTCAAAAAAAGGAAACTAGTTGCAAAACTAACAACTAAGTTCAGTAAACATACTCCCTAGAAAAATAGTTGAATGAATCGTATTCGAATATAGTTTTCAATACCTTATAATAATTAATGATAAAATATAAATACCAGTCGAACTGTCTGGTCTTAAAATTCCATTTAACACACACAAATTGTGTACTTTTCTAATGTTAAGTTAGGTACTCATCCAAAGCAGTGTTGCTTTCTGTACTATTTTAAATCATGTGAATTCACAAACATGAAAACTAGTCGGCATAAGTATTTTGGGAAATAAAAATTGTGAATTTTTTAGTTCAACTTCTAAATTGCTTTAAAGACTTTGGACTTTGATTTGGTTTTTTTATGAGTTATACTGAAAAGAGCTCTTATCTGTCCATAGAATGCTTCTCCAAAACTCCTTTGGCTCGTGAAGATTTTTTTTTGTAAATACCAACCGTTTAAGCTTGTTTGTCTTTGATATGTACGGCACGTCCTTAGCTTTAAATGTCTTGAAATCACCCACTTTTAAACGTTGTCGCACAGTGCGCTCACTTATTGGATTAGTGGATGTTAAATTCCATTGACTTGCAGCAGATTGATTCTTCACAAAATATTTTTTTTAATTCTCGTGGAAGGAACCGCTCTTCATTGGGCATAACCTTATGTCTAGCACCTGATCTCGTTAGGTTTCTTATTTCATTATGCTTTTTGAACTTATTAATTTGATAGTGCACAGTTTGAACTCATTTCCAATGTCTTTTTCTTCATGTGTATCGTTAAACTTTGCTACCATTGAAGGTCTTTTAACCAAACTACTCAACTCAGCCATTTTACCCATGGTTTTTAACGACTTTTAATCAATTTTTATTTATTTTTCTCAACGATTAATACCAATTAAAGTTGTTAAACACTAATGTTGTTTCGTCTGTTATAACATTTAGACCAAAATACTAATACCAAGCCAGAATTCGTTGTGTACATGCATTATTATCAGCAGAAAGAGAATGCGAGTAGTAAACGATATAAAATTTGGCATGCATGGAACTTAAAATAGAAGCTTTGTTTTGCGCTTCATTTTTGCACCGTTATTTAACGATACTAAGTAAAGTTAGGTTCAATAGTCACAAAATGGTTTTGTCAAAATACTTATGCCGAGTAGTGTATTAAATGTTTAATGTTCTATATGATATCAATTGCGGATACAATTTGAGACCACAACCCCAAGCTAAAGCACAGAATTTGTAAATGTTTTCTTTTTTCACTTTAAACTCAATATTTAGGTTTATTCATTCTGGGAATTTTTGTATGAAAAGATATTTACGCAAGTGATTTTTCTAAAATTATTTCGGCTCTAATGAAAATATCTTATAGTTGTCAGATTTCTTTCGGTATTAAATCCTTTCGCTCTTAGCACCTACATTGAACTATAAAAAATATATACAATTTTACAGTTTCACTATTAGTTAGAAATACAAAAAAAAAAAATTGACGAAAAGTCTATTTTTAACATCAAAATAAGGTTTCATCAACAAGCCAACTGTTGAAGATGTTAAATTAAAAAAAATTACTTAACTATACCTTGTAAAGGTATGCATGAATAATTCATACCTTGATAGCCATACCAACCTCCAGTGCTGTCTATCAGTATTATTACATCACCTAAAGAATATTTGATATTGATGCCTAAATATGTATAAAGCTTATATACACAACATGTGTCAATTATATCACTTTGATATATACCTACGATCTAAAATGATTGTCACATCATCAATAGAAAAAAAAATGTATCATACATCAGCGGCCAACGATGCATGAAATAAAATATTAATTGCTGTATGTTCTAGTTATACTAAGCACATACCCATATGTGTTATGTATAAAACGTTATAAAAAATGTTCATTAGGTACATGTGTGTTTGCAAGCTTATTTAAGTCAACGCAATGAGACTAATTGTCACACGAAATTGGTTTGCTGTCCTCACCCAAGTGGAAATTAATTTGTTTGTGTCGCCCATGGATACTGAAGTAAACTTTTTAATTAGATTTTCATCGGATTAGTTTTTCTATCCGGACTGTATTTGGTTGGCATCTAGATATTGAGTAGGATATATTTTTTTCCACACGGGAAAAAAGACTTTATGTGGATTTTGATAAAAAAAAAGACAAGTGAAACCTTTATGTAGTGTGCCTGCTGTACATCACCTGAATGCTTTCAACCGGATAAATACCGGCCGGTTGAAAATGGTAAAAAAAGACATTTTTATTTGTCTGATCACTTTGCCTTTTGTAAAGTTTTTTTTTTTTTTTGACGATGGGTTGAAGGTAAACCAAACAATAAACACTGTTGAGTGTTTTGTCGGTTTGTGTAAATAAGAGATACGAATAAATATATAACTTTGATCATTTGTCCAGTGTCCAATGTCCAATGTCCATAGGCCAAGAGCGATTTTCATGCGTTGTCATGCATGCAAATGACCTTCTGGGTAGTAATATCATGCGATGGTCATTTTCAATTAAGTTTTTTTCATTTTTTGTCAATTATTAAAATTTATTTGTTAAATAAACCAACCGAAACCAAAAAAAATTTGAAAAGAGCATATGAAAAGAAAGAACCGAATCAAAAACGTTTTGTCTGATTGTTTTCCAGATGATCATATAATTAACAGTTTTGCTCCTTTGTACGGCAGTTTTAATCAAAAGTGTATAATGCCAGTAATAGCCTCTTAATTTCACATGGGCGCTGAAAATAATTGTAAATAAATAATAAAAATGTCAGTATTTCCATCAAAAGATTGGGATACGTAAATAAACAAATTCTTATTTGACGTAATCAAACCTTGCAAGTTGCAACCCAACTGTCACTAAAATATGTCATTGTAATATTCAGAATTACTGTGAAAGGTATTTGACATCATGGAAGTAAGTTTGAGTTTACCCACTATATACGCCTGCTCTGCAATCATTGAGAACATTGATAAAAAGTGGAAGAGCGTCTTGTACTGTTACTGATTCATGCCACAACGTTATGCCGTTAGTAGAAAGCCTCATACATAGATAAAATCTTTAATACAACGTATAAGAGCATTATCGTGATAATGGTTTTCCAATTTTTTGCTCTAAATTCTAAGAAACTTAACAATCTATGGTTTAAAAAATTATATCTTCTGCATAAAAGGTTTCATGAAGGCTATTTAAACTGGGACACCGGAATACCTCGAGGGCTAGTACTTTATAATTATATTTTTTTCTTTTTTAAATAAAATTTATAGTTCAGTTTCCATCCTGATCAACTGAATTAGGTTTAAACACTTTTGTAAAACTGACCCCCAGTTTCGCTCTTATTATAAAAAATATAATGCACCACCACGTTTAGCTTACATTTCTTAATAAAGACACCTTAACTGGTCCCTCTTAATGAAAATATTTTAACCCATCATGCGAAATATGTACTTTCCGATTTCTACTTCCATATTAATTCAATAAGCGATCGCTAATTAAATACCAAAAATAAGACTAAACTTTCTACGTATCCAAGTAAGGAAACTGTCTTCGCACTATTTACTCAAAGAAAGTCGTTGAATTAAATGTGAACTACTTAATATTTTTTTTTTTTCGATTTGTAATTTTTCACCAACTTCAGGGAAAATATTTATCAAAGAAAAATGGTTTAAGCTTAGACCAGTTAATGAAAATAGACGTGAGTATTTTGTTGATTAATTGAATAAAACGAAGAAGAAAACCATAAATCACAGACACATTTACGCCCAGGCCGACATTTTTATACTATAATTATTCTGATTAAAAATATTTTATTGAAGTAGTACATTTGGCTTGTCTTGTCTTCGCAAGAAACTCTGTGTATCTCTTAGACAGATGTTCTCTGCTTGTCATACTTGTTTGATCAGCAATATTGTCACCTGAGATTTATATAAAAAGCATTCAACAATTTGTGAAGGAGAATCAAATCTCAGATAAATCAAAGGCCACCTGGTTGAAGGTACTTAGTTAATACACATTAATTCACATCATTCAATAATTGTAAAAGCTCAAAACCAAACTAGGTCGACATTTGTCTCTTAGATGTATAGGTACAATATCTACAAATTCGTTATGTAGAGATTGTTTTAATAACCACCCTTAAGCCATGTGCAAATAAAAGTGGTTCTCATTTAAAAACGGCAGTTTGTGTTTTTGATTTCGCCTGAAAACAAATATCCTGAACGAAAAACAAGAATTTGAGCAGGTTATTTCACTGCTTTTCAAGTATAACAATAATTAGCTTTTGAGTCAGTTCAATATAATGTTTCATTTTACTCGTCTCAATTGAATGACATGAAATCTAGGAGTGCTACTCGTATATGCTATTGAATTATGTTCAAAGCCAACATCCGTCCACATCGCTTTCAAAATGTCCCATCAATGGAAGTACATTTTACAGAGGAGTGGGAAATTCTTTAGACAATAATTATTTTCTAAAGACGCAGAAAATTGGATGGAGGCAAAGTGATGTCTGTATGGCAGTCTTCTAAACTTAACCTTATTGGCAAGCACTCACAAACAGATTTTCAAACACAAACGCATTTATTTATTTCTTGTTAAGCTTTTAATTATAACAACGGCCATTCTTAATGGTCGTTTAACTTGAAAGTTAATCATCTTTATATTCATTGTCATTCCTTCGTTTAACAGCCATTGCTACGTGGGTGGTCGGAAGCGGGATCGAGGTGGTATAAGTTTTTTTTTTTATATTTTTAATGGTTTCTGGGTAAAAAGATTCAGAATAATTTTTTTTCCGCCGAAACATTAGGGTTTTTTTTGAGAAGGAATGTCACAAACTAGGCTGTGTTGAAATGCAACTTATTTTTATTGCAAGAAGAAAAGATGTATCTAACTGAAAAATTCATTTTAAATTTCCTTTTTTTTTGTGGACAACGACAATGTCTTGAACTTGACTCTTCTTAGCTCTTAAGTAAGTACCTTGGTTAGTAACATAGAGAAATAATACCGTTTGGTATAGAAAAGTGCATATATTCTGACTCAGAATCAAAAGCATATAGTCGATTTAGCGATGTCCGTCCGTCCATCTGTATGCATACTCTCTAGAGGTCGCAATTTTAAAAGTAGAAATATGAAATTTGATATAAATAATTTTTGGTTCAAGAGTAAAGCTAAGTTCTTGAACCGAGGAAATCCACCAACGAACACGCCACAATCGCCGCGGCCAGCCGGCGAACCGTTTTTGTTCAATAATCTCTATTTGTCAAAATTAATTTTTTTTTTGTAGAGTTACGATCAAAGCACACAACTTTTAAACTTTGCACAGGCTATAGATAAATCATCTCCATTTTAGTTTGGGCGTGGCTGACGCCCACTTTTCAAACAAAACCATCTATTTACTATTTTTATAGAATAACGATAGTTATATTCGAGCAAAAATCCTTAAATTTTGTGTTGTACGTAAGCGTCTTGTGTATGAAAACAAAAAAATTGATTTTGGTGGCGCTGACACCCCCTTTTTATTATAAACTCTAAAAAGCTTAGTTTTGCAAATAAAACGTACTTATAATAAATCCACAAGCCCAAATTCGTGCGGCCCCTTGTCGCAACTAAGAAGCGTACTTAAAGCGTATGAAAAGAAATTTTTGAATTTCGGGTGTGGCTTGAGCCCACTTTTCATGAAAGAACAAAAAGCATAGCTTTAAAAATTTGAGGTATCAATTTTCAATTTTAACCATTTTATTGTTCGTTATATGAAAAATATATCTCTTAATTTTTGTGTGTGTAAATTTTGTCAATACGCCCACTTTTATGGGCGTGATTTTTATAAAATACCTTTATTCGGGTAAGATCGTTAAAAAATTACTCGATTCCGCTGTAGTTTTACACATATGTATGCGTAAAAATTGACTAAAGATCAAAGCTGAGTTAGTGCTTTCAATTTTTGCTTATAACTTTTTAGGACACGCCCACTTTAAGGGGAGTTTCCGTTAAAAATATTAATAGGCATTAATGCTTTAATGCTTTCTAACTATCGGTCGCTGTTTTGATGTAAGAGGATGAATATTTCGGCTTTTATTCCTTGGTTACGTAGCAGGTTGTTAAATACACCCACACGTACTTGCTCTGTGGGTGCAATAGTACGACGAAAACAAACTTTTCGATCAATAAGAACAGCTCATTTTTGAAAAATTTGGTAAAAACTAAAAAAAATTTGGCTAAAACTGGAAAACTCGATATACGGGAGCAAACGTTTAGTAACCTTTAGTATATCAAATTTAGATGTCGTCTTTTGGGTGATATAAATTTCCGCTATTGACCATTTTTTATTAATAAAACTGATACATATTACCAATTTCCGCTATTATCATGTGTAGCCAAAAACTAAAAATGCAGTTTTCTTTGAAGAATTCTATATATGTTACATAAAAAGTTTTATAAAAATTGGGGGAGCCTTTTTTGAGTAAATTAGAAAAAAACGAAAAAATTGGCCAAAATCTAATGGCTCTTTGTATAGGAGCCACCATTTAAAAAAAAATGAAAAAAAGCAATGCCATCTGAAAGGAAGCTAAAAGAAACTATACCAAACAAAGTTTGAGTGAATTCGATGCAACCGTTGACAACTTATGGCCATTTGAAAAAAAGCCGTTAAGAGCAGATCTCCGTTATTTGCATTTTTAGCCAAAAACTGAAAACGCAGTTCTCTTAAAAACACTAAAAGAATATAACACACAAAGTTTAATCAAAATCGTTAGAGCCGTTTTCGAGCAAATTAGAATAAACCAAAAAAATGTTGGCTAAAACTTATCGGCTCCTTGTATGGAAGCCACCGTTAAGAAAGGCTTCAGTGAAAAATTTACAAAGCCATCCTATAGAAAACTATAAAAACTATGTCAAACGAAATTTGAGTCGATTCAATCAAGCCGTTGTGAACTTATGGCTATTTGAAAAAAAGCCGTTAAAACCTGATTTTCGTTAGGACTATTTGTAAGCTAAATTTTGAGTTTAATCAAAATCGTTAGAGCCGTTTTCGAGAAAATTCAAATTGAAAAAAACCGTTACTTGAAAGGTACCAGTTTGAGCCGGGCTAAAACGAAATAAAAAAAATTCGACAACCGTTTTTCTTCAAACTACTATATATCAAGTTTGAAGAAAATCCGTCAAGCGGTTTAGGCTGTAGCATGACGTGAAAAAGCGCACATCCGCACAGACAGACCGACGGACGGTATGGCGAAAACCACTTTTTTGGGCTTCTCTATCATCGTAATGTCATGTTTGATTAAAACCTCGATTTTTTTTTCTGCACGAAACCAATACTTGCCCTATTGAGCAGGTAAAAAATAGGAAAAATAGAAGGTATCCAACAGTTTGTTGCAAACGTACTGTAGCTCTCGCTTATGTTTTTTTCAAATTCTGTTGGTGTGTATGAAATATATTGATAAGACGTTGAAGCTTGAGGGACACATATTGAAGCGAACATATCCTAAATTCACCGTTTTTGTCTTTTACACGAGTGATCCTAGCTTCAAATTTGACAAATCGGGGACCCAAATATACTATCGTAGTCCCTGTCACAGGCTAATATGGTTTCTATTTCGAAACTTTACTCGTCTTATCTTCATTTGGAACTGATACTCTAAAATTAAAGCTTCAAATGGCAAAGTTCCAAAAAATTAAAATAAAATGTTATTTTCATTGTGGCACATTTTCCCTGCTTGAATTAAAAAAGCATGTTGTTGTGTCTAGAATTTGAAAAGGGGTTTCTGTTGGTAAAATGTACTATACCTATAGCTGATGGAGTTGCTCAAATGTCTGCAAGTTTAGAAGCTCGTTAAATTAAGACAATCTTAGCTTACGTAAATGTTCAATTCTCTGCGACTTTTTTTTTAGTTTTCGCCAACCTTTGTGATATTCCGACATTAAAAACATGATTATTCCATATTTTATTTCAAATTCTATAAAATATTTCTCAACGCTTGGAGTGCGTTATAATACTATAACGTCATATTAATGGCACTTACTTGATCGTTTGGAGAATATATTAAAATCGAAAATGAATTGTATTTAGGAAATCATTAAGTGTATTAAACATAACCCATAGTTAGGATCTATTCGATTTAATTCAGGTTCTGGTTATGGTAAATTTGAAATGATCCACGACATGAAGACATTAATGATGTTTAGAATTCAAATTAACTAAAAACTCTTTGGAGGTTGTAGACAAACATTTGATGAGAACTTTGTTTTCTAATTGCAATATTCATTAGTACCTAAATTAACACAATATAAATACTTAGCTCAACATATACTCGTAAGTGTAAGAGTTTCCTATAAATTAACGCCTTTAAGCTTTTCAAATATTCATAATTAAATTATAATTTATTCAATATATCTTTGTTTACCTTGTGTAGACATAACTCGCTTTTCAAGGCTATAGTCATATCCAAAACCAAAACTGTAATTCAATTAGAATATAATCCCTGTCTAATTCACCACCTGGCTATCTCCAAAAACATAGGCATTCTTAAGAAAATTCAACAGTTTTCCCAGCTCAATACAAGCTCTCTCTCTCTCTCTCTTATTAGATTCGGCTCTCAAAGTAAAACTTAATTTGAAAAAGCTGTGGTTATATTGTGAATTGAATTCCTGGAAAGTAATGAGGAACTTCAACCAAAACTAAAAACTAAAAAAAAAAAAAAAAAAAAAAAAAAAAAATAAGAACCGGTCCCCACTTAGACCTCGGAACCATCCACATGATTGTTTTGTTACTTCCAGTGCAGATACTCCATTCGACTTGACGTGTTTTTTGTTTTAGTTTCGGTTGTTTCTATCTTCATTGCCCCCACAAACACACAGGTGAAGCGACAATGGCAAAATAAGTATCTACAATGTTGTACCCACAAAGCTTTAAAAGATACAAAAACCTGCTCAAAATTCCATTCCAATAGCGTGTTTGTTTTTTTTATTATTCCACAAAAAAAATATGACGTCATCAATTGTAGGTAGGCAATTGGCGCGGCTGCAGGTACGAGTAGGTACACTTGAATGAATGATTTTCAATCGAATCTCAGTTCGATTTTAACTCTGTAACCTGTTGCATGAAACAAGTGAGAACAACAAATTTAATACGATATTAATATATTATTTTATTTTCTTCGATTAATCAATCTAGAATAAATTTAACGAATACTATCATCAAAATTGATAAAAATGAAATTTAAAAGATCGAAGAAGAAATCGCTTTTGTGAGGGCGGTGGCACGTCCAGTGCAAGTTAATTTAAGCAAAGTGCAAATGCGAAACGAAAGTGAATGTGAATAATAAAAATTGAAAACAAAAAAAATATTAAAGTCCAGAAATAACTGGTGAAAACGAAAATTTAAAAAAAAGTATCTGTGCAAAGCAGTTAAAATGGATTTAAAGGATATAAAAGGAGCGAAAGTAACTCATGCAGGTTTACTTCAGCACAATGCTGATGGAACAACAGATACGCAAAAGATCACCCATGCTGGTCTGGTGGCTCGCAGTCCTGAAGGCACTGCTGCCAAGGGCATGAACATACGCGGCAATGAGGATCTCTGGGTGGAGATCCAAGCGAATACATTTAGGAATTGGGTTAATGAGCATTTAAGAGGCACTGGAATGCAGGTAAGTTGACTTTTATGTTGTTATAAGTATTTTTTTTTTGTGTAAATATTTGTGTGTATAAAACTTGGTGATATGAAAAAGTTGGTTCAATCTGTGGGTGTGAAACTGGAACAATCCATTTTTTAATGTTCTAAGATTTATTTTTATTGCTTTGTTAGTAGGATTTATTTATTCGAATTCTTTTCATCAGCCTTGAGTTTATCCTAAACTATAAACTTAATTTAAAAAAAAAAATTGATTTACTGTTGTTTTATTTGGGTAAATAATGACAAATTTCATTGCAAATGTTTGTAATTTGATTCCGAATCATGAAATTCCCCATGAACCTCATGAAAACGATACTAGTAAAACATGGCAATTTTTAAAATAAAATAGAAAGTAACAAAGTATACTACTGCAAGAAAACGAAAAGAAATAATAAAAGGGTAGTACAAAAGGAAACGAAAAACAATCCCGAATATAAATAAGCTCTAATAAGCTTTAATAAGACCAACGTATAAAACAAAAGGATCAGTCTCAATTCGTATTAAGTACTTTTGTCTAACGAAAAACAATCTGGATACATTTGATTAGTAATTTAAATCCTTTTGATATAATTCCGAGGAAAACTACATTTTAGTTTGATATTTGGAAAAAAAATTTAAGTAAAAATGGGTTCACGGAAAAATTTAAATTGATGTATTGATCCAAAAAATATTCCGTGCTCCAAACCAATGCTGACGAACTTTCTTGATTGTATGTCATAGATTTTGAGTCCCTACTGCAAAAAGGATATTTAGTATGCAAGTAAAATATAAGACCATTTGACTTTCAAGATCTGATTGGATATGTTTGAAACCGCTGATGTTTTGTTAATATAAAACAAAAACTAACACTTTCCCCCAATTAGCCGTTTATTAAAAAAAAGCTCATTCTGAAAACATAAGATTCAATATTGAGTTTTTTTTAGCATTTTTGACTGAAATTAACTTTGTTTAAATTTCTTCAAATTTGTTTGTATTAGGTTATCTTTAAATCATATTAAAATACAACCCAAAACAAATTATTAAGTAATGAATGAGGTTCGATAACTTTTTCCTACCTGACAGTACAGTGACTCAGTAATTCTACTGTAAAGAGGTCTCTATTGCGGGTCCTTTTTTCCAGGATCTGAAATTTTACTTATTGAAAATTTGGGAAAATGTTTCATCGCTTGTGGAATTGAATATTTACGATGTTAAATGAACTATGCCTAATTTTTGAGAAAAGCCTGATGCCGACTTTAAATAATTTCAAAAATGTATGTACTTGTCTGTTGAATAACCCTGTGTTAAGAAAAAGTGGCACTTAAGAAAGTTAGCAAAAATTCGATTTATTTAAAAAAAAAAAACATTGAGTAAATAAATGATCATAATTTCTGGAGGTCAGTTGTATAATAAGGGCTCGTCCTCATATCGAGATTTGAAAAATATTTACTTCGGTTTGTATCACAAAAGTGGCCACAAGCGCATCGATTCCCATATGGATTATGTACAAATAAAATCCTCGGATAAAGAATTTAAAAACTGACCAGTGCTGATCTACTACTACTATTCTACTAGAACTCAAACATGAAAGTGTAGGCAACGTAAATTGTTAAAGAACAAATACATTAAATCAATAAATAATAAGGATGAGCTGGGAGATACTTTTATAAAAGCAAATTATTTGCTCAAAAGATTGGTTATGACAAAGGGTGCTTAGAGATGAAATATTGTTTTCATTGGTTTTGGCCCCACATCCAGGTAACTATAGTAAAACTATGGATTTTATTTTATTTAATTTATCAATGCAGTATATAGAGTTTGTATTAAGAAAAAATTTAAAAAATAGTAAAACTATGTTAACTTTTTAATCGAACAATATTTTTCTTTTAATGAAAAAACTTACGTATACAATGGAACCATCTGTCGGTGCAATTTTTGTAGCATCAAAAACGAGTTTTTAAATATCTTACAAAGTTAATTAAATTCGGTTAATCGAATTCAATTTTTGTTTGGTATCGTAAAAGCTATTTGTGTGAAACATGCGATGAAATCATATTTAAATCAACCGAAGTGACGGCGTCCACAATCCAGTGTGCACAACAAGCTTTTCGCTGTTTAAACAAATAAACAAAATATTTCTTAGCAATGATCACCAAATTTCAATTTTAAGCGACCAAAATACCATACACAAATGGATTTGGATTGAACAACGTAAACCGTGTCCATCCGATGTCACACATTTCAAAAACAAACTCAACTCACCAAAGTGAAACTCGTTCATTGATTTGAATACAAATTTAGAAATCATAAATAAGTAATATGAAGCATCTGGATTTGAAGATAAATGTATATCTCGCTCCTCGCACTAAACGATCATGTCAACGATCCACGCAAAATAAAAACCAGTCATAATAGCTTGATAGTTGAGGAATTATTTCCGTTTCGATAAAAACTCCCCACTACCACTCAAAATGTGACTTCAATGATTTATCACACATCCCACGCCAAATTTTTATTTCGATACGCATCATAAGATATAGTTTAAACCGGCCAGGTATGAAAAATGGCGTGCGATGGTATGGTATGGAAACCCGATTTTTATAGTGCGTGCGTATGGACTCAAGCCATTCCATTCACCCGCGGCGGCAAATTTAGCTAGCGTTTGCGCAGCGAGCGTTCGATAGCCTCAATTAAAATTCATTTCACTCTTATTTAGAGTGAAATAAATTTGTATATGAAATAAAATTGCGAGGGTTTTTCGCAACATTCAACGTTTCAGCGCTGAATTAAGGTACGCCCATCCAGACGCTGCTGGCTGCTGCCACCACAGTGAATCGCAAAAAAGCAAAGTTATTGAACCGCTGCGCTGGCGCTGCTCGCTTAGAAGCCATTGATTTGCTGTTTAAATAAAAATGCACAGAGGAAGTGACGAAAGCTGACGTCATCGCCCACATAAATATAGTCATAGTCAATACCACTCTCCAACGCTGCGTTGTAAAATTTTAAGGATACAAAATATACTTGGTTTTTAATAAAATTATACTTAACTTAACGTCGTTGTCGATTGATTGACAAGTTCATTTGTTTTAACGGTGTGCAGGGTTCACCTTCGTTGGTCTGGCAATCGAGCCTTAAAAGGAATCTTGTTCAATGTAGTTGAATGACAATGAACGTTTAATTGCGCGCAAAGTTGGCAGTGGCAGTTAAAATTGAAAACATTTAATTCGCTGCTTACTGGATGGGAGTTTATTAGATGACACATTGCATTGTAAAAATAAAGCTAAAAGGTTACACGTGACTACCTACCAACTCGTATGAGTTAACGAATTCTTTAGATGTAACTACCTGATTCGACTTACTAAATTCTAGTTTAAAATTATTTTATTTGTTCATAAATGGAGTGATGCACTTTAAATCGGCAAAATATCTTAACGTAATTAAATTTAAATAGAGGCGTAGGAGTTTGCAATAACGTTTATTGCATCTGGCGTCAGATGACGTAATTTTAGTGAATAAATAATTGTTAAATTGAATGTAGGTTGAGTAGTCAGGGACCAAGAGAACGACTTACAACGAACGGTGGCGTCATTGCTTCATAAAATATAAGCGGTTGTTTGACCTTGAAACTGAGTTGAGGAAGCTTATTCCTTTTTTGGAAGCCAATACAACTATGAAAAGGGAAAGTGAAGAACAAATATATAAGGAATCATGATGTATATAGTAAAACTGTATTTTTTTTCACACTTATAAATATATTAGTGCCTAGGATTGGTTTAAGCTAAAATTAAATTGCGAAAGGTACTCACGTTCGAAAATTGGAAAATTAATAAAATCGAACATTCAGACTTCGCTAATAAGTCTGAACGTTCAATTAGCTATGGAAAAAATGGAGTTAATGCCAACAATAATTTTTAATACACACATACGAAAGTTGTTTTGAATTTTTAATTTCAGTTAACAAATTTAGTTTTTAAGAGAGGCCGATTTTCACAATTTATTTGATTGTTTCTCGAATACTTTTTTCTATTTAGTTGCTAGTGGCGGAAATGGTTGATAGTTCAATATGTGGTTTGAAAATATCTACCTTGCTTAATCCTCTTAAGATCAATTCTAATTTTTAAAAGAAAAAGCTGTTTTACGGTATTATGCATTTGAAATGTATGTTAGATTCCGCTGATAAAATAAAAGTAACACTTTAACCAAGTCTTTTAACGGTACCGCCCATATGACCGAACTTGAAGGATTTCGATGAAATTGTTAATAAAGAAGCCATTTTATAGACGAAATAATATGAATTCTTAGTTTTTCAAAATCAGTTTTTTGAGTTTTTTTTAAAGTTAAATTACTTTTTTTTAAACGGTTTGATCCATTATTTCTAAACGTTGTTATTCCGATAAAAACTACAAAGTGCTAGAAGTTGACATACTTAAGAAAATTTTAGAAAATATTTTGGAAAAGTGTTTTAAAAACTGTTTTCTGAAAAAGTGGTGGAACGGTTTTGAAAAAAAATCAGGTGGTTTTCTTAGTTTTTCTGTTTTTCGTCCTCAAATACATAGCCCCAAGTAAAAATCTAACATAAGAGTTAGTTCAGGCGAACCCGTAGCGGATTCAAATTTAAGTTTTAATACAAGCTTGTAGAAAGCCTTAATGTAAATTTCTTCAAATATTTACTTGATTCTCTTTTTAAATATAAAACCGTTTACACTCTCACTTTAAAACACAAGAAAACATTAAAGCTTATTTATATAGTTTAAGAATACCGCTGCTTATATTCATAAAGCCACATGATTGTATAGAAACGCAAAACCAAAAATATTTTATTTCTGCAACCTTTTTTTAATTCTTTTATTGTATAGTATTGTTGAAAACTACCTATCCTATACGTTTCTAGAGGAGGAACAATTTGTGCTCTTAATATTAAAATACCGTAAAAAAAGGTTTCCTCCAAAATATAAGTTCCAAATGCATTTAAATAAAAGTTCTTAATTCCACTCCGAAAAATCTGTTCTATTTTGAACTGTTTAAACTGATTTAAAGTACTATTGCCAAAAAGGAGGTATACCGATACCCATTCCCACGCGGCTTTTTCCACCGTTTTCAATACTTAATGCTTTTAATCTTCTATTCCGGTTCCGTTGTTGGCGTAGCGCAATTGTACACCAACAGATGACATATCCGTTGAATAAAACATTAAAAACTAAGGAAGCTTATTGAAGCTTCCCACAGAAGTTAATTAAAATCAGAAAATTCATTACATCTAACATCATGGCGGTATAGCTCACCCAAAGTATTTTGTGTTGAAGTCAAAGACTTGTGCTCAACACCTCCGAGATGTATCTTTTCTGATTTTTCCTTCATTATTTTTATTTTTCCCATTCACTATTTGAACACACAAATGGCGGATACAAATTCAAACAATTGAATTTGACTCCACACGCGTCCATGGAATAATTTTCCGACGCATTTATGGAGCTCCAATTGAGACAGCATTCGAGTTTTTTGTTTTACAATGAATTTTTTTTTGTATTCATGAGAATATCTTCAAATTACAGGTACACGATTGGGCGACAGATTTTTGCGATGGCACCCACCTTTGTGCTCTGATTGAAAAATTACAAACGCGACCTTTAAAACCCTCGTGGAATAGAAGACCGGCTAATCAGCATCATTACCTCGAAAATGCATCGACCGCCTTGAATGCTGTCGAAGCCGATCACATAAAGCTTGTGAATATTGGCAATGTAGATATTGTGAATGGAAATGTCAAGCTCATTCTGGGACTGATTTGGTCCTTGATTGTGAGATACCAAATCGGTCGGAGTAAGTTCCCGCCAAGGAAACTGATGCTAGCATGGCTCCAAGCTGCTCTTCCAGAGTGTAAGATTTCAAATCTCACCACCGATTGGAACAGTGGAGTGAATTTGTCAGCTCTATTGGATTACTGTGAGCCTGGTCTATTTCCACATTGGCGTGGAATTGATGCTAGTCAGAGTGTTCGTAATTGTACGACCGCCATGAATATTGCCCAAAGGGAATTTGGAATTCCCAAGGTTCTGGAGCCAGAGTATCTGGCTTCACCATGGTTAGATGAGTTGTCGGGAATGACGTACCTCTCCTACTTTATGAAGCCTGGTGCTCCAGGTTACAATGCAACACTACGATGGGTGAATACGCAAACCAAGGAGAAGGTCAATAATTTTACGGTAAGTTGTGATGCATTGTTTTCCAAATTTGCAGTTCTAACCGAATTTTTTTCTTTTTATAGTCGGATTGGAATGATGGCCGCGTTTTCTGCCAAATCATTAAAAATCTAGGTGGACCGGCTCCAGCTCCAGAAAAACTTAGTACCGATCCCTTCCACTATGAGAATAATATTCGAAAGGCCGTGGAAGCTGGTAGTAAGTTGGGTGTGAAACCTTTCCTTTCACCAAAAGATATGGCTAGCCCTGATGTAGAACATCTGGGCATAATGGCATATGCTGCAAATTTACAATGGGTAACACCAAGAGCTCCCTTATCTGACATGATAAATGTTTATCTAGAAAGTACTTCAGGGAGGGTTGGAGAACAGGTATAAGTTATTCGAAACAATCAATATTAAATATTTGTTTAACACCTATCTTTATTTCAGACCCACTTCCGAGTAGACGTTATGTCCCGTGAAATCGATATAAGTTCTGTTCGAGCAGTTATTGTTCCGCCAACAGGGAGCGCCCATGTTATACGTCTCAACAATCATGGAGAGGGTATTTTTATTCCCGAAAAGTATGGAATGCACGAAATTGTAGTTGAAGTTGGTGACGACAATATTGGAGGGCATTTTTTCCGAGTTTTACCACGGTTTATACAAGTTGCTCCTCCAGGAATGGCACCATGTGCCCTAGGAAGCCTTGTCGAAGTTCTGGTCAATGCTACTGGCGCACCAAAAACCGAAGACATTCTGGTGACCGCTGTCAGCCCATCGGGTATTTCTCACAAGTGTCCATTGAAAAAGGTCGAAGAGGGACACAGTGCCATATTTAAACCTGACGAAGCTGGGATCTGGGAGATTGCCATCACTTATCAAGGAAGACATATTCAAGGGGGGCCATTCACATGTGCAGTGTTTGATCCCACTGGTGTGTCTGTTCATGGTCTGGATGGTGCCATGCCTCTTCGAGCTCACTCCTTTGAGGTTGATGCCCGTGGGGTTGGGGTCTCGGGTGAACTGCATGTTGATATTGTCCATGATAAAAGATCATTGGTATGCTCTGTTGAAAAAATTGTCGACAACAAATACAGGGTGACCTTTATGCCAAGACAAAACGGAAAATATAGGGTATATGTGTATTTCAATGGATACGATGTCAAAGGGTCACCATTCATTATGAGAGTTGGAACTAAAGGTAGATCTGGCAAGACCCGCAATAGCCCCCAACACGAGAGCAAGCATCGCTCTGAAAGTCCCTCGTTACATTACACCACCACTACGGCCACCAGGCACAAGGACTATAGGACTGCTAAAAATGAACTCTTGAACCAAGAACGTCAACGATCTTATTCACCACAGTACTCCCCAAAGAACGAAACCGACTATAGATCGAGTAGTTATTACAAGCGCGAGAGTGAGGTATGTTTTAATTATTTATTTCATATTGTGTTTATGTGCCATGTAACTAAATCCTTGCAAAATCAATCTCCTACAAACACAAACAAAAAATTTAACTAACACACAGGGTTCCTCACCACAATTGGCTTCACCATCTCGTGACACAGTCGATGCATCCCTAGTCCATAAATACAACGTGAGCACAACAAATGACGATCATTTATATTCGTCAAGTAGAAAGGATTCGAAATTCGTTAACTCGTCTTCTTCCAAGACCGATTATTACACGGACAAGGAGAATGAATTGTTTGCGCGAAAAAGAGATCGTGATCAATTTCATACGCTCAGTCCACCCCGAGAAGATCGTTATGTGTCGAAATCAAAAATCTCTGACAGCCCCATCGCGAGTCCCTTACACGTAAATCACACTTTATTACACTTTGTTTCCTTAACCGTTTGAATTATTCTATACAAGTACAAGGACAAAGATTTAACATGCCATCTTTTCATACTTAGATT
Organism: Platycheirus albimanus; assembly: GCA_916050605.2. NCBI lineage: Eukaryota > Metazoa > Arthropoda > Insecta > Diptera > Syrphidae > Platycheirus > Platycheirus albimanus. The sequence continues at coordinate 155,437,789 of OU696697.1, forward strand.
CGATCCAGTGAAGTAACCAGGAACAGCCCCTTAACGATCAAAACTTCAAATCATTTTGAACAAACAACGAGGAACTCGACTTCAAGTCCTAGGACTTTGTCCGCATCACCAGTTCCCCCTAGGCAATATAGCAATTCCCCCAGTCACTATGTAACAACAGCGTCACATAGAATTGGGAGTCCAGTCACTGTTAGCAAAGTATATTGATGATTTGATGTTTTTTCAGGCTTCCCACTTTTTCATGTTGTGTTTTTTTTTATTGCTAGGGTCCTGGTTATGAAAGTGTACGACATGTTGAAAAGTCATCAACCTATAAGTCAAGTTCCAACTACGTCACAGATTCGAATGTTCGAGCAAGCCCACTTTTTACGGCCGGGCTTACACGTCGAACGGTTTCTCCTGAACCAGCAATTGATCATTCTTCGAACGTTCGGGTATCATCGATTAAGCCAGCTGCAGCTCGTCGTGATAGCTGGGATGTGATCAATAAGACAAAGCACATGCTATCGCACAACTCATTAGAGTCGTTAGCAAACATGACGGAGAAGCAATTAAATACGGATCTATCTTATCATCGACCAGATATTGACCATGAGACCCACAGGAACACGCAATATAACAAATTTGCTCTGGCCGAGCAGAAACACCACTCAGATCGACATGGAGGATCCGATGATTCTGATCAATACAAGTAATTTTAAAAATTTTTTTTTAATAAAATAAATTATTAAAATTCTTATTTCAGGCCGAGTTCCATAACTGTGAAACAAAATGACAACGTTTACAACGCAAAGTCCGGATATACAACAACCATCAAGGAAACATCAGAACGTCATGTGACTGAGAGGACAAGCAGTGATTCCGGAAACTACGGATATTCTTCTTTGTCAAGATTCCGACCCATAGATAGCAATGCTACTGGATCACAAGCCATAAGGGTTCAAGACATTCCAAACGGATCAATTGGAAGACCAGTGGAATTTGAAATTGATGGTTCAAAAGCTGGATCAGGGAATTTAGAAATTCTTGTTAATGGAGGAAGAGTTACGTCGTCAGTAAGATCCCTGGGAGGTCAAAGATTTATTGCATCCTTCACTCCACATGAGCCAGGAACACATACTGTGCAGATAACATTCAACGGAGAAACAGTACCAGGTAAGTCTTGTTATTATATTCAGTTTTCTCCTTTATGGAATTTGTTCAAGGAGTTACGTACGAATGGGTTGCCAAACTAGTCTTATACAAAAAAACAATCAAAACAAAAAAATGGATTACAGTACAAACTGGATTCCGGGTCGAAATTTTGGGTTTCGAATATTTAGCCTGCATTTGGCATATGTCAAATTGAATCTTTAAAAAGGATTATGGCATTTAGGTAATTCATACTTCTTATAGTTCATATCGACGGTTAAATTTCATAAGTCGAAAAATTCGATAAAAATATTATTAATGCAAAATAATCAGAAAATTCAGAGCCATCCTTGGGTTTTTTCAGTTCAACAATATTGTTCCGAAAATTTTTCTGGAATGACAACATTCCTTAATTAGTATTATAAATATCATTTACAAAACTAAGCAGTAGGTAGGTACCTCGTATGTCTCCTACAACGCAGAATTTCGGAAACGTCTCGATAATAAGTTATTTTACCTCCATTTTAAAAATGCAGCATTTGATTTTGTATTTTTTCTGGGCAATTCCACTTGGAAGACTTAGAAGCTGCCAGATTTGTATTTATATTTGTAACAGTTGCTTTAAGTCAAAATAGATGCTGTACCGAAAACGATAACTGGTTGTAATGAATGGACCAAATAATCTAATAGATTCATGACAAACAACCTCCCAAATCTACATATTTTCGAACTTTTAAAACTTTAATTTTTGTTATAATGAGCTCGTACTCATGGAGTTATTACTTATCTTGTCGTGAATTAACACAGTACGAGTGTTATAATAATCATTTGTGAAAGCACATGCGATAGGTTTACTTTATGGTCGAACAATGAACCAAGAGAGGATTTTGAGTTTTTGTTTGTTCAATTTAAAAAGTAGGTAATCAAGTATTTTTAAACACAAAAGTTTTCTTAAACCTTTTCACATCTAAATTCCTTTTATCAATCAAAATGAATCTAGTTAACTTTATGCGTTTGCTTTATCCTGTAATCCTGTTCAAATAGCGTACTAGCGAAAACAAGGTTTCTAGTTCTGCTACTGTTCCATAAACTAACCTGACGTTCTTTCTTTTTATACCATATTATTCACTAGGAAAAAAAAAGAAACGTGAAATTATTCTTTTATACAGGGTGATTCACGAGCGTTGTGCCAAAAACCTAGAGCGTGTAGGTTGAGTTGAGACAAGAAAAAATCGTATGGGAGGGGGTCTATTCCCCCCCGTTTAGCCGGGAGGGCAATTTTCTGAAAAATTGACTTATTTTGTAAAAAAAAAATATTAAAAATCAACGGCTTCATTTACAACACCGTGTTACACCTTTTTGGAAAGCCAAAGACTTTTTCTTCCATTTTGTTTTTAAATTAAATTGTTTTAACGAATAGTTTAAAAAATATAAATTTTCAAACTCAAAATTTTGAAAAAAAATTTGAAAAAATAATTTTAAAACTAATTTTTTTCAAAATTTTACGTAATTAAGTATAATTTTTGTTCTCATAATTCAATGCTCCCATCAATCTTTAATCCAACACTGGAAACCGTATGGCTCTACGACTTTTTGTTGCCAAGGTATTCAAAAATAACCGAACCTACTTCTTCACAAAAACACGAAAAAATTGGCTAAATGATCACTTGTGCCATCCCGTAAGGCTAGATTTTCTTGTTTTTGTAAAGAAGTAGGTTCGGTCATTTTTGAATACCTTGGCAACAAAAAGTCGTAGAGCCATACGGTTTCCAGTGTTGGATTAAAGATTAATGGGAGCATTGAATTCTGAGAACAAAAATTATACTTAATTACGTAAAATTTTGAAAAAAATTAGTTTTAAAATTATTTCTTCAAATTTTTTTTCAAAATTTTGAGTTTGAAAATTTATATTTTTTAAACTATTCGTTAAAACAATTTAATTAAAAAACAAAATGAAATAAAAAGTTTTTGGCTTTCCAAAAAGGTGTAACGAGGTGTTGTAAATGAAGCCGTTGATTTTTAATATTTTTTTTTACAAAATAAGTCAATTTTTCAGAAAATTGCCCCTCCCGGCTAAACGGGGGGGAATAGACCCCCCTCCCATACGATTTTTTTCTTGTTTCAACTCAACCTACACGCTCTAGCTTTTTGGCACAACGCTCGTGAATCACCCTGTATATTGGGTCTTCAGTAAGAAAAAGAATCTATCTTCAATTTTGTCATCGCATACCAATGATTTATAAACACGCTTTATTAAGTCAATGAAAATTTTAAGCTTCATTTAAAAAAAAAAATTCACGACCGCACACAGAAAAATTTCTGCAATAAAATTTACAAAACCGTGTAGTTAATTTTACAAAAGACACTTGTAGTAAAATTTACGGCAGGAACTATTAAAACGTAGTATACTTGTAATAAAATGTACAACAAAAACCATGAAAACGTATTACTCGTAATAAAATTTACTGCGATTTTAAAGAAATTTGCAGTGAAATTTATTGATTGAAAAGTAGAACAAACTATCATTGCAGTAAAATCTACTACCAATATAATTAAATTTACTGCATGATTTTGTAAAATTCACTACAAAAGCAGTATCTTGTTTACCCACTTTTGTTCAGATAATTTTACTGTATTCTCTACCAATAGCAGTGAAATTCACAACATACAATAAAATCCACTACTATAGCGTAGTCAAATTTAGTCCATGGTTTTGAAAAAATTCCATTATATTAATGTATTTAGCACAAATACAGTGACATTCACTAAATGTACAGTAAAATTTACTGCAAATGTGATGAAATTTACTCCTGATTCTCTATAAAAGTCAGTACTATTATATTTATTACAAATACAATAAAATTAAATGCATGACTTTGTAAAATTTAAAAAGTAGCATCTCCTGTCCCGAGAACACTTTTATTTGCTACGAATACAGTAAAATTCACCATACATACTACACAATTCACTAATTTGTTGTGATGAAATATAGGTACTACATGATTTACATAAAACTTTCTTTGAGAAATTGTAGTGTTATTTCGTCTATAAAAGGGCTTCTACCTTAAAATTGGCTTACGAGAAAATCTGATTAAGAAAACCAATCCTAGGGGAGGTACCATGATATAAGACTCTTCCTTAAAAATATATTCCAACCAAAAAATAAGATTTACACTAAAAACACCGTTCAGAAAATTTTATCAAAATCGTAAGAGCAGTTTTGAAAAAAATCAGTTTTCATTAAAAATCGTGTGACAGGTATCTTTAGTTTTAGAGCTAGAATGATAATTCCAAAAAACCCTCTGTATGACGTCATATTACTACTCTTTACCAAGTTTGAAGCAAATCGGGCCAGCCGTATAGGCTATAGGTAACTACTAAACAGACAGACAGAAATACGGAGAGACAAACAGACAGACAGACAGAATTGTCCGACCCACTTTTTTCAACTTCGTTATCATCGTAATTTTGCATATGTTTGATTGTTAGATTTTTTTTTTTACGAATACATATTTTGCTTTTAGTACCACAGGCTAGCTCTAAATTGTATGTAACTTCGTTTGACATAAATTGTATGTCTAGTTTAAATCTTCAGGTGTTTAGTTTCTAAGCCCGGAGATAGACCCTTGTTGTAAAACATGTTTGCTTTTCCTTAAAAACGCCCATGAACTATTTTCTAAATCATTTTCATGGAACTAAGAGACACCCTGTATTTAAAATTGCAGAAAACTGAAGCTCAAGATTGCTCAGAAAGATATTTCTGTATCACGTTTCTGCATTTATATCGTTAATACATCTAAAATTAAAATGGCTTACCTATACTATTTAAAACACAATTAATATTGAAATATATTATACTTTTGCAAGTAAGTCGTTAAATTCTCACTTTTAAACTTTTTGACTTCATCAAAGGGAATTTTTAAACTTTGTTACATTTTTAAAGTAGATTTTCAACTGAATGTTTTTTTTCAATTACAATTCCTACAAAAAAATATTTAACTCACTGTATTATTCATACATGCATGATGATTCTTCTATCTAAGTAAACCTTTTAAGTTTATTTTCTTATGTGTTGGTGTTAAAAGCTGAGCAACAGGTTCTCGGAGAAATGAATTAAACTTACTCAAGAAACTACAATTCATTTTCAAGCTCTGAGAGAGACTTAGTAGAAGTGTTTCTGTTATGTTTGTAAATACAACACCGGCAGGGGCAGCTAACCAGCAGGGCCAATTGAGTAGAGTATCTCTTGAGTTAAAGAAAAATACCAAAAGAGTAGATATAAAATTAACTGGTGAACAAGAGACAATTCAACAGGTATCTCATAGATACAAATAAAACGATCGTGGTACGTGAATGGTATTTCTACAAGTAACTTTTCAACAGTCTCTATTCAACTCTCGGTTCGTTCAAAACTGGCACACGCATTAAGCCACGGAAAAAGATACAAAAAAAAAAAAAAAACTGAAACTGCTTTGATTATAAAAATTTCTTTAAAGACTGACTTTTGTTCATATTATACGAAAATAAACTCAAAACTTAATTAAATAATAAGCGATCTTCAGAGCATCAGAAATAAAAAAGGGTCTACATCAAAAGTTTCTTGCAACTTTGACTAAAAAGTGTACTGTGTAGCTGCAACGTCGCCATTTTGTATGTCGGGGAGTTAATTTTTCTACATTTTTTTTTTTTACGACTGATGAAAACTTGCAATTCAATTGAACAGTGAAACTAAACATTTGTAAATTTTTGTTGTTGTTTCTTGCATCATCAGTCAAATTAATCATATCCAAAATAGTATCTCAAAGCAAAATCAAGCTAAACAACTCGAATTCTAGTGCAAAAATCGAACGCAACTCATAGATTTAATTCCACATTCCGATACATTTTTGCGAGATGATCTGACGGTTTTTTTTCTCGCTGTTTGTCGTTGAATTTACCTGTGTTCACTAAAAATTTCTTTTATTTTGAGTTTTTTTGTTGTTGTTTTTTGTTGCTGCCATATAAATCGGTGACAATAGATACGTTTTCTCGAATTTCTTCAGATCGTTGGCGATCAGTGAAATTGAGATACCTATTTTAAAGAGGGGGAGCAGCAGAGGAATTTAAAAACAAGTTTCTTGTGTGTTTGGTTGTTTTTGCTTCAGTGCTTTTTTTTTTTGTTCTAAAAAAGGAATAAAATTTAATCGAAAAATTCATCAAGAAAAAGTGAAAAGTGCTTTTATTTGTGTTTCCGGAGAACTAATTGTTTTGTTTTTGTTTATTATTTTTAGTGTTTTTTTTTCATGATTATCTTCTACTCGTTACCGCTGGTGTATGATTGATTTCAAATATATCTGTATCTGCGTTTATACCTATTATCATCGTTACCCAAGAAACCATCTTTAAGATTCATCCACCGCCTATGCTAGCAATAAATTGCTAAACCGTTATCAGCCACCTGCGTGCATTTAAAATACCCGTCAATCCGGAAGTTTCTTGTATCTTAAGTATACCTGGTGTATACGCATAGATAGGAAAGGATACGAGTATACAAGAAAACGGATTGTGCCTTTATAAATTAACAGGTAAAAGATACAAAATTCTTTTCAGAAAGAGAATCTTAAAGAGAAACACATTATTATTAAAGACACAAGACCAAGAGGCAGAATTGGAAAAACCATTTTAACATTTTTACCTGTCTGCTTACCTGTTTCACTTGGCAGTGCACTTTGTTATATAATTTGCTTCTTGGAATTTTTTTTATTAGTGGGACCGTTTTAGATAGGTTCAATAACGGGTATATAGCCGCCATCATACGTGAAGAATGCCTTTGACTGTGATAAATTTATTTAAATCAACTTAAAGATATCGTTTATGAATATTGATTTTCATTATAGCTTTTGGTTGATTGAGTTCGTGACTCGTTTGGATCGATGACCGGGGTTATTAGATAATGAATTTTTATTAGACTTGTTTTATTTTTGGCAGGTAGGTAGCTATTTTTAATGAAAAAATGATTATGATGGCGTGTCAAGGTGAATTTGTTTAGGTGTGAAATACTGTGATTGACTCAATCGGTGTCTATGCTATTACGTTGGTATTATTTGGATATTTTAGAGTCCAGTTTAAATGTGATTTATAATCTATTTTAATGTATAGCATCATAAAAATGAGCTGCTTTACATGTATACTTGCCTTCATAAACCAGATTTATTTCTTTGAGCCCTGCTAAGTATAATAATTATAATTATAAGTAATCGTAACAGGCTTATACCTTATGCCTTTACTAACCCAAGCCCAATAAACTAACTAAAGGCGAGAACCTTTTGAAATTCCTTACATAGTTCGATGAAAAAAAAAAACTTTTCTAGTTCTAAGCCAGGCTTCCACGGAAGGTAGACGGCTGGTTCAGTTGGTAGAGTTTAAGACTTTTAATACCTATCAGGTTCATTGGTTGGGCTCCACGTTGGGCGCCATTATTGTCTCCCGGGTTACCATGGGATAAATAGAAGGGTGGCAGCAGGCTTGTCGTTGCACGGATTTGTTTGATGTTATTAGGGGCAGTTTTTTTCACTCAAACTTATTCTTTTATTTCCGGCACGATGTTTTGACTGTCGAGTGGGAGGGAGAAGTAGAACTGACAAAAGACCCATCTCAATTCAATCGAGCACTGCTATATCAATATTTCCCCCGTAGAAACCAGACTTGCAATACAATGTCTTCAAGAGCACTATTCTTGAATTGCTATATGTGTTTTATTACATAGTTAGCATAATGCGCTTTGACTCTACCAAAAAACTTTTTACATTCAAGGAACTGAGTCTTCTACATAAATATTCCTATGGTTAGAAGAGAACGCAATGTACATACTCGTACATATTTATATATTGCTTCAATTTCTTCAATTGTGCTTATTGAAATATTTTTGGCACATTTTGGTTGTTACAACTAAGAAGATAGATTTGTATACTCTCGCTAAAACAATAAAAGTGATGCATTGTGTATTGGGTTAACTTTTCCTATACCGTTCTACCTGCACTCTTCATCTGCAGAGTGTAGTTGTGGTCCTTGGTGCATTATTGATTTAACCACTTAACACTGAAAATTTGGAAGATTAAACAAAATAAGGTGCACGACTGGGTCGTACGAACTTGCTCTAACGTGTAGTCTTGGGTGCTTGAGATTTTGGGAAAAAAGCGTTGAAAAAATCATATGAAATTTTATAAATCACTTTAAAATCAATACCTAAAACGTTTTTTGGAGAAAATGAAGTAAGCCATCCATCAGGTTTCTTTTACTTTTTTGAATTTTTACGAAATTTTTTTTCAAAATCGTTCGACCAGTTTTTTTCAAAAAGTTTTTAAGTTTTTTTGAAAAACTTTTCGAAAATATACTCCAAATTTGTCACATGGGAGGTACCGTTATAAGACTTTTCCTGAAAAATCTATTCCAACCAAAACATAAAGCTTGCACATAAAACACAATTCAGAAAGTTTTATCAAAATCGTAGGAGCCGTTCTTGAGAAAAATAATTTTTTCACTTAAAGTCGTATGGCAGGTATCGTTATTTTTAAAGCTAGAATGCTAATTCCAAAAACCAATCTGTAGGACGTCATAATAATACTATCTACCAAGTTTAAAGCAAATCGGTCCAACCATACGGACGGACAGACAGACAGACAGACAGAATTGTCCACTTTTTTCGACTTCTATCATCGTAATGTCATGTTTGATTGTTAGAATTTTTTTTTACGAATGCATAACTTGCCTTATAGTTCCTATAATCGCAAGTAAAAATGAAAAAAAAAAAATGGTTCAAAGACATTTTGTGTTTTCTTATGTTTTTTCGAAGTTTTCAATTATTCACTCTAAATGCGAATTTTTCGACAGAAATGGCCAAATGCATTACAAAAATTAGTACAATTGAAAACTGTTCTTGCACAAAAATATTCCTTTAGTTATTTGCCATCCATATGCATAGCGTTAGTAGATTACTATGACTAGCTCCATTGTCAATTACTTATAGTTGTTATTGCTTGATCCTTGTACAGAGAAAATTTGCAATAGTAAAATTTTCCTGGGACGAATTTTTAAAAAAAAACTTATTTTTTTTAATCTATTACACGACCTTTTAAGGCTTAGTTTGTGCACTATGGTGTTCTTTTCACTAACGTCCGAGATAAGTGAATCCAAACTCGTACAAGTAAAATTACCTTTTTCGTATATCCTTTCGCCAGTTTCGCTCATCGCATGTTAAAACCAGTGATGGATGATGAGCGGATACTTCACGTGCATCAACACAACCAAATGGGTAAATAATTGTAATCGTCAGGAATAAAGTGAATGGCTATTTTAATTGACTGATAAATAATAATGTCTACTCCCTAAATGGCTGCCATCAATGAATGTGTCCGAACTATATATAATGGTGGTGTCAGTGCGGCGGCGTCGGATGATCACCACCATCATCGTTAACGACCGCAATGTGAAAGTCAAAGTCAAGGTGTTTTCGTGATGAAAGCATCTCGCGTGAGCAGGCGCGATGCACCATATATGCAAAAAAAAAAAAAAAATGTGAAGAGGAAATGGTTAACTATCTGCACTACACTTAGCTATACCGATTGCTTATTTTAAGGAAAAAAACATTGAAACAATGAACCAGAAATGGCGGAGAGAAAACTCCAACGACAATGACTGCGACAGTGACAGCACGAAATTGCAAATATGTAGTAATAAATTTTTAGATTTGATGAATCAATTAAAATTGAAGACAGGAATATGCTGCTGCAAGCTGACTGAGCTACCGATGAGCAGCAGTTGGGGAAATTTTCACTTTGAGTTGTTAAACAATCACTGTCGTGAGAAATTTATAACAATTAGCTTCGGCAGTCAATGTTTATAATGAGTTGTACTGTTGAATGCGTAGTGCGGTCTCAGAAAAAAGTGATTTATTGATCGATGACAACTGCCTGTTTAGAGATTTCCTCTGCTTTCAATGACTTTGGAAGACAAAAACTGAATGTTGTGTCAAGAATTTTGATTAGTTGTAGAAGATTTACAGCGAAAATAGTTTTCTAGAAAGTAGAAATGGTTGTTTAAAAAAAAACTATATTTCTTTAGAGATGTGCTGATGATGGCCAGTACACAAAATGGGAATGTTGGCGAAGTTTAACTATGGATAACTCCTTCATCACATTTTGTGAACTTTCTAAAAAACGCAAAAACTTTACTAATATGATAGTACTACAGATAACATACAAATAGAAATTAGTTTCAAAGCTATGTACATATGTATAATTCGAAATAGTAATTTTCATAAACATTTAAAGCTTAAAAGTATTTTGTGATTTTTTGGTTAAGAATAGGAAAGAATAATTTGGTCTCATTTAAATATTTGATAAGTTTTTTAATAGTTAAATACAGCTGATGAAAGCTATTAATTGGGCTTTTAATACATTATTCTTTTAATTAATACACTAAAGTTGCCCAAGTTGCATAGAAGGTTTTTATAAAGTTCTGGGTCATTAAGATCTAATCAGAAAAAAGAGTATCAACTTTTATAAGAATCTTTTTCTATGGTCTCGAGCTGGAAGAAGTTTAATGTTTTAGAGATGTTATGTAGAAAATGTGATTGGAAAAGAAGTAATAGTAGCCAAAATCTTGATTCGTACAAATATGAATCTAGTGTTTTGCATACGTTCTATGTTCCATTTCTCAAATCTACAACAAAGACAAGAGAATGTCAGCAGAACAATTCCAAGTCCTATACATACCTATAATGTCACATAAAGAATTAAGGCTAAAACACTTAAAGCTATAAACAGCTATATATGTAAGGTCTTAAGACCGTCGACGTCGTCAGCTATTCAAATTCTTCGTCGTGAGAATTGAGCTGTCAAATTTTGCATGGAAATTCTATTACAACCGTAAATTTTAACAGACGATGATATTAAATCTTGGGAAAATTTCAAGGAAATAAATAAGGCAATTTGACTTTTGCTTTAAGTTGAGTTCATTAACTTAATAACTAGGAAATCGACTATAACTCTTAATTCTATACCTAAAAATATCTTTATTCATTTAATTTTTCAACTTGATATTTCTATTTGAATTTTAATCATCTATGAAATTTGGTCAAAACCGGTTGAGTCATCCATAAAAAAGGATAGTATACCTAACTTTTGCATGCAACATAATTATTGTACTTTATTTTTAACAAAAACATTCTTTCCGTATTTAGATTTTATTAACATGAGAGGTTTGCCAAAAATGTTTGTAAGTTGTACCAAAACTACTCAGAAATTGGTTTGGTAATTGACAAGGTTGCTTTTACTGCATGTCAAATAATGATTTGTACACAATAATGCACATTCGAACAAAAACCCTTGTTAAAACTAAATCAGAGATTAATAAAAATGTATTTTCATTTAACATCGTGTTGAATAGTCTCTTAGGTTTTAGACGCCTGTAAAAGAATAATGTAATAATAACAAACGTATATCTAAATAAGTGTCCTTTTGTACGAGACTTCGTATAGAATCACAATACAAATGCCCAAAAGACATTCCTTGTTATTACTTTTTTTTAAAAAGATCCCATGTTATGGTATACAAACCATTCCAAATGACCACATTAATCTGTCTGAGCGGATAATACTTAAAAAAAAGCCAGACAAATCCAAATTACTTAAGAATGAGCCACTCCAATTAGAACTACAAAAACTTCCTCAGTCAGCGAAAATTAAAAATTTAAATTCGTCATTATGAGACTCCACCGTTTTCGTTTTCTTTTGACGAAATGCTGACGGTGCCGCCAAGTAACTTTGGGCAAGGTGAACCAATAAAAAAAAAAAGTAAAATTGTTTATTCATTCACATCTATTTAGCATTTTTTGCAGATTAGTTTTTATTTACCAATTAATCTGATGAATGCAATTTCACTTTCTTCCACTGTCCGAGAGGTTTTAAGTTTTAATTTCTTCCAAGCCACAAGCATAACAGAAAATTTGCATCGCATGATGAACGCTTTAAAATTCAAAGGAGAAGAAACAAACACTTTCGCATGAGATTAAATTTATGATGAGGAATGTATTCAATAAATTTGATAAGATGAATCAATCATGAAATTACGAAATGGTAGACTAAACAGGGGCTATTCTAAAGAAAGTCTACTGACATAAGAAAGATTTGCATCTCTGTTCTTTTGAATGATAAAAATTAGGAAATCGTGCAATCGTTCGATTTCGTAATTCAGTTCTAGTCGAGCTATTTATTAGTTCGTATGGTAACGCGTTTCACATTGACACCAGCCGCAAATCAACAGCGGTGGAGGTGACAGCTCACATATCACATTACATAACGTAACCACTGTAATTGCTTATTTTTCTTGTGTCAGCAGTTTAATAAAAAAATGCACATTTCCCCATCCAGGTCATTAAGTGAGCAATTAGATTATTTTTTATGATACAAAAAATATACCATACAATGTACAACATGCGATTTGTATTTGCTTAGTGTGATTTCTCTTTTGAATGTTACTTTGATACTTCAATTAGATTCTATTTTTACGTTTACGTAAAAGAAAATATTGTGTAGTGACAGTAAGGCATAGGTTACTTATGAAAGGTTATGGGTGTGTTCACATGTTGATTTGTTAGTTTCTATTTGATGTGTAAGTTACAACTTTGTCGCCTGGCTTGAAATTCAGAAATTTGAAAAGTAGAAAGTGTTATAGGAATTTGAGTGAGGTGATATTTAACCTTGAAAGGCGATATTATTTGATTGTTTGAAAACTACTTTTCTATATATAAATACGTATAAGTTTTGAATTTCATTTTCAATAGTTGTTCGGTATTATATGAGCATCACTTCAAAGTGTGCTAATACATCGAAACCAATGATAACAATTTTTAAATACACTTTAACACAAACAAATAGTTAAATTTCCGCTGCTTTAGAGAAATTTCAGACTTTTTATTCGAAAACATAAAATAAATATTCACCAGACCTAATTTTTTCGTCACAAAAATCTTGTAAATACCTTTAAGAAAAATTTGGGGGAAAGTCTAAGTGAATTAAAAAAAAAAAAATAGCCGTCACGGGACGCCCGGCAGATGTGAAACATTCAAGTTTACATTAAAATTCGTAATTTTAAAAAAACCATAAACAAATATGGAGTGAAATGATTTTTAATAATTTAGGGTTTCGTTAATTAAATCAATAAATTTGTCTTATCATTTTATTAAAATATCAATTATTACAGATTATATTCATTAATAAACACATAGGAACAAAATTTTCCTCAACCCACCCATCAGATACCGCCACCACCGCCATACTCCCAGCCCACCTACAACTAGCAACCAACCATCCACCATTTTTTATAAGTTTTTCATCACCGAATACCTACCACCAGTAACCACCCAATCCACCTGCAACCACCAACCCACCACCTTCCATTTTTGTCGATTCCCTCCCCAGAGCAATTCCCCCCTACCACCACCATTTACCCAGCCCATTTTAAACCACCAACCAAGCGCCCACCATTTTTGACAATTTTTTCCTCACCCCCCACACCAAATCCCCCAAGCAGCAACCACCCACCCCACCTACAACCAACCACCTACCATTTTTTTCAATATTTCACCCCTACCAACCCCCAACCCCAAACGCCATCTACCCACCATGTTTGTAAATTTTGTCTCACCCACCCCCTGATTGGTGAAAAAAATGAAAAACGTAATTCCTAAAACCCCCACCCCAACAACCCTCAGTTCCCACCGACCCCACCTAGAACCAACAGCCAACCACCCACCATTTTTGCCAATACCTCCCGACCCCAAACCAAACCCCCACCAATAACCACCCATTCCACCTACAACCAGCCAACTACTATTTTCGTCATTTTTTTCTTCACCAACTCACAAAAGATGTTTCACAAAAGATGTTTCACATAAAAAAATTACTTAAATTGTGATTTCATCAAAAGCTTGATTCTGAAATGGCAAAGCCTCTAAGTTTATATCTGAAAAAGGTGTTTTGAGAAGCGTGCTGTGATCATTAAAGTCTAAAAATTATTCATCCTTTGGAGACTATCAAACTCAATCAAACCTTTTCTATTTTTCCTGGCAATTTAACGTTTTACTTATTTTCTTAATGAACTTAACAATAATAAAAATAAAAAAAAAAATTAAGAGTTTGCAGAGGGGCATCCTGTATATACTGAACACTCCTAAATGTTTATTTACAGATTTCTACTTAACGTTTTCAAAATGTCTTAAAATCTTACTCATAGATCCTTACGTTATTGTTAACCTTTCCCATACACTGTTTTTCTTTTTTCTAAAAATAGGACGTGACAGTCACAGTATATTTATTCAATTGCATTACAAATTACAAAAGAAAAAAGTGTCAAATAAAAGCCTCACTTACTCACCGAATGTTAGCAAATCAATTTGTATTCAGCTCAAAGGGGCATTCATGCCTAACCCATAAAAGAAAAATACACCTTCCCATCAAGTCACTCCCGCGTCGAGTCTTGCCGCCGCCGCCGCCGCTGCCGAGCGCCGCAACGTAGTCGTCCATAGTCTTCAGATAAATGAAATAATAAAAAGATACTGAGAAGGAAAATATCAAAGCCTTGTATCATATTTTCGCTGAAACTTAAGAAAACCTATTGCAAATGATCCAAAATCCAACCAACCGAATCCCAAGACCCAATGTTGAAAGAAACAGAAGGCAAAAAGAAAATTCTGCACAGTTCCATGACGCGAAATATATACTTTTCTCTTAGTACTTCTCCATATCATGTTTTGAACGATTTGCGAGTACGAGTATCTGATTAAATTTGCAATGATGTGTCTTTATCAACCTGACTCGCTTATTGGGGTATCTCCTTCTCCGTATGCAATATCTGTGTCGAATGTTTGTATTTGAAACTAAATACATTCACATCATGCATGGCTCGCTAGGCCCGGTAGACCGAAACACCGAAGAATAATAATTTATTTATCTTTGATTGATTACGTGTATCTAAAAAAATTGCCATAACGTGAGTTTATTTTTAAACCTTTTTCTTAATATTGTTACAGGATCACCGTGGCACGTTGAAATCATGTCTTCACCCGGGTTAACAGCACTTGGCGAGTCGACTCGTCTCGTACCAGCAAATACGCCGGCGGTTTTTGAGATTCTGCCGCCTCCTGGAGCAAGCCTTTCCAAAGGCGAATGCGTGGCCACAGTTTTAACGCCAAACAAATCTAAACTGAACGCCCGTGTTACCCATGAGGCGGCAAACGGTGCAGTTCGCATCGAATTTGTCCCCACTGAAGTCGGAACACATATAATCGAAGCTGCAATTAGCGGAACAAAAATATCTGGAGGTCCTTTGGTCGCAAAGGTCTATGACGCCAGTCTGATACAAGTAACAGACGTTAACGGAGGGGTTGTTGGTCAGCCATGTCAGTTCCGTGTAGACGCCAGCGCTGCTGGGGAAGGTCAACTAGAAATATCGATCAACGAGGGAGAAGTCCCAAATCATGTACAAGTTGTAGGTGGTGGACGCTGTTTGGTTTCATTTACGCCCGAACAAGCCAAGCCCCACCTGATAGACATAAAATTTAATGGGGAAACGGTCCGAGGATGCCCGTTTGTATGCTCTGTGGCTGACACAAGTCGTGTCATGTTGAATCTCACAAATCTCGAACTGATCCCAGTTAACCGCCCGGCTTCATTTCACATAACAGTTAGCGGTGGAGGAGCAGCTGAATTGGCAGTCAGTGTTCGAGGGCCACATGGTGAACTACCAGTCCGAGTTACTGGAGACATTCATGCTGGCTTCACTGCTGAATTCACTCCGAACACTGTTGGTGGGCACTCAATCAATGTTGAGTATAATGGCTTTCCCGTGCAGGGAACTCCGTTCCTCGCAAAGGCCTACGATGCAACTAAAGTTGTTGTCGGTAGTGTTTCTAGAGGAACGGTAGGTCGCTCCGTCCAGTTCACAGTTGATGCTGGAGATGCGGGCGAAGGAAATTTAGAGATAACTATTTCCGCTAAAGGCCTTAACATACCCACACAAGTTCATCCCCAGGGTAATGCAAGGTATGTTACACTTGAGAACTTCTCTCTTTTTGTAAATGCTTTATAACTTACATAATAATATGTTTATCTTTCAGATTCTCCGTTTCATTTGTCCCGGCTGAGGCATGCGAGCACACAATCAATGTATCATTCAATAAAATGCCCGTTCCCGGATGTCCCATTACCGTCAACATAAGCGGTGGGATGTCAGGGCCGCAAGTTTCATTAGGTGGGCCTGGCCCAGTACATCAGCCAAATTCGTTTGTAATCAATCACACCGGCGGTCGCTTAGAAGATATTGAAGTAAATGTCGAAGGTGAGTTTGGAACTTGATCTTTTAAATATTGGATCATCAATATGGTGGACGTAATTGTTCTGATTGTTTTGTGTGTTAATTAAGACATCAATGGGTCTTCGGTTCATATATGAATAAAATTGCACACATCACGATGCATTTAAGCATTCCTTCCTTGTATAGTAAAAACAAAACTAGGTTTTTTATTCTTCCTGGAACATGTGCAGTTGTTCCAATTGTAAACATTTTCCTTCCTAATTATTTCTCATAGTTTCCTTCAAAAATCCTTTTTTCCATTATATGTGTTGAATCTCCAGAACTCTTTCTAAATTATTCCCCACACTGTTTTTAGAATGAACATATTTATTGTTTTTGTTGTTTAAATGTGTGTTCACTTGTAATAAAAAGTTGCACTATTTGCAAAGATGTATCTACGTTATTGGTTGAAGAATATTTTTCTATTTTCTTTCTGTACATTCCAGTTAATTTGAAAAATCCCGGTGATATAAAATATCATGCACTCAAGTCTTAGTATTTTTAGTTGTCCTTTTTTTTTTAATTTACTTTACTTTTCCTTCTATTATTGTATTTTATTTTTATTATCTTGTTGTGACCCTTTGAACTGAACTGCAAAACTCTATATTTGATGAGTGAAAAGATCATTACGGATACAATTGTTTCACTTTGAATGTCTTTTGTGCTCCATCTAAATATGTAGCCGAATACATTTCTCCCCTTAAACTATATCCCCGTAACACTCGCATCGATAACAATGTCCATCAATTTACCCTTGAGCCGAGCTTAGGACTTAGGTGATGTTAAGTGTAGAGACTAATTTTTTAACCGCACTACAAGAATGTAGAATGCTTTACCCGGCTCGATATTTTCCTCCAATTGCGGTAAACAGACATTCCATACCAATGTGCATCGGTATCTCCTTTTATCTCCTATCAAAACTTCCTAAACGCTCGTACTGTGTTCATTAATGTTTAGAGTATTTACAACCCCTTGTATGAGGCCTCATTATAAAAAAAAACTTACCAATTTAGTTTTGGTTGCCAATGAACATGGAAAATAAATAGTTTGAAGTTTCTGCAACTATTTTCTGTTAGAGTTAAGCTTGCAGAACAAAAAAGACTCATTTTAAAGATGTATCTTTATACTGGCAATCTGTGCGTTCAATTATTTTTGTCTGTCGACACCATATAGATTTAACGGCTTTACTGTTTGGTTCCAATTTGGCACTTATTATTTCCAGGGTATTCTACAGAGAGCTTTTGGAATTGGCATTCTAGCTTTAAAGCTAACGCTACCTGTTATATTACCGTTATTAAAATGCTTTCTTTGGCTCCAAGGCTCCAACGGTTTTCTAGTTTTGGAGTAGTGTTTTGTATATTCTTTTGGTTGGAATTAATTTTTCAAAAAAAAGTCCAATAACGGAACGTCCATTGAACCAGTCTTTTCACTATTCTATTCGTTTCGATGAAATTTTATCTGAACCAAGTTTTCCATGCAAATGAGAATGTCCAAAAAAACACTGCGTCGATTTTTCACATTGCATTATGTGTCTTGTCTTAGTAGGTAGGTACTCAAACCAAATGATATAATGTTATTAACATGAAGAAATGCATTAGGTAATAATAAAGTTGGAAAAATTGTCATGGCCAGTCTTGGGGATAACTTTTAAAGAAAGTAATATCATATTTGAAATCTACAATGTATGCCCTTTAAAAGCATATATTATGTTGTATTTCTATCGACTCTGGGCTTTTCACCCATACATTCTCCTTTCCGGATGAAAATGAAGAATTCTTTAGATTGACGCTTCTTATCACAAATCTAATGGCATGCTTGTTCTTTCCAAAAAAAAAGTTGTTTTCATATTTTTGAAATTTCTTAAGGAATTGTTTTTTTTTTAAAACTTCAAGTCCCAATTCTTTTTTTTTTTTTTTTACTTGGCTTCATTGTTCTTGAAACATACTTTAACTATTTTAGCAGAGCCCAAAGAGCAATACATATTAGTTAACATTAGAAAAAATTTTAAAAAATTGAAGGCTTTGGCCTTGGCTAGGTACATACCATTCCTTGACGAGTAACACCTTCTTCAACAACCCATAACGATACACTATCTCACTTTTCCTCTGCTCTTCCTTTCTATCACTTCTCTCTGTTAAATGTTTATATTTAAAAAAAACTATTCCAAAAGACGAATTTTGTGTTTTTTATTTTGAAAATTTAAGATTTATTTAAAAAAATTAATTTATTTTCCGTCTTATTTTTTATTTCTCACTTTTATATCTGTATATTATTTCAGGGCGACGAAGACTTTTGTACTAGACTTTTATAAATATTTTATTATATATAACTTGATTTTATAAAAATCTTATAATAATTTCTACTTTTGCAATAACCTTAGACTTTAAATTGAGACACACAAAGTTTCATAAAATTTGTTGTATTTTTTCACACAGACACTATAACATTGAATTGAAAAAATAAATAAAAAAGTTATTTACTACTAATATTGAATTTTGTTTCGTAGATATTTTTA
The DNA here is from genome assembly GCA_916050605.2 of Platycheirus albimanus. Classification (NCBI taxonomy): domain Eukaryota; kingdom Metazoa; phylum Arthropoda; class Insecta; order Diptera; family Syrphidae; genus Platycheirus; species Platycheirus albimanus. Next base: position 155,456,824 of record OU696697.1, read on the forward strand.
AATAAAAACATTTTTTTTTCTATTAAAATTATTAATTTTTTTACTAACAAAACCAATTTTTTGTATTCTTTAAATTGGTGTTGATTTCCGTAGATAATATTCAATCTCTAATTTTGTGGTTGGTACAAAGTTCCAATTTTCTTTTTTTGAGCATGAATCCTTTTATTTCAAAAATTTACTACACATAACCTTCTAAATGCATTTTTGTTATTAAAACAATCGCTTCCACCCGAAACCCCCATCCCCACCCAAACAATATTTGTTTTTGCTGACATAAAATGTTGACTTCATTGTCTTCTTCCTTATTGCTACCACAAAACTACTACCAACAAAAAAATAAAAACAACAAAAATATTTATTAAAAACAAAAAACAAAAAAACATGGTAAAAAATAAAACAAAATACGTACACAATCGCAAAAATTACTTGCGAATCCTTTCTACGATAATTTGGGCTAAATGTCCAACAATCAGGACCTGCCGGGCAATCTGTGCCAGCACAAGTTCACCAGACTGCTGAGGGTGTTTTCAAGGCTGATTTTGTGCCACGCTCTGTTGGTGAGCACCGTGTCAATGTTACTGTAAACGGTCTACCAACCGCCGGAAGTCCTTATGCAGCAAAGGTTAGTTCAAAATCGACCATACTTTGTAATCAACTTAACGCAATAATTGTTTGTTTGACAGGTTTATGATGTCAATGCTATCAAAGTAAAAAATGTTAGCACCGGAACAGTTGGAAAACCGGTCACATTCCTTGTTGAGACTTCACAAGCAGGACCCGGAAATCTGGAGGTGACTGTTAATGGAGGTCGAGTTCCTACCTCAGCCCAGGGTCAAGGCCAACATACCTACGCTATCAGTTTCACTCCGCGAGATGCCCAAAATCACACTGTTGAACTGCGCTTCAATGGACAAGATGTTCCAGGAAGTCCCTTTACCTGCAGGGTATCTGCGGCTGCCCGCATTGTCTCACCTGAGTCCATGGATAAGGTCAGCGTTGGTCGGATGTTTAATTTCGTTGTGGAATCTGACACCATGCCTCTAGTTGAGGTGCTTGGCCCAGCTCGTCGAAGTGTTGCAACCAAAATTGAACGCGCAGATGTTGGGTATAGCGTCAAGTTCGAACCAATAGATGTTGGAGATCACTCTGTTGAGGTGCGCCTACCGGGAGGAGGACACGTCGAAGGAAGCCCGTTTTTACTAAAAGCTTACTCTGCTGAGAAAGTCGTTGTAACTGACATTCGCCCAGGAGTTGTGGGAAAGAGTGTCAGCTTTGGAATCAATGCAAGCCAGGCTGGAGCTGGAAACTTGGAAATCATTGTTGCAGTGAATGGAAAAAACGTTCCAAACTTTGTACAATCAGAAGGAAATGCTCGATTCAAGGTTAACTTCAAACCAACTGAAGCTGCAGCTCATTCCCTTTCGGTGAGATTTAATGGACATCCAGTACCTGGATCCCCATTCACGTGTCATATTGCTGCAGCTCCAGTTTCACTTCCTAGAGCAATGGCTTCAGGAGAAGGCCTTAAGCAAGCTGCTGTTAAAATGGATAATGTATTTGAACTTGATGGCTTTGATGGAGTTGAGCCACAGATCTTTGTCACATCCCCATCGGGAGACAATATTTCATGTCAGATAAGCCATCGTGGTGATACTTACAAAGCTTCCTTCCGTCCAATGGCAGTTGGACGACATTTGATCAGTGTTACTGCAAATGATCAGCACATCAATGGTTCTCCATTTTCATGCAACGTTTTTGACGTGTCACGTGTAACCATTAGTGGTTTGGAACAACATGAGGGACCATCACCACTTGGAATTCCAGTTACTTTCAGTGTTGATGCCGCTGGCGCTGGTGAAGGAACTTTGGAGCTTGTTGTTTCCACGGATACCAGCACTGTCAAAGCAGAGGTTGTAGCCTGTGCTCGGGGACTGTACGATGTAACATTTGTACCGCAAAGTAGTGAGCCTCACTACGTTAACATAACATTCAATGATGTTCCAGTAGATGGCAGCCCATTCCATGTTGATATTCAACAGACCACTCAACAGATTCAGATTGGAAGCTTGGCCACCATTGACTTCCCAACTGATGACCAGATAGCGGAAATTTCGGGTCCAGACCACAAACCAGTGGCTTATACCATCACGAGACATAGCGCGGAGTTCCGTACAAATGTGATTGGAAGCTATATGATCCGTTTCATTGACAGGGATACCAGACAACATGTAGCCACTCGCACTTTGACGGTATTTGACCCATCTTTAGTCAAAATAACCGAAGTTGGAGAAGCTCTTTGCCATAGACCAGCAAGTATTTCAGTCTCTTTGAATGATGCCGGGCAGGGAACACTAACAGCAATGGTTCGTTGCGGTGCAGCAGAAGTCCCTCACTCTATTAGAGGACCCTCAAAGAGCGGTATCTGGGAAATTGTGTATCATCCAACAAGAGTTGCGCCTCATAAGATAACAATTTTGTTCAACGGCGTGCCTGTATCTTTGAAGCCTCTTGAGATCAACGTGTTGCCACCCGGAGCAGGCAAGGAAATTAGTGTGAGTGGACTGGGTCTCTATCAGGCTCGGGTAGGAAAAACAACTTCCTTTGCTATCGACACTGTTGGAAGACCTGCGAGAGAGTTTGATGTTGTTGTTTCGGGACCAGGAGGACAGGCTTTGCCAGTTCGCTGCTATCAGACAAAAGGCGGACAGTTACAAGCTGAATTCACAATTAATAAAGTTGGACAGTGCGTGCTTGGTAAGATTTTAATCAAACTCAATTCCAGGAATATTCCAACTATTTTCTGACTCAACAGAGGTGCTTCATCAATCCAAACCACTTCCAGGAAGTCCATTCACGTGCGAGTCCTTTGATTCTTCTAAAGTAGCCATTCAAGGTGTCCCCAAGACCCAAATGGCCCTCCATAGCCCAATTTCTTTTACACGTAAGTCAAACTAACCCACTTCGAGAAGAACACCTATTTCAATTGATTTTTAATTTTAGTGAGAACTGATCAAGCTGGTGTGGCAGAAGTGGAAGCATATGCAGTTTCTCCGAGCAATCAGAATCTTCCGGTGCGAGTGACAGAACAGAGTGATAGTGTTTATTCAGTAGATTTTCTCCCATGCGTTCCAGGAAATCATAGATTGACTGTTCTCTATGGTGGAGAGACTGTTCAAGGGTCACCCTTCAACTTTACGGTCTCGGCAACTGGAAACAAAGGTGATACAAGGGCAGCCGGAACAGGTCTTGAAGTATGCCATCGAAATAAGGAAGCTTCCTTTGTTGTTTACTGTCCGGTTCAACCAAATGTTCAGATTGAGCGAGTTGATGAATTTGGGGAGAGAATCGATCCGAAAATTAAGGTTGGAGTTGGTGTAATGCTTTTGACTCATTCCTTGTTTTAACCAATTTTTTCGCATTAGGCTCTTGGAAATAATGAGTGGAGAATTTCGTATACAATTTTGTCCGTGGGGAGGTATGAAATCCGAGCGAGCTGTCCAAACAGAGGATCCTTGCCTGGTTCTCCATGGAACGTATCATGTGTGGAAGCATCCAAGGTTACACCAGTCGGCGGATGGGGAACTCTTCTTGATCATGAGGGTCGCTTGATTTTGCCAGCTCGCATAGTTTTTGATGTGGACCAGGCAGGTCCTGGAGAACTTGTTTGTACAATCGATGGTATTGAGATTCCTGTTGACAAACTGAGTGACGGCAAAACAAGACTTTTTGTTTCTGCCGATAATCTCGCACCTGGGGAACACGATCTTGATCTGACATGGAGTGGTATGTCCATTGTACAGTGCCCCAGAAGTGCGTATGTGACAGCACAGCAGGCAGCTGATAAGGTGGTTTTAACTGGACGAGGCCTTGCAGCTTCTCAAGCTGGAGAGGCAGCACACTTTACCATAGATGCAACAAATGCTCCACCCGGTAGACCAGAAGTTATCCTTGTACACCAGGACAATACATCTGTACCGGTCAGTCTTGCTCAACCGAGACCGAATGAAAATATCTGGTTGGCGTCATATACTCCTCAAAAATCTACTTCCGGTTCGTTGACTCTATCGGTTAAGTGGAATGGAAGGCTTGTTAAAGGATGCCCACTCACCGTGGCAGTTGGGTCATCTATGGATGCTTCTAAGGTCATAGCTTCAGGTGAAGGTCTACGACATGGAGTTGTAGGAAAAGAAATTAAATCATGGATTGACACCAGGCGTGCTGGACCTGGAGAGCTTACTGCCCACTGTGCTGGTCCTCGAAAGGTGGCATATTGTGAGCTTTATGATCATGGGGATGCAACATTTACCTTGAATATTAAACCCCAAGAACCGGGAAGGCATTTACTAACCATCAAGTATGGTGGACAACATGTTCCCGGATCGCCATTCGGATTGAAGGTTGCTGGAGCTCCCGATGCAAGCAAGGTAAGACAAAATTTTTTTTTAGGTGAAATTTTCGTTTGAAACATTTTTCATAGGTTCGTGTCTACGGTCCTGGGATTGAACATGGGGTGCTGGCCACTTTTCAGTCACGTTTCATTTGTGACACCAGAGGTGCTGGAGCTGGGCAACTGACAGTAAGAGTACGGGGTCCCAAAGGTGCGTTCCGTGTTGAAATGCAACGTGAGAGCCAGAAAGACAGAACGATTCTCTGCAAGGTAAAGCTTTTGAATCTCACCAACATCCTTTTCCTTATTTGATGTTTTTTTTTAAGTACGATCCGACTGAACCTGGTGACTATAGAGTTGAGGTAAAATGGGCTGGAGAATTCGTCCCTGGTTCACCATTTCCTGTTATGATATACGACACAGAGGAAGAACTGCGACGCTATATACAAGGACTCTAGATTTGCATTCTAGACTTTCTGTTAATTTTTGCTACTCACAAACTGAATATTAATGTTAACCTTTAAAAGGAACAACAAAGTGCGGAGATCTGTTTTCTTTTTTAATTTATTGTTTTACTTTGCAAAATTGTTTTTATTATCTACTCTATTTTATACAATTATGAACAATTAGTATATAAGACTGTTTACTATAGAAGTAAATAATAATTATTATTATTTATAAACATATGAACAAATATATTATGAACAACGAATAATGTTAACGAGATATATTTATATATTATACAAACATAATAATTTTAAATTAGTGTTGTGTAGAATAAAAAATGTCACTAACATAAAACACTAGAAACATTTTAATCTGAAAACATTCTAAGTGTAAAAGAAAAAGAAAAATTATGTTATAAACTTTATTAAATAAATCCCAATTTAATTAAAATTTTGTTTGTGTGTATGGAAAACTTTCAAAGCTGAATTCTTTTTTTTTTTACATTACAGGATAAAGTTTCAAGTACCTACACAATAAAGGGTATGTTTTTACCAGTACCTCGCGAGCTCTTACTCTTAGGATTAAATTCGGAGACTATATTATAAGATACAACTTTAAAATACAAAATGTTTATCAGACTTTTGCAAAGTTGGCGTTCTGATTCTGAGCTATGTACCCTGCCCGCTCGTTGGTTCAAACAACTTAACTTTTCAAAAAAATTCGTATGATTTATTGGATTATTACTGTATTACTGTGTCATTGTATAAAATCGACGACGAAAGGTCGTAGATATAAGCCATTTAATATAGGTAGGGTAGAAGGGGGTGCATTTGCCAGGATTTAGGAAAATTGTCCTTACATACAGCTTTTCCGTGGTTTATATTTTCTTGATATTTAATATGTACCTTGACGTTGTTATCTTCACTCTAAAGTATATTTCATCTTAATATCTCAATTATTTCTATTTTTAATGATTTAACAAAAAAAAAAAGGGGTGTGGCAAAGCCTCCCCAGTAGGGAGGTTTTGCCAAGGACGTAGGGGAGGGTTTACCAGGTACCTAAACATCAAATTTAAAACAAACAAAAATACTTATAATTCTAATAACGTAACAAAACAGATTTATTCATTTATATATATTAATATTAACTTAAAAGTTTATACTAAGTACGACTTTTCTTAACATGTTCAGTTCATATTTAGTATTTAAAACCTTTCATTTATAGTTCACATCACTTGGTCAGGTTTAAAATTAACGAAAAAAATATAATAAGTGAGGTTATTTAAAAAGTAATAAATAGGTAGATTTAAAATTAACGGCTGCATCATTTAGTATTGTAGGTATATTTTAGATCTTTTTGTACTGCTGTTCTCATTTTTCCCTCGTCGATTTCTGGGCGATTGCCCTTTTTGGCATAATTGCGCAGCATTTTCTGAGCTGTGAGCTGAAAAATAGGAAGAATAGGATAGAATAGGGCACCCCCAAAATGGCTTTGCCGTTGGTAAATGTAACCCATGGGGTGAATTTACCACTGGTAAAAGCAACCCATGGGGTGAATTTACCACTAGTAAAAGCAACCCATGGGGTGAATTTACCCTGGTAAAAGCAACCCACTGGTTTGAATTTACCACTGGTAAAAGGAACCCATGGGGTGGGCTTGCCACTGGAAAATGCACCCCACAAAGTGGTTTTTGCCAGGCAAAGCCACCCCACAAACAAGTGGCAAATGTACCCCACACACTGTTCTTTTATAAACTAATTTTTATCTTTTTTTTCCTTGTAAGCGACTTATATTTATCACTTCTACATACTACACTATATCTAATATATAAAAATAAGTTGCCTTATGTTCGGGGTCGATAAACTCGAGAATGGCTGGGCAGAATTTTTTAATGTTTTTTTATAAAGTTAGCTATCCTACTGAGGAAGGTCTTTTTGTGAAGTTTGGTCAAATTTCGGTAAAGGGCAAATCGCAAAATGCATTTTTAGTGCATTTCGTCATATTAATAACAGCATTTTTTGTAGGGTCTTCTGAGTATGTCGACGAAGGTTTTCGGCCAAACTTCGGTAAAATAATTTGCCACAACTGCAGTTTTATTGCATTCTGTCAAAATACTAACAAATCTTTTGGTAGCATCTTCTGAGGATGCCTGCAAAGGTTTCTGTGAAGTTTGGTCAAAATTCTGTAAAGCGGTAGCGTGGTTCTTTTTGATCTAGCATTTTTGTCGACACATAAAGTATATTTCCCGTAATTATAGAAAATTATTTTTTTTTTTTCAATGTGTCAATTTAATTTTAATAAAATTGTAATAAGTTTGAAATCTGCGATTTTGGACAAATCATCGGGATGAAATGACCGAAGAAATATTACATCGAATGCGAAATATTTATTCAAACCAGAACTTGGATTTTAGCTACGATTCGATCTGAAAATAAAATAGCATTAGCGCTTGCGTCGTCTGGGATTGCGCAAACTTTGTTAGACGGTGGTCGAACAGCTCACTCTGCATTAAAATTGCCATTGACATGTAAGTAAATGAATTTCAAACATGTAATATTTCAAAAACATCTGGAATGGCAAAGATTTTACAGCAATGTGAAATAATCATTTGGGATGAGTGCACGATGATTCACAAGAAATTATTGGAAGCCCTTAATCGAACGTTAAAAGATTAACGAGGAAACCAACGTTTATTTGGTGGTGCATTGATATGGTTAGCAGGGGAATTTAGGCAAACATTTTTCCAATTTTTTCTCACGGACAACTTTATGTTGGACGTTGGCGAGTGGGTAAACCGTCTTTATTGTTTATTTATGCATTAAATGCGAAAATAAAAAAAAATTGTTTATCAAAAAGCTCTTGAGTAATGCAAATGGTTCATTTAAAAAATTGTTAAATTAATTAATAAATTATATAAGCAAAATGATTGAATTGAGTTTAAGGCTGCATGATACACAAAATTTGTTTTCTGCTCCGGAGCGTAAATGAAGAGTGAGGATGGTTTCCCAACTAGGAAACACGCTACATTATAATAGCTGACGGCAAATCAGTTGGTGGTGCACGGACAACCTTACCTATGTTGGATGCTCGCGAGTGGGTAAACCGCCCTTATTGTTTATTTATGTATTAAATGCGAAAATAAAAAACGTTGTTTATCAAAAAGCTCTTGAGTAATGCAAATGGTTCATTTAAAAAATTGTTAAATTAATTAATAAATTATATAAGAAAAATAATTGTATTCAGTTTAAGGCTGCATTATACACAACAATTTGTTTACTGCACCGGAGCGTAAATGAAGAGTGAGGATGGTTTCCCAACTAGGGAACACGCCACATTATAATAGCTGACGGCAAATCAGTTGAAGTGAAGGAAATTCGCGGAATTCGACATTATTCTCCTTTGAACGGCCCTTTCAAAATCCTTGCCACTATCAAATTGTTCATCAGATTCGTCACAATCAGTTGGGTTCAATTGCACAGTTTCGGGGCATGAAGGTTTCGTAGCATTAAGATGACAGATCCAACATTAAAACTCAAATGATGAGGCGGCATGCCAGGCAAATCCAAAGAACACTCGCATATTCACACTCAATGGAATGGTTTGCACATACCGCTACAAATACGATGGCTTGAGACTTGAGTGATTTCGGAAATCCGCTTTTCCATGACTTTTGCCGTGACTGATTGCTTTGAAATGCTGCAAACAGGACTTTCGTTGATTCGCAGGTTTAACTAAAGCTTCAGTGCTCAGTGTGCTGTTCTTCCACCTTCCAACAGTGTTGCAGCAATTCCGGTAGATGCGAGAGCTAACGCAACTCCACTTTGAGCACGTATTGCTGCTAATATTAATTAAATCAAGAACATTTTTCCAGTTCCAGTTCCAGTTAATGAGCAGTTTTCAAAATATTAATTTAAAAATGTTTTTTTTTAAATGTTTTTAAAAATACACAAATATTTTTTGAAAATATTGGTATGCAGTATAAAGTGAGCTACCTACACCTATATATGAGTGAAATTTCGAAAGTATCGGTTGAGCCGTTTTCAAGATAGTCGAAAGCAAAAAAAAATGGTCCTATAGAAAGTACCGTATCGTTCTTAGACATTTGTTAAGACTTTTTTTTCAGCCATATGATCGGTCGTACCTAAAAAGCTACACTGATTTTTACTTGCGATTATAGGTACTATAAGGCAAGTTATGCATTCGTCGAAAAAAAAAGTTTTGAGATAACAATCAAACATGACATTACGATGATAGCGAAGACGAAAAAAGATGGTCTAAAAATTCTGTCCGTCTGTATGTCTGTCTGTCTGTCTGTATGTATAGACACCTACAGCCCAAACGGGTAGGCCGAATTGCTTCAAACTTGGTATATAGACTTTTTTAGGTATTGTACAGAGGGGAAATTGAAATTTTTTTTTTAGCTCAAAAAATAACGGTACCTGCCATACAACCGTTACGTTAAAGCTTATTTTTCTCAAAAACGGCTCTAACGATTTCAATTTAAAAAAATCAGTGTTGCTTTTTAGGTACGACCAATCATATGGCTGGAAAAAAAGTTTTAAAAAATGGCTAAGAACGGTACTTTCCATAGGACCGGTTTTTTTGCTTTCGACTATCTCGAAAACGACTCAACCGATTCTTTCGAAATTTCACACACATATAGCTGTAGGTAGCTCAATTTGTATTGCATACAAATATTTTTGAAAAATATTTTTTTGTATTTTTAAAAGCATTTTAAAAAAAAAAATTTAAAAAATTAATAATTTGAAAACTGCTTATTAAATTTTTTCTAAAAATTTTAAATAAATGTATTTGCTCAATACCTATGAACTGGCGTTTTTTAATTTTTTTTGAAAATTTTTTTCAAAAAGTTTTTCAAAAAAAACTTTTTTTCTCAAAAACCGCTCCACAGATTTTTATAAATTTATTCTCATAAATTTAAATTTATCGAAGAAATAAAATGGCGTACTTTTTTTTTCAGCTCATTTTAGTTTAAGTATTTATTTAAGAATTTTGAAAATTTTATTTTTATCAAAATCTCAAGCACCTAAACCACTGTCACTCATTAGAGCAAGTTCGTGCGACCCAGTCGTGCATTTTATTTTAAATCATAATCGTTAGAGCCGTTTTCGAAAAAAATAAGCTTTAATGTAACGGTTGTATGGCAGGTACCGTTATTTTTTGAGTTAAAAAAAATTTAATTTCCCCTCTGTACAATACCTAAAAAACTCAATATACATACCAAGTTTGAAGTAATTCGGTCCACCCGTTTCTGCTGTAGGTGTCTATACATACAGACAGACATGCAGACGGATAGAATTTTTAGATCAATTTTTTTCGTCTTCGCTATCATCTTCATCGTAATGTCATGTTTAATTGTTATTTCAAAATTTTTTTTTTCGACGAATGCTTAACTTGCCTAATAGTACCTATAATCGCAAGTAAAAAACTTTTTGGTTATAAATGTCGATATCATTGTATTTAAAATTAAATATTTCTTAACAACACTTGGGTTTAAAGTTAATATATTTTTCCTGTCAGTTTTTAAATATTGCAATTATATTTTTTAAATTGTAATTCATTTAATCCGTATTAAACTAAGATTTCTCTAACCGAGCGAAGCCGGGTGGGTCAGCTAGTCTAATATATAAAAATAAGTTACCTTATGTTCGGGGTCGATAAACTCGAGAATGGCTGGGCAGAATTTTTTAATGTTTTTTTATAAAGTTAGCTATCCTATTGAGGAAGGTCTTTTTGTGAAGATTGGTCAAATTTCGGTAAAGGGCAAACCGCAAAATGCATTTTTAGTGCATTTCGTCATATTAATAACAGCATTTTTTGTAGGGTCTTCTGAGTATGTCGACGAAGGTTTCCGGCCAAACTTCGGTAAAATAATTTGCCACAACTGCAGTTTTATTGCATTTTGTCAAAATACTAACAAATCTTTTGGTAGCATCTTCTGAGGATGCCTGCAAAGGTTTCTGTGAAGTTTGGTCAAAATTCTGTAAAGCGGTAGCGTGGTTCTTTTTGATCTAGCATTTTTGTCGACACATAAAGTATATTTCCCGTAATTATAGAAAATTATTTTTTTTTTTTCAATGTGTCAATTTAATTTTAATAAAATTGGAATAAGTTTGAAATCTGCGATTTTGGACAAATCATCGGGATGAAATGACCGAAGAAATATTACATCGAATGCGAAATATTTATTCAAACCAGAACTTGGATTTTAGCTACGATTCGATCTGAAAATAAAATAGCATTAGCGCTTGCGTCGTCTGGGATTGCGCAAACTTTGTTAGACGGTGGCCGAACAGCTCACTCTGCATTAAAATTGCCATTGACATGTAAGTAAATGAATTTCAAACATGTAATATTTCAAAAACATCTGGAATGGCAAAGATTTTACAGCAATGTGAAATAATCATTTGGGATGAGTGCACGATGATTCACAAGAAATTATTGGAAGCCCTTAATCGAACGTTAAAAGATTAACGAGGAAACCAACGTTTATTTGGTGGTGCATTGATATGGTTAGCAGGGGAATTTAGGCAAACATTTTTCCAATTTTTTCTCACGGACAACTTTATGTTGGACGTTGGCGAGTGGGTAAACCGTCTTTATTGTTTATTTATGCATTAAATGCGAAAATAAAAAAAAATTGTTTATCAAAAAGCTCTTGAGTAATGCAAATGGTTCATTTAAAAAATTGTTAAATTAATTAATAAATTATATAAGCAAAATGATTGAATTGAGTTTAAGGCTGCATGATACACAAAATTTGTTTTCTGCTCCGGAGCGTAAATGAAGAGTGAGGATGGTTTCCCAACTAGGAAACACGCCACATTATAATAGCTGACGGCAAATCAGTTGAAGAAAAGGAAATTCGCGGAATTTGGTATTCTTCTCCCTTGAACGGTCCTTTCAAAATCCTTGCCACTATCACATTGTTCATCAGCTTCTTCACAATCAGTTGGGCTCCATTGCACAGTTTCGGGGCATAAAGGTTTCGTAGCATTAAGATGACAGATCCAACTTTAAAACTCAAATGATGAGGCGGCATGCCAGGCAAATCCAAAGAACACTTGCATATTCACACTCAATGGAATGGTTTGCACATACCGAAAAAAACGATGCCTTGAGACATGAGATTTATTCATACGCCACTGTTGGTTTCAGAATCACGGGAAGTGATTTCGGAAATCCGCTTGCTATATCACCACTTTTGCCATGACTGATTGCTTTGAAATGCTGCAAACAGGATTTTCTTTGATTCGCAACGAAAGCTTCAGTGCTCAGTGTGCAAGAACATCCACCTTCCAACAGTGTTGCAACAATTCCTGTAGATGCGAGAGCTAACGCAATTCCACTTTGAGCACGTATTATTAAATCAAGAACATTTTTTCAGTTCTGCCGGCCGGCGCATCAACAAATAAAATGCACGACTGGATCTAATGCTCTAATGGGTGACAGTAGTTGTCTAGGGGCTTGAGATTTTGATAAAAATAAAATTTTCAAAATTCTTAAATAAATACTTTAACTAATTTGAGCTGAAAAAAAGTACACCATTTTATTTCTTGGATAAATTTGAATTTATGAGAGTTTTCAAAATATTAATTAAACATTTTTTTTTAGATGCTTTTAAAAATACAAAAAAATATTTTTCAAAAATATTGGTATGCAGTACAAATTGAGCTACCTGCAACTATATATGTGTGAAAAGAATCGGTTGAGTCGTTTTCGAGATAGTCGAAAACAAAAAAACGGTCGTTCTTAGACATTTTTTAAAACTCTTTTTTCACCCATATAATTGGTCGTACCTAAAAATCAACACTGATTTTTTTAAATCGAAATTGTTAGAGCCGTTTTTGAGAAGAATAAGCTTTAACGTAACAGTTATATGGCAGGTACCGTTATTTTTTGAGCTAAAAAAAATTTCAATTTCCCCTCTGTACAATACCTATCAGGTATCAGTATATAGTCCCAACTGCTCTAGCTGGTGGCATTTTCGAAAAATATTCGAAATAATAAAATGTTAAAAACCACTTTAAGAACTTAAGGCAGTATGTCTATTGCGTTAAAATGCTGGCTTAATTTGATCCCCAGGTTAATTTTTAACGTTTTCGTCAAAATGAACACAATTTTAGCTTATTGCTGTGTCAACTGGATACAAATTGATATTTTTCATCTACTTTTTTCCTTTATTTCCCACTTGAACATCAAATTTTTTCCTAAAGAAAACATTGTATCTTGAAGAAGTATATAAGTTTTGTATACAAAAGACGGCTTAAAAAATACCAAAATAAAAATTAACTCATATAAGTATTATTTTAACATGTTTTAATTGATTTTTCAGCAATAATTTTATTTTATATAACAACAATCCCAAATCTCTGTAAAATAGTTCCTTATCATAGATAGTTTATTAACTAGTCTGTAGACACTAGTTTTGACAAAAATGGTTTGAGAAAAATAATAGTTTGAAAACATAAAAAAATCAATTCGGCTTGCAAAATTAAATACTTTGAGGAAGTATTTTATAATAATTCTTTTCATTCATCGGACCCTACAAAAATTGGATGCATTTAAATATACCTAATTATTTATCTACATATTTTGTTAAATTCATTCTCACCTACACTGCTACACTGTACGATTTTCCAACACTTCTTACTTTTCAAATCAAATTATTTATAGTTTCCTTCCATGCTGTGTTTCATAGTTGCTCAAATAATAAAAGTTTACAGTTATTAATTATTGAAAACGAAAACAAATTCATATTTATCTCCATCTCTGTTACACCTTTATAAGTAAGGAAAACCGTCGAAATTTAACCCACTGGCTAAAATTTAACCTGCTCTGGCAGCAGGCTAAAAATAATATCCCAATTAAACCTGTCAAAATTTAATAATGAAATCACATTTGATCCAGTATTTTTAAGCAATTGACACACGGCCTAAGTAGAGAAGCCATTGCATTAGATTATAGTATTCCCACTTGAGGTGCGCCATCTATCGATGAAAAACTAAGCTCTAGAATACAATAGGAAGCAACAACAACAATTTCCACCATTTTAATTGTTGTTGTTGCTTCCCATGGTATTCTAGGGCTTAGTTTTTCGTGATAGATGGCGCACTTCAAGTGGTAGTACTATAGTTTATATATACAATGGAGAAGCTCATAGAGCTAGGTTTTATAATATAATTCTCCGTGAACACCACCCTAAAACAAACTATTTTGGGTTTATTTTTGATCAAAAAAAAATTGTCAAAGTCCCTTGATGTCATCCCTGCAAAATACAAAACTCAGTGACATCTGCTGTTAACTAGTAACACTGCTTTATTATGGTTTGAATATAAAGTTAGCCTTGACAGGCACCAAATTAAATGAAGTTTTAATGAGTTTGCTGCTTCGCATGCAGATGTCTCGCAAGTAAAAGCAGTGACACCAACCTTTAAGCTACTTGCATTCAGCCACTACTTACGAAAGCACATACATGAAACATGAAACTAGAGATGAGAAAATTATCTTACTATTTCGATATATTTTACGAAAATCGAATCATATCACCTAGTAATGGTCTGATATTGTATTTATATACCTAATCTATAGTTCCTACTCTTAATACGCACACAAGTGAAGAGGTTTTAGTCTAGATTTTCATGGGAAGCAAAAACAACAATAAAAGACATTTTATATAAAGTAGATAAGGTAACTATCGCCGCCATTGACGAAGTTCACAAACAGAAAAACATGTTATGTGAAATTACTACAAACATATGTGTATACATATATAATGCCTATGAATAGCACTAAAACATGAATATAATTTATCAGGTAGGTTATATTGAACATTTTTTATTTTTTCGCATTTATTTTCTTACATTCTCGTTTTTATTGTTGTTTTTTTCTGTGAAAATTGGTTAACTAAACAACTTTGTCGATTGAACAAACCAATATCTTTTTATATAAATTTTAAAAATATTTGTTTGTTTCGTGCTGACATTTTTTTTGCTGCACATGCACATTACTAACAGATTTGTTGTTGAAAGTCAGTTTTTTTTTTAATTCTATTGATAAATAAAACCAAACCGAAAAAATTTTCAAATGGAAAATTTGGTATAGTATAATCAGATTTAAAACACAAATGCTACACTGATCGATGGCAACCAACTCAGAGAATTTATTTTGCAAATATAAATTTGAATTGAACTTGTACTTTTTGTTAAAAATGTATTTAATCATTTTTCTGTAATACGTATAAAAGAAAAATAAAAAATAAATTTTTAACAAAAACTATTTGTTCAATTAAAATTGCCATCGATCAGTGTAGCATTTGTCTTAAAAATCGAATCGGAACATGCAAAATTTTCCATTTGAAATTTTTTTCGGTTTGGTTTTGCGTATCGCTATAACTGGCTCCTAAAAGGATTTTGTAGATAGATAGGATTTTCTGTATCCGTTGTGTACTTTTATGTGCTATCAGAATTACTAAATATAGATCAATGGATAGCGCTAAAAAGACGACGGAACCATTAAAAAAAAAGAGAAAGGTATACAAACAATTTTAAGTTGACTTTGACAAAATTTCAAAACAAAATTTTTTATTAGATACCAATTCAAAAATTTAGTTTTAGATTCTTTTTAAATAGTTTCAAATCAAGCATTTTGATACAAATTTACAACCCAAAATCAATAAAAGCAACATTTCATGCCCATTTAGGGTGTTTTTTTCGACTGTGTTGATGTTTGCACCCCCACGTCCCACCCGACATGAGAATGCATTCCATGTTTCTTAATTACCAAAACGTGACAAAGCACAAATATTACGGATGATGTCTTCGCACTAAATTGTACCATATTCGACTTAATTTACGGCGCTAAATTGACTGTAAATGAAGAACCATTATATTGTTGTATAAACAAAAGAACAGAAGACTAAAATTTACACAACAGAATTTTAGTATGGAAAGCTGAAAACACCACAAGAAACTATTTTAATTAAGATTCATTGACTTCAAAGCGGTGTATGTGGCTTACGATAGCTCAAATCAATATTCAAATCATTCAAGCGGCAATAGATCCTTTTTACTTCTTGAAGAAGAATGGAAGTGTCCCTTTTTTCCGTTTTGTTTTCAGAAAAAGAAAAAACGCTTCAATTAAGGGCTGCCATTCTTTCCACTTGACATTTTATAAAATAGTTTTATTCTTCATCTCCATCTTCACTGCACTAAACACTCCATCGATGTACGTACGTGAGCTGTACATGTTGATGGAGGTAGCAAAGACGATAGTGGAATTTCAAACACCAGATGGACGCCATTAACACACTTAGAATGCACTAGCAGCACTTTTCCACTCCGTATCAATCCTGCAGCACTTATCAAAACATTCCCCGCAGCGCGATAGACAAAATTACTTGGAAATAACCTCTGCATACTATAGCCTGTATGCGACGAGAGGTATCATACCCTATACAAATTTGTGAGTTTATCGAATTGAAAAGAAAACTCTACTTTTGTTGGAAACCATATTTTTTTAGATAAAAAAGAAGGCAAAGCTGCACCGGAGAGTCGAATAATAGCAGTTTTTGTATTGAAGGGATTGTTAAAATATTTATCCCAAATGAAAGCTGGCTATGGTAAAGTGGATGAAGTGCTTGGTGGCTAGTCTAGAGTTTTTTTTCCACACCTTCAACTAATTTCCACCTATTGGATTCTACAGTGATATAAATTCCACCTGTATCTCAGTCCACAAGCTTTCCTATTTTTCTATTCCTGTTATTAGGTCTAGCTGGCATTTTGTTAACATTATTAGTTTCATCAAAACCGTTTAAATGGTTTTCGATAAAAGAATACAAAATAATAATTACATATCCTGCAGATGGGTTTGTCATCTCATAATTGTTTCAATTCACATATAAAGAACGCTATATTCTAGAATAAGGAATAAGTTCGTTGAAAATCATATCGTTCTTTTTGTTAAAACTGTGCCTCAAGTAAATTTACCCTATAAACATTACGTTACAATCAAATCGAAAATAATTCTTTTTCAGTCACACCCTCTCCTTGAAAATAAAACTAAGACTAACCCTCAGTGGATAAAACATATCCAAGCGTTAATCGTGAAATCTGAAACATTTTCCTTCTGGTCTACCTTCTCCCATGCTTTAGGCGGCTAGCCGCCATTAAACCTTCAACATGATCTTTTTGTGTCCTCATGGTCTTTGGAAAAGGAATTAAAAGCAAGAGAAAATATTTTTTCTAAGTGGACGAGGGCGTCACTCAGAACTGATTATGGCGAACACCGTTTGATCTTGGATGGAGTGGAGGTACCTCTCTTT
The DNA here is from genome assembly GCA_916050605.2 of Platycheirus albimanus. NCBI lineage: Eukaryota > Metazoa > Arthropoda > Insecta > Diptera > Syrphidae > Platycheirus > Platycheirus albimanus. The sequence goes on from OU696697.1 coordinate 155,474,001, forward strand.
AATTTTACTGTTTATTGTTTGGTCTCAGGATGAATATTATGAATTCTAATCTCGTAAACGCAAGCAGATGTTTTTTGAAATTCAATTTGAGTCTTTCTTAATGTTGTACCGCTGGATGATGCGTTCGCTGGTGGCCTAAGAAGCCAGAAGGGATTTTATGAGTGTTTCAATGAAGGGAGGTCCTAGATTTGGTTTGTATAGGACCATTTTTAAAGTTGGTGTTAGGTATAAGAAGGACCATGGAAAAGATTTGAAAAAATATCAATTATTAGCTTGAATTTGACCAACTGTTGTATTTCTGCAAAACATAATTATGAAAGGTTAAGTGGTTCTATAGCGTTATTATTGATTGCTTAAACCATTTTTTTGTAATTGACTATGATGCCATGGCATCCAGTTAACAGAGGATTAAGGGATTCAGTAGCGCAGTGGAGTTAGCTTTAGTCATTCTCTGGCTTCATGGGTATTTTCGTGAACTTTATCACGACATTTCAAACATATGTTGAACGTCCTAATTTCTTGCAAGGAAGCATTTTATTTAATGAACCGCGATTTCTCCATTTATATGTGAATAATTAAAATTATCTATTGGATGAAAGGAAGGATTTAAAAACAAAAGTCCTGTAGAACACAAAGAAAAATGTGGATAATTTGGTAAAATTGAGAAACAGTAGTGGTAATTACAACAACGTAAAGGCTGAAAAAAACCTTCAACACTTTTGTATTCGATATCACTACGTTGAATTCAAATGCTGTTTGCTAACTATTTTCATCATTGCAAATAAAAATATTTTGAATTTGAAAGGTGACCCTGAAAGTATTTGTTCTAGTTACAGAATTTCTTTGAATCAATAGAAAGGAATATAATTCAATATTAGCAAAGTTAATTTAAACAATTTTTTAAAAACTTATTTCAACAAAAATTTAAATACGTTTTCAAGAAAATCAAATAGAAATCGGTTCCAAGCCCAATCGTATGTGTTTTTGATATCGATTTTAATGTAATGCAGTAGGCAGTTTCATGAATAAATACAAAAAATCTCCCAGCTGACATAACATTTATTATAACATGTCTTTGGAAGTGGAAGTGATGACGTGATGATTCATTGATCTTCAATATACCAAACTATCGGTATCACATGCCGTCAAAACAGGCGAACTGAAGAAACGATACTAAAAATTTAAACAATTCCGTACCACGTATTTTGCTAACAAAGTGCGAAATCACTGCCATAATTTTTCCTGCAATTGAATCGAAAACAACTTAATATAATGTATTATAGTACTGGAAACTATTAAAAATTTTGCAACCTACATATTATGCTATTGAGTTTTAATTTAAAAATCTAAAATTATGTTCACATCTAAATTGCAGGAAGACAATCAAATGAGGATTTCAAAAATGAATCATTATTTTCCCTCAAATAATAGAACCTTAGATCAAATAATATATGCCAATGCCAGGTCTTCCAAAAAATCCCCCTTATCTAAGGAACGTACCTACAACTACTGATTTATTTTCCTTTCAATTTTGTATAATTGTTCATTATTTCCGGTATTGCAAACAAATTCATTAGAAATATAGCCTTTTCTATAGATAAAATAATATAATTTTACCCAAAACAACTATACCGCATTCGTTTAGCTAAGTAAATGCAACGGTACAATGAAATGTTGCTGCTATTGTTATTCTTCAGAAAAAGAAAATACACAAACACAAATTCAATCAAGGAAACCAACCATGTCTTTTCTTGAAGATATCTGATTCAATGGACAATAAATTGATCCAAAGGAGTTTTCAATACAAATCTGAGTCTGGGACAAGGAACAGCTCAACTTATTATACTCGTATACCCACTTAAGGATTACCTTTTCCTTTTTGGCTATAACTACCTGGACTTGGGGTAGGTTTCTTATAGAAGGAACTACATTTATGGATGATCATAACGAGGATTATGATGATGATTGTGATTTAAATCCTCTCTTTGGTCCTTTTGCCTCATTTCCATTTGAAAACCAATATACACTCCTGAAGATTATCCTTATAAAGCCTTCCTCTATAAGCATAACGTTAGCGAGGTTCGATATATTGGTAATCCAGTGAATTGAACAATGACTGCAGGACTTAACCAAGAGTTTGGTTCCTATTTCAACGAGTTTATAAAATAATCATTAAAATATATCTGTGCAGCTTAATTCTCAGTTTCGGATTGCATTGTGTTCGTGTGTAATAATAATTATAGATGAAGTATTGATTTTGTTACTTTACTATGCTTTTGGAATTTTGTCAGAAGATGAGGTTTATGCAAAAATCAGTAAATTAGTTTTTTGTTATTCATACTGTATATTATTATTACAAATCAAACAGAAAGTTTACAGTTAACTGGAACCTGGATCCAACATCAAATAAGTTCGTTTGAATTCTAAAGCTTCAGGAAATTCCAAGCATTTCTGAGATGTATTTTCATGGTGTAAGGATATCGAAATTTTAAGTCATCTTATAAAAGAATATAGTATTTTTTTTATAGAGGATGTTATAATCGACTGTAATTATTATTATTTCATTATCTTACTGCTCTTTTCACTGTTCCTTCGAAATTAATTACTTTCATAGGCATATTCCTGCGGTTATGAAAGAATTTAAGTGATTAGTTATGTTTACTGTCGAATTACACTTTTACGTAGTCTATTTCAAAAGGAACTAAATTTACGATTACTAATGGGACATGTACCTGAGCAGTGGATTTCACCTTACGAACACAGTAGCCTTTCGTCAAAATTACGTCAGAGGTACATCATTATGCAGTTTTTAATTGTTGTCTTATCCTAGGTAAGGATGTGCTTATGCCTTCTTTTGACCGGGTTTGACTTTTCGCTACAGATAATTTCTTAAACGTTGTGGATAATACCTACTACCCACAGTATTCCGAACCCTTTTCAACTCGCAATCTTTTAAAAACAGTAAGATGAAGAAATAAAACACAGCCTCCCGTTATCTCCTTCTCCAACTTCATCAGAAATATTTTGGATTTCCATTAACCAGAGTGAATCATCATTTTGAAAAATTACACCAAATAAGCATGATCCTTCAGATTTCCCAGTGACACTCGACATTATTGTTACTTTGCTTCTTATACACGATAATATAATTCATTTGTGCTGTTTTTGTTTGCTCCTTTTTTTATTTCCGCTTAAATAAAATTAATCAACTAAACTCGTCCAAGCAAAACATAGAGACGAAGAAGAGAATTTAGCAAAAACGAATGAAGCAGCCACAGGATATTCGGGAGAGTTCAATCGAGTGAGTATGTAATCTCTATTAAAGCAATCAATTTATTTTCTGGGCTACGAATAAGAGGGTATACATTCTGAGTCCTGAATCTTGATGTATAGATACATACCTACATATTTGAGGAGGGTGGCAATAAAGTGGTTCCGAAAGTGTCCATTATTATTCGGAATTGTATGCATAGACAGAAATACTGTGCAAGGAAGGGTATGTCGTTATTTCATGATCCTTTCTAATAATACACTCATTTGTGTTTGTATTTCTACTTTTTGGAGGACTTTTGAAATCCATGCAGCTGCATTAGTTTGCAATTTATCGAACAAGGATACTTATAAAGTTGCAGTCAGAGTGGTTGTGGATATTTTGCCACAATCATGATATACATTGTTGATTATACTAAATGAATCCCAATTGAATCAACAGAGCATATACGAAAGGAGACAATTTTAGTTCTGGGTAAAATCTTTTGATCTTAGCGAATGTGCACAGTAGCACTTTAAAAGGATAATGATATTTTAAAAGAGGTTCTGTATATTTGAATTTGGGAAACAAAAATGTGTTAAAGAAGTTTTTTCACAGATGAAGGATCTTCAAACTTGTACACACATACCAATGTAAGAAAAAGTAAATATTGACCGATCCTAATGCATTGCGTTAATTGGCTCGTTTCCCAAAGATCCTTTTCGGGATAGTAATATCTAAAAAAAAGATCTTTAAAGATAAAGGTAAAATGTATTTTTGTTAATTTTTTTTTCCTAACTCTGCCTATATAAACCACGGCAGATATCAAAAAGGTTTCTTTGCCGTTTTCTTCAGACTTTTCTCGACCGCCATTGTTGTTTGAATATTTGCGATAAGCATCACGAAAATAAAAAGAAAATGTAGCAAAATGGAAACAGAAAGGATCTCCATCGAATTGTTTGTTGCAGTAAAACACATTTTCACCCAAAACCAATGAAATGATATTCTATTGTCCTTCTAGTTGATACACAAAAAATTGCACCTGGGATCTTTCAAACCAGATCCTTTTGCTTACCTGGACCGTGGACTCGGGCATCAAATGTGACTTTATCCACTTTGTTCTATAGAAATAAGATGTGCAGATGTTTTGTGTCAGTGCATTACTATCAGGATCAAAATTGATGAAACGCATTCCAATTGTAATCGGCCAAAGGTGTGACAAAAGGACATCGATGTTACTATACCTTTTCAGAACTATGACAATTAATTTTGCATCAAATGTACTGACCATGTGAACACATTTTTGCCCGACACGTTGGGAAAGGATACATGGAATACATTTTTTATCCCGCATTGAAGGTGATTCTGCTAAGATTGTTTCGCCGAATAAACCAAAAATCGTTAGGTACATCCTCTCAGTCATAAAATAAAAAAACAATGTTTTAGTCCCGTTTTATGATATACAAAATGAAACACAAAAGGCAACACATTATGGTGTCCTTAACTTGAAAATTTGTTCTATCGAGTAGAGAAATGTATCGCGGAACATCCCTATTTCACACAACAAAGGATGTGGTCATAATTTACACTGCGCGCAGGATATCGAGGGTATATTTTACGATTCTCTTTAAGGCCATTAAAATTTTTAAATTAAATCTTTTGTTGTAAAGCGAATCGAACTGGATGTTCGATGTTCTTTGATGTCTCGATGTTGGAAACTGCAATTTTTCGAAAGATTAATTTATTTACCAACGAAAGGAATTTTCATGTTGGCTCATGAGGGCGGTATTGGTTTCAACCAATTAAAGTAACAATTTGACATTTAAGATTTATGAACTCAACTATTATTGGGTTATAAAAAGATTCATGAGAACAGTTAAACTCTCAAACAAACGTTTCTAGTTTCTACTATACAATAAGAAAGCGAATTCGTCGATCAAGGGCAAGGGGGGGAAACAGAAAAAGGATATTTTGATACACCCAAATTTTTTTCGCTTTATAGCGATATGCCTGTTTTGTTTTAAATCAAAAAATTCTAGGCATTTAAATTGATTTCGAAAAGTCATAGCTCGTTCTTAGAGAAATTTCTCTAAAAAAAGCAGGACCGATTTTAAATGGAATCGCAACCGTGACAGATATTGAAAAGCACCCTTAGACCAGGTTCCCGCAAGATACTTTTTGTCACGGAACAGTTTGCTCGACTGGCTAGAATGAGCTTATATTAGAACGTGGAAAAATTTCGAATCCATTAAAATTCAAAAACAATTCAGAAGTGATAAATTTGTATTGTTGGTAGGTTAACACATATATCGTAAAGTTTTACTTATAATCCAAAATTTTGGGAATTATCACACTCCTCTTATCCTTATACAATTTTCTTTTCATCTTTAACATGAATTTATTATTCCAAAATTAAGGACTTTCAGTCGGGCTGCTCATTTGCATCTATCGTTATATAAGTTTCAGCAAAAATGTGCAAATAGCTTGTCATTCATACGCACATATTATTTTTTTAGTCAAAAGGATGAGGACGATATTCATTAATATGAGACTATATTCAGATCGATCTAAATGGAGCTACCCTTTTGTGGTTTTTGTGGATTGATACTTTCATATTCTTCCATAAGACCACACGATAGGGCCTGCAACGTACCTATGTATTACCTGTGACAACTTTCAAAAGAGGACAAAGAGCAGGGGGACTTAAGAAAGAGTTTTGTTTTGAATGCTTGGAGTTTCAAGGTAGAATTTTGTGAAATATTGAATAAGGACAGGCACGCAGATTGAATTTCTATATCACAAGAAGAACTCTTATTCTCCTTGTGCGGCCAAAAGATGAGTAGGTACATACTCGTATAAATGGTTCTGGTTCCATGCATGCAAGGATCACATCACATTTGTTTATTATGCAGATAAGTTCATGCAAGGCTTTTATCATAATGAGAAAAGTTTAATGTCATGTGGTGACCTATCTCATATGAAAGGGATTTAGTTCTTACTTACCTTCCTTCCACACTTCTTGTCTGTGGAAAGTCTTTAATAGTTGGAATAATATGAAAGACTTTACTGTCATGTTGATGAGTGTGTGGTTTACCAAAGAAATGTGCTCTGACTTCCTGAAAAGTAGGAATACTATGGTAAAATGTATTTAATAATAATTTTCACAGTTACTTTATTTAATCTAGGAATTTAATATATCTGTGCAGCTATCATTGTTCCAATAATTCTTTAAATAACTTTGGAACTCAGTAGAAAACACAAGGCATTGCATTGCATTGAATGGTTCTGTTATTTTCAAAAAGACTTCCTTTTATTTTTTGAAATAAAAACGCAAAATGAAATCAATAAAAACTCGAAAGATATTAGTATGTAATTATTATTTGCCATTGTTGATTTCTCATATATTTTAAGGTCTTTTAAATCATTTTTTTAATATTTTTTGTTCGAAAAACTTTGTTATTAAAATTTACATTTTGACATAAATCTATGAAAAAGAAACCCTATGTGGGAATAAGTCCTTATTTTGACTTTTCACTTACCCTTTCACGAAGTTTACGACAGTGTTTTACTTTCACGTCACGAAAAATAATTATGGCCACCCATAACTGGACACTTGGACAACCATTAAACTCTTTTTTGTTTTTGTTCTTATTTTGTTTCTTCCATAACTCCAGAGTAACTTCCACCAATAAAGTTTTAATTACATAACTCGCCTCGAAAGCATCAAGAAATCGTAAATCATTTTAACGACTAGGCGGAGTGCAAAGGATTAAAAGGAACTCAAAAATTATCCGAACTTTTGAGGTTGGTATCCTGATTTTCTTTCTGATGGTAAAAAGTATTGTTTCCTGTTTTATAATTGGTTTGCTTTGGAATATCGTTTTTGTGAGTCATTTTACCAACTCCTGGCAGATTTCTTTGTTCAGTTCTTAGGTTGAATTCCTGGCGCCTATACCTACCTTCACTTTGAGGGTAGCTACGAAAGCAGATATCACAATCCACCAATAAACATTTTAATAAAATCTTATGTTTCAGGTTTTCTTTGTTGAATTCCTTGAAACGCGATTTTGTAGGTATGTATTCGAAATTCGAGATATTATTACAGTTTGGGATTCGGAACGGATACTTAAGTACACAGAAAAGGGTCTCAGGTCTGTGGGTATTGTCTTAGCATAAATTTAATTTTCAAAGGAAGAAAGAAAAAGGAAACACACAAGTGCCGGAACATTTTAAAGGTTATAATTAAGTATTTTATATTTTCTTAGAAACTTGGTTCAAATTCGATTTATGTAAAATATGACGAAAAATAATTGGTATATGTATATTGGCAAACGGCAATTTAAAGGAAACCAACCCAATGCCAAACAAACCCATAAGCCTGTGTAGCATTTAACCATTTTATAACACTACAAAGGGTCTGATAGTGGGGCTTAGAATGAACAATCCTTAAAACATACAATTTTTTACTCTCACTATTAATAGAACCAGTATCATTGACGAAGACAAATAGCTTTTTGTTAACTGGTATATTGCCGCAGTTGCACATTCCACCAATAAATTCGTACAGGCACTTTTACAAACGTCTTAAGTCAGGCGACCATCATGATATTTTTAGTAATGCAACATTTTAGTTGCTCAAGCATGACATTGGGAATCTTAACCAGAAACATGACAGAGCATTATTATGTAGGTACGTAGATATTTGTATTTAAGCATTATATTGCATAAATGGTGCAACATCTACAAGCTCAGATAAAAAAGATGAAGAGCCTCTTTCATAGCCTTTCAACTTAGATGCTTTCTATCTTTTATTCTTGGCAACATTTAAAATTTAAAAAAATGTCAAGTCTATTATAATATTACGTAAGAATGGTCAAACAAAAAATTCATCAATATTTTAAAGTGAACACTTACACTGTTCTACTTTTAAATGCACATGCATCAGACAGTGTTCGTCCAACCCCGAGGGATCCTTGTCATCATTTTACTTCTTCCGTTCAATTAGGCGCCATTTAATTTCAACACTTTCTTCCTTCATTCCTGAGTAAAATCTCGCTCCAGTTAACGTTCCCGTAAATGAACAAGAACTCCCTGCATGCATGCATTCCATCCATCCGTCCATCTATCCGTATCCATCCAACCATTCAAGGCTTTGATTCCGTCATGGATATTAAGGTATGTACGTACAGACACACAAAGATATGCCCAAGTTGGTATTCAATGCGCGCATAAAGTGAACATTCGCATATTACGTGACGAGGACGAACGTGTTGAATGCACTCATTTGCTTACGCAATTCACTTTGCTCTCCTCGAGAAAATCAGAATCCATCTCCAAATAATAAATTCGTATATGCATGCTGATGCAAGCTATCCACAGGTAGGTGTGTTCATATAATTTCAGCACTTTAAGCTCTCCTGCGATGGGGTAGCACTTCCAAAGACCAGAGTAGTGGTTGTATTTCATGTCCTGTTCGGGGTTGTAATAATAAAATATGTATTTTTCTTCACTTTTTGAAATTGATTTTTCGTGTTAAGATTTTTTTTAATGAAAAGTGCGCAATTATGCATTTTCAGAATGTACGACGCACATAGCAAAAAGAAAGCAATATATTGATTCTTATAGAAAATTAATAAAAATCGTTAACTTAAATGAAAATTTTCCATTTATTTATAAAAATTCTGTAAGGATTGAAAAAGTAGAACATTCTCAATAAACAATGGATGTTAAAATAGGAAAAAATGCAGCCGGAGCACACACGAACCGCAATGTATTTTTACATGGACAATTCTTTTAATTAAACTGCCAACTTCCTACAGCCAACTTAACCACAATCAAAATTCAAATCCCCCAAATAAGCCGGAGCACTCATACATTTATTTATAAAGTAAAGCCTAGCTAGTACTTACATATTCATTTCATTTCATTGAATGAGCTTAATAGGCTCTCCTCTAGAGAGAGCTCTTCAAATCCATTATTTAAGTCCTATCCTAAATCACCACAAGCCGCAACCCTTCATCATTATAACCAACACTGTGTGTCAACGTCAGTCAAACCAGCCGATACACACAGCTTACCCTTACCTGGCATCGGCATGCCAATCGAAATAATATTCCTTGAGTTGCGTTGGAAAAGCAGATCACGTTGTTCGAGGTACGGTAGGTACGACATAACGACGCACGCGACGCGACAGCAGATAATTACGAAAATGTTGCAGTAAGCCACAATATCGCGAATCCCGTGTGGGGCCTGCAATCCCCAACCTCCCCAATACCATTTGAACAGCTCTTTGAATGTATACAATCAGGTCCTCAGTCCTCACAATGAAACTGATGAATTATTTCAACGCAGTATCCTTGAAGCTATACGCCAACTCAGATGTGTATGTAAATACATACATATATAAAAACTTTCAAACGTAATTCATCAATTGATGGCCATGGTAATAGCGTTGCTATTGCAAATGAAAATTACAACGGAAATTTTTAAAGGCATACGCTGTCGGTCGTACATTTTTGTTTGACTGTTTTGAAATTTATTGATCAAACTGGTCAATTGAATTTGTTGTTTTTGTGACTGGCAACTTTGGGTGCAAACTATTTTTAGTTGCTGCGGATATATTTTGTATTAAAATCGTTTTACAAAATTTTGCACGAAGATGGTGATAATTTTCCAAAAATGTTTACATACAATCATTTATTGGATTTTTATTACCACTTGCAAAACAAAAAACAACCGAAGGAACGTGTTGCATGAGATGAAGATTACTTCACATTGCGAGAAAACAGGAGAATATATTTATGATTGCTCGCACCGTTCCTTTCTCATACATTCAATAGCGAAGCAGCATGAGACTGCGATGAAGAATTGTATTTCGGATTTCGGTACAGCTCATCAAACGCATTGCACGATACTTGTCTGAGAAAACAGAGAAGAAAAAAAAAACTATATCAATGGATTGATATTGTAGAAGATCAACTGTTTGAAAAGGATAATATTGAAAAGCCCTGCAAGGAATTAGAGGCATTCTTGGAAGAATTTAAATTCGATCCAAAAAAGAAATGTATTAATTTGGACAATGGCTGGTGGTCATTGATTCCTTTTTTATTCAAGTTGGGACAATGGTTCGCCGGACGGAACCTGGAAGCCGTTCAACATTTTTCCAATTTTCAAACCGGGACGGAAATACGTGCGATACGGTGGCGAAGCTTTGCGGGAACTATTGAGTGCAACAGGACCACTTAAAAATAAAAATAAAACAGATTTTTCGGCATCGACTCCGGAATATTGGTGGAAATATTTCGATTTGGAGCATGCAGTGTTTGGAGACCTCGACGCGTCAACACTGAAAATAGAGCCCAAAAATGGAAAATCTTTTGGTATCACATTCACAACGCATGGCATAGATTGTTCCGTTGGCATGAATAGATATGTCAGCGTGGACAACGCAGGACCAAAGAAAACGCTTAAAAGGAAAGCAACAGCGCAAACATCGGAACCAATACCGAAAAGAAAAAAACAGCAACAAAGAAGAATACAACATCAACAGCAGCAACATCAACATCAACATCAACAGCAGCAACAATATCAACAGCAGCAACATCAACATCAACAGCAGCAAAAAAAATCAACCAGTATTTAATATTTTAAAAAAAGCATTTATCCGCCGTAAGGATAAATGCCGCGTAATCGATGTAGATGAGTATTTGACGACGCAGTCATGCTCAAAGTGTTTTTCGAAATTAGTTGATCCTCCAAGGCATGTTAGGGTTGATAGTAGATTAGTTCAGCAGCGGCGCGGCGGTGCCTCGACCGTCGATTTAAAACGTGCAAACCGTGTAAGACTGTTTGTGATCGTGATGTCAATGCTGCTAGAAATATGATAAATGTTGCCTTAGATATTTATAATTTTAGAAAAAATCTTCGGGCGGGTCTATTGACTAAGCTCGCCCATCAGATTGGCGGGCTTATAAAATGAAGTTTTCATGAATAGACAAAATGAATGAAATGAATTTAAACTCATCTCGTTGGTGGCTATACTCTATTCTTATCTGATTTTTTTTTTCAAATTTTTCAAGACATATTCTCGTTGAAAATATTGAACATTTTCAACATAATAGGTACTTTCTGATTTCATAAAAATTGTCGATTGCAATACTTTGTCCTTTTTGCTGGAAAACAAAATAAAAATAAGCCCCTAGGTCTAAAGTGATGCGCTGCATAATATTGATGCTCGGCTCCAAGCAACAGTAGCAACGAAACGACTTTTCGGAGGGCATACTTTTCCCACCCCAATTTCATGCCAACTGTGGATTTGTTTTCGGACGCCTCAAAGGGTTGTTCAAATTAGTATGATATTGCCAATTATGCGTGACCACAGCGTACAATAAACAAAGCTTCGTTCTCTGCTGGCTGTGTGTTTATTTACCCTACAAAGTTTGGTTGGCCATGTGACGGAGACGGAATAGTATAGCCTTTATCAAGCACGTATAAAAAGAAGGCTTATTCAACACATTGTATGTATGTATGAACTCACATATAATGGTTGATGGCTTCCGGTGTGTTGAAATTAATATGTTGCCCTATAGCACAGAGCTATATCTTTTACTGGTAATATGAAGCCCGTAACAGTAGACTTTCACCCATTAACGGGTGGTTAGTTGCACAGCATGTAATAATGAGATCAATAATGTGAGATGTTGGAATGGTTTTCGATAGAATTTGGGAACATATCCTTCCAGACTTTAGGGTTTATTATTCAACTATTTTCGGTAAAGTTTTTTGATGCATGCAACGAGCAATGAATGAGTTTGTAATTATTTAAATATTTCGTTAATTATAGCTTGGATTCATGAAATAAACATCATAAAACTGGAAAACAGAGCTTGAGCAATGGGCTGCATCGATTTAACTTTTGTTCTTCTTCTAATTGTCCTCATGGATTGAATAATAAAATGAAGGATACATAAAAGACATTTAATTTGGTCAGTTAAGTTTTGTTTAATATGTTTGCCAGCCCCCAATCCAAGATGGAAATTAAAAATTAGCTTAAAGATCCGGAAATAAATCTGTAAAATACAAATATTTCCAGCATGATTTTTTAACCATTTTAATAGACTCTATTTCGTTTGATAGAATTTTGTTGGTCAAACAAAATTCCCTTTGACAAATTTCAGTATGTACCTACTCTTAAGTAATTTTTAGCGTTTAATTAACTAAAACATAGAACGATTCCGTTAAATTCTAGCTGGGTACCTATTGTTAACGTTAACTGAAATTGAAACAAACCTAAAAATTATATCTTTTGTTTTCAACGAATTTTAAATTGAAAAACTTTCTTACCATCATGTACCTAGCTCAAATTTGCCGAGGATCCACATGTCCATCTCCCACCTCGACTGCATAAAAAATCCGTTTTTGAGACCTACATTCTCGTTATCCTGAGCCATTGGTTCCATATGGTGTAGATTTATTTGTTGCTGTACTTACATGTACTTTTAGATAAAGTTATATTCCTAAAGGTATACTGTATGAAACAAGTAAAAAGGATTGCCGGATTCACAAGTGTGAGTTGAACATTATCACCAGACGGAATTCAAACTCAGCCATATCTGCCTTAAACATGCTTTCCGTCCTCGGATTATTCCTCCCAACATTTCCAAGGTGTTCCGGAACTTGTTTTACGTGTTTATTACTGCCTAAAAAGTCGGTTGTTCCTAGCTTAATTAATTCTCCTCTTCCACTTGAAGGAATCTAAAGTGCATACAAAAACGAAATCCTAACAGTCCACTATGGAAAGAGCCTTTCAGGATAAAAATCCTTAAAGTACACATGTACATTATTTTAAGATACACAAACACCCATTACCTACTCCCCCTACCCCAATATTGATCCACTTCCATTGTGGGAAGTTTTGTCTTTCTCCGTCTCTATTAATGGTGAGGTTAGAAACACGCACGAACACACTCACTCGGTAGTCCTGTGGGTTTAATTAAATCCCTGTTTACCGGGTTTGGGTTTCTGGTGTAAGCACTAAAAATACAACTGGCTCCGCGAGATGTGATTGTTTGCCTCTTTACAAGCACCTGCATCATCAAGGTGTTCTTTGTACTTATGTGTGTTTGGAGGATGCCATCAGGAAGCATTCTTAGGAATAAGTTAAATAAAAACAACCCCTTAAACTTCCATTCCATTAGAGAGACATGAGTCTTTACAATTTGCGCGTAACAGCGTCAACGACGATGGGAGATGGGGTGGGGGAGATATTGACGTTTAATTCTGCTCCAGCAGCGAACAAGGTTAATTCTCTATGATTTAGCATGTTCCACCACATTTCCGGAGATTAAGCTATCATCCGGTTGGTAACTGGATTTATCATTGCTCTCCTGCATGGTTCGTGTATTCACAGGCTGGTGACGTGATGGTACGCGGCACGAGCGAAGTGGATAACATTTTTTAAAGGAGGAAAATACTTTCGGGTTCATTAGAGTGTGCTTTCGTGTGATTGTTTTGGTAGGTGGTGCCGAAGACGACACGACGAAGCAACATGGTGAGGTGAAGTGTAAACGAAAAGATTTTAAGAACATTTTGCTGGAATGCTAGAATTTGTAAAGTAATTGGTAAAGGTTTTTATCCAATTAAACGAATATGAAATTGGCTGGATTAGCAAAGCTTAAATGATCAAGGGCGGAAATTAAATTGGAGGAAATTAAATGTTTTTTCTTAAATTCAGCAATTTGGAAAATGAAAAAATGTTTTGGAGTTCATTGGAAGAATAAATTTATGTTAAAATAACTCATAAAAACATTTCAGGATGGAAACAAAAGAATTTTAACTTTTTAATAAAAATGTATGTATAGTAGCTTTTATAAAATTTTCCCTTGATGGGACGAAAAGTTGGCTACGAAATTCTGGCTGTAACTGCAACCGGCAGATTCAATGGAAGAGATGCTCTGACTTCTTCAGATATTTTGCAGGATGATTTTACAACTACAACGTACAGATTTGTGCCTTCAACTTAGAAGTAGATTACTCAAATTTTGTGATTACGAAGTTTAATTGTTTTTTGAGTAACATGTTTAATTTTATCACTGGATGAATCCAATTTGGCCTTAATTTAAGGAAAAGTCTAATATCTCAAAACTCTTATAAAATAATAATAATTCATGCAAACTAGTGTTCAATAATGTGTAGGTATTATAGACCATGATCGATAATTGTTGAAGGTTGAAAACAAACAAAATAATAGTAGGATTGAAATATATTTGAAAAGGAAGAGAACATAACCAAAATTATTATTTATTTTTTCGCTTTATTTTGACTTAATATCGAAAAATTATTGCAAGTAATTGAACATTTTTACGTCAAAATATCTATATGTACTTCGAGACAAAAAATCGGTATGATTTTTGTTCGTTAAAATCTCTACTTTATGATAATGTAAGGAAATAAGCATGACTTACTATGGTAAATTTTCTCACAAAAAAAAGCAACAACAACAATTAGAATCCGAATTTTTTTTTTAAATCATTATGTAAATTTTGAGCTATGGTCTATAAGCCGTGGTCTATAAATAAATAGCTCATTTTCTTTTTCCCTTATGAAATGAGTAAACGAAGGCCTACTTGTAATATTTTTCTTATATTATTGCGATTTAATGGATTTATTCGTCCTCAACTTAATTTTTGAAAAATCCCTAATAAAGTTCATTTTCATTAACAGACAATTACATCAAAACATTTCCAGTTGCAAATTAACTGCTTTTTTTAAAGTGCATATCTGAATAATTGGTACATTCATTCAAGTGTAGGTACTTCCCTTTTTATCAAAATGTCAAGCCTATAATTAAATTGAAAGGATACAAAATAAAGGGTTTGCGAAATTCCAATTAACGGCAAATATATATCGGCACTTTCATTCAATTGAATGCATTTAATTTAAATTGAATCACTAAACCTAAACTTGGCCTTAAAGTCCCTCACTTTTGAGATTCAAAATTAAATGAAAACGTTAAATGCAATTGAATCTGCCACTTCAACATTTAAAAATGCCTGCTGAATAAAGCTAAAAAAAAAAAATCTAATGCCATGGTAAAATATTAATGAAAAAAATATAAATCAATTCAACCCCAAATTATTCACTCATGTGGACAACAGCCACTTTCAGGGAAACTCCCTTCGCCTCTTAATTACAAACGACCTTTATGTATTTAACTGCAACTGACAGACTGAAATCAAAATTCTGTGCAAAGCTATAGAGCAGGGGCTGGGGTTGGGTGTATGATGAGGGTTGCCCCTAATTCAGCGACCCCAGTTTCAGGCTAGGATTATGAGTGTATTCTGGTTATTATTTGAGGATTTGAGGATGACCAATCACTATTTTTTTTTTTTTTTTTTTAGCCAAAATTCAGAAATCTAAAGGTACCCTGCTTGCTGTGCGGAGAATTTTTCTCGGTTACAAGGATGAGTCCACCCTCCACCCTGTTTGAAGTGACAGTCAAATAAAAAGCAAAGGATAGCAAATAAAATTGTTCGTCATTGTGTGATGTGCACTGCACTTTGATGGGGCCTTTCTAACCTTTGTTTGATTTTATTTTTGCTGTACTTTTGCACAATCTATGGAAGCAGGAGACCTTTTCCTTGCAAAACATTCATATATATATATTGTCCTTGCACCATGGTTAAACACACTACATGTGTTTTGCACAGGTTCTTTTTTTTTTTATTTCTTTAAACATCTGTTACTTCGAAGGGTGACGGAAGGACCACAAAGCAAGTGTCATATGGTTGACAGTAATATTTTTTTTTCTGTTTTGTCAATTGTCCTTTTTCCTTTTATGTTAGGGGTGTCTTTTGTCATCTCTATATTGATTAAGGAATTAACCAGATTAAGGACATTTACTTGGTCACGCAGTGGAACCAATACATATGTATATGTATACTTACTAACTCAGCCTTTGTACCTTTTCCTTTGTCCGGTGTCACATTGCAATTTTTAAACATTGCAAGCAGGATCAGGAAAAAATCTTCTTCGAGGTTGCATCGATTTTTTGTTTTCCTGTTTAGTTTTTTTTTTCTTTCTTGTGCAAATGTTAAATATCTTTTCACAAGGACTTGCCTGATGTTGTCAAAACGATTTTTTTGTCCTGATAACGTCATCTGAGGAATATGAGTGGTTATGACATATGGTTCCTGTATGGAAAAGCCAAAAGACCCGCATGTACATTTTTGCTATCCCTCAAGCAATGTTTGCTATAAGTCTGTGTGTAAATTCAAAAACCAACAAGGGTGTGTTTAAAAAAATATATCATCTTGATTTGAGATTTCATTTAATTAACTCGAAACCTGATCCTTTTTAAGGAATTACGAATGAATGAAGGTAAACATGAAAAACTCAGAAAACAGCTGAGATATTAAGTTAATTACCACCCTCAGATTGTGAATATTATTACATATATGCAGATGCATCCATTTTCCGTTTTGAAAGATATGGATAATGAAGTTGAGGTAAGGGCATTGTCAAAAATGCTATGTTTGTTAAGGAAATGGCTTTTGTTATCCGTAAAATGGTGTTTAGCAGTTAGACAGATGATAATATCTCGACACGTGGATATAATAAAATCGAGATTTTCAGAAATGGGAACCGAAATATATGTAATGTATTTCCACAACAAGACCAGCTGGATCAAGGCATTGCAAATGATTCTATCGTGTGTTTCAATATGGTTTAAGACGTATTGGCTTCAAAATATATCGAACGTCTACATACTCATGAGTGGCAACTTTGTTTTGTTTTGAAAATGTACTATTAAAACATCATAACCTCAATCCGAAAAAAACACAAAGTTTTTTTGAAATATGTACCAGCAAAGATTTCTAAAATAATATTAAGGTTTATTTTTTGTGGTTTTAATGTAGCCAAATGAAATTTGCCAAATATCAAATGGATTTATGATCCTGATGAGAAAATACTTGTGCCATTTAACGTTATTTTTAATTATGATTGTGAAGTTGTTGATACCCTTGCACAATTTGATCTTAGACAAATAAATAATTTTCATAATTCTTTTAATAACGTACCGTATTTGGTTTTCGTGGATTCTAAATTGTGCGTGGGTAGGTATTACCAAATCTTTATTTCCTTTTTTTTCTGATACAATTCACCATGTCGCATTCAGTTTGCTGTTTGAATTTTACAAGTATTTTTCACCTGCAATTGATTGGCAAGCGTTATTTGTTAATAAAAATTTTAATGAATGCTATGATTCTTTTTTAAGAATCGTGCATAATTCAATTGATCTATACACACCCAAATTAAGAATAAAAGGTGGTTCAAAACCAGTGTGGTTTAGTAAAAGAATAATAAATTTTAATAATAAAAAAAAGGTTTACAAGCAATTTCGCAAAATCTAACAACAATCATGATCTTTACAAAAAATATGGGTTGTTACAAAGAAACTTCGATACTTTTAATAAATTCCTCTATAACCAGTGTTTATTATATGTTGAATATGATTTGAGATTGAGATCCCATAGTATGATAAGAGTTTTTGGAAGTTTATTAATGTTAAAAAACAATTTAATGGTATTCCTTACGTGATGCGTCACGATGGAATATCATCTTCTGATCTTCCAGTTGTATGAGACTTTTTTGCTAAAAATTTTCAAATTGAAAAACTGATTTATGATAGATTAACTCCAATTCTAAAAGTTATTTTTTCTCTAACTTAGTAAGTAAAGTAGTAAATGGATAAGAGCGTACTTAAAGAATCGTACTCAGTTTGTTCGTATAAATAACATTCTCTCTTCACCTATCAATGTCACCTCGGGCGTGCCACAGGGAAGCCGTTTTGGTCCACTTTTTTTCTTGTTATGTCAAAGTTTATCATTTTATAGGAAACGTTCATCAATTAACTTCTCTGATAAAAAAAAAAATGATATATTTCTCTCAATAGTAACCTTTAAAAAAGATCTTGTGGTAATTTTTGACCAAAAACTGAATTTCTTAAAACATATTCGGGCATATTCATAGATGATGTTTAAGCTGTTGCTAAGAAAAACTGGAGTTTACCTGATGAAGTTTCCTTAAGCTAAACTCCAGTTTAGCTTAGCAACAACTTAAACATCATCTATGAATACGCCCCATTGATTTTATTGTCGCCAATGGTAATTCAATGTTGTGATTTAACTTGCGCAATTCCAAGGAGTTCTGTGATCCTCACACTTTAAAATGTCTGTTTTTTGCGTTTGTCAGATCTACTCTTGAATATTGTAATACTGTTTGGAGCCCTTCGTATGAAGTTCACTCTTATAGGAATGAAAAATCCAAGAGTATTGGTGAGAAAACTTCACTGGGGCATTAGATATGCCTTCCTATGGAACAAGGTGCAAGTTATTCGGAATCTTGCCTCTTAACGTTCGAAGAAAGTTCTCTGAGGTTATGTTCATTCGTGACGAAACAACTATACTCTATTCGAGTGATTTGTTCAGCATATGCCTTATGAGGGAGCTTTTTATCTACCAATGATGCCTGCAGATAATCCTAATGGCAAACTAAAACAGAAACTGCCTCTGAAATTAAACCCAAACCACTGAACACACAAGAATTGTTGTTGTGATTTTCGATAAATTTGGCAGCACCCATAACCTTTCAGTTTGACTGCAAAAAGCAGACTAATTTTTGTTTCTTTTTGTTCAGTATAACAAAAACAACCCTCATCGTCATCGCACAAAGCACATCTCAAAGGTGTTGCCATGATTTTAAAAAAGGGATCTCGCTACTGCATTTCTATGTTGAGATTTGGATTTTGTAGCTTTTTCAGCTTTTGATTGATAGGGAGGTGTTGTCATTTGTTTTTGTTTTTGTATCCTTTCTGAATAAACGCTTGGTGGTGTGGAAGAAGATAAATAATTTTTGATTTTTTGTTTTAAATCATAAGATGGTAACCCTAATGTATAATTTACTCGATTTGCGGCAATTTACTATGCAAAGTATGGAAACCCTGTGAGAGCTTTAACTTGAGACCGATGTATGCAAGCCAATATAGCCAGACTGAGAGGCAAACGTCCTATCTTCCTTGTGCTGAACAAATCACTCGAATAGAGTATAATCATATTGACTTCCCCGATATTTTGGCCTTAATTAACTTCAATGTTCCTGCGAGGATGCTCAGAAACCGATTATTATTTAAGATAAGACTCCATACCAGAACAAATTACGTTTCCAATAAACCAGGTGGTTAAGATTAACTAATAGGTACCGTATGCGACTTGATAGATTTTAATTTAAGTAGATTTGCATTCAGAAATAATTTGCTATTAATTCTAAGTAGCCTTATGGTGGTAATGGTAATGTTTAAAATTATTGTTTTTATTTTTTTTAAATTTAAAATGTACCTAATATTATTATTATCTAGTAATCACTAAAGCAATGTAACTTTGTTTGATGAAAATAAACTAAACTTAATTAAAAAAAGAAATTTGGAATAGAAATGAATTTTCTATTAATACCCTATTAATAACCTAATATTAAATAAAATAAATAGAAAGATAAGAAAGATTTTTTGGGGGTAGAAGAGTGGAAAGGATTCAGGTGATAATTATCACACAAAATTCGCATTACATTTTTTTTGCAATTTCGATTTTATTTAGGTACGTAGTACGTATGTATAACTAACAGGGTCAAAGGGGGCAATCGTTTTTTTTCTAAATTTCTAATGTTTCATACAGCTTGCCTATGCGACATTGGAAATTGATATTTGTTGAACTTACGTTTAAATACCAACTGCATCTACCAAATTCCAACATATTGTAAGTTAGGGACGTATTAATCATAGGTCTTGTTTTAATATTCGGTTGCCTTATTAACGAGAAAGATTTAAAAGAAACCGGTTCTATGAAAGGTAAAATTACAAGTTGAATTCCGTATTCGAATATGCTAGATAGGCAAAGAAAGATAGATTTTATCAAAATCGTATAAGCAATTTTCAAAAAAATAATTTTTAACCAGTCGTATGACATCAGCATGCCCGCTTAGGCTGCAGAGGAACAAACAGACGGGCGGGCATAATTTTCCGATCAATTTTTCTAGACTTTTTCTAAATCATTCTAAAACCATGTTTGTTTTAATTTCATTTTTACTTGAGATTATAGGTACTATAAGGCAAGTTATGCATTCGTAAAAAAAAAAAATTCTAACAATCAAACATGACATTACGATGATAGAAAAGTCAAAAAAAGTGGGTCCGACAATTATATCTGACTGTCTGTCTGTCTGTCTGTCCGTGTGTCTGTCTGTCTGTATAGTTACCTACAGCCTAAACGGCTGGACCGATTTGCTTCAAACTTGGTAGATAGTATTATTATGACGTCTTACAGGGGAGTTTTTGGAATTAGCATTCTAGCTTCAAAACTAACGGTACCTGCCATACGATTTTTAGTGAAAAATTGATTTTTCTCAAAAACGGCTCGTACGATTTTGATAAAACTTTCTGAATAGTGTTTTCTGTGCAAATTTTTTGTTTTGATTGGAATAGATTTTTCAGGAAAAGTCTGATAACGGTACCTCCCATAGGACCGGTTTTTTGAAATCCGATTTTCTCGTAAGCCACTTAACGGATTTTGATGAAATTTTTAATATAGAAGCTTTTTTATAAAAGAAATAATATAAACCCTTAAATTTTTCAAAAAATTTTTTTTTGAGTTCTTTAAAAAAGTTTCAAAATTTTTTTTTTATTTTTGTTTTTTCCAAAAACGGTTTAATCTATATTTTTTTAATTTTGTTTTTCTGATAAAAACTACAAAGTACTACAAGTTGGCATACTCAACAAAAATTTGGAATATATTTTCGAAAAGTTTTTCAAAAAAAAATTTTTTTGCAAAAAACTGGTCGAACGATTTTGAAAAAAATTTTCGTTAAAATTCAAAAACGTAAAGGAAACCTGATGGCTTACTTCATTTTCTCCAAAAAACGTTTGAGGTATGGATTTTTAAGTGATTTATAAAATTTCATATGATTTTTTCAACGCTTTTTTCCCAAAATCTCAAGCCCCAAGACCATTTTAACACATTAGAGCAAGTTCGTACGACCCAGTCGTGCACTTTATTTTCTTTGCACACATCTATCTACCTACATTTTAAAACAGAATATGTATTTATTTTTTTTTCAATAGGGAAATGCATTCCTTCTAAAGAAGCGCTTTGCTCAAATCTTTATTTTAAAATGTAACATTTTAATGACTGCGGCACGATCTACAAGTTTCCAGTAGCTAGTTCTGACTTTGTTATTAAGGGTTGGAAACCGACACCTTGGATCTTCTTCCACTGCAAACAATATCACTCTCACCTGTGCTACTGTGTAAGAAGATAAGATATTTGCTAATTCGACATGAAGAGCATTGAGCAAGAGCATGCCTGCAACTGTTTAATATCGAAAAAGAATAATATAATCCCTAAAATGCATCCAGATGACTCCCTACAATTGCTTTTGAATGCGTTATCTTTTGCATTGTTAATAACAAAAGGTGAATGAACAAAAAGGCACATTGCCGCCAGTCCACGATGACGACGACATACTGGTCCACAATACCAGGCTGCTGTCATCGATCCCCTATATCCTTCTTGTTTTACATCGGCTCAGCAGCGCGTAATTCGTCATGGTCATGTCCAATGTTATGTTCCGTTTGTTTGTTAAATTGACTTCAAAATTAAATTTGCCGACAAAAAAAAAAGATACTACCTATAAAAAAAAAAAATCTGCGGCACACTGAATACGAAATGGAGTTGAAGAATCTTTTTTTCTTCAGACGACATAATTGTAATTTCACGGGTGGCGGAATGTGTTCTTAAAAATACTTTATAATTAGGCATGGAGGCGGACGGAGGTGCACAACAATCATTCTTAAGTTCTAACAAATTGGCGCAACTTCAAAGTGAAGGCAATTAAATAAATGTATAAAGTATAAAGTAGGTTCTAGGTTCAAGCTAGACGGAAATGGATGGGAAATCTAATCATAGGCTTGTAGCGGTTTCGGAAAGTGGTTATGGTCGGCCGAAAGATTCCTTAATTGGCTTCCCTTTAACTTTCTCTGATTTCTTGTCATGTTTTTAAGAAAGAACTCTTAAAGTGTCTGCGTATCTCTTAATCAATCTTCATCTTTAAACTTTAATGAAACTTTAATCACTTTGAGATGTTTCTAAGTAAAATTCAAATTCAAATTTTCTTTTTTATCAGAATTTTCTTCGCTTTAACTTGAATCGCTATTACCTTCGGTTATTATATCATAAGGTTTCACTTTATTAAGGATCCATTGGTAAAAGAGAATTAGACGCACACCTTCCACCGGCGGGCGCGGTGCGGGGCGTCGCGGCGAGCACCTTCAGGGGCTATTGTTAAGTTTCAGACAATTTTGATCCATCATTGAATCATCGAAGATTCAGGAAAGAGAAGAGATGATGGCGTTTGGCAGAGGTTGAAGTCATTATCCCCTTTTTGACCATTTCTTTAATGGATTTTTTTTCCTTGGATTGAGGTTGCGTGTTTATGATTGCATGTTGCCGTGATTGAGACCGCAATTCTGAGCTGAATATCATAGAAAATTAAAAAAAAAAAATATTTGGCTGTATATTTGCGATGCTATACACTATACCACCAATCAAGCACCATGGCGTTGGTCCATTGTTGCATATCATGAACACGATGATAATGATGAGGATGATGTTAGTGATTATTTCAATCAGTCGATGTGGTACCTTCCTACAATCAAAAAGGAAGAAAAAAAAATTGAAAACGGAATAAGAAGAGGAGGAAGATTAGCCCTCACTATAGCCAAAAAAAAAATACTTAAGTCACACATACATGCAATCATGTGTGCGGTTATATACTATAAAATGATTCTGTTGTGATGCTGATGCTGCGGTGTCAAAGGAACAAGTAACTCATCAGAAAAACATATCTATTTATTTACGTAGCGATAGTTGCCAGGTGAGAGCATTTTAAAACTGATTTTTTTTTTTTGATTTCGAAACTACAGATTTAATTGTGACTTAATTTGTAAGTAATTGAATTTAATATTTGATTACTTATGCCCGATTTAATAAATTGTATTGTTGACTGGCGTAATCACTGATTTAAAAAAAAAGGAGATAGAACAAACATTTTGTTTGTGCAATCCTGTTTGTCCTACTTGAATAAATCTAGAAGAGGCATTATTTTCATAAATTTTGTATGGGCAACGTAGGCTGTCATTTATTGTTGGTTCAGCTTGTTATTGCGTTGACACTTTTTAACAAACAATTGTGGTTCTTTTGTGATAGTACACAACATATTCTCGTTGTTACGCACGCCCATAAAATAGCTCGGGTGCATTTTTATTTTTACGGAATAATCCAATCGTAGATTGTTATAAAGAAGAATATTTAGTACCGTATACAAAAATCATAGCTTCTTCTATATAGCATTTACTAAACCTCCTATGATGCAGATATTATATCTTTTTCTGAAATCTTTTTGCTCCGCTTTTGGGTTAGTTTTAAGTAAATATCACCTAAAATCGGAGATGTGTCATTCTCATTAGTTTGTGAACGTTATTCAACCGTATAGTTATTTTTTACTTTTAAGGTAAAATGTATTAAGAATGACAAAAATATTTCCGAGAATGCTCCTTAGTTGTCATATTCCTATCAATGCATATAGATAAATCTTTTGGTTATTCATCACTTATATTTCAATTTTTATTTCAGTATTTATTTTTTTATTCTGGCAATTCTTATCTAAAATTATAGGAATATTTGTTTAAGAATTTAGGAAGAATAGTAAAAGGGTATGACATGGTCGTATTGAGTTGCTTATCATTTGTTTAACTTTTTAGGTCTACTGTAAGTGCAAGTTAAGAAGAAAATTAAAATTTAAAGTTTAGTCTATGGGTCTTGCTTGCTAAATCTACATCTAGATCTATAACTCACAGCAAAAAAGTAGGTATCAAAAAGCTGCTTGACTAATTTGGAAGGATGGACTTTAATGTCGTCAAAATAATTATGGAAAAATAATTGCATATTGAAACAAATCATCAAATCGCCATAAAGTTACAAAACCTTACCAAGAACTTCTTGGAAGCATTGTGCACCCACATTTCGCAGTGTTTAAGACCAGATTTATTATGCTGTTGGTTCTCTGGATAGATATCATCATAACCCATCTGATATGTAGTTGCAGCATCTCAAAAACTGAAATGAACTTATTACATCTACCAGAGGTTAATTACATTTATTTAATTTAACTAATTATAGATAGGTACCTAACCTACGCTTAAAGTTTCGCATTTAGTTTTTTATCCAAATTTTATCCCCATAAGTATCTATCTCTTAGATCACTTATTCATATTGTAGAAACAAAATTTATAATACCACCACTATTAGACCGTTAAACTATGTTCAAATCTAAACCATTATCATAAGGGCCATCTCCTGAATCTATAAAAAAAAAAAACTGCGTCTGCTATTGATTTATACTCATCGTCATCATGCATTAGAGTGTGTGTAGCTGTATCTTTTCAGGCATCATACTCACACTCCCCTAGATTAGGTTGGAAAAACAATAAAAACAAACGCACATTTTGACCCATTAGAACATCGTGGATAATAAAATAGAAAAAAAAAAATCCGAAGCCATAGAATATAATACAAAACTGAGGGTGAAAAACTGTAAAAAAAAGGAAGACGGAGAGGCAGCAGAAACACAAAGAAAATGAAGACAGAAGAGCAGCAATCGATTGCATCTACTATAGTCTACTGGCAGCAACAACAGCACACACACAGCCCAACCAACCGACGGAACGTCCGAGTCCGATCCGAACCAACAAACAAAATTTTTGGATTTGAATTCAGTTTTTGGCGGTCCTTCATGTTGTAAAGAATATTTTAAGAAAGTGCGTGCGACGTCGTCGCTTTTTTGTTCGCTCCGTCGTCGTAATATAATTTGGATTAAGTTGAACGTTAAATTAATTTGCCTGAATTTAAATTTTAGATAGGCTTTCCTACATCCGTTGTTTTTATATAAAATTTAAACTGCAACCATGTTAACAACACCAAAGAAGAAACTCGTTGCAGTTGTGGATACCAAACGTTACTCAAAGGATACAACAGATAGTACAAAGGATAGTGAAAAACATGATTCGGTTACAGTGTTTGAAAATGGCACCCTTGAGGGTGCAATCCAAAGTGTAAACCCCTTAGGTGGGGTTGCTAGTAAAAGTGTGACATCCTTGACACGCCCGTTGTCATGCGTATCAGTGACAGTGCCCGAAATAGTGGTTACCTCAAATGACGACAACAACTGTGATAACTCAATTATTGAAGATGAAGTGTCAAACGAAAGTACGGCTCTACTTGATGAACAAGCTGTTAACACCGAATCCGTCCTAAATAATTCCGGGAGTGATAGTAACATTTTAGAAAGTAGCATTTATAGTGAAATTACACTGCCAGCTCCACAATCACAAATTGGTGATGTACTCAATACAAGCACCTGCTCCAGGGAATCTCGCCAGAGCAAGAAATCTCGCAGAAGGTCGAAAAAGTGCAATTCCCTGCGGACGGCTGAAGCATTTGCAAATGCATTCCCACCACAATATACAGCAATCTTTTTAGACCCAAGTGCCAATTCAGGAGGACTCCATCTTTCCAGCAATCCCATTGAACAAATTGCCGCAGCAGCAGCGGCGAACCCATTTGTCGATAGACATCATCATCATCAAATTATGTCGGCAGTTCCTGTAAGCGGTCACAGGTAATGATACCAATAATCATAATCGGTCTTCTCCCGCATATACTTACTCGAAAAGCCTCTCCAGTCTCCTCCTATCAAACCATGTTCTCCATGGTATTTTCCTTTGAACCATAAATCGGTATAGAATGTGAAACATTTTAGTTTTATGGTTTCTTTCCTTTATTCATTTCGTATTCTTGATGTTGTTACTTTTTGTTAAATTCTTTGGACAAGATGGTGATGAGGGGATTCTTTAGGGAAAATTATAAATTACAAGGAATCTGGTTCTTTGAAGAACTCTTATATTATTAGGAAGATGAATTCTTTTGGAGAGGGCTTTTGTTAGATCGTGCCATCGCATCGTGGTGATGGCATCCATTTCGGTAAAATTATTTGAATCTTTTTGGAATTCACTAATTGGGATTGTTTATCTTGGTTTCTGGACATTTTAAGGAGGGACAATAAATTTGGTGTGAAGAAGCATTAATTAAAGAAAACCACAATGTCGTTGCCTTTAACTCTCCACAAACTATCCTTTACGAACAATCCTTTATTATTTTAAAACTAATTAATTGGAAATAAGAATACATGTACCTATCTAAACAGAATTTTATAAACTTTGTATGTATCTATGATATAATTGATTGATAGAATTGTTCTAAAAATAGATTTTGCAATTTTGAAAACAATTCTTAAGATTCCAAATCAAACAATTACAGTGCTTGGATTATAAATTAAATGTTTTCAAAAGTTCGATTCTTACAAAATATTTTTAAATAGTGTCGTTTTTTTCAACTTTTTGAATTAATGTGATCGATCTCCACGAAGTGTACTCTAATTTGCCTTAATAGATCGACATTTTATCCCAAATATTTCATTGTGGATGCATTCATAAATTTGCATTGGGCGAACACTTCTTAGAAAGAGTTATGAACAGAAAGGCTTTTAAAACAATCAATTTTTCTCAATCGACTGCGAATTCAACAAATTAGTGTACTCGTACTGTCCTGTAAAATATAAACAAATGCTATTAGAAAACCAAAGCTTATAATATGTAAAATGTACCTTTGAGATTTTACCCTCGTAATTAAGGCATTTATATTGTTAAGGCTAGAGGTTTCGAATGTTGTCAATGGTAACAATACATCAGTTTTAATGCAAGTTTGATAACTTGAACAAACGTCACTGCGTTCATGGAACACATAAATTGATCTTGATCAATAAAGGGATTGGTGGTTATTCCCAATTTAAATAAATAGTAAGAAAATTGATTTTGCTGTAACATTGGACCAAATGAATTTAAAGGACTACGTACATGCGTTTCAAATGATAATGGGGTTCATTTAGCGCAATGCGAGTTTTTTTCATTGTATTTCTCAATAAAATATCATTTCTCTTAGAATCAATTAAATGAAAAATTCAGATATGTAAGTATAAGTCCTCGCTTTGCATCTGGATTTTAAAAAATGATATAGATCGAAGCTAATAATCCATCCGAAATGAAGTACAGGTATCTTTTGTCATTCTGTGCTGTATGTTAATCTGTAGTGGAGCATTAATTGCATTAAAACACGTTTCATTTCATTGAATCTTGCCATGAGCTTCTTATAGTTTTTCACAATTCAAAGTGAATTTAGAATCTAGTTCAAAACATAATTATATTCTCTGCTATTTATCTTGCACACGCAAAGCTGTTAATTTTGAAAAAAAAGTTCTTTGAACACACATCCTCAAAACAAAATTTTTGTTTTCTCTGTGAATGATTATACACAATTTAATAACTACGAACACGTGCGTGATGAAGTGTTTATACTTTAACCTTCTGTTTATAAAAAAAAAAGTATTAACCATACGTACAACCCCATGAAATCCGATCCTATAATACAAAAAAAAAAAAACTACTTCATTCATCTATCATCAATTTTATGAATGGTCCAGTGAATTAATTAAAACCAACCATGTCACGTTGAACATTGAACTCTTTGCTCTCTTCTGAGGACATAGTAGGTACCAAGACAATTTAGTTGAGTGGACTTCCTTTGAGGTTTCAAATGACAATATATAGGTACTTGAGGTTGAAAAAACGTCTTCTTTTCTTGTATTTTTTTTTTCTATCTTTTATATTTGGAAAGACAGTTTGACCAGGTTGTTTGGCTTTTTGACAAGATATTGGACACACATGATGGTCATATGTTGATGATGATGGAATATGGATAACATGTGTCTTGTGTTTGTGGAACCATTTGTTGTTCTTGTAAGAATACAAATATTTCTTGTAGCATCTTTTGGAACTCCCTAAATGTTTTAAAACAACAAAATGAAGGAACAATATTTATTTGCGCTATGAACTGTGAATAATTGTATTGTTTTCATTAATAAATATTTTGGTTCGGGTTATTTTCTCTGCAAACGATTCTATGATTATGATTATACTTGTTTTGTCGAATGAGTTGGATTTTAAGTCCTTTCAATTTGTTTGAACATGAAAAACAATATTTTAAAAATAGCAAATTTAAAGAAACTACACAAGAAAATCAACTGTACAACAACAAAACAGTCGCTTGTTTGGATTTCTTATGTTTAGGTACGATCACCATAAAATAATGAAAACAAAATATGTTCAACGAAAACAAATCTATGTCATGAGTGGGTGAGGCTGGTTTAAAGTAGGCGTAATATGGAAGCTGCATTATGGATGACTTTTGTGATTGGGTTAGTGTAGCAGCAAAAACAAGTCAATCACTAGCCTTGAAACCAACTACCTATCGTCTTTGATTCATCGATGTAGACCAGCAATACTTCATTATGTAACAGAAACTTATTGAATACTTTGAATTTACACAATCTTAGAAGCCAATTCACCAGCCAACTGCGTCAAATTATATATACCACATAGTTCTTCTTAATTAATGCTAAACATACTCAGGTGGCGGATACAAAAATTATCAAGGACTTACAGTGCTCTACATCGATTGTAACCATTAAATCTTATTCATATAAATACTTATGGTTCATGAGATACCTACTTAAAAAACTGTAATATTTAAGAACAAAAGTTTTTCCCTTAAAACATAGCCACTAAATGCATTCCTTTTCACACCTACGAGTAGCTGCTACCTACTTCTATTTAAACCTTTGCTTTAGTATTGTTACTTAAAAAAAAAAAAAAACTTCATGATTAATTACGAAGCTTCCTCATGAATTATTTATCGAAGTGTTCCTTACATCACATGTTATGACGGTATTCTTCGATGACGAATGTAATAATTATAAGACAACAGGTACACCGAAACACACTCCAACCGATAAAAATGTCGCTTTTTGGATATGGTGGATTAGAGGAAAGCAGTATATAAGCATCTTCTCAAGCCCAACATAATCAAATGTAATTTACCTACCATAAAATATACAATACCTAACCTACCTAGCTACCTGCTGCAATAATGGAAATGCTCGTTAAAGTGCCGAATAAAATTCACTTGATTTTTTCTCTCCTGATATGTAATCTTGTCGGCGTCTAATGGCGAAAGTAAGATCGTAAAAATTTACTCAAGGTTGCCACCGTGTCGGCGTCGTCGTCGTCGTCGTCGTCGTCGCCACCGCCTCCCCCACCGCCGCTGAACTGAACAAACCACCAACCGACAAAGGAGTATATAGCCTTGAAAAAAAAAAAACACGATGTCTCGTAAGAGTAAATGTAAATCGCATTAGCAGACACGCATTCCAAATTCGTCCTGCTTTACCTATGGAATTTTGTGGGCTACTGGGGCATGTCATGGAACATCGCATATCCTGTGAAATGGATCGAATTTTCAGGTCGTCGGTCTCTCCTTTTGTATACTTATATAGTCCCCTACCTTTTCACTTAAACTGTCTTTTTTTTTTTTGTTGAAGGAAATTGAAATTTTCAATTCGACAAATTTATCACTTTGAATCCGGATGGAAGACAGATTTCAATCGGTTAAAATGTCCTTCGCACAATGGCTTGTAGGCAACATGCGTGCACCATAAAGTTGAATGGGCAATCAGGATAATGCTGTGGAGGTGTTGAGTGCTGTTCACTCTCGCATATGTGGTTAGCAACATAACATAGTGTATAGGTGGGTATATGGAAGTTCACTTTTAACCGCGGAGTACATTAAGAATAATATATTTTTAGTGTTTCAAAAGGATTAGAAAATAAAATTTTATAGCAATATCGATTTTATATTTAAAAATGAAACTGAGATTGCATGACGCTGGAAATTTATATTGCGCTATACATACATATACCTATGTATGTATGTACTTAAAAAAGTTCGATTGATTATAAGAATCTACCAGGAATCGCATATTTAGTTTGTTGGATGTTAAAAGGAATTTCCTGGGGAATATGATTGAAATAGGCATTCTTTAATTTTACTTGAAGGTATAGGTATCAAGGAACAGAACAGCTCTTAGGTATTTTTTTTGGATGCTTCCAAGAGCGAAATGTATGTATAAGTAGCAACTGGTCAGTTTGAGTATAATCTGTGACCATGAGTGGACAATGAGCAGGACATACTTTTAGAAGTGCCATAAAACTTATTGTATACGAAATGTTTGAAGACATGTTACTTGTCATGTTTCAATGTCGAGTCGCAAACACTCGTGACCTTGGAACGACGAAAAAGTATTGCTCATAAAACTTTACTGGGAAAAATATTGCTCCTTCAATCAAATGAAGGCCTTACAATGCATGCTGAATAATTTGAATTCCAAATCAATTTCAACATGCAATTTCAATGGAAAAAAAATTATCAAATTTTTTTTTTTATATCGATCTTGAACCAAACTATATTTCCCACAACCATGAGTGGCCATAAGAAACATACATTATATGCCATCAAAAATAATAATTTAGAATAAGCACCTATCCATTCTGACATGTAAACAAATCAAAGTCAACAATAAAACATTGATGCCACCTGAATTTCCCTCTTTTGTATGATTTTCACGTTCACTTCACCAAATTTCGAAGATAAGTATAGTTTCTATAAAAAGAAACTCCAAAACGCTACGGTGACGCTTGAAGGGTAGCGGCACAAATAAATGGACACGAACATATATAATTGTCTGTGTTATTTACATTCGTGCTCTTATGGCATTGAAATGACGTCTCTGCCTCTGTCTCCGCCTCCGTCTTCTTGCCCACTTAGATACCCAATTCGTAAGTGCTCAGATACATTTCCATTTCCATTTCAAGACGTAGATGGACTCATTAGACTTCAATTTCATTTAACAGAAACAAAGACAGCAAACAAACAGCCCTATACTTGTGAATGTGGGGACGCCATTAAAAGATACAACAACGGTCATCATTGTGGAGGCAGGAAGTACGATTGTTAATAATTACCTTCCTAATGTCCATCACATAGAACGGTGGATACAAAGTAAAAAAAAAGTTGAAAGACAAGGAAACTTTTTTGTAAACCTTCGCTAATGACAGAAGACCTATTAAGTTAAAAAAAAGAGCTAATTTCCAAATTAAGAACCTCTTTTGAAATAAGTAGGAACACCTTCAAAGGGTTCGAATTTTAACATTAATTGCCGCCCAACGGCCGATTTCTTTGTGTAGCTTTCGAAATCTGCTGGTAAGCTGCTTATTCAAGCAACTTTTAAGCTTCAAAAGAAAATGATTCTGTCATTAGACGACTTAAATTTAAATCTTTTCTCTTATATCATGGACGAATGTCCATGGGGCGGGCGCTCATGACAAAGTTAATGAGATCGACATATCATTTCTCAGTTCTTCACTCAAAAGAGTGTCATGATTCCCTTTCTATAATATTTGACAGATGATTAGGCTCACAAGGTGTTGATATATGTGATGGTGTTGTTTGACACTTTTGTTTGTAAAGATTGGATTTAAGAAGAAAGGTAAAGTGCCTAGTGATTTACAAGAGTGCATTTGTCACTGACGACGGAAATCGATGTCTTGAAAAGAAAAAAACAGATTTTCTTATCAATCAGTGAAATTGAAGTAGGTCATCTAAAAAAATATATAATATTACATGGGTTGAATTATTTATAAAAAAAAATCATTTTACGACACAAAAAAGGCACTTCCAATTGAAAAATGTTCGTTTCATTTTTCCGACACATGTAATAGATGAGAAGAACTCTCGTCATGTCAATTTGGAACCTTTTTTTTTTTTTTTAATTGTATCTTTTAACACATCTATGCACTAAAATTTTTGGTATCTTTTTAAGAGTAGTCTATAATTTAATAAATTAAAAAATTGTATAACAGTTTCGTTTCATGGTGGAATTTTGGTGTTGTATTTATTGTATCTTATTTTGAAAATAAGACGGGCCTTTTATAGAAGTAGTGACACACTCCAGATACGTAATCTGAAATACCCAGAGAGGTGCGATCATATATCAAAATAGAACTTATTTCTTTTGAGTGGCATTTAGTACAATCGAGTGCAAAAGTATTCAAAATAAATGTTATAAGTACTATTACTTCTTCCTTTTCCTTCTGCGACATTATGATTTCAGATGGATCACAACTTTCCCACTTGTCTGCTTAACACTAGTGATTTGCTTGTGTGGTTGACTTTAGAAAGCGTTGGCAAGCCTCCCTGTCTTAGATTGTTCCATTTTGAGGTACATTTCTGAGACCAACTAAATGTGACCAAATGAACAATGACACCCATGACTGCATGCCTAATTGGGTTTATTATTTACAATATTTATTCTAATCCGCCATAAGGAAAAATTGTAAAAAGAAAAAATTGAAAGCCTTCACTGCATAATTATTAGGTACTTTGACTAACATATTAAAACTCAATTCGTACTTCGTAAAATTTTTTTTTATATTTAGATAGAAATTGGTTCTGGCTACATCATCCCATCTCTCAACCTGGTTTATTCATAATATCCTCCTATTGGAGTATTAGATGCCTAAATTCTTCATCCAGTTATAAAGGCCTAAAATGCTTGTATAAATCTGAAAAATAAGTTTTCCAGTAACTGCTTAATGAACAAAACCAACATAAAATAAGAAAGAGATGATTTTTCTTAGAACCCAAATTGTAACTTCAAAGAAACGTTATGTACAAAATAAGGAAATCTCGTCCTCTCCAAAAACGCTCCAATAACTTTACTTTTAAGGATCATCGCCCATTAGGGCTCAAATGAAACATTGCCCCTTTAAACAACCGTACACCCATTAAATCTATGGAGAAAACTTTTTTGAAATAAAATATACTTATGCCTATAGTAAAAGATACACCACGGAACGATTATACGGTTAACCATAGTACTACGCTGAACTATACAATCAGATCATAACCCAGCAAGACTGATATTTATTGCTCCCAAGGGTGTACCCAGCAGATATATGGGAAACCCCAATCTCAGCTGAATAAATCATTTCTGAAGGTGTGAGAGAAAAATCCCTTTTCTGATTCATTTCGTTAAAACTTCCGGTTTTCGCGTTCACATTTCCTCTTCCTCTTGTTCTTGCACTATGGTATAGTTAGAGTTACCCTTCTTCTTTCGAATTGGTGTGATGATAATTTATATTTCCTATGCCCGCAACTAACGGTGGTCTGTATGTAGATGCAATGCAGACCATTGCATAAGGGCACATTAATTCAATTCTATAATACACTACACCGTGCGTCAGACGGATGTC
This sequence comes from Platycheirus albimanus, assembly GCA_916050605.2. NCBI lineage: Eukaryota > Metazoa > Arthropoda > Insecta > Diptera > Syrphidae > Platycheirus > Platycheirus albimanus. The sequence goes on from OU696697.1 coordinate 155,507,675, forward strand.
CAGCATCATATCTCATCTCATCATCTACATCAGTGACCACCAACCACGCCCTCGTTTTAAAGGAAATCATTAAAATAAAATGCATATCTGACCATTGCTTGATGATGACCATCATCATCAGTGGAGGTATACTCGTAGAAGATGGTATATCTACGTTTATACATCAGCTCTACGTGTGGTTTTTATGTTTCACACCATTTTTAAAAACAGGGTGCTTCATGTTGAAAGTAGGATAGATTACAACGTTTTGTAACAACAATTTTTTCAATTTTTTTTTAAAGAACAGCTTTTCGATATTCATATAGTCTTCGGCTTAAGTTCCTTAAAATTCAAGCTTTCATTCACCTATATCTTAGATTTTTTTACGTTTCAGCTAAATATTATTATTTTTGTTTCCAAACCTTGAGACTTTTATGCAAACGTTTAGTCCTAGTCCAGTACCTTGTGCTCTCTGATCTAATACAGTAGGACCTCGGTAATTGAAACATTCGGCAATTTGTATTTCGAATAAGTCTGTTGTTTTTTTACTGAGTGCTTTTGCAGTTGCAGAGTCAAAATATTTTTCTAGAAATATAAGGGACAAACATTTCTACAAAAAATACGTTTCAATGCATCAATGCCATTGATGGATTGCATTCTTTTAAATAGAAGAAATTCCTGAACCCCAAAAAACAAACCGGCGACGCTCTTCGAAATGTGAATCAATTGCTTAACTATCTTGGTCCTTGGTGTACAAGAATTTCCAACAATTCATATCGAAGAACCGAAATTTAAAATAAAATTTTTTTAAAAGAAGCAAACTAATATGTAAATTTTTTTTTTCAACAACTTTGAAACTAATGTTATCTTTCATTGAACTTGCAATACACATTTTTTTGTTTCGGCCGAACAAATTTATTTTATTATACTTAAAAAGCCTATTGAATACGCAAAAAGTATCCAGTAAGTCGAACACCTCCGTGGTTTGAATTAGACTCTGTTCTAATAGTTCGAATTGCCCAGGTCCTACTTTAGTCAATTTTCTCCAACTTAACCTCAGTAGTGGGTATCAACCGAAACACCCTGTTATTTCGTTGGCATAGTACAAGCACATAATCGGATTTGAAATACTTATTTTCATAGAATTCTTTTAATTTTCTTTTATTTTATGGAGGCAACGCCATTAAAATTATTTTAAAGTTCCTACAAGGGAAAAGATTCATTTTTTGTGTTAACTGTTAAAGTGATAGTGACATTAAAATGAACACACAAAAGGAGTGTTAACTTCCCCGAAGCTCGTAAAAACTTCGAGAAAAAAAAAACTAGGTTACTACTGCCTTCAACCTATTATCTCTCCCCAAAAAAGAAAGAGTGTACCTCCTCTATCAACACCCTACAACACCGCATGTCAACATGGTGTAAGCATAAATACTAAAACAACAAAATGTCATCCAAAATCCAAAAACATGCATTTTGTCTCAGTTCCAAAATTCAATTAAGTTGATCTGACAATCATCGATTACGCGTATATAGCCTGGGGTGTTGATATGAAGTGTGACCTTTGCGATGGCCTGCATCTTGTTCGATTGCATGTGGGAGTTTATAGTCGAAACAGCTGAATTTCTATGGCCTCCAATTTCGATGACTTCGAGCATCAATTTGTTCGCTCCTTTTGCCTTCGGGAAAAAAATTTATTGGCCTTTGGATTTAAAAGGAAAACACTTAATCATCACTTAGGAAAAGAATGAGTCTTGGGTTACAAAGGCGAAGATCGAAGAAGACTATTTTTGTGGAAAAAAATAACAGACAAAAATATCAACAACTGCGTGCTTTATAATGCCTCATTTGGTTGCCTTTAATGAATGTTCACAGCTGCTTTTTGGATTTAAAGATAAGTTGGAAATTCTTCTTTCCTTTTTAAGAAATGTCGTTGTTCGAGAAGAGATGATTTATTACACACGATATAAAAACATCATTAGTAGGTAAATCTTTTACAAAAGTAACACGAACAAAAACATACCACCTGACATCTTAATAAAATAAAGCTTTAAATTTTACGAGCATTGTCATTGCCAAGGAAGCATGAAATTTCATTTAATGATGTCTTACAATTCATTCCATTCTATTTATTAAAAAAGGTATATTCTTTTACGTTTGTCTTATTTGTATTTGAAACTGATATTGATATCAATAGAATATTTTATTAAAGTCTATATTGTGTAATACTGATTAACCATCACATACTTAATGCATCTTATGAAATCGCGGAGGTTAAGGTTTGTTCTAAAATGCTTCTCAAGTTATGTTCCAAATTAGCACATTAATTATAATCCCCTTAACACCTCAATAATTGATTTGTGTTTGAATTTATACCACCAACGGTTCAAATGTTAAATTCCAGTTATAGTTCTATTGAATCAAATTATCTCCTTGAATGTGTTTCTTGGCAAGTAGGGTATTGTTTTTTGAGTGTCACTCTCATTACATAATAATGTTAAAAGTTCCCTTAATAACTTCGCCTGTGTCCAATTACGATATTCGTTGAAACATTTTTTATTAATTTTTACGATTATGTATGAATCTTTTTTATCAAAATGGACAATGGAGTAAAGTTTTGCAAAACAACATTATTATGAGTCTAACATTGAGGATTTAAACTTTTTCTTTTCTTTATACAAAAGATATATTAAAACATTCTATTCGTCCAGTTTCTTGTAAGACTAGTTACTTATTACTTGTACGCCAGAAAAATTGAACAGAAAAAGGCAGAATCTTTCAAAATCCGCTTCAAGGATCAAACCACAGCATCGACCTATAATTTCTTTCACATTTGTTGAATGATAGAAATTTGATTTCGATGGTGTATACTAATAATCCAATAATATATTTGATATTGAAGATTCTTTTAGAATCATAGGTTGCACAAAATCTTAAAACAAAGTGAAATGCCGATCTTATCTTTTAATTTTACTAATGTTTAAATCTTTCCATTCCTAGATCTAGATTTTCAATTCAATTTTTTAGTTCTAAACTTCATCTTATTGTATGATCCCGTTAATGAATTCAAACTTACACCACAATTTATGCTTGATTCACAGATGCAATCATGCATTTCAATTTAAGATTCCCTTGTATATACATACATATGTATATGTATTTCCTTAATAAAACATGCATTGTATTCAATGCATCATATAACTATGCCTACTACCTGTTGCATAACAAAGGATCCAAAGAAAAAGAGGCAACCTAAAGATTTGTAGGTATTAAAAGCAAGGACCTACAAAAATAAGAACCCTCATACAAAAACGGTGCAGCTAAGGCAAAAGGAAAAGTAATGGGATCCTTAAAATGCCCTATTATTCCCCCTTAACAATGTTCATGCTTGTTTTGTATCTATAGACACCCGCAGATAATTCAAGGAAAATGGAATCTTTCGAAAGCAAACGAACAAAGGAGCAAACACATTCACAAACCTATATACTTATTTAAGGAAAAATAACACCGTTTGTTGAATTTCCTATAAGTTATCCGAGACATTAATAGATTTGGCATCCCAATAAATTCGAAAAGTGCCTTATAAGAATGTCAACACCTGCTCTCTCACACACACTCATAGTTTTCATTTTCTACTTTTAGATTTAGAACCCACACATGTCATTCTTTTCCTTATTCTTTTTTTTCAATTTTTGATTTGAAAAATTATTTTTTCTTTTGAAATCTGGACAACATATGTGTTACAAAGGTTCTGAAAGGACAAAAGACTGCAACATTTTTGTTTGAGCTGAGGTATTTTTCTAACACAAAGAATACATATATATTTTTTTTTCTCCACATTAGATCAACACCAGAGGCAACTCCTGTACAGCGTGGATGCTTTCGCAAATGGTTTTCTAGGCCATCCCTTCCATTCGTTATTGGAATTTTAGCACTGGGTGGCGTTGCTTGTACTCTGGGTGGCATTGTTTTGGGTTCAACTGGACTAATCGAACACTCAACACAATACTTAAGTGCAGCTCTACTCATGATTGGAATTGGAGTGTCCCTATTGGTTATATCGGGAGCAATTTGGAGACTGAGTATACCGGACGAAGCCGATGAATGTCCCTGTTTTAGACACATTGAAACTTGCCGTAATTGCAACAGTCCCTATTGCAATAATCGAGTCCTTCCCGGAGGCTACCATATGTATCCCGAGTTCCAACATCGACCACCACCACCATCGTATGTGACCAGTTTGAATGAGTGTGCCGTTGGGTAAGGACTCTATAACACAAAAGACTTATTTATACATTTTCTAAAAATAATAATTAATTCTGTTTCCAGTTTACTTTTCCATCATGACATTACCAATACTTTGGCACAGCATCCTCAGTTTAGAATCAATACTCCCCCACCATTGTACAGATCCACAAATTCATTGAGGTAAGTTGGACTTCATTTGTATATTGTATCTCTGATAACATATCGAATTAACGTTTATTGTTTTGTGCTTCTTAGTGTCTTTGTGCCAGTCAACAGTCAAATAGGAATTGCAACCGCTGGTCATTCTCAACCCTCCACAGACATTTCTGTGGCTGCTACCAATACTGATCTCAATGTATTTGAAAGTCCTGTGCCAAAGGAAATGACATACCTTGAATTAGACTGAACTTAATGAACTTGCATTGTGTTCGAGGAGAGAGGCTTTCATTTGACTCACCACATTATAACTGCATACTAACTAACTACAATTGTGTACATGACTGATTTCTAAATAATTGTATACATTTTGATATTTATCTTTACAAATTAAGAAAATATTTTTAATATTGTAAACTTTAACATTTAAGCGAAAGAAAAATTAAAGGAATGTAAATATAACGTATTCTGAGAGGCTCGAGAATTGAATTGTACATACATCAGAGATGCAGCCAAATTTTAAACTATATTTTATAAATAAAAGTTAAGTTTTTCTATATAACATACATATACATAATTTTTACTTCTGTCTTATAATAATTTTAATGTACATAACATATTATTTTAAAATTTAATATTCAGGAAACAGGAATATTAACAAAATTATTTTATATTCCACGAATTATTTTTCCTATTTACTCGTACAATACCTCATCAAAATAGTTTAAGATACCCCAACGGTTGGTCTTACCATAGAAATAGATACCATTAAGGTTTTTTTTTGACATTTTCTAAGCTTTTTGATGGGATATTTAAGGCAAGTTGTATGAACATTCAAAAAAAAAAAAAAAAAAAAAATGAGATAATACCCAAACATTCCTATGTAGAGTGGGTCATAAGAGTGAGTCGGAAAATGCTGCCTGACTGTGCCTGTCTGTCCATATCGATTCCAACAGCCGAAACTAATATGTTTTAAGTAGAGTTGGTATTCAAAAATTATTATACATGCACAGCACATGCATATTTTTTTCATGGACACATTCTTATTCTATACACTCTGATGTTACCAAAGATCCAAGACTCACCATCAGAAGCAGAAGACGCTACAACATTTCGACTCATATGTAAAAATGCAGGTTTATTAATTTTGCATGTAGAAATATGTATGAAGAAGTCCGAGAATAGATATTATCTTGAACTTTGTTGAACATACATTCAGCAGACAACAGTGTCAACAATTTTTCAATGCAGCATACCAGCTTTGTATTAAAAAAATTATTCGTATTTTCCAAGCTAGACCAAAAAAGTTCATTCTTCGATTAGAGTCTTAGTAGTGTTGGATTTAGTTCACATTAGAAACATGTTAAAAATTGTATACAATTGGTATTATAAAAATACAAAAATTGCGTATTTGCAGAGTTTCTTTCAATATAGGTCGATAAAAAAATAACATTTTTGACCATGTTTAGACCATAACCCAGATATTATTTCAATTTGTATGTGTGATTATTGTTATATTGAGCGAGATGACATACAAAGTAAAAGGAAATAATTTATTTTCTCAAACGTTTTCATTTCACTTCCTACATATTTTCAAAATTAAGTTCTTGCTGTATGTTTGAAATATGTTCATATGTGGGTTTGATATCGTTAGGTATCCTTTCTTTCGAACTTAAAAGCAGCTTCCTAAGTAAACCTTCTCTAGTTTAAACAAAAACTGAAAAACCGGTCCTTACTGGAAAAACCCCTGCTTCTAAGTTCTGATATGAAGCATTCCAAAATGTACTCAAAAACACCCTGTTGTTAATTGATATAAATAAATAGTTCTTTTAAACAATTGGTTCGAATGACTAATCAGCTGATAACGCACTTTACTTCTATTAAAATCAGATTTAAAAATGAAGCAATGACTCTTAGAAATTCAATAAAAATAAGATTTTGTGATAGTTAGCGTCAATTTTGTAGAATAGGAAAACCACTTTGAAAAACAAACCCTCTCCAGACAGGCAGTCTGACACTTATCACCAAAATTGATATTAATCAGTCCGGTATCTTGATGGTTGGTCTTTCCATGTCAAAAATATTTGACCTGAAAACTAGGTTGAGTTTCTAGAGAAGAATCTTAATAAGATCTCAAAAGTTTTTTTTTTTAAATTGCATCTTAACAACACTTTTTGTGTTATCGATTTTTTCACATTTATCCACATTTGTGAAGCTTACCAAGTCTTGCAATCAATGAAAATTTGTACAAAAAAAACAATTCGAGCAGAAAAGTTATTGTAAATGATTATAATGTTTCGGAGCGAAATAATGGTTTGATTAACGATCGTAGAGCTTTTACAACTACTTCCAAAACTTAAATTAAGCTAATGCGACAACCTCTCAATTTGTGTATTATTTCACTTCTGGTTGCTTTTGGGGTAAATAAGACTTCTTTAATCGTTTGATTCGAAGTTACAAAAGGCAAATATGTCGAAATTCATTACTTGGGTTATATTCTTCACATTTCTTAGAGACAAATAGCTTAAACAAGTCTTTTGAAACTAATGAATTTGATAAAAAAAACTAATAAGTACCTATGTTACATTTATGTCTTAATCTTTTAAGATTAAGAGAACAACATATATATACGCCTGATAGTTCTTCCTCACCGTAATCTATTGAAATGCTTCTTAGTGAACTTTCAATGTTCTACCAATCAAAATTTCGATAAGCAATCATTTTGAAATATTTAATCGTCTTTTGGATATAACACCAATCCACTGGATGTACATAAATGCATCATCCAACTCATATCCATCATAAAAGTAAACCACTATATTAAAATCAATACCCTTTGGAACTACTTACGAGAAATGGAAATATGAATATCCCCATGATAGTAATTCATCGACAAACATGTATCGATGTTCACATTTATATCGAAACATGCTACCAAAAGAAATTGGCATCGTTGAACACACAGGTTTAATGAAACATATATATATGAACGTTTGTGTACGAGCAGCAGCACCTATACGCTATACCTTTGCCCAATTCTGTGGGTCGGAATCAGCACTGACATAAAGAGCTTTACTACCATGTATCATGTATGCGCATTATGACATGGAAGTCAATTTGTTTTCAGGACAAAAGTCGATCGATATCATGTTTCAGGAATAAACCATACCTACCTACTCGGCTTCTCCCTCAACCCCAAACCTACTCCCTCCCCTGTCCCCTTACATCCCCCATCAAGTGAACCCAAAAATTAAACCGAATCTTTTGGTAGAAAGCCCGAACTCATCGAGAATTCGATTTTGGAGTTTTCAACCTCATTCACAATGCTGCCTGGGTATATAGAGCTTCAAGAGGCAACATACATATAGTACCAACAATCTCGCACTAAAAAAGGACGAACAATTCTGTGGGAATATAAAGCAATAGAAAACAGAGCTCCTCTCAGACATAGTCTCTGTGTGTTGACAGTAGATATACTTTTTATGCCTTTTTGCAGGATGGTTTGGTTATAATGGTTGCACACTTTAGAACATCAGAGTGAATTTTAAACAATAGAACCGGGGCGCTGGCGCTGGCACTGGCTGGCTGTAACTCTCTGGATGGGATACATGAACCCAAAAACCAAAATGCCCCTTAGGCAGTGTTCCAAGCAATTCAATGGAAAATATCAAACGTGTGTTGAATTTTCAAGTTTTTAATTGACAGAAACGATGTTTTTGTTTCAATAAGAAGACAAATGGACTGCTGCGCCCTCAATAGAAAATTGAATTGATTCTAAGAGCCAATAAAAAGATTGAGGAAGGGGCAATTGATCGTTATTATTTTTATTGTGGCCAACTGAAAATAATGGGTCAGTGCTAGATTTTAAATCGCAGACAAAATAGACAGCCATCATAAAAAATGAAATATTTAAGTGTTCAAGAATCCACTTTGTTTCAGGAGCAAATAAAATGCACGACTGGGTCGCATATACTTGCTCTGTGGGTGCATTACCCTCAATAGTAGTTGAAATTCTATATTTTGTATTATATGTCCCTAACTTTTAACCAATCGCCATTTTGTATCTTTCATTGAACACATTTGTATAAATGTAAATCATTCTTTAGTTATTAAAACTAGGCCCATTCACTGGATCTGGCGTTGAACAAATTTTAACTGCCTTTGTAAAAAAATTATGGTTAACGGTGTCAGTCTTAGCTCATCTGACGTCCTTGTCATAACGTATGGTCAAATAAATATATAATATAGTTTTTCCAATAAGAAGAGTTATTTTCGTTGTTTCGTTTGGTTTCGTTGCTAAAAAAAATCGATAGCGCAATCCATTTACCGTAGCTGTTGCTCCAGCCTTCTTTTCGAAAAAGTATGGTCCAATGATTCCGCCGGACCGTAAACCGCACCAAACAATTAATCGTCGAGGATAGAGAGGCTTTTGAACAATAATTTTTGGGTTTTCCGAGCATCAGATGAGACAATATTTTGTTTGTTCACGTAGCCACCGAGGCGGAAATCAGCCTCATCAGTCAAGATGATTTTTCGATGAAATTCCGGAATTTTAATTTTTTGAATTTTAATAATTTCAATGCGTGGTTGAAGCGTGTTTCGTTCGTAGTTATTAAAAGTAGTTTTTATTTGTCAAATGCCAAAAAATTACAGCTTCAGAAGTGACAACTACCGAAATAGAGGGCTATTCAAAATAACACCTCTTATTGGAAAACCCTTTATTATCATTTTTGTCATTGGTAAGCGTAAATTTCGTTTTAAAAATTTTATGAAAAATTAACGGTTCGTCCGTCCATTGCTTTTCAGAAGGCATCAATTTAAGCTGTTAAATTATTCAGGAATTATAACTTAAATCCAAATCCTTTGACGAATAATTTATTCTTCCATTTGTGTAAGGGTTTCACACACTTTAAAATAAACACACTCAAATTGTTTCCATTAGCGTTAAGTATTATCCAAGTCCACTCAAAGTATAGTCAACATCCATAACCAAGTCATGTGCTTCACAGACTAACACCTTCTCTATGAAACTCTCCGATTTCCGGGACGTGTTTAAAGCAAACCAATTTTCAAGGAAAACAAATTAAAATCCTCCAATCCGTGACAGTGACTTCCTCCTCCTCCTCCTTCTCCACACCAATCATCCCAAACATCAAATCACCATTTTCTTCCACACGGATACCCCTTTACCCTTAGGGTTTGCTCAGCGATGGGGATGAATCAAATGGGCACAAAAATGGAGGGGGGTTGATTATTTAAATAAACTTTACTTACTTCTATTGTCCGTGCGTCGCGTCGTTATGGAATTTCACTCCTGGATCGGAACAATATTCTTCATCTTCTTCCACATCGTCCTTATCTCTCACCATCTCAATTCCGCACCGCTGCCGAGGTTTGTGGCAGGTTTTGCGTTTCCAGTCTTGTGTTAACTTTTCGCTTTTCGCCGACTTTAATGCGCTGTGTTGGAAATGGAATTATATTGTCTCAGAAGAGAATAAAAATCTTCTTTTTTTTTTTTTTTTTTTGTTCTTGTTCTTGTTCCTGTTCCTGTTCCTGTTCTTTCTTCATTCTTCATTGTCGTCGTTATCAACGTCCCATCCTAAAGGCAGGCAGGATATGGTGGAGAAGGAGTTGGGTGGGCGAATATAATTGAATTTATCAACACGTTTCTTTGTCTTCGCAATGAATTACTCATCTTTTCTGTCTTATCTCACTGCCCGACCTCTCATTCGCTTTTCAAGGAAGAAGCAGAAGTACTATATTTTTGTTCCTAGGCGTACGCTATTTGCTTTTCAGGATAAGAACAAGAATAAAGACTTAAGTTTGAGTCTATTTGTATTTGTGCGCTTGAATTGAATTTTCACAAATTTCAATATTTGCACACGAAGTAGGTGATGGGCAGATTTTCCACAGAAGGATAAGATTTAATGGAGACCAAGACAAGAAACAATTGGAGGAGAAAATTAAAAGCAATTTTGTGGCAAGGCTTCGACTGCTCCATCCAACTATCTTAATACAAGTGAGCAGGTATGCACTGTAGCTATAGTTCTTAAAATCCTGAACCTTATATTGCGGAATATATTCATTTGGTGTTGACATACTTTTAGACCAAGCAAAGATCTTAGACATAACATCATTCAAATAAATGTTTTTATTTTAGTTTTGTGAAGGTACATTATAACAGTGTGATTTTGTGAGCTTTTAAATATATGTTAGGGATGTGTTTAATTGGACGCCATCTTAAAAATATGTTGCATCGATTTGAAACTAGCACATATTTTATCGACTGAATACGATAGTGCCGATTTGCTGTTATATATGTAGCTTTTAAACTGCTAAAAGTCTTATAGGCTTTCCCAACTGAATTACAAACGTTAATTGCGTCTATTCTATCATTTATTCTATCATTATTTATTTATATTATCATACTGTTATAGGTATTTATATTTATGTTATTTATATTATACATAAATATAAAAATGGATTATTATATTTGTTCGACCGATTAAAGTTTGAAAACGACTGGACCTTTTGCGGCTTTCTCAGCAATTGCTACGTGAAGGTTTAAGAAAAAAGAAAGTCTGGACCGTTTGAACAGGTGGCGCTGCAGCGCAAATTTCGTTTTTCAGTTCATACTTATTCATTGGTATAGTACCCCGTGGTACGAAATTAATCATTGCCAATTCATTCTGTTTGACAGCTGAGCATATTGTTAATTTGGAATTACAAATGATCGAAGACTTCTGCAATAGGTAGGCGTTTTTCTTTTTTTATCCAGAAAAGAGCTCTGGACAGATTTCGAGTATATCGAGCTCGCTCTAAACGTTCTCTGAACCGATTGTGTTCAGAGCGCTCTGAACTACGTTATGTCATGCAATTTGAAAAACCTGAAAAAAGTTCTTTTTTATATTAAAATACCTTCGTCGGCCATTTTATTTATTGATATGAATCATCTATTGGCTTTGGCTCACCTAGGTGCAGTAAAATCGATCGTAATCGTCACGAAAAATGGCATGACGCTCGATAATTTTTTTTAAAGTGTGACTGGAGCGTGTAAGGTGGTTGGTGGTTGTAGGTTGGGTGATGTTGTGGGTGGTGAGTGGGGAAGTTGAGTGGTTACTTGTGGATAGATTTGGTTTGGACTGGGAAGGTTGTATTGATAAAAATGATGGATGGTTGTAGGTGGTAAGGGTGGTTGGCGGTGGTAGTTGGGAGAAAGCTGGGTGGTTGGTAGTTGCAGGTGGATTGGGTGGTTACTGGTGGTGGGGATTCGTTGTGGGGGGAGGGGGGGGGGGGGGAGTGAGGAAAAATTTGTCAAAAATGTTGAATGGTTGGTTGGTAGTCAAATATATTGATTCTATTAACACTAAATTATTAAAAATTATTTCACTCCCTATTTTCTTTGATGGTTTTTAAAAATTATTATAAATTTTAATGTAAACATCTGCCAGGCATCCCGTGACGACAATTTTTGTTTTATTTCCAGCTGGGACTAAAAACTTCTTTATATCGATTGATTTTGAAAGGGCCGTTCAAGCGAATTCCATTAGCTTCAACCGATTTGCAGTTCCAGTTCAAACGCATGCAGGTCCTAGTGAAACTTGTATTTATGATGACCATAAGCAAATCACAAGGATAATCGCTGGAAGTGTGTGGCATAAATCTCAAAATGTCATGCTTTTCACATGGCCAGCTATATGTGGTGTTATCTTGAGTTGGTAAACCATTCTCACTTATCATTTATGCACTCCGAAGCAGAAATTGAAAACAATAACTGTTATACTCATTAGATTTTAATAAATCGATTTTTTTCTATTTTCGACATATATTTAAGGGGACGAAGTCCATCGAGTCAGCTATAGTACCCTATAAATCAAATTTACATAATCTAGTAGTTTCTGGTAAAAACCCCCAAACTTGTCATCGCAAACAAACGCACCGTGTTGAACAATCAACTTCAACATGTTAAGAAAGTTAATTTTTTTCAAAACCGGATAAGCGAACAATTCATCACATACCCTCCCGGCACAAAGACGAAATCCGCCTAAGGCGTACAGTTTACGGGGTGAAAAGGTACTTTCGTACACAATGTTAGTTGCTTAAAGTATCTCACAATAGATGTCACCACTCTACTAGAAGAATTAAAGTTTGATGTTCTTCGAAGAAGTTTTTTTCATGGTCAGTGATCAGTCGTGATCAGTTATTCAAAGAGGCAGGATGTTGCTCTTCCAGTATTGCAGAAAAAAAAAAACGCAAACCAATTGTAAGTAAGTATTTCATTGTTCTTTCCAATAATCTCATTATAATATTTATATTAAATTATTTTTGTTTATTTCTAAATGATGAAACCAACTAAGGGCCTTAGAAGGATGTCAAATATTAAAATAATGATGTTTTGTGTTATTTGTGTTCCAAGAAAATAAAAAATAAAACAAAATGGCTGAGTTTTTATTTATTTTTAAGCTCCGCCTACCTCTTTCACTACGTCGAATCGTTTCTTAAACGAAACGTTTTAAGCGAATACTATACGGGAAGTCACATCAGTGGTTCTAAAGTATCCATTCTCCTACGAGTCTGGAACGTTTTATTATCGCTTACGTTACATTTTGTCGCAAAGTTTTCGACAACTTTCATTATAAAATTTGCCGCTAGCTGTACGTTAACGAATCGTGTGGCCAGGAGGGTAGGTAGTTACATAAGTCATTTATAATTTGAAATGTAGTAGTTGGATTAAACTAATGTAGCTTTCAAGATTTGTCCTTAGTTATTTTTATACTCACTTAAAATGCTGGAGCTGATGTAAAAACATTCATTATTAACAAGAGTTACTCCAGCTTAAACTCCATGATGATGATGACGACGATGATGCAGAACAGCATTCGCAAATTGAAAAATTAATATTCGCGGAATACACAAAAACAAATCTCAAAAGCTCGTTGAAAGCACTTACAGTACAGATCCTTTTTTATTTCACCTCGCCAAAGGGACGAGAGCAAAGGAAATGTTAAAAAAAAGATGTACTTAATATTACAGAAATGTTTACTTAAGCTAATGAAAATTTGCACTCCAGCAAATGGATTTTAACTCAGTATAAAGCGGAAAGCGTAAGACGGTGTAGGTAGTAATAACTCTCTTTTGACTTAAGATACTTATGAACAAATTAAACTAAAACGTCTCTTAGAAAGGTTTTGAGCCTCCTCCAAGAACATATTTAAGTTTTTTATATCTTTCATGGATAAAGCAAAGTTTATGAAATGGCTCACATTTAATTCCATTTCAACAGCCTTCACTTCTATGGTTGCCAGCAATAATTTGTTTAAGTTCCTTTGGTTTATCAGCATTTCTTAAGTAATTCTGCTCCGTATGCTTTATGGATTATCGAAATAATTCGATAAGCATAATCTCAGCACAAATAAAAATGGTTACCTTTCATAGTAACCTACCTACGTATTAATCCTTTAACTGATTTCTGAACTGATAAGTTATACCGATACTTTAGTAGTTACATGAAATACCTTTTTAATGCTGATTTGATCAGAAACATCAATCTTCAGTGTGAATAGAGCAATTACGCGGAATTATTTCGACCAATGTGTATTTTTTTTGTCTATTGTTCATATCAGTTTTGAACAGTTAATTTTCTTGGGATAAACCACATAATAAGTGCTGGGGTTTGCTTTTCAATGTGAATTTGAAGGTTATAATGAATATTGAGTGGGGAATGTATCGGAATATAGAACGGTGGTTCTAAGAAATCAATTTTGCAAATCAATACGAAATATAACTTTGATAATCCTCTTCCCTCTTCGTGAGAACACAGCCCAAAATCAGCTATCGTGAATCTAAACGAACAATAAACAAAATGTCACACACAACGAAAGTTGAGCATGTTGTATTCAGTCTTATAGAAAGGACATTGAACTTTTTTTTAGATCATTTAGAAAAACAATATTATTTCATTTAAAGACATCCAACATTCAAAAATTCATCGAAATCGGTAGATTGGCTTACGAGAAATAATGATTTAAATCAAAAACGTTGCCTTGAAAATGCATTTAAACCAAAAGATACCTGCATCTACGAAACACAACACAGAGAGTTTGATGAAAATAGTTTGAGTAATTTTCGCTAAAGAAAGCTTTTCGCTTTTCGTTAACTGTTGTACGGCAGGTAGGTAACGTTAAGTTAAACCCAAGAATGGCAATTCCAAAATTGGTGGATATAATGCTTTTAAATTGTATCTACCAATTTTGAAGGAAATCGGCCCAGACGTTTGGGCTGCAGGATTCGATACGAAGTCAAACAGAATTATCTGATCTAGTTTTTCGACTTCTTAATTATTGTAATGTTTTAATACTGATTGGAACCTATCCTTTTTTTAACGAATACTTAATAAATGTACCTATAATCGCAAGTAAAATTGGTTTTCGATTAAGTTCTATAAATTAACTTTGGATTGTTGAATATAATTTAAAATTGAAAATCACAAAAAATCTTGATTGATATTTTTCTACATGAAATCTGATGTCCTAAAAAACTTGTTTCCTACATTTAAAAAAAACCATAACCAAAAGGATTGGTTATGTTAGAAAATTATTTTTGTTTTAAGAGTCATAGTGACAATACAATAACACCTGCTTTTGGAAGATGCTCGATAAAATTGCTATAGAGAATATGTGCGCGACTTGCATTCAAGATTTGAACAACGGACACTATCTAAGTTTTTCATCCAGGTTTTTCAATGTCTGGTTATCAAATCAACATCCTTTTCCGTGTATGCAAATATTCATCTCTTTTCTGGATTGATTTTTTTTCTTCTTCCATTTCGTGTCTCTGGGTGGCAGTCACTCACTAAACTGCTCCATCATTGCACTGAATTGTGTTTCTCCAGGCACGGAACACTGAATGTAGAATGAACTCTTTTCTGGCATCATTGCAAGTAGTGCAGCATATCCTGCTGTTCGTTCTTGTTCCTAACTATTTTACATGTTCCCGCACGTTCGTAGATATTTTTTCCTCCTTAAATGCGATTTTACCCAGAACCGTTTACGACAGGTCCAAACGATGCATTCCAGCAGTTTTTCGAATCCGAACGCCACCACCAGAAGCAGAGCCCAGAAGCAGTGTCTGGTGTTCCATATACCTACAGTTTTTTTTCTGCTCTGCTTTATATCAAAGCACTACAGTTAGAGGTATTCCCTCACGTACCATCCTGGAAACAACAATTGTAATGATAACTGACACAGTTGGTGAGGGAAATGATTTAAAAGCGATGTGCACGTGATGTTGAAGCATCTTGCGAATATTGATCAATTCCGGATGTGAAAATCGTTCCTCCTGCTAAGCTTGCTCGCTTTGTGGTCTGGTGTGATGCGATGTGATGCGATGTGGTTCAAATAGATGAATGCGAAAGGAGGAGAAGGATGTGGTGGAAATGATATCGTTTCGTTAGAATTTCAATGATTTCTTAAGTGAATTCTATATTGTGAAAAAAGTAGGTAAAGAGCTTCAGAGCGTTCCAATGAAACAGATGTGCCGATGAAATTCATACTTTATTTGAACTTTTTTCTTATCTCTGGTAAGATAAATCAAAATATTTAGTTTTTAATCTGTAAAGTAGATGATATTGTTTTTATGAAAGGCAAAGAAATGAATTTTAGATTAAAATTTTTTAAGGAAGTTCGAAATTTAAATTAGTACAGCCTGATTTTTTAACAATAAAATCGGAGATCTCCTTTTATATTCAATTATTTTAATGTACACATAAAAAGGACTTACAACATTACACATACACGCTGTATCCTTAATGCATCTATAGTTAATTAAAGTCATTACTCTGCTTCTTTAAGTAGATATAAAAAAAAGTATCCGATAAAAATACAATCATTAGACATGGCACTAAATTAAATCCCCTTCATTAAGGAAATGTGACGTTATCATGATGATATGACTATAGTACTCTAATACTCTACCTCATTCTCGACTAAACTCATTACAGTTCTTCTAGCCGTCCATCATGATGAAAATTATTCAACTTCACACTCAACTAACTGGGCACACAAAAACTTTTTGTGACATCATCTGAATGTGTATACGCTGTGGATATCCTTTCCTTAGTAGGGACGTTTTTAGATGATATGAAGGACGATTCATCATTTTCCCAAGAGATGAGAAAATGTATGACCATGTTGCTTTACTATCGCAAGGACTGCTTGCCAACTGCACAGGACTATATGTACAATTTTAATTAAATAAATTAATTCGAGATGAACAAGTCCAGTGCGGAATAGACGAGCTGGTTTAAACTGGTACCTACATAATATGTAGGTACTTGGTTATATCCCCCATGGACATCAACATGTTCAATTTGATGAATCTCTGCAGTGTCTATGATAAAGGGGATCTAGGTATATGAGCTAACAGGAACCGAGTTGAATACTCTAATGTTCTGTGCAGGTGGTTATTATTATATGGACGCTCATTGCTAACCACAATTTTAGAAAGAGATATGTCATAACGGTCTGTGAGATAAATTAAGTTTTAAACTTGTGAATGAGGAGAGCAGGATTTATATTATTTGATTGAAGATGGCGTCATCAAATTAACGTATGCTTGAGGTCTGGCATTAGCTTTCACGTGTTTTGGTTTGAGTCCCAGCAACAAACAGTGAAACCCGTTACAAGCATACGAGGAGAACTTGAAAAATATTCCAAAAAACTGAGTAATAAGATGTTTTTCGAATTAAAAGCAAAAACCTAATACAGTGAAAGCTCCCATTGCGGACACCTCCCTTAGGCGGACAATCCCCTTGGGCGGACAAATTCTCCCGATCGTGTATCTTGAATTTAAATTCCGTACGTTTTATGATCCCTTAAGCGGACACTCCCTTACCCGGACGCGGACAGGCTAATTAGCCACAATTTGGTAAATTCTATTCTCTTAGGGGCCAGTTATAGCGATACGGAAAACCAAACCGAAAATATTTTCAAATGGAAAATTTGGTATAATATAATCAGATTTAAAACACAAATGATACGCTGATCGATGGCAACCAACTCAGAGAATTTATTTTGCAAATACAAATTTGAATTGAACTTGTACTTTTTGTTAAAAATGTATTTATTCATTTTTCTGTTATAAGTATAAAAGAAAAATAAAAAATTACATTTTTAATAAAAAGTATTTGTTCAATTAAAATTATTATGAACAAAAAATATTCTCTGCATTGATTGCCATCGATCAGTGTAGCATTTGTCTTAAAAATCGGATTAGAGCATACAAAATTTTCCATTTGAAAATTTTTTCGGTTTGGTTTTCCGTATCGCTATAACTGGCCCCTTAGGCGGACAAAAACTTTATCAGCTACATTTTCCCATAGCTTTTCTTACATGGTATGGATTGATAAAGACAAATGAACTAACTTAACAAGGAAAACAACAAAATTGCAATGTAATTGTGTGTGTGTGGTCTGTTACAAAAAATGGTGCATAACTTTTGAAATAAATTCTTGTTTTTTTGTAAAATTTTCGAAGTAAAATTGGAATGATTTAATTTTTGTTACTTTTTATCAAAAAATATTGTATGTATTTTCTTATATGTTTATGAAACTATTTTTAATTTTTTGGTATTGAAATAAAATCTTTTTTTGATTTTTGATTTTTGTTATTTTATCAAATATAATATTAAATTATATGCAAAACTATTTTTGATTGGTTTTTCATTTTTTTTCCCTTGGACGGACAATACTCTTATCGTTTCATCTAAAATACCGTCTCCGAACTGGCACTGCCTTAAAACTATTCAAAATGCGGTGGGTATCAATGCAAAATCTTGGGTTTTCTCCAGGACCTGGAACAATGTGACGATTTGATCAGTGGTTAATTTTCAAAGTGGCATTGGTGAAGGATAAGAACGTAAGCAACATTCTTATAACACTCACATTTAACTCTTTACAGGAAGTTATAGGCGATGTTTAAAGGACTAATTGCCCGATATTCAATCAGAGCAGGGAATCTCTTTTTATGTGAATTGGTACTTAGACCCCACTCTAAGGGCATACCTTCTCAATGCCGTACTTCTATATATGAAATGGTGTTTATCTCTGGGCAGGTCATGTCTATTATTTAAAAAGTAGAGATTGAAGTCCATCGGCTCCAGCTCTTTTTTTTTTAATTTGAGTCTTAGAGTGGCTGCTTTTATCTTGTTTTGGGTGGGCGACTACAGCTCTTATGATTGTTATTTAGAATGACTTGTTCGATCGTAGATGTCATTAACATGAATGACAACAAGTTATGTTTCTTCTTGAAGGAAGCGCTTTTAAACGGGTCCTAATGTCACTGCAATTTTTTTTTCTTTAATCTCTAGATCAATTTAAGACTCAAGGAATTTTAAAGATGGATATATGACAAAAATCAGCACAATGCCCTTCAAAGGCGCGTTTGTATAAAAATAGCACTCCATCCAAAACTTTTCAACAGAAATTCGCCACTATTTTGCTTATCACTTACTCTATTCTAATTGAAATGCAAATATAGAAAAGTATTTTTCATTCTGCTTTTAAACGAAATTTTTGCCAAACTCAGCAAAGTATTTTGATTTATTCGAAGTGCAGCGCGGCGCAGCATATAGTGGGTAAAAGTTTGGGCTGAATTTTTGCGATGCCTCCAACATCCAACAAGGATAAAGCAAATAGATTCCATCTAAACACGATATCATGGATAGGGATACCCTTTCTATGGCTAAAGAGTTGTTTACCTCTTTCAGGATTAGTGCAGTGGAAAATCAAATTTGAATCGAACTCCTCTAAACGAACGACGACGGCCGGGTCGAGCCGGGTGTATGTGATGTCTGGTGCGCGGAAGCACAAGCAGAAAATTGAAAATTGGGTATGAGAGAGTGATGTTGCCGTTACTGGTCTGGTGCCATGGATTTGAGGTGGATTTAGCGGTAAATTGGCTAGGCGGCGGAAAATTTGGTCGCACAGCGTTTACATGTGCAGAAAATCCCCATAAGCTGAGCCATGCAAATGTACATCTAGTCGCCAGGATCCATTAGTGCTGCATTTGCATTGGAAATCTATTTTTTGCTAGGATGCGTTCCGATGAAATCATCCGAGTGTTACTGGCACGCGCGTTGCCTTCTGACAGTTTCAGCGATGTGCATTTTGTACACATTCGGGTGAGGATGACACGTTGCTGTTTGAATTGATGTGGACGAACCGTTTTCCAATTCATTTCGCCAGACGCGAATTTTAATGGCTTACTTGTAGCAAACACCATGACCATACTACCACTATCAACGTCAAGCTCTCTTGTAGCAGGATTTAAAGCACTGACAATGGATTTAAAAAATCAATTTGCCGAGAAATTCAGTCATAACAAGCTCTTCAATTTATCTTTAACTCGCATAGAACGACATCCGTCGGGCTCAAACTCAAACCCCATCACAATCTAATCACAAGGAGTGCGACATGAAAACTCCATTTCTTTCCTTTTCCCCAGAGCAACAAATGAAAGTGTCAAACACGAACTTGTAAAAGCCAAAAGCACAAGAGAACATTTATTATGCCCGGGGCACAAAAAAAGGATATCATTGAGTTGGAGTCGTGAGTCCTTTTTTTTGGTATGAGAATAAGAATAAGAAAATCATACCCGGTCGCAATTCAATGGAGATTCTTGGGTAAAAGTTTGTCGCTTGCATAAGTTGTGCCAGAACGAGCCATCAAGAAGTTAAAGCTGAACGGGGAATCTTGAAAATGTTTATGTAAAATGCGTCCTCTTTTCCAAAACCCCTTTCAGCCGCGACGCGACGGTAAATAACAAAAGTGGAAAGTTTTATTCGACAAGAGTTACACAAGACGATGGGGACTTGAAAAGAATCACTCAAGTGGAGGCGAGGATTAATCCTTTAGCGGTGTTAACTCCCAAAGAGATGCTCGTTTAAGGGGTTTTTCTTTTCCCCATAGTATCTCTGGTCGGGTGTTCTCTGCATCTAAAATTTTTCATTTTATTGTTGGTTTTTTTTTCTGGAATTACCTACTTTACTTTGTTTTTTGGTTGAATTTTATTTTTTTGTGAAAAACCATGAGATGAGTTAATTTTCGCTTTTTGCCAAGAAGTGCTTGAGGATGATGCTTATGTATAACTTTGATACTATGAGAAAAAGGTTTTCTAAGATTTCTAGCAAAATAATTTTTTCTCTTGTTTCGAATTGTGTAGTTTTATTACAAAGAGATTTTTGAACGATGGTGGTGCTGATGGTACACACAAAAGGAATATAAAAATAAAAATGTGCTTAGCTAGCAATATACTTCAAGGTCCTTGTAATGAGATAGAGGAAGCAATCAACTTGCTGTGATATTTCAACTGTGAAAAAATGGTTTCCACTTTAAGTTTAATGAATTTTTGTTTTAAAAGTTAAAAGAACCCTTATAGCTATTTTGAATTTGAATTAGAAATCTCCTAAAGTCGTGGATGGATTGATTTGAAATTTGTACACGCATTATTCAATTACAAAATTAAAATAGAAGAGCGTTTTTATAAACTTTTTATCCCAAAGTTCCAACGGGAAAGAATGTATGACTTTCTAATTTCCACAAAAATAATAAAACTAAACTGCGTCATAATGGTACAGTGGATGAAGTGCTTGGTTTCTAACCTAAGAGTTGTGGGTTCGAGCCCCAGCCTGGGCAGCAACTTTTCAATATTCCCCCAGCTTCAACTGGACGCCACCCGTGGGATTTTCATGAGATTAATACCACCTATTTCTCAATCCATTGTACCTACAAAAAATCGTTCCTATCTTTCTTTTCCTTCTAACTATTGCCGTGCAGTTTGCATTCAAAAGACCTTGGGTCTTACAGGAATATAGTTAAAATTATTATTATTAAATAAGAAACATAAAATCACATTATAAATTAAAACAACATTTTTCCTTTGTACATAATTAAAAATAATACGGGCAAGTGCGAGTCGGACTCGCGCACGAAGGGTTCCGTACTATTATCATCTATAAAAACAGCAAAAAAAATCACGTTTGTTGTATGGGAGCCCCCTTAAACATTTATTTTATTCAATAAACACTTGCTTAAATTTCTCATTGTAACAGGCGATTACGATTTGCAAAAGACGACGAACTGATAGTTTGTTTAGGAAAGATCGCGCCAAAAATGATCTTGTTTGTGTGAGTGAAAGAAAACTGGCAAATCAGCAAAAAGAAGAAGAAACAGAGACAGCTATGCATGTAAATTCAAGAATTCCAGAAATCCGCAAAGAAGAAAAAAGCCAACCTATGTATGCTTTTAAATCTCAGTTTTCTTTTATTCGTGTTCGAATTCGAATTCGAATGGAAAACAAAATAGAAAAGAAAACGAATGTCAAACAAAGAACAAGAAGTCAGTATTAAATTTGCAATTAATTTTTAACGTCTCAAAAATAAATATGTATGTATAAATGAATAATAACTTCTTTAAAATCAGATCGAGACCTCCCAGTACTTCTTTTGTAAGTTTAATTTAATATTTTAGGATTAACAGTAGTTTTAATAATTCATAATTAATTCAGTGATTCAGTATTAGCAGCAGAAGAAGAAGCAGCAAGAAGCATATATAGAATTTTTTTTAATAAGATTTTAAAATTTGGTCGGTAAGAAAATCTAATACCGACTTCTTGTTCTTTATTTGACATTCGTTTTTTTTTCTTATTTTGTTTTCTATTCGAATTCGAACACGAATAGAAGAAAACTGAGCTTTAAAAGCATACATAGGTTGGCTCTTTTCTCCTAAAACAATTTCTGGAATTTATATGCCTGTAGGTCAAGCTGTTTCTCACTCACACAAACGAGAACAGTTTTGGCGCGATCTTTCCTAAACAAACTGTCACCAAGATGTCTTTTGCCAATCCTGCTCAAATATTTCACTGAGAAATTTCAGTAATTTTTTTTCTCAGCACAGTGTTTTTTTTTTTAATATTTCTAGAAATCACTCAAATCACCTCCATTGACAATAAAATAAAAAAGAACTTACGTTTGAAAACAATAAATCCTGATGTTATATTATTTTATGAGAGAATCTAATACCGACTTGTTGATTGTGGTTTGACATTTGTTTTTTTTCTATTTTTTTTTTTTCTATTCGAATTCGAATTCGAACACGAATAGAAGAAAACTTAGCTTTATAAGCATACATATGTTGCCTCTTTTCTTCTAAAAGAATTTCTATAATTTACATGTAGGTAAAGCTGTTTGTGTGAGTGAAGGAATAGTCGCAAATCAGCAAAAAGAAGAACTAACAGGGACAGACTTCAAGAAATTTCTAAAGAAGAAAAGAGACAACCTGGTGATGGACGGACAAACATAGCAAAAACGAGCAAAAAATTACGTTTGTTGTATGGGAGCCCCCATAAATATTTTATTTTATTTAGTTTTTAGTATTTGTTGTTATAGGGAACACAATAATACATCATCTGTCCAAATTTCAAGTGTCTAAGTTTTACGGTTCATGAGATACAGCCTTGTGAAGGACGGACAGACGGACAGACGGGCAGCGAAGTCTTAGTAATAGGGTTCCGTTTTCACCCTTTGGGTACGGAACCCTAAAAATTAAATAAGCTTAAAAGTAGTTGAGCCTAAGCACTGTGCGCAAATTATTTAAAAACATTTTGCATTCTTGGTTTTTCGTAAAGTTTAAACGTTATTTCGCGTATAAGACGATCGAACAATGGAGTAATCGTCCTATAAAAATTGTAGGAAATTTAACGTTTTACAAAAAAGTTTAAAGTGCTTTCGCCGCAGGATGTAAGGAAAAAAGTGCACGACTGGGTCGCACAAACTTGTTCCAATGTGTGAAAGAGTGGTCTTGGGACTTCGAAATCATATTTTTAAAATTTTGAAAAAATTGTTTATGAAAAAAACCAAAAATTTAAAAAAAATCTTAACTTAAAAAAAAAAAATTTTTTTTTGAGCAATTTAAGAATTGATATTTTCATATTAAATTTTTAACGAAATCCGTCCGTGGCTTACGAGAAAATCTGATTTGAAAAAACTTGGTCCTATTGGAGGTACCGTAATAAGGCTTTTACTTAAAAATCTATTTTAACCAAAACATCAACTTAACACACAAAAAAAACCATTCACAAAATTTGCCAAAATCGTAGCAGCCTTTTTTGAGATAAATGAGTTTTTTGTCAGAAATCATATGGAAGGTATAGAGCTTGAATGCTAATTTCAGAGACCCCTCTCTAGGTCGTCATAATAATACTGTGTACCAAGCTTGAAGCAAATTGGCCCAGCCGTTTAACTACACAGACGGATAGACAGACAGACAGAATCGCTGAGCCCACTTTTTTCGTCTTCTCTCGCAATGTAACGTTTGATTGTTCAATTTTTTTTTTAATGCATTACTTGCCTTATACAAACATAGTACCTATTATCGCAAGTAAAATTAAATTTATTGAGGGAAAACCGGAGCACGGTCCAACCTCCTTTATTTCCACAGGGCTCTCGATATGCACTAAGAACAAAATAATATATTAAAATTACGGCGGGATGACAATGATAATGGGTATGACCTGACAATTGTAGGTAAGCAGGGATGGGTGGAAGCGTGTCGAAAATTGGTGATTTTAATGAGGAACCATATAAACAATAATGGTTATTCTTGGAGAATTTTGAAAAATGACTTGTTTTTCGAAGTGCCATATCTCGGTAACAAGATTTCATCAAACAATTTTTATTCTAACAAAATTGTAGAAAATTTAATGTTCTACAAGAAAAAGTCGAATATGCTTTTGTCGTTGGGCGAATCGAAAAACAATTTTCGATTTAAAGTCATTATCATCGGTCATCAAAATGCTGCGCAATCTGAACCAACCGAAGTATGCAATATAACCATGTTGAGGATTTTCTTCATCCTCATTCTAAGGATTCCGATGATGTCGACCGACTCTCCGTTCGAGTTAAAGCGCATGTAATTTCCCGTTGGACTTGAATGCGCTGGTTACAAAAATTAACAACCTGAAATGAAGGTATATAAAATAATTTAATTCAAAATATCATTATATAATTTAAATGTCTTTCTTTACTGATTTCCTACTTTACTAGACACAATCAATAAGAGACATCATTGATTCTAAGGAACAAAAATGTTATACATTTGTATTTTAAATAATTGCTCCTTTTTAGCTTTGAAAAACTGTCTGTAAGGAGCAGTAATCGGTTTAATCTGCCCAGCAACGTATGTAATAGCAAATACCCTAAAGTTCAAACTTTTCCTCAAACTAGAGGAAGCCTTAGAGAGGAACTTTATTATAAAAAAAAAATACATTTCACTTCCTTTCCCATTTTGGTTTCCAAGAGTTTATTATACAAAAAAAAATATAGACCATCGCGTTTTGGATAAACAATAGCGCCCACATTAAATCGAGTAGATTTAGCAATCTATGAAAATATAGGTCTTCCCTACTTTCGCTTTCCCCCGAAATACAAGTACCAAAATATAAACCACAACAGTGTTAGGATTTATTGTTATTGATCCCTATAGAGTTTCCCACACCGATAGTGGCTGTGCTCGTAAACACATCACCCAAAGGAAAGAATCCTGCAGCAGCTTTCGCCCGGTTTCGCTTTTGCGTTCGAGCTCCTCTGGTCTGTTTTGTTCTTCCAAAAGTCAAAGTTGGCTTATTTATTGAGATTGAAAGCTATACATCTTCTTTTCACATTTTGAAAAATGGGATAGATATAAGGAGGTGGAGGAGATTGCCAGGCATACACATTTTGACATGGGTTGTATTTTATATCCTTTGTTTTTTGTTGTTTCTATTTTTATTTTGTTTTGTCTGTCTAAACAGTCCAGTTGGATGATGAAGAAAGAAAGTTGTTCTTTTTGTTTCATGTGACGTCTCTATTATCTTTATCTTGATGGTAATTGACACGCCAAAAAAAAAATACATTTCCGGAGAAATTTTCAATAACACCGGTGAATAGAAAAACTTCCTGGAAAATGGGAAAATGACCTTTCAGCTTTCAGGACTGACTTGTTTCTTCTTTGCTTCGTAGGATTATGGAGAGTATAAAATATGGATACATGACAGGCGCTGTTTAGAATAACACTGATGCACACTTTTAACATTGTATCTGTATCGTACGACGTGAATTATTTTTTCTGATAGGAGCTGCAGGATAACGAAACGTCTATAGAAGAATAAATCTATATCTTTCTTTTTCGAAGAAGCAATATTCTAAAATAAGGTCATGCAACAAACAGCAGCTGATAATAATACGAATTAGATTTTGTATGTGGTACCCCAATAAGCCCGCAAACATTATTTTTTTTTAATGGCAACTGAAAATGTGTTCTATTTACTTTTGATATCATACAAAAAAGTCCTTAAAAACTTAGTATTACTTAAAGTACCCCGTTATTTTTTTTTTTGTGATTTGTATTGTGTTCTTATAACTTTTCAAATTCATTCTGCGACCTTATAAAACTAATCAATCACGCAGATCTTTGGACGCTTCACATTGCGTACAATTATAAGATTTTTACAAAAAATTGAAAAAAAAAATATTTTTTAAGTCAACTTATTTTAAATGAATGTTTTGTTTTATAATAAAGGTAGATCAAACTAATACTACGATTAAATTTTGAATGCAAAATATATATAGATATTTTGTTAGATATTAGTTATTCAAAGAAATTCTACCCTTGAAATGGTACCATGCTTAGATTGTAAGAGTGCAAAAAATTAAATTTTAAAATTTGGTTTTACAGTTTACAGAAAACCTAATCGATTTTAATTTCAGTTGTCTTAAAAATTTTGGCACCCCTCAAAATTTGCCCCCAAGCTCGGGCCTCACGGGCCTAGGCTTAAATCCGCTACTGGCAACAAACAGTTCCATCAAGAACAGATGAATATTATTTCATTATACTTTTGCATTTTTTTTTGTCAAGTGTTGGAATTGCAACAAAAATGTCACGGGAGAAATCAAATGATTTTTACTGAAAATCCGTGTTCGATATTACATAATGTATTATGATCATATATCATAACCGATTGGGAAAAGTCTCCTTTCAACCATTCTATTCAATTTATACTTCAATTTAAATTTTTATCAAAACTTTAGAGGAAATAAAAAAGTGAGTAAGGCATTTTGAAATAAAATGAATTAAAACGTTTATTTCAAAACGTATTTCGCTAAACGAATCTTCTTTAATTATGTGTATCAAATCTATAAACGAAATAAAGACAACTAAGAACGAACTGCAAAGTGACATAAATACGGCTTTAATCTTCAATTAAAATATAAACAAGAATAACATCGTGATGGTCTCCTCACCAGAAACGTCTTCCTAACCATTGAAAACCAAACAAAATATTTCCTTATTCTTCCTCAATTATCTGGCCTACCCCATCAGCAGATGTTGTAACCAATCTCCCATCATCTCGTTGTTCTCATCAGTGGCGAGGAAGCTACGGCTACATCGGTACGGCACCAGCATTCTACCATTAAAAATCCGTTTTCACTTCATTGACTCCTTCCATGCGATTGCGTATCTTTGGCAAGAAATAAACTTCAAGTTTTCCAAGTCCTGATTGCTTGTTGCGGGTATGCGATAATAGCCGTCAGCTTGTGATATTTCCTGTGATCGATTTGCCCCTATACAATACCAAGCCTATATCCTCATTTGAGCCGTAAAAAAACTTTGTTTTAGGAGTCAATTTGTGAAATCTGTTTTTTGAACTCTTTTCATACTAACAAACATAAGTACTTGTTCATATGTACCTACATCCTACATATTATTATGATTATATAGACGTTGACAGCTTTTATTTGCTTTTAGGGTAAGTATTGTAGCCGGAAATATTTTGGCTTTGGCAGTTTAGTTTTGCCAAAATTAACTGAGAACTGTTTCCGTTGCTGTTATGTAGGGATAGAAGGAACCTGCAATTTACAGCTGAGTTTGACCGGCTAACAGGCAACAGGGATGCACTTTCTTCATGAGGTGAACCGTGGAAAAAACTTAGGTTGGTTAAGGATCAAACTCGGAACATTCGTCGCAGCAGTCCGACTCACTTAACACTAAGCCACCGGGTCTATTTTTGAAAAATAAGGCCACCTTGGCTTAGACTAGCATCTTCGACCAGCTTCTTTGATTTTGATTTATTTAATGCGGAAACAATAAATGGAAATCAAAAGAATTATGTTAACAAGGAACATGTTGACCCAGCCTTCACCTTCAAGCTTTTTGTAACACAGCATGCGTTTCACCCTGTTTATGTATAAATTAATACTACTACATCGAACAATATTGGAAGCTCGCCTAGACATACTGGCGAAAACGTACTGGCAAAAAATCAGCTCCCGGCAAGAAATTTCTTAAGGTCCCTTAAACCTGGTTGGAATAAAGAGAGTGCCATCTTTTAATTTAAAATAATTAAGATATGCCAACCTGAAGCCAAGTTTTTCAATTTTTAGATTGAAGTCGAACATTTATTTTCCCATAAATTTATTATGGGAATATAATAATACCCAAAATTAAAGATGGCGGTGGGAAAAGCGAAGAATTAGTGGTTGTAATGATTTCTGTTCGACCCTTTCTGATATGAAAAAACGCATCTAGATATGCATATAAATAGTTTAAAAAATTAGTTAAAAGCCTGTATAAACATCGTTAAATAAATGAGACATATAAGCATTCAAAAGCTCCCGAACGGATGAACAGCTTCCTGCGACCCCGAAGCGGCTGTTTTGCTTTTTATGAATTCCATTCATCACACATCGATTACAGCCATCACCCCAGGGACACTTTTCTT
Organism: Platycheirus albimanus; assembly: GCA_916050605.2. NCBI lineage: Eukaryota > Metazoa > Arthropoda > Insecta > Diptera > Syrphidae > Platycheirus > Platycheirus albimanus. The sequence goes on from OU696697.1 coordinate 155,535,865, forward strand.
TTTGAGTTTATCACATCATTTCCTTTCTGACCTTAGTTTGCAAAATCCTTTTTCCTTTCGGCCTGTAATTCATCCTTTGCACGCTCTAAACGTGATGGGAGAGATTAATGTGTTTGTTTACACGTAACATCGTGTGGTTGTCATTAGCATTTTTATCACCAATTTACTGTACCGCTGTGAGTAATTAGTATGGTTGTATTAAATTAGCCTCCATTTTGCCCATGTGGAAGGAGTAAACTTTCGTCCTTAACTTTTTCGGTCTAGTTCTTAAAGAACAAACAAAAAAAATATCTTCTTGATGAAATATTAAGCCTCGCTCACGCTCATTATACTGACATCAGCGTTAAAATTTAAGTTTCCCGGCTCTATTGTAAAAGTTAACAATGTTTGCAAGTAGGTTGCATGTATGTGTATAGCTTAATTCTATTTCTTGTGAGTACCTACACGCTACATAGTACATACTCGTACATATATGAAAGGAAGGGGCCTTCATACAAATTCAGCTTCTATAAGAGGATTTTTTAAGCGTGTGCTTCTTTTTAATAATTCCACTTCCTTCAATGTGTGTAATGAGTTTCGTCATCGTCGTAGTCGTTGTCGTCATCTTCCTCTATGGTTGTCGTTGCCTTATTTTTTTTTGATATATTCCCCAAGAATATTCTTAAGGTTATGCCTTAAGGACATCCAGCTTCTAATATTAGTTAAGTTGGAATTTTAGAGTCTGTATCAAGAGAATACATGCTCTTGGTAATATAGGTCGTTAGCTAGCTATCTCTATGCATAGCCATAGGTAGTCTGCAGTTGTATACATACTTGTATATGTGAGCGCAAAGCAACCGGAGCGGAGCTTTAACTTAATGGCTGAGGGCTGCTTTTTAGAATGAAATTTCATCCTTTCATTGTTGTTAGATATATATTTTCCTTTTTTCCTAGGTTTCGTTTCGTTTCTTTTTTATCTTTTTTTTTCAATTTTGCTTCCTTCTTGCATTAAGGGTGATTTATACATATACATATACACGCAATATAGATAGCTACAACTTTTAATAGGTTAGATGGTGAATATAAAAAAAAATATTTTGAATCGAGGGAATCAGGTCATGTGCATGGGAAACGGTTGGGTGGATTATATTTTTACCCTGAAACCTAGATCCTTTTGTACAACATCTCATCGTTCGTTGTTTCATTTATATAGGGGAAAGAAAATATAACGAATGATTAAGGTCACAGATTTAGTTACAGTTTATTTCAAAGGATTAATTTGTTCGGGTTTCGAATCATCGCATAGTAATTAGTAAAGACGGAACTATTATTAATTTGAAATATTATGTACTATCTACCTATATTATACTTTTTTTGTTGAAGTTCCACTAACGAGCTTTGTTTTGCTTTATTTGATTCCTTAAAGGCAGCCAATATATTTCATGATTCATTAGAAAGGTACATTATGTCTGCGCATATGCAACGTCTATTGCGGGTATCACTTCTTACTTAAGAGACAAGGGCTATTCTAACGGTTATTATTTTCGCATCCGAGGAAAGATAAAGATTTGGTTAAAAGAAATTAAACTCGAGAAAGAAAATTATTTTGCACAAACCAATTGCTATGTGCAACCACAAAGCATTAATTAGCTTCAAAAGGTTAAATAAAATGCACGACTGGGTCGCACGAACTTGCTCGAATGTGTGACAGTGGCTTAGGAGCTTGAGATTTTGATAAAAATAAAATTTTCTAAATTCTTAAATAAATACTTAAACTAATTTGAGCTGAAAAAAAGTACGCCATTTTATTTCTTAGATAAATTTGAATTTATGAGAATAAATTTATAAAAATCTGTGGAGCAGTTTTTGAGAAAAAAAGTTTTTTTTGAAAAACTTTTTGAAAAAAATTTTCAAAAAAAATTCAAAAACGCCATTTCATAGGTATTCAGCAAATAAAAAAATTTAATAAGCAGTTTTCAAAATATTAATTTTTAAATTTTTTTTTAAAATATTGGTATGCAATACAAATTGAGCTACCTACAGCTATATGTGTGTGAAATTTCGAAAGAATCAGATGAGTCGTTTTCGAGATAGTCGAAAGCAAAAAAAACGGTCCTATGGAAAGTACCGTTCTTAGCCATTTTTTAAAACTTTTTTTCAGCCATATGATTAGTCGTAAGTAAAAAGCAACACTGATTTTTTTATTCGAAATCGTTAGAGCCGTTTTTGAGAAAAATAAGCTTTAACGTAACGGTTGTATGGCAGGTACCGTTATTTTTTGATCTAAAAAAAATTCAATTTCCCCTCTGTACAATACCTAAAAAAGTCTATATACCAAGTTTGAAGCAATTCGGCATACCCGTTTGAGTTGTAGCCTGTAGGTGTCTATACATACATACAAACAGACAAACAGACAGACAGACATACAGACGGACAGAATTTTTAGGCCATCTATTTTCGTCTTCGCTATCATCGTAATGTCATGTTTGATTGTTATCTCAAAACTTTTTTTTTCGACGAATGCATAACTTGCCTTATATAGTACCTATACCTATAATCGCAAGTAAAAAGCAAAATTATTTCAAAAACGGCTTTCCCGATTTAATTGAAACTCCATGAAGTTATTTTGTGAGTACATACCCATGTATAAGTATCAAATCGACCTTTTGGAGTAGAATGAATCCAGCAAGCCATACAATCAATACAAATCGTTTTCCCTAAAAATTCTTCAAACAATACAAATAAGGCTCCGTGAAATAATTCCCCAAGAAAAAACTCAAAAAAAGAAAAAATGAAATATCCCTCCCAATTGGGGCTTTATCTCATTATGAAATAAGTCCCCAAATTCGAATATTAAATAAGTCCCCAACTTAAAGAATTGTCTTACCATTTTATATATTTTCCAATGAAAAAAAAAAAATTAATAAGGCAGTAGAGGAAATTCCTATAAAAACACTGTAACTTTCCAATTTCCATACCTAACTCATTGTACCGAGCAGAGAACTGCATGAATGCATTCATTTGCACTTGTGAATCATCCCCTTTTTTACGAGCCGCACACAAGCTCGCACTCAAAGAAAAGAAACGAGTTTGAATCGTGTAGGGCTTGCCTATATGAATTGAGAGTGTTTTATAGACTCTCACACCAAAGGCTCATAGACAGGGATGCCAATGCTGAACCCAAAAAATGAAGCAGATTGCCGAAAAAAACGAAGTAGATTTGAAAAAAGTGTAGTAGATTGTGAAAAATACAAAATATTTAAAAAAACAAACAAATTTATATATATTTCGTATTCAAAACAATAACAGCCTTTTATTTTACAACTTCATAGGTACCATATGTAGTTTAGTTAGTTTTAAAATAAATAGAAACTTTAGGTACATTAAAATAAACACATAAAGAAAAAGGAACTTTTTGTTTCATTGTTTGGTGGTTTTCGCCATACCGTCCGTCGGTCTGTCTGTGCGGATGTGCGCTTTTTCACGTCATGCTACAGCCTAAACGGCTTGACGGATTTTATTCAAACTTGGTTTATAGCAGTTTGAAGAAAAATCATTGTCGAGGATTTTTTTATTTTGTTTTAGCCCGGCTCAAACTGGTACCTTTCAAGTAACGGTTTTTTTCATTTTTGATTTGCTCGACAACGGCTCTAACGATTTTGATTAAACGTAGAATTTAACTTACCTAAGATATTTCTAACAAAATTGCGTTTTTTGTTTTTGGCTAACATGGTCGTAACGAAAATCAGGTTTAAACATAACTTCGAGACGGCTCGATTGAATTGATTCAAACTTCGTTTGGCATAGGTCTTTATAGTGTTCTATAGGATGGTTTTATACATTTTTCAGTGAAGCCTTTCCAAATGGTGGCTCCCATACAACGAGCCGTTCAGTTTTAGCCAACTTTTTTTGGTTTTTTATAATTTGCTCCAAAATGGCTCTAACGATTTTGATTAAATTTTGTGTGTTCTTTTAGTGTTCTTAAGAGAACTGCGTTTTTAGTTTTTGGCGAAAAATGCTTAAAACGGAGATCTGGTCTTAACGTCTTTTTTTCAATTGGCCAGAAGTTTTCAACGGTTGTATCGAATTCAATCAAACTTTGTTTGGTATAGTTTCTTACAACTCTCTATCAGATGGCATTGCCTTTTTTTTGGTTCCTCTTTTTACTTGCGATTATAGGTACTATAAGGCAAGTTATGCATTCGTCGAAAAAAAAAGTTTTGAGATAACTGTCTGTCTGTCTGTCTGTCTGTATGTAGACCTACAGCCCAAACGGGTGGGCCGAATTGCTTCAAACTTGGTATATAGACTTTTTTGGGTATTGTACAGAAAGGAAATTGAAATTTTTTTTTTAGCTCAAAAAATAACGGTACCTGCCATACAACCGTTACGTTAAAGCTTATTTTTCTCAAAAACGGCTCTAACGATTTTTAATTAAAAAAAAATCAGTGTTGCTTTTTAGGTACGACCAATCATATGGCTGAAAAAAAAGTTTTAAAAAATGGCTAAGAACGGTACTTTCCATAGGACCGTTTTTTTTGCTTTCGACTATCTCGAAAACGACTCAACCGATTCTTTCGAAATTTCACACACATATAGCTGTAGGTAGCTCAATTTGTATTGCATACCAATATTTTTGAAAAATATTTTTTTGTATTTTTAAAAGCATTTTTTGAAAAAAAATTTAAAAAATAAATATTTTGAAAACTGCTAACTAAATTTTTTTTTAAAAATTTTAAATAAATGTATTTGCTGAATACCTATGAACTGGCGTTTTTGAATTTTTTTTGAAAATTTTTTTCAAAAAGTTTTTCAAAAAAAACTTTTTTTCTCAAAAACCGCTCCACAGATTTTTCTAAATTTATTCTCATAAATTCAAATTTATCCAAGAAATAGAATGGCGTACTTTTTTTTCAGCTCAAATTAGTTTAAGTATTTATTTAAGAATTTTGAAAATTTTATTTTTATCAAAATCTCAAGCCCCTAAACCACTGTCACTCATTAGAGCAAGTTCGTGCGACCCAGTCGTGCATTTTATTTAAATAGTGGCTCCCATACAAAGAGCCACTAGGTTTTGGGCAATTTTTTTAGTTTTTTTCTAATTTTTTCAAAAAAGGCTCTACCGATTTTTATTAAACTTTGTATTGAGTATACATAGAATGTTTTGAAGAAAACTGCATTTTAGTTTTTGGCTTCAAACGGAAATTTGTTTTTTACAATTTAAATTATTTGGCCATTAGCGGATATTTATATCATTTATAGCAACCAAAAGATGACATCTCAAATTGAAATATTCAAAGGTTTCTTTAAGTAAGTCAGGTATATCGGGTTTTCCAGTTTTAACCAAAGTTTCGTTATTTTTCCCAAATTTTTCAAACATGCGTTTTTCATATTGCTCGAAGACTTTGTTTTCATCGTACTATTGCACCAACAGAGCCAGTACGTGCGACCAAGTCGTGCATTTTATTTTGTTTTTACGTTGCTAAAATCTGAAAACCGTCTTTCGGCTGCTGCACTGCTATGTGGTAGGCTAGCTAGTGTAAGCATATAGTCAGGCAACACCAATGTATCTATCTGCTCTTTTTCTACACGATAGTAAGGTGTTTGGAAAATAAATTGTAGTAACTAAGAGGTTTTTGCGATGAGTGCATTCAGATTAAGCAAATGGCTTTTTCGATGTGCAAAAATGAATCAATTCAACACATATTATATGAAATTATGATCGTTATATAAAAATGAGAAAAACGAAGTAGATTAGAGTTGCTACGTAGTAGACGCATATAAAAAAATAAATGAAGCAGATCTACTACATATGTAGTAGATTGGCATCCTTGCTCATAGATTCATATAGCTCGAATAAATTGAGAGTGCACTCTCAAATTGAGAGTGCACTCTCAATTTTTCCGAGCCAAAAAAAAAGTAAAACATAAGCGAGAGCTACAGTACGTTTGCAACGAACTGTTGGATACCCTATTCCCCATATTTTTGTATGTGCATGCGTCTGCCTCCCGCAAACAGCCGATGTTTCAGAAACAAAATTCTTCTTTAGCAGACAGAAAAAAATTCAATAACATTAATTTTATGCGGTGTGATGTTCAATTAGTGATGGCACAATAAAAAAAGGCGTGCACCACGCCCAAAGTTAAAACGTTTTATTGCCAAGGCAATTGATATGAGCTCAGTGAAATTCAATTTTATTCTTGCAGATCGATTTGAACAAAGCAAGACAAAACTTAAATTTTTAAAAATTAGATTTGGAATGGAAATAGCGATTATGGGTGTTTTTAACAATTATTGGACCACACTCTGCTACGTAACTAAGGAATATAAATCCAAGTGTTCATCTGTTTACTTCAAAACTGCGACCGATAGTTAAAAAACGTTAAAAAAATTAATGCATTATACGACTTTTGACGGAAACGCCCCTTAAAAGTGGGCGTGTCTTAAAAATTTGAAGCACTAACTGCACTTTTTTCAGTATTTAGGCATATGTGTAAGACTACAGCTGAATCGAGTAGTTTTTAAACAATCTTAACTGAACAAAGGTATTTTACCAAAATCACGTCTTTAAAAGTGGGCGTATTGAAAAAATTTACAAAAGAAAATGTAGAGATATATTTCTCAAATAACGAACAGAAGGAAAAAGGTTTAAATTAAACATTGGAAATGCCTTAAATTCTTAAGGCTACGTTTTCAAAAATTTCTTTTCATACACAAACCTTCTCGTTTCTATTAAGAGACGCAAAATTTTGGCATGCGGCTTAATTATAAATACCGTTTATTTACAAAAACAATTTTTTTATAGTTTCTAATGAAAAGTGGGCGTCAGCCACGCCCAAAATCAATTTTCTTGATTTCATACACAAGATGTTTATGTGCCAATAAGACCCACAAAATTTACAGTTTTTCGCTTTAATATAACAATTGTTATTTTATAAAAACCATATTGATGATTTTGTATGAAAAATAGGCGTAAGCCACGCCCACACTGAAATATTTTTATTTGATTGGAAGAAAGTTTACCTAAAGCTTACGTGTGCAAAATTTTAGCGTTATGTTTTTGTCGTAACTGTACAAAAAAACATAATTTAATTTTATTAAATTGAGGTTGTTCAACAAAAATGGCGATTGTGGGCGTGTTTGTGGGCGGATTTTACCGGTTCAAGAACTTAGCCTTACTCTTGAACCAAAGATTATATATACCAAATTTCAGCTTTCTAGCTCAAAAATTGCGACCTCTAGAGAGTATACATACGGACGGACGGACGGACGGACGGACGGACGGACGGACATGGCTAAATCGACTAGGCTTTTGATTCTGAGTCAGAATATATATACTTTTCTATACCTAACGGTATTATTTCTCTATGTTACAAACTCCACACCAAATACAATATACCCATTCTATGGAATAGGGTATAAAAAGCAACGCCAACGATTAGTGACAATGGTTTTATGACTTGTTTTATTACCAACAATTTAAATACACCCTTTTTAGTTTTACAGAGTATAGAATATACACACACACATCATTGTAGAGAATCACGATTTGTGAGCCACTCTAAAATTTGTGAGCCACTCGAAATATTCGCTGCCTTATGCAGTATTCAGGCACATTCCAGTATACACAAAACGAATCACTGCCTGAATCTCATTCGCTTAAACGAATATGAGCTCGGGCTCGGCTCATTCCATTTTAGCGAATACATTGCTTGCATTGCCTTGGGTGAAATGGAATGTGCTGGAATACTGCATTAGGCAGCGAATATTTCGAGTGGCTCACAATTTGAGCTACTCGTCGCAGTTCCCTGGTACCGACTGCAAGCTTGTCAGCACTTTTTTTTGGTTCCAAAATGATCAGTCAAACCAATATGAAGGCAAAGTGAAATTTAAAGGCAGAAATTCGTATAAAAACAGTCTAATTAAAGTGGTTATTTCATATTTTTTTTTGATTGAAAGTGGTAGGAAATCATTTTGTGTGCCTTTAAAATTGTTTAAGCAGAATTTTTTTTTTACAGAATCTCATCATGTCGCGTGGAACTTAAAATTTAAGTGCCGAAGAAAAAAAGTCCAAAAAAACTGCAAGATTGTGGCCTTTCTGATCGTGAAATTGCTAGAAAAATAGGGAGATCCAATACAGTTATTCACAACTTATTAAGGTTAGGTGAAAGTTATGGAAAAATTGTCAACCACACGCAAAATAAAAAGCTGTTTGCTTCACAAATTAAAGTTTAGACGGTGGTTCTAGAACTAACCCACCGAATTCTGAGGATTAAACAAAGTGGATCCACGGATCAAGATTTTAAAACCGAGGTTCAGTGCTGAACCACAATTGTACCTACAACTGGTATTTAATGCTTTATCTAATTATGTAATTCTTAATTTAAAATCTAAATCTTAAAATTATTTTAATGACAGAAATCGATTTCATTGAACAGCTGATTTTTGTTTCTGCTATTTAGAAGACAATCGTTTCACTAAATGTTGTGTTTAATTCTATTTCTGTACTCACAAAATCAGTTTGTCTTCTTAGATCAACAAACTTCAAAATTGATTTTTGTTTGAATGAATTTTGCAAATGATTACTTTTTTTCAATAATTGCTACCATTGTATATAGAATCTATAGTAGGTACTATCACTTGGGAGTTTTGCTGTTTAGCCGCGTACAGCAAAACAAGGCATTAACTCATTTCAGATTATAAATGAAGAAGGAAGAGATGGAAGGGAGTAAAGAGCATGCTGAGAATAATAATTGTCATTATTGAAAATAATAATGAAACGCGAGAGCTCTTCATTGTACGATCTCAAAACGTGACAAGTATTGGAGGGAGGAACAAATAAAATGAGTTTTGTTTTTACACATCTGCTGCATCAGCAGCGCTCAAGCGGCAACACAAGACAATAATAAAAACTCCCAAGTGATATTATACTAAACTAGCTGCTAAAACAGTACAATCATTATTCAACGAGTGCTAAACTATAGTGAAAATATAAAATTCAGTGAAAATATAAAATTTACCACTGAAAAAAAAAACTACATAATATATTCTGTGTTTAAGACTATTGTGTCAAACTGTAGTTTTTGTGTGCCTAAATCAAAAAAAGGAACACAATAATTATTAGTTATAGAACTGAATTGTTTTGTGTGGCAAACAATAAACTTTACAATAGTTCTTTGTTGGAGCACATCCACTTCAAGACTTCTCTCATCGTCGTTATTTTTAGTAAGTTTCTCTAAACAACTCTTTTATTTCTTTTATTGATAAGATAGTTCTAAATTTAAAAAACAAATGGGGTATTGAGTGCTGACGCCAACGAAAAAGCGCAGCGCACAAATAAGCTGTTTTTCTGTTATACAGTAGACGCTCGATATAGTGAACCTCTATATAGTGAACTATCCAGTATAGTGAACCACCAAAACTTAACACAGACTACATTAAATAATGAACTCTGAGGATCTCAATATAGTGAACTTAATGTTTTTGGACGATATTCAACGAAAAAATTTCTGTTGCAATGCGCCTGTGAAGGTCAACTATTTTGCCGAATAATTTACTATTATTCTGTATTTTTTGATTTGGCTTTGCTTTTGATACAGATTAGTAGTGCTTCAAGTAAATTCCAGGAAAACGTAGAAGTGTGTTAAGTTATAAGTGTATGAAAAGAGATTAATTATTTAATACATCTACGAAGAAAAAATCTGCCAGATAATGGGTTGATTTTAAAACAGAAGGCAATCTCAATTTTGGAAAAAATCAATGAAAGTAGGTAGGTATGGCTTCTTCGCAAGTGATGGCTGCTTTGAAATAAAATTTTGTTAAACTGTTGAATTAATAAAAAAGAATTGTATTAATAATCAAATTTAGTGTTGGTAAACATTTAAAAACTCCCGCTCGAAATAGCGAACAATTTCGATAAAGTGAACAGGCTTGGTTTTTATTAGTTCACTATATCGAGCGTCTACTGTAATTAAAACAGAAAAATAAATAAAGTCGTTTTCAAGGGTCCAGTTATAGTAAAACGGAAAACCATATGGTTTTCCGTTGGTTGGATGGCAACTAACTCAGAGAATTTATTTTGCAAATAAAAATTTGAATATTATCACCAATTTTTTTTCTGTACAATGTCTAATTTTAAGAATCCATGCTTTCGTAGAAGCAAACAATTGACAAAGAAAAACACAAACAATGTTAAAACGTGTTTCCTTTTCTTGTTGTGAAGCAAAAATCCATTTCTTGTATCCATATCCTGTTTGGCAATAAAACAACATAAGCCTCCTGAAAATATTACGCTGCTCTGAATCCAAAGAACGCAACACCCAAAATCGATTAGCACATAATTCCACTTGACACAAAGCCTCTGTACATTACGAACATACATAGCTCTCAATCCAATGTTTACAGTGAGTATAGTCTTGTTTATTAGGCAATACGTGCCCAGGTCCTGGCATCTGTTACATTGTCAAACGAGTGTTCAAAAGACACCATCATGAACACATAACACCACGCGTCCGTGTCGGTCGGTCGCTGGCACTGGAAAGAGGAGGGTGCAGAACTACTACTTTGGTTTGGATTCGAGGTATTAAGAGTTTTATTTTCATGAAGTCTACTTCTGGCTGCAATAAGCTCCATAAAGGCCTAGAGCGATATACAGACTATACCACATTGTCGGTTTCTTGAATCATGCTTAAGGACATTTTAAGTACCTTATGGCTTGATATATTTGGTGTTGCAGTATCTATTATATGGTCACACTCTTCGGTGGTGTGGAAAGTCCCTATAACCACACCTTCTTTACACTTAAAGGAAATAAAGCTTGAATTAAGGAAACATCAAAAAGTTATTCCGTATGCTGGGTAAGAATCCTGCAAGCAATTCAGCATCACTATAAAAGATCGCCTAAAGAATATAGTGTTCGAGTCCAAATGCAAGCGATTAAGGGTGGGTCTCCCATGTAAATGTAGGGTAGTGCGTGCATAAAACTTAATATATCTCCTACATTTGAAAAGATATTTTAATGAAATAAAATGTATTAATTAGTCAACAAATGTGAGCAGATATGCTTATCATCAAATAATTATTTATCATGATATTTATACTTTCAAAAGATAAAAACTTTAAATTGTTCGTAAAATTTAGACACAAATTATTATGTCCTCTTAATTTTCCTCTGTTAAGTAACTTTTTATTTTCTTTTGCTTCAGTTTCTTAATCAGAATAAATAAGTTCTATTTGTTATAGAAACCAAAGTTTTTTTTTTTTTTATATATATATAATAAAATTGAGGTCAACCAAGGGGTCTTTTTTTTCTTTAGACAAGCGCAGTTTGTAAAATGTTCAACCAAATCGACCAAGATAATTTTTTTTAATATCATTGAAACTAGATGTTATCATGAACATCGACAAATATTTACTTTTTTTTAATTTACCGGTCTAGGAAGACCCAAAACAAAAAATAGCATATTTTTCATATGGGACGCTTTGTAAACCGCTTATTTATTTCAATTTAGGTAAAAAAAAAAAATTATAATAATATTTGTTTAATTTGGAAGCAAGCTATAGAAACATTTAATTTTTTTTTTTTTTTATGTGCTTAAAATAGCAATTTAATATGTTAACATACTCACTCGTTTTTGTAAGTAGGGAAAACTTTTATCGTTTTGTTATTATTTTTCTATTTTTTTTTGGAATTTTTTCTTTTTGTATCAATTTAAAGAAAAATTATATCATTTGAAGTCACTTTACTATCTTATTTTAAAAAAGTATCTTTTTTACCTTTTTTGAACAAAAATTTCACACTTATGAAAATGTAGTTCACGAAATTGTCACCACAATTAATGGCGTTAACATAGATTCTCTTTTATTGCAACCTCTTTGTAAGAGAGTATTTCTCATTTTTTCTTATTTGATTTTTTGTTGGTTTGATTTTGGTTTTTCCTTTTCTTTGAAATTTGAATACCAACACAAAAATCAGCTGTACCTGTTCCTATAAGATCATTGTTCCATGCATTTTTGAATGATTCGGACAATTTTGGTGACAAATCGATAGATGATTTTTAATTTGTGGTTATAAAAAAATATTGTCGTCCGCATAAATAGGTATTCGAGTGATTTTCTAAATATCGTGTGCGAGGAGAGGTCCTTTGTCATATCGATAAATAGATATGTACTAAGGTCGGAGAAGCATTGGTCGTTGCGGTGGTACATACATATACATAGATATCAATACACATTGTGTGTTTTCTTATCGTATGTAGAAGAAGTAGGTTCGGTTATTTTTGAATAGCTTGGCAACAAAAAGTCATAGAGCCATACGGTTTTCAGTGTTGGATTTAAAATTAATGGGAGCATTGAATTCTGAGAACAAAAATAATACTTAATGACGTAAAATTTTGAAAAAAACTAGTTTTAAAATTATTTTTAAAATAATGTCTGTATCGGCACCTACAGCCTAAACGGCTAGACCGATTCGCTTCAAATTTGGTACATAGTATTATTATTGTCCTACAGAAGGGTTTTTGGAATAAGCATTCTATTGCAGATTGTATGAATATTTGCAAAAAATTAAAAAACGCCAGTTTATAGGTATTCAACAAATACATTTATTTAAAATTTTTAGAAAAAAATTTAATAAGCAGTTTTCAAAATATTAATTTTTTTAATTTTTTTTTAAAATGCTTTTAAAAATACAAAAAAATATTTTTCAAAAATATTGGTATGCAATACAAATTGAGCTACCTACACCTTTATGTGTGTAAGATTTCGAAAGAATCGGTTGAGTCGTTTTCGAGTTAGTCGAAAGCAAAAAAAACGGTCCTATGGAAAGTACCGTTCTTAGCCATTTTTTAAAACTTTTTTTTCAGCCATATGATTGGTCGTACCTAAAAACCAACACTGATTTTTTTAAATAGAAATCGTTAGAGCTGTTTTTGAGAAAAATAAGCTTTAACGTAACGGTTGTATGGCAGGTACCGTTAATTTTTGAGCTAAAAAAAAAATTTCAATTTCCCCTCTGTACAATACCTAAAAAAGTCTGTATACCAAGTTTGAAGCTATTCGGCCCACCCGTTTGGGCTGTAGGTCTCTATACATACAGACAGACAGACAGACAGACAGACAGACAGACAGACATACAGACGGACAGAATTTTTAGACCATCTTTTTTCGTCTTCTCTATCATCGTAATGTCATGTTTGATTGTTATCTCAAAACTTTGTTTTTCGACGAATGCATAACTTGCCTTATAGTACCTATAATCGCAAGTAAAAAGTAACAATGTTTCAATAATAATAGATATATAGCTAGGTACTCAAATTATTCTTTTCCCTTTGCAATAAACCCATAAGCAATTTTAAAACAGGTCAAATAGTTATATTGACCTACCTCACACTTTTGTTACATGCAACTTAAAAAAAAAAAAAACAACGATATCAATGTACATACCTACCTACATATACCTACAGTAAATATAATGTAACGTTTACCTATCTACCTATGCATGTTCATTTTATGTGTCCTGACTCCTGAGTCCTGACCTTCATCAAGATTTCGATCGAGTCCCAAACGAGTTCACATTTTTTTTGTCACTGTTATGGCAGCAACAGCAAGTAAAATATGAAAAAAAAAACAACAACAAAACGAAAATAGAAAAAAATTACCCACATTTAGCTATTAGCTACTGTGTTTTGAAAAAAAATTGAAAAAAAATCCCTTCACCCTTCCATACAGAGAGAATAAAACTTGTCATCGCATATCGCATTACTAAATCAAAGCGAAAGGACAACAACGAAACCCACAGAAAGACACACGCAAAAAGTATCCCCTACTAAAACGTCCAATGCCAATAATCTTTTCCCTCTGCTTTCCTTTCCACTGCCTGTACCTCCTCTACTACTGTGGCTGCAGCCGGCGGTGCGCGCCACCACCGCACCGCACCGCTTTGAGAATAATAATTATTGTTCACTGCGACTGCGGAAGATCACAAAATTATTTTGAAAAGAGAACAAGAGTAAATGAGTATACCAAAAACAATATAACGAAGAGAAAAGAATATCGCACTACCACATAGAACACAATTTACATGGCGTTTAAGTTCTGTTCTGAGGTAGACCCACCCTTAAGGGGTTCTCCCACCTTAAGGGTGGGTCTACCTCAGAACAGAACTTAAACGCCATGTAAATTGTGTTCTATGTGGTAGTGCGATATTCTTTTCTCTTCGTTATATTGTTTTTGGTATACTCATTTACTCTTGTTCTCTTTTCAAAATAATTTTGTGATCTTCCGCAGTCGCAGTGAACAATAATTATTATTCTCAAAGCGGTGCGGTGCGGTGGTGGCGCGCACCGCCGGCTGCAGCCACAGTAGTAGAGGATGTACAGGCAGTGGAAAGGAAAGCAGAGGGAAAAGATTATTGGCATTGGACGTTTTAGTAGGGGATACTTTTTGTGTGTGTCTTTCTGTGGGTTTCGTTGTTGTCCTTTCGCTTTGATTTAGTAATGCGATATGCGATGACAAGTTTTATTCTCTCTGTATGGAAGGGTGAAGGGATTTTTTTTCAATTTTTTTTCAAAACACAGTAGCTAATAGCTAAATGTGGGTAATTTTTTTCTATTTTCGTTTTGTTGTTGTTTTTTTTTTCATATTTTACTTGCTGTTGCTGCTATAACAGTGACAAAAAAAATGTGAACTCGTTTGGGACTCGATCGAAATCTTGATGAAGGTCAGGACTCAGGAGTCAGGACACATAAAACATGCATAGGTAGATAGGTAAACGTTACATTATATTTAATGTAGGTATATGTAGGTAGGTATGTACATTGATATCGTTGTTTTTTTTTTAAGTTGCATGTAACAAAAGTGTGAGGTAGGTCAATATAACTATTTGACCTGTTTTAAAATTGCTTATGGGTTTATTGCAAAGGGAAAAGAATAATTTGAGTACCTAGCTATATATCTATTATTATTGAAACATTGTTACTTTTTACTTGCGATTATAGGTACTATAAGGCAAGTTATGCATTCGTCGAAAAAAAAAGTTTTGAGATAACAATCAAACATGACATTACGATGATAGTGAAGACGAAAAAAGATGGTCTAAAAATTCTGTCCGTCTGTATGTCTGTCTGTCTGTCTGTCTGTCTGTATGTATAGAGACCTACAGCCCAAACGGGTGGGCCGAATTGCTTCAAACTTGGTACCTATATAGACTTTTTAGGTATTGTGCAGAGGGGAAATTGAAATTTTTTTCTTAGCTCAAAAAATAACGGTACCTGCCATACAACCGTTACGTTAAAGCTTATTTTTCTCAAAAACAGCTCTAACGATTTCTATTTAAAAAAATCAGTGTTGCTTTTTAGGTACGACCAATCATATGGCTGAAAAAAAAGTTTTAAAAAATGGCTAAGAACGGTACTTTCCATAGGACCGTTTTTTTTTTGCTTTCGACTAACTCGAAAACGACTCAACCGATTCTTTCGAAATCTTACACACATAAAGGTGTAGGTAGCTCAATTTGTATTGCATACCAATATTTTTGAAAAATATTTTTTTGTATTTTTAAAAGCATTTAAAAAAAAAATTAAAAAAATTAATATTTTGAAAACTGCTTATTAAATTTTTTTCTAAAAATTTTAAATAAATGTATTTGTTGAATACCTATAAACTGGCGTTTTTTAATTTTTTGCAAATATTCATACAATCTGCAATAGAATGCTTATTCCAAAAACCCTTCTGTAGGACAATAATAATACTATGTACCAAATTTGAAGCGAATCGGTCTAGCCGTTTAGGCTGTAGGTGCCGATACAGACATTATTTTAAAAATAATTTTAAAACTAGTTTTTTTCAAAATTTTACGTCATTAAGTATTATTTTTGTTCTCAGAATTCAATGCTCCCATTAATTTTAAATCCAACACTGAAAACCGTATGGCTCTATGACTTTTTGTTGCCAAGCTATTCAAAAATAACCGAACCTACTTCTTCTACATACGATAAGAAAACACACAATGTGTATTGATATCTATGTATATGTATGTACCACCGCAACGACCAATGCTTCTCCGACCTTAGTACATATCTATTTATCGATATGACAAAGGACCTCTCCTCGCACACGATATTTAGAAAATCACTCGAATACCTATTTATGCGGACGACAATATTTTTTTATAACCACAAATTAAAAATCATCTATCGATTTGTCACCAAAATTGTCCGAATCATTCAAAAATGCATGGAACAATGATCTTATAGGAACAGGTACAGCTGATTTTTGTGTTGGTATTCAAATTTCAAAGAAAAGGAAAAACCAAAATCAAACCAACAAAAAATCAAATAAGAAAAAATGAGAAATACTCTCTTACAAAGAGGTTGCAATAAAAGAGAATCTATGTTAACGCCATTAATTGTGGTGACAATTTCGTGAACTACATTTTCATAAGTGTGAAATTTTTGTTCAAAAAAGGTAAAAAAGATACTTTTTTAAAATAAGATAGTAAAGTGACTTCAAATGATATAATTTTTCTTTAAATTGATACAAAAAGAAAAAATTCCAAAAAAAAATAGAAAAATAATAACAAAACGATAAAAGTTTTCCCTACTTACAAAAACGAGTGAGTATGTTAACATATTAAATTGCTATTTTAAGCACATAAAAAAAAAAAAAAAAATTAAATGTTTCTATAGCTTGCTTCCAAATTAAACAAATATTATTATAATTTTTTTTTTTTACCTAAATTGAAATAAATAAGCGGTTTACAAAGCGTCCCATATGAAAAATATGCTATTTTTTGTTTTGGGTCTTCCTAGACCGGTAAATTAAAAAAAAGTAAATATTTATCGATGTTCATGATAACATCTAGTTTCAATGATATTAAAAAAAATTATCTTGGTCGATTTGGTTGAACATTTTACAAACTGCGCTTGTCTAAAGAAAAAAAAGACCCCTTGGTTGACCTCAATTTTATTATATATATATAAAAAAAAAAAAAACTTTGGTTTCTATAACAAATAGAACTTATTTATTCTGATTAAGAAACTGAAGCAAAAGAAAATAAAAAGTTACTTAACAGAGGAAAATTAAGAGGACATAATAATTTGTGTCTAAATTTTACGAAAAATTTAAAGTTTTTATCTTTTGAAAGTATAAATATCATGATAAATAATTATTTGATGATAAGCATATCTGCTCACATTTGTTGACTAATTAATACATTTTATTTCATTAAAATATCTTTTCAAATGTAGGAGATATATTAAGTTTTATGCACGCACTACCCTACATTTACATGGGAGACCCACCCTTAAGCGTCCAACTCCAACACGACTTAAATGTTCTTGAAAAGTTCTCAAGTGGTTATCCACTGGAATATAACTAACTTGTTTTCTGGAGTTGATGGGCAAAAGCTAATTGTTTTCTGTCAGCTCTTTTTGTCAATATTCTCTGGCCCTCTTCAACTTTCTGAATGTTTTTGAAGTCATCCAGCTGAACAAAAAAGGAGACATCCAGGGCGAGCCGGCAGAAAATAAGGGAAAGGGTGGAAATCCAATTGGCTACAAAACAATGATGTGAAAATGGGCATGATGATGATGACAATAGATATGGACTTGAACGTTTCGAGAAGGATATAATGGAGAAGTTTTGTACACAATTTATTGTGCGTTATGAAGCTTCATCAGGAATTGGAAATAAAGTGAAATGCTGTCATCAGAGAGTTATAATGAACTTAACCAGGTTTTCATCAATTAAACTTCAAATTTAAATTGGAAAAGTTCCTTATTGGATTTTTGGAAAGTTCGCCTTGCATGGGAACAAGGGTTTGATGGCTTGTGATGGATGCAGTTCAACAGAAACAAAGTTAAATGGATAATAGTGCAGATATTATAGTTTCAGAAATTTGTTTTTGGGAGAGTAAAACAATCATTTTCATTAAGTATAATGATTGCGTTAAGAAGAATTTTTTGCTGAAATTGTGTATTGGAACTCAATTTTCTTTTTTAGTACATAACGAAGCTGAAATAAATTCGAATTCAGTATCCCAAGTATAATTGAACATGAACATATTCTTAAGAGCAAATTATATGTTTTTCTGAAGGTGTAATCCTCCGAAATATTAAAAATATTATTAGGAAATGTTTTATCTTAGATTCAAATACATTTTGGAAATCAAACTGAATTCTGCAGTTCCTGATATTGAAATGTTCTTCCTTTTTAGTTAAATAGATGGTAAAACCGTAGAAAATCTCTTGTCTTATCTGACGGGAAAGGAAATCCAGGTTTGATAAGAAACATATTATAGCAAACAACGATTTTAAATACGACACTTACATTAATCTTTATTGCTTATCATTATGTTGAATGTGCTTAATGCTCATGGTTAATAAGTAAGTTTTTCGTCTTGAAACAAAAGTCTGGAGTGGATATCCGACTGGGAACTTCCAAATCCTACAAGAGTAATTGCAACACCATCAATATCTCACAGGTATTTCTTTCTTTAAATCATAATGATTATAATTTTTGGTAATATGATGAACAATAGGTGGCTCTATACACTAATATGAAGAAAGTTTATAGTTTTAGTTTACAACAAATGCTAAAAAGTTGAAATATTCACAGAAAATTAAAACTCAATATGAGAAAAACTCTTGCCATCACTTCACAAATGTGTGCGTCTGTAAAGCATTAAAATGTAATAAATTTTATTTTCCAAAATAAATATTATGTAATTAAAAATATCTTCAGTTTCTTTATGCGAGTATTTAAATAAAATCAACTTTTCCTGACAATCGAACCTCGGATCTCCCAAACTAGTGGGAACTACGCTATCCATTTACAAATGCATGAACGTATTCTTTTTTACTTGCTCTATAGGGCAAGTATTGGTTTCGTGCAGAAAAAAAAAATCGAGGTTTTAATCAAACATGACATAACGATGATAGAGAAGCCCAAAAAAGTGGTTTTCGCCATACCGTCCGTCGGTCTGTCTGTGCGTCTGTGCGGATGTGCGGATGTGCGGATGTGCGGATGTGCGCTTTTTCACGTCATGCTACAGCCTAAACGGCTTGACGGATTTTCTTCAAACTTGGTATATAGCAGTTTGAAGAAAAACCATTGTCGAGGTTTTTTTTATTTTGTTTTAGCCCGGCTCAAACTGGTAACTTTCAAGTAACGGTCTTTTTCAATTTGGATTTTCTCGAAAACGGCTCTAACGATTTCGTTTAAATTTAAAATTTAGCTTACTTTAAGCATTTCTAACAAAACTGCGTTTTTTGTTTTTGCCTCAAATGGTCGTAACGAAAATCAGGTTTTAACGGCTTTTTTTCAAATGGCCATAAGTTGTCAACGGTTGCATTGAATTCACTCAAACTTTGTTTGGTATAGTTACTTACAGCTTCCTATCAGATGGCATTGATTTTTTTTCCTTTTCTCTTTTTTAAATGGTGGCTCCAATACAAAGAGCCACTAGATTTTGGCCAATTTTTTCATTTTTTCTAATTTACTCAAAAAAGGCTCCCCCGATTTTTATGAAACTTTGTATGTAACATACATAGAATACTTCAAACAAAACTGCATTTTTAGTTTTTGGCTATACATGATAATAGCGGAAATTGCTTTTAACAGTATTATTAATTTGGCCATAAGTGGACATTTGTATCATTTATAACACCCAAAAGATAACGTCTTAATTTTAAATATTAAAGGTTTTTTAACGTTAGCTCCCGTATAACGAGTTTTCCAGTTTTAGCCAAATTTTTTTGGTTTTTACCAAATTTTTCAAAAATGAATTGTTGTTATTGATCGAAAAGTTTGTTTTCATTGTACTATTGCACCAACAGAGCAAGTACGTGCGACCCAGTCGTGCATTTTATTTCCATTGTACTATAAAGAATACAGGAAGTCGTGTCTATTTACAAAATTCTTTTCATCTGACCACAATTTTTAATGTTTGAGAAGCAAACATTTTTTTAAGTCTTAAAATACTTAATTGAAAACGAATTTTTGAACATAAGTAGTTTTCTCTTTAAAACAAAAATGTTTTTGATTACAACAAAAATAAAGGTAAAGCTGTTTTGTATGAAAATTTTAGCCAATTTGATAGAACTACTTATGAATTGATTAAAATTGTAATGATTTAAATAGAAATCAATTTAACAAATTGCCTTTGTTAGATATTAATCATAAAAGTCATAAAAACTATTCATTGCTTTCAGAGGGTTTGGAAAAAGGATGAATTATCTTTAAAGTAAGAATCAAGATGCGAGAGCCATACTTAACCTTTTGGAGCATGTCAAGCAATGCTATGATGGCCACACAACGCAAATTTTTCTCTCTATAAGTTATATTTTGAATGTTCCCAATTCTAGATTTCAAGAACCCACGTACGAGTTTGAAATACTTTTCAACATAGACCATAAATTATAAGCTCACTTTTTTCTGGTGTAGGTATGCGATAAAGTGAACAATTAATGCTCGATAGCTTTATAGTTTCAACTTTTTATTTTCAGTGAAATCCATTCAACAATACATATATAAATTGGAACTTTATGTTTTGTGTCAACTCCACTTTCCTATATCGCAACAAAGGAGACCCATAATGATCTGCTCCCAAAACCATTTTCAATCAATACTAATTACGGTTTCTCTACTATGTTAACTTCAACTAAAAAAAAAAATCTAATTAATACTCAACCACATTGACCACACACAGAGGCAACCTCAGCTAATGCTATTCTTTGCGGAAGCACATTTCGAATAACCAACGAAACCAATGGGAATTATAACTACAAAATCGTAACCCAGGTGTACTTTTGGTTACTATACCATACCTACGCATATCCAGGCATCCGCAATTGTGAGTCGACAAATTTTCTATTAAAATCGATTATTTCCAGTCGATCTCAACTGGATAATGTGCAATTTTGGTTTATAATTAAATCCAATTGCAAATTCATTCAGCCATTTGGTCAATTTCAATGTTCGCGCCAATGGTTACTTTTTCATATATATCCCACTGATACTCACACTCTTGTATCTTTTCCATCGGCGCGGCGGCGCTACGTTCCTGCCACATTTTCCATAACACTGGCGTCAAGTTGAATAAAATGTAGCACCGGAAATTGCGAGGCAGACAACTCTGAGGGAAGGTGGTAAATTCGGGGGCACGTGCAAAAAATTCAAAATAAAACCGAACTTGGTAATCCGAACCGACCGCCATAACCATAAAAACGAAAAATCCTCTCGTTCAATGAAAGGTACCATTATACGCTGCACAGCGCCGCGCCGCGCCGACCGCCAGGATACTCCTCAAACTCTATCTTTACAATAATTTCAATCAAATCGGATTTAATCTAAATTGAACATCGGTCTGCTCTGGAGGCATTCTGCGTGAGATTTCATAATTTATGCAGTTACAGTTGCATAGTTACAAAATGGGGGTGGCTTGTAAACAAAAATAGTTTTAATGATTTTGTCGTAAAAGTCGAAACACGGAAGACCAAAAACTCAAAGGAAGTCCATATGTAGGGATGCAAACATCGTAAAAAAAACATCGATGGTTCGATGCATCGATGTTTCCAAAAAAAAACATCGATGTTAAAAACATCGGCCCCAAAAACATCGATGTTTCGAAACATCGATGTTTTTTGAAAAGCCCTAAAAGTAAAGCTAAGGACTTTTCATCTATCATCTCTCTTTTCCTTAATTTTTTAGAGTCATCATTGTATATGAAATCTATAGTAGTCTGGAGAACGAGTAAGAGATAACGGGGTTTGGAGACACATAGATGTCGCTGATAATTATCACATATTTAAACCTTTCCACCTACATTTTCTCTCCAAAACGAGAAATTTGAAAAAAAGGTTTGGAGGCTCACGGTGTCGCCATAGGCGATCCTGCTATCCATATTACTATAGATTTCATATACAATGGAGTCATCTAAAAAAATAGCTATAAAGTGCCTAAGTTTTACCCAAAAGTAAAAGAAATAAGCAGACATTTAGAAATAAGGAAATATGTACTTTATTTATTCAAAACAGAATTTAAAAATAACAACTTGGACAACCTTTTCCCTGTCAAACGGTTTCGTTGGTATGTAATAATTGCTCCAGCTTTAAAAAAAAACGTTCACTTAGAACTGACGTCACGTAGCCATAAAATTCTGTGTGACAAAAAAAAAAAAAAAGAAAAAACATCGATGTTAAAACATCGCCACAAATAACATCGGTACATCGATGTTTTCAGACTCGAAACATCGATGGCAGACATCGATGTTTTAGACAAAAAACATCGATGTTTCAAAAACATCGATGTATCGTTTGCATCCCTATCCATATGTCATTCGCTTAGGTTACAGCGTGGTTGTGGTAGCTTTTTTTTGTATGAAGAAAAGCTGCAAATGCCTATTTTGAATTTGGATTGCTTTACATGCGTTCTAGAATATCTATGTGAATAACATGAGTTTCTTTTAAGGTGAACTTGCGATTTACTTTCTGCCTACTTTTAGTAAAAATAGTATTATTTTCTTTCAGATGCTGGCTGGTTCAAAAAGTGATACAAATTAGAAATCATTTTCTTTTTAAAGGGTTGGGTTAGAAATTTTATACGGCCTTAAGTTCTGATTCCAGTATTGATCATGTAATTCAAAAATTTAAAAAATTTAAGTGTGCCCTGTTAGTTGAGCAATAAAATTTAAATAAATATAAATTATACATTTTCGAAGGTTTTAAAGTTGAATTTGGTTTTCAGGAGCCAACCTATATAAAAATAAAATACTTCCAATGTAATTTTGGGGCTTGCGGTTGCAGTATCTATATGTATCTAACCAAGTTACTGTACTAACCATTTCAAAATGTCATTCCAGTTCACCACAAAAAGTGAAAAGAGCAAATTTAAGCTTTATTACATCCCTCGGGCGATAAAGTTGAATATAATATACATTGTGAAAAGTTCCTACTTGTTCTCTGTAAATAGTCCCATTTCCTTCCGCACAAGGGACGAGTTTTATTTCAAACTCCACAACACAAACAACAACTGCAATTTATTGAGTTTGTTCCCTTCGTGGTGCATTTTTATATATTTATAAAAGTGTATACTCGAATTGTCTATACAACAAGGATACTTTTATGTCAATAATTGGAGTTGGGTACATCCATACACAAACGGGTTACGTTAAGCGTAAAAAGGATATGAAACCTGGAAAGGAAATCAATATATGTATAGTTTTTAGACAAAATCACATTTGGCTAATTAGCGACGATTCAAGCCAAGATAGTGCAGTATGTCAAAAAAGAGATATCAATGTCTCAAATCGGGCGCTTTTTGAGGGTATACTTCCTTTTGAGTTTTTGGTCAAATTTGACAGAACCGAAAACGGAAAACTACCCATAATACTATGCTTTCACCAACGTGATTTAGCTAAATAATTTCTAAATCACGAATGGCGGTTCCACCAACCTATTCCCCGTTTTGTTTGAAATACATATATGTATGTTAACCATGACATTACCTTTCAAAATTTCAATTTTTCCTGCCAAAGCTCCAGGAAAATAGCTCAAAGAAATCAGTCCATTTCGTATAAAAGGGTTTCAGAATGGGAACAAAAAAACACCTACGTGAAAATATAAAATTTTCTACAAAAATGATTAAAGTATTCGTCTTAGTAAAAATTAACCTTTTATTTCATAATGTGGGCATAGCAAAAGATTTTGGATACACGAAAAATAATAAATAAACGAAAACGGCATACCTTCCTTGGAGTGTTTTCTGACAATAATACCAAAGCGAAGTAGAATTGTATACATTTAGAAAACACCAGTAACAACGATTTCAGTGTGAGAAAAATGGAAATCAGACAGCGCACCGGGTATTTTGACTTCTTTGAACAAAACATGTGCTGACGATGTGTTTTAACGAGTTAGTACCTACAAATGTGGGATGAAAAAATTCCATGGACTCAGAATTTGTATACCATTTTGAATTTCGGTCAATGACAAAACAATTATTGCCAGTATTGAACAGTACTTTCAAAGCAGCCCAAGGTCGTCTACCCCTAAATAACCCGAAACGATCGTTTCAAAAAAAAAAATATTTAAATGGTTATATTTTATTAACATGCATTATTCAGAGAAGATTTTGCATTTATTGTTTATCTATATCAGTTTTGCATTAATTAATACATCTGTAACAAACCTCAACCTCATATCCTTTTGCAAATATGTAAATGCAACCTCCAAATTTAGTTAAATTTTCAAACTCATCGCGTCTTGAAGGTACCTACATATGTAGGTATTACTGAAAACCATTTCTCACTTGTTTCTACATATTTATTTCCAGTCCTCATCCTCATTCAATGCTTTTGCATAGACTGATTCAAAACCAAGTGCCTGGTTTCAATATGCAAAATTAGCCACATCTCTTTGAGGTTTTATGGCTTTTTCGCTTTCCAGTCTGACTTTCCGTATCACAAATTCATTCACTACGGACGGCAACGATGCGATGGTACGAGTAGTAATTATATCCCCCTATACGTATACCACAGTACCAAAATATCACTCACAGTCGACAGTCGACAGATGAAAGAGCCACCACCACCTTCAGCTCTTCAGCATCAGTTGAGGGGTCTCTCTTTTCTAAATCAAAAAAGAAAAACATCACCTCTCCGTCCCCAGCCTCATCCCTAAATTCAAAGGATTTCATTTGTCGCTATGGTGCGGGAATCATGTTTGTTATGCAAATTAAATTTGTTTGCAGCCATAATTTTCGGCCTGACTACGGCTTGCGTCCTTAGTGACGAGAAAACTCGTGATATCTCTATCAGAGCTTTCAAAATGTTTGACAAGGAGTAAAAATATGTGGGTGTGTAGTATGTAGTGTATATGTGATGAGTCACGTCAATCCACAAACAACCACCTTAATAATATGAGAAACTGTGATAAGGAACATTTTTTGAATATCCTTGTGAGAAAGACTGGAGAATGTTCCATATACAATACATAATGTAGATACATAAGTAAAGCTATATATACACAGATGCCGGGATAACTTTCATTTATATAAATCGGTTTGTGCAAAGCCTAACAGGACAGGTTAGGTATGCAGGATATTAATATTTATGGCAACAAATTCAAATGAGATTGATGAATAAATCATTACGACAGAAAAGAGACATGTACAGTACATAACATTTTCGAGCAAAACTCAATGAGGCTTGTTTTTGGAATTCAAATTTACTGATTCAATTCTGTGATTTAGCTCTGCCATCTCGAGATAACACTATAGCAACAGGAGAAGCGAATCAGAGATAGAGCAATGGCCGGGAGCAAGGGCAGGAGCAGGGGAGTTCTTTCTGCAAACAAATCGTGTCTGCGCGTCCTTCGTTTGTATTAATTGATCTGAGAGGCTAAATAAAGAACCCTCGTTAAACCCTTTGCCATAAACTTTAATTAGTTAAACACGAACGGCAACAAAACGCTTACATGTGCGGATGCGGAGGTGGCGCATCCTTATAAAGAGCGTAATTTTCCTAGAACATCGTGACTCCATCAACCTTAAATTGGATAATTAAGGCATTTTGCTTTTGCATCGTTTATATCCTTTTTGATATTCTTTCATGGCGAACATCGTAAATTGTAAGAAGGAAAAAATACACGAGGTTTGTTTAAGCGAATACCCACTTCACCCA
The DNA here is from genome assembly GCA_916050605.2 of Platycheirus albimanus. Classification (NCBI taxonomy): domain Eukaryota; kingdom Metazoa; phylum Arthropoda; class Insecta; order Diptera; family Syrphidae; genus Platycheirus; species Platycheirus albimanus. Next base: position 155,561,522 of record OU696697.1, read on the forward strand.
ACCCTGTCGCAAATCTTCACAAGAATGTTGCAAATCATTTATTGAACTAGCTGCTAGCAAATATCATACTGGTTGGTAGGTGGTGAAGATTCACGTTCATCAGCAGATAAAAAGGATTCATATAGGATCTTTTACAACCGCACTAAATCCTGGAAAACATATAATGAAAACCGCTATACGTCTGTTGGCAGATATATGTGGAGTTCTTCTTTATGACACCATTAGAAATGCCGCATACATTTTTATGTACCTACTCGTCACACTTTATACGTTTTGGGGTGTTGGGTTGGAAAATAGACAGCCTATAAAATTACCTTAATATACACAGGATTTAAAAGATGCTAAAAATAATTCCCGAAGCATCAATTTCGTAAAAGGAAACATTTAAATTAAAAACCTTAATAAATGCTCTTTCAAAAATAGTAACTTAAAATATTGGCGGATAACAATGGTAGGTATTGACGCGACGGCTCTTCAAATTATTTCCCGGTGGAACAGTAGATTTTCTCCAAATCACACAAAACACAATTAGCGAACTGGACGAAGTATTCAGCTACCTATGTTAAGGAATTTTTAAATTTGCTTAAAATTGTCCAGATTGTCTCTCCTCTCAGCTTCCGATTGAAAGTACAAGCTTATGGATCGTCATTGGCGTAACATCGTTAATCCTGCAATGAAACGAAGATACCTCTGATAGAGCTCATGAACAAAGTTCTAGGCAAAGCTCCATAGGGAGAAGGTGTTTTGAATACGCGTAACTCCATGATTCTAAAAGGACATAGCTATTCGAGTTCAAACGGTTTGGAGTTGCACAGTGACCATCAACAATTAACTGGGGCAGTAGTTTTAAGTTTTCGGTATTATCTAGGATTTCTCTTGCTTCGCCCATGGACAACTTTATGTCGCGTGTTCGTGTGTCGGCCAGCCATCATTATCGTTTTCTTTTTCATGTAAGTTGAAGACAGTGAATTTATTTCAATTTTATGTGTCACCAAACGATACTCAATGATTTGGAGTATGAAGGATGTCATAAGCGCGCGTACAAAGCATCGCAATCAAGGTTACGTAATGTGATACGAAGTTCACTTGGTTATTTAGTTCATAATGATTTTATTTATTATACTTGAAAATAAATTAAAAAGTATATCAGCCATTTTTAAGCTGAAAACTACCAAAAAATAGAACATACAGCGATGACATTATTAATGTTGTTAAGCCTTTAAAAAAACTGATATTATTGCCATTTAAACTTTTAACAGCAAAACATTCTAGCGTCATAGTGCTACTACATTATTAACAAAAATGACAGTCTCTTTTGTATCTACGTACTTTAACTCTTGAGATGTTAGTTGTAGTTGTGTTTCACAAAACCAAAGGCCGTTGCTCAGTTTTTACTAGTTTTTCTTCGCTAATTATGAGATCCTTGCTACTTTTCCTTTGTATTTATTCGTATAAAGTTACTCTTTCCCTTTTCAAAAAAAAAATGTATTAAAAACTTTTACCTTATGACCTTTTTGATGTCTTGGATGTGTGGAGCCTACTCTCATTATATGAACTGTACTTTGAGTCGAACTTTTACACTGAAATGATAAAGTTTTTTTTTAACCTTAATTTTATGTCTTCCAATTAGAATTTAAATAAACAAAGATACCTACATAATACATTCCTTATTATTTTTTGTTTAATTAAGTAAAATGTAAAAGAAACTTTTAGATACCTACTTATCAGAGACATTGAAGTTTGTTGGAAAAATATCATTTTTGAGAAGACTAAATAAGGGAAACTCACCTTTTATGAAAAAGGTCAAAATAATTTAATTAAGAATATACTTATTTATTTTGCTACGTAATCAAATATAATATTGCAACTTTTGCAATTAGGAAGCAAAAACATCCCAAAAGGTTCTAAAGGGTATTTTTTTATATTGATTGAAATATGTGCGCAGATTAAATTTATTCTGATGCAAGTCCTTGTGCAGAACTAAAGCACGCTTGCCATTCAAAGTTGTAAAAGAATTCACTTTCGTTTAATTCCCTCCTTTGGTGCATAACAACACTTTTCATATATCAAGTTAAATTTCCCCGAAGAAACAAAGTAAAATTACATTCTAGGCCAAACATTGACATACATATTTCGAGAACTCAAAACCCCATTATAAACTCCTCAAAGCAACTTCACACTAACTTTTCCAATTCGTAAAATTTCTCGCATCATTCCTGATGGATTCACATCCACAGACTATTGTCTGTGTGTTGCACAAATATTTTCCTCCATTAACCAGATTTTCGAAATTCCTTGCAAAGCTTTGAGAATAGCACACACGAGGAGCAGTATAGCATCCGCCCCTAGGATATGCAATACAATGGAGGGTCTTGATTCAGATGTACGATACAACTGCAAACACATTTGTTCTGCTGATGCTCAATTCGGTGTTCTGGTCCTCCGAAAGCATCATCATCATCGGTGCTGTGCGGTGCGGTGCGATGCAGTGGTGGGTGGATGTTGAGAAGTGACGACGATGAATTATTATTGCAACGCACACACGAGGCACGAGGCACGACTTAAGCCAGACCCGAACTCTCAGGATAAACAAATTATCCTCCTGCCAGCGGAAAAGCAGAATTACTTCCATGAGCTGCTTAGAATAGTTTGAACGCGGCTGCTTAGAGTTACCAAGTACCAACTAGGACAAACAAATAAGTTATCCTTGTCTGTGTTCCATAATTAATGAAAATATGGAACAAGTACGGATTTCATATAATGTATATATACGAATCGTGTGTCTCTTATTGACGTGACTCAAGTATGTCATGTAGCGCTGTAGCTGCCACTTCTGTTCTGAATTAAGTAAGTTCCTTCCCTATGCCAATATACATAGCTATGTACATCACCCAATTCCAACATTTATACACCACTGGCACCGATTCAAGACAACATTCTACACCGAAATAATTTATTTCTGGAAAATTACTAATGGAGAATATTATTCATGTGTATAAATTGATTAGAAATTAATTTCACTTCGTTTGGCAATTTCTCCGCCTCTGCTTGGCATGCAGCAGTAAGAAGGTCCTTTAAACATTTTCATTGGCGTCTTTAAAAATTTGATTGTCTTCGAGATACGAAAAGGTAGGAAATGGAAAAATGTTATTTATCTTGCCCGAAACAAGGGCACAACCAGGTTAAAAAAAAAATCTGTTAGTTTTGGTACAACAAAAAATGAGGAGGCAATTTTTGCTGTTTCACAAATGTTTTTAAAGGAGGGACAAAGAATATTTTAATGATTTAACGGCTTTAGTTAAAGAAAATATTTTAAAAATTCTAGAAATTGAATGCTTTAAGGAATATTAAGCTAGCCTTTATCATATCTTTAATTGCTTCAACATTTGCTTAAAAGTTAGTGACAAATAATGTTAACTTGCAACTACGTTGGGCATCGTTGTATATATCATATCTATGTTATTTGATTAAATTGGATTTAGTTGGAAATTCAAAATACGTATCCCTTTAATCTCACTGATCCGGATGTTGGATTTAACGTTCCAAGATCTAAGATCGAATATGAAAGCCTAACGTCGTCAGCAAACTGTTAATTGGATGAGATGTTTAAGATAACAGGTCATCGGTGAAAATAGGTTACGCAAGTGAATCACCAGCCAGCGCAGCGGTGTCGCCACCCACACTGTAAAAAAAAGTTAGCATGTCAATTTTTAGATGTTATCAATGAAACAAAGGTAGAATTAGAAAAGGATTAAGCCAGTACTTGGTGACTTTATTGTAGCATGGACTAACTTATAATAAAGACAGGCCGCTTCATAGAAGAAAAAAGTAACAGATTTGAGATGGCCTCCACCTTTTTCCTTCCTTCCTTTTGCCTTTTTTATCGTGCGATTAATAATAGGTCCCATCCATTCTTTATATTAATAATACAAAAGGCTTTTGACGTTTGCAACAACTTTAACAATAAAAAAAATACTCCGCTTTAAAGTTATATAAATTTTTATTAAAAACTAATCTTACTGTTTAATCAACATACATAATTGTAAAGATTCATTTAATTTATATTGAAAGGTCTCTGCTGATTTCGATGAACTCAATTAAACTTTTTTGCAAACATAAGTGAAAGACGCTTAATATTTTGTTGTTTTAATTTACGTCTCCCATTCCAACGTCAAATGTAATGTTCCTTACGAGTACATCAACGTTGTGATCCTCATCCTCACTATATCAAACAATCAATCACGCTACACGAATGTTTATATTTATAATTAAAACTTCCCCGTCCCGTTTGTATATAAAAACGTGTGCTGCTCCATCGTATAAGTAGTCAACATCCAAATGCCTAATGCCACGTAGTGAATCAGCTCTACCGCCTCATCCTCACTTCCGTTGCATTAATGGGCTTCCCTACAAACCGGGCATCTTAAAATACCACAACAGACTAATCAAAGTTTCCCCCAGTTTTTCCAAAAGTCTCTTCACCCACCGCTACCGTCACCTTACAGTCGGTCGCACCGTTATTCTAAGTTGCAGCAGCACATCAGCCCTTCACCCTCATACATATACTCGAATGTCTGTGGTGCTACATTTTCTTTACACCAAAAAAAGAAAGAACCAAAACGGAACGGGAAACTGCATTGGTGTATAGTTCAGGAAACGAGCTCAATTACGAAAAACCCACCCAGCAATTGTGTCTGGTACCGTTATTTTTGTGCTGCGATGATGGCTGACTTTGGTTGAGATTTTTCGTTTTTAGTGGTTAGCGCACGACCACGTACATCTATTTTTGAAAACACGAAGTGTGACTCTGACTCCCAATCAGATCTATATTTAGATATTATCCTCAACGTAATGGGGTTTTATGGGGAAACTTCTGGATGTTAGTTTGGATTGTAGTGTCAGAGTGCTAGGAGCATATCGAGGATTTTAGTGAGTAGTTCAGCCTATAGATTACACCTTAATCGCGTAATAGTGACCCAAAACTATTGAAGGTGAATTCGCAAGACTTATTTTGAATATCAGAATATTAATTAAAATAAATGTTCATCTATGATGTGTTATAATTCGTTTGCTTTTGGTGTACCTACAATTTTTATCATATTTTCTTAAATCATTTGTGATAGGTAACTAGGAAAAAAACCGTGTGATATTTTTTGTATTTCCATTCTTGAGTGCTTAAGAAAGTGTGTTTAAATGATTTAATTGACAATTTATTTTACAAAAAAGAGACTTCAAAATACGAAAAAGAAAATTAAAAAAAGAACAAAAAGTGATGCAAAATAGGGATACAGTTTACGTGAATACTGCCCTATTGTAGGATTGTTTTTTTCTTTAAATCAAGTACCTACCTACCTAAAATATTTTCTGTTCAAGAAAATTAATGTCATTGTTTTAATCTCATATTTTATTGTATTTTGAATAAAATGTACCTATCATAAAATATTCTGGCAAAATTATAAAAATGAATTCCAGAATTCCAAACAAATGAGTTTAACCGATGTTGTCTGAGTTTGTATCGATGAACAGTAAGGAGCAGTGATAGCAAAAAATATAAAAAGTTGATAGAACTATTACCGATATATTTGTTTCACTCGTTCATCGCCGTAATGTGTCTTCTCTCACCTCGTTTTATCGCTATTTCAAAACAATGCTCCAGCGAAATAGCGAGATGCATTTCTCCCTTTAACGATTTCACCGTAACATTCGTATCGCAAGGGATGACCATGAAGAATAAACTCTTCAAGCCTAAGTTCACACGTACTGTTATATATAGAGACACTTTTTTAGCCGGACTACAAGAATGTGGAATACTTTACCGGCTCGGTTTTTCCCTCCCATTGTGATTTACAGACATTCAAAACCAATGTGCATCGATATCTCTTTTTATCTTCTATTCAAACTTCCTACACGCTCGTACTCTTTTAACCCATGTTAAGGGTGGTATTAAAAATCTCTTATATGCGGGCTCATTATAAAATAAAGTGCACGACAGGGTCGGACAAACTTGCTCTAATGTGTGACGGTGGTCTTGGGGTTTGAGATTTTGGAAAAAGAGATGGAAAAAAATGATATCAAATTTTATTGATCACTTACAAATCACTAGTTGAAACGTTTTTTGGAAAAAAATGAAGTAAGCCATCTGATTTCGTTTACTGTTTAGAATTTTGGGAATTTTTTTTTTCAAAATCGTTTATCCCTTTTTTTCAAAAAAACAAATTTATTTTGAGTATGCCAAATTCTAGAACTTTGTAGTTTTTGCCAGAAAAAAAAAATTTAAAAAAAGTTTAAAAGGTTTTTTTTAAAAAAAACCAAAATAAAAAAAAACTTAATTAAAAAATTTTTTTTTTTGAAAAATTTAAGAATTTATATTATTTCGTTTATAAATGGGGGTCTACATTAAAAATTTCATCGAAATCCGTCAAGTGTTTTAAAAAAACCCGATCCTAAGGGAGGTACCGTCATAAGACTTTTCCTGAAAATCTATTCCAACCAAAACATACAATTTGCAAAGAAAACACTATTCAGAAAGTTTTATCAAAATCGTAGGAGCCGTTTTTGAGAAAAAATAATTTTTCACTAAAAATCGTATGACAGGCGTTAGTTTTAGAGCTAAGATGCTAATTCCAAAAACCCCTCTGTAGGACGTCATACGAGTAATAATACTATGTACCAAGTTTGAACCAAATCAGCCCAGCCGTTTAGGCTGTAGGTAACTATATACAGGCATACAGACAGACAGACATACGGACAGACAGACGGACAGAATTGTCGGAAATACTTTTTCGACTTCTCTATCATCGTAATGCTTGATTGTTAGATTTTTTTTACGAATGCATAACTTGCCTTATAGTATCTATATAATCGCAAGTAAAAAGTACTCTGATTTATTAAAAATTACCATGAACATTTTTATTTTAAAGCTGTTTTACCGCAAAACTAGTTGATATTACAATAATCTAATTGAAATAAGTAGGGATTTCAATAAAATTAAAATTAAATTTATGAGATCAAAGTAACTGAAATGAAAACAAAACTTTAAACCCCACTCATCAAGTATTAACAATTCCAATTTCCTTACAGAAAACAGAATGCAGGATAACTCTTGGTGCCGGGCTTCCGGACAGCCCTTCAAGGACCCCATTCTCATCATAATAACATTTGCGGCAATAATCGGTTCATTTTCATTGCTCTGCGGTTTTGTGATGCTGTGTCTGGTTTCGAAGACTCTAAACAATGAAGTTTCAGAAGCAGTTCTTCTTGTTGGTATGTTGCCTGAAATTCCAATATTTCATTATCCTTGTTAATTAAAATATTTATTAATATCACAAAGGAATGGGATTCTTCATAACATCGGTGTCCTACGTAACTTGGAAAATCACTAACAAGCAACGAATAGAGCAGATGATTCTGGCCATGAAGGAGGACATCATATGAAAACCTAAAATAAATATTTATTTAATTTATATTTACTTAGCTATTATTCGAATAAAGACTGATATTTTGTTACACGAACACGACTTCATTGCTTGTGCTTCTGGTTGACTCAAATTAATTGACCTCTTGAAGAATGATTCTATTCAGAATGGAAACTCGACTCCTTGGTCCTTCTTAGAAGGACTCTACTCTATTTGTGTTCATCCACTTGCTCCTACAATGTAATAATAATTCCTCTTAACAAGAAGGCAAAGCTCATAACCTTACAAATACATACTAGTGAATTTGGAGTCTATCCAAGAAATCCTTAAAGATATTACCAAAACCCTCTAACATCTCTTACCGTGCCGATGCTGTGCCGCCCGTCCATCGCCACCGCACATCTCAATGTTGTCAAAATGGAGAAAGTGAATTTCGGTCCAAGAATCAACGAACCGTCAAGCTGAGACACCATTCTTTAGCAGGGACATTTTTTATTAGCTCGGCGGAGGGTGGAGGGTGGAGGGATAGATGATGCTTTGTGTGGAACGTTTTGCCTGTCATAGTTGCAACAACAAATAAGACATGAGATTATAATATAGAGAGGGGATGGGCGAGGCAGACAAAAAGAAGACTTTAAGTATCACAAGGAACAGGAAATTCCTTTTCCATGTCATATCCTCTGAAATTGATTTTTAGTTTGCATGATGTCCTTATGCAGGATTGGTACTCATATTTCCGTTATTTACCTTTAGTTGAAGAATATGGCAAAAATGCAGATATCTTGGTTTAAGGATATGTGTATATTGAGTGAAAGGATGATTTTTTTTATGTTTTTAAATAAATAAAAAAAAAAAAACTACCTCAAGTTGCCATTCATGTTTGCAACGAAATATAATATTAAAAATATTTTCCAAGGTACAACGTACAAGGGAGGATGTGCAAAAAGGAAATTGAAAAGCTTGCTGTAGATGAAAAGGTAAGTTGACGTATTATGGAATTTGATTTAAAAAAAGGTCGTTAAACTATAGTGAATGGGTTTCTCTCTTTTTTATTCATTTTATTGTGGAATTTGTAGACTGATTGGCTTGGTTTCAATGAAATTCAGATTTATCTACCAAAAATATGTCTGAGAAGCCTATGAAGAGCACTGTGTACTTCAAAAATAAGGCTGATGCAAAATTCAAGTATTTAAAGTAAAAAGTGCAATTATATTCACTGTTTCATATTTAAATTATTATAATCAATAAAAAATGTTTTGAAACATATCAAAGAAAAATGATATGTAAGAAGAATTTCTTCGTCAAAGAATATTTATAACCATAAACGTTGCCTCCCTAGTAAGTAAAAGATAGTTTGAAACCATTAATACTTTAGAAAACAACTTTTTCATCACAATTCACAATTTTCTGACACTGAAATCCGTAGGTTTGATCTAACGTCTGTCTCTGTGAATGTCTCCCATTCACGTAAACTTTGTACGTGTATTCAAATTGTTGTTAAAGACTAAGGACTCGGGTGGACATTTTCAATGTCCTTCACAATCCGCCTGCAGTAAACGCACCTCGTACACATCTTCCAGTCATTTAAAGTTTAAACCTCATCATTTTTCTTCCTGGGTGACCCTTAGTCAAAGTTTTCCCATTATTCGTTTCTTTTAACTTTTGGAAATATAATGCATAACCTCCTTCCAGAGCTGCACACAGAGGTCAAAATGCAGTGCAATGGTGCAATGCAAACCAATGAAGCCTATTGCGGTATGCAAGTTCAAACTTTGTCCGGAGTCACAATACGTAGGAAGAAGTTTCCCCTTGCTTGCTCATACACTTCACAATAATGATTCGAAAGTTCAATGAAAGGTAAATATCCTAGATAGATGTGAAATTTGAAATGCGAAAATGTCGAATGCGGCAAGAAGTTATTTGCTTCGACATAAGAGGCTGTATAGGTTTATCTCTGAATAGCTATTCTTATAGTTAAATGGAAAGCCTTGAACGCAGGCAGAGTTCGATATTAACTTATTTATTTTCGGTTTATGATTAAATGTGAAACTTATTTGCTTTACCTTCATATTATATGCCTTTAAGGAGAGACAACTTTAAAGAAAACAGAAATATATCTTTCACTTGGAAATATAAGAAAACACAAATAAAAAAATATCTTTAGAAGTCCAGTCACTGAATCAATTTAAATTTAATTTTATTTATTTACTTTTATCAATTGATTCGAAGATCTGCTGATTACAAAATTACAAAAGAAAAAATAATAAAGATAATAATATACATTATATACATATGTACATATTTACAAAAAATTTATTTATATATTTAATCTAATAAGTAAACAAATTACATACATATTTGAAGAATTTTTTTTTTAAACAATCAATATTCATACAAAGGTCAATTTCATTGTAAACCATATTAAAAAGATTAAGAGAACGCGTTATTGGTTCATTTAGACCATAATTAGTCCTATGAAGAGGAGGATAAAATAATTCATTTCTGTTACGAAAAAATCACGATGGAACATAGAATGGAATTAATGAAAGCAGTTCAAAAGAGGTTATTCTGTTATCAATACTATCTTTAATGAACAGTATACATTGGACTTGCCTATGACATTTAAGCGTTTTTAAGTCAATAAGAGCACACCTAGATTTATAATCTGGTAAAGAACTAACCCAAGTTAAGTTTGCGTAGTGCGTAAAGGTGGCTAAACTATTGAATGCCCTATGTTCTTCATTTTTCAAATGTCAAACTAACGCGGTATATGGGAAAGTGGCATTAGATGGCATAGAGCCTAAGACAGCACGCTGTCCTTTTCTCTGGTTCGTATAGTTACGTTCACAGAACGCCCTCACATTCAATTATAATAAGTTTCCTCTTAGTCACATCCTCAATAAAAAAAGATACAAAGTATCTTCAGTTTATAATATCATAGATACAAAGTATCTACTGCACAAATTGTCATAGAAGCACTTTTTGCCTTCAGCAACAAAGACTCTATTTTCATCATAGAATTAAACAAAGATAATGCAGCCAAACCAAGATTTGCTGCATAAGCATTATTATTGTATAAAAGAAGCTTCCAAGTCGAATGTAAAGGGCAGTATTAGAGTTCCAGTTCTTCGTATAGCTGAAGATTTCCCCCCACCAGTGGTAAGGGATCCGAAGCTGAATAAATATAATTCTGAAATTATTAATCTCATGAGTTATTATTTTCAAGTGGAGTTCTCTAACGAGAACTAAAATATATAATTTTTTTTTAGAAATAAAGAACCGAAAACGAAATTGGCGCAGTCGGTAGGATCCCGAAAGATCCATAATTAATATAAGTGTGTCGTACTTTTTTAAAAGTTTAAATCGGGATTAAATCGTTTTAACTAATTTAAATAGTTTGCCGGTAAATTCATATTACATAAACGGTATCGGACATAAAAAAAATACTTCAGTGATAAACATAGTGAATTAAGATCCGTAAGGGACAATTTCACAAAATCTCATAGAGAGAGTGTTGAACTGAAAAAAGTGTTTTAACTAAAAAAAAAAAAAAATATATTTGGAAACGTGAAAAGTGTATAATTTTCGAACGAATATCGAAAATTCACAAATTCAATGACGAATAATTTCATGTGAAGAACGAGTGAAGAAAAAAAAAATTAAAAGAAAAAATATTTTGTTTTAAAAAAGAAGGAAGAACAACTTTACGTGGCATAAAATATCCGAGTCGAAAGCCCCAACGTGTTCAGAAACAGATGAAGAAATACAAGCCTTATCATATTCCAACTGCGTTATCAACAAAGGAATTTGAAACATCAGAGGATAATTGCATTGAAAGTACAACTATAAAACCAGAAGGAACAGATCCAGAATCCAGGAAAAATCAACAAACAGAAGTAACAGAAGAAGACAAAATCATCAAACAAGAAATTAAAGAAAAACAGGTAAAAATGGCAGCTATAAATATTGATCCTCTTAAATTATTAAAAACTTTGCCAAATTTTGATGGTAAATCATGTAGTTTAATTATTTTTATAAAAAAAGCAGAATTTATAATTAATGCAACAAGCTTATATAATGAAGGTTCCAAAGATTTCATAACAAATGAAATCAAATCAAAAATAACAGGATTCGCTTTAGATGTAGTTTTACGGGGTGGCGACCCAAATAATTGGAAGGAAGTGAAAACCATTTTAGTTAATAATTTTGGTGAGAGAGAAACATTTTTAAAATTAAAAGAAAAGGCAGACAAGATTTTTTGCAAAAACATTTCCCAGATATATTATTCATTCTCAGATATACTCTGCAGATTAAATAATAAATATTATTTATCAGAAGTTAAATTAGAGGAGTATAATCCAAACAATAATGAAAAGTCATTATTAGCTAAATTTTGCGAGAAAATTCCACCAAATGCCAGTTCAATAATAATAAATCATAATATTAAAACGTTAAGCGAAGCATATTATAAATTAGAATCTTGTCACTGGACAACAGAAAGTTACAATAATAGAAATGAAAGGAATAATTATAGAAGTGAAAATTATAATAACAATTTTAAAAGTAACAACAGGAACTTTAATAAAAATGGTCAAAACTTTTATAGAAATAACAATAATCAGAGAAATCATAATGAACAATATAATAGGCAACAAAACAGAATAGGCAATAATCATAATCAAAGAAATAATAATGAACAGTATAGGCAACCAAATAGAAGTGGTAATTTTTCTAACCAATATCAACATCAAAACACATTTGCTGCACAAAATAGAAGAAATATTGTAGAACCCATGGAAGTAGACCATTTGACCCGGGACACTTCAAATTTTCAAATACATGCCTCGAAAGACCATTACCCTGCATAGATGTTCATATCCTAAATAAAAAAGTTAGATTTTTGGTAGACACAGGAGCAGCAACCTCTGTTTTAAGAGAAAAAACATTCCCTAGACATTTTGAAAGTAAACTTCACAAACCAATTACCCTTAAAACATTATATGAAGAAAATTTAATAAATACTAAAATAATTTTGCCATTACCAAGTGAATTTAATAAAAATAAATCAACCATGGAATTTTTAATTACTCCAATTACTAACAGTTCATTTGACGGTATTTTAGGAAATAATATCCTCATGCCATTACAAGCCGAATTATCATATATTACTCATACATTGAACATTAATAATGTCAAGATTCCATTGCTTTCAAAACCCAAAAATTACCCGTTAGATAGTTATATTCAAGAGTTATCAAATAAACAAATAAACCTCTGTAGTATTGATTTATATTCACAAGATTTAATTAACAAATTAATAGAACCCTATATGAACATAGAAGAAAAAAAAGCTCTTACTGAAATATTGAAGAATAATAGACAACTATTTTATAAAGAAAGAAGGGGATATTTTAACAAATGTAAACGAAGTTACACATAAAATCGAAACAAAAAATGATAAGCCAATATATTCACGCCTATATAGATATCCGGAAGTACATAAAGAAGAAGTCGATAGACAAATAATTGAAATGTTAGAACAGGGCATAATAAAAGAAAGTAGCAGTCCATATAATGCTCCTATCTGGGTCGTCCCCAAAAAGATAGACAATTCAGGACTCAAAAAATGGCGTATTGTCATTGATTATAGAAAACTTAACGAAATAACAGTGGAAGACAAGTTTCCTATACCAAATATTGATGACATTTTCAGTAAATTGGGAAGAGCCCAATATTTTACAACGTTAGATCTAGCTAAAGGTTTCCATCAGATATTGGTGAACCCTAAAGATAGACACAAAACTGCTTTTTCAACAGCTACTGGTCATTATGAATTTAATCGTATGCCTTTTGGATTAAAAAACGCCCCCGCTACTTTTCAGCGAATGATTAATCACGTATTAGAAGGTCTTGTAGGAAAAATATGTGTTGTCTATTTAGACGACATTCTTATATTCAGTACATCATTAGAAGAACATATTTGTTCAATTAATAAAGTATTTCAGAAACTTAAACTATATAATTTAAAAATACAAATAGATAAATGCAAGTTTATAAGCAAAAATACAGAATATTTAGGGCATGTAATTACTACAAATGGAATAAAGCCAAACCCAGAGAAAATAAAAGCAATTGATAAAATACCAATTCCGTCTACAACAAAACAAATAAAATCATTTTTAGGGCTTACAGGTTACTACAGAAAATTTATTAAGGATTATTCAAAAGTAGCAATACCTATGACCAAATATCTTAAGAAAGGAGTTAAGATAAACACTAAAGACCCAAAATATTTAACAGCTTTTGAAGAACTTAAATTACTCATATCTAGTGATCCAGGTTTAAAATATCCTGATTTTACAAAGGAATTCGTGTTGACAACAGATGCATCCAATTATGCAATCGGTTCTTTCACAGTCAAATCACCCATTATGTTATGCATCTCGCACTCTTAATGAACATGAACGCAGATATAGCACTATCGAAAAAGAATTATTAAGTATTGTATGGTCAACAAAATATTTCAGACCATATCTTTACGGTCGCAAGTTTAAAATACGCACCGATCATAGACCTCTTATATGGTTAAGTAACCTTAAAGAACCAAACTCAAAACTCCAGAGATGGAAAATCAGTTTAAATGAATATGACTTTGATATTGAATATTTAAAAGGAAAAGAAAATCGTGTTGCAGATTATCTTAGTAGACTTGAAGTAAATGCATTTAATAGGAATGATGAATCATCATTAGCCACAAATCATAGCGGAATAGAAGAAAGAAATGATCACATAGGAATTTCTGAATTACCTACAAATATGTTTAAGCATCAAATAGAAGTAATAGAGTCAGAAGACGAAAGTAAAAATATAAAATTTATACATCAAGGTGTAAGAAGACTTACCATTATAACAAAAAATGTAGGCGATTATTTTACTGAAGCATTAAGAGAATTCTTACCCGATCACGGTAAAGTGGCAGTATACTGTCCAAGTGATAATTTATTTTTCAAAATTCAGGAAAAATATGTCGAGCTTTATAGCAATCAAAGTAAACTAAAATTACTAAGATGTATTACGCTTTTAAAAGATTTAAGTAACACAAACGATGCATTGAATCTCATTCAAAGGATTCATGAAAAATTTAAGCACAGGGGAATACATGAAACATATCTTGAAATTAAAAATGAATACTATTTTCCAAAGCTAAGGGAACTAATTAGAAGGTACATAAACAATTGTACTATATGTCAGATAGCAAAACATGATAGATGCCCAGAAAAAATTAAATTTGAAATAAGCAAAACTGCACTGAAACCAAATGAACTCATACACATGGACATTTATATTCCAAGCAAAGATATTTACTTTTTGACCTTTATAGACAAATATACAAAGCATTTAACAGCTTTTCCCATTGCTAGTAGAAATACACACAAAATTATTGAACAACTTAAGCTTAGAAATTCAATATTAGGCAAACCTGAAGAAATAGTATGCGATAATGAATTTAGCAGCCTAGCATTTAAAGAATATTGTAACGAAGAAAATATAAAAATAAAAAATAGTACCCCAAATCATAAGACAGGAAATGCAGACGTAGAAAGAGTGCATGGTACACTCAATGAACATATAAGAATATTTAATGCTCAAGAAAATAAAAAGAACATATTAAACTTAAAAGAAAAGGTTATAAAAGCAGTTAGTGTATATAATTGTACAATTCATTCAACGACATTAAGAAAACCTATAGATTTTATAAAAAACAAAATAAAAGAAAACGAGCTGGAAGAAATAGGAAGAAGGATTCAAAAAGTTAAAGAAGATAATATAAATAAGCTTAATCAAAATAAAATAGACTTTGTTGAACCAGATTTAAACAAAGATTTATATATAAAAGCCAACGTAGTTAGAACAGCTAAGAAGATAGCAGCAAAATATAAGAAAACTAAGGTAGAAAAGATAAATAACAAATATTACGTAAATAAGAAAAAAATACACAAACAAAATTTTAAAAGAAAATATAAATTTTAAAATAGTGATAATAATTTAATCTCTTTACAGGCAATATGAAAACTATAATTAGTATATATTTATTCTCCATTGTAACCATGATAAAATCAGAGTTCTTTTTACAAGAAATCCACAATCAAGCAGGGTATGTTATAATTAAACAGGAGCCCATTGAATTAATCGAAAAATATGATAAAATTCTTCATATAATTAATTTAGAAACATACAGTGAAATTATAAAACAAATTGAATTTTCTATAGAAAACGGTTATAATAATTTCAGGGATACAAGATTAAAAAGATTGATGACAGATGCGTAAGGAGATTCTAAATCGAAATTAAAAAGTATCCTCCCATATTCAAGACAAAGAAGGGGATTAATAAACATAGGAGGCAGCGGGCTCCATTTTCTTTTTGGGGTAATGGACAATGTTGGGATGCAGAAATGATCCCGAGATATTAGTGAGAGAAAACAAATAAACGACAACAAATTTCAGTATGAAATTATAAAGGTTTTTTATTTCTATATATTAGGATAAGCTAGATCTTACCTCGATGAGTGTTAATAGAAGAAGAATGAAAGAATCGAATAATAAGGTCGAGAAAGTCCACAGGAAGGGCAGTATCGTTAAGTTTTACAACATTGATGAATACATAAGAAAAAACGCCCCCTGTGACTTCATATTATTAAAAAGTAACTTAAGCTGGTAACATAATTTTATTATTGCAGTGTCCTGAAGGATACATTACTTTGGCTTAAACATTGCCGCCCGCCTTGCAGGACTATAGCTGCAAATGAGTTAATAATATATGATTTTATCTAATCCCTATAACTGATTTCAAATTGGGAACCTTTGTATTTTCCGAAGGGGTTCCACTCACTCCGGGGGGAAGGAAAGTTAGTAGGGGATAGTTAAATTATTCTCTTTTTTTTTTTTAATAATCAAAATTACATTTTGGTTTTGATGATACAACTTAAGATAATCCAAATTTATATATGTTAAAATACTTAATAGAAAAAAGAGGCTTGTATGCTCTAAATATATTATGGTGCAATCTTCAATTTGTTTCTGTTTTGATTTCAAAATAAATTTCAATGATTCGGACTAAATGTTTTTTTTTTTTTTTTTTTTTTTTAATTTAATTTGTAGGAACTACGCATAACTTAACTATGGGTCTAGTTATATCACCCTGCTGAGTACGAACTAAGGCCACACGCACCTTACCATCGTTGCCTGGAAAGACATTCATAATACGCCCCAACCGCCACTCATTGGGGGGCAAGTTTTCTTTTCTTACGACGACGATATCTCCAACTTGAATATCTCGCTGAGGAAACTTCCACTTATATCTTTTATGCAGTTCCTTTAGATATTCCTCTTTCCAGCGTTTACAAAATTTTTGATGGAGTATCTTTAGTTTTTCCCAACGGTGCATTAAAGATCTGGAAGATTCTCCAATGCTTGGCTCTGTTATCGATATGAGTGGGCTTCCAATGAGGAAATGTCCTGGGGTGAGAGAAAGATTTTCTGATTGATTTTCAGAGGTTGCACTGATTTTGCGTGAATTGAGGCACGCTTCAATGCGACAAAGTAATGTTACAAATTCTTCAAAGGTGTACTTTGTGCCAGATGCGACCTTTTTAAAGTGGGTCTTAAAACTCTTTACACCTGCCTCCCACAGACCACCCATGTGAGGAGTACCAGGGGGAATAAAATGCCAGGATGGTAAATAGTTGTGACACCTAATAAATTCGGAAGCTGTTTGTTCAAGAAATGTTTTAAAATCATCTTTAAGAACCCGACTGGCTCCAACGAAGTTGGTTCCGTTGTCCGAATAAATGTCTTGCGGGAGACCTCTCCTACCGACGAATCGATGAAAAGCAGCCAAAAAGGCGGCAGTAGATAGCTCAGAGGTACCTTCTAAATGTATGGCTTTAGTACAAAAACATACGAAAACACAAACGTATCCTTTAGTTATCCGGCAGCTGCGTCCGAAATACGTTTTTATCTCAAATGGACCAGCAAAGTCAATCCCAACTTTGGAAAAGGGTCTTGAGAAGTCTGACCTTTCTGGAGGTAGTGCAGCCATTATTTGGGAACGTTGATGTTTCTTGTGAATCACACAAATTTTGCAGCGGTTAACACACGCTTTGACTAGATTTTTCAGCTTCGGGATCCAATATTCTTGCCGAATGAGGACAAACATAAGTTGATTGCCCCCATGGAGCGATATCTGGTGGATGAAATCAAGAAGTAGTTTGGCAAACAAGGATTTATATGGCAAGATTATTGGATACCGCTCAGCCCAAGAGAGATTTGAATTTGCTAGTCGACCATTTACTCGCATAACGCCTTGAGAGTCGAGAACTGGATTAAGTGTCAAGAGTTGACTTGATCGATTTATTGATTGGTTATTCTCTAAAAGTCTATATTCAGGATTAAAATAAGCTCTTTGCGAAAGAATAATGAGTCTTTTCTTTATAAAAATAATCTCTTTTCGTTGAATGTCTAAGGTTTCATAGTGAAATTTTAATCTACGCTTTGTGTGAGATAGATTACAAAATCGAAAAACATAAGATAATACTCTCATAGCTCTTGAAAGAGAGGAAAAGTTTTTGAGTATATCGTCGGTTTCACCAGAACAGGTATGAAATGATTTTATAGGCTTGGACTCTAGGTCAGCTTCGTTGACGGACGAGGGAGTGGTAGAGGGCCAACGCATTTGATTTGTGCGAAGCCAGGTTGGACCGTGCCACCACAAATCATTGTGAAGAAGCTCACCAGGAGTCAACCCCCTGGTTGCTAGATCAGCTGGATTTTCTGCTGAAGATACGTGTTTCCATTGAGTATCTCCAATATTACTCATTATTTGGCTTGTGCGGTTAGCTATGAATGTTCGCCAAGAAGAAGGAGACTTTGCTAACCACGCAAGAACTATAGATGAGTCTGTCCATAAGTGAACAGAAATAGAGTCTGAACTGAATATTTCAAGAACATTCTTCATAAGTTTCGACAGAAGAACAGCCCCGCAGAGCTCCAATCTCGGCAGTGAAATTGTATTGACTGGTGCTACCTTTGTTTTTGCACATAACAGATGACATATATTATTATCTGTATAGTCGGGGACCCTAACGAAGATAGCAGCAGCATAAGCCTGCTCTGAGGCGTCACAAAACCCATGAACTTCGATTTCATTTTTAGAAACTGTTCCTAACCATCTTGGGATCTTTAGCTTTGAAATTTCGGTAAAAGTTGAAGTAAAGGATTTCCAAACTGCCAAAGCGTGAGATGTAAGTTCTTCATCCCAATGAGTTTTATCCTTCCATATCTGCTGCATAAGGATCTTAGCCTTGATGATGATTGGTGCAGTCCAGCCTGCTGGATCAAAAAGGCGAGCTATTTGTGAGAATACCTCTCTCTTAGTACATATAGGGCTGAAGGGAATTGGTTTCATTTTAAAATAAAACGAATCTGACTTGGCGTTCCAAAATACACCAAGCGTTTTAACAGAACTTTGATCTGTTAACTTAAGAAAAAGATCACTTAAAATATGATCCTTTGGTATGTTTTCTAAAAGAGATCTATTATTGGCTGTCCATTTTCTTAGGACAAACCCAGCGGAAGCAAGAATCGAAATGATTTCTGATTGTGCTTTTAGAGATTGGTCCAAAGTATCGGAGCCTGAAAGCAAATCGTCGACGTAGAAATCTTTGCGGAGCATCTTCGATCCTAAAGGGTATTTTGACTCTTCGTCATCAGCAAGCTGTAATAGGGTGCGTATTGCCAAATAAGGTGCACAGTTAACACCGAAGGTGACTGTCTGCAACTCAAAGTCTTCTATTGGTTTTTCAACAGAAGTCCTGAAGAGAATCCTCTGGAACGGGGTCTGAGAAGGATGAATACGTATCTGCCGATACATTTTGGCAATGTCTGCATTGAAAACGTATTTATACTTACGCCAACGAAGCATAAGCGAAACTAAGTCTTGTTGTAAACAAGGACCCGTACAGAGGACATCATTAAGACTATTGCCGTTTTGAGATGGATTTGAAGCATTAAACACCACTCGTAACCGTGTTGTTGAACTTTCTGGTTTAACAACCGCGTGGTGTGGAAGATAATAAGACATAATTTCCTTTTCCAATAATATTTCCTGAGATGGAACCTGTTTCATTTGACCAAAGTCCAAGTATTCTCGAATTACGTTATTATATTCCGCTTCTAGCAAGGGTGTCCTTTTGAGACGCCGCTCAGAGGCATCAAAACGTTTTTCACAAATATTTCGCGATACACCAAGCTTAAAATCTTGAGGAAACTCTATTTTAAACGGCAATTTGACGACGTACCTACCATCAGATTGTCGATAGGTCGATTCAGTATAAATGTTTTCGCAATAGCTATCTTCTTGCGACCTTGGTTTAGGAATAGAAATCTCTTCTAATTCCCAAAAACGCTTGATTTCGTCCTCAAGAGAAACTTTATTAACAAAGGTCACAAATTTGGAAGATGTAAAATAATTGGGCCTTTGTAGTGGTCCGGAAAGGATCCAGCCGAAAATTGTATTTTGTGCTACCAAGTTTCCATGTATATTAAGACGAAGTCCTTCTAGAATGATATTCGGATAAACATCAGCTCCAATGAGTACATCTACTCGAGAAGATTGGTAAAAATATGGATCAGCGAGTGGAAATCCCGAAAATTTTGAAAGATCTAATGAGTTAACTGATTGTGATGGAAGTTTTCCTGTTGGGTCGTCAACAACAAGAGCTTGCGCCAAAATAGTGGTTTTACTTAGGCTGGAACCTATTGTTAAATGACAAAACATTTTTGATGTTGCTGCTAGGGTAGCGTTGACACCAGAAACGGTCGCATTTGTGGGCGTGAATGGAAGACCTAAACGGAGCTGAGCAGCCTTTGAAATTAATGTAATTTCCGACCCAGGGTCTATCAAAGCTCGGAGAATATATTTCGTACCCTGAGAATACACTGAAACTAAAGCTGTGGCCAGCAGAATTTGCCTCGAAGAAGATGAGAAGTAAGAGTTTACGTTAGAACAGCTGGATGATGTAGTGGACTGTAATTTCTGTTCGAAATCCTTATTTGGACTGGATATGGGAAAAGTTTCATTTTGAGAAGGGATTTGAACTGATTCTTGTAAATGTAAAAGTGTGTGATGCCGTTTCTTGCAATGGTTACATGAAAACATGCTTTTACATTGTTGTGCGGAATGAAAAGGAGCTAAACAATTTAAACATGCTTTGTTTGCTTTTATTATTTCTATCCTATTCTCAACGGATTTTTGTAAGAACGAAGGGCAGACGCGCAGAGAATGTTTGCCCTGACAACCTAAGCAGGAAGCTTTATTTATCTTGACATGATGCGTTTTTACCTTTCTTACTTGGGGTGTCGGTGTGACAGAAACACCTTGTTTAGGTCTAGGAGTAAAACGAATATCACTCACGGTTTCAAGAACTTTATACCTCATAACTAAGAACTTACTCATTTCTTTCCAGGTTGGAATCTCCACTGGGTTTTTTAAACTTTGTTCCCAAAGTGAGAGGGTGTGTTCAGGTAAACGACTTGAAACAAAAAATGTAAGGAACGAGTCCCAGGTGTCGGTTTGAATTCCGTAGGATCCCAAAGCACTAAGACAATCGTTTACATCTCTATTAATTCGCTTAAGAGCTTTATCTGTTTCAACCGTAATTTGAGGAACGTTCAACAAATTTTTTAACTGTTTGTTAACTAATATTCTTTTATTTTCATATTGCTCCTTAAGAGCATTCCATGCAAGCTCAAAATTGTCATCTGTTAAGGCAAATTTAGAAACGATACCGTGAGCATCTTCGCGCGTCTTAGCTAAAAGATGGAACAATTTTTGAACTGCACCCAATCGTGGGTGTTTTATATACACCGCAGTAAACATGTCGCGAAACGACGGCCACGAAAGATAATCTCCAGAAAATATCTCAGAATCACACGCAGGAAGTGAAAAGGAACTATTGTTGGAAGCATTTTCGGCTGTCATTTTTCCATTCGGATCTATCAATTTGGAAGATTCGCCATCGTTTTTGACAGTAGAACCCAACTTATTAATTGTACTAAAAATAAATTCCAAACATGAAATATAAGTTTCTGTTGAAAGCTTATATTTAGATTTAACTGCAGCTAGATTGTCTTGAGATATTGGTTCCGTTGTACTACGAACGCAATTTGCATATGCAGTTTTTAACCCTGACCACAGATCTGAGAGCTCTACCTTCCTTGCTTCCAACGAATGAAGCGATATGGTCTTTTGATTCACTTCCTTAATATTCTCAAAATATTCAACTAAATTATCTGCACAAAAAATGAAATTCTCCATCAGAGACATTATGCTTTATGTACTTTAAATTATTCAAATTTATTAATATACCAGCACCGTAATTTCATATAAAGGAAGTGAGAAAAGATACTTATGGAATTTTGTTCGATTCAGCGAATATTATTTTTAATATATATATATTTTTTTTTTAATATTATTAAAAAGCTATATCTAGATTTATTATTAAAATAAAGATCAAAAATTGCACCAGAATAGAGTAAAAGCACACGTACCTGTTGGTGGTGAGTATAAAAAATGGAAATAATAAACTGGTTTTTGATGATAATCGTCTTAGAGACCTTGAAAAGATCGTGGTGAATTTCGAACTGCTTTGCAATGTGCATGAGCTGCGATCTGATCAATGGTGAGACCCTTTTCCGACTAAAAGTTGGGTTGAGCTTGAGATTATCAGCTTTGATGGTTTTTATGATGATGATGATATGAACGGATCGATGGATGCGGGTGTGAATGAAGAATATACGGACTGCTGGCTGAATACGTGATGAATAGTAATTGTAAGATGATCTTGATTCAAGATTACGTGGATTTTGATTTCTTTTAATTGATGATTCCGGTGATGCGGAGCATAACTGAATGATGATCGGGAATGAAATTCCGAGTTTTCCTTTTCTCTCAGGCGCCGAATGAGTAGAAATACTCTTGATAAATCGTAGATTTGTTGTTATCCGGCTCGAAGGACCAAATGTTGGGATGCAGAAATGATCCCGAGATATTAGTGAGAGAAAACAAATAAACGACAACAAATTTCAGTATGAAATTATAAAGGTTTTTTATTTCTATATATTAGGATAAGCTAGATCTTACCTCGATGAGTGTTAATAGAAGAAGAATGAAAGAATCGAATAATAAGGTCGAGAAAGTCCACAGGAAGGGCAGTATCGTTAAGTTTTACAACATTGATGAATACATAAGAAAAAACGCCCCCTGTGACTTCATATTATTAAAAAGTAACTTAAGCTGGTAACATAATTTTATTATTGCAGTGTCCTGAAGGATACATTACTTTGGCTTAAACAGACAATGATGAAAGAGTAGAAATTGAAAATCATTTAAAAATAATAGAAGAAAATAACAAAAACGCCATTACAGAGTTAAACAAACAGGTAGGGATTAATACACAATTTCAAACAGAGTTAGAAACAATGGCCGACCGCATAAACAAACATCAGTATGTATTGAGGAACTTCATGAATTCTACAGATATTCAACAGGAAAATCTAGCTAAGAGCATATTTTCACTGCAAATTAATACGGATATAATGTTATTAAACAACGAAATAGAAAAATTACAAGACAATATAGTCTTTTCACGATTAGGCATTTTAGGCAGGAATATCTTAACAAAGGAAGAAATTAAAAGATTTAACATATCTGCAAACAAGTTAGAACACATAGAGAGTAGCCTATTGACTAGAAGCAACCAATTAGTTTTTGTTTTGAAAATACCTACATTTACATATAAATATGAAAGCATAATGATTTTACCTATTCCAAATAATCAAGGATTTGAAATTGAAATATCGAAATATAACTACATTAATTATAACGAAACGTTATATGAATATAATGAAATAAAATATGTAAAAAACCTAAAAAAAGTCCAATATGTATCCAAAACTTGTACGAAACAAAACATGAGAATTGTAAAATAAGACTAAATAAAGATCAAGAATTAATAGAATTAGAAAATGGACTCATTTTAACAAAAAACCTTTTCAAAACAAGTCTAAGTAACTATTGTAATAATATTGAGTACGAAATTGTAAAAAATAACCTTATATATTTTAAGGACTGTAATATTAAAATAAATACAACTATATACAACAATGAAAAGGAAACATTTAAACAAAACATTGTTATTCCATTATACAACACATTAAATGTTACAAATATTAATCTGACATTGGAAGATATACATATAAGCCAAATACAAAATCTAAAATATTTGCAAGAACTAAAATACTATAGTGATGTTAAACATATTATATCATATAGTGGTATCACATTTATAATTATTTCAATTGCAATTTTACTATTATATTTGAAACATAAAGAAACTAAAAAAGTTAAAATTGAAAACATAATTGTAGATTCTTAGGAGAGCATCAAACATAAGGGGGGAAGAGTTACGTTCACAGAACGCCCTCACATTCAATTATAATAAGTTTCCTCTTAGTCACATCCTCAATAAAAAAAGATACAAAGTATCTTCAGTTTATAATATCATAGATACAAAGTATCTACTGCACAAATTGTCATAGAAGCACTTTTTGCCTTCAGCAACAAAGACTCTATTTTCATCATAGAATTAAACAAAGATAATGCAGCCAAACCAAGATTTGCTGCATAAGCATTATTATTGTATAAAAGAAGCTTCCAAGTCGAATGTAAAGGGCAGTATTAGAGTTCCAGTTCTTCGTATAGCTGAAGATTTCCCCCCACCAGTGGTAAGGGATCCGAAGCTGAATAAATATAATTCTGAAATTATTAATCTCATGAGTTATTATTTTCAAGTGGAGTTCTCTAACGAGAACTAAAATATATAATTTTTTTTTAGAAATAAAGAACCGAAAACGAAATTGTATGTATGAATCGCAAAAGTCTGAACAAGTCCTTGCTTGTTAAGTTTGTGCGAGAAACTTGATGTGGACGTTCGCCTGTTCAAGTGCCTTAAATTAAAGAAAAAAGTCTAACAAAGTCTCGTGAATATTTAAATAATATTTAAACAGTGTTTGGTTAAGAAATATAATTTTTTCTATAAAAGTGCCATTGCGTATGTGGGTTAAATTGTATTGACCAAATTTACTGAAACTCTCTAAAATCCAAAAAGGCAAGATGGCCTACCATGTCGATGGGCAGAATGGCACACTGCCATCTTACCCTCCTTAATTGTATTTTTTATTTTGCGATTCATAAATGTTTTATTTAATTTGTTCATATATAGTTTTATTCTTTCAGTTGGTTGAATGAAAAATAAAACTCGATCGTATATATTTGTGAATTAATTTTAAACGATTTTTTCAATTAGTTAAAGCTTTAGAAGCAAACTTAAGTTGTATGTATTTATACATACTATCTTTTTTTTAAACTTAAGAAAAGCATTGTTAAGTTTATTTTAATAAACTCTTGTATTAAGTATTTGACATTAAATCGTTTAACAATATCTTACCCTAAATTTTGTCAATTTTTAAATATAAAGTAACGTATCCCGTTTTGCCCAACCTTGGTATGCCATCTGAGACACCCCGTTCAATTCAATCAATCGCAATATCAATTTTGTCAACACCTACCCAAACTTTCGCCAACGTTGCGTGTGAAAAGACACTCCCCAGCAAAAATACTATGTGGTGGATAGTTGAACAATTATTGTATCTTATGAGAGCTATTTAATTTTTATCTAATACAAAATGAAATCAAATGATTTTTCCCGACGATTGACAACATCAAGTTTTTGTTTGTATAGCTATTGTTAAGGCTTAAAATGTAATTTTCAGAGATAGATTGGAAGTGTTGTGCGTTGCTGACCACCAAAATAAAAAAAACTTAAAGGCTAAGATTTATGTGGAAATTAAACAAAACAAAATTGTTATAGCGTAAAATCCGCAAGGGTAGCATTCAAAGGTTCGATTATTTGAAAACTATTACTACCACCAATAACTGTTTTTGCAAAAGTGTCAAAGCGTTTTTATTTATTTTTATTATTTTTAGTTTTTAATTCATTCATTGAGCACCTTCATCCAAGACTCCCTTTAAAGTGCCAAAACTTAAATGGGCAAATCATAAATATTAAATAGACATTCCAAAAACTCTGAAGTTTTTAAAACGATATGCCAAAAATTATAATCTTATATTTTGTAGAAGGCGGAACATCATATTGTATAAGGAGTCTAATATCAAAAATAAATTAGAACTATGTATAACAGATGGAAGCAAACAAAAGCTTATAATGTCAGAATTCATCTTTGTTTTGTTAAGATACCATAACTCATATTGGACACTCGACAGGACAGAACTGTCCGGATGTATTATTTTGTAGCCTTTTAATACCGTTAGCAACATTTTCCGATAGCTTGATGAAACACACCTACCAATTATTCACTTTTGTTTCGATTTTAATTCTCCCCCTACACCCAGCGCAAGAATTTTTTTTTTCAGAAAAGATTTAGCTTTAAACTTTAATTTGGAATTCGCCAACGTCTAAGTTCTAACTCGCCTACAAAGTCTTAAAATATTTAATTTCTATAGTTCATTAAGGTATAGAATAAAATGCTTGGTATATAAAAAATGATGCAATTGTGAGGGTAAGTTTTCATACTGGAGGCGGAGAGGGCAATGTTAGTTTTTGACCAACTGCATTTTGATTAAAAGTTTTTTTTTTTTAAACTGTTTTGTATCAAACACGAACTTATGTGAATGTTGGCCTGCCTTGGCGTCATTTTGAATTCACCATTATTATCACCAAAAATTGTTCAGAATAAATGATGATGGTTATCTTGTCATCAACATACATAAATCAATTTGGAAAACCAATATAAATTAACACATAAATATATGAATAATGGACACCCTTACCAAGACCATCATTACTTGACCAATTTTCGATTGATTTCGAATGATTGAGTTCCAAGTAGAATTAGGTATTAAGAAGCTTCATTTTATAAAACGAAATTGGAAATAATATAATCCTTAGCCATCAGAAAACCCATTTCGGTCGACAAAGACTCAATTTATTTCAATAAGTCTGGCAAAAAACAATCAAAGAGGTTTAAAGAAAGAGAAACCATAACATTATGTAGTGCGTATAAGATAAAGAAATCATATAAGCTTTTATTCAGCCTCCTTTAAGTCTCCGTCTCCATCAGCCACAATCAATTTGCGAAACTCATCCCGTTGCAGGCCCCAGAAAGCGTCACTTATCCTTTTGGGTGTCTAGCTATTTGTATATGCGTTCGATTGAATAATCACACTTGGAGTAGCCTGAACAATGAACGCACTCCAAGCTCTGAGTACATTCAATTACACAGCATTTTGTGCTGCCGATTCGTCGTTTGATGATAAATTCAATTAAATAATTGCAGTTCAATGATTTTAATTATAAGCTCTCCTCCGCCCTAAATTGAGAGCCATTGATTTTCAACACTGTATGCAGGATATGACTTAATCCTGCCGTAGTCTGTCTTTTTTTGGGAAACCGCTGGCGCTGCGCTGGCTGGAGCTGGCGTTGGCGTTGGTGCTGCGCTGCTGTATAGTGAATGTCAGGATTTGATAGGATTGAAAGGATGGGAGTATTACAAAATCTTTTTGTGTTTGTTACTGTCGGTGGTGAAGCTTCAAAATAAAATGGCAATTAATGAAATTACAATGAGCTTAGGCTGTCGTTTAATTAATGATGCTGGAGAGGGTTATACATATTTGTGTTGTTGGTTTTGAGCGTTCGTCGGCATTATTTGTGGTTTTTGTTTAACTACTGCAAGAACAGTTCAAAGGATTTTAAACATAGAGAACAACACCATACTTTGGGGATGGGAGCTCGAAGTGATTTTGAAGAACATCAATGATTAATCATTTCATTGCGGTTGTTTTAATTATGTTGGATTTGACATAAGTAACTTTTTGTCTTTTAATTCTTTGTTCTCATACTAATGTCACTCAAATAATTAACTTTGCTCTAAAAATTAAATCAATGTATTTGGAATCTTATTGATTAATGGTAAAAGAGAAACTATATAGGTATGCCTCCCCTATAACAAACAAAAGAGTTTTTGAGTTTTTTTTTTTTTTTTGATATTAAAATGTTAACTGACTTATTTTCGAAGAGTATGGTTTAGTAACCCTAAGATCGTGTTTTAATGCGTCTACTACACTTTCAGCCTTGCAGTAAACGTTGCGGTGTATTCATCTTCGGTTGGGATTGCCTAAAAAGTTAAAGCTGTTAAAGTCTTAACTTATGAAATTATGCTCGAAATTTTATCTGTCAAGAGAGGCCAAGCTAATTATACATTATCCCTATTGAAAGCAATTCTGTCAGCTCAATATGAATGTGACAATGTTCTTGAGTAATTCATTTGCCTATTAATACTATTTGTAATTCAAACCATTAACGTTGTCATTCATATTTGTTAACACATAAAAATAACAGCTTAATATTGTGGCACGCAAACCTCCAAGGAACCAAAGCCTAGTAGACTAAGGGAACCCACAACTTACCGCCGAATCCGAACTGTTATCTAGTAAAGATAAAGTGTCCTTTTGAAAGATTTGTAGCTTCCACGCAAGAAAAGGTACCTCAGAAACGTGGAAACAGGCATTGAACCCAAGAACCTTCGGTGAAGCAGTCCGACACATTAAAGATTAAACCACGGGTACATCTAATTTTAAATATATGTATACAGGGTGATTCACCAGCGTTGTGTAAAAAAGCTAGAGCGTGTAGGTTTAGTTGAGACAAGAAAAAAATCGTATGGGAGGGGGGGTCTATTCCCCTCCGTTTAGCCGGGAGGGGCAATTTTCTGAAAAATTGACTTATTTTGTAAAAAAAAATATTTAAAATCAACGGGTTCGTTTACAACACCGTGTTATAACTTTTTGGAAAGCCAAAAACTTCTCCTTTTATTCTGTTTTTAAATTAAATTGTTTTAACGAATAGTTTAAAAAATATAAATTTTCAAACTCAAAATTTTGAAAAAAAAATTTGAAAAAATAATTTAAAAACTAATTTTTTTCAAAATTTTACGTAATTAAGTATAATTTTTGTTCTCAGAATTCAACGCTTCCATTAATCTTTAATCCAACACTGAAAACCGTATGGCTCTACGACTTTTTCTTGCCAAGGTATTCAAAAATAACCGAACCTACTTCTTCACAAAAACAAGAAAACCTAGCCTTACGGGATGGCACAAGTGACCATTTAGCCAATTTTTTCGTGTTTTTGTGAAGAAGTAGGTTCGGTTATTTTTGAATACCTTGGCAAGAAAAAGTCATAGAGCCATACGGTTTTCAGTGTTGGATTAAAGATTAATGGAAGCGTTGAATTCTGAGAACAAAAATTATACTTAAATACGTAAAATTTTGAAAAAAATTAGTTTTAAAATTATTTTTTCAAATTTTTTTTTCAAAATTTTGAGTTTGAAAATTTATGTTTTTTAAACTATTCGTTAAAACAATTTAATTTAAAAACAAAATAAAAGGAGAAGTTTTTGGCTTTCTAAAAAGGTATAACACCTGTTGATTTTAAATATTTTTTTTTACAAAATAAGTCAATTTTTCAGAAAATTGCCCCTCCCGGCTAAACGGAGGGGAATAGACCCCCCTCCTATACGATTTTTTTCTTGTCTCAACTTAACCTACACGCTCTAGCTTTTTGGCACAACGCTGGTGAATCACCCTGTATACAAACATTTACAAAAATCGGAGTCAGTGCGCTAGAGTGCACTCGGAAATAACTTGTGACTATGAGCCTGACAGATATATGTCTCCAACCGTATCAAATAAGTATGTACGGTTTGTTAGAACAATTGCAATGGATGATAATAATCTCTATCTGCAACTTCATTCCGCTGTTCCCGATTTCGGACATGAATACAACTCAACTCAGATTTAATATATTAAGTCAATATTAACATTCTTCTACATTCGTGATTGGATGTATTTTAATTTGTTATTAAAATATATTGTTTCCTGAGCCCTAATCCGCGCTTTTTATTTAACCGGATCTCGATTTGATAATTATCAAAGTATTGATTTTGAAGATTTGCGAACGCTCATGTGGGGCTCAATGGTTCAACCTCACCGGCTTGTACCAGAAGTAATTGGGGCAGATGTTCCTTATTTATTCATTGAAAAGTATATTGTTACTTTGGTGGAAAAATCTCATTAATTCAGGGAGTAACTTTTTTCTGAGATATTCGGTATCCTTAATATGAAGTCCGTGTTGGGTTTCGCATTTCTTATTCTATAAAGACTTATATTACCTATAACTCCTACTGTCATGGAGAGCATCTTTATCATAGCCATCGTAAATAAAAACTCATAATTAGTGGTCCGCGTATGTGAGTTGTGGATGCAAAACTGCAGCTTGGGGCCTGATAGAAGATGTTTTCATAACAAGTTCCTACAAACTTTTTAAAGTTGTCGTCTCATAAACGCCGAATTACACAGTCAATATAAATTTAGTAGTTGCTGCAAAAAGTACACAACGCCGCTACCGCCGCCGCACAGTCAATGGTCAGAATGTCTTATCCCCCTCAAACAATTTCTCTGAAAAGGAATGTTTATAACAGTTTTATAGTTATAGCATTTCTTAATTTGTTGAAGTGTTCTGTATTTTTTCCAAATACCCATCTCCATGAATATATATGTATAACTATAATACGAAGAAAAAAACACAGTAACGACCGCTCCAGCACTTGAGACACCCTCCAGCTTTCTTTTTCTTTTGAATGTTTTAATTACTGCAAGCTTTCCTTAAGGATCTCTGGATTTATATAAGATATTTGTCTTTCGTCAAAAAAAGGAGGAAAATAGAATAAAAACATTTTCCAAATTTAAAGTGAAGTTGTGTGCGACTTTCTAGCGAGCCATCTTTTGAGGATACAAAATTCATCAGCCCTGTGCATTTAACTTACCAACTGATGGAGACAGAGATTCTCTAAAAGTCTCGTTGAAACTTTTTATCCAGGAAGTTGGTGGGACAATTTAAGTATATTTTTCTCATTTTATTTTTTGTGTGTTTTTTTTTTTTTTAGTTAAACTTGTTCTGTGAACCTTTCCTCTTAGTGTTGGTCTCAATGACAGAAGCAAAAAACTTTATTCAGCGTTGCTTTGCCTTGATGGCGCTGATGAGCTAGAAATGGCGCCCGAGTGCGACGGCGAGCGACGTTGGCTGCCGCTATCATGATATCAATTATTCAGTAACCACTTTGGAAATTACAAGAAAAATCAATTAGTTGACAACTTGCCTCCACTGAATATTAATCAATTTAAAAGAATTTTTCCATCTCAAGTAATACCTATAAAAAAGGCAAAAACAATGTTTCACTAAAAGCTGCCCGTTGCCGTCGTCGTCGTTTAAATGCTTTTGTTGTTCCTATTTCTCAGTTAATGATGATGGAAGCTGAAACTCTATAAATAGGTCTACGTGCATTGCAAAGTGTACTTGTCCTTGGGTACTGCACGAAAAACATTTTTAGCTTTAATAATGTCTTCTAACGAACAAAGGATATACCTACTTTCATCTAACAACGTGCACCTGCTCTATTCAATAATTAAGTTCAAGTTTTTGGTGCAAGAAATTGGGCGTGCCATAGAAAAGTTGTACCCAAACAATGAAAAAGTTTTTAAACTCTCTTGCACTTTTGGGATTTTTTTTTTTTGCTTCTGCCTGATATCCTTTTAACTTAAAAAGTTCTCTGCTACTATCTATAGCCTTTGTCGCCGGTTGCAGGGTGCTTATAAGTTGTATCTATGAGTGTTTCTGGTTGCAGCTATATATTCGGCTATTGAATAAAGCAAGTTAAATTGTTGTTTTTTTTTAGCCTTGTTCTTAGACTGAAAATGCTTACACCTTGGGTTCAACAATACATCTTGTGGCATGTAACTTCTATCCCGATGAAACCTCAACCTAGCAACATGAAGGTGTGATGTTGATGAAAGCCATGCAGGCATATCTAGGGAAAGTTTTGTTTCTTATCACAATCGAGAAAATGTTAAATGATACTTTGAAAACTATCTTATAAAGTAATGCATTGTGTTGTGATATTGAAAGTGCTGCTGAGCCTTTGAAATTTATAATAATCCGGAAAGCACAGTTTAAACAGTCAATCAAGTAGACGGTAACACCATAGCCTATTATTTAATTTTTAATTTTATGTATCAAAAACAAAAATTGTATATTGATTTGAAGAAACAAATAAAATCCAATCTTATCTAATAATCCGGTGTTGGTTTTTTTTTTGTTGGTTTTAAATTTTTTAAATTTCTTTTTTTTTTATTGATTCTTTTTTCAAAAACTTTTCTTTTAAATAGAAATCAGCTTTTCCAGACTGTTTTTTTTTTTTAAATTTATAAACACAATTAAGCTATTCAAAACAAAACATAGGCTTCAAATTCTACAAAACAAAACAATGAGAGTGATTTTAAAATATGATAGATCAATACCAATTAGTCAAATGTTGCAATGCATAAGATGGCTTAATGTTCAGCAACGTCGTATTTAGCTAAAAATCCTGGGGGCCCTATTTCGTTTTGAGAAGTTTAGTAATTTCTTTATTTTCTTTGTTAGGTATAGAATTCAGTTGTTCTTGTTTTCGTTATTGCTCCCCTTTGCCCTTCCACAGAGACGGCTTGACTGAATTCGATAAAATTTCTTACCGAGATGTGAAAGTGGAAGATTTTTTCTTAAATACTTACAGAAGAAAACATACCTACGTTAAAAAAGCAACGTTTTTCAGTCAGGTTGTATCCGTTCCTGCAAAATACAACGCACACACACGAACTTATGAAGAGTCTTAAAATGTTGGTAGTCATCGTTTTGAGGCTTTCTGAAATCTTAGTTACCAATAATTTTCAAAGCATTTTGCCAGTTGAGAATGTTCATTCATAGAGGAGGCAGAATATTGTAGGTAAATAATAATTAAAATAAATATTGTAAGTATTTCATCAGCCGTCAATGGACTGCAGGGAAGTAAAAAAAGTGGGTCAGAACTACAATTCATTACTTCCATGGTTTCAAGATCAAAAGATCAAAAAATACCGAAACAATAACCAATAACAAAAATAAAGCTTAAATGATTAAAGCTATTGTTACATCAAGTTTATTTCCAATTTAGATTTTAATTAAATATCGATTCGAACTTTATTCTAATCGCCCTCTAGTTACTACACGGAGAGAATTGAAAAATCACCAATTGCGAAATATTCAGTTTCAATTTACAAAACATGTTTTTTTTGTAAATCACGGCGCTTTGATTCGAAACTGATAGAACAATTGGCAATTTAACTATCAATTCATCGCAAATTACAACAATTCCTGAGTTGAGATTTACAATTAAAAGTTATAATTCAAGCTTGTGCCCTTCAAAGTAAATTACAACCTTTTTGTCGCAATTTACTACTTCAAGGGAATAATTCCATTTATACTTTTTACCAATCTGGATTTGCTAAAATTTTTTCGTGATTTACAATCACTGAGTATTAAATTCAACTCAAGTGTGTCTGACGGCTACGTCGAAGGTCCGGAGTTCGATCCCTGCCTCGAACTAATACTTATCTTTTTTTTTTTTTGGTACTGTCTCTTTTGAGGAAATGTAAAATCATCGAAAAATAAATCTATTTAATATTAAAAGTGGATCTTTGTAAGCCATTCGGATTCAGCGGGAAATGATATTCCACCAGAATATCAACGCACATACAGGAATCGTTCAGAATATAAGTCATTAGGCCCTGGCATCGCTTGTGTCTCCAATAAATGCCTTTTTGGTAGTTCTATTATGTACATAGGGAGTACAAGGTTGAATTTCAACTACACATTATATACAATTTCTTACCTTTATTTAAATGATCATCACAAAAAATTGAACATTAGAGGTTAGACGTCCAAAATAAGACGACTATATTTTTCTCGCCAATAAAACATAATCTTAATTCAGAACACCCCTAAAATGTAACTCATATTCAGGTTGCTTCTTATTATTAATTTTGATATCCGACTTGGATGCATCACCATGGCCTAGTAGATGTGTGCTAGGTTGGTATGCAGAGGGTCTCGAGTTCGATTCCTACCAAGTAAGTAAAAGTTACATTTTTCAATAAAAAATAAAAAATGCTTTTCAATAAATAAAAAACGTTGCTCCTCTCAAAGCAATATAATTTGTTACAAATTGAGTAAATTGGGTTGCAATTTACGACTTTACCGCTCATTTTTTCAAAAACATATATTTGATTCAAAACAAAAAGATGGAAATCTACGACTAGCTTTTTTGCAATTTACAATCGAGTAAATATAAAATTGATACAAATTTGGATCAATTTTCGATTCGCGATGGCAATGTTTTATTTCTCAGGATCGAATTATTGACCCAAAAAAGTGGTAATTTGCTATTTTTGAGTGTCAATATCTTCATTTCGTTCAATTTTGAAAATTGCGAACAAGGAGTCGTAATTTACAAAACCCCGAGCTAGGGTGAGAAACTGCATAAGATTTTCGTGATTTGCAGCTCATTTTTCTTGATCTGATCTAAAAATTCTTTCCGTGTAAAACCACGTCATTTCCGATCCCCAATCATTGCCAAAGATTTATAAAACAAACTCGAAAACTTCATCTCGAGCAGGAAATCAGTTTGGCTATAGAAATCCCCTCTCCATCAAAGTCCTTGTTAGTTTGTTTTTGCCATTTCCAAAAATCAACGCCAATATTACCTTATACAGTTTGCCACACTCAGTGCTATGCCTTCGCATCAGAAACTGCAAAAGTTTTAATTGAATTCATAAATTTTCTACAATAAGCGGAAGGCATTGCTTTTCCTGTTCGCATACAAAAACGGAAGGCCACCACACCGTGGGCGAGTCACTGATAAAACACCACAAAAATGTACAAATACCTACAAGCATACCAACGCTCTACTCCGGAATATGTTCGCCAATTAGCAGTGCCAACCAAACCAAGTTGCTCCAGTGCGCGGCAAGGAGGTATATATATCTGATATGGAACTGGCTGTGGTGAAGCCAGCATTAATTTTCCGCGCGAAAAACCAACGAACCGCTCTGAGTTCCGTTTCAATCCGAGCATTCATTCTGCTTAATTAAATCTCACCTTGAACAATAATAATCCCGTGCGGTGGTGTGACAGGAAATGAGCCCAGGACATAGGGCCTCCCTTAGTGGCTTGGGCAACGCAACCCAAACCCGACCAACCTTCATCCCCATTTATCACACTAATTATATTGACCATGTGGGGAGTATGAGTGCGAATTCACAAATATTTTATGTGGGGTTGGATGTGGCGGTGATGGTGGTGTCGGCCGGCAGTGGGTGGCTCGTTAGGGTGGTTATTTATGCGTAAGCTTTACATCCTCAATCCTCCATAAGAACCCCACACCCTGAATGCGTTCCGTCGTCGTTTTGCTTTTGAAAAAGTATGAATAAATTTTTATTTCATCCCCAAAAGCAACCGCACAAGAGGATGCTAAATAGCTGATTGCGGGTACACAAGTTACTCCCCTTATAAGGCGTTAAACGCGTTCAATTAGGTTGAGTAGTTCTTTGATTAGATTCGTTTTGATTCAGATAGACTAATGCATGCGTTGGGCTAACAAATCCTCTGCAGGCTTTTACGCATCACACAGGAATATTGAAGGGCACAATATTCATACATTCACGCGCTGAGCACTAGCTGGGTGCTGCGCACCGTTACAAGGGTCTTTGGCGTAGCTGTGAATGGCACTTAGCCACGCGTCCTTCATATGTATAATTTTATTACGATAACTTGGTTATGTCATACACAGGCTCTTCGTCGAGTGTCCATTAAAAGTTCAATTTTATGGGTGGGTTGGGTGTTTTAGGCGGGCTAATCCCCTTTGCGCTCTGTCATACTCATAACTCATCTTCTATTATGCCTTTTTATAAGAAGATCTCTTCAGAATAAGGGTGAATGAATTGTAGTCCCTTATGCGTGATTGTATGCATCATAAGGATATGTTCGATGGTTGGTTGGAAATGGATTTTGTTTATCTCCATTTGTAAGGATTTTTTTTCACTTTTATAAATTCAAGAAAGGGTCAATTTAATGCTACAGTCAAGCTTATTGAGATTTAGTCGTCTTCCGTATGCCTTTGTCATAAATAAAGTTTAATGTTGATGGAAATGTAATATCGTCTTGAAAGAGTATTATCGGAAAGAAAACAGCATTTCTTGAATAGTCAAGCAGAGATTCTGATGGGTGTCTGGGTGGAACATTAAATTTAATACTGAAATATTTGGCTGAACTAGGCCTATACCCAAGTGAATAAACAGATTATATATCAAATTATTGATTCAATAAAAGATTGATAAATTTAAATTTTCCGAAGATTATATCGAGGGTTTTTTATAAAAATGAGGTTCATTTCATTGATATTGAATTTAATATCAATTCATTTAGAGCTTATTTGAAACAAGTTTTTTTTATTTTTTTTATTTTTAAAATGAAGAAAAATGGACAAAAAGTGTATGAATTTTGATTAAATTCGTCTTCAAAAATAAAAATGAGTCTAAAAGCGCGTCCATATTGTCCCGAATGATGCCGATCGGCCTATGCCGGTCGGCCAAGCCGAACGAGTATCCATTTGATTCAGTTTAAGTTCGGGACGGCTTTCGGCACGTCCATACTTATTCGGCTTGACCGATCGGCGTCATTCGGCATAATATGGACGAGCCTTAAGAAGATGGATGTGATTTTGTGTGTCAGTTATGAAGCTTATGTGTGTGATCGCTAACATTATTATGCATTGATTTAATATAGATAACGGATTCATCCTTACATTGGAGGTACAAAAGCCGATTCTTATAAAAATAATCTTATGGAATCATTGATCTGGTGATGTTTTGAAATTAAAATGTTTTAAATATTGATCGAGCTCGAAAATCAAGCTTTTTTTAAGAAATGTAATTAATGTATCCATTAAACAAACATTAGTATTTATATGGATAGGGAAGATACTTTCGCAAAAAATTTCGTAAAAGCATTCTACTTATACATTACAAATTTTACTTTTTCTGTGTCCGAATGATAATAAAAAACCTTCTACGTTGTAATGCAAGAAATTGATAGGCGTGATTGAAGCCCTTGTAGTGATTGATTTCTTGTTCTCTCTTTTAACAATTCAGCCACATACAAAAGTTTGACTGAGCATGTTAGTGGGAAGAACAATAGGATTTCCCATTGTTATTCACATTTAAAATGTTCAAGAAAGAAAGTGATAAAGCGGTGTCTGTCCATCTGTCCGTCCGTCCATCCGTCCATCCGTCCGTCAGTCCATCCGTCCGTCCGTGCGTCCGTCCATCCGTCCGTCCGACTCTCTAGAGGTCGCAATTTTTAGCTAGAAATATCAAATTTAGTTCCTACATATATAGTCTTTAGTTCAAGAATAAGGTTAAGTTCTTGAACCGGATTTTACCCACAAACACGCCTACAATTGCCATTTTTGTTCAATAACCTCTATTTGACAAAATTAAATTGTGTTTTTTCTAAAGTTACAGTTCAATTTTTTTTTTTAATTTTGCACACGCAAGCTTTACATAAATGTTGTCTCTCAATTAAATGGAAATATTTCAGTTTGGGCGTGGTTGACGAGCACTTTTCATACAAAATCATCAATATTGTTTTTATAAAATAACGTTGCTTATATTCGAGCGAAAAACCTTAAATTTTGTGGGTATTAGTTAAACTTAAACATCTTTTGTAAGAAACAAAAAATGATTTTGGGTGTGTCTGACGCCCACTTTTCATCAGAAACTATAAAAAAAATTATTTTTGCAAATACGAATATACCTTACTTGTAATAAAGCCATAAGCCCAAATTTGTTCGTCTTTTAGTCCTAGCTTGTGTATGAAAAGAAATTTTTGAATTTTGCGCGTGGCCCACTTTTCATATAAGAACAAAAACAAAGTTTTTAAAATTTAAGGTGACTACCAATAACCAAACTAGTCGATTAAGCTATACTTTTACACATAATGCTTAAAATTAATGAACGATAAAAGCTCAGTTAGTGCTTTATATTTTTTTAACACGCCCACTTTAAAGGGGCGTTTCTGTTGAAAGTCGTAATCTGTATTAAGGTTTTAATGTTTACTTACTATCGATCGCAGTTTTGAAGTAAGAAGATGAAAATTTCTTGTTTGTGTTCCTCGGTTACCTACAGGGTGGGTTCAAGAATTGTGAAACACACCTGTAATATCGATTATATTGAAGCAATTATGATGTTATAAGTTATTACATAACAATAAGTTCTAAGACCAAAATCTTAATATATGTAAGTAAAGTCAAAAGAAAAACTCATAGATAGGGAGTGTGGGCTTTGTAGTGACTAAAGCCATGAATTAAGGCGAATCTCCAGACTTTCGATTAAAACAAAAACAAAAATGATTCATTGAATCGAAATAATTAAAAAAAACTATATATTTTTTTTGTATTTAGTGAATTTTTTTGTTTTTGTTTTTCCTTGGCCAAAATAAGGTCCGTGTTGTAACCGTCCGTAGTAAAGTCAACAATAAAATTGAAAGTTTTTAGAATAATAAAATGTTCAAGTACATTCAGTACACCATACGATTTGCAATTTGCAATTCTCTTTGCAAGCCTGCAAATATATCTACAAAAAAAAGAAGATATCTGGCCATCACCCATTCTACATCTACAACGTTCTATAAAAAAATATCTGCAAGCGACATCAACCGAAACCAAAAATGCAACAAAACTTTCGAAAACCACTACGAGTTCAATGAGTTAAGTGAACTCGGTTCGTTGTTGCAAGAGAAGCCTGCAAGCTTGATAATTAATAACAGAATAGACACAACTTTCAAACCTGCAGCCACAACAAAATATTCTTCTTCCTCTAGGTATACATTTCCTCCCAAAACTGCATTTAACTGTGCCTAATAGTTGCTAGAGTCTTAATTGAAAAACTTTTCCCAGATAATTCTTTTTCCTCCGATTTTCCGTTTGTTTCGGTTAAAGTTAAAATTTTATTATTTTCTGACCCACTAAATGGGATAAATAGTTTCGTAAACAATGACAACGACGAAGGTAGATAAAACTTTACTGGAACCGAGATTTTGACAAGGAGGAGCCATCGCTGCCAAACCAGAACCTATACCAAAGTTCTTTTCATCAAAGTTGGAACCGATTGTTATTGAACTTTGCCCGCTCCTTCAATACAAAAACACCGTGCACATCAGAATTATTGGAATAATGTTACCTTTTTTTTCGTCCTAAAATTTCCCCATTTTAAATCATGAAACAATTGAAGGATTTATTTGAAAAGTTTTTGTCAGCATTGTCCTAGATCCCAGCCACCATCAGTATTATCTTCACAGTTGATGGTTGGTGGGGTCCTTGTCGCATCCCAATGAAATTGGCTACATTTAAAATGATAGCAGACGGAAGTAATATGCTTGTCTGAGTGTGCTGCTTTGATTTGACGAGGGTGGAGTGCGGAATTCCTACCGAAAAAATAGGGGAGCAACAAAAAGCCCGGCTAATCTGTTTTCTGCAGAATAACATATGTGTTAACACAGTGACATTTATCAGGACGAGCAGCGGGGGAGTAAAAAGAAAAAAAGAAACAAACAAAAAAAGAACACACGACGACAAATACATTTAATCCTCCCATATATCCCTTAGGAGCTTCAGGCAGCAGACATCATGTCAAACGAGAGGATTGCTACGGGCACAAAACGAAATATATACATAAAAAAGATAAATTCTTTGGTCCTTGATCCTGGGAATCTCCTCTTCAATTGCTCAATGTCAGCAAAATATTTTACGCTTTTGGTCAGAAGTAAAGGACAAGATACAACGATTTGCTTTAGACTACGAGGACTACGACGGACGCCAACGACGATGTGATGATGGTGAGAATTCCTCGCACACGCCACAGAATCCTAAGAAAGTTGGAACAGTGCAAAACATTTTCATTGCTGAAATGTGGGGCTGCGTACGATATGGTGGGTCCCTTAGGAGTTTGATTAATGAGCACATTGCTAGGCGGATCTTCATTTTACGCCACCCCTTTTGTTCCAAATTTTGTACAACATCCGCTTCCGTTATTTGAAGCGGGCGGATTCATACATTTATATGTTGAACATGACTCCATTAATCTTTTTTTGTGTGACATCAAGTTGGGTCCTTGGGTCCATACGAAACCAAACTCTTCTTTGTTCTGGATTACTTCTTGTGCTTGCTCCCGACAAGGATTACTTTAATGATTGATTTTGAATGGCATTTGTGGCTGTTTGACAGATGGGAAATCATTAATAACCGGATTGATTGGAAAATTGTTTTATTTTTGGATTGCCTTCTGAACACAAACAATATGCGCTCTGACGCCAAGGATCAAATATGGCGAATTAAAAGTTCCAAACTACTGACTAACGAACGCACGAACAGCGACGGTTTGTTACTTCTGAAGTGATTTTTGTTTTTGTTGAGTTCGGGGTTCGGTGTTCGGGATTGGGGTTCATGCGGTTATTTTTTGGAGGATGGGAAAAAATAATCATCAATTTGATTATTGACAGGAAATAAAAAAGATTTTTACAAAGGAAACGTAAAGAAATTTTTTTGCAAGTTCATTTTGCAGAGGCGTGGTAGTAGTCAATATTTTAAATCAATAAGTGGCGACATGATATAAGTGAATGCATGTGATTTTTATACATTTTTTTTTCAATAGTTAATTTTTATAAAAATTGACTTCCAAATAAAGAGAGTTTTTGTTGAAGGATATGATTTTGTGTATCTGTTGTACAAAACTTACGCAATCAGACTAACAAAACACTCATTAAAGCTAAATTTACCTCGATAGATTCGCAGTTGTTGGTTAAGAACTGCATAAGCACCGACGCCAATTTTTATATACTAGTTTCAGAGCACCCATTATTATCAATCGACATGACATGGAAAAAAAGGCTCACAAAAAGCACAAGTTTAGCTCAAAGCCAACATTTTGCCACTCAATTCCAGTTCAATCAAATATCTTTTTTATGTTACTCCTTCAGACAGGCAGACAGTTGTGTGTAGGTTTTGCATCGCACACTTAAACTATATATACATATACGGCACATATGGAGGTATGTGTGTATCGTATACATATACACAGACGACACGTCTTTCCGCATGAGAGTACGAAGAATGTATTCAACTGCAAAAAGTCGGTTTGCTCACTTCTTCTTCTCCTACTTTCAAACACTGAATCCTTTTGGATTCTTACGACAAACACACAAAATAAATAAAAATTAAAATACACTACTGCTGGGGTTGTACAGAATTGCTCAAAATTCAAGTCATAAAAAGCTCATATAAATGTGTTGAAATTTTTGTCAAAGGGTTCAAGACTTTGAACTTGAATTAGAGAAGTAAAGTCCAGTCGATCGGAAAAATATTGGTTTACAACCCAGTTAAAATATTCAAAAAAAAAAAAAGATGTTGGGAGTTCCAGGACAAGCCTAATATTAATCATTTTTCTGTGTAGAAGGAACGAAATAGAACAAGGATTCTAAAAGATACTCCATGACAATATTAACTTGCTAAAAATATATTTTATCTCACAGGGTAACTTTGAAAAATCTTGAAGGTATAGGATCAGTTCCCATCAGCTGGATTTCGAGGCCCAAGATTTTCTTAGAGCATAGTGCAGAAGTGCAATACTCTTGGGATTTTCCTAATGGAAAAAGATAGGTAAGCTCCTAAGTCAAGCTATGTCAGGAACAATCAACAACCAATAACCTTCTTTAAATGTGAACTGTCAATATATTTTTCATGAATACAATACTTGCACAAGAGCAAATAAAAAGGAAGGACGAATAATCTCCTATAGTTCTTGTCCTTGATACCGCTACCTTGTTTTTATGCTCACAACGCTATTCACCTATTTGGTAGACACGTATTTAGTCACAAACGAATAAGGAAGACGAAAAAAGCAGGATTAAATCCTCAACAGATTCATTCGGCTGCTTCTAAAGGGTAAACAAAGTGTTCCAATGTGTGCACATGCACAGATAGCTATACGACTTCGTTTCATAGATGCAATTTGCACAAATGAAGATATCAACTTTCTGCAGACAAATTCCGGCAAATTTGGTAGTTCTTTTTTTTTTTTTTTTTTGCTGAGGAAGATACTCTTTCACTTGCTGCTGCAGCAATGTGGAACCACAGACGTAGATATATACATATAAAGGTAGGAAGAAGAACCTAGAGGTAGGTATACGGTTAGGTAGGTTCTCATGTGCCAATAACCGCACCCATAGCCTTTTTTGCGGTTGTCATGCCACAGACCCTTTTTTGGCTTTTGGTCAGCAATTGAGAGTGCAAAGTCTTTTGCAAATTGGAGTATGGTTAATGGAGAGATTTTTTGGTTGTTGATGCACTCACCCCCTTCCCCAAAAAAGTGCAATGAAGTAAGCTTTTAACTAATTAGGTTTTATGTTGGGTATGGAAAAAGTGGTCCCCAGATGAAGACACCACTTTGGTTACAACAGAAAGTGAAACCCAGCATCGCCTCATAAATATTCATTTAACAAGGATAAAAGGACAATGAAAAGTTGGCTTAACTGGACAAGAGAAGTGCTATGTAGTAGCAGTATGCAATCATATGTGTGAAATATTGGTGCTGTCTAGTAGAAAAATGTGTTCGAGTAGTGTTTTACAGATTTTATTTAACTTTAACAATGTTTGGTGATATGAATTTCATTACACGCTTAAAAGATTGTCTGGCTGTTTATATGAATATCTTAGAGATAACCCATCCATGTTCATAGTTGGGGTAAATATTGTCCAGACCATATCAACGATCTGAAATTTAACACTGACCAACATTTACATGCATAAATTGTGTTTTTTTTTTTTTTTTTTTTTTTGAAGAATATTGATGGGTAAGTGCTTTCATAGCTCATTATAAAAGTTCGACTATAGCATTCAAATGTTGGAGACATAATAGTGAACATTATGTCGATGAGACTGCAGTGTTTTACCACTTATGCAAACACAGCTTAATTATTTTCCTTTAAAATCAAAAGTACAACGCAAACACATTATAAAACCTACAAAACTGGGGCTTACAGATTTAATCGTAAAAATCAGATTTTTTTCAACACTAATTTTACCTAACCATACCTAACTGAAATTATCCCGAATATAAACGAAAAAAAAGCTTCAACACCCAATACCTACCTTGCTCCAGTTTCTTGTTTACAATTTTATTTAATGTACTCTCCTCCCAATAATGACCTCATCATGACACGTTTCCCCTAAGGCACTTCGTATACTCCTTCCAGTAATATCCTGTCACTAGATTACCTCCATAACATCATCATAAGCTGCTGCTGGCATATAAAAGTTTATTATAGAAATATTTTCAAGTACCAACACACTCCAATAGCAACCAACCGTGACAGCTCTTGAACATGGACACTTCGTCCAACGCAATAAATTTATATCCTTGAAAAAAAAAAAAAAAAAAAACAAAGTTATTACACTTCTCTTGCCATAAATTAAATAAATATTTCTGGATAATTTAGGTGCTTGCTTCCTTGAGGCGAGGACTGGACATTTGGCAGTTGCAGGACATAATATCTGGAAACAAGCTAAAAGTTTTGTAAAACTGCTACTTATTCAATGACAACTCAAAGTAGGTAATTTTCTTCTTTTTTTTTTTTGTTGGGCAAGATTGAGATTTTCTGAGCATGACCTCCATGACCGTTTGTTTGGTGATTCTTAATGAAAGTTTTTCATTGCCAGGAAAACAGAAAAAGTTTTCATATAAATAAAATGCTAGCTTTTCTTTTAAACGATGTACTTCAACATACTTTAATAAATTTTTCTTATTTTTTTTAAGCAAATATAAAGCGGCGAAATTGGAAGAAATAAATAAATCACAAAGTTAAATTGATAAAAGTTTTAAACTCGAAACACCATCGAGTTGATAATCATTGCATCACTAACACGTAACACCTGTATACAAGGTAAATAAAAAAAAAGAAACATTTTAACAGCGCAAAGGAAAGTTTTTCAATACTGCCAACGCTATGTAATTGAATGTTTAGAACTTCAAAAGCTTTAATACAAAAAATTCAAAAAAAATTTCAAGTGTTTTTTTTTTTGTTGTTGTGCAACTTGTCAGAGTTATCCAATTTTGTAGTACCAATCAATGATGGCCCTTACGAAGTATTTTCAATTTATATTAAAATTCTATGTTAAAATAAAAATAATTGACATAGTGCATAGTCATTGTAAAAAAATACTGAAAAGCAATTTTCATGTATTAATACTGAATCCGTGGAGCCCGCCCGGTGGCGGTCTTTGTTCAGTTGCTGATTATACCAGGGTAGGTCTAGGTATGTACTAACCGCTGCGAGGAAGTGACTAACATTCCAAGAGTTAAAACTGTCGAGAAAAGTGAGAGATTCCACACTAGTGTTGGATAGTTACGCGTAACTTTGAAATTTTAATTAGTTACACGTAACTAATATAACTAATGTAACTAATGTAACTAATGTAACTAAATGTAACTAATTGTAATTGTAACTAAATTTCACCAATAGCGAGTTTCATTCAAATTTGGAAGAACTGTTCTCAAAATCGAGAATTGCCCTTTTGAATGAAACTTGTTTTGGGTATCCATGTCAATTTGAATTTGACTTTTTGTCATTTTATTTTTGTCTTTTGTCATTGGAAAAAGTAATCATTAGATAATTGATAAGTAATTGGATAATTAAAGTACATATTAAGTTCTTCGTTCA
Organism: Platycheirus albimanus; assembly: GCA_916050605.2. NCBI lineage: Eukaryota > Metazoa > Arthropoda > Insecta > Diptera > Syrphidae > Platycheirus > Platycheirus albimanus. The sequence continues at coordinate 155,605,814 of OU696697.1, forward strand.
TTATTTGTTTATTTTTGTTATATTTATTACATACTGGCACAATTTCACAACAAACAACAAAAAATAACAAATTATTTCTCATCTGACGTTTGACAGAAAAGTATTCAGAACGATTCTCCCAACCCATGAGAGATGCATTCTTTCGTGTTGAGAATCGATCTAGAATTGCACTTTTTGAATGAATGAAACTCTCAAAAGTGAAAAAGGTCAAAACTTTTGACAGAAAGTGCAATTCTTTTCATGAATGAAACTCGCTATAACTATAACTAATAGAATTTTTCAAATACAAAAATAACATTTAATGTTAAATTGAAATTTAGAAGTTCCGTCCATGAACCGGATCGAATGCCGATTGACTACACTGTTTTAGGCAAAGCTGGATGATTGATGAATTGCCGTCGGGCCAGCTGCCAGCTGTGGCAACGGCAACCTGACAAGGAACACATTTTTTAATTACTACACATATATATTTCTGCAAAAAAATTAATAATATAATAATACTATGTTCCTGATGAAAAGGAAATCTAATAAAATATTATATTCCTTTCTTTCTCGATATTCTTGGACATTTCTTTGTTTACTGTGATATTTTTTTTTTTTTTTTAAATTCAGATTTGATCTCAAATTTCAGATTTGGCTCGCCGAAAGGAAATCAAACGAGATCTATTTTGTTTTATTTTTTGTATGGGTGCTTTTTGACAATTAATGTATGTTGAATCCTACAAAATAGCCTAAATAATTATGTTATTACAATATTCACTTAATTCACGAATTTTGCAAATATTTTATCAAAATGAAACAACACTTCTAAAACAAATGTCAATTACTGTGGTGTGTGTGCAAATATGTGTTAAATCTCGATTGAAAATGAGATTTAAGATTTTGATCTGAGATTTGGTCTTAAATGAAAAAATATGCTCTGTGACCAAAAGAAAAACAGATTCTGATTTCAGAATTGATCTTAAAAAAGCAAAAAAAAAAAAAATATGATCTGACGTACCAAAAGAAAATCACATACATACATATGTTAAATATTCAATTCACATTATAATTTAATTTAATTTAATTTAATTTATTTGACATTGACAGCAAAGTAAAAGTTCTGCCCAGTAATTCAAAATAGGATAGGAAGGCAGCGTGGGTTTGGGTAGTTCCAAAATTTCGCCTTGTCTTTTTTCTTTCTTATTTGACATTTATGAAGGGTTTACATTATGACTCATAATTTATGAGTGGATTCACCGGCGCAGGTGACTCCTGCGGGGCTTACACTTGCATGAATTTACCGGCGCCTGTAGCCGTGAAAGTAAGACAACCATTACCACAATATTTGTTGATTGCCTTCTAGACCTTAAAAGGAGATTTTGTTTTCTCACCAGATTTGTTTGTTTTTCTTAGCAGTTTGGCACTGACATTTCTGACACGTTTCAATTGTACATTTGTTGGTACGATATATGTATCATACCTATTTAGAAATTTCCATTTTCACGCAGCACTGTTGCCAGAGTATCACAGGCTTCACCATTGTCAAATTAAAAAACTGTCGTTGTAGGTGCTGGATATACTTTTAACCTAACCTGGAAAATAAAATAAAATAGATCTCGTTTGATTTCCTTTGGGCGAGCCAAATCTGAAATTTGAGATAAAATCTTAGATCACATCTGAATTTACCAAAAAAAAAAAAAGAAATCACATTAAACAAAGAAATGTTTCCAGAAAGGAAAACTTTAAATTTAAGTAAAAATCTATTGTATGCTCCAAGAATATAATATTTTATTAGATTTCCTTTTCATCAGGAACATAGTAATTTTAATATGTATTCCTTGCCAGGATGAAACCAATTATTGTACATGGTAAAATGTGATTTTTTTATTTTTTATTATTAAGTTAGAGTTAGTTTTATTTAGTTACAGTTAGTTACATTAAGTTACATTAGTTACGCCAAATATTGGGCGTAACTAATTCATATTAGTTACGCGTAACTAAACGAGTAACTTACTTAATGTAACTTACTTGCCAACACTATCCACACACACCCACATGCATGGCAGATGTGGAACGGGAAGCGATGCGTAGGTACGAACGGCCAAAAAAAAATTCGACTGGATAAATATAAATTTCATCAACTCCCAAAATGTCGACTGAAATTCGATCGACAAAAAAGACTGACCGTTTAAAATCCAAATTATTTAAATGTCGATTTAAAAAGTGTCGTTAAAAATGGCGGATTTTATCCAAAATACGAAAACAAATATTCTTAGTCTTTTTTTTTTGATTGCATCGACAGTTAAAATATTTAAATTATTTCTTAAATCATCTTTAATTAGTTATTAATGTGAAAAAAATCTCTCCACAGTTGAACTGCTATGAGGCAAGCTACAAAAAGTTAGCATGTAGCTGCATAAATGTTTATAAAGATGACTTTCCAAAAATGATTTTGGCACTCATTAAGTTGAACCAAAATTGTAAAATATGGTAAATATTGCAATATTAAAAAAAGTATAGTGTTTTGAGAATATTTCTTGTGCGTAGTGACTTAAAAAAATGTAGCAAAAACACTACATTTGTAGTAGGTAGGCAAGAGGCAACACATTTATAAGACCTTTTACAAGTCTATATTTTCAAAATCAACTTTATAAAAGTCGACATTTTGATCAGTCGGTATGTTTACAAATCGACTTTTTGAAAGTCGACATTAAAAAACGATCGGTTTTTTAAATCGACATTTAAAAAATCGGCTTATCGTACCCACCCTGTGGAACACGAAGTATATTTTATCCATTTGATGAGAAAGGAAGGGGCAAAACATATTTATGTCTTTTGAAGCTGTTCATTCAAGCTTAGTTAGCCAAGGCACCTACAAGACTACTGAGGCTGAGCACAACCTATAAGCGGAGCAGCAAAATTTTGAGAGTGGGTGTGTTTCCAAAAAAAAATTGAATCTCTTGGTCCCGCTATGCAATTCACCCATTAACGCCAAACAGGTCAGAAAAACTGTTAATATAGGCGCCTGCCAGACGACTAGGCATACCTACCCTCAGCGAAGCAATAATGTGGCGTGAGCGGGGTTTGTCCTCGAAAAATGGAACTAAATGTTCTCGTTCCCGCGAATCTGATCTCCCAGGTACAATGTATGTAGAAATATGTTGCCGAATTTGTTATCCCCTTATGATCTGTTTTCAAACTACGTGTAGGTTAGACTTAGATTTGAATTGTTTTTTATTACATACAAATTAACAATAACATAACATGTATAATCTTGAAGTATTAAAAATACATATTTGTTATCTAGAAATAAAAATTTTTGGACATTTTCTTACATTCCTTTTGTTACCTACCCATTTAAAAAAGACACTAGTTTTTGTTATATATAAAGTTTTTTATTGAAATGAAGTATGACCAGTGACCACAGTGTTTAAAGTGTGATGACCGACTGACCCTGAATGAAAAAAAAGTGGTCCAGATAACTCCTTCATTCTTTTACACTTTTATTTTGGATGCTCTCAATTATTCGTTGGGGGTCTTTTGGATAAATTTGTAAGTCATTAAGTTCATAATTTTAAACAAAACTAAATTAAATACAAACAAAATATTGCCACACAATTTATTAAAACAAAACCCAATTGAAAAGCTCTGGAACGATTGTTATATAAGTGATGGCTTCTCATACTCACAAACTCCGAGTGAGAAAAATTTTACACAATTTTCACTCTTGAGAGACAAAATCTTGATAAATATATTTTATGCGTTCTTTTCTTTTGCAAAAATATTTTTAAATAACTTAATTAAGTCGAAACCTTCTAATATAAACTTCTTCACTCTAAATAATGTCCTCGAATGAGAAATTTCAATGTCCTTAAAGAATTTTTAAATTTACCCTTATCTTTAAAAAAAAATCCTACAGTGAATCAACAGTGAACTAACAAGGAACCCACAAGTCTTTGATAAATTATGCATTGCTAAACCACAAAAATTGACGATCATAAAATTTCGTTCAATAAATGTGACCAGCCATTAACTAAATTGGACTTCTACTGGGAACTCAGTCGTTTAACGGTATAGTAACCTCATTAATTATTAAACTCCTTCAATCCATCAATGTTTATCTTATACCCGCTATACCCTATGTGTATATAGACTATAGAATAGATATATCTATTTCCTTAACTTTCACGTTCACATCCTACGAACGCTACTAAGTCCTACCATCAAATCAACGGAATGGTTTTTCAAAAATAAAAACTTTCTGTCTCTCTTTCTCTTTATCCTTCTTTCTTCCGCCTCCATCATCATCATCATAACAAATTTATAAAATTGCAATTTACGACCATCACAGGGGGCGAAGAGAAGAATGTACGTACATATATTGTTAAGGGGGAGCTTACTTCCAATATACAACTTCAAGTGCTTGGATATTGGAATTGGCATTATGCACCCTTGCAACCCCATCATGAAATGGGGATAAAAATGCTTCATGAAGCGCAAAAAGTGAAACAAACTTTTCCTGAGTGGTGGCATGGGGAATATGGGAAAAGCAAAACACAAACAAAATCTTCAGTAAAAAAAAAAAAAAAATACATATCACACTACTTCACATAACCTGAGGACTGATGGAGTCCTTCTGGGGTGGAAAAAAATGCAATTCATTGACATTGAGCCCTTCGATTCCTTGGGGAGTATGTCAAAACCAATTTGACACAATTTCCTAGCCAGAATGTATGGTACGATGGTTTTCTCGTCTTTCTTTATGTCGATATCCTTGTATACGCGAATGTTTGCTGTTTCTCTCACAGATGTCAAAATCAAGAAAGAACTTTATTGTACGATGTGTGTCATTCTATACTTTACCAGGATCTTATTTATTTCCAGGTAAGGTAAAAATAGGTAATCCAAAGCAAAAAAAAGATACTACATTGAAATAAGAAAAAATAAAATAAATAGAAGGCAAAAAATACAAACAAAACTAGAAAATGTAGGTATTGTATGCGCTTTCATGGGACATGGGGACAAACGTCAGTCAAGGGTTGCCGTTCACTATTTCGAAATAAAATCACAAAATATTTAAGCCAAATTTTATTTTTGTTCAGATAAGAGCTTTAAATAATATAACTGGAGCATGTTCAGCATTCTCTCAACGTCGCGTCATGCAGATTCCCTATCACTTTTGACAACATTATCCATTAGCAGCAATTCTAAAACGGATCATGGCGGGGTATAGTTCTCTGTTTACATTGTCCTAAATTGTTTTAAGTCCATGAACAAGTGCTGAGTCTCGATGTAAAATTTTTGGATTTTCTCGAGGAAAAAAAATAATAATAGTATACAAATAAATTAGTAATAAGTGCGTCTTAAAATATTTTCAAACAATGAAAAAACACCACCGTTAGCTCTAAAATGCAAGCCAAAAATATTAGGTTGCAGCACTTTAGAATTTCACATGGCAACCCACACATTTTACATCTAGAGTAAAAGATTAATCGGCTTGCTGTGAATAAAGGTTTCTTAAAAAGAGCAAAAGCAAAGAAATTGGAATGAGATTAAGTTTTTTATTATTTAAACAGCCCCTCCTCAGGGGATTTAACAGTCTCTTTCGTATATGCTTTTGTCACTCAAATGAAGAACAGGGACCAGACTTTGTGCTGAATAAAATATAAAAATATGCTTCTATTCAAGTAAAAGAAGGAACATTTTTCTTTGAATTCTCAAAGGACATTCATAGGTCCATTTTCAAATAGAATTCTTGTGTTGTAAGAGCCCATTGGGTCAAATTGTCGAATTCAGTTAAAAGGTGCTTGTCTTCTTGATTTCAATTATAAAAGTTTATTTTCACTTCGAAGTTGTGCAAAGTTTGAAATATCGTATCAGGAAACAGATCATTATGGAATATTAAATTTAATATTCATGAATCATGAGGTTTGTCTTTTCTGACAATTCCTGGGGGAGTGGAAATAGAAGCTAAGAGAATTTGGAAAATATATTAATTTATGAATCCAGAAGTCAGAGAGTGTAGATATAGTTTAATAGTGTGAAATGTCGTTTTTAGGTACCCACAGTTTCCATCGGAAAGCACAAACTCTTAGGAAAATAATTTGGGCTCTCTATATTTCAATACAAAAAAAAATGAACTGATAATCCAAGACAATTTAAGTAACACACCAAAAGTGTATGAAAACGCTGAGTTAGAAGTTAGTAAATAAGATTAAGATTTTTCTATATTGTATATTGTAACCTTAAAAATATAAAAAAAATTTGCAACAGCTGTGCAATACCGATACCAAAAAATGGCATGATCCCATGATGTATGCCAACAGCCAATATTAAAGGGTAGTTTTTTAGAGGTATAAAACTTTAAGTTGCACTGTTTTCATTGACAGCCATTTTGTCTTCTGCCATTTGGTTTACCTTAAGTTTGGTTGCAATTTCACAACGAATCGACTGACGCCTAAAAAACCCATGAAAATTGTTCTGCATGGGCTCGAAACAAGATAGCTGTTGTGATCCTGATCCCGGTTTTCACAAGAAAATCACGATGAAGCTCATTTTTGGTTGAATGGCTACTTCAATAAGCAAAACTGCCGCATTTGGAGTGCAGATAATCCTGAAGGCCATTGTCGAGACGCCCTAACATCCAGAAAAACTGATAGTTTTGTATGCTTAAAGTGCTGTTGAAATCATTGTTCCTTATCTACTTCTATAAAACCGAAACCGGCCAGAGGCTTACAGTCTATGGATACTGTTATAGAGCCATGATCAATGACTTTTTAGTTCCTGAATTGTATCGCCTTGGGGCTCAATATTTTGGAGGCAATTTAGCACCGCTAGACTATTTTAATTGTAGGGTATGTGAAGTCGCTTGTGTACATCAATAAGTCAGCACTATTGAATACTTGGTAAACGACATTTGCCGCTACCATGTTTTTGCCGATATACGACCACAAGATTGGACTACATCCAAGCTAGCTGCTGCTGTAGCCAAATGCCAGAAGTAATATTCAAATAAAAAGGGCAACAGAGAATTATCGTTCAAGTAAAGTCAATTTCATGACATATTAATTAATTTTATCTGTGTTTTATTTCATTTAATTTTTATTATTTTATATTCATGTATATATATAAAACACCCTTTATATGGCTATCGTGGCCAAGGGCCATGTTGATCGGTTCATATATTCTGGTCACAGCCCAATCTTCAACTTAATTGGGATATAAAAAATGTGACATTACGATGACATCAATATAAACACCAGACATACATTTTACTCCACCCTTCTGTTTGTCTAGACTAGACCTATGGAACCCATGATGGTTGCGACGATAGTTAATTTCCTTTCAGGGAGCAGCTTAGTTTTCCGTCTTAACTCCAGTTTACTGTGATTGTGAAGGTGAACAACACTATGGAACATCGTAGCCGTACGACAAATTGTATTTAAAAACAGATCTCAAAATTCTGCCCAACATTGTTAAAGTTAACACTTCCAAATCCGTTCTGTGGCTAGATAGTTGTTTTGTGTGTAGATATTCAGTATTTTGAGAGGTCCTACGTCTGTGGCTACGTCTGCAACTCCGGCTTTATTGTGTTCATGGTTTTCGTTTTTGATATGCTAATGTGTGTTCTGTAAGAAAAACTAATTTCAGACATTTCACACATAACACCATAAAATATAGTATCTACCATATATCAAAACCTCCAGAATGGATTTGATTAATTTAAAGAAATGTACGATGGACCTCACTGCATCCAATGTCCATAAAGCAAAGTGTGTGAAACAAACCATAAAATAATAGATTTAAAAGTTTTTGGGTCAAGTAAATTATAACCACGAAGAATGTAAGCTTCTTTGTCCCGAGGAAACATTATGAGTTACTTGAAAATTGGTCAAAGGCTTTTAAATGTTAACTAGAATAAAGTGTTACCTAGAATCGAAAGTCCTTGCTCTGAGTACCCGTAATAACAAAGTGGAACTATACTCTATACGCTACACCATGTAAAATTGCTACCCTAGAGATAGATAGAGGATCTTCTTGGTGTGTGGTCATTAAAGAAACATCTGGGTCAAACATCAACGCCTTGTACTCATACGGTGCAGTAGCCATAAAGAGCCGACTACTCATTCTCTATTCAATTAATTTGTTGTTCCCCCAGTGTGTCTGTGTATCCACTTTCAAGACTGAAAGGAAACTATACAGTTTCCACCCAGAGCTATATATCCTTCTTTAAGAGCTTAGCCAGAAACAAACTCTATAACATCTGATTTGGTTGAAAAGCTGAAAAGAAATGCATCTGGGATCTGGGTCAAATATTGACTGATCAACTTTGATGCTTTGATGCTTTTATCACGTACATCCTCAGTCAACATTTGCATCTCTTGAAAATGATAAATAAATGAAAACGTGAAGGAGGGGTTGCCACTTTGTAAAAAATTGTATGTCTTTCTCTTGCATCAAGGAATCAATAGGAAATCTCCGAGTTGAATGCAAAACTTTCGATTAAACTTGTGACATTGATGGGTGGACGGAGAGGATGGCTATAATGGAAGTGCTATCTTCGCTTTTAATGGCCAATTTTTGAAATGAACAATTTTGTTGCACTTTGCTGTTCTGCACACCAGGAGAAGGTTAGAAAATTGTGTTCCATTTTCTGGCAACTGCGTTCATAATGCTTAAATGCTGTTAGTGGGGTGGGGGAGGAGAGGAGGCACATATAAAAACATTCTGTGACCAAATATTTGTACGATGATGAGTAAGCTTGCTCCATTTCCCTATAACTAAACCATCAACCCTCCTTTTGTTTGTCCATCACTTCGAGTGTCGAATTTTCCTTCAATCAAGTGTTTGTCTGTGTACTTTCCAATTTCCAAGTCGACGAAAAATGCCACACAAACACACACACCAAGTGAGGGCAAAAATTCCCCCTGTGTGTAAACACACAAATGGGGTTAAGCTCAAGTGGGGGTGGACAAAAACATACAGTACACTCTGATGGTGGATGTTTTTAGTTTTGTTGTGTTTTGTGAGCTTATTCCATCAACAACTACTGGCGACGGCCATGATGACAGTGTATTGAATAAAAAATTGAAAAAAAAAGAAAACCAAACGATTTTGAGTGAAGTAGGCAAGGATGGAAAATTCCGAAAGAAGAATACCTTCCTAATAAAGCTGTATTCATGTGTTAAGAAAGAAGGGTAGGGGTTATGCGACCACGACGAGTGTTTTCGAATGAATCTTTGGAGTAAGAGAGCAAACATCCTGATTGTCAATTTCTTGGTATTTTTATTTCCTATACCATGTCCTTGTTCTTGGGTCCTGGATCCTGTTTCCTGCATCACAGGAGGAGTAACATCACAGAAGTGTTTTTTGCGCCTCTTTGTGGTCCTTTTCAATTCGGAAAAGGATACAAACTGAGGTTGTCAGTGTATATACGAAAGTGGAAGGTTTATTGCAATTCTGACCAGGAAATTGAGGCACACCCATTTTGATGAGAGCCTATTTCCGGGGCGGTGAACATATTTCAAATTATGTAGTAAGGCAACAAATTCTTGTTACTGTACTGGGTAAATCAAGGACACTTTATTGTCTGGCATACCAGTTCAGAGGAGAAACTGTAAAACTGTTGAATGTGCTGTCACATATTGTATACGGTACGGTGAGTTCAAAGATCTCTACAGAGTGTTTGGGTCCTTTCCTTTTTCAAGGGAAATTGAAATTTTTACTCCTACTAATAGGAGGAAAGGAAGTTAATTAAAATCAGTTTCGAAAAATTTTAAAATTGAATGTCGTACCTACAGCAAGTAGAATAGTCCAAGAGTAAAAATTTAATTTTGAAAAAGATTTTCTCCCCAAAAAATATGTTTTTTTTTTTTTTTTTTTTAAGTTTTAATCATCATATTAAAGAAAAGTTTGTATAGATCTTAAAATTTCCTGAAACCTTTTATTATACAGTAAACGTTTATACTGTCCTCAGGTGAAAAGCAGGCTTGGGCAAAATGTATGGAAAAAATATATCTTTGAAGTACTTATTCTAGTAAACTGACTCGCAAAGTATTTTGGTTGAGGCCGAGGTCTATATAAACCTCAAGAAACTTTATGCTCCACCTTGATTAAGTTAACGTTGCTACACATCTTAAATATAGTAACTTATCACTGAGACTACCAACATCATATTGCGATATGGTAATACGATCATGTTTTATATAAATTAATTGATTTCATTGAACAATTCTCCCTTTTGTTTTGATTTAAAATGTTCGGAGTGCAATAAAATTGTATATGAATTCTTAATCAATTATTTAAATGATGTCCAAAGATGGGAAAGTTCTACAACCTCAATTAGGAAATTAACTTCCAATCATCGAATTAACAGACACATTCCTCGAATCATTAAAAATGTATGTAAGGTAGGTTCCTTAGTACCTATACCTTCGTTTGACAAGCCATCTATTATTTTCAGAACACCAAGGCGAATTATACGATTCCACATAATCTACTTCATTGTGCTTAAGTTTCAGATCCAACTACCCACTTAAACAATTCTGGAACACATTCAATTCCAATTCAATCAAATGCACATTGGAAAGACGGTGAGTGAAGGTGGTTTCCGCTGAGTTGTGTTCTCAACCACATGAATTATTGAGCAACAACATAGACCTCAATGCTCTTAATGATAATTGCCCATGCATGCGGAACATTATTAGGTTCTATGTGTTTCCTTGTATCCCGCATTCAGCTACTACAAACAAGCCCCTGCCTCACCTTATAAAGGTAGAGCTCCTTTAGAATCAGTATAGGGGAATTATTAATGTGACAGCTGAATCGCGTGCCTAGAACAAACCATCGTTATCAAGTTGTCGACGATGTCTAAGATGGTGGCGGATGCTCCACCATATTCGTTCAACAAAATGACATACAATGAATGTAAATTTATTCCCTGTGCCACATCAGAGGAGAATATTTTATCGAACACTTCAAAACTCAAAGAAAATTATCATTTCGATCCACATCAAGTATTTTTTAACTGGAGTATGGAAATTTGTATTAACCATACTAAAAGGAAATACAAATTACAACCTGACACTATTTGCCATGAGAAAATGTAATTGTGGCGCCTCTACCGTGCTCAATAATAAATAATTTCAATTTCAATTCCCTTGTCAGACAGAGAATTTCAAATCTTCCCAAGTTCTCGTAGATATCAAAATCCCATTTTTGTTTTCAGCTTAGAAATTCATAATTGATATGTAATTAATATTTGATTATTTAAATTATTTCAATTCAGCCGTTAAAATATTGTCCTTCCTAAAAAAATTGTAGTGAGCTCGAAGGCGTGGTGCACTACAGTTTTAAAGATCTGCAGCTGTGGAACCTATTTGGATTGTACTTTGAAGATCGAAACAAACCGAAAATATCAAATATACTAAAAGTATGCAATAGATTTAGTTTCCTTTAAAAATACACTCCCCTTCAATTGAATAGTGGAATTATTTTAGAAGCATTATGGCAATCTTTTTTGCATCAAGCTATGGCACCATAACCATAAATAATTGTAAATATTTAGTAGCTTAACGTTTTAAAATGGCATGCACTACATCCGAAAGCCGTTAAGACTTTATAATATTTAAAATTATAATAGAACTATTAAATGTTTTAAAATTAGATTATCTTTCGTTCTAATGCTATTTCAAGTAAGAGAACAAAGGTATTGTTGACATTTAATGTCATAGACTACGATTTAATGTCTTGATTAGTTTTAATTTTTATTAAAGTACTCATGGAGTATCAAAATGACGTAATGCGGATGGAGAATAAAAATTTTAAAATATATCAAAAATAGACACAGAATCAAAGTGATCTAAACGCAAATAAAATGTTTTTATGTTTTCAATAAATTATAAAAATAGCTAAATGTAATAAGCTTATTACATCTAACATGTCCTTGCTCTGTTTTCAATTGTTTCATATCATAAATATAAATTAATCCTTGCTCGGCAAAATAAGTATGAAGGCAAAAAATAATTAATTTTCGTGTGAAGAAACAGTTTTAAATTTGTATAAAATGCAATTTCATTCCACTTTTTGCAATAATTAGCTCATGCAAAAAGAAAATTCTTAATAAACATTATACTTAGTTAACAAAAAAAAAAAATTGTCCTTGTCCTAGTTTTTACTACTACCGCTAGCTGCAATAGGAACTAACTCACACTTCTACAAGCACACGTGCATTTGGAAATTCTAAGGACTGCATTTTTTGTTTTAAGTTCACACCAAGACTTACTTATACCTATATCTACGTTCCGTGCGTTATGATTTCTTCAGTGTGCGAATGCTATAACAAAAAAAAAATACTGTTTTTATTTACTATGTGGAAATGCAACTCATCGTGGTTATAGGATGAGTGAGAGCCCGAATAGAAGGTGTGCTGTTGATAAAATTCCATAACAATGTATAGTGGTCCTCTGGTTGGGGGAGGCAAAACTAGGATGGAAGGAAAGTTATGACTTTAATGAAATTTCAGAAAATGAATTTTAATGTATGCAGCTGAAAGGTGGGTGTGTTCGGAAACAGCGAGCGGCTTCCGCAAATGCCTCAGTGAGATAATGGATTTCTAGCCCGGCGAGTGAAATAAACTTTTCGGTTTTGGGTTTCCAAGTACAGGACAGGGAGTTGGAAAAGTGATTATCTGTAGTTGGTGTGTGTTGACGTAACACGGACATTTTTTTTTTTTTTAGTAAAAAGGCATTAATGGTTTTGTTGTACTTTTGTATGAAAAAGTTTTTTTGTTACATACATTGTTAAGAGTACCTACCTACCAAATCTACCCGTAATGTTAGATCCTTTAATACGTTACATTTTAACATCTTTATTCCATTGCTTACAATGATGATGAGTTTTAATAACTGAAACTAGAAACAAAATTAATAACAACTTTATACAAATTATAAAATTAAAAAAATTTGATTATTCAAAATTAAATGTAATGTATAAACTGAAGTTGGAAAAAATAATGAGCTTTAAAAATGATGCACTGGTGGGAAACACAAAGATTTAAATAACATTGCATGTTTTGGCTCTGAATATCTTGCATGGACTTTTTTTGTTTCTATCTTTCTACACAATACTCTCATCCAAGAAAATATCTATTGTGCTGGTGGTGCAAAAACAACCGAGCTTTTCATGCTATCATTGCACACAATTCATTTCCACAAGAGCTCATTTCGTATTTTTTCTTTATGCGCCAAACCTAGATGCAACAACTTTTGAGAAGGGTTTTCCTGATAGGTTTAGTTGCAGAATCCAGTGCGTGTCCTTAGGGTAATTGGATGAAGTTTATATATACTCCTCCTAAAGAATGGTGGCGCCGACATGCTCATTTAATCCAATTGTTGAACATACAAATCACATCCACCACCAGCATAGCAGCAGCAGGGGTCTGCCGCTGCCGTTCTTGTCCTGTAATCAAATTTTGTTCTGGCGATATTAAATTAAAATCAACAAGGATTTGCATCAAGACCAACAACGGGGGGAGGACATCCATTTACCGTGTAGCTGACAACATGGACACCAGTTGTATACTGTCAGTAAATAAATCCCCTAAATCAGGGTGAGTCTGAGTCCTTTTTGCCGATCCACGCGGAGAGGGCAAAAATCCATTTTTATTTCAATCCTCTTACAAAAGTGGTCCTTGAATCTTTCAGGCATGGTGTTCGATTTGTAGAGGTTTAGGTCATGAATAAATTTCTAGACACGCTTGCCTGTCCTCAATATAACCCGTGAAAGAATCTGCGCGAAATGGAATAATCATCGCCTCCACCGGCAGAGAAGCGTCTGTGTCACCCTCTCCCACCGAAATATCGATGATGGATGCAATCGTATCTGGTGTCTGGTCCTACGGTGAGGTCCTACCGGAAGAGCTATTGTGTCATATATAATCCAATTCAGATTTCTTTTTATAGCGTGGATATAAATTTGTTGTTCTTGTTTGTGCAATGTGCTGTGCAGCACTCAAAGAAAAAGGTGTAAATCAGAACAATAATGCTCGGAACAATTTGTTTCTTGCGGAGTAGAGAGAAAAGTAAATACTTCAGCAAGATCGAGTATTGGGGACAACCAATTCCACAAACATTTGTCATGTTGAATTAATACGTTACAAGGAAGACAAACATTTTTCAGCATTCTTCTCTTGCATTCTTTTTTGTTTGAATTGGAATATTTCCTTGCAAGGACAATCTTGTTCTTGTGTGGTATGCTGTATGTACGATATTGTCTTGTGACATATCCTTTGTTTTAAGGGGTTTGTTTTGTACCGTATATACCTACACTAACAGTTGGAAAGTCTTTGGATGAAGGAGATTTCTTCGGCATAGACAAAATATAGAGGTAATCAATTTTGTTTACATTTTTGCGTTGACTTCGAAGAAAATCTAAAACTTGATACGAAGTATCTGGAACACAGAAAACATATATTGGAATTGTTTGTAATGTTCAGCAATAGAAAAAGGTTTATGTGAACAAATAAGCTCGGTCATGTATTAAAACTGGGTCAAGACTCAAGAGATATACGAAGAAATTCTCCGAATTGTCATTAAATGGAATAGATTAAGGCGTTCGTGAAAACTTTGCTATTGAGCTTATGCCTGTCAAAACATTAAGTGTATGTCGTTTATCTTATGAAATTGCATACCTACTAGTTTTCAAGTTTTGTGTAATGGTGGGCAATCAGTCGAATTTTATGGCCCATTCAAACAGAAATATATTGGTGTCATCAGTCGGCTTGTACAATTCCTAGCTTTAGCTCCTATGAGAGGAGATAGGAGCCTTTGTGATACAAGTTAGCTAAAAATAGCGGGCTCATATAAAAAATTTCATAACTAACACAGAACAAAAGACACAGGCTAGCTTATTGACAGCTGATAATAAGTTTTAATTGAATACAACCAATTTGTGATGTTGGATGCAGCACCTTACTTCTTCTTACGAGGAAAGGGTCAGGTATATCACGTTGTTCGCTGACGACAGTACCCTCAGCTTTTCATATTCGTTTCCGGAATCCGGATTCACATCCCTGTTTTTAGACAACGGCAGCGTATGATATCTCATTGAATACCGATCTAGACTACTTCGTTCAATAAAAAATTATCAACCGCGTGGAATTTAATGCTTTGAAAACTGTATGCTTTCTTCGGTCACTAAAGTATAACCTACCCCCTTTGCCATTATAGGCCAGTAAAAATAGAATTTAACCTCGCACTAAATTTCCGATCCAATTTTTTATTTGTATAAGGTTAAGGACCACTTACTGAGTATAAAAACACAAAATGCTAACAAATCCAGGTGGAGCTTCAGCCGCCATCTTGAAAAAACGTTTTTGGTCGATATCTCGGTAACTATGCAATTTAGAGCAAAAGTAATGAAGACCATTATTAAAGAAAATACAATTTTGCATCTTTTGTTCTCAGTAAACTTTTTTATAAAAATTACCGTTCACGATTTATGGCCTCTTTAATCAAACCGTTTTTCTATCTCGGCCGATAACTCTTAAAATCTTGGCTGAATCAATAAAATTTATTTAACCATTTTTAAAGATAAGTTTATACTAGTCATGAGTGGCACTTACATCAAGGAAACCGAACAGCTTTGCGTTCTAGGTATATGTGAATCACAAACCTTTTTTTGGGGAACGATCACACATTCGACGTAGCCAAAAATGCCGCTTAATGCTTAGGTTAAATCGATGTACGAAATATGTTTCCCCTCCTGATCTGGCTACAATCTACAAGGCATACATTCGCCCGAAACTTGAGTATAACTCTCATATCTGGGCAGGTGCTCCTGTCACTCACTTGCGTTTCCTGGATAGGATCCAAAAAAGAACCTTAAAACTGATAACAGAAA
The DNA here is from genome assembly GCA_916050605.2 of Platycheirus albimanus. Taxonomy (NCBI): domain Eukaryota; kingdom Metazoa; phylum Arthropoda; class Insecta; order Diptera; family Syrphidae; genus Platycheirus; species Platycheirus albimanus. The sequence continues at coordinate 155,621,696 of OU696697.1, forward strand.
CATTAGTTTCATTTGAACATCGCCGGAATGTTTATTGTCAAACCTTTTTTTATCGATACTTCCATTCCCCTTACACAGTTAAACCCGCACTGCACGGAATGCTCATCAGTTTACCCTTTGAGCCTAACTTCGGAAGTACTATCAAAAACAAGGATTCTTTCCTCAGCCGCACCCCGAGAATGTGGAATGCTTTACCCGGCTCTGTCTTTCCCTCCCATTTTAATATTCACAGCTTTAAAACCAATGTGCATCTATATCTTCTATTGAATCCTTCACTTGTTTTCTAACTCTCGCAATTTGTACAAACAGCTTAAGGGTATTAACAACCCCTTTAGTGCGCGCATTACAAAAAAAAAGTTGACCAAGAGTAATGTGCACAATGAAGAAAATAAAAAAAAAATACAAACAATGAATTTATTTGCTTATTAGATAATGACGCACTATATGTATAACTTTTTTTGAACCATTTCTACCGTTTGAACCATTTATCTAAATTAAAGTTAAAAAAAAAAAAAAAAATATGCAATACACATAATTTCTGTAAGAATTTCGAGGATGTAATTTTCCGAATAGACAATCTGCACTGCAAATGTCATACAAAAGTTATGTTCACCAGATGCTCCCCATAAAAATGAGCAAATATCCCATGATCAACAAATTAATTATCCACACATGATCCGCGGAAGTTCGCTGCTTCCATATTTTCGCTCTCATCATTCACAGGCTCTCATTGTGACAAAACAACTTCACAAATATACTTGTTTTTTGAACTTAATATCAACGAGTGCACACAGCCGAGACATGGAGGGACGGCACGGCAGCGGGTGATTAATACACCCAAAAGTGATGTATGCGATGAGCGTCTCATGTCTCATCGTGAATTCCCATTCCCATTCTTTGAAGCTGATGGGGCCAAATTGACGAAGAGTTGGCGTTAAATTAGCATCTGCAGCAGTAACTGCAGTTCCACTCGAAGAATCATCACCAAACAATCTCATTATCTACAGCTTCAGCATCCTTGAGACTAATTTGTGCTATGTGGTGTATACAAAGATACGAATATATACATACGTATACAAGAGTTGCGGATAAACGCGTTGTGCTGCCGCAAGAACGGGACTCTAAGTATTCTAACTAATCGCTCCTGAAACTTGCCGCAGGAAGGAGGGACCTTGAAATTGTATTTGATAGAGGAATCTGTAATGCACCGCAACGTGCAAACTCTTTTCTTTTTTATTTTCTACTTTTTCAGATGTTTGGATACGAATGAGTTTTAATGAAGTTTCGCTTGATGGGTTCTTTAGAAGAATTCTTTACTTTGTGTTCATGCAGGCATCGAATTAGAACCAAAGGGAGTTTTCGACGGGGATCCGCTTAATTTTTGTTTTTTGTCTTTCGGCGGGTCTGTGTGAATAATGTTTGGGCGCTCGGAAACTAAATTATCCGAGTATAATATGGTGTCATATGGCTAATTTGAGTTTTTGTTTTCTTGGGAGGTTTGAGTTATTGACTTAAAAGTATAAGGAAGTTGTTGAGCATCTCTTTAATGGAAGGTCAACGTGAATAATAGAACAGATTGGATGTCAAACATAAAAAGCTTGTAATATATACACGAGTGAATCTGATAATGTGTTGGTTTTTAAATTAAGAAAAGAATATTCTTCAAATCAAATTGGTTCATTGCTTTAAGATTTAATTTGTTTTTAATAAAATAAAAGTGTGGAAATAGTAAGTTATTGACTTAATTTGTGTCTTTGTAGTGTAAATGCATTGAAAAAGTTTGAAGCTATGTATCTTCCTATTAAAAATTAAGATAACATAGTTTCTAATAACCGTTTCACTAAAAGGCATAGAAATCTATATATACGGTAAAAAAAAGCTTGGTTTCAGGATATTCAATCGTTACCATATATAGCATAGGCTATGAAAGGATCCTGCTTTCCAGTAGGGATACACGCATTAATGTTGCTGCAAAATACACGCCGAAGAATAACAAAACAAAAAGGACTTAACACCTATTCTCTTGTATATAATTGTTCTTCCTTTACTAGATTTTACGGCAACATAAAGCACAGAAACTGCTCAGTTCATGAAGCGAAAGAAATGTACAAAATCCATACCATACTATGCATAAAGCTCCCAAACAATGCACCATCCCGTATTACTGTACCTACCTGGCCTCTAGTTATATAGTGACATTTCTCTAAAAGATAAATTAGCCATTTAATTACAGGATTCCAATTACAACGACACTACATCTTCCAACCATTATCTCCACCACTTGGAGTTTTTTGTGGGTCACCCAAAAGCAATGTCACGGACGGACGGCCGGCATGGTACCTGGCAAATAAGCAAACACGACGACGTAACACTGCATTGTAGGCACAAGGTCGTACCTGTCGCATAGTCATGGTAACACAATTTGTTAATTACGCTTAAATCGTTGACGCGTACTTCGCGCGTATCGAGCACAGTACTTGACAAATGACAATGTGTTGGCAATTTAGTGTGCGTTTGATCGTGTGTTCCCATCTGAAAAAATCGAACGTAGTTGATGAAGTACTGTACCTACATATAGACAACAAAATTAGCAACACAACTGAGTACTCGAGATAATTAACATTCAGTTAACGAACGATTGCACCTAGAAAGTACCTTCGTTTAATCACCTGGTCAATATATAGGTGTAGGTAAGTGAAGGTGACAGGTGACTATGGTGATGGCTGATGGGTGAGGACTTCTGTGTGATTATTGATTTGGGTCTGGTAATTCTAAAGGACTACACATGTGTGTCTGATCAGAACCAGGAAAGCAATTAGATTGTAGATTTGCTTTTTAAGCCTTACGGTAATTAAATTGGCCTCAAAGTCAAGTCCTTGAATCAATACGATACCGTATGAAAATAATTGTTTAAATTCGAGCTTTTTGGATTTATAGCTCGAATTATGAATATTTGAGATTATATTTGACAAAATGTTTAATTTAGTAGCCAAAAATGACTTTTGAATATAACAGAAGTTTAAGGGTGTTAATTAAATGTTTCCATTTCCAACACCCAACATAATAATCTGGTTTAATCCTTAATCGTATCACAATTATTACCCAACTATATACCCAAACCACAGCTCTTGCCCGAATGACCATTTCCTGGTTTTAGCTTTGCTGATTTCAGCACATCAGGCTACATACATTTGCATACATACCGATGACTTACGTTCATCACCAACAACACCACGGTCGACATCAACAAAGTGGTGAAGAGAATGCAATTGAAATTTTCCCCGGCGAATTAATTTGTGCAATGCGTGCAACCGCATTTGATTAGGTTACTTGCTCCCCCTATATTGAGTGTGTTTAATGTGAACGAACGATCCCCACCCGTTCAGCATAACAATGTTGATTGCGTCGCGTCGTTTCGTTTCGTTGTTGCTGAAGAAAAGTTTAATTTAATTTAATGCATCATGATAGTTTTATTGAAACTTGGGAAATTTTGCAGTTCAGTCATATTAGATGAAATAATTATGTTTCCTGTCACAGTTTACACGAGTGGTTGACTTTATTGCTGTCTAAAATCATTACCACAGAAAGAACCAAATATAATTATTTTTAAATGTTTAACAGTAGTTTTTTTTTTTTATTATTTAAATAAATCAACAATCATGCTAGATTTAACCTACAAAACGTGAGAATTCATTATGAATACGATTAAATTATTAATGAACATTAACAATGTTAAATTAGTCACCAACTGATTTATTATGAAGTAAAGTGAAACAGATTTGTGTTAATTTTAAACATTATTTCTTTTTTATGTATAATACGGCATTATGTATACTTATATGACATTTGTTGTGATCAACCAAACCTGGAGTTTCAGCTAAGGGTCTAACTTAAAAAGTGGGTGATGTTGTTTTAAAGTTATTTCTAAGCTATTAAAAAATTGTATACAATAATTGAATTGATCGATACAAATTAAATAATTTGGAACAAATAATAAATTCTGAAAATGCGACTTTGGCAAAATTTGAATAGACGATGGAGATTTTTAATTCTGAACGACATAGATTTGCTGTATGAAACTGTACCAACAGCCAGACAAAGGAAAATATATAAGGCAGGGTTCAATCCATTCGAGTTAAATGAAAATGATTTTTTTCATTGATATTAGACAAAGAAACAGCACAGACTTTCATACGTACACACTTTCATTCGTACAACAACGGTTTTTGTTAAAAAAGTCTGTCTGACGTTTTGTGCTGTCATAATTTGAAATTATGGTAGTAGATTTTTGCATTAGGCTATGACTAGCCAACTCAGCTATAGAAAATTGTTTATACCAGCTGTGTAACCTTGGTAAACATCTATGAATATGGCCCAATATAATTCAATTTTTGAGATTAATGTTTCGTCAGATCCAGTAAGCACAATTATTAATGCTATTTGCGAATTATATCAATAATTGAAAAAAAAACACAAATTAATTTAAGATCCATTTACATTTTTGTGCCGCATACGAAATTGCGGATCAAAGTTAAAAATCTTACTGATCCAAAATCAAGCATGGTCTATACAGCTTTTCATTTAATATTTTATAGTCTGAGTATTTAAAATCCATTCTGAGCTTAGTATACCAATATTCACAACATGCTGCTTCAGAAAAATCAGGAGACTATGATTTATTTTATGATTAGTCCTCGGAAACATCTCTAAAGCTTATCTCGGATATGTGACTTTAAAAATCAATATGCAAATCGTAAAAGAAGATGTAAGGGCATTGGATAGAAGGTTGTTTTTTATATAGCTAATGAACAAACGAAAATTGATTAGGTACCTACACGATAACAGAATCGAACTACATTATTTGATCTTTATCATTGAAAAGAGTTTTGCATGAGATTTAAGAAATCTTAAAAGTGACTTAACGTATGTAAGTTCGATTTGTATGATCATAAGAACTCCAAAGATTGGTACCTATAACACTTTTATATCTTTTCCAACTCATGCCAGAGTCCGAGTATATCGTTTGAATGATATATTTACAAAACAACTGAATTGATAACTCTTAGCATTGTATTAAACTCGCATTCAAAGTCTAATTTCTAAGAATTACAATGGGAAAGTACAATGGGAACAATATTTATTGTATCTATTTTTTAAAGACAATATATATTTCCACTTGTATCAACATTGCATGCAATAAATATGACTTCCTTGCTAAGCAAATTACAATGCTTAAGCATTACATCTGGTTTATTGTTTTTTTTTTTTTTTTAATTGTTATTTTTAAATTTTATCAATAACAACATTTTTGTTAAATTGCTTTTAAAATTTTAATTTCATTCATTCGATCGGTTTCAGTTATCGCTGACGGTTCTTCTTCCTCCATCTTATTTCATTAAAATGAAATTGTATTCAGTAAGTAATATATATAATGACTTACAACAATAATTAACTTTTTTATTTTTATTATTATTTTCTTTCAAAGAAAGCACTTTTGTCCTGGTCACTTGTTATGGCCTTTTTCTTAATATTTGCTGAATGTAAGCCTCAATTTGGCTACGGATATGGATATGGTTATGGACGAGGATTTGCAGCCCCAGGGCTCGCTCGTTCATTATATAGTGGTGGCTATGGAATGGGACTAAGTCGATTCGGATATGGAGGCTATTATTATGGTTGAATTAATCCGACAGTTTATATTTTCATTATGAAAAATAAAAGAAGAAAACTTTTACATTTTTTTATTTCTGTTTAAATAAAGACTAAAGTTTGATTGATTGCTCCAGATTTTTAGTAGAATAAATCATAATTCTGAACATAGTGACATAAACCACACATTGAGTAAACACCAACAAATTTTGAGATCTACGTCACTTGACTTCTTTAGGAGAACCATCCCATTGTAATTTTTCTATATGGAAATAGAAGGAAAAGAAATAGAATATGCTCATTCAAAATTGTATTAAAGTTCTTACCAGTTAACGTGTTCATCAAAAAAGAGTTATATGATATATATGTATGGAATTTTGTGGCCTAAGCTGTTGTGTAAAAGGATAAGATTAAAAAAAAGATCAGGAAAAAATAAAAAATAAAAAACAGGCAAACTTTAAGTGACTTGAATTAACTATTGAAACTAACAGTTACAGTTACCTTACCTACCTAAAAAAAATAGAAACTTGTTTCAATTTACAAAAAGTCTTCCAAGAATTACATGTTTGACATTAAATTTTAAAACTGTATCTAAAAACTAATCACCAAATCTTAAAAAATTTAAAATTGTCCGCTTTCTAATTTTATAATTTTTGCAAAACAACCTTATCTTACCTGAAGATAAATCTTCAATTCTACAATTTTCTTATGCTTTCTTAAAATCTTTAACGAGATAAAAAGTCTTAAACCTTCTTCAGAAAATGAATAAAAACAAATAAATATTTAATGCTGCCATTAAAAAACTTAAGAGCATCTTTCATGCCAAGATACCCGATCCCGATCCTTTTTATGAAAGGTAACCCCCGCAATTTTTGTACCTTTAAATTAAAATTTCATAAAAGACAAATCTGCCTTAAAAGACACTTATATAAAAACCTATATTCCTACCATTACTATACTTAAATGAATTAATTACCATCTTCTTCCTCAACAATAAAAGCTTCTATACCCTACCAACAAAAAGGTCATTGCTATCGCTCTTGTATACACGCGCGTATTTGTTGAGCACTTCTCAGTATCAAATAAATCCCAACAGGATACCTACTCCAATAAATCCTCTCTAATTAATAAGTATATCAACTCCTAAATGGCAGGATCTTCTAAATTATCCCTCTCAACTCTCGAAACCCAATTTCTTCGTTTATCCTCAAAATAACATCTATTCAAAACTTAAAGCAACCTAGGGTTCTGTGTTTTTTTTTTTTTTTTTTGTGGGAGAAACAACTCACCACTTAAATTCTGGAGTGTCCCTGACACTCATGTACTCACACAACGACACGAACACAAACTTTCTACAATATGGTGGGTCACATGTTGTTTTCGGCTCCAACAGTAATTGAAACTAATGACTCCCCCTTAAGTGTATGTGTGGGTGTTTTGTTCAGTATCAGTGTGTAAGTAATAAAAATCGTAAACAAACCTTGTTCCAGTCAAAATAGGTCCTACATACATATACATATATACATGAGAGTTGGGCAAAGTGGGCGCATTGAAAATTCCACTTTTAAGCCATTTAGAGAGCTCACCATTAAGTCCCTTGGGCTTAACAGAACAAGGCAACGAATGTGAACTTCCGCAGATAAAGATGTTTTGCTAAATGAATAACGATTAGATACTTGATTCTTAAAAAGTATACATCTTTTTGGCCCTTGATAATATTTGATAAAGACAACGCTAAATCAATTTTTTGTTGAAAGGATTTTACACCAATTTAATTTTTTTCTGGTGGATTTCTTTTCAATTTAATTTAATTTAATTTTGTTTGTCCTTGCAATGCTATAACCCACTGAAGCAGAACTACATAATGTTAAACAGTTTAAAATATATAATTTTTTTTATTTCCATACAACTCTACGCCTTGTGAAATTCACCATCCAAAAGTATAGGAATTGTTCAAAGAGAAAGTATTTTACGCGTTCGGGATTTCATCCTTCTAATCGTGTTTAAAGAAGGTCGCTGCTTTCATCAACCTGATTTCATCAAAACCTTAAATTCAACTAAAAGGCATTTCCGATTTCGGATTTCCACCAAACTACTGTTATATACCATCCACATTGGATTCCACATCCAACACGCCGACTCACCTTATCCCATCAGAGCAATTGGAAAAAAGGACCCGCAGTTTTGTATCAAGGAATCTTGTTGCGATATCAAAAGTTTAGTTTCGCTCGAGTAAAGGATACGTGAAGTTGTTCGTTGAATTTTTGTGCGCGCGGTAAAACAATATAAAATCCCTAAAACACCACCCATAATCCTTGAGTTGACAAAAAAAAAAAAAAAGATAATAAACAGTGTGACAGTGAATCCAATTTATAATAAATCAAATCAAAGGCAATTGAATTCGATTCTGCCAACAGGGTGTCCTTTGAAAAGGCCCTAACAGTGTTAAAAAAAAAATGTTGGTTTGTGCTTTTATTCAGTGATAGTGATAAGAATGTAAAGGATACGTATGCAATTTCCCACCTGTGATTGAGGCTTACAACACTCAATCAATCAAACACCATATAGACGGAGGTCGTCGTGTTATCATCACAAGGTATGCCAGTACAAGGATGTGACATTCATGTCAAACACATCTCGACCCACAAAAAGTCTCGAGGGTGAAAAACAAAATCGTCCTTGCTGTTGGCTGTGTTTCCATTTTTCATCGCCTGCTCTAGTATTTGCGTTGTGCATGGAAAATCATCATCATCATAAACAACATGTGATTTTGAATTGAAGCGAGTGTAAACGAAGAAGAACGGGATAGGGAGGGAAATTGGGTAGCAGTAGCAGGACTCAGTTTCAGCTCTCAGTTTTGCAAGGACATCCTTTGCTTGGTCGTGTGTATCTTTTTGCTTATCCTTGAATTAGATGTGAGTGAGATGCAAATGATGAGCAGAGCAGTTGTAAAGAAATGGCAGCAGGAAGGACGTGTGTATTGCTCTTAATGTTTATATGCACCGTACTTTGAATTGACAGGATACAATTTATAACCATGATGTGGCATAGTTGTTATCAAGGATATACACCGCAACTTGTTTGTGTGGTGTTTGAAGTGCAAAATTGATTTTTTTCTCTCCCCCATCATATACCTACCTACCTATATCATAATTTCTTTGGCTTTGGCGCGAGTACACTTTAAGTGTTCTTAAAGCAGACACGTGTATGTGGTATATTTATATTTACCTACATCCCTACTTCCTCCATTGATTTTCTCCTACTTTATGTTGCTCCTAATTCGAATCCTCTTCGGTATGCGTTGGCAATCCACTTAGCCTGAAGCGTTGTTCAAAAAAATTTGTGTGCTGTTCCTTTAGCTTTTTTGGTTGATAGCACAAATTGGTACTTTGAATTTTGTTCGTTTTGAGTTCCCTTGCCTTATTCACCGCTTGTCCTTGTAACGTAGGAGTCTATAATAATTCGGGAAGACTTTTCACTTCCTTCTGCCAGGAAAATAGAGTAAGTTTGCTGGCTGCCCCTAGGGAAAGGTATACAATATGGGATGAAGATGAAGGAATGGACTTTTCTACATTCTTTTAGATTTGTTGAGTTTATTTTAGTTTTTTTTTTTTTTTTGTTGCTTCAGGATTTTTTTTTTATTCAATAAGGACAAATGTTTGCAAGAAGAAAATTTTTGCTGTTTTGCCCCAAATCCGGCCATTGACAAGGGTGGTTGAATAAACTTTGACCTTTTTAATGGTTTGCAAATTTGTTTAGTCATAGGTTGGTGAACTTTATAGAAAAAAAAAAATGTAGGTCCTTATTTCTAGAAAAATGGAACGGTTCCGTTCTTCTTTTTTTTTCAATTTCCTGAGCTCGGTGATACAAAAATTGAAAAGTAAAGAAGTGATGAAGTTCAGGATGGAAAAGAAAATTTCTGAGATGAAAGCAGTTTTTTGCTTGAATTGAATATTTTATGAACAGCTTTCCCTTTCTGAACGTTGCGTTGTGTTGTCGTCGTCAATCCTGGAGACAACAGTTTGGGTTGTGTAGTGATTCTACTGAAAACTTTAAGGCACTGAATAATTTTGAAGAAAACTGAAGATTTCAGAACATTTCTTTAGTGGCAATTATATAATTTTAATGAGGTTTAAAGTTTGAAAAATATTTACTGTGAACAAAGTTGTGATTAAAAGGTACAGTCTAGATGTATATATAGGCAAAGACCGCCGAGGCAAATAATAATGGCTTAACGTTAATTAATCTATAATTGAAATTAAAGTTTGATATCGAACCCTTTGTTGATAGAACCTGATATAGCATCATACATTCTGTATTAGAGCGAAGCAAGGGAAGGGACAAAAGGACTTTTGTTGGGATTTCTGTAGTTTTATAATTTAAGATACCTACCGGTTTTTCGAAACTAACTGAACCTAAAATTGTTGTTCAAATCCATTGCAATAACTAGCCAAAAGTGATAAGCTAATAAAGAATAGTGTATTTCTCTCAATGGGTTTTCAAAATATGTGACTGGGCCGCATACAGCGAAATAATCGCACATGTTGATGTCAGCATTAAAAAATGGCCTTTTGATGATTTTGATGATATGTGTAGCCCAGGATTTAATTTCTGTCTGATGGTTCTCAGAAAAGGTCAGCTTATAATTTTCAATACTTCGTTAGGTAGACACAATATGTTTTTAAATTTGTATCTTAAAATTGGTTAACGAGAAGTAAAAGAAACTATTGCTTTTTTTTTGTTGATAAACACAACGATATCAAGTACTGGAACTTCCTCATCATATTTTAAATTCATAGCACCTGATTACCGCACTGATATCATATCTTACTTGCTAACTCCTGATTGCTCTTAAGAGTCGCGCTGCAGCTGCCTCTGTCCAGCACGTCGTCTCTTATTTTGCAATGCAATCCAAGCAGTGGTAACTCCATCAAAGACAAACTGTACTTTGGATTTTGACTCCATCTGTCACGTGTTTGAATACTTTACGAGCAGGGATGGTGATGCCCATCCGCTGTACATTGCCCAGCCATCTGAACCTTTGAATACGAATTTTTCTGACTAGGCCTATCACTACTGTATAGAACGTATAATAGTTCATCATTGTATCTCCTTTACCAGATGTTTTCTTCATTGATAACACAGACAGAAACGAAACCATTAATCGTACGCAAGTTTTTTTTATTCGAATACTGCAAGAAAAGCATACTCAGGATTATTGTATACTTATTTTAGTTTTATATGATCATCCGGCATATCAACTCCGCCCCTCAACTGTAGCATATAAATACGATATTTATTTCTTAGTGGATACCAATTCGCAAAAAAATTAACCTTATAACTTCAAAAAATGCTGATTGCATGGATATAGAGAGTCCTTGATTTTGATGGCAAAGACAAACAAATTAAATTTAGAATCAGTTACGTGTAAATGCAGATGACGCTTGGCTGGGCAATGGCAAATTATCAAAATATTTCTTTGAAGTACTTTATCCTCTTAATAAATGTTTGCACACCAAAAGAAAATCTGAAACCTATTTCAGCAAAAGTAAGATTCCAAACGAAATCGACTTTTCTCATTAAGGAATATCGCCGAAATCCCAATGAAATGGATGCTACTGCCTTTGTATCAAAAAGAAAATGTTTCTTGTGTTGAGGATATTTAAAAAATTTGATAGAGTTGACACCAAGACAATCTCGACATGCGATGTATTCAAATCGATGTGAACACCAGCTTGGAAATCTCAAAAAATCAAGTTTGAGCTTTGGATTTAATGAAAAATCGAGAAAAAGCAATCTAGAATGGACAAAATCTAGAATAATTATTAATTCGCGCTGGCGAATTCTAACTATTGTCTGACAATAAATCTAAGCACAACGAAAGCAGACAAATTTAAAATGCTAGTAAACGACAGATACAAACAAAAACCTAGAAGTTCTTTTTTTTCTGTCTAGAATTTTTCACACTCTAGATTTTTTCTATTATACTAGATTTTATCTTTCTAATTTTTTTTTATAGATTTTGTCCTTTCTAAAATCTTGGTCACTCTAGAATCTATATAACGTCGTGTTCCCAACATTTAAATTGTACACCATTTTGTTCATTATCCACACCACGTTGTCATGCTGCCCTAAGGTACAGAGACAGACGCAATAATAATTGAATTAATAATATTTTTTTTTATTAAAAGAAACATTTACTATGAATTTTTTTATAATAAGAAATTCAAAAAAGTTAATTCTTCACCAAAACATCTCAACGAAATGCATTAAAAAGAGGAAGTTGCTAATTTAATTGTTGATGGTCGGGTCGGCAAACCCGATGCGATTTCACTTTCTGTTTTGAACTTTCTGCAACTTAAGCTCAATAACATTAATGCTGCCATGCCGCCACAACGTTTCAACCTAAAAAAAAAACTGAAGCTGGTTACTGCACTTGTTGTAGATACACTTATGTGTCTTTTATAGTTGCAAAAAAAAAGTGTGTCTTGTGAATATTAAATCAACAAAATGTCATATCATTTGCGACCGCTTCTGGTTGTTGGTTTTAGGATCATGAAACTATCAATCTTGTAATAATTTGCATCATGAGTGTGGCTATGAAAAATGTCTTTGATTGTTTCCTGGAATCATAATATGCAACTTATTGCTTATGATATGACTGTGGTAAAGTAATTGATGATGGTTCCTGGTTATCCGATGATGAATTATATTACATCTTGTGCAGACGGTATTGCTGATGCAAAGTTAATTTGACAGATTTCCTAGTTTGATAGGATTGTAGGTATAAAATTACATTGCGATGATTTCAGTTTCAATCGAATTAAATATTGAATGACAGGTTTGTCGCTTGATTTCCTAAAGATAAACAAAAAAGATTGTGGTGCAGTAATCAGCTTGATGGTATTATGCATTGAAGTTTACTCTATTAACTATTTGAAGATTAATTAGGGTGAATGAACTTTGGGACTAAAAATTGCATAGGCCAGAAAATAACGTCTGATCGTTTAAAAGAAGCAATAACACTTTGACATGAAATCCATTGGAGAGAAGGAATGTTTCGAATCATATAGAAATTGAGGTTTTGACTTAATTCCTTATCCGAAAAAAATATTTATATGATCTTATGTTGTTGTATATGGGCAGCGATATTATTTCGCAGAAATAAATTTAAAGCCATGTAAAAAATCCAGGAAACAAAATAGAGCATAGATTAAAAAGTACGGCTATTACCGGAATCAGGTAGTTTCCGCAGTTGGATCAAAACCTATTTCTTAAAGATCTGACTCTTTTTGTTTTCTTTTATATAATGTGCTATATCTTTGCTGCTACTGAAAAATAATCAATTCAGAAGTATTATCAAAAGAAGAAGGCATTGATTTACAATTATCTATTCATCCATCACATAAATGTATTAATTGTAATTCTTAAAAACTTAATTTTCCGACATATTGCATTTTTTATTGTTTGAAATACCTAATGGGTGATTTAGGCGATTTAATTTTTTCAAAAATGCTGTTTTTTAATCGATGCACTTGATACTTGATGCACTGCTTTAAGTGTACTTATTTATAGATCCAATTGGATGGTTGTATTTTTTTGTAACTTCTGCCCAAGTTTTATTTATTTATTTAATCAACGATTTACAATCTACAGATTTAAAACATTAATAAAATAATTTTATTTAGTTTCTAGTATATAACATTTATGTTAGCAGAAGAGTTCCAGACCGGCTAATATTACCAAGAATACATTTTTATCTATTTTTTGTGTGAAGGGGCTTACAGTGTGTTTCAAAGTATAAAATTCAAATATATTCAACGTCCATAAATATGTCTTTCTTTACAAACTAATATAGTTTTGCATTTCCGCTCTGTTCTCAAGTTGTCTATGGTCAGGGGAATAGAAAGCATAAGCATACCAATTTATTTTTATTTACCTTTGCAGTAAACTATAAATATACAATACATACCTACCAACCTTGAAAGCTGAAGTATCTTGAATTCTTTTAATTAAGTTTAATTTTTTTTCATACTGAAACAAAAATGTACCAAAATTTATCCGCAGAGAATAAAAAAACATATTCTTTGCTAAAGAAACTTTGAAGAATTCACCCGGTTCGCAAATACTTTAAATTAAATAAATATTCATTCACTCAAATAGAGTGGAAAAGTACCTACTTCAATCCCTAATTCCAAAAGCATCTCTCGTTTGCAAAATTCCATCCCAATTCTCCTTGATTCTTGTTCGTGTTCAGTCCCTCGTTGCATACATATACCTCCACTATAACTATTACAAACTCGATCTTCTCACATCATAGGCAAGAACGGAACGGATACGGAAGGTTATGGCTCCTTTATTTTTTCCGGCAGACAAGTAGACAGTCATTCAAACTAATTCAATTGAATTAATGAAAAGTTAACGAACTTACCTATCTACCCTTAATACTATGAATAAGAAAAAAAAAAAAACCCACACACCAGCAATTTAAACATGCTTTGGTATTGACTTGAAAATATCTTACGTCGCGTCGCGTCGCGTCGCGGCGCGTCGTGCGTCGTCTCGTATCAGCTTCCTCTTTTCTTCGTCTGTTTGTGTGTTTTTATTTTATTTTTCAGAAAACAAACAAAATTAATCTCTTCCTGTTTTAAGGATACACATAAGCATTTTCAAAGTGGCCCCTTTGTATAGATTCATTCAGTAGCTCTCTAGGATCAAAGAAAGTTTAAGGAAAGTAGGAAACGCGAAAGTAGTGTGCATACAAATATTTGTTCTTAATTTTGGCACACGTCAGACTCAATTCCCGTCCGCGTCGCGTCTTCGTTCTCGTCCTCGTTTCACACTGATTATGGTGATGATGACAACAAAACTGTTCCGCTCCGCCATTTCGTCCCTATACATTCAGCTTAAGCTGATGCTAATGTAATTCAGCTACTTTTGTTATTTTATTTTTTCAAAAAGAAATGTCCTCAGGGGAAATCAGCAGAATATACAATTTGACTTTGCTTGGACGTTAATATAAGCGAAGCATTCAAAAGTTCCTATGCCAAGGGTAAATTGAATTTACCGTAATGGGGTCTTTGTGGTTTTCAAGGCTACCACTGGAATAACAGCTAATGACATTAACCAGGATTAAATAGTGTAATTGTTAATAATGGCACATCCAAAATCCACCACCACTCCCTTTCTAATTAAAGAACAAAAGAAATTTGTACACACAGCAAAATACCATTTCCACTGATGCTGACGTTAAAGTCATTAGCAGGACGAAAAACTGTCCTTGGTCAACCCTATGGGTAGGACGACCGACGCGACGGCCGGCGTGACATCCAGAAGGGCAAGTCAAAGGTACGGTGCTGTGATGAATATAGGTCAAAACAATTGGGACTTATTTGACAGAATGTGATTCCAGTTTTGATTTATGTGTTGGGCTGAGGCATCCAGCTCAGCTGATGCTATACAGCTACATGCTTCGTCATGCTGTTTCTTTTTGTTTAGTATGTGACCATTGCGACTTATTATTGTCCATCCGGTACGGATGTTAGAAACGGATTGCCAGAGACGAACGAAATTGTTTATCTTTTTATCCGTTATTTCCTGGCTATTATTTGTGTGTGCTGCTTTTGTTTTTGTGTGGCTAATGTTCTAGTTTTGACATCTCTCTGACGTCTAGATGAGCAGTTTGTTTTGTTTACCCAATGCGGATTTCTTGGGTATTTTAATAGGTCATTGCTGTGCTGATGGAATTTAAGGTTGAATTACATAAAAGATTTAGGGTAGGACATACGACCGACGACGCCGACAGACAGCAAAGAAGCATCCGTCTACAAAGTGAATGGCTCCCATAGGATGGTGGATGGAAATGATTTTCGTTTTCCTGAGAACTCTCAAAGGAGCAGAGAAATAAATAGGTTTGGCCCTTTTTCAGTGGAGATGTGTTTTTTTTTTTTATATAATGGAGATTTCCATTCATGACTTAAAGCCCTTTTTTACATTTGGAGCAGTTAAACCTCAAGATCTTCCTCATTGCCTAAGTTGAGAAACGGTGTATTTAATTTTATTGATTGGTTTTGAAAAGAGCTCCTAATGAAAATTTTCTATGCTATTCAATTCGACTATTTAGTTAAGGGATTAACGCATTTTAATATTAAAAAAAAAAGATTTTTTAAACTAATATAAGAACCAATGTTCACCACCACAGTAGATATGAGTGTTTCCCCCGAAAATAAGAGCCAATTTCAACTTATTATGGAGTATGAGAGAGAATTAATGTCTAAGCTTATTAGTTTATTACACCAAAGAAAATTCTCCTTAAAAGAGTTTCTATCTCTTAGACTTAGACAGTGCAGGGCCAAAGGAGTGGGAAACTATTTCCTCGTCTTCTTCGTCCATTACACTCCTGAGAAAGTCGTTTGATAGTCGCGGTTAACCTTTAAGACAGTATCCTGTAACGAGGTCTATAACATGTACCGTCTGCTAAAAGAGGGATCAAAGTATTAGAGGTAAATTTGTCAAAAAACTCAAAAAAAAAAAAAAAAAAAAAAAAACCCAAACAGTCAAAACATCATATCTTCCGTTCCTCAAAAATTGTCATAAGACATCAAATTTAAACATGTTCATTTCTTTTAAGGTAGCTAGTCTAAGTGGAACCGAAAGGTGTTTACTTTTTGCTTTAATGAACAAGGTATTTCCCAATTTGATGAAGATGATTTGGGATTATTTCACATTTTATGGAAATTTTTCAAGGAAAAAATTCTTTACAGAAAGAGTTTATCTCCGATTTTCACCATACTTAAGAATATTTATAAAAAAAACTCCTTTGCGTACTCTGATTCGTATTTACTTGAATAGCTCTCTAAACATTCGTAAGGGACACTTAATTTAACATTTAAATTTAATATTGAACTTTGTAAGTGCCTTTGAATACATTTTATATTTATTTTAAGCCTTGGGTATATTAATTTTCCATTTTTTTTTTCTATATTTATATTTGATTTCCAGATTACTTTTCTCTTTAAAAAAATTCTAGATAATAACCTTTCTGTACATTTTTTTTCTTAAAACCATGAATTATTTCACAAATAATTGTCTTCGAATTACGAATCATGCTGTAGATTTCTAGATATTATTATACTCGAATGTATTCCAAAATGTATGCTATATACAAGTTGGAACAAAGTTTATCAAGCTCAACTAAAAATTTAACATTAAATAAAAATATTTTGAGAACCATTCTAGGCTGCTCTATGCAAGAAGTACAATCTGACTCAGCAATTTGTCAATACAAATTCTCCAACAAATCTTTTCTGTGAAATTGACAAAATTTTATATTTTATTTTGCTAAGAAAATTTTCCTCGTTGTATTTTGTATTGTTCTATGTTATTTGCCTCCTTTCCTTTGGTGGCGATTACCATCGGTTTCGTTTTTCGATTTTTTAAAATGAACACTTGAATAGGCCAAAATATGGACCTTCCACATTATAGAGGCGACTACGCCAGCCACTGTATTCACCCTTGGCATGAAATCACATATTATTTTACTGATAACGAAAATAATATATGTACCTATCCACTCCCCAAAGACATCTAAACACAATTTTTATCAAAATTGATATTTTTACTTTTTTATTAGCTACCAACATTTCATTATAACAAAAATTGAAAAAAAAAACAGATTTTCGAATAAACATCACAGCAACAAACGTTTTATTAATAATGAAAGTTTTTACCAAAAACCTAAAACCATAAATAGAGAAGTTGAAAAATTACTTTGTTTAAACTGAAACTTTGAAATAAAATTTTAATCAACTGGACTTAACAAGAAACAATGTCAATCAAAACAACAGAAATTGTAAATATGATCAGTAGAATATGGATTGCTGATAAACGGAAATCCAACATCTCGTCTGAGTTTTTTAATTTTCGCGTGCATTAAAATCCGAATAAATTATGTCTCTCTTAATGTCACACAAATTCATATTTGTAAGCTCTTTGTTAACAACCCAAGACTTCATCCACTCGCAGGTTCATATCATTATTCACAAAAACACAAAAAAAAAACTTTACTTTCTCATGCCAACACTTTGTTATACTCAGCTTAAGTACTTCATAACACCATTATTAACATTTTCTCTGTTTGTTTACTTACAGGCTCCATACAAAAGCCAACAAAGAAAGCAAAAAAAAAAAGAAGAAAAATTAAAATCAATTTTCCCGTGCATGGACTGGGATTTTCTTTTCATCCGCACTTAAGTAGCCGTACTCAACAAAACGGAAATAAATCGTCATGCGAAGATAATAATTTTCATATCATTCAGCAGCCATGTGGGATAATGCAATCAAACGGGCACTATAATTAAATTTTTCGCATCAACAGCAGCAGCGACTGCATCGGGGTGAAAGTATTTTTACGGATATCACACACAGTCAGCTAGCCAGAGTACAACCACAGATGTGCGCTGGCTTTTGTGGCGACACAAATCTTCGATAGTGCCATTAATAGCTACATTTCACTTTAGCTTCATCTCTAGCCCGCCGACAGCTCCTGCGTTGCCCCCTTCATCAATTGAAACAGAAAAAACAACAATCAAACTGAAAAGTACGCTTGTCTCCCGCAGAGAGATGATAGAACGATGATAATGAAGTTGGCATCAGTGAATCATTTAACCATAACAATGGCTTGCAATGCAACAGCCTCGAATTCGAGGAGCATCAGTCGAAGTGGTCTAAGCCATGATGACAAGTGCCAGTGGGCAACCACATCCATCGACGAACAGGAACAAACTACAAGTATTCATCTCCAGCATGATGACGTGACAAGCCCCCTATCTGTGTGAAATGCATATCCGCCAACTGCCAACAACTGATAATGATGGATCAACATCAGCGGGAGATACAAAACCAGCAGCAACAACAACAGCAACGCAACAGCCATCATCGGCGCCCACCTGACGTTGAGGAGGCACTCTCCTCGATGCTATGGACTCCATACGAACGAACACCTACAGACAGCTCCTCTGACGATGACGACGAACGCCTAAATAGGAAATTGAGGAAATCCCAGAGCAGCCAGGAGTACTACCAGTATGGCGGACTGACACTTGCACCGCCACCGGCTATAATGCCATATTTTGGGTCTAACGACCCGATCACACCTTTCGTGCCTTTATCTAATCATCATGATAGTGTTAGAAATAATAATAATATTAACAGTAATAATAATAATAATAATAGTTTAAGCTATAGCGGTACCAGTATAAATAATAACAATAACAGCATCAACAACATTGGTGCGGACTACTTTCGAAAGACGGACCGGTGCGACAACTTTCGATTTAGCTATCCTTACTATGGCCCGATTCCTAGTCTAAACAAATGCCTGAGCGTGGAGCCTCCGTCTTATGATTCGTTGTATACGAAATCCAAGGATGCTACGCGAGTGCTGAGCAATTTAGTTAGTGTGTCAGCGACAGCAGCGAGCGGGGTTCTGCGGCCGACGGCGGCGTATACTGGCGGTGGTGATGTGATCGAATCGTGCGATACCTATGGTCGGATGGTGCACTCGTTTACCGATAATTTTGTGATAGAGGTGAGGAGATTTTTAAGATTATGTAAAGATATGTATTAGATTAATATTGGTTAATATAGTGATATACGTAAAAACAAAAGAAAATGCATAGGTAGCAAGATTGCGCATCAACTTGGTGTCATTACCAAAATAATCTTAGGGATACACTCAAAAGAAGATTGTGTATATGAAGTTTCCTAAAGTTCGTATTCGTATTCATTTTTGGGAGCAAGGAAAGTACAATTCTAATAATAATAAATGATATTGTACAGTTCAGTATTCACTTCATTTAAAAAATAGTTTATTCAAGCGTTAAAACATCACTCAAACATCTTTGGGAGTGCTTTATCTGTAATCCTCATGTTCTGTGAAAACTTATTTTAACTAAACGTTGCGTTGGTTGCTACTAGCTTTAAAATAAAAAAGCCAAAAAATAACCTTATTGTTTTTCGAGATATTCTCCATGAAGATCAATACACTTTTGGGTGCGCTTCAAATAACTTTTTCCTCTCGGATTGAGCTACCTCCAAAATATGCATTTTGTATCTATCAGCCGCTTCTTCAGGCGTCATATTTAATGTTTTCGATATATTAAGTGCTCAAAAATGATCCATACCGTCGATAGGTTTTTAGTTTGATTTGTCACCTGTTATGTTTTTAATGCTCCGACATAGAATTCCGACTACATTTCGTTATCCAAATGTTGATGCAATGACATTATTCAATGCATGCTAGTGGAATTAATTCCCAACAGCCAACATCATTCATCCCTTTAAGAGTGTTCTCAGTTTCAATTAAAATCACAAAACACTTACTAAAAATAACAATAAGGTAAAATATTTGGTGCAACGGTTCGTCCGGGATGACTAGCAAAATGATCCTTCAGTTGGTTGCACAATTTATTATTTGGTGCAAAAGCTCGATTAATCCTTTTGTGTTTTAAGAGCTCAAAATCAAAATGTCTCAAACAGCAACATAGAAAGTTGTTAAAGTAAATTACAAAGCAAATTCGGACAATCACCAGGCATTATATCTGCTTTTAAGTTATTAATATTATAACCGTTTCAACAAAAGAGGATTTCCCCGTTCAATATTTGTATTTACAACGTTAATTGTAGTGTCTATCTATTGTATAATTACTGGTTAGTTGCCCCACTTGCTTGTTTTCCACTCAGTTAAATCAAAACCTTAACTCGAGTTCTTTTTGAGCCCTTTGTGTTATCAATTCATGGTCGACAAAATCGGACAAATTCGTGGATGCATGAAAATAACCAGCGTGTAGGTATTGATACTAAACATTCCATCCATAAACTCCTCCTTCAATTTACGGCGATCACAAAGCTGGAAAATTAAAATGTCTGTCTGTCTATCCGAGTGAGTTTGAAAATCAAAAAAAAAAAAAAAAAAAAAAAACACTATATCCAGGTACAAAGCTTTGTACCTAAGCATAATCTCGAATGGAAAAATGTATACCTACTTAAGATATAAATTTTAAGACAATGGATTTGGTTCAATTCGCGAAATCCTTCTTCGTTATCAGTATGACCATAGACTAACCAATAGGTAATAAAGACAGGCCGCTTCATAGAAGGAACCGATTTGAGATTGCCTCTACCTTTTCCCTTCCTTCCATTTCCCTTTTATCTTCTATGAAGCGGCCTGTCTTTATTATTAGTTAGTCTATGGTATGACTCACACTACTTCGTTACTTGGCTAAGATTAATGAAACTCTGTTGTAAAGCAGACGCCTTTGTCAACCGTTTTGAAAATCAGCAATTTTTTTAAAAATTAGATTTTCGAGGGCTATGATTTCTCAGGATATTATGTTAGACTTTTCAACAATGCGTCAGATAGTTCTGTAAGTAACTCAAATTCCATAAATAAAATACGACACAAAAGCAATAAGAGCAGGTAAAAATATTATGTCGACCGATACCTTTTCCAACATGTTTTCCGAGTTTGTCCTCTTAATCACAAAAAGGACATTCCTGCTTTGGTTATTTGATAATAATAAATGCACATAATTTCACATGTCAAAAAGGCTATCAACAATATTGTTTTGAGAAGATTTGCATTTAAGATACATTCCATGAGTCGGTGTGGAAAGATACTCCGATAAGTCATTGTCATAAAACATATTGACAATTAGATCTTTTAACATTTCATGGTCCGAAATTTAGAGTTTTTGTAGTTTGTGAGGCCTCTAAGTTAATTTTTTGAATCGATTAGATTTGTTTTATCTTCTAGAGCAGATAAGCAACCTGTGATAACAGTTAACACCGTCTAAAATCTAATAGTAATAGAGGATTTCCTTTTAAATACAAATTTAAAAATGTTCTCTACAATCTCTGTATATGTAAACTAATGGTTTTTTTTTATCTGTGATCATTAATAATTTAACTTTATTAACTTCTTTGTATTTAAATACTTCGATGAGACAAAACTTTTATTCGAATATGTTCTCATTTACAATTTCTAAATTTTTAAAAGTAAAAACGGATTGAGTTATCATGAACCTAATTACAATAAGGGAGTCCATTATCCCTTTGTGTAGCCAACAAAGCCAATGCAACAAATTAAAATGTAATCAAGTCATTGTGAAGCCCTAGCGCAGCGGTACTTTCATAATAATCCATTATTTTTTGTCATCAACAGACACAGACGGCGCGATGAAGGAACAATAACTATACCAACACATATCGATGAAGAAAAGAGTGCATCATAAGAGGGCAATCCACGCACTCCATAAAAAGATAAAAGCCCTTCTTCGTTCCAAGAACTCTTGGTGCATGTGTCAAGAACAATTATTACTCCTATCGCCCTCTTTGACAATAAAACAAATAAGTGAGCTGAACAGCTAATTACTACCATGTTCCCGTTAGGTTTTTTTTTCCTTTCTTTTTGTTTATACTAATCTCTTACCCTCATTAAACTGGAAGCGTAACGCATTACTCATGCTTGCAAGGCCCTAAGACCAATGACTAGTCTAGAACCCCCCTCAAGGCTGTATCCATCCACGTGTTTGTATACATATGTTGTGACGATAAAATACTGAGTGGTGACGTAATTAATGCAGGTAGCAGGGAATAGTCGCGTATTCCGTATTCTAACATTATTAATGAGTGTTTCTGTTTGTAGGGGGAGCTTATACCTATTTAAAGCTATAGTTGATGCACGTTGCCATAGAATCCTATATTGGCCAAACCGAATTCACGCTCCAGGAAACGCTGAATTTCAAACATAACTCTGTCCGACACGTGCTGGAAATTAATGTTTTGTAAAATTTTATAATTTCGGTCAATGCACTTTGCTGGGCTTGTATCTGAATCTGAATGGAGGAAGGAAGGTATGCGAAAGATAGACACATGATCCAATTATTCAATAATAATTCTTTCCGCATATAAACGCATGTTGTTCATGTTTGGGTTGCATGAGTTATAGAAACGCATAATATCGTCCGAAACAAAGCTGGGAAGAATACTCTAGGCTGGCTCTAGGGTTCAGAGTTGTACGCCTGAGGGCAAGCAAATAGCTTTCCATGTCGTTATAGGTACATACATAAAATAATTGCTTGAAATGGGGAATTTTTGGAGATAATTCTTTTGTTATTTTTTCTGGATTCTTTGTTAACGTCTTTCCGGGTAATCGGGACAGGTCTTGGTTTTCATTTTTAAGAGAAGGTTATAATTTATTAATTAACACTTTCTTTTCTGATGTAAAGGGTTATGGAAAAGGCTTTTGTTCTGTTTTCTGGGTCAAACTAAGATATCTAAGGGACGGCAGTTCTTAATGACGTTCTAAGCTCTTATTAAAACTTGAATCCTGCTTGTTACAATATTTCTTGTAGGCATCCTGAAAAATAATCGGAAGAAGTCATTGGCTTTAAAACATGTATTTTGAAGAAAAAACGGTGTTCATAAGATTATCCACTTCTGTCGCTTCCGAAGATGAGCTACTGTCCATACTAGACATTTAAGCTGAATATCTTAGGACATAAGCTTTTTCCCCTACAAAAATTAATTTTACATGAATAATTTTTGTTGGTAATATTTAAAGCAATTGCTAAAACAGTGATGGTGGCATTGGTACAGTGGATGTAGCGATTGATTGCTAACCTAGATTTGTGGGTTCAAGCCCCAGCCTGTTCGGCAATTTGTCTACCCGTTGGATTTTCGCGAGAAAAATGCCAAATGCCGTGCAGTTTGCATTTAAAAGACTATTGGTCTTACTAGGCTAGTCATTTCAATTTTATGAAAGATCTTTAGGTATACTAGCTGCCCGACAGAAGCTGCCCCCGCCCTGTCCTTATATCAATAAATGCATTTTTTTCAATCCATAAAATGTTATAAGAAACGTGTAAATGGGTTAAGGAAAAAAAAATACACATACATAGGTACCTATGTATGATTTAAGCATTTCTTACTTGACTTCAGCGTCACCTACCGGATAATAAACCACCCAGGTCAACCCACAAGAGCACACAAATCTGTCATCGAAATCGGTCAAACTTTTTAGGAGGAGAACAAGAGTTACGAACACACGCACTTTCTTAAATTGTTAGAGAAAATTAAAACAAAAAGAATTAGGTACCTACATTATAATAATGAAATTAAAAAAAGAATTTACAAAAAAATAAATAACCATGTTGATGCTGGCAGTAATGTTTGAGAAATTTATTCTGATCCGGATGGATGTACTGACCTCTTGGAATCGTTTCTCTTACCTTACTGATGATGAAGATTCTTCAATCTTGTTTATCAAAACTACATGTATTGACTATATTTTCCAGGGTACCTACCTATATACAAAATTTCAATGAGAACAGTGATGGCCTTGACAAATTATTTGGTTAAGAGTTATACTTTTACTTAGTTATTAGCTATTTACTTAATAATTCATAATAACCAAATTTATGTATAGGTAACCAATGACTGTCTGTAAAATTTTTATAATCCTAAAAAATAAATTAAAATTCTTTCAGTGTAATTCATCATCATCGCCGTCCGCCTCATCATCGGCCTCTTCTACGACAAGTGTAACACAAACTCACTATTTCCAGCAACAACAAAGACCGCAGCAGTACAACAACGATAATGCTAGCAACATTGCCACCAATAATGTGAAAAGTGACGTCAAAACGAAGCATAAAGAAGATGACAACAACAAAGATCACAAAGCGAACGAAGAACCAAAACAAACCGAGGTCAATCAACTTGCTCCAGCAACACAAATGCACCAGCAACATCATTCACCAACAAAGATCGCCGTCACCCTCACCAGCAGGAGCAGCAACAGCAATAAACATGCTATGCAACATGATGAACATAAAGAAAATCAACCGAAAGAAGACTCAAAAACACTGCAACAACGAATGGTCGACAATGAAAGAATCGAGGAGAGATCGCGTTCGGGTGAATTGAATGAAGTCAGTTCATTGAGTACTTTCGTCGCGAACGGTCTTGGAGTAATTGCTTGTCGGTCACTTACAATAACAACAACCACTGCTGCAACTGCAACAACTGTGTCGAAATCGTCGTATGTCAGTGTCAGAGGGTTGAAGAACGGTGCGGGCGGTGGTAAAAATCCGAAATCACGCCATGTGCAATTAGCTGATATCGATCCATCGGAGGATAGTGAAATAATTGTTCATGATTGTCGTCGTCGTAGTTCTTTTAGTGGAAGTGCTGAAGACATCGTAGCTTTAGCAATGCGTCTTAATATTCCCGCGGGAACAGATGCGCCAGTGAGTGCATCTCAAAATAATGTTGCAATAGCAACAAATAATAATCGTAATGGCAAAAACGTATCTGTTACAACGAGTAGTGTTTTTCTATCGAATTCGATAATTGCAAACTCGCACCTCAAAGGCAATCACAACAACAATAGTGTGGCAATTTTATCGAGCAGCAGTGCGCCAAGTTTAACAATTCAAGTTAATGATAGTTGTAGCAACATTAGCAACAACAACAACAACCATAATACTGCTCACGGTGATTTCGTTGTAAACCAATCGATCGCGAATAACGGAATAAGTGTTGTCAATTGCACCTACGCGAATAGTGTTGGTGTCGGTGATGGTAGTGGGGTCATTAATACCAAAAGTAGCAGTAGTTCAGTGCCTAAAAGTAATAAATTCTTTACTGTAAATAATAATCTAACTCTAACGGATATACAATCTTCTACGCCAGCCCCTTTGCCAGCAGGAACAACAAATGGATTACAACAACAACACCCATCGTCACCAGCCAGAACATTCACATCGACCGAATGTCAAACGGATGACATTCCGATTTTGATAAGAGATGATGTTGTTGGCGGTTCTAGTGGACCACCAGCAACTATCATTCCAGCGGCGAGCGGTATTGGTAATATAGGGGGCGTTGATGGAAACAGTGCACTTGTTCGTTCTCCCTTGCATCCGAATGCATTGTTATCGCGTGAACAGCGTCGTCGCGAGCGTCGTGAACGTCGGCAACAACAACATCAACATCAACAACAGCATGCTCAGCAGCAGCAGCAAATGCAGCACCAACGATTAAGTCGGCATCATTCGCACTCACATCCTGCTCCGCAACAGCCTCCTCTGCTACAGCATCCCGCGCATCATACCATGTCCGCAGCAGCAGCAGCTATGCTGCGACCAATGCTGCCCGACATACTACATAGTCATTTCCCACCACCCTATAGTGCGTTGCCTTTATCACAGGGTGCACCGCCTCCACTACCGCCACATGCAGCGTCTCTTATTACGCCGGTCATATCAACGGTTCCTATGGCAGCCACAGCGACAATGGTTGGTGACGGAAGGTTTTCGATACCCCTGCCCATTATTAGAAGGTGAGTTGTTCATTTTGTTTAAAACTTAAATTTTTCCGAATTTTAATAATTTTTTTAAGTAAACTCAATCAATTTAATTCGGGGCTTTATTTTTAACAAAATTTCATACAAAAATCTCAACTACAGGGTGAACCATTGAAATTTTTTGGTATTTAAAAAAAAATGCAAATATGGTGCTGTGCTGTGATGTGACATGATTTGTCGTCTATTTTCGCAAATTTGTTTAAATTGTTTACCGAACCATAATATCGGGTGAACGGTCGCCGCCAGAGCGAATTCGGTCGTTTTTTTTGCATTTGCCGTTGCCATGGCCATCACCTTTCGCTGATAAGCGGCCATTTCATTAAAAATATTTTCTCTTTCAAAGCCCAATTAACTAAACAAGGAGAAGTGTGAAGGGATATCGAAGGTTGAATTAAATGGCCCGTCGCCCGTACTCAGCTATAAAGATCATATGGCGTCGGTTCTCGGTTGCCCTCGTGGCTTGTGGGTAAACTTAAACATTGAATTTGATTAATATTTTTGTCTGCTTATTTCAATTTTGTCGCCATGTCTGTATAGTTGAATCACAGATTGCAGTTATGTGAGGTCTTTTATTAAAAAAATTGTAAGTTTGTTGCGTTTTGAAATCAGAACATCGATTAAAAATTTAATCTTAGTCTCTTGTAATGTTTTAGAGCTTCTAGTTGTTCTAATGCTTACAAAAACTGCCATTTTATATAAATATACATGTATGTACATTATAACCCTCGTTTGAACTAGGTATTATGCGCTCATCAGAAGATCTGTGATTATAAGGCATTATGTTGATAATCGCTCAATTAGGGTCCACATTATGGCAAATTATCAGATTTGTGTACTTGAGTTAGATCATCAGAAATTTGTACCAAATTCCAAATGTCTAGATAAATAAGGAACAAAGTGAGAGAAATAGGAAATGAGTTCGGTGTCAAGACTAATCCCAATACAATCAATGCAAATCTCTTCGACGTATTTTGAAACAATCAAACAAAACAAAAGAACCGTTATATGCCTATGAGGCGGTATTAGACCGCCCGCCAGCACGTCAACATTCACTTCTGGGTGAATTTTCGCCGATTAGGGTATCTTATTGGTAATTTGTTAAAAACTATTTAGTTGCAAAAATTGTACATTATAGCTCTCTTTAACTTTTTTTTAAACTTGTTCTAACAGTTAAACATAAATCTAATAGGCACACCGCACACATTTCAAAATGTGCATGTTTAGTTATTTACCATGACTGACGAATGTAACGGTGACTTAGATTTGTACTCGATGATATCTTTTTGTAAATATACTATTACTTAAGAAGCTATTTAATACCTTATTAAAAACGGCATAAACAGGCTAATAGCACAGCCAAGAACTATCTGGAAGTCTCCTGAAATTGTTCCTTTGCACACAAATGACCCTTCTGAAGATTCTCAAAAGACATTTTTGATTTGAAGTTAGAATCCAGTAAACTCCACTCAAATGTCAAACATTTTATATTTGTTTGGGAATGTTTATTCGCACGCACCAATGTCGCCAGTTTCTTCAATATCGACGTTGGTCACATCGCTTAAATTGCAAAACTCTGTTGATATTGCTACCAAAGTGGAGAAGCTAATGAATAAATTAAAATCTATTTATCCCAAAAAATCGTGCTGCATACACAAGAGTGACACTGGTGATTCTAGTAAAACTGTTGCGTACAAACAGACACAACATCGGAGTTGTGCAGGAGTAATTAAGCTTGCTCCTTTGGTTTCCAAAACGAGTGGTTCTCTGTTTGAATTCCAAAAATTCAACAAAAACGTAATGCAACAGATTTAATTCCACTGTCTCAGTTACTAAAGGGAAACGGTATTTAATTAATTCTTATACAATTTTTCCTATTTTAAAATTCGTACCTATAAATTCATAATATCATGATTTTGTAAAAATAGTTGATCGATTTGACTTCAAATCAAAAGGCAATTGAACAAACTGATTGATGCACTTCAAAGCAAACAATGCATTCAAAAATTATAAAATTAATATGGTATCTAATAATTTATTCATTTTTTTGGACTAACCCCAAAAAAGAAAAATAATGATGTAAAACAATTTTTTCAAAAGCTATTTCATTAAATAGTCAACGCAACGGGTGACAAGATAAAAAAAAACACCAAAAATCATCCGCATAAAAAAGGTCCGCCATTATAAATGATCATAATAACTTTTAAAAGACTTAATTTGTTTTTATTTGGCATTAACTGTTAGATCACCAGTCAAGCTGTCACAGATACAGTCACATAAATAGAAACAAATGTTTGTACCTATAAGGTAAAGATAAAGATAAATAAAGCAAAACAAAAAAAAAGTAAGATTATGCAACTTTGTCGTATACCTAACCTACCTAGCATTTTGGAGAAAGTTTTTTTTTCAGAATAAAAGAGCAAATAACTTGGATTCAAATTAAAACACAATGAGTTGAGAGTGTTAACTAACCGATGTTTTGTTTGTTTATAATTTAAAATTTAAATAAATAAAACATCTATAAAATTTGGAACACAGAAATTTACTACTTCCGGGTCGAAGCAATTTTTGATTCTTTGGTTTCGAATGAACAAAGACAATCCATTCACCACACCGACCGGCCGGATTGCATAATTGAATGTTTTGCTTCGTGTTCGTGACGATAGACACAAGTTCACTTCAATGTACGGTTTTCCTCATTTTGAGTTCTTATTTTGTTTCAAAATAAATATTTTAAAAAGGTAACATTTACATCCAACAACTTTGGTTATAAATAGTTAAACTTCAAATCATCCATCCGAGCAGCTTTTTGCCATGAAATTGAAATCAAATTGTGAAATCTCTTACTCAGCTCAACTGACTTTTTTTCTTAAACAAACATACTGGCGAATGTGGGTGGGTGGTGGATTCCAATCCGAAATTCGATTTTCTCTCCATTCCTACAAAGAAGGAGTAAATTTGCTAAAATGTTCGAACATTTAATTGGGTTGTCTTGTCTCACCTCACCTTATTTATTTGTTTTTTTTTTTGTTCATCGTTCTTTTCCATCCCGCATCGACTGATTTGTATCAATTTATTCACCTTTTATCTATCCAATGGTAGTTTTATGAGGATAGATAGATAGATAGATAGATATACTATATAAACAATGTATATCGTTTGGATTCGATGAGAAAATAATACGGTGGCGAAGGAGCACAAATAATGGTTTTCCCACGCAGACCCATGTCTCTGAGGCCATGTAAATGTGTGTTTGTGTTTATGCTCAGGAGTCGACTCGAAATATCTATTTGTTTTCGTTTTACTATATATTCTTTGTGGTAATTTGCTTTTCCTGACATTTTTACTGTTTCTCACTTGGGAAATTTGTAATTTGTAATAAATCGACATAGTTTGATTAGATCTTCTACCATGTTGATGTTTTTTTTGTTCATTCTTCGCCTCCATTTTAGTTTTTTTTTTTCCAAATATGGGGGCTGATTTTCGAAATGAGAAAATTCGAATAACTGAAAGAGATTCCTGTTGGGAATGAGTTGTTAATTATAATTAACTGTTGCTCATATTATCATAGGCAATTATTAATGCTATAGGCTAATAAGGGGTAACATATTTACTTTTATCCAAGTTAATTTGGTTTTGATGAATTAAAATGTATTTCCCTGAACTGTGCATCTTCCCTTTTTCTTTTAGAAATTAGAGAAATTGTTAATATATACCATCTGGGTGTTCTAGACTAAGTTAGCTTAAAACAGCCCCAGACTGTCTCGTGAATGTTTGTTTTGATTTTGATTAAAAAGAGAAGGCTACAGACTTTATTTTTCAGAAATGTACCGTGCCTTTTAAATTTGTATGATAGGTACCTACCTTTGTATAGGTCCTTTCAAAAGGACACTTTAAATGAATTTTGTTGCAATTGAGATGATCTTCAATTTTCGTTTCTGAGAAAATTGTATGGCAGTGAATAATGTTAAAGTGTTCAAAATGTCCACATATTTGAAAGGTTACCTTTATCAGCTTCCAATACAAAGTTGATGGCTAAGCTCATATTTTTTAACAGTTATTTATATGAATTGTATTGTATTGTATTTGTATTTATTATTCATTTTGTTAGGTACAGTATTTATCTTAATAAATTAAAATTAGAAGACTAAAAAGATTAATATAAATATAGAAAATTACATAAATGCATTACAAAAAAATTTTTCTTAGGCCAAATAAAAGAAATCCAGAGATTTTACAATTATGTTGAAGTATTAAGAAATATACAAAAATATGCAGTATATAGAAATTGTGATCTTCCGAATAACAAATTATTTTTTGTATGTACCCTAACAAAACAAAATAAGAGACACTCTATAGCCCAGCGTAAAACTAGAGCTAGTGGCGAATGCTCATCAAAGAAAATAGTCAACATACATAGTTGCGTGCAAGGTGAGAAAGGTAGAATAAAAGTGATATTTTTTTTTTTTTTTTTTTTTTTTTTTATATATTTTTTTTTTTTTTTTTTATTTATATATGTTTTTTTTTTTTTTTTTTTTTTTTTTTTTTTTTTTATAAAATAATTAAATAATAAGAGACAATAAGTTTTCAATTTGAGTGTGATCATGACCAAAAAGCCATAATTTTACATTGTGAAGGAAAGAGGACAATACTCTAAGACTTCTTAAAGAGAAAGGCAATTTGTTGAAAACTGAGGGAGCTACTATTGTGAAAAATCTTCGAAAATGCATTCTATTATAAGAGGGGATAGTTACTAAGTTCCTGGAGTTAACTCTTAAATTATGTTGAGAATTACTTCTTATTGCAAGATATCCACTTCTAATAAAAAAAACTTTCAAAACTTTGAAGTAGTATAGATGTCTTAGAGGAAGAACTTTTAACTCCTGAAATAAAATGAAGCTATTATGAAAGCGGTTTTTTCTACATATTATTCGTACAACATGTTTTTGAATAATAAGAAGAGGATTAATTTTGTTTTTATAAGACCCACCCCAACAAGTTATTCCGTACTGAATTTTTGACTGAACAATACCATAGTAGATCATAACTAGTATTTTTTTCGAGCAGTACAAACCAAGAGTATAAAACTGCCTAGAGCAGCATAACAAATAATTTTTTAATGCGTTAGTGTGATCATGTTAAAATGGAAAGTTGTTCGATATGAATTTTTGGAAATTCTTGTTACACAATAAAGTCCAGTTGTTGACTCACTTTTCTGATCGTTTTTTGGGGTTCAGTTCAGGAATTTCTTCTCAAAAATTTTTATAAGATCCCCAGTCTCGAATTTTTTCATTGCCAGTTAATTCAATTGCTGGCACGATTTGAGATAAGCCAATAAAATTCATTCACGAAGCTGCACTCCAAAAGTTGAGCAGAGAAATAACGGAAAAATTCGAATAACAGACCAAGACCACCAATTGCAATTGGCAAGTGTTCTAATTACAAGATATACGAGTAGATAGGTACTTAACTTAAAAAAAAGTGTTCAATCTTCCGAGGTCCTACTGTTCCTATACCGATATACATTTATTTAAAATCTGCGTTGATAAGTTTTGGGAACTCTTAATCGACTCCAATCGTACATATGTTTTAATTATTATGACTCAAGTAGAGCGTGGTGCTCCTACGACTTACTGCACCTTAAAGGCTTTACAAGCTGAAACTGGCTAGGATTACGTCGCTGTACACCACGTCGTATAGTTCATCTTTGGTTTGGTCAAATGGTTTTTTTTTCTCCGTTTACGCAGACAGGACCATATATCAATCAAGAACTCGACTTAAATCATCTAATATAGGTATCCAAACCGAATAACATAAAACTTATACCAAGGTGCACACAAAAGGATACGAAAGTTGCTCTCTCCATTGTATCGACACTCCCATCAGATGCAAATTGGATCCTTTTATGAAATTTTGGTAGATTTTTTCCAACGACATGTTATTAGTTGTTACTTTCTTCTGTTCATGTGAAAAAGGGGAAAAATCACTTTGACCGTTATATGTAGTGTAGGTACCTAAGTATACTATAGGTATGTGCTTGTAAAGGGTTTTCCAATAAGAGGTGTTATTTTGATATTCAAAGAAAAATAACATTTTTTGAGATAAATTATCGGATGTTTATTTCCATGTTAAGAGGAAAGTATGCCATTAATATTAAAAAAAAAACAATATCAGCCAAAAGACAGCCATGTCTACGCTTACACAACAATATCCCTTTCATGAAATTTTCCATCACCAAATCGCAAATTGGCTGCTGTAGATATGCCCTCAATAGCTTCACAAATTCTATTTTTGAGGTCTTGAATCGACGACGCTGGGCTGTTGGCGTAGACCTTATCTTTCACGTGGCCCAAAGGATGAAGTCACAACGTGTTAAATCACAAGATCTCGGTGGCCAATTGTAATCACCTCTTCGAGAGACAACACGGTCCGCAAACTTTTCCCGTAAAAGATCGATGGTTTCGTTGCTTGTGTGGCATGTAGCGCCGTCTTGTTGAAAGTAAACGTTGTCAATCCAATTCCGGCCATAACAAATTATTAATCATCTCTCGATAGCTGTTTGGTTTTCCGAGCCCCAGATGCGACAATTTTGCTTGTTGACTTAGCCACTGAGGTGGAAATGGGCCTCATCAGTCAAGATGATTTTCATGCCAAATTTTCACAATTTTTATAGTGAATTTTAATAATTTCAATGCTTTTTTGAAGCGTGTATCGTTCCATTTTTAAAAATGGCGTAGTGTCTACTTGTCAAATGTTAAAAAATTACAGCTTCAATAGTGACAACTATACCGAAATAGCGAACTATTCAAAATAACACCTCTTATTGGGAAAACCTTTATTATGTACTTCAAAAGGATATCAAAGAATATCGAGGTTCTGTTGGATTAAAACATTTTTTTTGTTCATTTTTGTCTCTTTGACTTAGTTTAGGAATCCCAAAACAACCCCCTCCTTTTACTAAAGATCGTATACGTACCTATCTATTGTTGTTAACGCAATTTTCAATTCGACACAAAGTTCTCTCCAAGCAGTCAAAACGCCTTAATTGTTTAACAAATAAAGAAAAACAACACCTTTCCGTCCTGTCTAGTTGCCTTCATAGTTCAAAGTTGCTTGAGAATAGTCAGAATAGGAACAGGTGGACTGATCTTCATTAAACGAAATTGTGACAAATTGCAATCCATCTTCTTTCTTTGATGGCAAAGTCAAGCAATTTTACCTCTAAAGTTCATCATTCAGTTCTTCTTTGATGTAAAACACACATAAAGAATGGTTACAATGTAATGTGTGCAACAACAAAAACAACATCATATAAAAAAAAAAAAAAAAACATGGAGTGAAAATGGAAAATGAAAAACTATTACCATACAAAACTAACCGTGCTCGCCGCCCGTGGGATATTTCCCCATCAACGCCATATGATAGGTATATTGGAGTCGCAGCAATCTATCTCGCAGATACTATACTTACGTTTTTACCTTGTGTTGTGCGTCTTTGCCATTTCCAGCCATGAGTGCCGCGACGCGGAGCATACTGTTGCTGCTAGCTCTGTTAAAGATTCATAGAGGTTAGGTGAAGCGGCATATGTTGATGTCGGAGCGATGCACTCATTCGTATCTATCATCAAATTTTTCCAAAGTGCAGCAACAACACCTCGTGTGTGTTTTTCCAGATTTTGCGCGCTCCCTGAAAGTGTGCTAATGCATTCATAGCCACATATGTATATGTAAGTTTCCAATGTGCCAACAAACGTACTACACAGCTCAGCTACTAGTTCGTTGAAATCTCACCCGTGAAACCACCTGAGGTTGAAACGTAAATCCGTTGATAGCATAGAAGTAGACGGATGTGCTAGCGAGCGGAATGAGTGACAGAGCATAAATTTGTATCTCGAACTCGATTTTCTGTCCCCTCCGATATTTTTTGTATCTGTTTCTGTTTCTGTTTCAGTTTTCTTTTCTTTTCAAAATGTTATGTTTCCCTCTGGTTTCCACCATCAGCCCAGCTCCTCTATAGGTATGATCCGCAAAGCACAGCGAAAGCGTTAACGGCTTCCAGAACAATACTGTTCGCTGTTCACTTCATGAGAATGATGCTATATGGAAAAATGGTCCAACCTAGCTACAAGGGGAACCTTACACGCTTACCTTACCTTTGTATTATTTTTTTTTTTGCGCTTCAGTAGTAATAAAAGTGGGGTGCTTAGGGTAAATGACCTTTTTTCTTCATGTCTGCCGCACCGCCTATGACTCGTATACCTTCACGTAACGTGTAGCATTAGTTGTAGAAAGAAAGAACGCACTTTTTTCTAAGAACCGTTTCTTTTATACGCACAAAGGATGTTGATAGAAAAGTTCACAATAAACCACTAGCAGGGATGGGGAACAGCAGCAGCCATAAAGATAAGACTGTATTGTATAGTGTTTCATGTTTAACTCAGATATAAATTATTGCAATCAGGGTGCGATATCTGCAGGATGTCTTTGCCGATGCTGCTTCTGCTGCAAACATACCGCATGCATAGTGCGATTACAAAGCCACATAATTTCTTATCAAGAATTTTTAACAAAAGATAGCAAAGAAAAAAAAAAAGAAAAAAGATTTTCCCATTTAAAAGATATATTCAGTTAAGGGTGCGTGACGAGTCCCAGCAATTACGCCATATTCAACCTGTCTAAGATGTAAACACATTATTCGACCCTTCTTCTTGAAACAGATATCCGTATACGACCCTTTTGCCACTGATGATGCAACTCCCACAAGGGACCCTGATTGTAATTAAGGGATGAACTGTTGCGAAAATAATGTAATTGGATAGTCTTGCGTAAAGGATGTTAGATACTCGTATAGCGTTCGTAGGTAGGTAGGTAGGTATAGTCATAGTGCGACGAAAGAAATAATTCGAAGAATGAACCATCCATTGAAGATGGAAGAGTGGGTTGTTGTGTTTAACTTGCACGTGACTTCCCTTCGAATTATGCCATAACACTCCCCAAACCTTTTCATATTACGTAAGCCTTCCGCGAGGGATATAAAAATAAAATACTCATCTTGGGCCGGGCGGCAGACTATAGTAGTCCTCTGGAACAAAACACTTTCACGGTATTTTTCCCCAGTGGTGGCGATAGCGATGGCGGCTAGGCAGTAGCAGCAGTGCAAACAAACACATATTTCCGATTTAATTATGTGCTTAATTAATTGGGAATACGTTTGCTGTTTCCAAATAATTTATTTGTGTGTTTGTGTTGTGTGCAGTTTGTTGTTCGTGCGGGGAGTTTCGAAATTACGTTAGGGATATGCTTACTCGTATTTGAAGGATCTAAACTGGTCAGTAGTTTATGGTGAATATATACGGCTTTGGGAAATAAACATAGGTACATGAGTACTTACCTTTACACAAATATAATCCGTAGGAACGATTTTTATTAAGTTTCTTAAAATTAAATAAATTAAAAACAATGGGCAATGTTGCTGGGTTAAGAGCCTAGAGTTGTGAGTTCGAAACCCAGTATAGACAAAAGTTTTTCTATAAGCCCTCAGCATCATTTTGATGCCACCATTGGGCTTTCGTGATATACATGGCACCTAGTTATCAATCCGCTGTACCAGCAAAAAGTCTTTCCTTTCTGCGTGTCTTTGAACTTGCAACGTGCAAGCTGAATTTAAAACACTTTAGGTGGTTAAAGCAAATTAATACCTATATACCTATCTAACAAAAGCTGAAAATTTTAAATCTTTTTATTTTTAGTCTTGTCTTGACACAATTATATCAAGATCATGACTGGCAATATATAGGTATCTAACATATCAGAAAAATTAAACAACGTGTAATAGGATTTAATTGGGGAGGTTAGTACTGTGCGGGGAAACCCATATACAAATGTTTTGATCTAAACGACTTTGAAGGTGCATAAATATTTATAAGAAGCAGCGAATTCTCACAATCATCGGTTGAGTATAATAAATCTCGAACGAACGACTTATTTCTTTAAAATATTCTGAACATTAAATATTTCGCCGCCATATGAGAATATACACAGCTGGTCAAAAAAATAGGTGTGATTAAATTTTATATCTTAGCCATAGAAGTTGGAGCGGACCTGAAGGATCAAAAAATGGCGCAATATCCTCTGAAACAAAAATTTATTTGTTCTCATCAGATTCTGGGCGTATTTCAGGCGACCAAAAAGAAAGGACTATCACCCTCGCTATACCCAAAAGACGATTAAACACGGAGGAGGAAATGTTATGGTCTGGGTCCGTTTTTTCCAGTATGGTGTGGGCCCTAATTCCTATATTCCGTATAAGTTACATCTTGACCAAATAAGGTTATAGGGATATTTTGGAAGATATCATGCTATCATTTGCCGAAGAAAACATGACTCTCCGATTGATTTTTCAGCAGGATATAACGATCAGAAACATATGGCAAATCTTGTGAAAGAGTGGTATCGAGAGAAAGAAGTTTCAATTGTTTCATGGCCAAGTCAATCCCAGATCTCAACCCGATTGAGAACTTGAGGAATGAGCTTATGCGGAAACTAGGATGCCAATATTTTCCAAACTGGAACCGATTGTGGGATGCTGTTCAGAGTGAATGGTATTATATACCCCAAGAATGATGCCAAAAGTTTGTAGAGTTAATACCACGCTGACTTTAAAAGGTTTTGGATAACAATGTCGTATACTCGGGTTATAAGAGAATGCTAAACGAAAATTATTATAAAATACAACAAATTTTGCATTCAAACTACATATCATTATTCATAATTTAGGAAGACACACCTATTTTTTTGTCCAAGCGCAAATGTCTACACCGTCGGTTTTATTGTATAAAATGTATAATTACTTAATTTAAAAGCCTTAAATATTAATATTTCATTAAGTATTGATAGTCCAATGAAAACTAATGTTAAAATACTATTTAAATAAACAAAACATATTAAAAAGTTAAGTTTATATAAAAAAAAAATAATTGCACCTATTTTTTTGACCAGCTGTGTACATAGGTAGCGTATAATTAAATACATAGCTAAGCTATAGAAAAGTGGGACTAGAAATGAAAGGGTTTCTAGAAGAATCGCGAGAACAAATAGTCATCTTCTGCAAAGCTACCCCTATATCTTACTTAGTTGTTGATAGGACGTCAGCTTAAAAAATCTTAGGCTGGTCCCAGTCCCAGGAACATGCATTTGTGTTTTTCATCAAAGCCACCGGATTACAACGTCATTTTTATTCAAGAAGATTTAAGGCCTTAACTAGGTACTTAAGAGCAGAAAAGAGAGTTCCGTGGAAATCAGAAGAATCAACTGATAATCTTATAAAGTTGAAAATCAAGCCAAAAAGAGAGCTAGAAACAAGCCAACAGACAAAGAAAAAGGTTTTTGGGCCTTCATCAAAGGAAGAAAACAAATTTAGGTACTTATATAATTTTTTCAGATTTGGTCTTTTGAAAAATAGGTTCAGTGCATAACATAAAAGAAGTGTGCCAAAACAAAATGTTCTAAGGAATCCATTTGCAAATTTTTAACGCAAATTCGTTCGTCCAGAATTGTCAACTCACATTGGTTAACATGAATCACTGTTGCTTTTTTTTTTTAAATCTGAAAATGCGATGACCTCAACTGGGATCACAATAGTTGCTTAAACTACCTCAGTAGCAACCTTCACGTGTTGTCCCGCTTGTTTGACATAATGTAATCCTCCAGTTACATATTTGTATTATTTTGTGAGTACTAACATCTAAGTGTTAGTTGGTGTCTTTGAATTTTGTTGTATTTAAACAAACCACATATTACTTCTCCTTCACATTACTTCCAATTCCAAGTAGTGTAGTCAGCTACCTAAAATTTGTTAAAAAAAAAAGAATACTATCTAACTGATGACGCTTCCCTAGTGCCCATTGAATTCGATAGTGAATATTACGGTAAGACCGGCATAACATGACTCTTGTAGGCTTTTATTTCAAAATGAATACTGCAGTTCAGTTAGAAAATCAAGACCGCGCGGAGTTTAAAAAAAAAATTGAATCTTTCAAAGAAAAAACTTGATGAGGGTATAGAAAACTTGATTAGGCTATAGAAATTTATACACCTATGATATGAACACGGCTGACAGTTTTATTATACGTTTCAAATTGCTCAATCAAGTTGACATATTTCTTATCAGTTATGACCGTTCTGGCAACACTGCACCACTCCTTAATCTTAATAATGAACTAGAAATAATGTTTTGCACATTTTTCTGTGACAGTAGCTATACTTATAGAATTTCTGAACACAAAATGAAATTCTTCCCTTTTCAAAACTTCAATGAATACCAATCAAATACATTATTTCTACAAAAATTTAAGCTTAAACAATTTTTTTTTTTTTTTAAATAAAATATTATATTACATACCTACCATTCTTGTATCCTCAAAATCGCCAATGTTCACATGGCTTCCTGAACAAATGTTCTTCGTGAGCAGCAGTTTCACCGAAAAATGAACCCAACAAACAGCCATCAAATCTAAGCAAACAAAGCCAATCTCTGTCTCAGCCTTAACCAAGCCAAGCATGAAACACGGCTGCGTGGCCATCTTAAAAAAAAAAAAAAAAAAAAACCAACTCGTTAAGTTAGAAAGGCAAACCTTACCTATACCTTGCCTGCCGCTAACATACCGGCAATTTATTTTCAGCCGAATGGGTTTCCTGCTTCTCCTCTTCTCATAATGTTGTGTTTTTATTTTTAGCGTTTCTTTGTTTTTTTTTGTGACGACGAAGAAGATTATAATGACGGTGATCATGATAATGATAGTGCGCAATGACCCATTGTTTTTGGTTCTGTGTGATTTACTTGACCATTGTGCTTGCTGTTTCTGTAAGAAGGCCGAGGAGCGTTGCTTGGTTGAACTATTTCATGGTTAATTTGCACCAAAAAGCCCCGGAAGGGATGAAGCAATATGCGATGTTCTTGGCAAAAATAAAACAAACTCATGATATTGTTTTATGAAGAACCGCAGTGATATAGATCTTTTTGATGTTAGAAATGGTCTTCATTTTAGTTGCTGAAGGTCTTAAAATCTCAGCTGCTGACCTTAATGCCTTTTTTTCTCCTCAGATGCCACAAAGATATCTGGTTTTGATTACTCTTTTCTCCAAGATAATTCCTACCGAGCCTCCTCCGATTAGAATCATCTAGATCAGGTGAAAGCATATGGGACTCAGTTTTAAGATAATCTTCAAATGAGCTGAATACTAATCAGTAATCACTTCACAACATACAATGCACTAAAATTTGGAAGCAGCAACAGGCCACGAGAATTGTGTCAAGTAATCGCAATTTGAATGGAGCGACTCAACTTGGTCATGGTGATGGCTGATGGCTGATGGGTCTGTTGTTTTTGAATTTATTGTCTCAATTTATTCCCAAGGTTGAGCTATAAATTCGAAGAAAGTCCATAAAATTTAAGTGTAGGTGTTGTAAAAAAGGAGAATGGTAAAATAAATGATACACATGATTAGAACAGCTAAATATTTTACGAGCAATAAAGTTTGAAAAGAGAACGTGTCCAATGGCTTGGGGGATTTCGAATTCTCGGATTAAAGGAAATAAAAGTGAAGACGACAACATTGGGGACTGAGTTTGTCATTCATCAGCAATGGGGGTCATATAATATACTTAAAACATTTTTTACAGCTCAATTCGTTCTTGTGGAAACAATCAATACAAATAACTGTATCGGATAATTTAAAACAGTGACTCTGGAAAATCCTTATGATATTTTATTATCGAAGGCAAATAATAAGGAATTGCAGCCCTACTGAGTATTAAATGATATTGAGCTAAGGAAAATGGGAGAAACGATTTGCAAATGACGATTAAATTTAAACAAATTGATGATTATTGAGTTAAGGTTGTTGTGTCTTTCTGCGTATTGATGGAAAAAGAAGTTATATGCCTACCTCGAGATATTGGGGTGAGATTTTGTCCAAAATCTCGAATCTTTTGTTTAAGTGGCATAATCAGGTACCTACTATAAATCTTTTGTGATATGACTAAGTTCTAACTTGCTCCATAGGGCAAGTACCTACCTATTGGTTTTGTGGATTTCAATTATAAAGAAACTTTAAAGTAGTTTCTGTCATACTGTTAATCGGTCTGTCTGCGCCGATGTTCGTCTATGCACCGTTTAACGTTAAGGTACATATTTAACTGTTTGACCGAATGGTTAATTTTTTTTTTTCGTTTAATACCAACT
Source organism: Platycheirus albimanus (assembly GCA_916050605.2). Classification (NCBI taxonomy): domain Eukaryota; kingdom Metazoa; phylum Arthropoda; class Insecta; order Diptera; family Syrphidae; genus Platycheirus; species Platycheirus albimanus. Next base: position 155,662,012 of record OU696697.1, read on the forward strand.
TAAACTAGAACCTTGAAACGGTTTTTTTTCTCATTTTTGCTCCGGAGTGTCTCTTTAGATTTTGATTAATAATTTACCAAGCCTTATTTTTTGACAAAACTGTATCAAAACGAAAAATAGGACGGTTTTTTTCTTAAGTCCCTTATGTCGGCAACGGCTTGATCGTTGAATATATTTTGTTCATTTCTACTTGCGATTATAGGTACTATAAGGCAAGTTATGCATTTGTAAAAAACAAAAATCTAACAATCAAAAATGACATTACGATGATAGAGAAGTCGAAAAAGTGGGTCCGACAATTCTGTCTGTCCGTCCGTCTGTATCGGCACCTACAGCCTAAACGGCTTAACCGATTTGCTTCAAACTTGGTAGATAGTATTATTATGACGTCCTACAGAGGGGTTTTTGGAATTAGAATTCTAGCTTTAAAACTAACAGTAGCGTAACGGATACAATTATTGGCACCCCATTATATTGAACCAGCTATTGGCACCCCCTCATTCATTAACGATTTTTTCCAAAAATTATTAATCTAGCAAACCAATTCAATTTTTTTCGTGAACTGTAACTTATTCCTCACAATTGTACATCTTTGTTTTAACGAGACAATTCTTCAGTCGCTGTATGGAAGTGAAGTTGTGAGAACGTTTCAAGAAAGTGAAAAATTTGCAAAATTTTGCGTGTTCCCGCTAAGGACCTAAAATTTGGTAAGCCTTATTTAGTTATTAATATATATTTATTTTATTAAAAAGTATTGTTTTTTGATATCAGAATTTAATAAAGTATTCGTTTTTAATTACTTTTTTGTAAAATTTAATGGTAAATTTAAAATAATAAGGGTGGCAATAGTTGGTTCCAATAAAGGTCGGGGTCCAATTATCGCCACCCAGGTGCCAATAATTGGTTCTATGAAACTAAAACTATTGGCACTGCCAATAAATATACTTTTAAGACTGCCAATAATTATATCATATAAGCGTTACTTTTTTCAGGTTTGAAAAAATGCCAAAAACAAATAAAAATTACAAAGAAAAGGATGTTCAAGCAGCTCAATTGGCCATAACTACCTAGCTATAGTGAATTAATAAAAATCTAAAAAAAATCCAATTTTCTTTAATTTCAAGTGTGTCAATAATTGTACATATTGGGGTGCCGACGATTGTGGTCGGGTGCCAATAATTGTAGTATTTGGTAAGCTTTTTTTAACTTACGGTTTTTACCACCTTTTTAAAGACAAAATACAAAGTAAAAGGAAATTTTATAAACAAAATTTTCCAAATTTCAATTTGGTATATTTGACATATTTTTAACTCTATAAACGCGAAATTTACACGCATTTGGTTTCCAAAATTCCTTAGGGGTGCCAATAATTGTATCCGTTACGCTACCTGCCATACGATTTTTAGTGAAAAATTAATTTTTCTCAAAAACGGCTACTACGATTTTGATAAAACTTACTGAATAGTGTTTTACGTGCAAGTTTAATGTTTTAGTTGGAAAAGATTTTTCAGGAAAAGTCTTATAACGGTACCTCCCATAGGACCGCTTTTTTGAAATCCGATTTTCTCGTGAGCCACTTGACGGATTTCGATAAAATTTTTAATTTAGAAGCCCTTTTATAAAAGGAATAATATAAATTTTTAAATTTTTCAAAAAAAAGTTTTTTTAAAAAGGTTTCAAAATTTTTTTAATTTTTTGTTTTTTTCCAAAAACGGTTTAATCTATTTTTTTTTTAATTTTATTTGTCTGATAAAAACTACAAAGTGCTAAAAGTTGGCATACTCAAAAAGAATTTGGAATATATTTTCGAAAAGTTTTTCAAAATAAAAATGTTTTTTGAAAAAAGTGGTCGAACGATTTTGAAAAAAATTTTTTGTACAATTTCAAAGTAAAAGAAACCTGATGGCTTTCTTCTTTTTCTAAAAAAAACGTTTTACTTATTGATTTTTAAGTGATTTCATATTATTTTTTCAACGCTTTTTTCCCAAAATCTCAAGCACCCAAGACCATTTTAGCACATTAAAGCAAGTTCGTACGACCCAGTCGTGCACTTTATTTTCTTTGCGACGGCTTTTATTTTTTATTTAATTAGGTACCTACCTAGTGTTCCTAAAACCGGTGGCTCCTTTAAATCGAGCGCTCACTTTTTGCCTTTTCATATTTTGCTTTTTCTAATGGCTCTTAAACGGCTTTAACAATTTTGATCAAATCAAAGAGTATACACATACCTATTTCCATGAAAACTGCTTTTTTAGTTCTTGGATAAGAACAAATGTACCTAACATAAGTCTGACTTTCATAACTACTGTCGTATTAATTTCATCATAAGTTAACCAGGTCATAGTCGAATGTTCAAACATTTTGTTTTAGTCTGATTTTATTTTATTTGTATAAAATCACATTGCAGCGTTAAGGTTTAACATTTTCAGCATCAATTTTTTTGTTTATTGACTGAGCAACAATTAAGTTTAGTTCAATATTTGTAGTGTATTTAGCAGCAGAACTCATTCCATTGCAGACAAATTCCACACACTTTTCAGGTCCTTCAAACGATTAAATTGCTCAAAAATTTTACAGAATCAGCTCCTATATTTGTGTAGCTCTTCATTTCATATTTCTAGATCCAAACTAAAGACAAAAGACCCGATAAAAAAAAATAAAATATTATAATTAACACCAAAAGTGCCAAATGATTATAATAAATTAATACCTTGATTTTATCTCAAAAAAATTAGCAAAGTTCAGTGTCCCAGAATATCATCATCTCGAAAAAGATGTCCCCAATTAACCTTCTTCACACTTAAAACAAAATTTTGCACACTCCACGCACCAACAACAATAAAACGACGACGTGATGAACGTGTGTCTGTGTAGTGTATACCCATATCCATCTTCCTTTCACAAAAGCATCTTATTGTGTTAACACTTTTGAATAACTTGTTGTTGTGAACTTCTTGCTAATTAAATGTACAATAAAAAAAAAAAACCAAAATTCACAATGAGACAAGGAAATCCGAAAAAAAACGAACAGCAATGAGTCACCTTCTTGTGTATGAAACTCTCGTCTCATCGTTTATGCGCATCCATGATCCATCCTTTTTCACCATATTTTTTTCGGAACATAAACCAAACCAAGTAAACCAAGGTGATGGCAATGAAAAGTGTTTTGTTTTTCTGTCGTGAAAGAATCGCTTCGAAATGGAATTTGGAAGATGCAAAAACATTTCGTCGTGGAAACCCCTACGCCCCAGCCATAGCACAATTCATCTTCTCCTTTTTCAGTAAACCCATAAGAAAAGAAAACTTTGTCAGAACCGGCTACCCATCATCATCATCATCACACACAGTCTGGGATACAGCTGAGGGAGCAAGTCATATAAGCATTGGAGCAATTTTGTTTTGCTCAGAAATCAGTTTATTTTCATATGGTTGCCATTTGTTCGAAAATTATTCAGCTTTCATGAACTAGGTATGACGTTGTAGGGCTTTCAAAAACTCGCTTGCCCTTAGTAATTAAAAATATACCTACTTCTTGTGAAGTTAGCAGAACATTAATATTTTCGAAAACCTTTAGAGCATTAAATTTTCTTCTTTGGCATTTATTTCGCATTTAATTAGCATCTAATTATGTAATCAAAAAATGTTGGTTTTGTTCTGGTAACTTCAAGGGCATCTGAATCAATAACTATACATTCAAATTAATTTTTGACACACAAAATGAATTTAATACTCCTAGGTCCTAGGACAAAAATAATTTGAACAGTAAGTTAATACCGCATGAAGTACTATACTACAAAATACTTTATTGAACGATTAGAAAACAAATTTGGCAACCATGTTTGATAGTGAAGCTAATTTCAACGACCAAACCGACCGACACTTGGCCAAAACGAACAGACGACGACGCTGAGAGAAACCTGATTTCACCAGTGCATTGCGGTCGCTTGACACACTTTATGAGGAGAAGGTGACTCCACTTCTATACTGAGACTGACTCCATACCTGACTCCATGGCTCCCATTATAATACTTTTCCTCCTTCTGGTGCTTCTTGTTCATAAGCCATCTCTGCCGATGATTCCGAGCCAAACGTTAGGAGTATTGTCATCAAACAAGCTGTGTGATGGTCGACTTCATCTTCGAAAACTGCGCGGGTCTCGGTTGCTCCTATGATGATGGCCGTCCATGGCTAGGCGGGAGGGGAGAAACGCATGATTGCCTTTCTTTATTTATTCTGCAATCAACAAAAATTATGTTCTTGTTTAGTGGTGCCTGTGTTGAGGTTGCTCAAAAAAAGTTTTCTTCACAAATTGAATGCAGTCAATGGAGGAGGAATATGGCAATAGGATACGAGAAACGATGACGACCAACGACGACAGCTAGAAGAGATACTGCGGGCTGGTCGGTTGACGTTCGGTTTGGTTTGGTGGCTTGTGGAAGTGGGGGAGCTGCTTTACTTTGGCAGCAATGCTAACACTAAAAAGTCAAACAAAAGAGCCAAACCGCACAAAAAAAAAAAACTTAAGAAAAACGTTTATACGAAATATTTTTTTTTTTATTTTTTATTTATTTTTCTTTGAAAGCCAAATCTGGAAAGTTGTCCCGACTGGTTTGGGGGTTTGGCGTTTGGGTTCTTCCATCAGTTTGTTGTGTTGTTGACGTACTTCTTGAGACTCTAAGATAACTTTGAGAGTGTAGGTTTGTTGCAATGCAGTGTGGTGCAGGATTTACTGAATCGCTCATGACGTGCATTTATCAAAAAGCTAAGGCTTATAGCTTTACCTCGAAATGAAAAAGGATTTTTGATGAAAAACATTCTGTGCCAAAAATTTGTTTTGATATTTTGTTTGAAAAGAACTGTTTCGATAAATGGCAAAAGATATAATATGCCTATCCTTTGCTGCCGCGAAGGGGGTGGGGATTGCAATGCATGCCATAATAATTGTATGAGTATAAGTGGTAACACTCTTCAATCAGCAAAAAATAAAATTGTAATCACCTACTATAAAAAATATTTTCTTTTATGTAGGCAGAAACATTGTATCGGTCTACATTTAATAATAAATGTAAATGTTAATGTTTAAAACAAAACTTTGAACAAAAAGTTTTCGAATTGTCCTTAATAAATTAAACATTTAAATGAAAAATTTAGACGAAATGATACTGTAAAACTTAACACGGCGACTTTGGACGAATTTTAAATTTAAATGTGAATAAGCAGTGATAATTTCTGCCTATATACTTACATATTTCTTTTAGAAAGTAAGTAAATGAAGTTTATTGCAAAAAAGTTGTCAAGTTTTTTTAATATAAATTTAATATGCGTTGTCAAAGACAAAATAGGGTACGTTTTTTCTTATTTTTCGAAATCTTATGAGCAGAAATAAGGCATTTGATTAATGAAAAACTGAGCCATCGAACATTTTTTCATATTCATTTCAATCAACATAATCCGAAATTGAGTATAGACCTAAACCTAAACGGTCGGTTTTGGAGGTTTTTGGCATTAGATGTTTAATTTCATTTTTCTTATTGTAAATTTTTATTTTGTGGCAGGCTAGCTCGTACAAAAATTATTAAATATAAAACCTGCCATATAGGCAGCGGCACCCTATAAAAAATAAAGTCGCTGTCTTGTCATTGTTAACATAGTTGCTGCAGAATTTCAGCATCATGTATGTACCTTTTCACTTTTGTTGAACATTTTATTTTCTTATATTGCTTTTAGTTTTTATATGAAAGCAGTACCTATCTTCGTTTTTATACCCTATTCCATAGAATGGGTATATATTACATTTGGTGTGGAGTTTGTAACATAGAGAAATAATACCGTTAGGTATAGAAAAGTATATATATTCTGACTCAGAATCAAAAGCCTAGTCGATTTAGCCATGTCCGTCCGTCCGTCCGTCCGTCCGTCCGTCCGTATGTATACTCTCTAGAGGTCGCAATTTTTGAGCTAGAAAGCTGAAATTTGGTATATATAACCTTTGGTTCAAGAGTAAGGCTAAGTTCTTGAACCGGTAAAATCCGCCCACAAACACGCCCACAATCGCCATTTTTGATGAACAACCTCAATTTGGTAAAATTAAATTATGTTTTTTGTACAGTTACGATAAAAGCATAACGCTAAAATTTTGCAAACATAAGCTTTAGGTTTCCAATCAAATAAAAATATTTCAGTTTGGGCGTGGCTGCCGCCCATTTTTCATACAAAACCATCAATATTGTTTTTATAAAATAACAATTGTTATATTAAAGCGAAAAACATTAAATTTTGTGGGTATTACTGGCACAAAAACATCTTGTGTATGAAATCAAAAAAATTGATTTTGGGCGTGGCTGACGCCCACTTTTCATAAGAAACTATAACAAAATTGTTTTTGTAAATAAACGGTATTTATAATGAATCCGCAAGTCAAAACTTTGCGTCTCTTAAGTGAAACTAAACAGTTTGTGTATGAAAAGAAATTTTTGAATTTTGGGCGTGGCTTACGCCCACTTTTCATGAAAGAACGAAAAACGTAGTCTCAAAAATTTAATTATTCAATTTAAAACTTTTCTTTCCGTTCGTTATTTGAAAAATATATCTCTACATTTTATTGTGTAAATTTTTTCAATACGCCCACTTTTAAAGGCGTGATTTTGATAAAATACCTTTGTTCAGGTAAGATCGTTTAAAAACTACTCGATTCAGCTGTAGTTTTACACATATGCCTAAATACTGACTAATGATCAAAGCTCAGTTAGTGCTTGAAATTTTTAAGACACGCCCACTTTTAAGGGGCGTTTCCGTCAAAAGTCGTATAATGCATTAATTTTTTAACGTTTCTTAACAACTATCTGTCGCATTTTTGAAGTAAATAGGATGAACACTTAAATTTATATTCCTTGGTTACGTAGCAGAGTGTGGTCAAAGAATTGTTAAAAACACCCATAATCGCTATTTCCATTCCAAATCTAATTTAAAAAAAATTATGTTTTGTCTTGTTTTGTTCAAATCGATCTGCAAGAAAAAAATTGAATGTCACTGAGCTCATAACAATTGCCTTGACAATAAAACGTTTTAACTTTGGGCGTGGCGCACGCCTTTTTTTATTGCGCCAGCATTAATTGAACATCACACCGCACAAAATTAATGTTATTGAATTTTTTTCTGTCTGCTTAAGAAGAATTTTGTTCTGAAACATCGGCTGCTTGCGGGAGGCAGATGCATACACACACAAAAATATGGGGAATAGGGTATCCAACAGTACGTTGCAAACGTAATGTAGCTCTCGCTTATGTTTTTATTTATCATTTTTAGTTTAATTCAACAACATATTTTAACATCATTTTGACCAAAGTCACTCACCTAAAATACCTATGTTTGTTTCGAAATACAATATCGCGTGAACAATTTGTACCTACCTTGTTTAATTCAACATTAGGAAGTATGTATCCTACAAAGTAAAATAGATATAAGATTTAATCTACCTAAAAGTCATTATTACTGGTAAGGAATTTTATGTTTCCATTAAACTAAAAATTAAAAAAAACAAAAAAAAAAAATCACCCTTCAAGCAATTATTTCTAAAAGCTTACCATGTTTTGTGCGAAATTAGTTTTCTACCAAAAAGCAACAACTTTATTACTACCCCCTCCCCTACCATTATTTCAATGTAAATATCAAATTCCATAGCCGTTGTTCAAAGTTATGAAACATTTCCAGCTGCATTCTAGAGGTCTGCAGGGCATATCCATTAGAAAGCTATAGGTAGGTACTCGTACTACTCAAAACATTTCACTAATGCAACAGTTTTCAAATTTGCATAAACAAATAAAAAACAATTGCTTTCCTCCTGAAGCACCACTCTGAACCTGATTAGTCCTTAACGATGAAAAACTTCTCCTGTAATTCCAAATTTATCTCATCTATATTCCTGGCACTATGATGTTTTACGGAAATCTGAGGTAGTTGTGTAGATAAGTACATTTACTCCCTCGCTGAACACAACAACTTCCCATAGTCACCTTAGGAACGGATTTAATGATGCTCAAATTGGAATCATTATTAATCTTCCAGACCCAATATGCTTCTAAGAAACCATACAAACGTACCCCCCCACGAAAGATTTAATGAGAAAAAAAAATTATGAGAACTAGAAAAAAAAACATCACTAGGATACAGAAAAACCTCATTTTACCTACACACAACTTGGGTTCGAAAGATTGTTCATTAAAGAGCCACGTGCACCCTAATGCAAGTCTTGGAGATATCACGTTTTGAACTGGTTTGCGGAGGGAGGCAAGGCTATGTTTTCTAATGAGTTTGCAATCAGGAACTGCCGCATGACATCAATCACCCATCTTGCCATTATCTTCCACTGACTTTCAATCTGACTTAGTAAGTATCCCACTCCAACTTTGACATCCCCTGTGCTGTCCTGTCGGCATCAAAAAGAGAAAATGATGGTCAAAATGACACAGCACCACCGCACCGTCACCGTTGCGTTGCCGATTTTTGCACGCACAAAAAGTTTCTACAACAAACTACACGAACTCTAAAGAAGTTACAATAACAACGTTACAACTTTGTTGCAATTGGGCATGTAGGTTGAAAACATCCTTCTTTCATGGACCTCCCCTGGATAGTGTTGAAAAATGACAAAACTCAGAGAAGAAGCCGTGGTGTTGCTTGTAGCGTGAACGTATGTGTTTCTGAATGAAAGGCTTGCTGTTATAGGTAGGGCGCACGTTATTATTGTGCCTGAAAAACAGCATCCGCTAAACGAGTTTACTGAAAGGGTTCCCACTGTCAAGAAAAGTCTTAAAGTGAATTTCATTTCAATTCATAATATTTTTATAACACAAAGGAACGTTCCCAGTTCGCTAGTTTACCTTTCATATTTAAGGGTATAGCAAATAATGTTAAGTAAATTTTCAGTTTTGACATACAATCAGGTAGTCACCCAGATGCATACAAAAAACTATCAATACATCTAAGTATCATGCTTCTAAAATGCAGCGAAACAACATTTGAATTAATATTCTCCTAGTGTTTCGCTTAAGAAAGAACAGGCAGCGCACTCACGCTTGTCTACATAGGATACAAACACTTTTTTAGGTTAGGTAGCTATGCCGAAGTTTTTTTCCGGGGTACTGCCTCTTGCGATGAAGTGACAAATCCTCCAAGAGTAATTAATGTCATGGAAAGTGCTTCTCTGTTAAGCCGTTCGGATTCGGCGGTAAGGTCCCATTCATTCATGCAGAATATCAACGCACACACAGGAATGGTTGAGAGTGTAAGTCACAGGCCCCGGCCCCGATTGGAGCTGTTGTGCCAACAATTTTTACTTGCGATTATAGGTACTATAAGGCAAGTTATGCATTCGTAAAAAAAAAAAAAAAAATTCTAACAATCAAACATGACATTACGATGATAGAGAAGTCGAAAAAAGTGGGTCCGACAATTCTGTCTGTCTGTCTGTCTGTCTGTCTGTCTGTCTGTCTGTCTGTCCGTGTGTCTGTCTGTCTGTATAGTTACCTACAGCCTAAACGGCTGGACCGATTTGCTTCAAACTTGGTACATAGTTTAATTATGACGTCCTACAGAGGGGTTTTTGGAATTAGCATTTTAGCTCCAAAAATAACGGTACCTGCCATACGATTTTTTGTGAAAAATTAAATTTTCTCAAAAACGGCTCCTACGATTTTGATAAAACTTTCTGAATAATGTTTTTTGTGCAAACTTTATGTTTTGGTTGGAATAGATTTTTCAGGAAAAGTCTTATAACGGTACCTCCCATAGGACCGGTTTTTTGAAATCCGATTTTCTCGTAAACCACTTGACGGATTTCGATGAAAATTTTAATGTAGAAGCCCTTTTATAAACGAAATAATATAAACTCTTAATTTTTCCAAAAAATGTTTTTTTGAGTTTTTAAAAAAAGTTTCAAAATTTTTTTTTAACTTTTGTTTTTTCCAAAAGCGGTTCAATCTATATTTTTTTAATTTTATTTTTCTGATAAAAACTACAAAGTGCAAAAAGTTGGCATACTCAAAAAAAATTTGGAATATATTTTCGAAAAGTTTTTCAAAAAAAACTGTTTTTTGAAAAAACTGGTCCAACGATTTTGAAAAAAATTTTCGTCAAAATTCAAAAACGTAAAAGAAACCTGATGGCTTACTTCATTTTCTCCAAAAAACGTTTAAGGTATTGATTTTAAAGTGATTTATAAAATTTCATATGATTTTTTCAACGCTTTTTTCCCAAAATCTCAAGCACCCAAAACCATTTTAACACATTAGAGCAAGTTCGTACGACCCAGTCGTGCACTTTATTTTTTTTTTTTTTAGGACCCGGAATTGCGCGTAATCCGTAATACTACATCAAAAACGGGATTTTATCGACTTTTTGGATTCTCATTTGGCCCATTTAATTTATTTTTTTAAATCAAAATTTGAGCCACTCTTATCACGAATATATGAGTCCCAGACGTTTTGAGTGGGACAAGGGGGCTCCCAGACGTTCCCGAAAATCCCTAATTATCGACTTTTTGGATTCTCGTTTGGCTCACCTAATTTTTTTGGAAATCATAGATTGAGTAGTATTACGCACAATTTCCCCCACTTTTGACTGCCAGACTTTGATTTAGCAATGCAAGATTTATCTATTAATATAAATATTTTTCGGGACTTTTACCCTCCCAAAATTTGCTGTGGGCTCTTAGACTATTATATTAAAAACATGTGGAGAAAATTTCGCAATTGATTTCTTCGTGAAAATATTGACTGCGAATATATATTTTTTTCTGCACTTAGGTATTCACATGTTAATGTTGACCGTTCATGTAGGTTATTATAACAACGTTAATCCTGTTGAATCAACAAGAAACGTAAGTATTTCAGATAATGTTTACTCAGTTCTTATCTTGGTTCGGGTTTTTTATTTCCCCCCTGCATTGTGTCTCGATCGTATTATTAGCTATATTATTCTTAGAAATATCGGCGAAAATCGAGATCCTAGTTGAAAATCCCAAATTTCAAGTCCGAATCCTTTTCTGTGAGCTGGGCTACAATAAAACGATTAAATTCGAAGCAAAACATTTTATTGGAACACTACGAGTCTACGACCCATCATTTCGGTATGGCTGGTGAATCTAGTTGCTTGCAAATAAATTAGCTTAAGACTTTCTTTCTTTTCTAAGCTATATTGAAATGTCTACTTAAAATGGCGCAGTCAATCAGTTGAAGCCATCGGAAGACTATTTGGTCCGGTTTGGCAATTTCGTACTCCCTAATTTGTCAACTCAGTTTCCGTTTTGATTTAATTTTTAATTTAATCAAAAGTCATTGTCCTTTATAATTGTAAATATCAAGTCTAAAAAAAAGAGTTGGAACACTCTTACCTAAATGCCTCAGCATTCGATTCACTTAGTCATCATCGTTGCATTGCCGTGATACACTTCATCGAATAAAAACCAGTTACATTACCCTTGACGAAGATGGAGGAACACAGCATACTGCATACAGGATGTTGTTTACCCCAGGTACTTGTTTTCGTGGAGCAGTTAAGCAAGGTATATACCGTTTTTGCAACCTATACGAGTAGCATGCCTTCAAGTATATTTTTAATCGTCTTTCATCGTCTGTTTACTACTCAGGTCTATTTCCAACACCATCAAACGTATTTAACGCATACAGCTTCCTATTTTGGTAAACCATTAACCATCCGGAGATTCCTATTCGTCTTCACTCTTATTAACACACAGCTTGCTGGCTGATTGACTGACGGTGACGGAGAAAGGTTTAGTTCAGAGTTGAATGACTGATGGTCGTGCTTAGTTTTAGGTTTAACAAAATAACGGTATTTTGTGTTATTAAAAATGAAAAATACGTCTTTTGACAGATAACCAGATGATTATCTTAAATACGTTTTTGTTTTTGTACTCTTGAATTTTTCTTGAAGTATAAGATAGATGGATAGCATACCTACCTTGTAGTTTGGTGTACCAACCGCGCTTGCATAGCTTAACACCTTCTTTTTGGATACATTTTTTTTTCTTCATTACCAAACCTCTAGTCAGACCAAATTTATCGTGATCATAATTTGCAAGACTTTCACTTTTTATTTTTTGTGTTACCTGGATGATATTTTGCCGCACATTAAACTTGTTTTGGAGGCAACATTTGGACACGAAACTATAAATATACGACGACGATATTTTTCTTTGAATTTCGAATCGATTCACCAACGAACGAATCGTGGGCACAGGAAGGAGGAGATTCGTGTCTGGTCGAATTTTAAATTGGGTTTGGGTGGTTAGTCTTTGGATACATAAGTTATTGATTGTGGTTGCGGTATGAATAAGAGCCTATCCCAGGAATGATTCAACGGCGGAAATCAGACTGTAATTGGTTTTTGGTGTAGTTTTGAATGAGTATATGTTCCAAGAGTTGTTTTGTGAATTGAGGAAGTGTTTGCATGTTTAGTTTTTAATAAACTAAATGAAAGCAACATGAAGTACCTATAATAAGATTTTTATGTTTACATTGAAAGGGTCGAAAATTATGTTATTAAAATTTCGTTTTTCAATAAAATGCCCGACTATAGGTTATAAGAACCAATATATAGGTATAAGAAATCGTTTGCTTTCCCAAAGTTTGGTGGTGCGGCTCAGTGTTGTTCGCATTTTTTACTTGACGTTTTTATGTAGTTTTTTTATGTTTTTACGTTAGTTTTGTATCTGCTGTATTTATTGATAGGTATGCTTATTTAAAAAATGTAAGAAAGTTAAATAAGTAAAAACCATGGAAAATAATAAAAATAAGGGAGTTTGAAAACTGGAGACGAGTTTTGCAACTTTTATTTTATTAATATGAAAGGCCGGTTTGTTTATAAAAAAAGATTCTCTACCTAATCTATTTCCATCCAACATTTTTCATTAAAAATAACTTCAATTAGTTAATATTTGATCATATTTATTATTCTTTTGTGTCAATATCTAAGGCAGCATTATTTGCATCAAGCGAAAAATATACGTTAATTTTTTTAGACCTTTCAAATGTCTGGCGATCACGTAAATGACGTTAATGACTAGGTAGTTATGTAGGCAAACGAGATTTTGACAGATAATGACAATAGGTACCTAACCTACCTTTCTTTTTACTTGCGATTATAGGTACCTACTATAAGGCAAGTTATGCATTCGTAAAATATTTTTTTTTTTTTTTGACAATCAAACATAACGTTACGATGATAGAGAAGCCTTAAAAACTGGGTCTGACAATTCTGTCTGTCTGTCTGTCTGTCTGTCTGTCTGTCTGTCTGTCCGTCCGTATGTATCGGCACCTACAGCCTAAACGGCTGACCCATTTGCTTCAAACTTGGTACATAGTATTATTATGCCGTCCTACAGAGGGGTTTTGGAATTAGTATTCTAGCTTCAAAACTAACGGTACCTGCCATACGATTTTTAGTGAACAATTGATTTTTCTCGAAAACGGCTCCTAAGATTTTGATAAAATTTTCTGAATAGTGTTTTTTGTGCAAACTTAATGTTTTGGTTGGAATAGATTTTTGAGGAAAAGTCTTATAACGGTACCTTCCAAAGGACCGGTTTTTTGAAATCCGATTTTCTCGTAAAACACTTGACGGATTTCGATGAAATTTTTAATGTAGAAGCCCTTTTATAAACGAAATATCTAATATAAATTCTTAAATTTAAAAAAAGTTTCAAAATTTTTTTTAACTTTTGTTTTTTCCAAAAACGGTTTAATCTATATATTTTTAATTTTATTTTTCTGATAAAAATTACAAAGTGCTAGAAGTTGGCATACTCAAAAAAAAATTGGAATATATTTTCGAAAAGTTTTAAAAAAAAAAACTGTTTTTTTAAAAAACTGGTCGAACAATTTTGAAAAAAAATTTCGTAAAAATTCAAAAAGGTAAAAGAAACCTGATGGCTTACTTCATTTTCTCCAAAAAACTGTTTAGGTATTGATTTTGAAGTGATTTATTAAATTTCATATGAATTTTTCAACGCTTTTTTCCCAAAATCTCAAGCCCCAAGACCATTTTAACACATTCGAGCAAGGTCGTGCGACCCAGTCGTGCAATTTATTTCTCTTCTTTACGGGATATTTATACTTTTTTCACTATTTACGTTTTTTTTTCATAAAAAAGTAAAAAAAAAAGTTTTTTACATAGATTTGAACATCACTGGTGATGCTGTTAATTTGTTTCTATAGTTAAAGGTATTTGAATTGATGTGAATCATAGCTTAAAAAATTAAAGCTTGAAAAGTTTGAAGGTAGAGTACGTAGGTACCATTTTATTTAAATACATTTATTTTAAACATCATCCAAAACTTGAATCAATTTTATTCTGCTCAAGCCAACATTTCGCTACCAATCGAAAGAACTCAAAAACGCTAAAAGTTAGAAGTCAATCTTTTCATTTTCATACACAAAATGAATGAATGATGTAATCCGTGAAATTTGGACATTTATTTTCGAAACAGATATTGCTTTCTTGTGTTTTTTAATGTGTTTCTTTAAAATAAAGGAATTGAACTCAATAAAAATAGATTGAATACAACTTAAAAAAAAAATTCTTCCCTTATTGCATTCGTTGTTTTATCTAGTCCTTCCACTTTGAAGGGAATAACGATTTGAAATCGTTTCCAATTTGAATTTGTAGTCGGCACTTTGGCTAACCACTGAGGGCTTACCTTCTTTCATTACAAAACGTATTATATTATTTGAAGTTCTTCACTGCCGTTCATAGCCAGCGGCGTGATATCTTTGGCGAAGATACAATAAGCCAAAAAGATATTCCCAAAAACCCATAGAAGGGGAAGAACAACAACAATAACAAAAAACGAACTCATCGAAATTCGACCTCAGCTTAAGATACATTTATACCATCAACAAGATAACATCATAAGGTGGGGGCAACTGCAAAATAAGAAGAGCTCCGAGAGTTAAAAGTTAAAAATAAAAATCGTGCTTCAAGTCTGAAGTATGATTTGGCAGTCTATGCAGATTAAGATAAAAGCTATACAAAAGGATAACACAATAACGAAGGCCCAATGCTTAAGTGTTGTTTTTGTTTAGTTCTGAGTTTGCAATAAAATGGGTGGAAACTGGCGGCGCAGAATTTATTAATCCTCCCAAGGGGATTTGTTTGGTTTTTGTTTTTTTCTATTTTTGTATTTTTAATTCTGTTTCTTTTTTTTTATTATTTGATTGGATTAAGACCTGCGGTGGTCGCAAAGAAACTCACATAAAGAGGGCAGTTCCAGGGAATATTACTAATTTTATAGCCTTTCATTTTTTTATATTTTTTCGCTGGATAGCAATAATAATTGCAAGCTATTCAGAAATCTACAAATTAGATCAAACACAAGTCAAGTATAAATATATTTTATCGGTATCGCCCACTTTCCGATTTGCTGCCGTTTATCACAAGTTTTGTAAGTTCAAAGTAAAAAAAAAAAAATCATAAAACCACATATCGCGAGGCAGATCTCTTTCTTAGATACAAAATGAAATACATTATTTTCAAAGTTGAAGCTTATACATACATATATTGATATGATGTATGATATTCCCTTTTTGACGACAGAAGCAACAAACGAACTTTCCCCTGAGATACATTTATGAAGACGATGATGAGGCCCAAGTTGCATATCTTTTTGAATGAACTGTATCGGAGAGACATGGCAAAGCGGTATTAATGATGATTCATTGGCTCACATTTGAATGGAAATGTAAAGTGAAATTCGAAGAAATGCTGATGTTTGATGGTTGATTGATGGTGAAGTATTTTTGGGAAATGAATTGATAACCATGAATTTGACATATAAAAGTTGAAAAATAACTGAAGTAGGTATCAAAAAATTCGTGTGGATTTTAAAGCTATGTTATTAGAAATATCTTTACACACGAAGCGATACATAATTTCATATAAATGACAATTAAATACATATTTATTAACTTACCGAAGTGTTTTCTCAAATTGTTAATATTTTTGTCTTAAAATTATGAAATTTCCGGAAAATTGTTTGTCCTTTAAATTTGTATGGCGATTATGAATGCAATGTGACAAAATATTCAATAAAGCGTAACCTCTGAGAAAGTTAAAAAATCAATTTTTTTGTTCCATTTTTGCATAAAATTGAAAAAAAAAAAAATGTATAAAATATACACATTTTGTTGCAGAAAAAACAAACTTCTTCACCCTCATGCTTCGTTGATATTCATTGTTTAATTTTTAGAATGACATAATTTGGAGTTTAAATATTTTATTTAAATTTAGCTGTTATTTTTATAATATATACCTATATTGTTTCATATGCGTCAAAAAACTGTTCGTTGAAGACAAGACGGAGTTACGAAATAACTCGATTATCGCCAGACGATAGGTATCATTTCGACTGTTGCATATTGTTAGACCAACTTTCATTTGACTACGCAATAAGACAACAAGAATAAGATATAATATCAAAAATCCACGTTGTGATTAATTATTCTATTAATTGCTATAGAAAAAAAAAAAACTTGACATACATATGGAAGAAAAAAAAAACAAGCAATAGGTATTTATTAGAGGACGACTTAAAAACATAACTTTAAAAACTAAAAAAATAGTTTTATTTATTACTATGTGTAATAGAAACTTCAATAATCCAAAGACTCCCATTTCTTTTATTCTTTTCTTGTTGTTGTTCGGCAGTTCTTTCGTATTTCCAAAACCGCAGTAAATTTGTTATAAAAAACTAGCCCTTGCTCATTCAGCTATTCAAAAATGCTGGTCAAATGGTTTTGGAACAGAGTAAAGACGAAGATACCCATAATTTGGGCCTTCGAAGGCTGCTGTACCGTGTCAACGTTTTCTTTTTTTTTCTCTGGTAGATGAACTGGGAAACGGAATTGAATGTTTATGAACATACAAATATGCATAATTTGTTTGAGTTTATAAGATTTTTCAGAAGAACGCAATAGGGTCTCCACGAGATCTTCAAATATGCTCGCCAATGTAGGTATCCTATTCAGACTTAAGGGACCTCTCAACTCGAGCACCAAATAATCTTGGATACTAAAATTTGCACAAAGTTTCTATTTTCATTTTTAAACAATTCTGTTTACTAAAACAAATCATACGGGATAGCATACTGGAACCGTGTTTTTAAAGGGTTTTTGTAAAGTTCGTGAAAAAGATTTTTATCGCATTCTTCGCAGGAAGGCTTGCATAACTCAGCTGAATAACATCCGATTTGTATTATGCTTTTTTTTTTGTTGAATTTGTATTGAACCAGATAAACAAATGTTTAACGGAAGTCGAATTTCAGGGGGCGGGATGAAGTTCACCAGGTTTGCTACTTGTTTAATAAAAGAATAAAGAAAGAATTTGTTTTAAGAAAATAACCTCTTAGTATATCTCTCTAATTTGCTTCAAATAAATACTGAAACTACGACAACGCAGTGAGAACGAAACACAGGTACATGACTACACAAAAAAGTGCAACCAGACTGAGAGGCGAATACCCTAAGACAATTTTTGTTTCATTACGATTCAACAGCGAATAATCCTTTTTTTACACATTTATGTCCAATTTAAACCATAAATCTTTCAATAAACATGCATGACATGGCACCGTGGATTAATTCACCGATTTTTATCAAAAGTCACGTTTTCCTTATTACACTCAGAGAGAAGCTTATTATGTTTTGAAAAAGTCTGCTTTTTGAATATAAACTATAAATTATGTAACAATGCCTTTGTATTTTATTAAACTAACGTCTGCTTTTTTTTTTTTTTTCTTTTCAGGTAAGAAGCTCCAAACAATTTTTGGATATTTGTATCTTTGCACGTGTTTCATGTAAGTAATTCGAAATCATATGCATTCATAGGAAAACCCTTTGAATAATTATTTTATTCTTTTAATCCTCTCGGCATTATTTATGTTGATAGTGATATGACATGCGTTGCGTATGTTGTTTCATGTGAACATTGACCTTTTTAATTTTAACTCCAAAATCTCACGTTCAAACGCTCAACATGTCAACATGTAAGCTGGAAGCCTTTAAAAAAGGTAATAGGTAAAAAAAAACGCTTAGCAAGCTAGTTAACAATTCAAGAAACCAATTTGTTTTTCGTTCACAACGCCATTAACTGAGTCTTTTTTTGTTCCTTTACTTATAAGGAAATCATTAAAGTTAAGAACACCAAAAAATAAAATAACGTCTAGGTCGCCAATTACCCAATTAAAAACATCTTAAATGGTCAAAGAAACTAAAAGTGAATTATGATATGACATGGGTTTGTGATTTAGGAAAAAAAAATTGTTTGTTCTTGCTTTTATCTTTAAAAATAGCGTTGTTACAATGTAATTAATTATTTCAAAGAAATATAGGTTGGTAGCTTTAACTTAAGCTTTACACATCTGACTTGCCGCAAATTGCTCATAACTCCTTTTGATTCATAAAGGTAGACACAAATTACCAAAAATGTTTCTCACATGAAGAATTTTTTGGGTTGGGTTTTAATCGACCATTAAGCAAAACATGAGAAAATCTTTTGAATTATATTTTTCTGGTAGGTTTTGGATCGGTCGGAGTATTTAAAAAAGAAATATTAAGTATCTGGCTCAACTACATCGTTCCAAATTATTTTTTTTTTGCTCCGTAGATGTATCCAAAACAAAAAAGAGTTGAAAACTTTGACTCTGTTAAATACTTTGTTCTTGTCTTGGTATAACCCTTCAACTCCAACTACACAAATATATACATATCCATTTAGCAATTAATCCAATGTTCGACTGTTTAAGAATCTGCAGAAAAACTGACATTTTGTTTCAAGTCCCATTTGTTCATACATTTTCAACAACTACTTAGGTACTTTCAATACTTTAAAGGCTGACAAAAAATGTTTTTGATTTCCATTTTTATGTACTTATTGTTTTTTGTTTATCACGATAGAAAATGGGTTAAAGGCTTCCAAAGTATTTAAGAATTAATTTTTATAGACGGTATTTGTGTTTGGTTTTGTATAGATACAAAACGAATTTTAATCAAATTAATGTGAAATACTTCAACCGAATCAATTTCCTCTTAGCATGCATAATTTTATGCAAATTTATTTGACACTGGTAACTTAATTGTAACCCTTCATGCTTGCAAATTCTATTAACCAAATTAGAAATACCTCCTCTATCTACAACTCTTCCTACGTACTTAAGATACATACCTATATAATATGAGGCAATCATACAATATTACTGAATATAAGTATATTCCTTGAGTTTCATAAATAAACCGACAACGCCTATAATACGTTACTCACTCGCCCATCAAGACGTCGACGTTCTCGCAGTTCGTCTACCAGGTGAACAGCCATGCACATAATTTAACGTGAAATGTGATCTCCTCATAAACATAATGTGCATTAGGAAATTGCATCAGAATCAATTCGATTCCCAGGAGATATACTGTTTCAATATCATGCTATACTGGTACTGGTACTCGTACTAGATAGATGTGAAGTACCTACGTTGGCAGGTCTATAATATGTGGTATGCCTTAGATACAACAAGTAGGTAAACATTGGTATGTAGTTTGCTACTGTTTTGTACTGGATTTGAATGTTCGTAAAGCATTCCCACCATCATCATCATTATGGGCTGGGCAGGGCAGTGCAAGAGATTTGTTATATTTGACTCGAGAGTTCCAAGCGGATGAATTTGAAACTTCTCAGATACAACGTACGAGTACCTACGTATTGTACTATACCGGAGCTATATTGTTCTAGACCTGTCAATATTGTGAATGCACTCTGTTCTGCTCTGTAACTTCATCTTGTATGCATGAACAGGAGTGCACTCAATTGTAACCACACATTGTCGTCGTCGTCATAGTCTCTGGTATATACTCAACTGATAGTTGAAGTTACACAAACAATACCTCAAGCTCAAGGTTAAATTTGCGAAGAACTTGGTTACGGCTTTTGTTGTCATTGGCAGCGGTGCGGTGGCGTCGTCGGTATCGGCAGCATTGCCATTACTTGACTTGTCATGAGAATTATATGTTGGTCAAGCACCTCGTTGACATCAACAATGACGACGTAGATCGGTGACATGGAGTCTTTGTCCAGAAGGTTTTATGGTTTAAGAAAGGGAATGAAGTACGCTTTAAGCTGACATTTGAGGGTTCTGTCTTAACATGGAAAGTTATAAACATAAGTTAGTAGGTATAGATAGGTTCAATTTTATTTTGGAGCACAAGACTTTGTTTATGTAGCCCAAATTAAGGTAGAGAGGTACCTATACCTAATTTTGCTGCTTTTGTTAAGTTCAATATAAAAATAACAAAATTTGTGTGAACGAACTTACACTGACCTTTAAAGTATAACGTAAAGTTTATTTTTTATCGTAAGATTAATTTATTTCAAAATAAAAAAATGGTATTAGTGTTTCATTTTCGTAAGGGAATTAAGTTTATGAATTAACAACAACATGGAAACTTGTTTTAAATATAAAAAGAAATTTAAGGAACACGCTTAAGGTATAGTTCCACACTATCCCACAGTGTAATAAGACATGTCAAACAAAAGTGTGAAGGAATGTGTGATGGTTTTACATTCAATCCTAAAAAATATTTCAGATCTAAACACATGTCAAATCGTATGAGATCTGTGCTGTCATATTCTGTTTCCACACTATTATACATCTGTTTCATCACACATTTTTGACATGTCGTATTACACTGTGGGATAGTGTGGAACTACCTTTAGTGAGAACAACATTCCCTGCTCTCTTTTTGAATAAGTCATTTTAAGTGAGGAAGTATATGTACATATTTTTAATGAATAAATATCGAAACTGAAATACATTTCTCTTTAAAAAGCATTATTTGGGAAAAAACAGTTTGTGTTGTCTCAAAATCCTTGTAGATTAAAGACTTAAAGATAACTTTAAAACACTACGGATAAATGGGCTCTGTGTTACCATATAGAAAAAACGAATAATTTGAAAAGAAAGCTACTGGCTGCTTTAACTTGTTTTTATTTGTTAATTAACAAACTATTAATTAGAATAATTACTTACCAGCTTATATTTTTTAATTATTTGAAAGCCCTTTTTTGAATAAAAGAGATTATAATGTAGGTACGAGTATAACTTTTTGGTGTTAAGAAACAATATTTTGAAAGTTTTAAATAGAAAAACAAAAACTTAAGTGTTCAATTATAAAACTTTTTTCAATTGAATATTTTTTCTTTGAATTTTTTAATCATCTAAGTGTTCAAATACCAAGTTTTTGCAGACTCCTATTTTCGTAGTTGGTGTAATGTATTCATTTTAATTGAAAAACTTTTTTCCTACGTAGACATTGTTTTTTAATTCTTGCTGATTTGATGAATGATGCCTTACCTGCCACAACCAGCAACCTTTTGTAAATCAGATTAAATTAAAATTTCGCGTCTGCGGTTGAGAAAAGTTTCTGTTTTCTATGACATTTTTACACCAAAATTTATAAAATTAATAAAAATTGATTCGGAAATTGATTTGACTATACTAACGGGTGTATTTTTTTTAGAGGCATAGCATTAAGCTGGCAATACTATTTTAACTGTCGGCCATTTTGTCAGCTGTGAAGTGATTTATTTTTAGTTTGGTTTGGCATTTTAAAATAAATAGACTGACGTCTGAACAAAGCTTCTAAATCGTGAAAATTTATTTTGAAAATCATGGTTCTGTTCGAAATACGTATCGCGCACTAAGTCCATTTTACGGTGTTTCGATGAAGCTCACTTTTGGTTGCATGGATACGTCAATGCACAAAACCTCAAAGCTGACTGTTTGGTTTGCTTTATGGGTTGGTGGAATAATTGGTTCGTAGTTCTTTAAAAACGATGCTGGCCAGAACGATACAGTCAATGGTGACCGCTATAGAGCCATGATTACTGACTTTTTAGTTCATGATGTGCAGGAGCTTTGGTTTCAACAAGACGACTTAACATGTCACACAGCTCGTGCCACAATTAATTTGCTGTAGGAAACGTTCAGTGAGAGCACAGTTTCGCGTTTTGGTAATGTGAATTGGCCTCCAAAATTGTGCGATTTAGAGAGCTGCATGAATGCATTCAAAACGGCTTTTGAGTGATTCAAAGCAAAAATGAATGAGTGAGTTTCCGCTACTTTTTCTAATGAATGTAATGAATGTGAGTGATCAGAAGAAAACGAATTGAATGAATGTGAATATGAATATTGTTGCCATTCATAACCCAGTGTACTCAGTGTACTCAGTGTATTTTGAAAGATTTTAAACTTTATCGTATATACTGTCACTATTTCTAATAATCTTACTAATATTATAAATGTGAAAGCTACGATGTTTGGATGTTTGGATGTTTGGATATTTGTTGCTAACTCACGCCAGAACGGCTAAACGGATCTGGATAAAATTTGGCACAGAGATAGATTATAGTCTGGAATAGCAGATAGGCTATTTTTTATTACGGTAAAATGTATGGTTCCCGTGGGATAGATTTGTTTTAATTTTTGAAATTACACCAGAATGGATGAATGGATCTGAATGAAAATTAGCACAGAGATAGATTATAGTCTGGTATAGCAAATTGGCTACTTTTTATCCCGGTAAAATGTATGGTTCCCGTGGGATAGATTTGTTTTAGTTTTTGAAATAACACAAGAATTGGCTGAACTCATCTGAATGAAATTAAGCACAGAGATAGATTATAGTCTGGAATAGCATATTGGATACTTTCTATCCCTGTAAAATGTATGGTTCCCGTGGGATAGATTTGTTTTAATTTTTGAAATCACACCAGAATGGCTGAACGGATCTGAATGAAATTTAGCACAGAGATAGATTATAGTCTGGAATAGCATATTGGCTACTTTTTATCCCGGTAAAATGTATGGTTCCCGTGGGATAGATTTGTTTTAATTTTTGAAATCACACAAGAATGGCTGTACTCATCTGAATGAAATTTAGCACAGAGATAGATTATAGTCTGGAATAGCATATTGGCTACTTTTTATCCCGGTAAAATGTATGGTTCCCGTGGGATAGATTTGTTTTAATTTTTGAAATTACACCAGAATGGATGAATGGATCTGAATGAAATTAAGCACAGAGATAGATTATAGTCTGGAATAGCATATTGGCTACTTTCTATCCCTGTAAAATGTATGGTTCCCGTGGGATAGATTTGTTTTAATTTTTGAAATCACACCAGAATGGCTGAACGGATCTGAATGAAATTTAACACAGAGATAGATTATAGTCTGGAATAGCATATTGGCTACTTTTTATCCCGGTAAAATGTATGGTTCCCGTGGGATAGATTAGTTTTAGTTTTTGAAATTACACAAGACTGGCTGAACTCATCTGAATGAAATTTAGCACAAAGATAGATTATAGTCTGGAATAGCATATTGGCTACTTTTTATCCCGGTAAAATGTATGGTTCCCGTGGGATAGATTTGTTTTCATTTTTGAAATCACACCAGAACGGCTGAACGGATCTGAATGAAATTTAGCCCAATGATAGATTATAGTCTGCAATAGCATATTGGCTATTTTTATCCCGGTAAAATGTATGGTTTCCGTGGGATAGATTTATTTTAATTTTTGAAATAACACCAGAATGGCTGAACTCATCTGAATGAAATTTAACACAGAGAATTTGGGGATAGATTTGTTTTAATTTTTGAAATCACACCAGAATGGCTGAACTCATCTGAATGAAATTTAGCACAGAGATAGATTATAGTCTAGAATAGCTATAGCATATTGGCTACTTTTTATCCCGGTAAAATGTATGGTTCCCGTGGGATAGATTTGTTTTAATTTTTGAAATTACACAAGAATGGCTGAACTCATCTGAATGAAATTAAGCACAGAGATAGATTATAGTCTGGAATAGCATATTGGATACTTTCTATCCCTGTAAAATGTATGGTTCCCGTGGGATAGATTTGTTTTAATTTTTGAAATTACACCAGAATGGATGAATGGATCTGAATGAAATTAAGCACAGAGATAGATTATAGTCTGGAATAGCATATTGGCTACTTTTTATCCCGGTAAAATGTATGGTTCCCGTGGGATAGATTTGTTTTAGTTTTTGAAATTACACAAGAATGGCTGAACTCATCAGAATGAAATTTAGCACAGAGATAGATTATAGTCTGGAATAGCAAATTGGCTACTTTTTATCCCGGTAAAATGTATGGTTCCCGTGGGATAGATTTGTTTTCATTTTTGAAATCACACCAGAATGGCTGAACGGATCTGAATGAAATTTAGCACAGAGATAGATTATAGTCTGGAATAGCAAATTGGCTACTTTTTATCCCGGTAAAATGTATGGTTCCCGTGGGATAGATTTGTTTTCATTTTTGAAATCACACCAGAATGGCTGAACGGATCTGAATGAAATTTAGCACAGAGATAGATTATAGTCTGGAATAGCATATTGGCTACTTTTTATCCCGGTAAAATGTATGGCTCCCGTGGGATAGATTCGTTTTAATTTTTGAAATCACACCAGAATGGCTGAACGGATCTGAATGAAATTTAGCACAGAGATAGGTTATAGTCTGGAATAGCATATTGGCTACTTTTTATCCCGGTAAAATGTATGGTTCCCGTGGAATAGATTTGTTTTAGTTTTTGAAATTACACAAGAATGGCTGAACTCATCTGAATGAAATTAAGCACAGAGATAGATTATAGTCTGGAATAGCAAATTGGCTACTTTTTATCCCGGTAAAATGTATGGTTCCCGTGGGATAGATTTGTTTTAATTTTTGAAATCACACCAGAATGGCTGAACGGATCTGAATGAAATTTAGCACAGAGATATATTATAGTCTGGAATAGCATATTGGCTACTTTTTATCCCGGTAAAATGTATGGTTTCCGTGAGATAGATCTGTTTTGATTTTTGGAATCACACCAGAATGGCTGAACGGATCTGAATGAAATTTAGCACAGATATAGATTATAGTCTGGAATAGCATATTGGCTACTTTTTATCCCGGTAAAATGTATGGTTCCCGTGGGATAGATTTGTTTTAGTTTTTGAAATTACACAAGAATGGCTGAACTCATCTGAATGAAATTAAGCACAGAGATAGATTATAGTCTGGAATAGCATATTGGCTTCTTTCTATCCCTGTAAAATGTATGGTTCCCGTGGGATAGATTTGTTTTAATTTTTGAAATCACACCAGAATGGCTGAACGGATCTGAATGAAATTTAGCACAGAGATAGATTATAGTCTGGAATAGCATATTGGCTACTTTTTATCCCGGTAAAATGTATGGTTCCCGTGGGATAGATTTGTTTTAATTTTTGAAATCCCACCAGAATGGCTGTACTCATCTGAATGAAATTTAACACAGAGATAGATTATAGTCTGGAATAGCATATTGGCTACTTTTTATCCCGGTAAAATGTATGGTTCCCGTGGGATAGATTTGTTTTAATTTTTGAAATTACACCAGAATGGATGAATGGATCTGAATGAAATTAAGCACAGAGATAGATTATAGTCTGGAATAGCATATTGGCTACTTTTTATCCCGGTACAATGTATGGTTCCCGTGGGATAGGTTTGTTTTAATTTTTGAAATCACACCAGAATGGCTGAACTCATCTGAATGAATTTTAGCACAGAGATAGATTATAGTCTGGAATAGCAAATCGGCTACTTTTTATCCCGGTAAAATGTATGGTTCCCGTGGGATAGATTTGTTTTAATTTTTGAAATCACACCAGAATGGCTGAACGGATCTGAATGAAATTTAGCACAGAGATAGATTATAGTCTGGAATAGCATATTGCCTACTTTTTAACCCGGTAAAATGTATGGTTCCCGTGGGATAGATTCGTTTTAATTTTTGAAATCACACCAGAATGGCTGAACTCATCTGAATGAAATTTAGCACAATGATAGATTATAATCTGGAATAGCATATTGGCTACTTTTTATCCCGGTAAAATGTATGGTTAACGTGGGATAGATTTGTTTTAATTTTTGAAATCACACCAGAATGGCTGAACTCATCTGAATGAAATTTAGCACAGAGCTAGATTATAATCTGGTATATCTTTTAGGTTTCTTTTTATCACGGTTAAATGTAGGTATTAAATTATAAAGCTATAAAAGAAGAAGAAGCTAGATTACGATAGACTATACTCCTCAAGGTACAGTCTACTTCTTGATCAGCTGAAACGCGAGTGAAGCCGCGGTTAAAGGCTATATATGTATATATAAAAATGGATGTGTGTATATATGTATGTTGCGTATGGACTCCTAAGCCACCCAATGGATCTTTATGAAATTTTTGGGGTAAATATAGTTTAGTCCAGGGATGGTTCCTTTGAAGGTTTCGTGCCGATCGGGTGGAAGGAAAAAAAATGCATGCTTTTAACAATTTTGGTTCAGTTTTTTTTTAATTCTTTTTTGGTGTTTTTCATAAATTTTTAAGCGGAATGCCCGGGTGGAAGACAGAAAAATGCGGGCTTTTGGCAAAGTTTTTTTTTCAACTTTTTTTATAAAATTAATTTCCTTTCGTTGAATAAAAGCATCATATTAATGGAACTGAGTCGAAAAAATCAAACTCTGAACGAACGTGCGTGTCCATTTGGTGCAAGAATCGTCCACCCAAACATTTTCCAAACAACTTTTAAACATAGGAAAAGGAATTGAATCGCACAACAAATGACATTTTATTTTCCCAAATTTTTGTCAAATGCAGCAAAATATTCAAGCCACAATTTATCAATGTTATCATGTTCAGTTTAACAATTAAATTAACTGCACTTTGTGTGTATGCCAAAAAATTTGTATATTTATACACCAACCGAAACGACCAAAAATATTGCTTATCCGCTAACATTGAGATAAAATATACATATAAATAAATTTAGTTTCACATTAAATACACATAAGTGTTTTTTTGGGCGTAGCAACGCGCGCCGGGTACCGCTAGTATTTTCATATATACAAATACTTACATGCTCGGAAGAACTTTGGTGATCCATTTTTTTAAATATAAATATAATTATAATAAAAAAATAATGTTGCTATTGCAGCAAACGCACATATTAATTCAATGAGTACACTGAGTACAGTGAACGTTTGTTCGGCTTACCTTGTACTCCCTTAAAAACTCACTCATTGAAACCGGTCGCCACATTCACTCACATTCATTCATTTGGCTTTGAATATTCAAAACATTAATACACCAATCACTCATAATAAGTTGTACTCAATATTCATTGTATGCTGTACCCGAATTTTCGTGTATCACTTATGAGTATACTGAGAGCCGAAGTATTTGAGTGCATTCATGCAGCTCTCTAGTGCGATTTAACGCCGCTTGACTATTTTCTGTGGGGATATGTCGGTAGTCTACGCCGATAAGACCAAAAGGATTGGAGGACATCATTCGCCGTGTTATTGCCGATATACGAGCACCAAATACAAATGTTGGAAAAGTCATCGAAAATTGGACCTCCAGATTAGACTACGTCAGAGCCAGTCGTGGCGGTCATATACCAGAAATCATATTTAAATTATAATGCCAGAAGATTATCTTTCGATCAAGTAAATTTCATGTCAATTTAAAAAATCATCTTTGTTTTATTCCATTTCAAAGTTCTATACCTCGGAAAAAACACCCCTTATAAGGAAAAACAAGTAGGAACAAATTGTTTATTGAAAATTTCACCATTTACGAACTGCTACTTCCAAAAGCGTCTTAATTTAATTAATATAAATTAGAATTCAGATTTCGTTTTTAATTTCAACAACAAAATTCTCACAGTTGCTTGCCATTTTGAAGTGAGATCTAGACCTTCAGCCAGTAGAGTTATACATTCTACTCTTTGCTCCTTTATATGTATTAGCATGACCGAAAGTGTTCTAAATTATTATTTTTATGGTATGAATAATTTCATGAATCTGTTTTTTGCATGAACAAATTATGACAAATCAATGTCGCTTGAAATGCACAAAAGCTATTGACAAACTTAAGTTTCAAGTGAGTTAACAATAAAAGGCACTATTTGGACTAGATACCTACCCGAACTAACAACATTATCCATAGCTCCTTTTTCAGTTAACGACAACTTCAGTCACGCTCATTGATTCCATATATTTTGTATCTAACACATCTAAAATGAATTCATTCTCTATGATATAACTCAATTTGCCGCAAGAACTTTCAGCACAAACCTCAAAGATATCTCAATCGAACAATCGCTACAGAAAAAAAAAAAAAAAACATTACATGACTCACCATCACCGCGTTACGTGCATTGCATAATCTTGCATAAAGCAATTTCAGCTGTTTGTTCATCCAATTGTATTAGCAATGTTATTATTCGTCTGCTCGTATTGGATTGGATTTTATGAATTATTGCTTTGTTCATTCACATTTAGCAACTTGTTCATGAAAGATACACATATCTGTTTATTTCACGATGAAAGATACAAGTTTTGTGTTCAGAAATAGAAATCCCAGCGGAAAATAGTGTGGTTGTGGTTGGTCAGTCTCAGTGTTGGATTGGTGCTTGCTCTGTAGCTAGATACCTTCTTAATGCCACTGCAAGCAATATTTCAAAATGCAAAAGGAACATGCAAGATGTAGGTGGTTAGCCCATATTTGAATGAAAGAAAAAAAAAGCAACACATGACATAAATTAATAACTCTTATAAGAAGAAACATATCCCTTTTGGTACAATCAACCTTACCTTATCTCGTAGTTGTTGCAAGATATTTTTCTTTGTCGATAAAGGAAGCGTATGATTTAGTTTTTTTTTTTTTAATTCCAGAGGGTCTTCTATGTTAATTAAATTTTTATAAAGTTCAAACCTTTCGCGAGGAAGAGGAAGACGGCTTAGAAATCTCCCTTATCCATTACACATTACTAAATACTAATCCGAAAAATATAAGCAAAAGAAAATCATATCCGACAACATAAACAAAAGCCTAGAGAAAAACTTAACAAAACAAAGTGAAATCTTTTCCATTTCCATTCAAGGGTATAATAAAAGGCTTTATGCTTAATCCATTGGAAAACAGAGAAAGTACTTTCTTTCAGATGACCTCCTCCAGCATATTGTGTAGTTCCCTCGGCAGCCAGCAGTGGCGGTGGTGGTGGCGGCTTGGCGCGGCGCGACGCGGTGGATGCAGAATGGGTTTGAGTTAATTTTTTTCATTTCATCTCCACCACCACTCTTCTTAATGTTATTCCTCCGAATCTTGGGTTGTTAGGAGATGGAGAAGTACATTTTTTATTCCCCAAAGTTCTGTTGTTTTTCATTATTTTTGTTGCTGTTTTTGTATTTTTTGTATTTCGACTTTATTAATTACTTTCTTTGAAAAGGTATAATGTCCCCCGGTATACCTTTGGTGTTGTTTTATTCACCCAAAGCTATATAAATCTAGATATTTGAAGATAAGGCAATCTCGAGCCGATTAATTTGAATTTAATTTTGTGGAAGAAAGAAGAATATATATAGCAATAAATGTAAAAAAAAAAAACTCTCAAAAACAATTAGAATGCAAATTAGGTAGGATTTTGAACTCAATGTCACAACGATGGAGAAGGAGATGCTTCTGACTTTGACAAAAAGGCTGGAATAAGCTTAAACATTCTTCTTTTAGGGTCTGACAGTTGAAGTGTCTTGAGGACATTGTTTTTAAACTGATAGGCTAATGAAAAACTCAAATCACATAAAGAAGGAATTAGTGTTTCGATTTTATTTTGAGTGTAGCGATATCATGAAGGATTTGTTGCTATAGACAAAGAGCTTTTTAATTTAATTAAGAAAATGGTTGTTCGATTCTCAAATTATCTCGTATAAATTGACGATTTTGATAAACAAATGAGTACCATTCTTGTGATATAAATTGGTTTTCCAATTTTTGTATTCTTTTAGGATTTTAAACCTATTGATATGAAAATCAGGGGCGCGAACTCAAAGGAACATAACATTCCTTTAATAGGTTACAAAAATGACTGTCTAATGATAAAACTATACAGTTTCTAGTGCACATAGCTTAGAGACATAATCCGTAGATCCATTCCATTCACGCACAGTATCAACTCACATGGATGAATACCTGAGATTGTAAGTCAGAAAGCCTTATCTACTCTTGAAGTTGTTTGCTTAATATTTTATTATTATTTAGGGACTCACTTTTTGGTGAATACCTATATTAATACTATTTATAATTACAATAGTCATTTTGATTAAACCGTATATTTTACATAGAATCTTTTGAAAAACTGCGCTATATGAATTTGGCTGATAATTCATTATGTATAACGAAAATAATATTCTTACAAAATGAAGTTCATCTAAGCCGTGAGTCAATTGTATTTAAATGCAGGCTTAGTTTGATCCCACGGAAAAATTTCTTTCATTGCTATTATGAAGGAGGAGAGATGAAGATAGCGAAGTGATTGATTTATTTTCAAATTATCATTTTTTAAAATCATTTGTCAAAAAAAAGTATTTACAGACTTAGTTGATAAGATATTTGTATTTTGTAGTGGGAATTTTTTTTTTGTAAGACTTTGGACTGTCGTTTCATAAATTAGAATTATTGGTGAAAAGTTAATTAAAAACAAGAAAAACTTGCACTTGGGTGAGTTAATTTTTGTCTTGATATTACTGCAGCTGTCTTTTGTATAAGAAACTAATATTCTTGATCAAGAAAGATTTTTTCTTTAGTGAAGTGAATTATTCAAGAGATAGATAAAAGCAAATACCGATTTAAAAATATCCTATTTAATTCAATACTTAGATACTCAATACAATTTCCATCTCATAGTCAATAAAGTATCTGCAAACCAAAAACCTTTTCAATAAAAATGTCTAGGTAACTTGAAATCCAATGCATAAATAAACATAATGCTTCGTCATATTTGTCAGTCACTTTCTGTAACCCAACTCCAAAAATAAAATAAGTTTGACATGATTTTTCGCGACAGCAAAATTGAAAGTACAAATTTAGTATACCCACTCAATATAAATATGTAGCTAGATACTCGTATACCTCTTAACAAAAATATTGTCAGCTTTTGTAGAGTTGCTGTTGTTGTTCTGCATTTTGTCATGAGTTGTATCATTTTCATGCTGATTTCGTTTAATTAATTCGATTTTTGTTTCTCCTAAAGGTTTTCGTTTCTTTCGTTTGGTTCTCTGTAAATTGATTTGGATGGAAATTTGCATTCATATTTTAATGAGGAAACTCATTTCATTTTGTATTTATTTTATGAATCTAATAAAGCATGTGGTATCAAAATTCACGTTCACGTTTTCACGTTCACTTTATTTGCAAAGCTCTATAGCTGGTATATTTTATTAAATTTTTATTTTTTGTTTCTATTTCCACTCGGTACCATGCAAAAAGTAAAAGTATTTTTTTTTTGTGTGGATGGAAGATTGGTGTGTCCAATTTAGTTAGCTATATTATTCTTTTTTTTAGTTCCAAGACTTTGAGAGATTTTTATTCAACGATTATTATGTTGAAATAGACATGAATATTATCCCATTTCGAACAAACAAAATAGTTTCTCTTCAGTTGAATGATGTTGGTTTGGTGGTAGTTATGTAATTTTTTTTTTGGTGAAAATTTCTATTTCAAATGCTCGTAATATTTAAATAGAGAAAACAAATGGTGTTTTGTTTGAAAAAGTGCTGTAGGAAGTAATCGTAACATAGAGCTTAATTTTTTACTGACAGTTTTCTGATGGAGTTTGATTAATTAATGACATGACAGCTGACACATTAACACACCTATACAATGCGTGGGGACTGGCTAGGTACCTACTTATTGCCATTGCTTTGACATTATTATGATAACATGTAATTGACTTTCAGAGAAAACTCATTAAGGCTCCAGTGAAAAATTATATTTTGCATTGTAGGTAGGTATAATGAATCTGAACTTTGTAGATCGAAATAAGCAAAAGACGGTATTTAATTACATAAATGAGTAGGTATAGGTACTATTCGCTGTTTAGATAAGTGTGGATTTCGTTTCGTTACTTCTGCTTTTTTAAGCTCGTTATGTAAACATACATATTAACAATTTTAATTTTTGTAGGACTTGTTCAAAAAAAAACACATTTAATGGTTGTAAATATATGATCCAATACAGGCAACTTTCCTTGAAATAGAAAAGTTGTATATTTATTCCAGGCTCGTTGATAAATTTAATTTAATTAAATATGGTGGCACAACAATTTGTTTGTTTAGTTTTTTTTAACCATAACATCAATCATAAATCTTATTGAACGGGTGCGCCAAAAACAAACAACATAAAAAGCAGCAAAGAATCAAAATCAAAGGTCTCTATAATCAATTGTTTTTTAATAAGTATTCAGTTCTTAAGTTATTATAACTCTTAACCTTAAAATGTATTTCCTCGACTTTGCCATCCTGTGGAACTTATCTCAAATCATGCTTCAATCTCAGGGTAGGTCACATAACGACCTTGCAACATCTGTTTACACACAAAATCGATTTGTTGCGGCCTGGTTTGAACTCGGAAATACTTCGAAATACGATAGACCGAGATGATTCCTTATTATACCAAAAGTCGTTGCGAATTTTTAACATCATTGCACGAAAATGTCCATCATGGTTAAATTATATTTTTTTGGTGAAAACTAATGTTTGCAATAACTGTTATGTGTTGTTAACATAACACATAGCAATACCACTCGATGACAAATCAATTTAAAACCAAAAACCATGCAAAATTTTCAATTTTACTATGACAATGTGATATTTGGCATATTTAATTGTATTTAAGATGTGATAGACACAACTTTCGATAAAAAACTTTTAGTTTTTGATATTTTTTATTCTACGATTAATGATTTTGGTGTTAATTTAACATTAAAGTGAATGGTTTTTTTTATTCTTCTATTTATTTTCATATAGCTGAATGTAATTCTGTCTTTATCTTAAAGACATCGCAACTGCCCAAACGATTCAGATCATTTTTCGCAGTGCACAAAGTCCAAAAAAAGACAACAAATTTTACCTACCATTTTCCATAAAAAGTTTCATTTGATTAAATTTTGCAACAGTTTTCTAAATAAATGCTTTTTATTTTAAGCTTTTCAACAATATAGGTACAATACATATAAACAAATTGTATCTTTTTTGAAAGGACACGCGTATAGCAATGGGCACTCATACATAAATTGTTTTTATTTCAATTTTAATTAATTTAAAAAGATACCTATTTTAATAAGATGAAAGAGTGGTTTGAAATTTAACTTGTATTTAAAAAAAAAATGGAATAAAATAAATGAATTTCCCACAGACATTCTCAGACGTTCTGGAAGAAATTTTCCAGACTTAATTAAGCGTTTTTTTAGCTTACAAAATTGAAATATAGTAAAGAAAGCAATAAAAGAAAATAATCCAAGAGCCCGATAGAAAGTAAAAAAAAAAAAAAACATGCTGAATTCGGTTAGGTACCTTTCAAAATAACATTCAATTATATGAACCGTCTGGCACTCCTATATAAAGTGAAGAAAAACAAATATCCTCACAGCTATTAAAGCAAGACACTTACTTTGCAACCTAAAGTCGTGTGGGCGACGAAAGGTGTACAAAAACAGGGAGAAAAATCCTACTGGAATATATGTATATAAAATATATAAATTTTATTTTCTCTAAAAGGTGGAGGGTTTATTCTATTTTTTTCTTTTTTTTTTGTAAGAAAGTTAAAACGAACGACTGAATAACAAACAAATAATATAAAAAAAAAAAACAGCTCTTCTTCTAACTCCTTGCCAACGCCAACGGGAAGAGAAAAAGCCTGGAATCTGTGGGTGGCATGCTGATGACTTCCTTCAACATAATGTCTCTGTAGTGCTGTTTCCCAAGTTGGAGCAGTATCATAGGTAATTCTCAATAAATTGATGGATGAATAGGAAAAAGAAAAGGGAAAGGAGAAGGACGAAAATAAGAAAACTCTTGTTATTTCTTTCGTCCTATAAAGTTTCGGTTTTTTTTTCATATCCGTTCTGGGGTACTTTTGAAGAAGTCGTTGCCTTGGACACACTGATTCCCCAAAGAAGCTTGACATTCAATTGCTTCTCCAAAATCCATCCATATCCATCGCGACTAAATGTACAAAAAAAATAAAACACTCAAGGAGAAAAATCAAGAGGAAAACGAAATAATTGAAAATTTCATTCTGTTTCTCTTGGGTAATTTTTACACTCCTCTTTGGTGCTTTTAATGTCTCCAAGACGTCACTCCATAGTCACAGGGGTTATGGCTCCCCTGAAAACAAAGTGTTTTTGGTTTGGGATGTTTTGAAAAATTTCGCGTATGGTTGTAATCGATTCCTTCGTCGATAAGACAAAAGAATACAAACAAAATAAAGTGCACGACTGGGTCGTACGAACTTGCTCTAATGTGTTAAAATGGTTTTGGGTGCTTGAGATTTTGAGAAAAAAGTGTTGAAAAAATCATATGAAATTTTATAAATCACTTAAAAATCAATACCTTAACCGTTTTTTGGAGAAAATGAAGTAAGCCATCTGGTTTCTTTTACGTTTTTGAATTTTTACGAAAAAAATTTTCAAAATCGTTGGACCAGTTTTTTCAAAAAACAGTTTTTTTTGAAAAACTTTTCGAAAATATATTCCAAATTTTTTTTTGAGTATGCCAACTTCTAGCACTTTGTGGTTTTTATCAGAAAAATAACATTAAAAAATTATAGATTAAACCGTTTTTGGAAAAAACTAAAATTAAAAAAAAATTTTGAAACTTTTTTAAAAAACTCAAAAAAACTTTTTTTGAAAAATTTTTGAAATTATATTATTTCGTTTATAAGAGGGCTTCTACATTAAAAGTTTCATCGAAATCCGTCAAGTGGCTTACGAGAAAATCGGATTTCAAAAAACCGATCCTATGGGAGGTACCGTTATAAGACTTTTCCCGAAAAATCTATTCCAACCAAAACATAAAATTTGCACAGAAAACACAATTTAGAAAGTTTTATCAAAATCGTAGGAGCCGTTTTTGAGAAAAATTAATTTTTCACAAAAAATCGTATGGCAGGTACCGTTAGTTTTAGACCTAGAATGCTAATTCCAAAAACCCCTCTGTAGGACGTCATAATAATACTATGTACCAAGTTTGAAGCGAATCGGTCCAGCCGTTTAGGCTGTAGGTAACTATACAGACAGACAGACACACGGACAGACAGACAGACAGACAGACAGACAGACAGACAGACAGACAGAATTGTCGGACCCACTTTTTTCGACTTCTCTATCATCGTAATGCCATGTTTGATTGTTAGAATTTTTTTTTTTTTTTTTACGAATGCATAACTTGCCTTATAGTACCTATAATCGCAAGTAAAAATGAACAGCGTTTCTTTTTTATTTCCTTTATACTTTTTGTCCCACTGTTTTCTTGTTTAATATTTAAATTTCGTATCTTTATCGTTCAATGTGAATTACAATGGATTCAAATGGGATCGGCTGTTCTGTTGGTGGGTTGTTATAAAAACTTGGAGATGGAAATCTTTCGCACATGTCACTAAGGAAAATTATGATTTCCTTTTTATTTGTGTTTTTTTTAAGTCGTATATATTCAGTCCAATAAAATATTTTTTATTTAAAAAATTTATATTAAACAAACACAATAAAATGCATAAGGAATAATTGTTTTGTTTTTCTTAAAAAGAAGCTCTGATGAAGGCTTTTTTAAGGGCAAAGGGGTATTGTGTCCAGATAAATACGTCAATAGTGTGAATATGGAAAGGCACCTTCTTATTGTAGATAACAGCATTGGATGTGATTTGTGTAAATATTAAGTGAATAATTGTATCTAAGCCGCACTATTGTATCAGACATCTAGACGATAACATGACTTAAGAATATGTAGTAGGTAATTCAACTGCGGGTGGCAATGGTAGGTACAGTTCTGGTTGCTAACCTGTAGTTGTGGGCAGCAATTTGTCTATATTACCTCAGATTCAACTGGACGCCAACAAAAATAAGTTTGCCTACCGCTTTGACCCTCTCTTGTTACATTGACTTTGTTTAAACAATTTTGTATCTTCGAATTAACATACATACCCCATTATATCGTCTTAAAAAAATGTCATCGAGCTCAAATAAGCGGGAATAAATGCAATTTTTGTTTCATTTTTGAAACATTTTTAGTAGGTATTATATTATCAAACATGTTACCTACAGAAATTCCAACTTGGTCAAATTGTTGATCAAAAATTATAGTAGTGCACAGATATATCAAAATCGTTTCAGCTGTTTTTGAGAAAAATAATCATTTACTTCATTGATATTAGCAAAAAAAAAAAAAAAAAAAAAATATTACGACCAAAGTTTCTGTTCCAAGAATTTGGCCCAGTCGTTTGTGCTGCACTTAAAGAAATAGGCAATAAATTTTGAACACTTATATACTATGTATTTATGACTTGAAAACCGTCAATAAAAATGCAAACATTTCGAAAAGCCTTTCTGTCAGATTTGAAATAAATCATGCAAATGTTTGTAAGCCGTGGAAAAAAAATTATGTTGTAAAATTCCATTTTAGACATTATATACGACTTCGACGTAATCCGCATTATAGCCTTTCATCTGATTATAAATTATTATTTAAATCATTTCACCGCATTACGTATCCTATGTAATGTATGTTTCCCTGTTTTTATTTTGCACAGTCATGCGGAAACCTTATCACAGTTACTTTTACTAGGTAGCTAAATGGAAAATATTTAATAAATTTATGAGTTTCTCATATCACTTGGCAATGGTATAATAGGTATACTGTCAACATAAGCATGGATTGGTAACAAAGTCATACAGCATTCACTTGTTAACGTCGATGTTGACGGCAAGGTTTATTTTTTTTTGCGTTTACATTATGAAGCGGATATAATGTTGAAACATGAAATATAAAAAAAGAGTTGTCTATAGTGAGAGCTTATAATACTTTTTCTATAAATAATAACCGTTTATAAACGAATTGTGGGAGTGATGTTAAGGGATAATATTTATTTTAAAAACAAAACAAAAAATTGCACAGCTCGAATAAAATGGAGATTTATATCCGGGTTTTTTATTTATTACCGCCATCAGCATTTTAAAAAAGAAATCATGTCAATTTAAATAATTGCTTTGGGCCTACTTAAAATTGTATAAATATTTATCATTTTAATGAAATCATATACAAATTTTATTTAAAAAATGGAATGTTTAAAATTGATAGTAAAATATATGTTTATTGATGAAATGTAAAGAAAATATTAAAATGACAATCATCTTCAGTGAGAATTATAATTTTAGTAGGTAATAAGCCTTGTGCTTTGAGCGTAACTGTACAAAAAACACAATTTCATTTTGCCAAATAGAGGTTGTTGGAATAAAAAGGCCATTGTAGGCGTGTTTATGGGAGGAGATCATCAGTTCAAGAACTTTCTGTTTTTGCTGGCAATTGACGGTGTGATGACTACCACCGTGGGGCCAAATGAAAGACATATTATCGAATGAAGGCTATGCTGACGATTATGTGTCATTGCATAAAACAACACGACTGGCTTAAACCAAATATGTCAGCCGCTGCAACTGAATTTATCAGTGGCTGGCTTAAGGATCAACTCTAATAAGACCAAAATAACGACCACAAAATATTCTAAGGCAGGGAACCCTTCTTTATGGTTAACTTGGCCTTAGGATAACTTGTGGGTTACTTGTCTTGATTATCCGAGAGAACAAATCCCGTGGTGCATTTGGATTCTTTTTTTCTGTTTAGAACTTCAGCTAGTCGTAGATATCGATACGCACCAAGGACCAACTTGAAAGTTAAAAATCTTCGAATCAAACTTTGAATCTGTGTTATATGCTTCTGAAACATGTAAATGCTCTGCCAACATCTCGAACAGACTGCAGGCTTTCATTAACCGTTGTATGCAGTATATTCTATTCTCCGGTGGCCGCAAACCATATCGAACATGGAACCGTGGAACAGGATCGGACAGAAAAAATTGGATGCAGACATCATGCAATGGAAAAGACGTTGAATAGGCCATACATTCAGGAAACCTAGCAACATTATAGGGAAACAATATTTCGAATGGATTATTCAGGGCAGTGATGAAAATTTACTTTTGTCGATTGTACTGAAAACTGAGAAACAATGGTACTGAGATAGACAAAATGGTACTGAACTTTTTAAAATTATAAAACAACGCAAACAGTGAAAATAAATATTCTATTAAATCGAGAAAATGTACATACATATATCTAGTTATGTGTAGTATCAGAGAGGGTGCCATTGCTGAAGAACACCTACTGTAACAAAAGTTAAGAAACATCGTTTTATTGCTTAAGAAATTATCGATACCGGTGTACATATATTGAAATCATCGATGTTAACGAACGGGCAATTATTTGGCTGTCAGAAATACGTCAAAGTTCTTACTAAAACCTTGTTTGTTGAGCCCTCATGCCGCCCTGGGGTCGCCATAACTAGTTTTTTGAAAAATCTCAACTCGCCTAACGAAAAAATTCTGTTTTTAAAAACTGGGTTCGCCCGGAAGTCATCCTGAAGTCAATCTTGATATTTTGCTGGGGCGAGTTGAGGTAACGAATCAGCTGTTGAAGTGACGTTTGCTGTCAAATATTTATTTTTTTCAGTAGCTTTATCTACTTTTTCATTTATTTTTTTTGAAAGAAACGAAAAGAGATTCAAGTGAGTGAATCTCAAATCAAGTTAATCAAAATCAAACAAATAAAGCAACATTGAAACTTCAATAAATCAGAATCCCCTATTTGTTTTTTGAACCAAAAACCCAGGGGTCGAATCGGTTAAGGTGATTTGTGATATGTGATAGTCAAAATCTACAAATTTCGTCTGGATAAGGTGATTGTCACATGTGACAATCACATTTTTGTTACTTTTTCTTGTGACAGCTATTTAGGTGTCACTTGCATACAAAAATAATAATAAATAAATAATAAACCGCTGACGCTGACTTATAAAACAAAATAATTTGCTTTTGCTGTCAAAGATTTGTCAAAGATCTACACTAATGTTGTTTTCGAATGGGAGAAATTAGCTTCTCCTTATGATCAAAGATAAAAATAAAAACGCTATAAGAAAAAACAGAAAGGTACATTTTTTTAATTGAGATATTTTTCTGAAACGCGTATATGTGGTAAGCAAACACGTGAAATGACAACTAAATCAATCTTTTCTAAATAAAGGCATAATTATCACGTCCCTTAAAATTGCCGGAAACTATATTTTAAAATGCTTTTTGGCTAGGATATAAACAAAATATTTAAAGTTTTGTTTGAAAGCGGGCTGATCCGCCATAATCCAAATATTTATATAAAGTTCAGATTTGCCTATAGCATCTAGGCAAAATGTCAAAAAGTTGAAAAACAAAATAAATTATTTTGTATGTATGAGTTTATATGAAATTGAAGACTATCTACTTTTAAAAGTATCAATTTTCAAAAGAACCAAAAAGTAGTTATCAAAAAACAGTAAATTATATATTAAAATTTTTCGAATTGTTCAAATTGAAATACAAAATATATAGAAACTGTGACATTCGTATATATGCGTTTTCAGACCGCATATTTCATAAAAAGCAGAAGAGGTAAGACTCGCAAAACACAACTCGGAAGAGAAACGATTTGTCTTCGGAGTTCTCTCCAACGGAAAATGACATAATGAAAATAACTAAACGTCATTGGTTTTCTCTGAAAGTGATGCCAAAGTGCGACAGATTTCCGGTGATCACTTTGTGCAAACTCACAAAATTATTTTATCACATGTTATTGTATGTAAGAAATGTGACAATCACGAATCAGATTAGCCGATTCAACCCCAGGTTTGTTTGACAACTTATGGAGTTGTCAGGAAAAACCACGGAGACCATGGTTAAAGTTCAAAAGACAAAGCTACATTTGATTTCAAACGTATTTTGCCAGCTACATTGCTCAAAAGCTTAATTTTCGAACCAGTAAACACAATACATAAACTCGATCACAATGAGTAATAAATGCATTCAAAATTACAATAAAACAAGCGCGAACATAGTGTTAACCTTTTCAAAAATTAAAAATAGTACAAATCGTACTGAAAATTGAGAAGTGGTACTTGCGTACTCGGGAAAGTCCAATAGTACCGAATTCAGTACAATAGTAAGCCTTTTTGCAACTATGATTCAGGGTGTAATAGACGCACAATTAAGACCATTTTCGATGAATCGCGACGGGTGGAAGGATATTGTTGCTACCCTATGATCTATAGGAGGAATTCAATCACTGCAGTATACTTGCAGCCGGACAATAAATACTCTTGAGGCTTACCTGCAAATGATCTAATTTATCAATCTATAAAAATCAATGTGATCCTGTAGTGAGATGATAATTTATTTAATTCTAAGAATTTGCATTTTTCTGGTATCAGATTATCAAATGTTTCCAGCATTCCCTCGAGAGGTCTTCTTATTGATTGGTACCCAAATATAAGTATCTCTGATAGTAATTGTAGCTATACCTATACCATTAGTTATTATTACGATTCATAGTTTTTAAATAAAATTTCAACCGATCCTTAGTTAAAACCAGAAATCGAAATTTGCTTGCAATCTTCACAGGATCTGGATATACAAATACATATTTTATAAAAGAAATCTTAAAACTTCATATCCCCGCATTCCAAGTTGTATCAAAAACTAAATAAAAACCATTTCATCAATCTGTCTCTAAAAAAAATTATTGATATTAAACTAAAATGCTATCATTTCATCTCTAAAATGATGATTGAATTGTGTGCTTTCCATTATTAACAATCGCTCTTTTGTACACCCCTTTAGTTCTACTGAAGCTTCATATAAATACTTCATCATGACCATAATTCCTTTTTCTTGGGAAACACAACACACACACACAAAAAAAAAACATAAACTCGATTAATTTCGATAAGTCAGCCATTAATCGGGTCATTCATATTTCATCAGAAATGTCAGGCATATTCCAAGAATATACCAACTCGCAACTTTTAATCAATTTAACATGCTCTATACAACAAGTGCCCCTATATATATGAATGTTATACATACACTGTCTTTGGGGAGATCTCCCCTTAAATCATATCGTAAATTTAATGTGGATTAAGTATGCATGGAAGCCATGGATATTCCCTCGCATGCTACGCCACGCCGCCGCGCCATGCTTTGCATAGTAAAATAACGCTTCTGGGGCCTTTGTTTCATGCGGAAATGTAGGGCAAGACTTCCAACAAAATGCACCAAACGTGCAACATGTGTATATGATAAAAATACAACAACAATATATATGGCTTTATGTTATACATTATGAGTAGAGACTCATAACTCAACATCATAAACAATGTGTAGAGTCGTTCAATAAAAATAAAATGGGAAAATGCTCGCCCCCCGGCAGGCTTCTTTTTTGTGGGGAGCTAATCAAAATAATTCATTGTAGAGTATATTTTTAAAATTTCCACATCACATCGCGTCGTTTTATGCACGGCGC
This sequence comes from Platycheirus albimanus, assembly GCA_916050605.2. Lineage (NCBI taxonomy): Eukaryota > Metazoa > Arthropoda > Insecta > Diptera > Syrphidae > Platycheirus > Platycheirus albimanus. The sequence goes on from OU696697.1 coordinate 155,703,625, forward strand.
GCGGCGCGGTGGTGATGGTAACAATCGCTACAGTATGATGCATCATCACGCGACCAAATGGCGACGACACAAATTTCAGATTTTGGATATGATTTCTTTCTGCATCCTACGACGCCGACGACCGAAGAAGCGACGACGGACGTACTTAAACAAATAAAATAAAAAACAAAATTGGGATTTTGCCCAGAAGTGTTCCAAATATCATTTTAATTTGACCAGGCGGATCCGTTTTTTGTTTCCTTTATTTTTATTTTTTTAAAGCGATTAATGATGCTCCATAAAACTGATATGAGCTGCTCGCTGAATGGCAAGTCACGATACTTTGCTGGCGGAAACTGCTGCTTGGCCTGAATGTTGGTTTTGTGGAATGAAAAACGAGATGTGTCGTCAAAATGAAACGTGATGATTGCTTTGTGAGTTTCGAAAGCGAAAACGAAGGTTTTACGATGTGTAAAGTGTAAGGGTTTTTGGCTTAAACTTTTTTCCATAACATTGTTTAGTGGTGGAATTTATTTTTGATGCGTTGAATCATTTTGTGTATTAATGGGTGTTGCAATGTTACTTATTTGTGATGTAATTTACTATTTATTGTTTGGTTTCTGTTGAATTTCAGTTTTATACTTGATGTATGTCTACGTCTAAGGTGTAATGATTGACGAGGAGAAACAATACAATTGAATCATGGGTTTAAGGAATTGCAAGGCTTATCACTGTTATCAATGTTTTAATACTCCCCTTATCCAAAAATGCAATGCACAACACATCACAAGCCAAATTATTGACAAATTACCAATGCTCCCATGCTAAATTTTTACTTCTAGGGAAGCAAATAATTTAAAAGATTTTACTTTGAGATATCAAATAGCTAATCACCATTTCACGTGGATAGCAAAACCGACCAAAAAACGATCAGGCTTCTCTGTATGTAGTCTCTGTGTAGACCACAAACTGCCTTATGGACTGTCTTTTAAAGTCGCGCATTTTTAACAATTAAAATTAGGATTCTATTAAGAAAATTTTAGTTAGTTTTCTATAAAATTATTACGAGTTCCTTCAATAGAGATTATGAAAAAAAAAAGTCTAAACCCAACATTACCTATGTAATTTGATTTTGTTTTCTATGTTAAATTTTAATTTACTTTCTTTCTTTACCCAAAAAGGGAGGAGCATTAAAGTAAACAGCTATTTTAATCAATCATCGCCATTGACATTTTACAAATTTGTTAGCAAGAATAAATTAAAATTGTCAACATTATGCAACAATTAAATAATCAAAGCCAACAATGTATATTGCTTTCAAAACCCATAAAATTTCAACTGCCCCGCTCATTGGATACCTCCTTCAATAGCTTTATTGGTAAAGTGGCCTTCACAATAAATAGAAGATTAAAAAAAATACAATAATTAGACACGATTTATAGAAAAATAAAGAAAAGATATTTCAATGCTCGTAGTTGTATAGCAACTTATCTGTCAGTCTATCATTTATATACCAACAAGAAAGAAACTATCTTCGTTTGATTGCAATGCCAGATCAGACACAATCTAATCATAATGCAACGACCACGACCCACATTCCCACATCAACATCTTCCCGGATGCCAAGCATTGAGTTGAAGAAGACTAGAGGCCACAAAGAATCTCAATTGCGTTAGCCCATTTGACGGAGTCCCGGTTTTTTTTTTACTTGCTGCAAAGCGTTTCGAGATAAAATCACAAAAGAGGGACATAAAAATACCAATGTAATAGACAGACAGAAATATTCCCTAATAGAACAGACAAAAAAAAAATTAATAATTACGCCAGTAGCAGGGAAAATTAAAAATCTTAATCAATAGTTAGTTCTCATTTCTCTGGAAGTGTCTGGTTAGTTGAAAGCAGCCAACTACGAAAGCGATTCCAAACCAACTGGCAATGCAATAGCTTAAGAATGAAAACTCTGTGAATCGGTTGGTGGCTTTTTGTAGGTCACCGGCGGCACTGCCACTTAATAGAGATAGTGAAGTCACCAAGCACTTTCAAAAACATAAAAATAAAAACGATGGTATTGAGTCCGTCTCTAAGTAAGGTATACTGACAATGAGAGTGGAGTCATCATCGTGGAAGAGTCGAGTCGTTCGTTACTTGATGGTTAGTGGTTTTCTTACCTGAGCCAATTTAAATCTGAATGACATGAGAAAATCTAGTTTGTAGGTTAAGCAACCAAGTCTTGTTGCTAATGAAAAGTTGCAAAGAGGAAACTTTTTAGTTTTTGCCAAGTCATGTGGTCGGAAGGTAATTTGGGAATCGTGTGATGAGAGTCCATGACTAAGTTGTTTTAGCAGTAAAAAGAGATGGACTTTGTAATTGTTTTTTTTATTCAAGACGAATTTTAGTGAAAATTGTTTCTTTAAAACAAATTTAAAAAATAGATTCTTTGGAAGGTACATATAAGTTATTACTACAATTACTTCTTGTTGATCCATATAAGCTGAACAAAAAAAAGAAATGTGTGTATAGGCAAATCAAATTGCGATTCACATAAGAGATTTAGGTGTGTTAGCAATATTTTAGTTCGAAACAAGACAAATTGTAATGCTCTCTAGAGAAAGTTGACATAAAGAATTTTTCATTTTATTCAAAATCATTGTTTCAAGAGTTGGACTTGAGGACTGACGTTTTTCTCTTTCTTAGTTGTGTAGATAGGTACATTGGAAACAAAATTAAAAAACTGCGTAGTGCGTACATTTTGCATCATGCAATGCTACATGGCTTAGCAAAGATATTAGATTACGATTTAAATCGTTGTGTACTGTTCCAAAAATTTGCTTTATTCCAAACAATAGAGTTAACAATCAAAATCTAGTTTTGAAAGAAATATTGCTTTGCGTGAGGCGCCAATGTGTTGCAAACATGTAAAGTTGCAGTTTACATTCAGAATTTTTAAAAACAAACATCAGTATTTTGCACTTGTTATGTTTGTATTCCTTGTAAACATAGCCTTAAATTATTATAGAATCTTTTTAATATAATTCCAAATTTCCACCTTTCAATCAAAATCTCAAAAATGTAAACTGACAAGCCTATAAAATTTATATTTGAGTTTGTATAACTCTTGATGCTTAGTTGATTGTTCTCATTAACTAAGATTTGCAACTTTTAATTCTCTAGATATACATTTTTCATTGAAAGCAATGAATAGATACATCAATTTTAAATGCCATCACTTTGAGGATAAAATTGCTTTCTTGATCCACTTCCTGTTATGGAAAAATAGATCGTTGAGCTCCACCTTAAATAGCAAGTGTAACCAATTCATTGACAATCAAAGCTCAAGCCACACGATAGGTACGACAAAACTGAAATGTCAAAACTTCATCAAGACCCGTTTATAAACGGTTCATGAAAAAGTTTTTTTTTCTAAATTAGCAAACAAGAACAAGTAAAGATTGTTCCACGCCAACACCACGCTTAAGTGTATAGCTTGCACATGCCGATGCTGATGCCGGTTACTTGTTTCTATCCAAGCTGCAAGTTACATAAAACTAAAAGCTTAACACACACTTAAAAGTCTAAAATGAAGGCATGCCAATCCCAATACAGCCAAAACAACGAAAAATAAAATACAAAACAGAAAAGATACTAAAAATAAATTCTGCATCAGTGGGTAGGTATAGGTACGACTTTATGGAAATTTAATTTCGCTTTCGTTGATCTTTGCAATATAGCAGCCGTGACACATTTGGAGGCTGCATTATACCAAGCCGAGCATCCATATCGGCTTACACCGTCCGTGGTCGTATAGCGTCGACGTCCATCGGTCGACTTCGTTGACTAATGGTGAAAAGTAAAAGTTGTGGATTTGGTTTTTTTTTTTTTTTGTGATCTTCGATTTCTTTGGGTTCCTTCTTAAGTTTGTTTTTTTTGGTTTTTAATTTTTTTGTCTTTAATTCGCTCGTGGGCTTGTAGGCAATAAGTTAAGATTCCAATCTGTTGTAGAGGAAAAGATACGATAAAAACGTAAGCGTCATATTGACGCCGCCCGCCGCCGCCACTGCGCCACCAGCCGGTGTTAACAGATCACGAACCAGTTTTATTTTGCTTTAAGGTATATATAGCAAAGCATTTGATTTGGGTTGAAAGTATTAAATTTATTTTTTCGAAAGTGAGGCAATCATCTCTTAGAAGTAATTTGAGTTAATTAGGCCTTCAGGATGATCAATCGTTTTTTATACTGCATTTAATTCGAAAACCTATTGCTGCGTCTATATAATTTGGCATTACTGTGGGGATTCAAAAGCTATCACGAGACGCGTTGTGTAGGGAGAAACAATGTAAGCTAAGTGTATACTTTCATAACTCAAACATGTGGCTAATGAATGGTGTTATTTTGTATTTAACAAAATTAAAATAAACGCAGTTGGCGGTTACTTTCTTTATATAGTTGGATAAATAAATGTACATAAATTAATTATGCAATCGAATGAAGTGATGCAAATCAAATCAAAAGCTAAGTTTATTTAGCTCACCTTGAATAAATTGAATTGCATGATAAACGCGCAGTATAAAATGCTTCAATAGTTTTTCATTTTATTTATCTGGTGCAATAGAACGGTCCTAGTTTCTTTAAAGATTGAATACAAATTTGTAAATATAGAGTAAATAGTTCGAAAAGACTGGTAAGTATGTATAAAAAAAGTTTGAAGAAAGATTAACATTATAGCAAGATCAAACCATAATTTTTGAACAAATCTAGAAAAGATATTTCTTTTGAAAGTTATTTGACAAGCAATCCAATGCAATTAAATGGAGAATGAGTTTTAAACTAATTTTACTACTCGCACTCGTTCTTCTGCTCCTGAACTGTAGGTTATAGAAATTGGCATAGATCAAACTCTTCTGTTCTTGCCTAAAGAAATGTCAAGACATTTGAAAAGGGCCTAATAGATTTTCTATGAATTGATGGATTATAAAAAACTTTTCTATCACTTTCCTTGAAATGTAGCTATTAAGTTTTTTCATTCAAATTTGTCAATTTTTTATCAAAAAAAAAAAAAAAATACAGCCACAAGCTGTAGTTTTTTGGTTATGTGTAAATGTTGCAGAAACTTTCAGATTATTACGTCCTAAATGCTAAATGCAAAGACTGTCCAACCAATTATCTTCTTTCTTCGGCGCCGTACCTAATGATCTCAATTGGATCACAAAACCCCCACTTCTCTGTCTCACACTACATATATATAAATCAGCCTATGGGTTTGCGGTATATTGACCTAAGGGAGCGTCGGCAAGTCTCGCAGTTCTGGATTGTTCCATATGAGGTCAACTAAATACTGGTGTATGGCGGCATTTGTTTGTATCAGGAGTTTTTATGCCTGTCTCTTCTTTTCCTCCCTCGCTATCGTATTGGAACGTCGATGGCATTTTTAAATTGAAGGCTTAATCGAAATTTTTACACCTACTTATTCGATCAAGCCTTGTTATTCCTGCTGTCACACGAAGCATTTTTTTGTTTTATTTAGAACCCGGAAAACTTGTTGTTTTTGTTAAAAAAAACTCCTTGCAGATATATTTATTATGTTTCAATTAAAAAATTCTTAAAAGAGTATCAGCCACCTGCCTGTTAATCTTGTTATAATCTGGTAGGTAGAAAAGGGGATACATCCCTGGTGGATAAAACGGATTTGTATAATTCAACAACTATAAACTAGACATTTTACTGCCTTTTTATACTGAATACCTTGATAAACTACACAAAACCAAATTGTTTTTTTTTCTGAAGAAACTAGTGTAAAAAAAAAGTGCTAGTCCTCACCATTCAGTTAAAGTTGAAAATGACTGACAATAAAATTCCATCTGCTGCATCATTCTGTTCTTGCATCTTATCCATATTGCCATTAAATTAAATCTTTTTATCTACATCTTTCTGTAAGATCCAATCAATATGTGTGAAGTAAGCTGATGCCTTTTCTATAATATCCTCTTGTTTGAAGACACTTTGAAACAGATGCACATTCACAGCTGATAAAAAACACATCTGTATAAGATGTGTATCTATGTATATAAATATCCAAGGCACACATTTCTGCACTTAGAACCCATATCCTTTGCCGGTAACATTAATTTTTTTCATTTAATAACCTCAAACACCTGAGCCAGATGTTTATTCCTTGCTCTGATGCGGTTCTGTTTGAACAACAAAAAGATAATGTGGCAAAGGTGTGGCACACGCCCTTGTTTCTTAGCTAAATAGGTATAGCTAGGATGCTTTATAAAATATACACCCCGCATTTTTGTGAATGATGAGATGATACCTTTCCAGGTGTTTTGAGCCTAGAAGTTGTCTCCTTTAAAGAAGATTCAAATAAGAAATAGGCCGCCTTGCTAAAACCTAGCAGACTACTCGTTTAAAGCGACTTAAATGGCTGCTTTGCATCCGCTTTCTAATATCGTCCCTAATGTGAGATGTTGCGGAATTTCAGAATTTCTGAATTTCAGCGGGCGGTCTTTCATTGTCTGTGTATTCATAAATCACATCCATACAACATCTCAACGATGTGGAACAGAGAACGCTGCACACAGCATGAAAAATGACTAAACACAAAACCAGACGTAAGGATGTGCTTGCTACACAAATATAGGTGGCAAGCATCATTCATGGTTCAAGGAAATAAACGGAATTGTTTAGGGAATTCCGCATGGATGAATGAATGGCTGGCTAGGATGGCATGGCAGCCAAGTGAAAATGTTAATGGTGTTTTTTTTTCTTTCTTTTCTTTTCTTTTGGTTAGGTTGCGTTGCGTATATAACGAGGATAATAAATTACCCTTATATTGTACTATGAAAGCATGCTGGAAGTATACAGGACCATCCCCTTTATTATGCAAACAATGTAGGATCATGGTAGGTACACCAGAAATATTATTAAAATGTGAAACCTGGAACTGATTTGGTGTTGCTTAACACTAACTAAAAGTCAGCGTTAAACAAGCAATTCCCATTAACACCTCGGTATTCTGTAACAGAAACAGTAACGGTAACCAATATGCGGGCTTTATTTGTCGATTTGACTTTTTACTTTTCCCAATCTCTTTCTTTCTCTGAGTTTTTTATTTTATTTTATGTTTTTCTTAAACGACTCCAAAGACGATGTGATCCAATAAAAGTCATTTTGTTTTGTTTTTAACATTCTATAATAAATTTAACTTTCAAACTTATTCGTTTACGATCATCCACCTTAAGCTGATGTTAATGTTTTCGACGAACACTTTTTTCCTGCCTCCACAACAACAACCTGTTAATCAAAACTCAAGCGTTAATCCGCAAATGGAGTTACGAAAGAAAAAAAAAAACTCTTGTGTGGTGGTTGGATAATAATTCATTTTTTTTTAATGTTTGCAAATTGAATTGAAAAGAAAATAAATATAAATAATACAAAAAAAATCCATTAAAGCAATAAGTCTTCGCCTATATAAACTATATTCGTTTTGCAGGCTTCATTTAATGGAACAATATTCGCTTCCATTGTTCGTAAATTCGTTTTTGAAGACCGAGAATCGAAACACAATGGTGATAGAAATTGAAAAGATTTAACAAAAAAAATTTACGAAATAACGGCCAACCAGACAAATATAGAATGAAATTGTTACCATTTCAAAGGAATTTCTGTATGAAAAGGATAACGTTCGAACAAATAAAATCAATCTTGTCGATAAGGATCAAAAACTCTTTAATTCGAGTTGGGCAGACTAAAATAATTTTTTATTTAAAATTGTTGGCTAGACTGGGCATTTCTTAACTAACCAAAATTTTAGTATACAAATTTTAAGCCCGATATATCTACTCGTACGTGTTCTTCGTCGATTTTAAATCGGCGTTCGATTGTATCGATAGAAGAGCCCTGTTTCTCAAATTGAGCAACCTAGGAGTGTCAACCAAAATGCTGAGTGTCATTCAAAATCTATACAAGGAAAATAAAACAGCTGTTTGGGATGGCAATATCATATCCAAATGGTTCGAACCAGCAACAGGGGTAAAACAAGGATGCCTCTTAAGTCCACTGCTCTTTTCATGCTTTTTAGATGATCTGGAGGTAAATCGTTTGTTGGTCTTACATTAAAACTCTTACTATATGCTGACGACATTGTCATACTAGCAGAAACGCCAAACATGCTTCAACTTATGATAAATAAATTGCAACGGTACTGTTATCTATGGAACTTACAAATAAATACAAACAAATCGAAAATCATGGTTTTTCGAAACGGAAGCGGTCGCCTAGCAAGAAAGGAATATTAGACTTGCCAAACGAAAAACTTGAGACTGTTAAAGAATACAAGTACCTTGTAGTTCTTCTCTCTCTATGTTTTAAGAATCACTTGGTATAAAAACTCAAAGAATCTAAGCGCGCAATAAACATTAACTGGAAAAACGTCTTCTTAAACAGAAATGTCGCCCCAAGTGTAAAGTATCAAGTCTTTGATTCAGTAGCGAAGTCAATCATGTTTTATGCAGCACAAGTTTGGGGTGTCTTCGAGTTTGAAGAAGTGGAAAAACTGCTGCGATTTTTCTTAAAAAGAATTTTCAGACTCCCATAAAATACACCAACTTACATGTTGCATCTAGAAACTGGTCTGCTTACGTTATTCACGCACACACTAAGACTACACTTTCAATACGTATTAACAACCTTGAAACATCCAAGCCATCGCCTCACGAATAAAATTGCATCACACCTTAAAAATAGAAACCTACAATTATTCTCGAAATGGACGAGATTGAGCCAAACGCACGACATTCCTCTCCTTCTACAAAATGATGGTGCGCTAGAAAGAACCTTCAGGCGCTGCTTCTAAAAATTGAAGATTCCTCTAGGAAAGCTTTCGAAGATAAAAGCCAACGAAGTCAAACGAGAAACATATACAAATTATTGAATCATAACCTTGGAGAACGAAACTACTTTGATGACCGAAACAGTTTGGATCAAATAAGCACTATCTTCAAAGCTAGAGGTGAAATTCTGCGACTTAACTACGTTCCTTATAATAGCGAAGAAAATACTGATTGCTCACTGTGCAATCTGAGATCCAGAGAAGATATATGCCATTTTATTGGTATCTGTCCGATACTGAACTCGATCAGAAGATCGATCTGGCAAAAAAGTACCCTTTCGGAAGATGATATTCTACGAACGCTCAATGGAGATAATTGTAATCTGCTTTATAATTTTTCAAAATCTGCTCTCAAATATCGCCAACAAATCATAAATGAATCATTCTGATACGTTTTTGCTTTGAACTCTTTATCTAGTTTATGTTAAATGTACTAAAATTACATTTTAATACTACTTACTACTACTCTACTCGTTATTTGCAACATATTGAAGAATTTTTCTGGGTTGTCTTCTAAACTATTGTTGATTTAAATTAACAGCAAGTACATTAAGGGGCTCTTCATTTCAAGTTTAAATGTTTTCTAAAACCAAAATAATGGAAATCAATTGGGGCCAAATTCATTGAAGCTAAATCTGGTTATCAACTTTTCCACCATATTTGAATGAATTTCTCCCAAGAATCCATAATATCAAGAACTAGAATCTTTGATCAATTTGATTATACCAGTAAACGAAATATAATTTGATTCCTTAATTTCTTTAACATCTTCACTTATAAACCATTCCTTCAAATATGTTGTTAAAAAATGTCTGTCAATGGAAAAAAAAAAAAAAACAAACAAACATTTGTGAAAAATTTTCATTGAAACAATACCATTGACATTGATTCTAAAAGCAAGACCTGCACCTCCCTACGTTTAGCATTAGCTTTTACACTTAACAATATTGTTTTAAGTTGTAATTTTATGCTTGAAACTAGTTCAAGGTTGTTTATTTTGTATTTGCACCTCACTCATTAGCCCACAACTGAAAACATTGATTAGCCAGTTCTGTTAGCCTTTTGCATGTGCTATTTCATTTAACTATATAAACGTAGGCTAACAAAGGGTAATTAAAATAAAACAAACTGCAGGCCAAACCAAACAAGTGGGGAAATCCTTGAGATGCTTTTTTGTTTATTCAATCGAATAAACATGTTCTTTGTTTAAATGGAGGCGAGGAATCATTTTATCATTGTGAAATGGAAGTTTAAATACTTTGGACTATCTTCGTTGTAAATGTATCTACTGTTTGTAGTTGGCAATATTAAACAAGGCAAAACTTATTCAATTTAATTTAAAGTATCCCACGCTTTTTTGGTTAAAGTGGAACCAAATTGTTTAATGTTTAGCTACCTACTCAAACTTATGGTCTTGCGCTGCTCTTAAAGATGTAACACACTTTAAAAATGATTTTTAGAAAGCAAAATGTGCCTTTGTTTTTTAATGATGTTTGATTGTTTGTAGGAAATTGTTTTTTTTTTTTTTTTTAATCTGAGAGGTTTGTTTAAATATATGTGATATAATTTAATTTAAATTTTTTTTTTTGTAAAACCCCAATACTATTAATGATTAAAAAGTTTTTTGACGTGATAACGTCTAATAAATCGGTTTGGAAAATATGGGCAGCACGCACAAACAAATGTCACAGTCACAGTCACAGTCACGTTACCTAGCTGCTTTCATAGCCTAGAAAGTCAATAAAGTGGGATGGGAGGGTGTTGGGTGGTTGGTTGGTTGTAGTGGGAGTGTGTGTGGGCCAGGCGGGGAGGGGGGGGGGGTTGTAGTGTCGGGAAGAGGAAAAATTTTTAAAAATGGTGGGTGGTTGTAGCTGGTTTGGGTGGTGAGATAAATATTGTCAATGCTAATGGGTGTTTGGTGTTGGGGGGATTTGGTGTTGGGAGGGGGTGAGGGAAAAATAATTGTCAAAAATGGTTGGTGGCTGTAGGTGTGATGGGTGGTTGGCGGTGTTGGGTGAGTGGCAAGTTGTTGTAGGTGGTTAGATTTGTGTTGAGGGTAAAGTGAAGGGAATTGTCAAAAATAGTTGTACGGGGGAGGGGGTCGGGGTGAGGAAAAAATTGTAAAAAATGGTGGGTGAGTAGCAGGTGGTTGTAAGTGGAGTAGGTGGTTGAATTTGGTGCATGGGGGAATTGTCAAAAATAGTGGGTGGTTGGGTGTAGTTGGTGTGGGTGATTGGTAGTGGTTAGGAAGGGGGGATTTACTGTGTAGGGGAGGAGGAAAAAATGTTCAAAAATGGTGGGCTGTTGGTTTGTTGATGTATGTGGCGGGAGGTTGGTGTTCAAGGGGTGACAAAAATTAAAGAATGGTGGAGATACCTATACACATGAAGTGTTTTGTGAACTGGTTATCACGTAAAATTATCGTCCGAAAACCGACTTTACAGACAACCATGTTTTTTTTTACGAAAAATCATTTGTAATTGATGAATACGAAAAATATTAAACGTAAGTAACTTCAGCAGCTATTTAAAACAAGAGTGTATTCCAAAGTCAATCCAGAAAAGCAAGACCAAAGTGAACCGTGTTAACGGAATATAGATTCCGATTGATTGATTACCACAACTAAAACAAGAAGTGACCTGATAAGGTAAGGTTGGTGGCTGTCTGAAAATTCTAACAACACTTAGACCAACACTAGGTCCATTGTGATACCGAATAAAGAAGCGTGTGACTTTGTCACTGACAAAACCACTTGGAACTTTCAATAAAGCGATAGAAGGGTGTATGTCGGTGTGAGTTAAATCGCTGGTATCGTAGAAAAAGGATTCTCCTAAATGTAATTTTCCACCTCGTCCATCCAACTTTTGTGGAAGTATAGTATAGGTAAGAAAACACCCAGTCTATGTCTAGCTATCCAGTTATGACATCGATTACGAAGCTAATAAGAGATTGGCTTAGAGATAACAAACATTTAGAGCGTTTTAGATTCATTTCCGGCCAGATCTGTTAAGCTTTGTTTTAGCATTAATGCTTACCATGAAGATGGGTATACCAATATTCTTGTTGGGTTAAATTGGTGTTGTAGGATCCTTTTCTAATGAGGTCATCGGCTTTGCAGTTTTCTTAAATGTTTTTGTGTACCATCAGCACAGCACCCCAAAAAAAGGTGACTTTCAAACTGTTCTGGCATCTCCACGGTGTGTGGAAACTGCACCCAGAGACCAGCCCAATCAAAATTATTATAAAAATGAAGACTTTACAATTTTATCTGTCCATGTGGACATTTGCACCTTCAGCCTTATAAGTGTAAATTGTTAGGCTTTGTTTTAAATGTCTTGTTATGATCATGAATTTGGTTTGATTCCCTCAATAAATATATTCCGAAGCCTTTTGAAAAAAAAGTTCCCATGAAAACCTACACAAGAACACTTGCTTTGGAAAGTATCTGCCAGAGACGCATTTTATAGGTTCGGAAAAATAAAACCGAACAAAAAACTAAACCCAACTATAAAAAAAAAACTTATTTGGCCTCAATCAAAACTGTTATTTACTTGCAGATTATAAAACTATTTTAGTATTATTTTCCCTTTAACGACTTTTTTTTTATTTGGCTCCCTGATGTGGTCCGTCATTTATTTTGTCATAAACAGTATTAAATAGTTTCTTCAGTGGTAGTAACATATTTTCTCCATTAAAAGTTATTGCCTCTTAAGTGTCATTAAATACAAACGAAACATGCTTCCTTTCAGCAATGTCTCGAGTGACAGCTTGACTCTAACGCACTTTAATTGCTTTTTGGGTTTCCATCCATCTGAAAGCATTCATATTCCGTAATAGGCAGCGTGTCATAAAATTATGTCAGAAAGTTACCAAAGTTTACCAAAAATGACAGTGAATATAAACTTTGATCCTTATGACAAACACATTTTATCAGAAATGATTTTGGATTTGGTAGTAGCACAGTCAATTCGTTTTCTGTGGTTATTATAAGAGTGTGAAAAACTATATAGTATACCTATCTAAATGTTTCCTTCAATTTCAAGTTCACACTTCGATTACCTACGTTTTAATTTACACATTTGTAGATTTTACAGAAAAAAAACATCGATTCTACAGAAGAACTTTCTCCTATTTGCTAAAACTTTTTTTTTAATTAAACCCAATTCTACGTGCTCATGTCAACCGACAAGCCGTAACAGCGGACTTAATGCCTCCACTCCATCAATACTAATAAATTAGTATGCAAAAAACGTAAATTGAAGCCCGACGTGCATATCACAAGCCTAAGGTGACCGAAAGTAGTTCAAAGCCATATCGACAAAAGACACAACAAAAATAATATTATGCTCTATCGTATTTCGAATTGACTATGACTTAATATGGAATTATATTCTGTAACTTTTTTTAATAATATTTTTATTTTTGCAGATCACCTTCGGAACGATCGGGGAAAGGATGCTGTGGTCAGTGGTTTGCCGGACCGCCATTACGTGCATTAATCGCTGTCGTTGCACTGGGTGGTGTAGCTTGCGCTCTAGGTGGTGCTGCATTGGGAGCAACAGGACTGGCTGGCCCACCATCATCGCACTTGACAGCAGCGTTGCTAATGATCGGTAAGTTAATATATTTTAACAATCAATTTTTCACCAAACAACCTATACATATGTGACTTCCATTATAATACTTCAATTATGTATTTAAAACCTTTATTGCTGAAACAATTACAAATTAAATGAAATTCTGTTTTTAAAATCTGCTAGATCTCGCTATTACATTTAAATGTTCTGGGCTGCACTACACATACCTACTTAAATACGGAAAGAAACTTGGGACGACGCGACGTACAAGTAGATAAATGAGAGATATAATAAAAGGCACCTGAGATAAATATAGTTTGAAAGACTCAGGAGTATGAACGATTAAGCAAGGAAGTTAAGTTAAAAGTACAATCTTACAAGAAATAGAGTCCGACCAAATCAGGTCGTATTATGATTTCTTCCTCTTCTTGGAAAAGACTTTTAAAAGAACACCCATTCTTATGATGAAATTATAGGATAGGAACCTACTTAATGTCAACTTGTGCAGTCAAAAAAAAAAAAAAAACAACTCGAAATATTATTAAAATCGGCAATTACGGGTAGACAAATTAAAATAATAGGGTCGACGCGGATTTTCTTTAAATTTATGTTATTTTTTTTTAATATTAAAATTTTTCGTTCGCACTAATTTTTTACTTGCGATTATAGGTACTACATATAAGGCAAGTTATGCATTCGTCGAAAAAAAAAGTTTTGAGATAACAATCAAACATGACATTACGATGATAGAGAAGACGAAAAAAGATGGTCTAAAAATTCTGTCCGTCTGTATGTCTGTCTGTCTGTCTGTCTGTCTGTCTGTCTGTCTGTCTGTCTGTCTGTCTGTCTGTCTGTCTGTCTGTCTGTATGTATAGAGACCTACAGCCCAAACGGGTGGGCCGAAATGCTTCAAACTTGGTATATAGACTTTTTTAGGTATTGTACAGAGGGGAAATTGAATTTTTTTTTTTAGCTTAAAAAATAACGGTACCTGCCATACAACCGTTACGTTAAAGCTTAGTTTTCTCAGAAACGGCTCTAACGATTTCGATTTAAAAAAATCAGTGTGGCTTTTTAAGTACGACCAATAATATGGCTGAAAAAAAAGTTTTAAAAAATGGCTAAGAACGGTACTTTCCATAGGACCGTTTTTTTTGCTTTCGACTATCTCGAAAACGACTCAACCGATTCTTTCGAAATTTCAAACACATGTAGCTGTATGTAGCTCAATTTGTATTGTATACCAATATTTTTGAAAAATATTTTTTTGTATTTTTAAAAGCATTTAAAAAAAAATTAAAAAATTAATATTTTGAAAACGGCTTATTAAATTTTTTTTTAACTTTTAAATAAATGTATTTGCTGAATACCTATGAACTGGCGTTTTTAAATTTTTTTTGAAATTTTTTTTCAAAAAGTTTTTCAAAAAAAACTTTTTTTCTCAAAAACCGCTCCACAGATTTTTATAAATTTTTTCTCATAAATTCAAATTTTTCCAAGAAATAAAACGGCGTACTTTTTTTTCAGCTCAATTTAGTTTAAGTATTTATTTAAGAATTTTGAAATTTTTATTTGTATCAAAATCTCAAGCCCCTAAACCACTGTCACTCATTAGAGCAAGTTCGTGCGACCCAGTCGGGCATTTTATTGACTTGCGATTATAGGTACTATAAGGCAAGTTATGGATTCGTGCAGAAAACAAAATTTGAGATAACAATCAAACATGACATTACGATGATGGAGAAGTCGAAAAAGTGGGTCTGGAAATTTTTTTTTGAGTACCTACCTACGTCATTTTGGGATAGTCTGTAGTTTTTATCTAGGAAAATAACTTTAAAAAAATTCAATGCATCCCTTTCCAAAATATTTCGATAACATTGTTTTTAAACACAAATTACAAATTAAAAAAATATTACAAATAAAAAAAAATTTAAGAATTTTGAAATTTCATATCAATAGGGTTATAAATTAATTCCAGTATTGAAATCGAATGTATAGTTTACGAGAAAAGTTAATTTGAAAATTCCGATTCAATGAGAGGTACCGTTATATGACAAAAATCTTTTCCAACCAAAAAATAAACTGTTCTAAAAAATAGAATTCTGAAAGTTTTATCAAAATCGTTGTAGCCGTTTTTGAGAACATCAAACTTTTAATTTATAATTGGATTTAATATCAGGTATCTACCGTTATTTTTAGGCCTACCTATATCAGGAATTGAAAATATATTCCGAGGGACAATTAAACATAAACTAAATACCAAATTTGAAGCAAACCGGCCCATCCGTTTAGGCACTAGAGGTGCGAACAGACAGATAGACCAGGCAGACAGACGGACGGATTTTTTTTTTTTCGACTTCTCTATCATCTTAATGTCATATTTGATTGTTAAATTTTTTGTTTTCTCTTTGCACGAATCCATAACTTACCTTTTAAAACATATAATTTCAAGTAAAAATGCGAGGTGGAGTCAACAGTATTCATTCCATTATGTGTTCAATTAGTCTGCAAACTTTAATCAACAAAAACCCATTGAGAAGGGTTATTTTAACCAACATTGTTCTTTCATTGATATACAAAAAAACCGCAAATCTAAAAGCTTTTAATTTTTAATAGACAAGTTGAAATCAAAATAATAGTGCAAATGAAAACCATAGATATTGAATAAAATGCACTTACCCACGGGCTCTTAACCCCAAAGCAATTAATGAACTTGAAAATCCAAATTCAATAGCAAACAAAAATCTGAAAATCCCTTTCCAACTATCCAAAACTATAGTTTATTCCATTGTCCAAACATACAAAAATATAAAATCTCGCAGCGCCGCCGCCCGCCGGTGCCCGTGGCGAACATTATTTTTCATCATTCTATCGTCAATTTCAAAACAAACAGTGAGTTAAAAAAAAACCAAGCATATTTTCGAAGTCAACAACACATCCGAAGGTTAAAATATACTCTTCAAAACTGAATGAATAAAAATCAGGATATTCGCCGAACATTTTTACCAAAACTCTGTACGTCCGGTCGCGAGAAGGAAATAAAAAATTAAAAAAAAAAAAAAAAAAAACAAGATTCTAAACCATTCACCTCTTATGTCGACTGCCATTGACCGATTTCAATTAAAAAACCTCGCGCTGTTATAAAGGCGCGGGTCATTTTTTTTAAGGCAAACGCTTATGCATATCCACTCTGCCGGATGAAAGCTCAAAGTTAATTGAGCCGTGCTGGATAACCACATCGAAGTGGTGATTTTGTTTTTCTTTATTAATTTATTCCTCGCGTCCGTGATAAAAATTTGCATTTCCTATGGACTCTCCCCAACTCGAGTGAGTATCGTTCACCATGTTGAGTTATTGTTAAAAAAAAAAGCCAAAACAAAAACAATTATAAAGCTAACCCTTATATCCTTTGGAAGCAACTACAACTAGGTATACTGCAATCAATGAAGCAGTGAATTTTAAAATAACAAAAATAAATATTGGCGTCTGTCTCGACAATAATAAATTGATATAGCCACCGTCCGTGGTCCGACACGTCACTGGCAGTTTGGCAGTCATTCAACTGTGACGCAAAATCAAAACGCAAATAGACGAGGAAAAACTATATAAAATGGCTGACCTTTATTGTGCGTAAATTACGGTATTCTGTCTGATCTGACGTTGATAAATACTCCCGGCCGCCATTGCGGCCATTCGACAAAGAACAACTGTCATTGGCTCTTAAGTATTTTTACAAATTTATAGCCCCTTTTGTCTTAAATTAGCGCCAAAAGTGACGGCTGACGGCACAGAGAACCTTCGAAAACAGCACCCTGTGTTGTGTGCTGTGTCGTTAGTTGTTGTCGTGTGATGAGAATAAAAGATGTGAAGTGCATGAACACACTTCACGGTTGCCCGGATAGCAAATTGGCGTGTAACAATAAAAGCTCACACTTGGATTCCTAGTATTTTATAAAGGCTTAAGGGATGGGCAGTGTGGGGTCGGGGGAGGCCAGAGTTGATTGTTTTCGTCTTTTTTTTTCAACTTAACTCTTGAAAATAGAGAAAGAGAAACTTTGTGTTAAGCTAAGTACTTTAAAAGCGGTATTAAAAAACAAGTACAAAAATGTATCGACTTTTGTAATTTTCTTTTGTTCGTAGGTTTTTTTTTTTTTAACTTAACTTGGCTATCTATAGTGCGCGATTGCTTTTGTAAGAGATACAAAGATACACAACATACGAGTGACAGCTATACGGATTGTAGTGAACAGCTCAATGGATGTTAATGGCGCTAATTACTATTGCACAATATTTGCTGTCACGAAAAGAAGAAGGGAAGGTTACACGATGATAATGAGGGAAAATTTGTTAAAATTGCATTTAGTATCAGCTTTGTAGATTTTTTTTAGCTCTTGACAATAATTATCACGACTTGACGTTGTCTTCTTTTTCACTTCAACTTTAGTGCTCTTAAACACCTTTTTTTTGACAAACGATATCACATTTATTGAGCTAGCTTTCTGACTGCTGTCTTCATCGACGAAGTGTATCCTGGTTTATCTCTGTGCACAAATAAACTAATATAACCATTTGTGGATATAAAAAATTTTAAAGCTTATAAATATTACATAAATAAAGTGCACGACTGGGTCGCAAAAAATTGCTTTAATGTGTTACAGTGGTCTTGGGGCTTGAGATTTTGGAAAAAAAAGCAATAAAAAAATCATATGAAATTTTATTAATTATTTAAAAATTAACGTAAAATCGTTTTTTGGAGAAAATGAAGTAAGCCATTAGATTTCTTTTACTTTTTTGAATTTTAAGAATTTTTTTTTCAAAATCGTTATAGCCGTTTTTTCAAAAAACGGTTTTTTTTTAAACTTTTCGGAAACATATTCCAAATTTATTTTGAGTATGTCAAAATCTAGCGGCTTAAAGTTCTTATCAGAAAACAAAAATTTTTAAGATTTTGAACAAACCGTTTTCGAAAAAACCAAAAGTCAAAAAAAAAATTTAACTTTTTTTTAAAAAAACTCAAGACATTTTTTTTTTGAAAATTAAAGAATTTATATTATTTCGTTTATAACAGAGCTTTAATATTAAAATTTTCATCCAAATCCGTGAAGTGGTTTACGAGAAAATCTGATTTCAAAAAACCGGTCCTATGGGAGGTACCGTTATAAGACTTTTCCTGAAAAATCTGTTCCAGCCAAAACATAAAATTTACTTAAAAAATACTATTCAGAAAGTTTTATCAAAATCGTAGGAGCCGTTTTTGAGATAAATGAGTTTTTCATTAAAAATCATATGGCAGGTACCGTTAGTTTTGGAGCTAGAATGTTAATTCCAAAAACCCCTCTGTAAGACGCCATAATAATACTGTGTACCAAGTTTGAAGCAAATCGGTCCAGCCGTTTAGGCTGTAGGTGCCGATATAGACAGACGGACAGACAGACAGAATTGTCGGACCCACTTTTTTAGGCTTCTCTATCATCGTAGTGTTATGTTTAATTGTCCAAAAAAAAAAATTTTTTTTACGAATGCATAACTTGCCTTATAGTAGAGGGAAGGCGGGAGACTTGAGCCACTTTTTGTTAAATCGTTCATAAAAACTTTTCTTTTCATCATAGCCACATGTTGGATACATCTTTTCAAAGATACATTTATCTATTTCAAGATTTGTATTTTAAAAACTACATACACGCAAGTAATTTTTTCCAAATGCTAAATGATTGGGAACAGATTTTTGACTCAAGTCTCCCTACTAGCCGGGAGACTTGACCACCCCCTTGGGGAGACTTGATCATACTTTAATTCTTCGACTAAAACTAACAAACAAATAATTTAATCAGTTCATTTTTTATTAGAATACATTTTGATTATATTTGCGGTTTTAGGAATACGAAAAAGAAACTATATTTAACGTTTTTTTATAAAAAAAAAACACAGAAATTAATAAAAACTCAAAAACATAACTTTCTTTCACACTAAGTAACTATAAACTATAATGTATGAAAAGCAACAAAAGAATTTAAAGGTATTTAGGAACTTTCAATCATAAAATAAGATGCCTATTTAGAAAAGAAAAATAAATAAACTTCAAAAACGTAACAAAAATAAATAAATAATTTAATTTCTTAATAAAATATATCACTGAAGGATGTTATTGCCATATATAATAGCATCAACCTCTTATCAGTTCCTATCTCGTGCACATATTTTTTGCAAGAGACGCAAAGACGCATATCCATTATATCGTCAGTTTTGCACACAAAACAAAACCATGTTTTGTCATGTTTTTCGATTTCCATTGGTCTGTTTAAACCTTCATCGAAACTTACTTCAAAACTTTTTTTTTTGATGGTAGTTTTTTTTTTATTTTATATTTTTTCTTTGGCTGGAAAGAAAGAGATTACTGCATTTATAATACATCTAACAATAAATTTACAGCAAACGGGAGACTTGATCCACTGATCAAGTCTCCCCTTGAGAACTGGCTCAAGTCTCCCGTTCACGTTTTTTTACAATAAATAATTAATAATTTTTTTGGAACACAGCCTAGCTTGATTTCGTTCTTATAATAACAAAGTCGAATATCTATTTTATAAAATAATGTCATTCATTTTCACTTACCACATCAGAAACAATTTTTATCACAAAAAAAAAATATTTTTTTTTTGTAACTTTTTCATTTTTAACAGCCGAAGTATACTGACGATCTGGAATTATTTTCGTGTGCAAGTACAAAGTAACGGAATGCAACGTTTGAGTCTACTCATGATCGATTTGAGTAGAGTTTGAGTGAATTATTGAGAGTGGCTCAAGTCTCCCATATGATCAAGTCACCCGCTTTTCCCCTACCTATAATCGCAAGTAAAAATATAAACACAATTTTTTTTCAATTAAGTATTTTTTTATTATTTTACACACAACAGTCCAAAATTGAGAACAAAATTATATGTCTGGTCGTATAAGTGTACAAATATACCCAAAACCTTACCCCAATTTTTAAAAGTCATTTTTAAATTAATTTGTTTGAATAGTGGCAACTTTCGGGTGAGATATAAGAATCAGCCATAAAGGTTCTTGAATTTTTCTTGGCCAAATAAAAATAATTTGAATAAAATGAAAATAGATTCAAAATAGCTTTTTATGGCCTTTAGTCCAACAAAAAATTGGCGTTTCATCCAGGAATCTCACTTTGGAATCATCAGTTGACATACAGTGAAAGAAACCTTGTCAATACGCAATTTTTAAATTTTTCTAGTACAACTTACATAGAATTTTTGACAAAACCCTAATGTGAACTATATCCAACAAGATTAAGATTTTAATCATTAAGAAGGAAGTTTAAGCCCGTGGCCTGGCTCAGAAGTAGTTTTTAAATTTTTCTTAATACAAACTCTATATACTGCATTGATAAATTAAATAAAATAAAATCAACCAAGTAGAAGACTCAGCACTAATAATGGACTGTTGAATTATTGATTCAAAATAGCTTTTTATGGCCTTTAGTCCAACAAAAAATTGGCGTTTCATCCAGGAATCTCACTTTGGAATCATCAGTTGACATACAGTGAAAGAAACCTTGTCAATACGCAATTTTTAAATTTTTCTAGTACAACTTCCTGGATGAAACGCCAATTTTTTGTTGGACTAAAGGCCATAAAAAGCTATTTTGAATCAATAATTCAACAGTCCATTATTAGTGCTGAGTCTTCTACTTGGTTGATTTTATTTTATTTAATTTATCAATGCAGTATATAGAGTTTGTATTAAGAAAAATTTAAAAACTACTTCTGAGCCAGGCCACGGGCTTAAACTTCCTTCTTAATGATTAAAATCTTAATCTTGTTGGATATAGTTCACATTAGGGTTTTGTCAAAAATTCTATGCAAGTTGTACTAGAAAAATTTAAAAATTGCGTATTGACAAGGTTTCTTTCACTGTATGTCAACTGATGATTCCAAAGTGAGATTCCTGGATGAAACGCCAATTTTTTGTTGGACTAAAGGCCATAAAAAGCTATTTTGAATCAATAATTCAACAGTCCATTATTAGTGCTGAGTCTTCTACTTGGTTGATTTTATTTTATTTAATTTATCAATGCAGTATATAGAGTTTGTATTAAGAAAAATTTAAAAACTAAAATGAAAATATTCAAAAAATATGTTTTCTAGCTTTCAGTTTCAGAAAATTTCTATCAAATTTTGTCCATTCCGCCTTTTTTTTGCACGTTTCAACTAGACTAAAAAGCCCTCTAAATAGGAAAATAATTGACTTAAGTATACCTATAACAACAGATATCTTATAACTAAAGTTAACTTAAGATGTTGCCAACTATTGATGGTGGAAGGAAATCC
Source organism: Platycheirus albimanus (assembly GCA_916050605.2). NCBI lineage: Eukaryota > Metazoa > Arthropoda > Insecta > Diptera > Syrphidae > Platycheirus > Platycheirus albimanus. Next base: position 155,725,414 of record OU696697.1, read on the forward strand.
TCTGCACAAATGCATTTTAAGGAAATCCATTTTCTCATCACTTAAAAAAAAAAAAAAAAAACAACAACTAAACTTAATTCAAAGCCCTGACTTAACAATCAAATTTTCAAGTTGAATATAATAAATAATTTCAATTTCTCTGCGGGGAACTTTCAAAAATAACAATTTGCAAACCGAAAAACTCAGCTATGTATATGTATGTACGTGCACTGGTTTCGCAATAAAGGCAAAACCAAAAATTAAAATTAATTTCCCTAAAGCGCACTGCCATGAAAATGGACATTTTCCAAACTCTAAACTAATTTGAGGATGCTTCGATGAGCAAACTCCCTCTCTTTCAATTGCTCTAGAAATTTTGCATCTGCATTGGCAAAGCATCCCATAATTTGGATGCACCATGATGCAGAAATAGGCAACCTTCTTCCTGTTTCCTCTGCGTCCATATCTTCCTTGTTGCCGACAACCGACCGAAGTCCGCCTTCGCCACCACCACCACCACCACCTCCGTTGTCGTTTCACTATGTGAAGAAAAAGAGTTTCTTTTTTGTTGTTGTTAGTGTTGTCGCATACTTTCGTGGTCCTTGTGATGCTACTCCATACATTTTGTTAAAAGTGGAACTTTTTGTACTTTATTTCCAACCTTAATAAGGACTCTATCATTGAATAAAAAGATGCAGCTGCAGGAGAGGAAGCCAACGAAACTCAATGAACTAAAAAGAAAAATATAATTATTTTGTAGTATAAAGCGGGTGATGGGTGTATTCCAAAAGGGAAGCAGGAAAGAAATAATATTCGAGAAGCATTCAGGTTGGGAATCAGTTATTATGATTGTTAGCTATTGTTGCACTCAACATTAAGTGAAATGGGTAAAGTTTTTTGTGGTCGCATAGAAAATCGTCATGATAATCACGTTCATTTTGTATGACGATGACGCAGCTAAGAAGACTTTGCGGGTACAATAGAATGCCTTAAAGATGGAGAGTGGATACCCGGTTAGCATTTAATCTAATTGTCGGAAGAAAATTTGCTCTTGCTTGTACTCGGCAACAATAACTTTCACTTTTTTAGTTCGTATTTCTTTTTATTGGAGTTGCCTTAATTTATCAAATTATAACCTACAACGAACTTTTGACACGGTATTGGGTTTCGGAAGACACTGTTATAATAATTGTACAAAATATTCTTCTATATGTTTCGATGATTGTATAAACTGAGGGGTTGTTTAGCTTTCCTAATTGGTTCTTATTTAATTATTTTCTATTTCATCAAATAGTAGGGACAGAAACTAAGCATTTGATTCTTTGCCGTATGCATACGTGAGGTCGAAGCTTTTCGTTAAAAGCTGAAACCAAGAAGCCCGAGAATCCACTTCAAAATCTCTAACGCACTTAAATTTAGTAGGGTACATTTTCTAGGACCTTCGTTTATTTAAATTTTAAATCGGTACCGAAACTTCATCAAGATATTTCTTGCATGTCAGATAAATAAAGACATTTTCTTCAGGATTTCAATAATACAAATGTGAAGTATTTTTAAAAATTTCATTAAATTGTGGGCATAATATCTCTAGAGCATGCCAAGATTGGATTATCCCAAAATTTGAAAATTAATTTAAATTTAATAGGATAGGAATCATTTTGTATTTCTGCCTCTTCCAAATCGCAAACATGTGTATTGTAACTAATATCTGAATTCTATATTTAAATTAGCATCCTGTTCAATTAATGCATACGGTTATAATTCTTAGTCGAAACGTTCTTTTGCATGCATCCTGCACAGTGTAGAACACGCTCCCTTTCGCGAGGATATACAAAACATTAAGTGTAACTGTACACTGTGTTACTTTGTACCGCATGAACAATGTTGGTAAAAATGATTACTTCCTGTTATACGATTCGCAACATTAAGTCCCGCCATTAGGCACACGTCCGGACCTTATGTGACCGATACAATAGACCAATTTACTCTTAATTATCGTTCTAGAAATTTCAAACCCAATACATTTCTTTTTTCTTTTATTTCTAGGTGTAGGTGTAGTCCTTGTAACAGTAAGTGGTGCTGCATGGCGTTTGACAGCACCAGGTGGTCCGCCTTGCTTGGGACTAGGTTCCAGTGTTGACCTCGGACGTTGCGGTCGACGGCCATGCAGTCGCGGTGGTGGTGCACCACATGGGCTTTTGTATCCTGAATTTCAACACCGACCACCACCACCATCGTATCAGGCCAGTATGCAGGAATATCGGCTCAGGTTAGTAATATGCAATTTAAAGTCATTGGGGTTTGAAGTGAACAAGGACAGTCCACATAACAATAACACCAATATATGTTTACAATGAACATGCTATGCGTGTATCCAGAGTGTAAGGAGTTAATAAAAAACTATAAATCTAATTTAAATAAATTATTGTTCGTCAGAAAAATGTCCCCTAAAACAGGTAAACTCGATATTAGAGTATCACACACACCCACAGTGCATACATACATAAATATTTAAATGCATTATAAATTTCCGGTCCATTAACAAAAATCCTTTTTCTCTTTAATTTTGTTTCCAGACTTTTACTTCTGGACCGTGACCGGCAAAATGGTGTTGTACGAGGAAGTTCACCACCACCAACATATCGATCTCATACAGGGAGTCTCCTAAGGTGAGCAACAGTAAATCAATAGAAAACTGCAAAAATAAAAGAAAATTGTTTTTAAAATTTTTAAGCTACAAATCATTATTTAAACGTTAGCTGGACATTTTAGTCTGAATGACATGTTTCTATTTGAACCTTTTACTAAAGGTCATTTATTGGTTTTTCAAATTGAAAGCTGTTGTTTTTTTAAGTTACATAATTACTCAAGATGGATATTTTTATGTTCAATATTTCTTTACACATTTTGAAGCAAGTTAAGGTTCTTCTTCTTGTTTTCCGGAAGATCCCTCCTGAAACTTAAGGTGGCATCCAAATCCTTAAATCTCTCTCTATTCCTGGTACGATACCGCAGCTGAGAATTCTGTGACTGAGCTCCTTTCAAGACATATTTCTTTTGATCTTCCAACCCACCTTGATGATTCCATTGATAAAACTTCTTTGCTATGTTGTCATCAGGTTTCCTCAATCCAGTTTCATGGTATTTTCTTAGTTCTGATGTCAATTTTCTGCATTTGTCGATGGCCTCAGAGTAAAGTACAAGCTTTCAGGAATTCTCTTATATCGGCTTAAATATATTTTAGCATTGAATAAAACAATTTCAACGATTGTGATTAAATCTTGTACGTGTTATGCTTCACTGCCTCTCTCTCTCTAACATTAAGGTTAAACGTATCAACATTTTCCAATAAATGGTTAACCGATTCAAATGTTGAAACTAAACGCAATGCAAAAAATTAACTCACAAGATTAAAAAGCTCTTTTAAGACAAAATGTTTAGAAAATACATAGTTTTACGACTTTTAAGAGTAGGTAGGTAAGTGAAACTTCCAATTTCTTCAAATAATTTTACTTTAAACCACATTCAAGAGCTTGTATGCATTTCTAGCACCTTAATCCAAGTAGTAATTCCAATAAATCATATGTCTTTTGATGGTTAAAGCATTATCAACTCTTCGGTTTTTTCAAAGTTTGAATCATTTGTCAAATCTAAAAGTCAAGAACAGACTGGGTAAAATATCCATCGTAGAAAAAGTTACTCCACAAGGATTCTAAAAATGTTCGCTTAATTAACAAGTCATACGAACAAGTTTGTGCGACCCAAAAGTTCATTAATATTGTTTCCTTTTTTCCAATTCTTTTGTTTTGAAAACCTCGTCGAAAAACATTACTAGTCGAAGGGCTTCAGTGTCTCCGAGGACCGACCGCATCGGTCGTAACCTATCTCACCTATCCGTTCAACGGAGCAAGTTACAAAAATACCTAACTTCCCCCAATGTGTAGGTATTAGTTCAAATGTGTCACCATAAATTCCATGGCAAAAGTTTCCTACAAAAGCATAATGAATTACCCTAGTGGTGCAAAGTGATGTTGTGTTTGTGAGACGAAACACATTAGAGAAAGGTAAAAGGGATGAGGCTGAGTTGGAGACTGAAAAGCATTCCCTTGTATAATAACAAAAAAGCCTTTGGTTGGGTTGCAGATCATTAAATCTCCCTCTGCTTCGGCTTCCATCCATCCAGACCACACCGACCATCAATGACAAGACAACATTTCACGACAATATCTAGCGACCAATATAGCTCCCCATAGGGCAAAATAACCAACTTTATAGCCAGAACCACCACCTGTGGTGAGAGTAGGTCTTCCGGCGAAATTATATGCCCTGCAGTTTCGCGCCGGAGTCAGGAGTAATTTTTTTTTTTTTTTTTTTTTGATGGAGATTGCTTGTTTTTACAACTTCTGAGTGATGGTTGTGTCACATTTTTTTATTGGATTTCTCAATTTTTTTTTATGTTTTCCTTTTCAAGGACGGCGGCGATGGGAAAAAAGAACACTCTCTGGGGATTAAATTTCAGTGGGCTGTAAGCAAAACCATTCAACCGAATATGTATCTATTTTTTTGCTCTCTAGAGTACCTACTTCAAAGTCACTTCTAATAAACTCATCCAACAAATAACAAAGTTATGGAACTCCATCAACATGACGACCGACCGAACGACGTAGACGCACAGCAAGGAGCAAACAAAGCTATGACTCGAAAACCCCTCAATTATAATTGACCATTTAAAATTATTCCCGTAAGGCTCTGCGTTTTATCTCCTTGAGGACCGTCTATATCCCTCTTTGCGTAGGCTTGTATATTTTTATTTGTTTTAAATTGCCTCTTTGATCATATAATGACTTCTAATTAGGAAAAGTTTATGTTTTTCCTTTTGGTTTATGCATCAGAAGGATGACTGACTTTGATGTTTAGAGAGAATTTAAATGTTTGCCAAAAAAAGGTTTTGAATAAAAATTAAAGGATAGGTAGGTACTCTATGGTGAATCCTTTGTTTGCATCATCAGTTCAAAGGGTGAAATTGTAGATCACCTTTTTTCGGTAGGATTTTATAACCTACTTTAGTTTATATTGTCTTATCGTTGATTTTAATGGGTCAGCTTTGAAGGAGTTTGAACGTTTTTTAAACAGAATTCAAATATTTTGACTTAAAATTTCATGGGAAAGGTGATCCCTTCAAATATTTATTCTTCTAGTTTTTCTGTTTAACATAAAGTTTAGGGCTTGACATTATTCAAAAACAAAAATGAGCCAAAAGATAAAATTACCAGATTCGTACGCTTCCTTTTAGAATTTTCGATATATTTCTGGATTCGTATAAGTTGCATCCTTTCCGTTTAATTTACAGCTCCAAAAAATTACTCTCTTTGGTACCGGGTTATCGAATATCGAGAGATGATTATTTTTGTGTTTTAACTTTTTTAAATCACCGATTTTCGAAAATAGAAAATTTTTGAAGTGTGTTCGCGTGACTAAATCCACCCAAGAATTACAAAGTGGTTGATGTCACCATCTTATAGAAATAAAAAGATATTTGATGTTTGAAACAGAGCGCATACACCTCCAACATACTGTAATATTCCAATAAATGTCTTTAATACCGAACGTTGTGCAAATAAGAAGGGAAGGAAAGGACGCACAAAGCATAAAGTGTTTTTTGAGTTAATTCTTAATTTTCGATACATAAATGAAATATGTATTTTAAAAGCACCATCATTATATTTCATAAAATAAAATAACTAAATATTGTGGCACTTCCCGTCCATGACGAGCTCCAGAAAGCCCTATTGAAATACACTGTATCAGCCATTGTTGTGTAAGGATGAACAGGTACTCTGAAAGAAACATACAGTTTACTGCTGAATCTGAAGGCCAAGCTGAGGAGTATTATTTATCATTAATACTGAGTTATTTTTTAACTTTACATACCTAAATATAAAAAAAATCATATAAACATATAAAAAACTCTAATTTTCTGATGGAACAAATACTTAAAAAAACAATGTCTAAATTCCTGTAAGCTTCTTACAAGATGTAAAAATCAAAAACCTTTTTACAAAACCCCAAACAACACGACTTTTTAATTAAAGTCTTGCCTAAATCACACAAATGTCACGAACATAAATTTTCAAATATTCACCAGTCTTACTATCGTATACAGCAGGATTGTCATTGCTTCCTACTGTGCGACAACGATGCTGATGCTGATGCTAACGACAAATACACACAAACAGAATGATTTTATTCAATTTCCTTCGAAACAGCCATCCCACATAAATCAAAAAATCTAAGACATTCTTGGAATTTTGTATATTCGCCGCCGCCGTGCTTTTACCAATTTATTTAAGTTCCTTCCCCCAAAAATACCCCGCCCCTGCTCTGTTGCCTTGCGTCGCCGTCTCCTATACCTACCATCCTTTTAAAAGGAATAAAAAGATAAAAACAAAGCTAACAAGAAACGACGTGCTGGTGTCACAATCACGGCAGTGATGCAAAGAATAATCACCCCTTGAATAAATAATCAATCAAAATGTAAATTTATTCTTCCACAATTTTCCTCCCGAGTCCCGATACTCCCGCACTCGTCCTTCTCTCTCGCATTCTCTCTTGGCAATGCTTCCATAAATCTGCAAATTAACCCTATTTTACTATAAAATACCAACAACAACAACAACAACTATGAGCTACCATGAAAACGATGTTTGGTGAATTCCAAAATCTGAGTGAAAACCCCATTGTCCGGGCAGCACAATAAGTTACCCTTTCAAAAATAATACAAAGATCAAAAACTGTATAGGCGAAGCGAAGAAGTCTCCATATACCTGTTGTTGGTTAGAATAAACATCTCCGGCATAAGGCATAATGCTTACGAATATTTTTGAGACTACCCACTTCATCTTCCTTGGAATCATTTATTTTTGTGATGAACAGGGTTTAGCAATCAACAAGCACACAATAGAGGATTCGATATTTCCTTCTCCTAGCTGTACGTAGCGTCGTTGGACACGTCGACGTTGTTCGTATTTGTATACTATTCTATCTGTTGTTCTTCAAAGCGTTAAGGCCACTGACAGACATCACAGGGGCAAAGTGAGATTAGTATGTTTTGTCCATAGGACCAGGACAGCTTTCTGTTGTTTCCTCCGAATTGTATATACCCTTTTTGGACATTATTCCAGTGGTTGCCTAATAGAATTAATAATAATTCCATAGGATGCAACTAAAGAACAATTTTGACTTGTAATGAGAACAAGGATGACTTTCATGAGAATTTCACCATGATATCTAAATTGGCTCATCGGACTCTTTCGATATCTTGAAATCTTCTTTCTGCTGTCTGTACTTTTAAAGAAAAAGGCTGTTGTCATCTTTGTCTAATTTAAAGAGTAGATTGCGGAATCTAGCCTAAATTTGCTCTATATGACCCATTCACGGAATCCATGCTTTTGAACGCTCTCAATATATTGTTAGGTTTTAAGTACAGGATATGTTGGGCTTATTAAACAGAAGGGTTTATATTAAGGTTCCTGTCTTATTTGGTAACCTTTTTTTTCTACACATTAAAGCTTTTGCAGTTGTATTACAACTTTTCCTATTTTTTTTGCAGATATTCAAAATTTAAGTCTGATAGACCGGGTATAATATGACGATGCAATTTTTGTGTGTCATGCAAGCTTCTTTGTATATATGGAACATGTTCGTCAGAACTGGTAGCAATTTGAAATTTCGACACATGAGCAACTCTGGTTGTACTAACTAAAAAAAGTCATTTGAAGTCTTTTAATATCTTGGTTCGAGGAAAATTATGTTTAATTTTAAGTTAGATTTTAATATCCAAGTTAGATATGAGAGTGCAAAAAAATGGCCTTTATTAGTGTACGGTAGCTCTGGTTAAAGAAATAAAGTGATTCCAATAATTTGTTGAAAGAGATTTCAAATCAGCAAAAAAACCGAAGTACCCATCTTCAATTTAATTTAACAACACCTCTACTAACATTGGGTAGCAACAAACCATATCGTTCTCCGAAAAATACCATCACAAAAGTTTTCCCATTTGACGCCTCGCTCATTAACCAGGTTCTGTCCACAATTAAATCTTTCCAACTGAAGAAATTCATCTTTATTCACGAGATCCATGTCAAAAAAAAAAAAAAAAAAAAAAAAAGGGTTTCTGAAATATGTCATATCGTAATAGACAGACGGATGTTTATCCGAAACAGGATTGGACTAGATTCGTCCTTATTATCACATCACGTCGTATATTTCTTAAACTTGTATACCAAAGTGATGGCGACTATACTGTTTTGCATGTCTAATAAGAATAACCCTTCGGAGAGGATGCTATTATGGAAAACAAATACCGTTACTGTTACTTTGTTCCAAAAATGTTTGCTCCTGCAGAAACTCACAATAGGTACGACAACAGCATGTCTGATGTGTAGGTTATAGGGGCTTATACATGATAGGTAAGTGTATATGACAAAGAAGAAAGGATACTTTCGTCCTTTCGTTTTTGGATAAAAGTAACAATTCATTTTAGAAATGCCTTTGAGCTTTTGTTGAAATGTAAATCAGGAATTGCCGTTCGTTTCAACAATGTGTCTCCTGTGAAAAGAAAGGATGTTCATTGTGTACGTGCACGGTTATTTCATTATTTTCAATTTCTTCTTGTTTTTTTACTCGATCCAAAGGGTCGAATGTGTTGGTTAGGTTTGATGGAAAAAAAAAACACTAAATAGTCTGACAGAATATGTTTCAAGTATTTTAAATAAATTTGCTAAATTGCATTTTAAACTCTGGGAGGATTACAAGCTCAAGGTACCCTCTACCTACATAAAGAAGTGTCACATTTGATTTCAATCGTCTTTTGTGAATGCAAAGAAATTTTCAACCCACATACAAGCAAACTCAAATAAAAGCTTGTGTTTTTTCAAAAAAGGACAATGCTGCAATGAGAGGAACTCTTTATCGTTAAAATTTGCCGTTGCTTTGGGGTACAAATTGAGTTGTCCTAATGGAAGAAAGGTCTTTGATTTACTTTTGTATAAAATTCTGTTCTATAAAAAAATAATATCCGTATAACTGATATTAAAACGGTATCCATCATTATTTGAGTTCTTCATTATACTAAAAAATTAATTTAAATATTAAATATTTTGCACAAACACTTAAAAAAATGTTCAATTTACTTTCAAAATATACATAGCATGGCATATTTTAATTTAATAATTTTCTTGAAATACATCGATATAGGTACCATTAAACCACTTCCACAATAATGCATATCTAATTATTTATCTAATTTGTTTTATATAATTCTTTCAGAGCCCCTCTAACCACAACGATTCGCAGTGGAGCCAATAGTATAGGTGGTCCCGGTTCCGAATACAGCCTCCCACCAAGCTATCGTTCCAGAAATGCCACCAATGCAATTATATCGAGCGAAAGAAATATCGAAACGACACCATCTGGTCGTCTCCTAGCTAACGAGGATATTCCTGAATCATCTCTTTGTATAATATCGTCAAACCTCGACTCTTCACTGCCAGCGTACAATGCAATTATAAGTGCAGATTTGCATCAACAACAGCCACAACAACAAAATTCATCCTCATCAAGGAATTCCCAACAGGATTCTGCTCCAGACAATGACAATCACTCGCAGCAGAAGGATAATAATAATACGAGCAACAGCAAGATGGTGCCTCAAAAACAAATTACACCGTCAACGCTCAACGATGGCCATCATTCATCATCAACCTCCAAAGAATATTCTTCAACTGGGGACCGCACTTCATTATCGCTCCTCCATAACAGGAGCAATGAAAGTGCACATCCACGAGAGCAGCAGCTGCTGCATTTAAGTGAAAAACTCAATCCCAGAGTTTTAGCGAATAGCAGCAGCAAAATCAATGGCGGAGGTGGTGGTGGCAGTGGTGTAAGCAAAGGAACAATTGGGTTTTTCAATATTCACTCAGCGACGTCATCACAAACATCAGAATCCTCAATGACAACTAACAAGACCAAGGATCTTGTCACAATTGTCACAATATCAGCGCAGGACACCTCAAATCAGCCACACAACAAGCAGTCTACTTCGCCAAGTTCTCAAGGCGAAATGGACATCTTGGCGCATTTGTAGCGAATGGTTAAATTTGCTTGTTTGTCCATTTTCGTTCGTTTTCTGGAAGCAACATCTCATTAAATTACTATTCTTCGAAGTTTTTCATAACTTTTCCTTGATTTTTCTATTTTATTTTAATTGTATTGTCTAAGTATGTTTCATGTGTATTCGATTTATGTATACATGCTCGTATATGAAAGTGGTGAGAGTTTCTCATCATCACTGGTTCACCCAAAGGTATTTATATGTATAATAATATATAGGTATATTTTTTTTAAATAATATATATTCTCGTTTTGATTAATACAAAAGTATTTTTTAAATTAAAAAAAAAAATTGTATAAATGATGCTGAAAACAGGAAAACAAAAGTGTAAAATAAACTATTATTTTAAGTAAAAAAAAAAATAAAACTACGGAGTTTGGAAACAAAAAAATGTTCTTCGGATATTTTGTAAATTAAAAAAAAAAAAAAAACTACACATGAAGGTAATAATTTATAAAAATGCACGATAATTTTAATTTAATGAAAACAAAATAAAATATATATATTTTTTTGATTAACGACTTAAATTTATTGTATTTACTTACTTATCAAATTGTTGTATTATTATTTTTGCCAAAAAATAATAATAAAATAAAAACTGTATAAAATCTTAAAGTTATAATAATGTAAATATTAACTTAAATATAAGATGTTTATGGGATAAAGTTCAGGATCAAATCATAAAACTAATATGATTTCTTCAATGAGCCTGAAAACAATGATTGAATGTTATTAATTTTAAAATTCGTGTATTTTCTCCGAATGGAAAAAGTGATGAATATAAAAATAAAATTTGTTTAAAAAAAAATAAGTGCAGAGCGTTACTTTTGATTTTTTTAAAGAATTTCTATAAAAACTTAAATGAAGGTAAACTTGGTACAAAATTTTCAAAACGTTTTCGGTATAAGAGGCTACACACATACCAACACATTGTACTTAGCAATCCTTAAATTAGCGATTAGCAACTATGTATTATAACTTTTTAAATCTTGAATACTTCCTTAACTTTAAATAATTTTAGGCAAACAATTTATATCTCAAAATCGATAAACGAGAAATTTGACCCTTTAAGACTTTCAGTGTCGAAAAGTTTATTCGAAATTAAAAAGTTTATTCGAAAAATATTTTCTATAACATGTTTTCGCCTTTTTATGATGCTTGTCAAAATGTCTTTATCGAGTGTGAAGGTTGCCATATCAAACGATTTATTCTTTCATTAAACATTGGATATAAAAACTGAAAGCTGAAAGCTGATGTTGAACCAGCTAAAAACACACACTTAGAAGTATCTAGTAGTAAGTGACCTTCAACTAGGTTGTGAATTCAAAACCAACTCATGCCTTGAAGTCAGCTTTTTTAGGCAAGTATTGTATTGGCATGTAGCTGTTACTGTTAAGATTTCCTAATTTCCTAATTATAGATGTAAATTATTTAAAATGTTTTGTCTCGAACAATGGATTAGGCAAAGTACCTAATAATATTTATTATGTCCAACTCCAAACGTCCGTCGTGCATTTATCGCTGGCTGCGTGGAACACTACATGTTATGGCATTCTTTCTGACCTGTGGCCATGTTGCGCTTTGAATTTGAACTATTATAACGCCAAGTATCACAATTTATTTATAATTTGTTTATGTGAATTTGTGTAGGTAAGTTTGTTTCAGGATTTTGGCCCAAGGAATTCTGAATTTCATTATTGCGTTACCTAATGTTTTGGTTGCCCAGACGGATATTCCAACAAAGGACAGTTGGAATCTGTATTCCCATACTTGAGGTGCGCCATCTATCGACAAAAAACTAAGCTCTAGAATACCATGGGAAGCAACAACAACAATTTCCACCATTTTATTGTTGTTGTTGCTTCCCCTGGTATTCTAGATCTTATTTTTGTCGATAGATGGCGCACCTCAAGTGGTAGTACTATAGATTATAATACAATGCCTGAAGTTAGTTAATTTACTCCAGAAATAACCCCTACTTGTGGAAGCATGTTTTATAAGGAGGGGTTTTGATTTATTTTTCTAAAAAAAAATAAAAAAAAAAAACAGAATTATTTGTATCTATCGTCTGCCATTTTCTTAAATTTTAAAAGAAAATATTTTAAAACAGTCAAAAATATTAAAATAAAATTAAAATTGCTTTATTTCTCAAAAATTTACAATTTTTCATTTAAATCTTAATATATTACAATTCAAACAAATAAATTTTCTTAAATGAATGTATTCAAAAAAGTAAGTTTCATAGTTTCAAAATTTAAGAAATACATTAAAACATACAATTTCATATTATTTGAGTTAAACATGAGCTAGCTCTTAATTTATTCATATTTTTTTTAACAAATTTAACAAACATAATGATTTGTTACATAATCTTTTTTTAAAAAATTCGGATTTTTTTTCTAAGCAAGCAAAAATGATTCAAAACGAAATCGGTTTTACAATAATATTTGAATTTTACTTAGAGAAGCAATGAGTAGTTTGCATGGGTGACTTACAGATAGCTGCATGCTTTTAGGATTTGCTTAAGTTCGTACGTATCGAATTTATGTACCTACTAAGACTGTTTGATTGCATAACGCCAGGCGATTTCATTTCACAGTGAATCACGGCATTGATGCTTCAACAGTGGAGTAGACAAAATAACTAACTTTTATAGAAATACTACTCATTCATACTTCTCTAAGCTAATCAATTTTTTTTTTACAAAAATATATAACTTAATATCCTCCCTTTCTCTCTCCATCGGTTAAATTGACTTCTTTTTATTGTTTATCATAAAAACATACACATTTTTTTGTTCTTTAATTAAAATTAATAAAATGATAAGCTCTAAGCAATATTGTATAAGTAAAATATTTATGTTAAGTGTATTTTTTTTTTTTTTTTGTTACTTCTCAATTTTAAATATGCACATTCCCTGAAGTGGTTAAACACAAAAAATTGGCGTTAGATTTTTAACGCGCGTGATTCTTGCAGAATGGACGACCGCCCTTATTGTAGAAGCTCTGTCCTTCAAGATTCTTTTTGCAGTACTGAAAAAAAAATTGACAAACAATGTATTTTGTTTTTAAAAAATTGAGTTTTCTTAGACATTTTACTTACTGTGCAATTGAAGCATTGACTGTGGTAGTTGTTGCCCAAGGCTTCTACCCATCTGTCACCGGCTTCAACAGGGAATCCACAAGCGAAGCACTTTGTTGTAAAGAGCTCGTTCCAATCAGCTTCGCAGTAAGCCATACCTTCTTCTAGGAAGAATGGAGTGTTGCCAAAGAGTTTGCCACAGTGAGCGCAAGTGAAGCACTCTGGATGGAAGTGCCTTCCAATAGCATTCAAGCAATCACCCTTGAATATAAATTAAAAGTGTTTCATCCAAAAACAACAACTATGTAAGTTGAATAAGCTTACCTTGATCTTTCCACTGCATTTACTGCAAGTTGGAGCCAAGTACTTCTCAAAACAATACTCGCAGTACAAGTCACCTTTTTCCTCAACGAATCCCACATCTTGCAATGGACGACGACAATTGGCATTGACACACATGAAGTGGTCTGGGCACCAGATGCGACCCAAAGCAGTGATAAAAGGTCCCCTGTTGAAAATATTTTAAGTTTAGTAAATTATTCACCAAGATGTTGGGAGTAAAATAGAACATATATCATGCAACACGAGAGCGGGCAAATCCAGGATAGCACCTACCTGCTGATCTCCTTCTCACACTGACAACAAACAGGACGCTTACCGTCCTTTAGAAGTTGACTTACAACAGCCTTAGTCTCATCGATTCCTGCATCATCATTTTCAGATTGCATTCCTCTCGTAGGTTTAACAGAAATTTCAAAAACTGGAGTATTGTCTAATGGTTCGTCTCTTTCTATGTATGAGCGACGATCATTTGCTTGAATAGACAGCTCTCCACCCTTGTTTGGACGTTTGTTCTTTGTACGGAAGACAACAGTTTCAAGGGGCACTATTTCATTGCCTGGAACAAGAGCTGGTGGTTGCGCTGGTGTCTGTGGCTGAGCCTTTTGTTGTACCAATACCAGCGGAGGTGGTGGTACCGCAACTGTTACTGAAGCTACCTTGACTTCCTGGTTCGGAGCTTTAGTTTTACCATTTACAGCAGGACCTTGCAAATGTTTCGCATCACAGATGTTTAATAAATTCTTCATGTGATGGTTTGGCTGAGCCTGTCCACCATCTCCAGCTGAATTCAAATTAACACTGTTCTGTTTAAGTGGCTGTTGAATTTTGTGTTCTATTGGAAAGACTACTTGTGTAGGTTTGAGATCAGCCGGAGCAGTAGGATCGACATTTTTAAAGTCATCCAACTCAAAGCGCTTTCGCACAACCATTGGACTTCGTGTCAAAGTATTGATATTTCCGTTGCTACCAGTTATGGCAGTGAGATCATTTGTGCTGTTATTTTTAGAATTATTGGCCAATCTGGACTCCAACATATTTGAAATAATTTTTCCAGCTTCAGCCATGAAGTTGTTTTTGTTATTGATCGTTATTTTTCCAATAGATTCAGTCAGCATACTTGTGGCATCGGGTTTGACGGATTGACTAGAGCCCACAGGAGGTTTTACAACATTGGGTTTCATACGGGGTAGTGTTGAAGATGCAATAGGGACTGTCTGTTTCGGGGCTTGATTAGTGTTAGGTTCTGAAAAAGCAAAATCAAAAACAAAAAACACAAATCAGCACACACAAAAAAAAAATTAAACTTGCATGCAAATGCCAAAATTAGTTATTATATTTGCAAAACAAAAAATTTAACTTTTGAGCAGATAGTAAATAAAAGAAAAAGGATAAAGTTTTTCATTCTTTTCCTTAATAAAGCTTGATACTTAGTTCCTAATGTGTTAGCCGAAAATATAAAAAAATCACTCTTTGAAAATCCTCCGTTATTATAACAACAGGACGAACATCACCCCAAACAATTTGCTATGAACGTTAGAACGTTAGAGTATCGAAATCATCCAGTTAATTTGAATTGGATTTTCGAAACAGAATTATTAAAGTAACGGACTTTTTGTTGTTAAAATGTGAATTTTGAGAACACACTAAACTTCAAAACAGAGAAACAAAAACACACAAACATTTAAAACAACTGCATTGTCACCTGATTTGCATGTTGCAACTGCTGCACAATGGCACACGTACACCGGGATCAACTGCCTTGTTTATGATACCACGACCACGTTTTGGAGCTGAAGTTGCTCCAAAAGTCTTGCCCTTGCCGCCGATACTGCTAGGACCTGAACCGGCCGAGGGAGGAGGAGGAGCAGAAGAAGAACTTTTTGAGTCACTAACATTCAAACAAGGGATATTAGTTGCACCCAAGTGCTGCTGTTTCTGCTGCGTTTGCGGAGCTTGTGCTTGCGGTGGCTTAAAGCCGGCCGGACCTGTGGAAGCGGTCGGCTTATATGTGTTATTATTGCTACTCGGCTGCGATTGCATTGATTGTGAACATGGTGTACGACATACATTGGCGCCAGCACCGGTGCAAACCTTGCCACTTACCGGACAGCGACCGCCACCAGAGGCTGGAACAGCAGCTGCTGTAGGTGATGGCTTAAAGGCAGGCACCGGGATGGCACTAGCACGACTTTGTTGTTGGTTAGTAGCAGAAGCATTTGTTAAAGAGCAGCTTGAGCTAGCTGCTGCTGATGCAGCTAATGACGATGATGATTGCGCGTAATGTGTTTGTTGTTTTTGGGAAACCGATGATTGTGCAGAAGAAGATAGTTGTTGCTGTTTGAAGCCTGGCGGCGGACCAACCATTTTGTTATGAGAGGCCGAAGAAACGACATATTTCGCCCGCTGAGGTTCATCGTGTGCAGGAAGAACAGGCTTAATGGGGAATTTAGAGACGGGTTCTGGTGAATGAAGCTGTGGAAATGTGGTGTCGGTGAGTGTTGCGGCTCTAGCGCTTATAGCCTGAGATTGACTGGTCAGATTGGTAAGATCCTGTTCGAGGCCGGAAAGTCGACGAGCTTGATTGGCAACAAATCCAGTCTTTCCATAGGAGCTTCTAACATCAGTACCAACACTGGCACTGGCACTAGTACTTGTGTTGCTGCAGCTACTTCCTGTACGAATTTCGATTGTTTTTGCGCTTTGAGTGTGCTCGTATTCTTCGACAACCTTGCGTCGGCGTTCAATCTGGGTATTTCCCACCTGTGATGTGGTCTTGCTTTCTAGCTGAGATTTTTTCTCCTCTGCAAGACGAGACTCCTTTTCGCGTTTTTGAATAGTTAGGTCTCCAATTTGACGTTGCTGCACAACTTCGGGTTTTTCCATGTAGCTCTGTGAACCTGACTGACTAGCCGTTTGATAATGGGAAAGAAGTTGACCTTGTTGCTGTTGCATCTGTTGAGCACCTAAGTATGACTGGCCAGTGGTGATGGAACCAACTTGAAGAGTTCTGGGTGAAGCTGGTGGCAAATCAGTGTCTTTCAACCTTGGAGCGCGGATAGCGCTAAGTGGATTTGGTGGTGGACCAGGGGCTGGTGATCTAGCACGATCAGGACATGGTGAAACAGATCGACGATCAAAAAGATGCCCAGTTGTTGCAGGACATTCTTCAAAGCAAAGCTTCTCCGGAGTTTGGTAGAACGGTATGATCGGAGCTGGCTTATTGATCTGTGAAGGAGTGTATGGTCGTGATGGCGGATATGATTCATCTTGAGGTTGGTGTTCATCTAAAGATTGGAAAGCCATAGTTACTGGACCAGAACGATCTTCAATAATAATTGGAACTGTAGGAATAGGCTGGAGATGGTGTTGCTGTTTTTGTTGTTGCTGCTGCTGTTTTTGCTCGCTGACTCTTGTCATAGTCCTGGAGGCAGTTGCGCTTGAACTAGCAGCAGTGTGTGTTGCCATTGAGGACTTCAGTGAACATTGCTGAGTACTAATGGACTGCTGTTGTTGTTGATGGTGTTGCTTTTGCTGTTGTTGAGCATTTGAGCAAGTAGCCATATTACAAGTAGCTGGCGCCGCCATGGGTTGTGGCGATGGTGGTGTATCTACGAAAGCAAGCGGTACATTCTCTCTAAGCTCAGGTGGTTCCGGGGTGCGACAAGGTCTCTGTGTTGGCAAAACTGTCCAGTTTCTTTGATACTGTGGTATTGTGTCGGGTTTGTGTAGGCCAGATTGGGTGGGACGCGATTTTAAATGACTTAATGGACTTAACGGTGGCGGGAAGGGCACCTTATGATCTTCAAACATTTCATCAATTTCTTGAGCGCTCAAGTTGCATTCGGCTTTAGAATGGATAGCAGAAGAGGTGGTTGACAAAGAGGTAGTTTTGGTCTGTTGTTGTTGGTGGTATTGTTGGACGGACATGGAGGAGGAAGCACATGTGGAAGACATTTGTGAGACATTGGAAATGGTATTGCGCTGAGATGCTCGACGTATGGATTCGTATTCGGCATTTGCCACTGAGTCTTGTTGAAGGTTAACAATTGAGTTACGGGGAGTTCCAGAAGGGAGGAGGTCTCGTGAAGGTTGGAATGGTTTTACAGAAGAGGTGTTAGTCATACTGGCAAAGGCTGATGTTTGACGTTGTTCACAGGTATCATCATCTGAAAGGACTTGGAACTGATAAGGTTTCTTTTGTTCAGCCTTTTTCTGCTCTTCAATGAGCTGGGTTGCCTTTTCTGGATTTAGAGGAGTATATGGACGATCAGGTGCCGTAATCAGGGCATCGACCATTGAGAGCTTTTCAGTTGGAGTCGGCAGGTCAAGTAACTGAGAACAAACGTCATTGCCGCCGAAGGGTGTATATGGGGTATCGGAGGCAGTTATGAGTGCTTTGAGGAAAGGTGATTTAGCACGTCTGTCTTCGCGTTCATAAGGAGTCATGTCGATGGGAGGAGGCAAATACGGTTCAGTTTCTTCCGGCAAAGTGATCTCATTGTTGGGATTTGGAGTAAATTGTAATGTGTAGTCTGGTGCAGTTGTCATAACATTTGCCATGAATGATCCCTTTGGAGGTGATTCACGCAAAAAGGCTGGCTCTGGCTCAGGAGTAGGCTCAGGCTGAGGCTCAGGCTTAGACATTTGTACTTTTTCGCACTTTCTTTGACATTGTTCTTGCCTTTCTTTTTCAATGGTCTCCTGATTACACTGGCAGGCAAAATCACATGGCTTTGGGCATGGGCATTCAACCATGTGTACTGGAGTGTCTGGAGCCGTGGTCAAAGCTCGAACCATTGGACTTATCCATTCTTTGGGAACAGGATTGGGAATATTTGTTGGCGGAATAGCTTTCACTGGTGGAATCTCGATTTTTATTTCTGGAGTCGGTTGAAATATTCGTTGACTTTCAAGAATTTCGGATCGATCTTCAACAACTAGTGTCTCTTCTTTAGATTTTTCATCGCCGCAGACTTGGTAAACTTCTTTAACAATTGTGGGTTCTTCTACTGATTTCTGATGCATACAAGGCTCAGTCATTTTTGAAGGCTTTTGATGTAGTTTTTCTTCTTGGGTATCCCCTTTCTTCTGTACATCTCTTTTTGGTGGCTCTTCTACTTGTCGGTCAGGTTCCATTTGTGGTTCGTCCACAAATTCAACATGCCGAGGAGCCCTTGGCGGTCCAGGAGGTGGAATAGGGCTGGGTGTAACTTCACGAACCATATCAACTAAGCGATACGTACTAAGAGTACCTGCCAAGCTTTCGACACACTCTTGGGCACTTCTTCGCCCAGAAAGACACTCTGAGGAGCTCAGATAGCATTGATCACCTTGTTGTTGCACAGCAGCTACCTCCATATCCATATGATAATCTAATTCCGATCCGGATTGGTCATAGCCTTGCATTTGATAGGCTTGCGCCTGTGCGGCATACATTCTTTGATACTCTTCTGAGGTTGTCGTTGTGGTTGTACAAGTTGATGTGTAGCTATCTGAGCTAGATTCAATATCTGGAGCATTCATGCCTCTCATGCCGCTTAACTGCGGAGCCGATCTACTTTGCCATTGCATTTGCTGTTGTTCCTGTTCATGTTCCTGTTGCAAACGCTCTTGCGCTTCTTCTTCCTCTTGTGAAACATGTTTTTGTTGAATAGGCTTCGGAACTACATGTTGAGTTTCCGGTGGAGCTATATACAAAGGAGCAGCAGTGGGAGCATCATGTGAATCATCCCTAGGTGGGGGCCAGTTAAAAGAGTTTCGAGATTCACGATTCGCCTCACTGACCTCGTGATCTTCCTCAAAATATGAAGCAGCGCGGTGCTCTTCAACACGATGGCCTTCACACTCATAATATTGATGCTGTTCATAATCTATTACCAATGAACAGAGTGTACCGAGGTTTATGTTCAATATGAACAGGTACAATTTCGGACAACAACATTTTTGTAGATGATAATAGGAATAGGGATAGGGTTTTGTTTTACAGGATAGAGTATGAAGAATTTAATGTAACATAGCATGAGTATAAATGTTTTCGGAGAGAACCAAATATGAGAATATATGTATGCATTTTTGTTCGAATGTTTTTTCGCATATTTTTCAAAAATCAAAAAAGAGAAAAATAAATTCAAACTGTTAAAGAAGCGATATTTACATTATGATGCTCAAAAGCAAAGCTTAACAAAAAATAAATGTTTTATAAGAATTATGTTAAACACAGATAGGTATGTATGACCAAAAAAAAAAAAAATGCACAAAGGATTGAAGATAAAAATTGTAAAATTGTGCTTAAAAAATGATAGATAGAAATGTGTATTTTTGGAAAGCAAAGTCACTTTAATGTTTGATTTTCTTTTAATCACGACGATTTAGTAGTTTTGATTAAATTTTACTTTGATTTTAAAGCAACCTATTATTATTAAAGTGACTTTACTTTTTGTTTGTTTGTTTTAGCCGGACCCGTTTTGGTATAGTATATTGTTAAAGATTTCAAAGCAAAAATACTTATTTTATCCAATTTCAATTGCAACAGTAGATTTGACTTAATTTTTTCAAATTCAAAACCATAAATCTGAGTTTTTATTCGATTTTGAAAATGACATGCTAAACCCATTCATATTTTATTCGATTGTCTTTATTTAGTAGAGAATTTATATCAAAAGGATAAAATTCTATCTCGCGAATTCGTTCTAAATTCAATATCCTTCCATTTTCCTCTTCCTTTTGTTGTTTGAATAATAAACAATTTTCAAAACAACGAAAACCCTAAATCAACTTATGCAGTGTAGTTGTATTAGTCCTACGTACAACGAACATATTTATATATGCCCCAAGATTTTCGTTCTTAGGAATATAAAGCGATTGAACCTATAAAACACATGGAGACATATCCTGCACACACATTACCTTTTATCTTTTATACATATGTAGGTAGGTATAGGTATACATAAATATATGGGGCATATGTTGGGGAACATGTTTATCCTTTCTCTTGGGAAGGAGAGGAAATTATATTTTTGTTTTTGTCGTTCCGCGTGAATGCTTCGTTGAACTGCTTAGTAAAGTGGAAAGATGCATTTCTTCTTATCAACTTTAAAAGGATGTGTTGTGTTTCTCTTTCATCACTTTTGCCTAAGTTGTTTATTTTATTGCATGACGATGATGAAAGAGTACTATCAGCAATTTTTTTTTAAATTTACATCTGTGACTGTGACATCAGATGTAAGTTATTTATTTACAGTCAATGCAGGTAGACTGTAAAATTATCAATTATTTTCCCGTCCTTGTTGGTTTAGAATCAATTCAAAAGATTAACTCAAGAGCTAAACGTGCAGTTAAAATCATTTATTTTTATAAAAATTATTGCTTAAGACGTAATAAGAGATTAATCAGAAAAGATTTCACAACACTAAAAGCACTCGTTTCATTGAGCTAAAGGAGTTAATATCACATTTTTTGTTTGTATTTCTGTGTTTCAACTCAGAATGTGAATTTAGTAAAATATTTTTAATTTAAAAGCCAAATAGTTATTAGTCGGATTAGAATAGTTTATTGACGATATAAATAACGTACCTGAGAACAAGGGATATGAGTCTATTTGTTTTCAATTCAAAATAATTCAATGGTCTGGGATATGTTTGAGTTTTTGTGCATAATTGGTATTTTATTTAAGGATCAATTTAGGTTCTTACATCATCATAAATAATAAATATTCCTTATATTAAAAATAAATAAATATTCTAAAGTTAGGTATTATTTATTTTATAATATGATTTTAAAAAAATCCTTATAAACAATTCCACGCATCTCAGTAATATTGGTATCCTCCTAATCAATTGAAAAAAAATTGGGAATTTATTAAAATTTTAGCAAATGATAAGCGGGGAAATAGTTGATTTAACTTAAACGACTTTGTGTTATAGGGAAAAATTGAGAACATTTGACATAAAAAAAATATATCTGTTCTGTACCTATAGGTTTGGCTAGACGCTAGACACACTACTTATTGATTTGCTGTTTTTCTTTGCTTTTTGCTGCAACATCAAGTCCCAAATCAATAAAATCAAAAGTCCTAGAACATAAATGTCAGGAATCAATTTTCAACAGACATTGCCCGAAATTACGTATCAATATTACCCAATATTTTGAACATTTGCCAATAAAAATTGTTTTCTTGTTGTCCAATATATACACAGGTTAAATACTATACACAGAAATCCTTTCTTCGGATTCAGACTACTTGAAAGGCTACCGTAACGAGGAAACAATAATAATAAAGTGCAATTCAGAGCACAAATTAGCTCCATCATTTTCATTATGCTATATTCATTTATTTTGATAGCTTTCTGTGTGTTTGTGTGTGTGTTGGAAACACTGAACAAAAACAATTCTGGGCAAAAGAAAGGTATAGATTCCCCATTTAAGGACTATTATTATCTGTCCAATTTCAAGAGCTCATCATTCAATTGACCCGTATTATGTTGATGTGTATAATAATAATTTTTTTTTTTCTGATTCGAATCTTTTTTTTTTGTGATATTTGATGGCACAAGCATGCCTAGAGCTGCTCCATTTTTTTCAATTTAATATATTAAAATTGAAAAGGATGAAAAAAAAAAACATTATGACATAATATTCAGGAAACTATATTCCCCATGAAATGTCCTCATTTTAAATATTTGGGTTGAGATGTGACCCATAAAATCAGTCGGAAAAAATTTAGGATAGGTATTATGTATGTATGACAGGACTGTGTCAGTTTGTGTTACCAAGTGCTTTGTGTCGCATTTACGACGTGACCAGAAATGATGAATGATATTGAAATTCTGGGTACGAAGATACTCAGAAGGATTTATACTTAAGTATGTGAAGTGCCCTACTGGTGGGCTTGTCAACGAATGTTAATACTTTTTCTATGAAATATTGTGTGTGGTTTAATAGAAAATAATTATTTATTTCTAACATTTATCAATATATGTTTGTAATTATGATTTATAGTGTTTTCTGGATCTCCTTTAAAAAACAATCAATTCATCCTATTATCATCAGAAAAATAAAACAGTTTCTATGTATATACTCCAGCTAAAGTCGTTTTTAATGAATACAAAAATAATAACGTGATTTCAATACCCTTGCCACTGTAATGAGCATTTTAATGAATAAAATGAAAAAAAATCTGGAAGTGTTTGCATTAAAAAATTATTTTGAAAGCTATTGTGCTCAGCACATTAAACTGCATGCAATTTCGTTGCTTTTCCCATCCAACTAATTAATCCTCTTAAAAATATCATCTCTTTTAATATTATGCTGTAACTTTGTTGGGGCTTTTGTAACATGACTGTGTATTTTTTTTTTTTATTTTTTCAAGCTTGAATGGATTTAATATAAAATGACATTTAAAAATACAGATAATTTTTGTGAGAATTTAATAATTAAAAAATATAATAAATATGAAATGATTATTAAAAAAATTCTACATTTATCTCATTTACGATTTGCCACATCAATAGATCCTGCAAGTTTAACAAGAAGCCCTTGTAAACGCAAATAAAACTCTGAAGGAAGCTGCGCTCTTCCTCGCATGTAAATCATTTTTATTTCACCAATTTCTGCGCTCAAGGAATTAACATACATAAATATAAATACGTATTTTAATTTCGTTAATTGTTAAGCTAATAAGGACGACGACTGAATTGGGCATGGAATATGAAATGGTTCACCACTTTTGGCAGGACACAAAATGAAAACTGTGATTTTTGTTTTTGTTTCAAAAATATTAATAAATCAATATTGATGAATGTATGTATGTCTTCACATTCACCATACAAAGAAGCAAGAAGTCAATATGATGCACATTTCTGATAATATTATCCATAATGGCGGGTAATTGATTTTTACCCTTAAGCATTTTTACCATAATTTTCATTCAAAATTTGGTATCCTTGCCAGTTTTCGAGCATCGATGCATTACATGATTTAATGAAAGGACCAAAGCAATCAATGGAAGCGCCTGATGATAATAATTTTTAATTTATAATATGGTAGGTACTGTCACTTCACTACTGTTGCAATATTATATACATACATAGCAGCCAAAAAAGGTAAACAATATTTTTAACTCATATGTGATTGGTGTGGATTGCTAATTTATTTTACTCGCAGGACAAGCGAGCCAAGCAAATACTATCAGCTGCAATATTTGTATTGGGAAATTGAGGGGGCTTCAGCAAAGAAAAGCTGTTTGTTTTTGAGGATTTTTGTTGCTGTTTTTTTTTTTTTTTTTTTTTTTTTTGTATCATACCTCGGTAGAAGTTATTAGTGGGTCCGGTGGGCTTTCTGTATTGTGTTGAATAGAAAGAGTGTGGGCGTCCTATGTACAGTGCACACACATATATACAATAATACAAAAATATGACAGGTTGGAGTTGTTAAGTTTTTCTTTTTTTATGTAATATTTTGTTTTACTATTTATTTAAGGTGTTATTATTGGTCATAGAGAAAGTAATAGGGATGTTTAAATTTTGCATTGTCAGTAACTGTGTGATTTTCGCCAAATATACAATATTTTTGGAAAGTGAATGAAATTTTGAGCTTTGTATTTTTCTTAACCGGTCATATAATGAATATGATTAAAATGTATTTAATAGTTTTGATTTTTAACCTTAGAAAGCTAGATGCCATTTAAACGTTACTATCATAAAAGGTTTGTCAAATCTCTTGATCGATTGAAAATCAATTTTATCACGAAATGTACAAGATTCTTTATTTGAAAAATATTTCTTTTAATTTGATAAGGAGTAGGTGTTCGTATATTTGAAATTCTTCAATTATGGTTTTCAATGTTACAAATAAATAAATGAGATGAGAGCAAATACCTAGAATTCAAATCTCAAAAATATTAGAAAAACATAAATCTTAAGTCAAATTCCTTACACCAGCTTTCAAAATTTGCTTTCAATCATGTTTCTATAAGTGTGCTTTAGCTCATCACACCTTTGGATGTTAGCTCTCTCATACTCTTCGGCTAAATGGCGAAGTCACCATATTTTGTCATTCTACTTTCCTTTGCAACCTTGTGAACGGATACTCAATTTAAGTCCTTTAAGTTTCTTAAATTTTTTTCAGTTAATAAAGAGACAATGGTGTCAAGTGACGTCACATCGATATTTTGGAGAATACAGATTTTTGGTTCAATAAGGATTTGAAATGTCCTAGCTTTGTAGAAACTTCAAATTCTTATCACTTAAATATAAAAATAGTTTCTCCTTTTTATTTATTTTTATAAAAAAAATTATAGTAACAATATAATGCTACGAGATTTATCAAACAAAAACATTAGAAACACAAAATTCCGTTTGATTTGTATTAAATTTCTAAAATGCAATAGATCTAGCAAAGTCCTTTCGAGTTTCGATATCTGGTAGTCCCTAAAGAATAGCACGGCATTTCATTCACTTTCCATAAATTTAGTTCCCAATTTAACACAAAACCTATTTAATCCAATTTCAATTCAATATTGACACTCCCCTAAGTTGGGGGTCGAGGGTTTATAAGTTGATATACATACCTTGGTGACCAGCATTGCTCCTTGGCAAAGTAGCATACATATTGTTTGCTGGCTGCTGATGCTGATACTGCTGCTGCTGTTGTTGCTGCTGATGCTGCTGATGCTGCTGATGCTGCTGATGCTGCTGCTGCTGTTGCTGAACTGGCCTAGCTTGGCCCCAGTTGTTGTTTCCGCCCTGGTTGGTTGATGGTGGTGGATATGAGGTTGGTGATTTGGGGGCAGCTGCCGGAGCTGGAGCACCATATGGACGAGCAAATCCTTGATTTACCTGTTGGCGAGCACAGTGTGCAAAATAAAGCATACATATTAAATTTGATTCAACATTTTTAAACCGCAATTTGTTGACTTTAGTGTGTAAGTATAATATAGAGATTGTATTATATAAAAGTAATATGTATGTGCAGTGCATCACAACATTAAACAGAGTAAATATTTATGCGCAGCAAAAAAGTATGCAATCAATTTGCAGAGCCTCTAGCGAAGCACACTTACCTTGTAATTGACTGAGACTCCCTTACCGGGTGGAATAACGCTTCTTATTACATTACCATGTAGCGTTACGTATTGGAACTGATCTCCATCCTGCCCGGCGCGTGAGTCACTAGCTGGATTAATACTGCTTCCGTTAATTGAATCATCAGCTCTACCACCACCGAGGGCTGATCCTTGTCCAGCAACATCCTGCGGGAGGTAAAATGTTTTAATCCCGTCAGAGGACGAATCGGTGTTGTCATTGTTGTTTTCGTTGTTTGTGTTTAAGTTATTGTTTAATTTTTTATTTGAATACTCTTTTAAAAATTTACTATATACATTTGTTTGGACGGGGAGGCCGCTGCAAATGCCGTTGTTTGGGTTGTTGCCAGACGCATATCGATTGTTCGAGTTCATATCGTTTTCGTTCTGCTTTCCACTTTGATTAATTGTCATTGAGTTCGAGTGTTGCTGTTGTTGTATTTGATTGTAATGATGCTTTTGTTGTTGTTGTTGTTGCTGTGGAAGTGGTGGGGGTGGAGGTGGCGGCAACTGAAAGTCTGTAGCAGTGATACCACTTCCAGTCGAGGACGATGTTGACTGTTGTCTTGAATGTCCTGGTGACGAAGATGATGCAAATCGGTCTAATGACAGAGTTGATGATGAATTGTAATTGTTATTGTTGTTGTTGCTGATATTGTTGCCATTATGATTGTTTAAGGAATTTTCAATGATTGCATTATTTATCGGACTGCAACTACTATTGTTGATTCCATTTGTTGACGAGTAAGGAGACAGTGAAAGGGATGACGATGAGGCTGTCGAAAGGCTACTATTTGTGCGCGAATGATTATTGTTAATGGCAATGTTGTTGGTGTTGTTGTTGTTGTTGGCTAAATTGTTGCCATTACAAAAAGCATCTTGTATTTGGAATTGCTGAAGTTGTGTTGGTGATGGAGGTGGTGGCAGTGGTAGATCAGGAATGATTGTGCTTTCAATCTGCGTGTATTTTGTTTAGTAAGCAAAAGTGCGGCACACAAAAATTAATAGACAAAAAAAAGGAATTCAATTGTTAGTTGTTACTGGTATTGGTATTAAGTGAGCCTAAAGTTTTAGATTTTTTAAGTTTTTTCAAAATTTTATGATTTTTGTCTGCTTTCTTATTTTTTGTTTGTTTGTTAAATGGACCTTTTAAAACTGAACTACCCTTATTACCTCTAATTTTAAAAAAAACGGTATCGGCAGTGTGTACCTGGACTATTATGAAGAGATCTTATAGAATTATAGAAGTAAATACAAATATATAAACATTCGTGTCCAATTATAGATTGTATTCAATTTGAAATTTTTGTATAGTATTCTTTGAAATCATAATAGGTACCTTCTCAACATACTATTCAAAATTATGAGTTTTTTAATTTCTTCTAATGTTTGAAGTTAATGAATCTAATTTTTATTTGGAGTAGGTAAGTACAATTTTACACCACAAAACTTGGTTCGTTTATCTCTAAAACTTAGCCAAAATAAAATCAGATTGATCTTGACAGCTGATGCATCTTGCCGTTGCAAAAAATATATTCAGAAAAAAATCAGAACGACTTGGATCAAAATTTTGGAAACTGGTTATACATTTAGTGTTGTAATTAAATAATTTTTGATTGTCTTCTTTCTTTCGATGGGTTATTATCTTCTTAATTATTTCTTGACAAAACTATTCCATTTAATGCTCTTAAACCTTGCATTCCTTCATAATTTTTTTAACTTCACAGCCCCACAATGTTCGGAGATAGTATGGGTACGGATAACCGCTGTTCCTTGAACTTACTTCACTTTCGAGGAAACATTTTTATTTAAGAATAGGAGGTTTATATAGAAGGCTGACCTTTGGAATTCTTGTGATATAACCGAGGATATATGCGTATAAGTAAAACAATTGGTTTAAGCTTTTTGGGTCGCGAGGTCAAGGTCATTAAAGAGTCTTTAAAACCAAAAATTCAAAAACACGTCTAAGTTTCATGGGTTAGATAATAATCAATGCAATAACTGAACTCAAATAGAAAAAAAAACACAAAGTGAATCAATCGACAATATAGCAGGAACGTTGCAAAATTGAAAATTCCTTTAAGCTTTTTGTTGGGAATGGATTAATTGAAATCGTTATGTAACTGACTTTAAGTGTATTCTCTTCGTTTTTGTAAATAATTTTTTTATTTTTTATTATTTCGTTCGTTACTACAACCAGCACTTTAAATAAACTCTTTTATTCGCTGTATTTAAAAAATATTATTTTAGTGTCCGGCTACACGGACACCATCCGCACGCGTTGAAATGTCGAACTAAAAAATCGTCGATATATTTCATTTGCATTCTGCGATCTGTGAGCTTAAAAAATAGACATTTTTTGTGTCGCGCATATATAAAATAATTTTAAAAAGGTGTTGGTGCATTTGCCAATCTATTTGTGCACAGATGCACACCTTTAATTTGCAGGAAGCGAAGTAGCATCTGCAGAGCATTGAGAGTCATTTCATTATATATACAAATAAGTGCCCGCAAAATGAATAGAAGGGAGCTAAATTTAAATCTCAGTTTCATGCCAGAAAAATTTCTTTTAATCTTTTCCTATGTTGTTTTGGTATATTTAAGTTCTAAGTGATTTTATTTTAGGAAAATAGTATTAAGAAAATTAAAACAACAAAGTTATTCAATCAGTCTAATGATTAAGATATTTTAAATTTAAATGGTAACACATTCTAAATTACTTTCCCATAGTGTTTTCAGTAATCGAAGTAGTTACACTTTCGATTAACACAACATTGTCGCAGAAATAAATAAACTTTGATAAAAAAAACAACATTAAAGCAATAAGTTAAAAATAAAACTACCAAATTGAACACGACTTCAATCACACTATATACAGATTGTGCTCTAAATTCTTCACACCTGCAATAAATGTTCAGAAAATAGGGTTGCAACGTTGCAAGGTAAATAAACGTGGTTTAACATTTTTTTTGTATAGTTTTAGTGCACACTCACAAGCTCAAAACATTTTATACAAATTTTGTTAGAGAATACACTCGGTTTTTTGTTGTTGTTGTTGTTGTTAGTTAGTTAGTTTTATTCTACTTACATTGCTGGGTGGTGCAGAGTACAAGGGGGTGGAGTTTCCATTAGTTGGAGAACCATTGTATCCGATGCTATTTAAAGCCGCGGAAATGGTTGAAGCACTCAGTTTTGTATTTCTGTAAAATAAAAGTAAGAAAAAATCGTATTGAACTTTGTTCTGTCGAAAGTAATTTGAAAACAATTAAAGGCTTAAATGGAAGGTAGATATGTTTATTTGAGTGTAATAAAAATAGATTTTTGAATGAACATTGGAGAGACAAATTTATAAGAAGGCACAATATACCTATTGAATTTTTGAGTCAACTGTATAGGTATTTGAAATCTTTGATTAGGTTAATGATTTCCTGATGCAACGACTATTCTTCAATCTTCAATGCCATTGCTAACAACGTTGTAGGTAGTGGTCTTGGGTATGTTATAGGCCTTAAATTGAAATTCAATTTTATGACGAAGAATACGATTGAAGTAAAGAAGGAGGGGCGCTTTGATGTTTGGCGAAGTGACCTTGCAAAGAAAACTTACCTATTGAATTTGATTTTTAAATTGAATTTAAATTCTATTCTGTAAATATTTTAAAATAATTTGCATATTTGGTTTATTGCTATGCGCTTGAAATATTACTTCTTGTTTAGTGTGAAATTTTAATGGTATATTGAGAAAACGATTAACAATTAATTTTTTTTTTTGCAAGTATCGGTAATTATTTAAAACCAATAGAAA
Source organism: Platycheirus albimanus (assembly GCA_916050605.2). Lineage (NCBI taxonomy): Eukaryota > Metazoa > Arthropoda > Insecta > Diptera > Syrphidae > Platycheirus > Platycheirus albimanus. The sequence goes on from OU696697.1 coordinate 155,754,870, forward strand.
AAAAAAATGTAAGACGTAGCTCAGTCAAACATTATTCATTGATATTTCATTGTTTATAAATAAATTATAGTAAATAAGTACTCAAGCGGTATCAAATTCAATGGAATTGAAATCATAACCTAATTTAGGTTATGCAAGGTATTGAAATATAAGCTTGGTTTCAACAATATCTGACAACCAATTTTAATGTATGGAAACCATGAGTGTTTAGAACAAAATCAAGGATAATATTTTTAAAGTTTTGAAAATTTTAGCATTCAAATCGGTTTTTCGACTAATGAAGACAAAATTAAATTCTGTTAGTTTTTTCTTGTTTATGCATTTTTAAAGCGTGAACCTACGACTTAAAACTTGGTAGGTACACAGTGATTCATAGTCAACTACAGATACCGTGGAATTAGGTTTCTAGGTATCTATTATCTTGCCATTGAACTTTGACCATCTTGCATTCTCGAAAAACGCTAGTTTATTAGCGATCATATTCCCCAATCAAACTTTCAGGAGCATGACATGATAACATTCAGTTCGGTAAGTATTTTATTTGTTATGTACGAAACAATAGTTTATGCAAAAACTTCTCTTAACGAATTCCATGTCTTTCGCCGAATTAAACCAGTTTTCTGATAAAATTTTTCTTTGATCAGTTTGCGAACCTAACCTAGATAAAAATAAAAACCAAGTTCTGGAATATTAACACACCTATAATAATTTACAAACTAAATAAAGTTAGAAAGTTAGAATCATCATCAATTATAAATATACAGTTTACGAGTAAAATGAACCTTTGTTCGAAGCTCACTGTAAAATTCATGTTCTAATATTTATTCCTTTATACTAGTGAGTCTTAAAGTCCCTCCGAGAGAATAGAATTTGGGCACGTTAGGTGATTTTCCAATCTACCAGGAAATTGGGACTTTATCTTGAAAAATTGAATGTCGTACAGTTTGAATGTTAAAAATAGATGTTTTCATAGAAACAGCTCATTTGATTATTATACTATATACATCAAAAAGGCATAATGATAAAGAAGAGCATTTTTCGAACTTTTGTCCCAATTATATCTTCTCTAATAAAGATGTTTGAAGCCTCTGTTCTCTGTATCTCACAAACTTTGGGTGAAATTATTTGTCCAGTGTGCCAAATTTTTGAGCATTTCGGAAATGCTTGTAAATTTAAGTTTATTCTATTGCCTTTTTGAAGAGAACACATCATTATCGTACGATGAAAAATTTCAATCGCATTTTTCTATAAAAATAGTATGGTCCCAAAATGTCTACAGTCTACGGTATTTTTCCGAGTATAATTGTATGATCCTATTACATACAAAATGTATTTAAATATTTTTGACAAGTAGGTAATATAAAATAACAAGTGATTATATTTTGTACTTACGGCTTAATTGGTACTGGAACATATCCATCCGTTCCACTTGGTGGGTTTTGTGATGCAGCCAAACGAGCATGGATATCACAATACAATTTGTTGTTGAAATTGTAGTATCCTTGATTTTTCAACGAAGTGCCACAGGTTGCGCACTTGAAACATTCAACATGAAGGTTCTTATCCTTGATGCGGACAAACACACCACTGTTGTTTGTAAAAAATAAAAACAAATAAAATGTATAGCTATGAGAGTAAAGTTTTCGAATGAAAGTAGCAGTTTGGGAAAAAGGATTGGTTGGGAGGAACGATTAATAACACACAAGCCTTCAATTTGAATACACATATTTCAAATAAAATAAAAAAAAAATTGTATTCATAAGTTTCAATAATTCTTACACAATTCCTACACCACAACTTGCACATTGCGGCAAGTTGGTCAATGGTGGCCGTTCACGAGGAGCTATTCCTGCTGCAGTAGCAGCGGCATCCAATTCAGCTTTGTATTCAGGTGACTGCAATGCCGGGCAAACGGGCAAAATAATCAACCTAGGATCCACGGTAGGAGTGGCATCATCGGCATCACCCCTAGACTCGGGATGATGTGCAGGCAAACTAGGTCGGTGCGAAGCATTTGGTGCTAGAGTATTCTGCTGTAATGGAGTTCCGATTCGTTCATCGTGTGGTCTAGATGATGGTGTCACAGGTCTTGGTGGTCGTTGTCCTCCTATCGCATGGCTGTGTGTCCAGTAGAAATTCGCTGGACTTCGGGGTTCTTTAAATGTCGTTAATTAGTTTTTTTTTTTTTCTTTTTTTCATACTCGCAACATTATGATAAAACTTCAATATCATAAAATAAATAACATACACCCAACAAAAAGTTATTTAAAAAAAGGTTTGTGTGTTTTTTGTGGTGACTTTAGTTTGGGAATGGATTCAAGGATTATGTTTATAAAAAATGAGTTCTTTTTAATACACTTACACAATGAGACGTTCACATTCTGTGCAAATGTTTTGTCCAGCTGGGAGTCCGCCAGTGCTTGGGGGCTTTGGACGATCGATTGGGGCTTTCACATGCCTAGTTACGTTTGACTGGTTTTGACTTGGTATGTGATTGTTGATTATTTGTGGTGGATTGTGGTGTTGAACTGATATTGTTGTTAACAAAATGATACAAATAAATCACACGGAAATAAACAAAAATATTAGACACAGGATACAGTGATAAACATAAAACTTTAACTGTAAGAAAATTATATTCGTTTCAGAAATTATATTAATTTTTTTTTAATATAAAGTCATAAATTATTTTTAGAATTGTGTCTAAGATAATCTTGCCGAGCTCGGTAATTGCAAGTTTACTATGTATTTTAATGAAAGAAAGATATATGTACATAAAAAGTAATAAAGTTATCAGGAATCAGGAAAACCAAAATCCCGAAAGTTCAAAATCCCGAAAAATAAATTTCCCGAAAAATTAAAATCCCGAATAGCAATCAATACTGAAAAATATGGTTAGTGATGCAGACAGGCGCCTGTATCAACAGTTTTCCTAATTAGCAGTACTTATGTGGCCCGCTTCGAGGGTTCTTGGGATTTTAACTCCCTTTTTCGGGGACACACCCGCTCACGCAACTTCGTTGCTCCGCTAAGGGTATGTCCAGTTGTCTGGCAGGCGCCTGTGTCAACAGTTTTCTTAATCAACAGTACTTGGTTTTTATCATTCGGGATCTTGAACATTCGGGATTTTGATTTTTCGGGATTTTGAAATTTCGGGAATTTGGTTTTCGGGATTTTGAACGGATCCCAGTTAGGTATACATAGAAACTATTAAATAAGCAAATTTAAAAAAAAGTAGGATTCTTAGAAGAAAGACAAATCTTAAACACAGGTTTGTGTTATATGATGGTTAGCACCCTTAAAAAATGTCTTCCTTTTTTACATAAATCGTTTGAACTTTGAAAATAAATTGTTTTGTATGAAGAAATTTTAAGAAATAAAGTACAATTGTAAACAAAAATAGTTTTTGCTAAAATAATAATTTCAAGGTCTCGTTGTAAACTTTTTAAAAAATTTACTTAATCTTGTCAAAGTGCCAGAAATCACTAAGAGTATCTAAAAGCACTATACCTTATTGTTGTTATAAGTTTTAAGAATATTTTGGGTGCTCTTTTGATACTAAAAATTTAAAGTGTAAATGATATTCTATGTACATTATGTATTGCATATAATATTGCGTTTCCTGTCCTTGAATTTTTCATGGAATTTTCGCATGCTTAACATTGTGTTAGTTTATGTACTTCGAGCATTAATAAAAAGGAATATTATTTTTAATCTAACATTTGATCCAGAACAAAAGGATTATAATTTCCATTTAAGGCATACAAAATACTAGCTAATTCGTAGTAATGTTCTTGTTTGAGACTTGCATTACCTGGTTCATGGTGTTCACCGGTTTCTTCTTCTTGTAAGAATTTCAATACTTCAGACTTATCACCTGTGTATTGCTTCTCGTTCTTTTTGAAGTTGATTCTGCAACCAAAAAAAATTATAGAATTAAGTACAGGCTTGTATGATTATTTTAATTTTGATACAAACAAATTAATGCTCAGAAGAAAATGGAATAGTTTTTAACTGCACTTACTATTAAAAAAAAAAGTCACTTTGATATCATAAAGTTCTTATTGACTTTTTGTTTAACATACGTCATGGTTGCATTTTTCATCTGGAAGAATCTTAATCAAATTTGATTTATAAAACTATTCTAATTATTTATTATATACCACGCTTTTCAAAATGTCGGACGAAATTGAGTGTTCTAGTTTGTATTTTCATATCATATGCAAAGACATACTGAAAAACAAAATAACTAAGTATTCGTAATTTTGTGCAACTAATATTACTTATTGTTCAATCTAATAGATTGATAAGAAGAAAAGACCATACAAATATTTTGAGTTGAGTTTCATAATCATAATCATAAAACCATCATAAAAAAAAACAATATCAAAACGTAAAATACTCTTTACCTACACCTCGACGGATTCTATCCTCAAAAGGCTTAGAAAAAATGATTATAAGGAAATTCTAGAAGGTTGACTACTTTAACATCCTGTTTGTTTCATTTTTTTAATGGGAGAGTGAGTTTATTTTTCACAACGCAATATAGATATTTTTTAAATATATAAAACAGTTTTATATGATATCTACTACTTCATTATTAAAACGTTTTTTTTTTTTTTTAATTTAGCGAGTTAACTGCTGCTAAACAGTTAAACCAAATATTGCAAAAACATTTTAGAACTAGATTCGTAATAGATGAAACGTTACCAGTGATCTCTTAGATACATTTATGTCTTAGAACACCTTTTTAACTTAGTTTGGTTTAATGTCGTTTTTGAACTTCCTTTTAGAAAATCAAAAATACACTTAATAGTTAGCCTAAGCTTCAATACGTTGATTAATGATTTTTGGAAACATTTTTAATCATTTAGTGAACTCTATGGTTGGTTGATGAAATAAAATTTGATCTTTTAGATGTTTTAGAGACAATCTACAATATCCCACAATGCTAAGCCAAATTATAAAATATTTTTCATTGAGTATCTTGGATACTATTTTTATATACCTACCTATAAATAAAAAAAAGAGAAGTTATCTTCACTTCTTTTGATTTTTTTTTTTTCAATAATATCTCTATCAACTGTAGCTGCCTCCTTCGTAAAAAAAAGTCCTAGTTTTTTTTGTTTATGCTAGAACATCCTGATGGAAACAATATTACCGTTCATAACAGAAATATACAAAAATGATTTCCTACCCATAACCTCTTTTCAATCTAAACACTTTGTATCCTGTTTCCTAAGAAGTATCCATCATTTTTCTTCCTGTGCATATTTTGTATATATATATAAATATACAAAGGCAAACCTACCCAAGAACACCGCCAGCAAGAACCTCAGCCTGAGCTGAAAGAGTTTCCGCAATAGTTTCATCACTGTAAATGCCAACTGGGGTATTGTACTGCTTATTGACAATGCTCTTTACTTGACCATCGTTTCCATTAACCTAAATGCACCGCGTCGAAGGAAATAAAAAAGAAAAATATAGGAAATAAATTAATCGATTCTTGAAAAAGAAAGTTTCATCGTTTCTTTTTCTGCACAAGGACCCACTCGAGAACAATGAAGGTATATTAATCGTAATGATGATGATAATGATAGCGTTGTAAGAGCACCATCTCTTTTTCTAACTCAATATCATCACCGTACAATCAGTAAAAACTTCACAATGTCCTCCCACTTCTCCCCTCAATCTTAATGATTGCGGTCCATTTGTGAAAAAAAAAGAAACACGAATCCACATCCTTACGGAGTTGAAAGGACGAGCTGAGTTATTGTATCCACTGCCAATATGTTGAACATCTTGTTGTTTGTGAGCTAGAGAAGTTTTCGTCACTGTTGAAGTATTATATGATGAATTTGAGTTTGGGGATGGCATTTGCCCAGTTGGGGTAACAGATGGGCGCCATGTTAAACCTCCTCTATACAAAAAAAAAAAAAAAGATATTTAAAAAATATTCACCCAATAAAATAAGCATTCATTATAATAATACAATACATACCTCTGAACTGTGACGATGAAATTGTTGCCAGACCTTACAACAAGATCCTGAGCTTCCTTGTGTCGCAGATTGTAGACATCGACTTCGTTAATTTTAATGACAGCATCGCCTGGCAATAGACCAGCTTGTTCAGCTAAACTACCGCCATTTATCTGTGGAAGGAAGAAAGGAAGGACATCAATTTGTTATTCGCTTCTCTCTTGTTATTATTTTGTTCCCCATAGCTGCAGTGAGTCTGAGTAATTAATTTTTTTTTTTTCATATAATATTTCCCAACATAATAAGGGACAGAGTTACTGCAATTAAAACTCCAATTAAGGATGTAAAGGATATTTAAATTTGCTTTGGTGTCACGTCGATATAGTGTTTACTTCATGGCAAAAAGATGATGTTGGTTATACCCTAAACGATAACAAGAGCATTCATTACAGACTAAAAAGAAAACAAAACTTCCATGTAATAATGTTAAAAAAAAAACAGCTTGTGACTTCACTATTGCGACTTCTAAAAAAAACTTCACCCTTTGTTTTTTATAGAAAATTGTATTTGATACTAGCTCTTGGCTTTTAATCAAGATTCCCTTATAGAGATACGTGTATTTAAGGTTAGTATCTCATTTGACTACAATAATAGTTTTACCCTGAACCACATATTCATGTCTCAAAAAGCTAGGTAGGCTTATATTTCATGGGTATATTTATTGTTTTACAAAAAAAAAGTATTCTTCCAAACCGATTTTCAATAGTTTGCCCACTTACAACGCATCTATCGATTTTGTTTACAAGAATTAAACATCTCAATATAGATTTGCAGTGAGACCCGGCGGCGCGGCGGTCTAGTGGCTAACACTCTCAGGCATTACTGTATGTGCGCTGATATTATAGCAAATATAAACTTTTATTTTATTTAATCTTGAAGGATTTATCACATCCTCTCAAGATACAAATACGAAATACCTACCCTGGAAAAAAACCTGAAATGGAATCAGGGATCGAACTATGAAACTTCGGGGTATACCACACACACCCCAGTAAGCCACGAGGTTTTATACTACAATACTTCTTAACATTTTTCTTTATTTTAAGAAAGGAAAAAATAAATATTTCTAATGTATTCTTACATACATCGAATGTTTCTTACAAAATGCAAATATGTTTTAAAATCCAACTCAACAGCTATACTAATACTCGTAGAAAAACAATAATGAAGTCGATTTATTGTTATCTAACAGTTGAACTACGATTAAATCAATCACAGTGTTTTTTTTTAAGTCGATTTCTTTTATGATGATCCTTATTCATTTTTGTTTTGCAATTTACCTCTTTTTAAATTTTTAATTAAATATTTGAATATTCTTTCAAATAGTATGATAGGATACCATACTAATCAATTTAAATTCGAAATAAACACCTGCAAATATGAGCAAGCACTTGCGACTTAGAGCAAGGTGCTCGTATCATTTAAGAAGCGTTTATTCTGAACACTAGATCCAATTAGTTTACCTCATTGCACTAATTCTTCGTAAGTAGGTTAGTACGCTGTACAGGTATGGCATTTGTACGAGGATGTACCTAACATTTTATAATTGGGGTACGATATATATATTTTTTCTTTTTTATTTTACAAATCCACTTACACATGTAAGGATAGCAGCACCTTCGTCATCACTGAATTAATTTCGTATCCTTGAATATACGCCTAAGACTGTATGAGCGTTGGGTTTGGGAGGGTGTGTTTGTTAACTTAATGGAGCAACTTTATCCAATTTAAATATTATTACCATACCATTTCTCAAATAATAGACCATTTAATTGAGGCAGGATTCATTTGAGAAAATCCTTGGGACACGAAATGAGATTAAGCATGCCTGAGCCTTTCTGCAGATGGAAGATATTGTTTACACGTTTAATGAATAGAATTTGAAATTTAAGAAGAACAAGACTAAAGATTCATTCCATATAGGAGTATCTATATGTTTGTATGCCTGAAGCCTGAGGAGAAGGATGTCATCATATTTTTGATGGTGATATGGCGCACAAGTGTGTTGGATTGTCTATACGGAATAAAAATATGATAAGCTTGGAGTTTGTATGGGAAAGACAATGGAAACACGCCTATGTCATCTATAATACTACTAAAACAAGGACCAATTAATAAGGGAAAGTGTCACATCTGGTATCATTTTATGGTGTTGAATATGTGATTAGTAGAGCAATGATGCGGGATGGGCTGGCAAGAGACGATACTGATAAAGTTTTTCTGACCTAAAACTGTAATAAATATTAGATTAAGAGAGGGTGACTCTGTGACGTGGTTGTGGTGAAGGATAATAAATATAAATATTTAAAACGGAACCCCGCTCTTGTTCACAATGATTGAGTGGTAAAGTTTTGGATTGTGAGAGAGATGGAGATTTTCTGATTAGTTTGGATGAAGGAATGATAAAGGTATTGTGTCGTTGTTTCATAAATTAGCATCCTCTGACAGCATAATATTTATAAGGATAAGTTGTTTTAATTTTCCTTTCAGGACAAAAGGATGAATTGTCAATCTTTATGACAAACTTGATCCTAAGTAAGTAGGTATCTACGAAAAGGATGGTTGAGGAGATTTCTTTGGACTTACGAGTAGCTCTAAATAAATTTGACCTGATTGTGAATGTTCTTTTTTCAATATATGTATGTATCATTAAGCATATATTTATAAAAGGATATTTAAGTAGGGTTGTCTCTTTTTTACTTTTCATAGAACTAGGTTATATGTTGAAAAAAATAAGTATACAATTAGAAGCTGGAGGTAGGTATACCGTTAAATGGGCAGACGATACTTTCAATTTCAACTTAATTTTAAAATATGTAATGCTCTCGAAACATTTATGTTGTTCACGTTTTTAATTAGCTTAAGAAAAGTGGACACAAATTTGTAAAAATAGAGACCTTCTTCTACACAACTTTTTTCGTTCTTCGATACTTTTTATACATCCTGGTACAGTTTTTGTACAAATATAAGGTGCCTACCTATACATTTCAAAAAATACACTAAGTTTTCTTTGTATTCAATGTCAGAAAATTTTAAATTTATAATATAACTTAAGAAAATATTAATTTGACTTGAAATTAAACATTATTTAATTTTTTTAATTAAAATTGACAAAATCTAAAAATCTAGACGAATAGATTGTAGTCATGCTCAGTAGAAGTAACGATATCTAAATATCCATTTTATTTATAGTGAATTAATGTACCTAAGCTAACAAATATTTCAAAAAGTTCAAACCAGACTTTGCACAGCAAATTAAATGAATATACCAAACAGCCAAAACCTCACCATATCACAACACATCTCGAATGTGAAAAAGCCAGAAGCACACTAGAGCAATACAAATAAACAACACAGACAGATAAAGGACCAACAGGACCTTTCTCAGTAGACACAACACAACCACCCAGTAACAAAAGCAAAACACACCTGCTTCCTCTGTTTCCAAATTTTTCCGACATGGTACAGAGTAGAGTTTGCAAAAAACAACACAGCATTCTGGCTCTAAAAAAAGATAGATTTATCCCCAACGGTAGAAAAATTGCATAAACAAAACAGCAAATAGGTTTAGCTAAAACAATATCCAAGGATTAGACAAAAGGTGCGGTGTCCTCTATGAAAATGTGCAAGGGTAAGGTTTAAAAACGCCCATCTCTAGTAGTAATCGTAACCCCATTTGGTCTATCGCTGTGGAGACAGATCCCTTACGCTGTTTTTTTTTTAGTACATTTCAGTGAATGTATGCAAAAACGTATAGGTATGTACCTACTACTTCACAGTTTGTCTGTTTCCAACGCTTTTATTTTTGCTGTAACTGACTAATGAAAAAAAAATATGTTCACTCTCCGATCCGCATTGTGGGGCTTTTGTGAATGTATGTGACAATAAGCCAATGGAAACGTAATAACAGTTTTAAAATATTTCAGTTTTTTCCCTGTTTCAAATAAAAAATAAAAAATAGTGAAACAAATTAAAAAACAACACAATTATATTAACACATAAACTCAATTTTTATAACAAGCTTTCAATTCAATTTGATTTGAGAGAGGATAACCACAGTGAAATAAATTGATTGAAATAAAAGACGACTAACTAAAACAAAATCAGATAATCAGGATTTGGTCATAAAAATGTATATATTTTTGTTTTTTGATTTGCATCATGTAGAAGTTTTATTTAAATTTTGTTGCAATAGGTTTCCTTTTGGGAGCTGTTTGATATCGTATATTTGTATTTCATGTTTTTACACTGATTTGAGCAAAACACATTTTTTTATTCAAAAGAAGGGAGTCTAACAGACAATAGACAACTCGTTTTAAAAATCATTTGATATTTTGAACATAGTCACTTAGTGTTATAAAAATTTAAACGAATAAAACGTTTTTTATTATGGACAACCATTTTGACATAGCTACCATGTAATTTTTTTTTAGTTTGGTCTACCATTTCATCATGGATCGATTGACGCCTGAACAGCTGATGCGAATTGCGTGGATTTATAACGAAAAACATGGTTCTGTTCGTGAAAAGCATCGCTATTTTCAAACGAAAACTTTGTTTAGCGATGAAGGTTGAATGGCTACGCCGATAAGAAAAACTGCAGCATTCGGAATGCAGATAATCTTCAAATCGTTGCCGAGATGAAGGCCGTTACATCCAGAAATAAAATGCACGCCTTGGTCGCACGAACTTGCTCTAATGTGTGACAGTGGTCTAAGGGTTTGAGATTTTGATAAAAATAAATTTTTCAAAATTCTTAAATAAATACTTAAACTAATTTGAGCTGAAAAAAAAGTACGCCATTTTATTTCTTGGGTAAATTTGAATTTATGAGAATAAATTTATAAAAATCTGTGGAGCGGTTTTTGAGAAAAAACGTTTTTTTTGAAAAACTTTTTGAAAAAATTTTTTAAAAAAAATTTAAAAACGCCAATTTATAGGTATTCAGCAAATACATTTATTTAAAATTTTTAGAAAAAAATTTAATAAGCAGTTTTCAAAATATTATTTTTTTAAATTTTTTTTTAAAAAATGCTTTTAAAAATACAAAAAAATATTTTTCAAAAATATTGGTATGCAATACAAATTGAGCTATCTACAGCTATATGTGTGTGAAATTTCGAAAGAATCGGTTGAGTCGTTTTCGAGTTAGTCGAAAGCAAAAAAAACGGTCCTATGGAAAGTACCGTTCTTAGCCATTTTTTAAAATTTTTTTTTCAGCCATATGATTAGTCGTACCTAAAAACCAACACTGATTTTTTGAAATCGAAATCGTTAGAGCCGTTTTTGAGAAAAATAAGCTTTAACGTAACGGTTGTATGGCAGGTACCGTTATTTTTTGAGCTAAAAAAAGAATTTCAATTTCCCCTCTGTACAATACCTAAAAAAGTCTATATACCAAGTTTGAAGCAATTCGGCCCACCCGTTTGGGCTGTAGGTCTCTATACATACAGACAGACAGACAGACAGACAGACAGACAGACAGACAGACAGACAGACAGACATACAGACGGACAGAATTTTTAGACCATCTTTTTTCGTCTTGGCTATCATCGTAATGTCATGTTTGATTGTTATCTCAAAACTTTTTTTTTCGACGAATGCATAACTTGCCTTATAGTACCTATAATCGCAAGTAAAAATGACAATTTGTTGTGCTTTATGGGCTGGTGGAACCATTTGCCAGAGGTAAACAGTCAATGAAGACTGTTATAGAACCATGATCTATAGAACTTGTGAGATGTCCTAACATAATCAATAGGCTTTTCCTGTGGGGTAATGTGAAGTCGCTAGTCTTCACTGAAAAGCCATAAAATCCGAGACAGCCGCGATCGTGACCATTTGACCAGAAATCATATTCAGATAAAAATGGCAATGATTTATCAAGTAGAGTCAGTTTTATGGCAATTCACAGAATGTATCTTTGTTTCAGTCCATTTTCTATTTCTGTACCTCTAAAAAAACACCCTTTAAAAAAATCATGTCATTTAAAAGAAATTATAAATTTTGAAATGTGTACGAACATATCTACTTCTATATAATTATAACGTTTTTTTTTTTTCAAAAAAAAAGGGCATTTAAAAGCTCAAAAATGCACATTAAATTAAAAATGTGATATTACCTAAACCTTTTTTATACCCTATTCCATAGAATGGGTAGGTATATTGTATTTGGTGTGGAGTTTGTAACATAGAGAAATAATACCGTTAGGTATAGAAAAGTATATATATTCTGACTCAGAATCAAAAGCCTAGTCGATTTAGCCATGTCCGTATGTCCGTCCGTCCGTCCGTCCGTATTTATACTCTCTAGAGGTCGCAATTTTTGAGCTAGAAAGCTGAAATTTGGCATATATAATCTTCGGTTCAAGAGTAAGGCTAAGTTTTTGAACCGGTAAAATCCGCCCACAAACACGCCCACAGTCGCCATTTTTGATGAACAACTTCGATTTGGTAAAATTAAATTATGTTTTTTGTACAGTTACGATAAAAGCATAACGCCAAAATTTTGCACACGTAAGTTTTGAGGTAAACCTTCTTCCAATTAAATAATAATATTTCAGTTTGGGCGTGGCTGACACCCATTTTTCATACAAAACCATCAATATTGTTTTTGTAAAATAACAATTGTTATATTTAAGCGAAAAACATGAAATTTAGTGTGTAAATTTTTTCAATACGCCCACTTTTAAAGGCGTGATTTTGATAAAATTCCTTTGTTCAGGTAAGATCGTTTAAAAACTACTCGATGCAGCTGTAGTTTTACACATATGCCTAAATTCTGACTAATGATCAAAGCTCAGTTAGTGCTTCAAATTTTTAAGACACGCCCACTTTTAAGGGGTGTTTTCGTCAAAAGCCGTATAATGCATTAATTTGTTAACGTTTTTTAACTATCGGTCGCAGTTTTGAAGTAAAAAGATGAACACTTAGATTTAAATTCTTTGGTAACGTAGCAGAGTGTGGTTCAAGAATAATTGTTTTGTTAAAAACACCCATAATTACTATTTCCATTCAAAATCTAATTTTTAAAAATTCAAGTTTTTAAAAATTCACATACAAAAATATAGGGAATAGGGTATCCAACAGTTCGTTGCAAACGTACTGTAGCTCTCGCTTATATTTTCATTTTATAGCTAGTTGGAGAGGTTCTATTTTTTGAAGATGAGCCTCTAATTGTGCCAAAAATATTTGGTACTGAAATATCTTTGATAAACCTAGTTAGTAATTTTTTGTACTGTGCGTAACGATTTTCCTCTGCCAGCACGTGACAGTTTATAGTTTTCGTTAGCATAATACACATTCCCCTTAAGAAAGGTAGGTAACTTTAGGCCAAAAATCAGCCTCACATACCTGGCAAACCACCCACTCTCTTATTTATAATCCTGTGTGGTCCATATGCCATTGCCCCCCTTTTCCATGGCTTGTTTGCTGCCAGCAATATTAATTGACTGTGATTTATGAAATCCTAATTTGTTCTTATTACAACTCAATTACTCCTCCGATTAATCAACATGCGCACACATAGTGCATAGGTATAGGACATGTCGGCATGTGCTTTATATTTCCTTTAAGGAAATCCATCGGTCCCAAACACACTGTTAGCTGATATAAACAACGCATTTGTGACCAAGAAAAAAAAAGTCATTCAGCATGCTATAATATGGATAGGTTCTTTCTGAGAATGAAAAATATGGGTCAAAACTCATTTATGGTTCGAAATTAAATTTGCTGTCTTATAGTGCCAATAAACAACAAAGGCAGAAAATAAAATTCGCATAAATTTCCAGATTGAAATCGTAAAGTTTCTGGCGCATGGCCCAGGTGGCCAATTTTACAATACAAAACAACATGGTGATCGGTTTACTTGTCCAGATGTTGCCGCCACCACTGCTACCGCACTTCTTCCAACATTCATATATATAAAACAGCTAGTTGCTATACTAAATCATTTTTCTCTCAACCACTCTATGAATTATTGCGTGCTGCAAGGATATTGAGACCGAAAATTCATTTACCTTTTGTTTATGGTTATGGCACACCTGAGGGTAGACCAGGCCATAGGGAGGTGAGAAACCTGTCCTTCTATTTGTGTAGAGTCATATATATGTGTATGTATGTTGTTTTTCTCCTTCGATACAACATGAGTGTTATCCAAGATCCTTGTCTTGACTAAATGCCATTGTAAATTACAACAAAATAATTATTATTGATTGCCAATAAGTGTTACACGATAGTGTCTCGAATAAATTATGGATTTTGTTAATTGGGGCGTGCCTATCACAGCTCATCTGGACCATACAAAATAAATGCTTTTAGTGCATCAATCAATTTAAAAATATTGATATACTGATGTTCTTTTATTATTATGATGATAAGATGCATCAAGACACTTGAACATCTTTATGAATATTTCAGAAGAGGAGGCCATGCAGCTAAACTACGATCTTAGAGGAACCATATGTACCTAAGTACCCAGTATTTGAATTAAACAAACGAGGAAATGTAATAGTTATTTTTGGATTTGTCCAAATTCAAAAATAAATCTTGCAGCTTTTCGTAGGAGCAATGAATAAATGGAGTTAACAGCAATAACAACGCACTTTCTTCAAAAATGATGACGGTTGTTGGACCTTTGTTTTCCACCAGACTCTAGGCTTTTAAACATTATCTATTGTATTATGCAATGCACCCTGTTAAATGAAATATGTACACAAATTAGTACGACGACGCACGGCAGCATGATTTCATGATAACTCGTCCAAATTAAATATATCTATTTGCTTAAAGAAAATTATACGTAATAAATAAGTTTGTTGTTGAAGTCTGAGTAGCCTAACCAAATTGGGAGAATAGGATGATAGGCAATAGTTAGTTTAACCATCAGAGATCAGATCAATAAATTAATTATTGTTTTAATTTGTGCCTTCACATTATTAACGAATATTTTTTTTTTGCATACGCCTAAAAACAGACAACAAATTTTTGAATGCCATTAGCACAAACAGAATTCAAATACTTTAGTTTTATGTTTTGCTAATATGAAGACAGCGAAAGTGAAAAAAACACTAGACATTGAAGTCAGAACCACACACATTAATATAATATGCCATAAGCCCATAACAGCAAGTTGGGCCACAGATTTAGACAGTTACTCTTTTGGACTGGTGAATTTATTATATATTGGACTTTGTGAATATATTAAAGGAATCATTGGGAAGGAAAATTTGGACATAAAATAGGAGTAGCTATACAACCGATATCGTTTAATGGTTTCTATCAAGCTTTATAAGGAAAACCCGATCAAGGCTGGGGAAATCAGCAAATAATGAAAATCGAATATGATTTGATCATATATTATTTTATGCAATTTATACAAATTTATGTGTTTTTTTATTTACATGCTTAATAACATGGCCGAATCATGAGGCAGATTATTGGTCAAAGCTATGGCCATTATATTAACTCCTTGATGAAACTATGACCTCAAATTGTACCTCTGATGAGCAAGATAATTGATAAAACCAGTGAATTCTTTGTTAGTGAAACATGTTACTTTTAGTACCCACTTATGAATTGTATAAAATGAATTGGCGAACACGTGTGACCTAATATTTGCATTTTGTTTTTGCATTTGTAACTTGCGTCAAAAATATACATATTTTCGCATTTATACATTCAAACTATAGTGACCAACAGTTTTTGAAAAATGTCCATCAAAATAATTTATTTTCCAACTTATTGTAAGTATAGAAAATAAAAAAAAATTAGAGAATTTATTGAATCAGCAGCGCAGCAATCCATTCAAAGAATTTCCAATCCAATTCAGCAGCGATGTTGTAATTAATCCTGTCAAAAACATATCGTTTAAATTCCGTGCCAGCACAAAGTAATACAGCCGATTTCATTCATATTTTTTCACAATTGTTACAAAAAGGAGAAAAATTAAAATGCACCAAACGCTTTTTACCGCCTTCTTCATTCCTGATTCCTGGAACCCGCAATAAATATGCCAGTTGCTTTCAGTCTTTTAATGAAAAAAAAAATTAAAAAAAAAAACATTTTCCACAACGCCAGCAAATATGCAATATTAAATGACTTTTGATTAATCTTCCCTTTTTTATGCAGGAGTGACGGCCGGCGCGGCGTAAAAGTTACCTTAGCATGATGTGCGTGCATGTTACACCGCGCTGCTGTCGTAAACAGATTTTAAAATCTTTAATCATCATAAAAGGGAGAAAGTACATTTTTTACTTGCCCCCTTTCAACAATACTGTCTACCACTACCAGTCTCACCATTTCCGGATGAAAAAAGGACCAAGTGAAATGGAAATAGTCTCATTTATTTTGAGTTCTAAATGGGTTTTTGTGACTTGGTATGGCACAGTCGCTCTATACACAGCTAGAGGGGGAGGGGAGTACAAAAATATCATCAGTCATGTTGATATCACAGCGGTCACTTAGAACGCGAAACATGTCACAATGCAGCTGACAGAACGTGTGAAAACGCTATAAATGACACATTCTAGACAAAACCGGAAATGCACATAAAGTGGCAGTGTATCTGATGTTGATGTTGATGCTGATGCATATAACTCTGTTCAGTTGAACTATTTTGAAGTTTTAGCCTTAAAGGACGTCATAAATAATGTGCAGTTAGCATTTTTTATGACAGCATTTGCATTCTTAAAATATTCCAGCCTCAAAGAGATGTGAACAACGACCGAAAAATTTTTTTTTACTCTCGCATTCGCATTCCGCAAACAAGTTTTGACAATGCCCTAGCAACTACAACTACATCACTGAGGCGGGAATGCTGGATATGTCAAATTGAAATTACCAATGCAATTCCTGCAACCCTAACCCACATCTTTGAACCACAACAATACGCCAGAGATATGATGCATAGTGTAACCTTCCCCTATACCATCAACAATACAAAAAGTAAAGAAGGATGGGGATTGGGGACAATGTTCCTATACAAACAAACAAACGTCCACCACGATCCACATCCAAGCCAGCCAGCCAGAACCAGAGTGTGAAATTGTAAGCTTTTTGCACGTACAACTCGACGACTTTTGTTGGAGATGGTAGTCGACTACGGTTGTAAACAACAAAATTTACGACCGAAAATTTATGGAACGCTTCTCAAGTTATGGTTTGGGAATTTGTTCATTCATTGCCTTTGCCAGCGCGCAAAAACTTACCTTCCGCGCTTAAATTGTATGGAGTGTGGTA
Organism: Platycheirus albimanus; assembly: GCA_916050605.2. NCBI lineage: Eukaryota > Metazoa > Arthropoda > Insecta > Diptera > Syrphidae > Platycheirus > Platycheirus albimanus. The sequence continues at coordinate 155,772,147 of OU696697.1, forward strand.
TGTTCTGCTTCTCGTCTATAGGAACACCAAGGGAATTCCACTTGCCGCGTGGACCACATCGTTTTGCTCTATTTCTCTTCTTTGGTCTGCATTTTGTAAACCTCTAACATAGCACCATCAGGCTCCAGGACCAGGATGCAGGACGAGGAATTAGAAATAAAAAGAAGGAGGGAAAATACAACCTCAAATGATAGCAGATTTTTGTAGAGAGCAACTAACACACACGTTAGCTTCACCAGTAGAATACTAATGAAAATAATTAAAGATAAGTAATTTAATTTTCCGTTGCAACTATGTTCGGGAGGAGATATAAATCGAGAGAATAAAGATATGAGAAATGGATGCAAGTTGCAAGTTCACGCTGCTGAAGTTTTTTTTTTTTTAACAAAAATGACAAACACTGGAATAAAAGAATCTTTTATCAGTATTGCCACAGCAATTCAATTGCACGCTAAAAATTAAACAATAAATAATAACAACGTATCTGCCAACTCTAAATATTTGTACTAGAATAATCTAAACAAAAGGACAACAATAATACAGAATCATACAAATAGCTGACTTTTGTACCCAAAGAATATTACCTAAATAAAGTCTAGTTGTTTTATTTTAGAAGTGTACCTAACACTTTAACAAGAGTGTAAATACAGTGTGTGCTAAAAGAATTATTTATAATTAATTGACTGGTTTCAGTGAAGTTTGGAAGCCAGATATTGTTTGGTATTTTTTTTTTTGAAAGATTAACAAAAGTGGACATGAAAAGTTTCATAAATTATTTTGGTGATCTTATGTTTCTTGACTAACCCGGCCCTATGCTCCAGGAAAAGTTGAAGCGCTGCTTTGCAGCCGAACAACATAATACGTTTCTTGATTTGAACTGAGGGAGGACGCTAGTTTTTATTCTGGCTGGCCAAAAAAATGTTTATATCTTAAAGGAATTTGTTAAGATAAGCATTCTTCTATCTTAGGGTTATGACGGTCAGTGTAGTTTCAGCCTAACCAATGTGAAGTTAGTTTCGGTTTTTATTACATATGAGAGAGAAGAACGAAAACAATATTTTGACGTTTGTCAAGTTCAAAGAAATGTCTTATTTTGAAGTTAAGCCATCAAAACGAAATTTAGTGCTTCTATTCTTATTTTCAACCTAGCAAAATCAGTGTAAGTACTCGTATTAGATATGTTTTTATTTGTATGATTTTTTGTTTGTTAAATAATGTGCATTATACACATAGATAGTTTTAGTATTTTTTAATAAAAAATTATTTTAATGGTTGTTTATGTATGAAATTGGGTAATCAAATCACGGTCAGGATGGCTAGAGCCTGCAAAAGAACTTCAAAAAGGCCCTCTGGTCGGATACAGGAGACATTTTAATTGAAAAATAAAAGAGAAAAGAAATGCAAATTTCAAGAACCATGCCAGTTAAACTTAAAAAAGAGAAAAAAGTAGAGAAGCATAAACTTTAAATATTTACAGAAATTTCTGACGAAGATAGTATGGCTTAAAATAACAATGATGATGTCGAAAGTGAGACAGGCCAAAATAAGTGTTTGGTCTGTGAACTGTGGTGACATTGGAGAAAACAATGAGTTATGGTTACGCTGCCACATTGTGTGGTAAGTTGGCACATGCAGAGTACTCAGAATGATAGTCCTCGAAGGGTATACTTATGTAAATGCGATATTAGGTATGTCCCTACTAGAATTTTTACAAGTGTTTTTTTTCATTATTCAATTGAAAATTGAAGTATTTTTGCTTTTCTACTGACATTTGAAGTCAATATTATTTGACCGTGATTGCCCGTGTTCATGACCGTCATTACCCACTATGATGTGTAATGGCGGTTAAGTTAGATTTTTTTTTAAAACTTTCTTTCAAAAAAAGTGATAGAAGATTTGTTGCTTCTGATAAACTTGAAGAATTAATTAATTTACATTTTGCGTTTTAAATTAAAAATATATTAAAAAACATTTTAAGTGAGTTTCAATACTTTCCCTTAAGTGACCGCGATTCGACCACCTTCCCCTAATATTCAAACTTTATTATTATTATTCCACTGACTCACCCCCTCCCCCCAATAATATTTGGCTGTTTGTTGGTCGCTGGCCAGTAGGTACTTCTACTTACTCATCTACATACTATAGAAGAATAAACAATTAAGAAATTTTTACTGTTAATAGTTATAGCTGATAACTGAAAAATAAAAATACAACAGTATAATGGATCTCTTGCTCACACTTGTAGCTTGCACCCTGCACTAGCTAGATGCTTAGTGCAGCTAGAACTTAGGTGGAGGCAGGGATCGAACCCCAAACCAGAACCTTCGACGTGACAGTGCGATACCCTAACTATTACGCCACGGGGTACTATACTACTGTTACGGTTATAAGTGAAAAATGGTCAAAAGTATACTTAAATGGTTAAGATATACTAGAATAAGCCTTTTCTTGAATTTTCGTTAAGTGATGTTAAAATTGGAGGTTCTGTAGTAGGAACAATTTTATTGGATTAAAAATATATTAGCTTAATATATCCTATACCTATTTTACTAAACCACAGTGCTTTCTGATAAAGGATTTCCAAGAGAATTTAAAACTTCTTTATCAAAATTTTTGTTAACTAATCTAATTCACTTGATTCACATTTGTTTCTTAAATGTTATTTTGCACAACCTCTTCAAGTTTCAATTTTGAATATAAAGTGATGCCGGTTGTCAGGAATTTGAGTGAAAAAGTTACTGATATTTTTGATGCCGAGTTCTTCATCATTTAGGTATCAATAAAAATTATATAAAAATACTTTTCCCGAAAACTGAAAAAGACTAGAAAAGGGATAGGCCTTCTTTTCACTAGCTTAATTTATGTTTTTTTTTTTTCTTACTCACTGCTAGCCATTTTCAATACCAATTTACCTGAAATTAAAAAGAGAACATTTTGTTTATTTTAAGATCGAAATCAAAGGTACATGATATATGTTTGTATTTAATTAGCATAAATATGTGCATTATATTTTAACCTACCTACAAATAAAAATGAAAACTGGCTACAAAAAAAAAAACTCGATATAAGTTCAAGTGTAAAATAACAAAAACAAAACTTAAAGATAAAGACACAATCCATAAAAGGGATCGCAAAAAATACCCCTTTCCTCTTTTGAGAAGCAATAAATTCAAACCAAAAACGTAGGTATTCCCCAAAGGCCCAAAGACTAACGAGTTCTGGTTCGGCTCATTTCTACCTCTTCAATTCATTCTGCTCAAGCACACCTCCGTTCAACCGCAGCGCATCCACAACGCATTCCAAGGGCGCAGCCATCCTTCAACCTCAACTACCACCACCACGGCACAACCACCACCGCCGCCGCCAAAACAAACAACATGCAATTTTGCAAAAGAATAGCTGCTTATTTTGCTGCAAAACCAAACCAAACCCAACCAAAAAAAAAAAAAAAAGGAACACAAAAAAAAATTAAAGAACCACGAAAATAAAACAGAATAGCAAAGAGACACGCGAATGGTTTTTTAAACCCCTTCTCAATCCCCTTAACGACGACGTCTTCTTGTTGCAAGTTGCAGCTACAAAGTACGAAAAATACTGCATAACAATTGCACCAAGCCAGGATCAAGGAGGGAACAGCGACAACAGCCCGATGCCAACTTCTTGGCAAAAAAAAAAAAAGATGCGACTCCAACAACAATGAAAACACATCTCACCAGAATCCCAGAGTAGGTACACATACCTTACCTACTCCTCGAGCCCGGCTCGTACCAGCAGCCCAGCCAGCAGTTGTACTAAAGGATTCTTACAAGGAAATTTTTAAGTGCATCATAAATAAGATCGCATTAGCATCCGAAAATGTATTTTCGTATTTTATTATTTTTAAAAATGGAAAAGAAAACGAATAAAAAAAAACTAAAAAAGAAAGTGAAATAAGGAGGCTAAGACTAAGAGCTTGGTGTTTCTACAGTTGTGGGCATGAAATTGAGGAAAACAATTTTTTTAATCGCACGTAACTTGCTTCGCAATATTTTTTTTTCTTCTTCGTAACACTTCATTGTCGTTCTCCTCGAACCTGATTGCAAGAATGGAGTAAGAGTTCTCTTGTATGCCCGCTAAGCGCTAACAACCATTTCACGTAAACGGTTCATAGAATTCAAGACTTTTAAAACAAGAGGAGCTTCAACGGATGGATTCCCATGTACCTACATATTAAGTATAAAAATGCTTAGCACAAGTGCGGGAAGTATGGCTGCACGATGGGCTTTTTATAGGAAATAACAACTCTGTTGACCATATTACACGATGTAAGGACCAGTGAAGTACCTAAATATTTAAATAAAATATATATCTGAAAGTGAAAGCGTGTAATCAGTGAAATTTTTCGCATAATGTAATTTTTTTCCCACCTCATTTATACTTTTTGGGTCAAAATAAAAACCGGTCCATTTGTACCTGAAATTCTTTTAAATCTAAATTTTAATTTATTTTATCAAAGAATATAAATGAAAACTGCAATAATTGACTAACATGACACTGTGCATTACTAAAATTGCCATAATTACCAGGAGATATCGGAGAAAGGGCATAATGTTGAAAATTTCCATCTATCTAAGAATGGGCCGTAACTGCTATGCGTATAGGATTAAACAACAAGTTTTGAGTTTGTCAAATATTTTATTTACAATTTACCATTTACCAACTAGTTTTATAGAAAAATTTAAGCAAAATAAAATATAGTTCAGAGCTGTTCCACAAACTATGCTTTTCTGACAAACGTCTTTGTCCAATATCTTGATCAAAACGCAAAATTTTGATTTTCATGAGAATTTCTTCAAAACCAGAATAAGCTTTTTCGTAAAAAAACAGTTCTTGTCGATACGTAGAAATTATTAGTAGATAATAAAACAAAGCTTCTGGTTTTGAAAAAAATTAAATTTCAACTAAAATGTTGTGTTTTCAATCAAGAAATATGTTTTTTGTAACAAAAAAAGTATTTAAATGGAGTTCCTTTTCAGATTAAAACGATAAAGGGTCGTCATTAAGAATACCTAGGTCTTATGTCATACAATATAGGTACCTACAAGTTTCGCGGATCCTATAATTTATTAACATTTAAAAAAAAAACATTTTACATAGAAGATTAAAAAATACATTATTAAAAGTTTACAAAAAGCGCTATAAGAATAATTACTTTATTTGTTTCAGATATTCTAAAATATATTCCTTTAATTTAAAAACTAGCCAATTTAATGACTGCTTCACATGCAATATGTCTCTAACCTGAAGCACCACCATCATCATCCTTTGAATTTCTGTGCACCTTTATCAGGTGCACATCACAAAGAAATATTTTGTTGGTATTGCAGTCGCTTTTTATTCACTCTTAGCCAGAGTATGCAAAGGAATTGGGTTTGCATCACGATATGCGTGTTCAAACTCAATTTTATAGGATTAAAACAAAACAAAAAAAGGAAACACAAAAAAACCATCACCACTACGTAAAAAAATGACTCATTCTGTTTTACGGAAATCCTCTGGAGCTGCAAGCAAGCCACTTTATAAGGGAACCAACAAATCCCTAAGCTATATAAAGTGCTCAAGGCATATTGCTTTTTTCCGAAACAACACTGCCAATATGCCACCATCTTTTTTGTTTCCATCAAAATTTCAAATTTCAAACGCTCTTCCATTCACCTGAAAAATTGCGAGTACCTGTCTAAACGAAAAAAAATATGCGTTTAAGATATTAGGTTTTGTTGTTAATCCTATCACGGGGGAAAAGTGGAGTTTTGAGTTCATTGCCTGACAAAAAGCCCACCGGAACAGCTGAACGCATCCAATTTGGATTAAAGTGATAAAAATAATGGAATCGGCTTTACCAGTCAAGGTAAAAGGTTTCAGCTTCAGGAGGTAAGATTATGACATGGGCTCATTCAGTTAGGAACAAAAATAAAAAGAAAAACAAGAATCGATACTTCGAAAAAAAAATCCTGAAAGATGTTGGTGAAAAAACGATTCGGTGTTTTTTCTTCTTACAGAATTACCGATATTGACGGGAAAAAATGAAATTCAGAGAGAAGGTTAATGGTCATTAATGGTTAATGGACTAGATTGGATTCGTTTTAAGGAGTTTTTTTTTTCCTATACCTATTGAAGGCACACAAGGATTTCAAAACTAGATATGTCTATTTGATAATACATTCTAGAAAGAAAACACTTACTTTTTAGAGACAGACATGTTGGGTATACTGAGATTGATTGAAAAAAAAGTTCTTCGATAGACACGTCTTTTGTTTAATATGGGTGAATATGCTTTCTTAAAGCATAGTAAAACGCAATTTTTTCTTAAGTATTAAACTTGCAATCCAAACCAAGATTTTCGAATGAATTCATGAAAGCTTTATGTTAATTTTTTGTGTCTGTATGGCATTAAAATTACATGAAATTGCAGTTCCAATATTGTCAATGTGTACTAACCGCTTAGTTTAAAACTTCAATTAACTTTAATTCAACTAGTTTAATAATTTCATCAATGGAGTCACTATAATAATTTTTGTCGGAAATGATTTTAGATAACTCGTTAAAGCGTTGTCCGTTCATGACGTTTATGCTGTTTAAATAGTGAGGATGGAAATGATGCTTCATATCTTTTGTCGAGGGAAGAACGTGACAATATTACCCAGTGGTGAAAATTTGTGACATCTGTTATTTTTGAACAAATTCAAAAAAAAAAAAAAAATGAAAACTGACAGGGAGTTATTCGGTAATTTTCGTAGGTATTACGCAAATATTTAAAGTATAAGGTACCCACGTCTTTATCATGAATGAAATAAAAAATAAAATGCAACTTGATTTTCCCATTACCTATGTTGCTCTTATACAGGGTGACGCTTAATTAGTCAATCAACTTTTACTAATGATTTTTTTGTATATTCTAAGAAGAAAATCGTTCTTTACAGAACCCACCTGTCTGATGTGAGACCGGGTTTCAATGTTGTTCATATGCGCCCGTTATTGACGTCACCGCTGCGCTGGCGGGTAAAGAAAAGGCTTACTTTGGTGTACCCTGACCAATTTTAACGATAATTGCGCTGTTAGTACGAATTATAGAAAATTTGTTTGATTCCTTTTTTTTGTAATTTTTGTAATTGCGTTTTATTAAATTTGATAGCTATCTTGTCTACATTCAGTTTCTAGCCTGTTCCATTTTTCCTGCCCATGCGAATTTTTTGTCTTTGGGTCAATTTTTTTTTCCAGAAAATGAGCATTAAACATAATTTTTATAATTTTTGCTTGACCGTTACAAAAAAAAATATATAAAAATCAATAATAAGTTTGCAGAAAAACCCATAGTTTAAAAAAAAAATTGAATGAAAAAAAATTTCCCAAAACAAAACAAGAAAGAAAAAAAGAAAACAATAAAAACAAAAGAAATTCTAGGAAAAATAAAGGAACAAAAAAAATATTTTTTTGCAACTATCTTAACAAAGTATAAAAAAATATTGAAACTTAACGATTTCATTTCATTATTAAAATAATTCAGTCATTTCTGTTAAAAAAGTACAAATATAAGTTAAATGTAAGGACATTATGTTAGGTTCTGAGAATGTTATGGACACTAAGCCAGGTTTACAACTCAACAATTTTTTGTATTTAAAACTTCTTTGTTGAAAAAAATTCTTTTACGACTTTTTGATTTTCTTTTAAATAATTTTTAAATTCATGACAGCTTAAATTATACATAATATCATTTTATAATTAACATGGCTTTTAAACTTTTTACATTTGATGGGATTTTTTCGCTCGTCCAAATGTTGTTAATAAGTGAAAAAACCCTTTTTGTTGTAGCGTTAGAATCTGGCACGCACAAACTGAACTCAACAATATTGTTTTATAAGACCTATATGAGAGATAGGTTCTTATTGTAGAACTATTTTTTTTTTTTAGAATATTTTCAAGAGTCATGCCTTTTTAAATATTATCTATTGACGAAAAAATGGACACCCTGTATAGCAAAATCAAAATGTTCTATTATCTGAAGCTATTTTCTCTTAGCCTTATAGAAGCTTCAAAATTAAGGCACACACATACATATATATACAAATCGTATTTCAAAGCACCTAAATCCATATGAATATGGCTGGGCAACTCCAATTCTCCAATCTCTAATGGACGTAACACTAATTTTTACTTAATCCTTGCTTCGCATTTGCCAACAAATTTGCTAAAAGAAATTTAAAGCACACGATAGGAATTTCAAAATGTGGGTCATCGTCACACTTCAGCAAAGGCACGGCACGTTTAAGTCCCGCCAGCCATTACAATCCAAGTTCCTTTTAACGGTCATGTGATGGTATAGCTCCTGTGTAAATGGGTATCACAATTATTTTACCCTTTCAACTTAGTACTTAGGATTTTAGCCAAGTCCTTTTTGTCAGTTTAAAGTGCTTTCAGCTATTACTCTCTTACATTGTGATTCTCGTAGTGTATCCGTTTTTTTTGTTTTGTTTTGTTAAAGCACAAAAGGAAGGTGAGCTTCCGTTTCTCTATCAATGCCAAGTTTATTTCAACACGAACGTACATCTGACTTAACCGACCGTAAGTCACGGCAGAGGCAGATGTGCTAAGGAAAGAGTTTCTCTCATCGAGGATAATGGAAGTTCAGTCTTTAGTCATTAATTTCCACTAATATTTAGGTTTTTCTTTTTGAGTTTTTGGTTTTCTTTGTCGACTATATCTACATGCACTTCAAGGACCTGCCATAACACTATATTTTTTTTTTTTTGTATAATAGTTGGTTGTTGTACTACGTGAAAAACATGTTCTTTGTTCAAACTTTGAATTACATTTTGTTCTGGACAGGATATTTTTGTACTTACTATCGATTTTCGACATTCTAGAAATATATACGTATCGTACATATATAATTTACAACAGTAAAAGAAGTCACCCGGAAAAAGAAAAAAAGAGTATCTTGCACGAGAGCAGGCGACAAAAAAATCTCAGTTGTTCCAGATCCAAGTTCTAGTTCAATATGATTTAGGGTGGCATTCCACTTCCTCCATGCTGGGTGGCTTATGGCATAATGGAACTAAACGTACCATAAAACACCAAGATAAGCCACCAACCATTGAGAAGTGAAATAAAAGAAAAAAAAAAAAATAGAAATACGAGAATACACTATCCAGGATGGCTTCTTTTTCGGTGCTGCTCTCACTAAGGATTTGACAAAGTGCCACATCAATTTGGGCATTGCTTGGTGGATAAGGGGGAATGATGGAAGTATGAAGGGGGAAAAGTGGTCAACGTTAAATCTGATATCGCTACGGATTCATGTGAGTACAATTCTTTTCGGTGGATAAAACTTGTCTGATTTTTTTTCCTCTCCTCTTACCAGGATGTTGGGATGCGAGATTTTTTTCTCGATGGAATTCGGGATGACACAAAAAATTCTTGAAAAAAAACCAATCGAAATCGAAGGAATTAAGGTAATCCTTATTGGAGGCGGGTAGTAGTGAAAAATTGAACATTGGAAATTATAAATGGGGAAACTGCGGATTCCTTTTTGTGTCAAGGGCCAACATTAAATAAAAGAAGTATTAACTGCACTTAGATATCTTTGAATTAAAATTTAATTCGATTTGGTCATCAACGATTACCTAAAAAAAATATATATATATACTATAGGTACCTATCTACATAGGTATTTAACTTGTTCATTCATTGTTGGGGATGAGTTTGAGCAGGGGCTTTAAATCCTTAAAACCGAGAGTAGGTATATATGGGATGATTCTGTCTGAAGTGAAGTGGAGTCAAGTGTACATTTCAGAGTTCCTAAGTTTACAAGTGAGTGAAGAATATAGTCATTAAAATTCTAAAATCGGGGTTTTCAATGTACTACCTAATTGATAATTTTCAGAATCTACTCAGATATCCATTCAGGAATACAACCAACACTGCAAATTACTTAATTGTAACTTTTGCTGACCTTTTTAACCCGATACGGGTTAGAAAATTTCTCATTATAAAAGTCATTATGTAATTGGAATATTCGACCTCTTTGAAATTGATGAAGCAACAAAAAACATAAGCTCATTTAATAAGAAATAAATAAATTCCAGGATCTCGCTAGAGATACCTATGTATAGGTATATACAATCATCTCGTTTCCAGTTTTGATTTCAGCTTGCATTCAATTCCCTACACTCACTATGACTATACGGATTGGACCATGTTTTAAGAACATATTTTGCATCTGTCATTGGATAACCTACTTTTTCATCATCGCTGATGTTCTTATTCGTATTTTTTTTTATTTTTTTATCTGTTCTAATAACACACAAAATTTCTGTTAAAACGAAAACCCATATAAAAGGACATATTGCAGAAAATCGCCGATGGGATAACAAAACGTGAACCACAAAAAGGATACCAAGCAATCGGATGCATTGGTTGTATAGTACTTTCCTCTCATTTTTATAGAGTGAATCGATTTATTTTGAAAAATTTACTATCCACTATCCTTATTTTCCGGTATCGCTATATCCGTTGGTAAACTCAGGCATTGTACTCTTATATTGGTACTTTTACTTCCTTGTTATCCTTCTGTTGTGCTCTGCTTACTTAATGGATAAAGAAAAGAAAAATACATATATAAATAAATATGTATGTACATAGATCGAACAATAAGGGTTCAAAGAGATTCGCTAGCTTGTGGACGGAAGTTTATTTGATGTTCTTATTTATTTTTCGACACTCAAGTATCCTGAGTTAAGTGCAGAAAATGAACTAACAGAACAAAGTTACACTACCACTAACACCGCTGCCGTTGACGCCACCACTACCACCTACCGCCGGCCGCCGCCGCTGAACCAGGAAAAGTACTCCATTTGAACAAATAAACACGTGAGAAAATGGCATTATCGACTAGGTATATCTTTTATATAGAGACCTCTATCAATGAAAAAGGGGATTTACAAGGATAATCCAATTTGCTGTTGATCAAGGATATTTTTACCTGAGACAATGTGTATGGAGTTTCTATATTCTGGATGGTTGACAGTTTGACTAATGTTGTTATTTAAAAAAAAAAAAAAAAACAATGACATGACTTTTTTTGATAAGCATTGTTTATGTGTTGTGTGTCATTTCGTTCATGGATCAGGGATTTATTTTGCCATTTGATGAACAGCAGTTTGATAGCAGCCATTATTTTCTTCTTAATCCTGTTTCAAGACAAATCCCTATGAAAAACTTCAGATATAAGAACCTGTTTATGAATACGTGGGTATCTTTTTTTTAATTTTGAACAAATTGTATGGTCCCCAGATATTTTTCAAGTTCTCTTAAAACCCACATCACGAAATTTAAGAGATGTTTTGGCATTGAAAAAACTTCTTAATTGATTAAATATTATTTTTTTTATCACAACTAAACCTAAACATACGTTTTTTTTTTCATAGAATTTTGTCAGTTCAAGAATATTAATTGATTGTTTTTGAGTCCTTGTTTATGAAAATTATAAAAAATTTAACTGTTTCCATCCAGATAAATTTAAGTGTAAGTAAACACACAAATACCTTACGCTAAATGCCAAAAATATATCAAGGAGGAAGAATTGATACGAATTGAGTGATACGAAATCTCAAAACACCTTTATGTCCAACTTCTTACAGTGTTTTTTAAATACACCAAAATAAATTGATTTGTATCTGCATCAGTGAAATACATTTAAGAATGCAGGAGAGCTATTGAAAAACATGCCTGATCAATAAATTATTAAGATTGATTTATATTCCTTGAAACAAAATAAGCCTTTTTTAATATAATGTGATGTAGGTACACCCTACTGTTGATAAATTTGTAATCAATTTATTTCCATTCTTGCACTATTTTGTTATAAAATTTTTATTTATGCGGATGTAGGTAGGTATACTTGATTCTGGTTCCAAAACACAAACGCTTTTTAATCAAAAGAATAGATAATTGTCTTTAGCTACACTTGAGATTAAATTATGAATTTTATTAGAAATCCAGAATTTTACAAGCCTAGCACTTTTTCGAAATATGTATTTTACTTAAATATTCCGCACTATATGCACAAATTATAGTAAAATATACTTTACCATACTGTATATTATGTTTGTAGCTATTCTATCCCAAAATGCATTAAATTGTTGTTCCTGGTTTTGTTATCAAATTAATCTAATGGCTTCTGTTACCTTAACGTAATTAATGAAGAAAAATAAACTACCTAGATATATGTACGTACAAAAAAGATACAAGACCCATTTCAAATATCTAATATTCAGGTAAAAAAAAAATAGAAAAGTTCACAACCAATCCCATCCTTTTTTTTTTTATTTTGGTTGACGAATCTCGGCATTAAATACCCAAATCAAAAAAAGAATTAGGAGCAAACGATGTGTTACAATGCATGAGTCATTTCCTAGAGTTGCCCTCAAATATCTAAGGAATTTCGTTGTTTCTCCTCTGCTGGTTTCTAAATATAGAAATTACTAAGAACAATAATTATTATTCGAAGATCTCTCGATGGTTTGATGAGAATGAAACTCCATTCAATCCTACCTGTGTGGAGGCGCACACACAAAAAATTCCATTGCGAGGTGCATTCCACAGCCTTTTAAGGAGATCTTAAAAGAAGAAGAAAAATGTATCTTTTGACTGCATGCTCATAAATAACACAGAGATGATTCATTTTCAATCAGTTTGACCTGAGCACATCGAAACAAAGTTCATTCATCCTTGGACGTATGTATATAGAAGATTGGAATTTTTGGAGGAAACCTTAAATGATCCAGAAAATGCTCGAAAAAATTAATGATGTTTTGTCATGTGGTCGTGTATCCCGTTTCAATTTCGATAAACATCATCTATCGGGTGAATGTCCTTTCATTAATTCCAACATTATTTCGTTGCATTTATGTCTGTGATTAGCCAGTAGACTATACGTTTTTGGGTGTCTATCAAAGTTAATCACTTACTATAGGACATACAATTATAACGTAAAAGGGTTTCCAATTTGCAGCCACATACACGTCGGATATTTCAATGTGTATCCGAGAGTACATATATCTAAACTTTCATATCCCTAGCTAACACGAAATACACACATTTAACGCACATGACCATAAAATAAAGTGCTTACCAGCAGCAGCTCCACGCCCACCCACACTTACTCCTACGTCCTACCACTTCCCGACCTTGGACGTGGACGACCACATTATTTAAGCTCTGTCGAACGTGCTGAGTCGTTTCCATTGCGGATATTTATTTGGGAAATTTTCCCCCAAAACACATATTTATGGAAGAGTGTGCGTGCGTATCTGCATCGATGAGTTCTTTAGGCATTTTTCCCATTTTCCGCTTGTGCTTACAGATAAAACAAAAACAAAAATAAAAACAAAAAAAAAAAGAACATTTTGTTTCGTAAGCATACACTCATATAAAAGTCCTTATAGGATAATGCTTAGCAATATCCATGCCTTATGTTTTTTGTGTTCTCCTTCTCAGATGATTTGTTGGAACAATGTCCTTTGATATTGAAGTGCAAATGATTGTTGATTATTGCTTTGCGTTTTTTTTTTTTTTTTTGGAAATTCATAACGCAACACTGTTTTCGATTGTTTTGTTCTCAGAGAATGACAGGACACATTCGTTCAATGACAAATTTTTATTAGAAAAACAAAAACATACATACATAAACATTTCCACACCTATAACGTCCTGAAACTGGGAGAGGCGGAGAGGCTAAATGAGCCATGAAAGGATGTGAGAAGGTTTGCAGATGGTATATTTTCCGTTCGATAGATTTATTTGTGGGCGATGTTATTTGAGGGTTAATGGTGCGACGTTGTTTTGATCGCAAGTATGTGTTGTCATGATACGAGCTAATGGGTATCAATTACCAGAAAGGATTTCGTATACACTATCATTAGGTAAAACTTGCGTGCAAAATGTTAGTGGTGTGAGCTTTTGAAATTAACTTTGGATGTTTAACGGTAAATAGGGATGTGCGAGGGTTGGCAATTAGTTTAAGTGTACGATTAGAGAGCAAGCTATTTGTCGGTTGATTAAGATTTACTATATACAGGTTACGACCTATGTATAGGAGTGGTTTCGGAGAATGAATTTACATTATCGGTGCCCCTTAAAACATTTGAAAGAAGAATTGTGTATTTAGAAGGACGATTTTGAAATCTTTTTTTTGGCTTGAAATCGAAATGAAAACAATTACGTGATAAAAGCTTTACAAATATTTAATTTTTTAAACATTTGCTTTCATATAAGTTTCAACGATATCAATGTTACCATGATATGTTGTTTATTCACATATGAAAAACGATGCGAATCCTATAACTATAGGTATATAAATTGACTTATTTATCAAGTAATACTATTATTTTATTGCATTCATGTGAAATTTCATATAAATGTGATTATTATTTTGCGTTTCATCTCTAGTTTAACAGAATCATAATGGCAACTGAGACGATGATGGTGAAAATTGAGCATCGCGTTGTAATTAAATTTCTCACTAAGCAAGGAAAAAGTCAAAAAAACTATTCATGATGAGATGGTGGCTGTTTACCAGGGTTCCGCACCTTCATTATCAACTGTGCAAAAGTGGTCAAGTGAGTTCAAGAGAGGCAGAGAGAGCATTGAAGACGACCCCCGCTCCGGCGCCCCGGCTACTGCTTGTACGGGAGAAAGCATCAAAGAAGTCGAAAAACTTGTTCTTGAGGATGCCCGAATAAAGGTGAAAATGATGGCAGAGATCACTAAGCTTTCAACTGGTACCATTCACACCATTCTTCATGACCATCTTAACCTTTCAAAGGTCAGTGCAAGGTGGGTGCCACGAATGCTCACAGCGCCTCAGAAAAAAGTGAGAATCGCATGCTGTAGAGAGCTTTTGGAGATGTGTAGTGAGAACGCGGACGGTGTTATGGATCGAATTGTTACTAGGGACGAAACATGGGTTCACCACTATGACCCTGAAAGCAAACAAGAGTCCATGCAGTGGCATAAAAAAGGAACAGACCCCCAGAAGAAGTTCAAAGTCACTCCGTCTGCCGGGAAGCTCATGGCCACAGTTTTTTGGGACTCAAAGGGAATCTTGCTCATTGAGTACAAAAAAAAAGGTGAAACCATCAACGCCACATCCTACGCTTCCACTTTGCATAATTTGCGGGAGGAAATTAAAAAGAAAAGACGGGGTAAACTCGCAGCGGGTGTGTTGCTTCTTCATGACAACGCTCCTGTTCACACGGCGCGAGTTTTCAAGGCTGCTGCGCGAGATTGTGGTTTCGAAGAAATCCAACATCCACCCTATAGTCCAGACCTTGCCCCTAGTGATTCTTTCCTGTTTCCGGATTTGAAAAAATGTCTTCGTGGAAAAAGATTTTCGGATGATGAAGAACTCAAGTCGGCAATAAATGGGTATTTTGCAGGGAAAGAGGAAATTTATTTTTTTGAGGGTTTAAAAAAGCTTATCTCAAGATGTAACAAATGCATTGATGTTAAGGGAGATTATATTGAAAAATAAAAATAATTTAAATTGAATTCGTATTTTCCTTAATAAGACTTTAAAAGTTATTAAAATATGTTTATAATAGGTGCCTGTTCAAAATTACCACATTGTATTGATATCTCCAGTCAAGGATCATATAGTAAAATATCAAGAATATACAATATAAGTAATATGCGTAAACATACAAATCTCTTAACTTTTTAAATTGAAAAAAAAAATTTATTATTTATAACAAATATTTTATAGAAGAAAACATTTATTAAATTGAATATTAAATTTTTGTATTTGATCTGTATTATTTTACATTTTTTTGCTTCTTATGGGCTCGAAATCAGATATATTTGAAAATTTACAATTTGTTATCGATATTAAAAATACATGTATTTAAGCAAATTATTAAAGAAGCAACCTTTTATAGTATTTATTTACTTGAGGTGGCGCAGACAGTCCATTGTGGACCACGTCCTCAACCAACAATCCTCGCCAGCTAGGCCGGTCCCTAGCCAGTGGCCTCCAGTTGCGCACACCAAGTTGGTTGAGGTCGTTTACCACTTGATCGCGCCACCTTAGATGGGGTCTTCCAGAACTGCGTCGGCCCTCCGGGTTGGAATTGAAGACTCGTCGGGCAGGAGCGTTTTCGTCCATACGCTCCACATGACCCAGCCATCTAAGCCGCTGAATTTTCAGCTTCTTAACCAAGTCAATGTCGCTGTATAGCCCGTACAGTTCGTCATTGAATCTTCTCCTCCATACTCCATTGATACATACAGGCCCGAATATCACCCGAAGAATCTTTCTCTCAAAGCACCCCAGCCTGTATTCATCCGATTGTGTCAGTGTCCACGCTTCTGCCCCATACAGCAGAACTGGGATGATAAGGGTCTTGTATAGTGTCTCTTGGTCCTTTGAGAGAGGGCTTTACTACTAAGATGCCTTCTTAGCCCGAAGAAACAGCGATTGGCAAGAGTGATTCTTCGACTGATCACTTCACTGATGTTGTTCTGAGAGGTTATAGTGGAACCCAAATAGACAAAGTCCTTGACAACCTCAAAGTTATATCTGTCCATTGTGACGTTTTGTCCGAGCCTACGGTGATGATCTACTTCACCCGAGGACAGCATATACTTTGTTTTATCTTCATTTACAGCCAGACCCATTCGAGCCGCTTCCACTTCAATACTTGCGAATGCTCCACTGACAGCGCGCTTCGTTCTTCCAATGTTCCAATAATGTCAATATCATCAGCATAGCCAAGTAATTGAACGGATCTAAAAAAAAATCGTACCGCTGGTGTTGACATGCGAGTTGCGTACGATTGCCTCAAGAATGATGTTGAAGAGGTTACATGACAGCGCGTCACCCTGTCGTAAGCCTTTCTCGACATTAAATGAGTCGGTGGTGTTCTTACCAACCTTGACGGAGCAGCGAGAGTTCTCCATAGTCATCCTGCACAATCGAACGAGTTTGGCAGGGATGCCAAGAAGCGACATGGCTCTGTATAGCTCGTTCCTGTTTACGCTGTCATAGGCGACTTTAAAATCGATAAAGAGGTGGTGAGTATCGATCTGGAATTCTTGGGTCTTTTCCAAAATCTGCCGAAGTGTGAAAATTTGGTCGACGGTTGACTTACCGGGTCTGAAACCACACTGATAGGGGCCAATCAGTTCACGTGCGAAAGGGTTCAGACGTTCACACAGAATGGCCGACAAGATTTTATAGGCAACATTTAGGAAACCTTTTATAGGCTCTAGAAATATTCCAAGTTTAAAAAAAAAGAAAACTCCTCCAAAGTAATTGGGGAATCCGAAAAGAAGAGGTAAATGTCATATTTATGGGATCGAAAGATAGAACCAATATTCTAGTTATTATTATTTGTTCGTGAGCGATGCACCTGTAACAAATAAAACAGGATTTCTTCTTCATGAATAAATAAATCAACAACTTTTAAATACAACATGTCCTCGTTGATACATAAGTATGTATGTATGTACTATGATATTGTAACCACATTGTGTCCGCTAATTGCCAAACTACGTCGTTAGTTGAACTCTTAGTCCAACCACTGAAAAGTCATTGGTGCCTACAAGCTACAACTGCAATGCAGCAGCGGATACCATTTATCTATTATGCAATTTTATTTATTAAACAATACAAGAACGCACACAGCATACTCAAAATTTCTATTCACAACGATGTAACGAACCGAACACTAAATTGATTTGAATGCAATGTCACATTGTATAAGCCCAAAAGAGTGGACAATTATTATTATGTTTGTGTGTAGGTATATGCGCACATAATGGCACCTATGTTGCAATCAGTGTGCTGCCAGGACTTGTGGAGCACCCCCAACCACAGTGGCTGCTTCTGGTCGTGGCCGACATTTCGCGTTGAAATTAGAAACTCTTGTTTTCTGTTTTTACATGCTTTTGTTTTTTGTTGTTTGTTTTTATTTCTATCGTACACACCACATTGCAATAAATTGACCCAAATTTTCTTGAAACAATATACAGTTGCTTTAACAAACGAATGTGTGCGATAACAAATTAGCGGATTCACTTCCTGGGCTAAATGTAAATAAGTATATAGAGAAACATTACTGTAAGCATCACATACAGCACTGCAATGCGCCCAATTCCATTGTTTTTCGGGTATGCGGCTAGCGGCAATGCATGCAGCATGCTTTCAATTCAAAAGCAAATAAGTATTCGCTAAAAAAAACTATGTTAATCTTCGAGTTTGTAAAACCGAAAAATAATATATATTGGTGTGCTATGTGCATGAGGAGTAAGGACAGATCAAAAAACACTAATCCCGATCTAGACAATTCCCATTAAATAAAAAGGAAGACAAATAATTGAAAAATAATGTGTGAGTTTGTCACCATCAATTAGTGTTAAAAGTGCTTTTCAAGTAAACCGGAGGCATTATATTATTTCTCAATTCACATTAAGTAGCTATGTACTGTCGTTCTTATACGAAAAGTGAAAAAGCTTTGGGGATGTGTACCACTTTTCCCTCGATTCACATATCGCATAGGTATATCACATAGATACATACATATGTGTGGACTTAGTTATTGACAATATCATCGCTTTGTACGTTGAAAAAAGAACGAGTGAAATGAAGTCACTAAAGTGTCGTTATCTATGGGAGCGACAGGCGATGGCACTCAGGAACAGGACTGAATTTATGAAGTGCTAAGGGATGAGGTTCAATTTATGACATTGTTTTGAATTTTTTTTTTTCCACTTGCTTTAGGGTACGAAATAATATTTCAGAGAAGAGAGGTATAATGGTGAATGTCGCCCAAAGTTTTTGGTTGACAACTTTAAGTAAAAGTCGTTAAAGCCTAATATGTAAGGACCATACTCACACGATCTGGGAATTAACCCAAGAGACACAGTATTAGTTTTAGAAATGGTACTTACTTAAAGTTGATCATCAATATTATCGAAAAAGTTTTTTATTTGTTCTGTTCTTCAAAAAAAAAAAAAAAAAAAACTAACCAAAACAAGAAGAAAATAAACGTTAATTTGAAGAAGACAAACATTTATTGTCTTTTGATTTTTGAGTGCGCTTCATTCACTGGAAAATTTTATCTATCATTCAATATTTTGCTTCGTCTGGGACTGAATTTATTGCGAACTTTATATCTACGATTTATACTCTCTAGTCTCTACCATTCCCCTATGTATGTTGTCAATTTGCCGCTTTAAAACTTTCAACTTAACTCAGGTTTAAGGTGACGCATTGCTGCACTTTATTTTAACAACGTCACTCGTAAGATAAGTTACAATAATGTGAAGTGAGTGATTTATTCGTGTATTTATGATGGACACAGAGTGCCCACTGCCCACCATATATACAAAGATGACATTTGATCTGACACTATATCTGACATCTAACACGCATCTTCAAGCTTAGCTAAATGCTGGGGCTGGAGGTATGATTCACTGCCCACAGCACGGCCGGCTGCGATACGCCTCATGTAATGACGCATAAAAGACGGTTGTGAAGATTAGACACGCGACGCAACACGTGAGTTAACGCGAATATTTCTTATAGTCGGTCTCCATCATATCTGTTCATAGTTCACGATCTCTTTGACCACAAAAATGTAGTTATATCAGAAAAATGATTCAATATATTGGTCAGTTTAATTGTTTTATATTTTGAAGAAAAAGTGTTCAGTATTAAATGTGGTTGGGTTTAAATATTTTAATTATATAAATACACGACATCTTGAGGTTAACTTTTTTTTTTATAGTTAATATAAGTTAACAAAAAATTAAACTAAAACCAGAGTTCATATTTTGAAAATGCGTCCTTGAATTCATTAATTTTCATCAAAATTATTTAAGTTTGTGAGCGAAGATAAAGTTTTGCAAGTTGATTAAAACGCAATAAGCAATAACAATAAATTATCTATATTAAACCATATTGATGTTCTTATATTTGTCTGTGACACAATAGAAATAATTTAGATACTGCATTGCCGGTGCTGTAGAAGCTCTCCCTAACCCCTGAATCTATTATTTGCCTGTCAAAAATAATTTCTTTTTCAGAATATCAAACTATTGATGAATATTTATGTGAAACTTCCTTCAACATCAAATCAATTGAAATCAGCAAAATACAAAAAAAAAAAAAAAAACAGCGGAACCTGTGCACAGTGCACAGTCTCATTGCTATTCACGGTCATAATCTTGAAACAGAAAACTTATTGCATAACAATGAACTTTGTTTTTAATTGTTGTCCGACAATCACATCATGAAAACCACAACAAGATGTCTACATTTTGTCATGCGATCGATGCACAATCAAAGTATCTTGAAACTCGAGATGACCTCTCCATTCAATTGAAATGATTTTGTGGTCAGTTGACTCTTGTTTCCAATTAATTGAAACTGATGTCAATTTTATTTAATTTGCAAAATACAATAAAATCGTTGTGTATATTTATGTAATACCTAGATACAGATGAATTATTTTTAAACCTCAGATATTACATTTTGAATTTTATTTTCGCAATGTTCCATTAGAGTTGTTGATGTATGGTATTTTGCGTTATTAAAAATTTATGATTTTTTCGTATGTAAAATCCCAAATTCATTAAATACCAATTCAATGATTTTGTTGTTTCAGCCGGAAATTCAATGACACACACAAATATTGGTCAATGAGTCTCTTGACGTTTTGTTGTGAGTGTGACGCATTGTCCGATCCGATTTATTCAATTGGCAACCATTGAAGGTATTTTATGCATTTTTTTTTTTTTTCATTTTATAATTTATTTAACACTGAGTTAATTACCATGAATTATCACAATGAGATGAATTTACACCTGTTGAGTCATTGTTCACAAAGTTAAGCATTCATGCTAAACAAATATCAACCAATAACGCAAAAAGCAAACAAAGATAATGCTCATAAATTATTAATATTCAAATATGCGAGTCGCCCGAACCAACTTTTTTGCGAATTGGTAATTATTATATCAAATAGAGGAGGATACCTACATAATTATTATATAGGGTTTATTTTCTTTTTTAATTTCTGGAATGCATCGTTTTAAGTAACAATCCGATTTTGATAGATCATTCTTTTTGTTCTCATATCTTATTTTTATCATAATTAGGTAACTCTCCATCAATGCACCAAGAGCTCTTGTGGGCATGGAAACAAAGAAAATGCCTGGCATTTTATATCCTAATTTTTTTTAGCAATTTCACTTTCATTTGTACTGTATCTCGATGGTTTATTTTATGTTCTTTGGATACAATTTTCGTCACTGGAGTATGAAATCCGTAAGCGAAAGGATTACGAGTTTCTGTGACCAGTCACTTTTGCAAAGTAACATTTATCTCTTTGTTCTCATTTCACTGTTTAGTTAGCACTTACCAAATTTTAAGTTCAAGTGCCGACAAATGCGTGAATTTTAATCAAATTCAGGCTCTTAAACAGCGATTTAAAAGCATCAGAACGGAAACTGAAGCTTACAACGAACGATGGCGCGCCACAACAGAATCAAAACAATACCAAAACACCCCACTCTTCCGTCTGGGTGAATTCGCATCCCTCATTTCAACAAATTAGTTGTTATTTTGTGTGCGCAATGAATTAGCCATAATTAATTATACCATATTTGTGAATAAAAACGCCGAGTTGAAAACCCTATTTGCAGAAGTATTTATATCAAAATGTGAATTAATATGTACAATTCCGAATGCGAAATAGGTATAAGTATGCTCTTACCTATATGTGTGTGTGTGTGTTTGAGTGCTTGGCACATTATATAAATTTTCGGGTTCTTACTCCAACAACGGCTAAGGGTTGTTGCCATGCATTTTTGTCTTCACAAGTAGTTGAATCCTTTTTAAGTTCACAATTTAAGCAGCTACGGCTTTTGCTACCATTTGTCTTTTTGTTCTTTTTTTTGCAAACAAAAATATTGTGGATGGAGCGGTAAAACGGAATCACACAAGCCCTTAAAACGAGTCCTATATTTTCGCTGAACGGGGGCAGGCGGAAGGAAATTAAATCCGTATTTTTTTTTTTGCTTTTCTGTTATTCCACCCGTGCCTATACATATAGCAAAGTATAGCGTAGTGGACTTCATTATAATAATTTTGGATGGTGGGTAATTTCATTAAATCTTTTTTATGAGATCAAATAAAAGGAAAACTCTAGCCACCCGCAATGGAATAAATGATGAGTAAACGACGCGTTTCTGACATTTCCGATGATTACAATGTTTTCAGTGGGAAGTTTTTTTTCTCGTTTTTTTTTTTTTTTTAATTTATACCAAATGCAAGTTGGGTAAGGTAATTGATGAAATTACCCCTGGGTAAGTTCATTATTTTGCAGTCAAAAGTTTTCGGTTGTCTGCGCTTTTCTGACAGGAACATCAATTTTTGCTTTTTTTTTTTTTATTAATTATGCATTTAACTTTCGAAATGCTTACAGGTACATAATTGATGATTTCTGATGAGTGCATTTTAATCCTTTGGCAGACAAAAAAAAAGTAAACGATTGAGTAGGTACAAGTTGGTTTTTCGATATTACGTTCTGTTATAAATTATAAAATTAATTATTGAATTATAAATAAAATTTTCAAATAGTGTGCGTTATTGTACTGTCCATTGCCTGGGGTCTTGTTTTTTTTTTTAAGTCATCATAAAAAATCAATGATGATTCTAGATTAAACTGAAGAAGAACACTATTTTGGAATGCTTTTTGTTTGATCAAAATAGTTGAAGAATAATAATCTCTGAAGAGAAATATTGCAAAATGAATCCAAAATTGATGTTCTTGAATACCCTTAAACCGCATATCATGTTTAAATACAAGTTCGCTGAATATAAAAATTGTCTGAAGGAATTTTTATTTTCCCGAAATGCACACACAGCTTAACTGTTTGGCAACGACCTAAAGTTCCTTAGATTTAACATTTCTAACACGTTGTTGAAAATTTTGGCCTGTCTCAAATTGTTTTGGAAACCATACAAGAGAGGGTGAGAGGCATTGTGAATATGTTGGTACAGAAAGAACCAAAAAAAAGGGTGATAAATGCTATAAAAAAAATGCACATTCACAATCGCCCAGGCACACTTTATTGCCAAAAGGAGTACAATATAGCTGTCCTCTCCTTTTGTACTCGTCTCTTGAATAATGTTCAAAGTATTTTCCCTGACGGGTCCTGCTTCTAACATTTTCGTGTATTATCTGTTCTAGTTGTCTGCTTTGCGTGAGTTGGTTGGATGTGAATACACCAACTTTGTCGTCAGGACTCACGGATATGTATGTGCATTTTTTTCTTGCTTAGAATAAACTAACGCGCTGTTTGTTCAGAAGCCTTTGTGCCATTTTATCTCTTTGTAATATTTTGACGAAAGGATAGGTATTTTTTTTTTCTGGGTGTGATAACAACAGCCAAAAGAGTAAAATGAACAAAATAAGAACAAGCTGTTCATGGATTTATCTATAGGTATAACAAAATCGACCTTCTAACAGTCTGAAATATTTTTACTTCTTGCCACGGCCACCACCACCACGCGAAACATTTTCAAGTAGTTCATTCATCTCGAAATAGAACCATTTAAATTATTATTTTTAAAACTAAGAAAAGAAAAAAAAAACATTTAAATATTTTGCACACGTTCCAAAATATACTAGCTACATATTTTTGTGATTTAGTATATTTTGCGTGCTTGACTAACTGCCTGGTGATAAAAACTCGCTGATGCTTATAATAAAAGAAAAATGCCAATAAAAATAGAGGGCCAAGGCCTAGCTTTCTAAAAATATATCGTCTTGATTTTGTTGGAAGTTCTCCAAAATGCTTTTGGCTTTCACTAGGTTTCTCTATAACCTCTAAATGCTCAAACATATTTACCTGAGTAAACAATAAATATTGACCAAAATGTATAGATCATAAGCAGCAGCATAATACCTATAACTTTTAAGAATAATATGGCAATCAATCTTTTACTCATCCAGTCAGTTGAAGTGTGCATGCATATCAATTCCGCGTTGTCAGTTGAAGACGCTGATGTATCTTAGTATCTTTCATGATGTCCAAGCCAATATCATCTCTCACAATAGGTACCTTATAAGCTTCAATGATGATGGACTTTCGGTCAACAAAAGATCCCGGACTACGAGTATATGTGTTTGTGTTTATCATTCAATCTGTCTATCAAACGTCTATCTGCCTGTCAGTTTTGTTTGTCGTCATTTATGCTAATTATTCCACAACACCACAAAACATGAATTGTATAGGCAAACTGACAGTGGCAGATATTCGAGCTGACAAAAGATATCAATCTATGATACCTTTGCATGTACATTATAAATATTGAGTGTTGTGCAAGTCAATAATTTGTGCTGCAAGCATTATTCAAAATAATTGTTCATGGTTCTCATGAAAGTCATTGAATAGAATAAGAAAATCAATGTCATGTCGCAAGATGGCGATGAAGTGTGATTTTATAAGAGTGAACAAATTCAATAATTTGGAGCGCGTGTCTAGGACATTGTGTTTCATTTAAGAAAGAAAGAACTTTCGTGATTATCTTAACTGAAGGTGCGGAAAAATTACTTGATTTACAAATTATACAAGTACCTATTACTTTTCTTTATTTTTTATTTTGACTGTTAATTGCTTAATCATAAAATACTGGCACGAAGGTGTAAGAAAGATTGGATTGAAATATTTGTTCAAAACTTCATGTATCGGTTGGGTTACTTAAAAAATGGAATACAAATTGTAAAGGTATTCGAATCTATCATAATAATATAAAAGTGGAAACATTTTCAAAAAGTTAATTAAAAGTAAATATTCAAACAAAGCGCACTTGCTTCGTATGCCTCGGTTCATGGTAATTCTATAAACAAAATAAAAGATTAAAAGATATATTTAAAAAACTTAATTATATAATTCAACTTGTGACAAGCTTAAAAAAAGGCACAGAAAAAAAAACCAACAGAAATTCTTATCATTTTTCTGCACATTTGCCACATCCGTAGTTGACTTTAAAAAAATTATAATCTGACACCCACATCATCGTCATTCTCCGGGTACCTACTTGCAATTTCGCTGCGGGAACAAAGCCTCATTTTTTTTACATTGGCTCGGTTCCATCCAAAGCATAAAAATAAAATAAGCATATACCTACGTAAAGCATATCTGCACAGTTCCATATCACATCACGGTATTCGTTCATGGCCCTGATTTTGCACAGAAACATCGAGAGTATAATATAAAACTGCATGACCCACGGACCCAGATTTTTCTCTCATTTTTTTTTAATAACTATCTCAACTACGACGACGACATTTTGTAATTAAAACGTCACAAACATCCGCACTTTTAATACGGACTCATGTGTGTTCGAATGAGCATTTTTTATAGGTAGGTATAAAGACATTATGTATGTTATAAGGCGATATAGAGTACTCATACCTATAGAGCAGAAAACTATAAACTTACCTTCTGGACGACAAGTGGTGCAGCAAAATCCTTTCCACCTTGAAGACGGAATCCCCACGGTTGAGCGTCGTATCTTTGGAGTTGAATTTGCATAAGTTGGGCCATGGCTTCAATTTATCTGCAAAGAGAAAAGAAGAGAAAAAAGTTGTGAAATAGTCAGTTTAAGTGTTGTCCTTCCCCTAGGGAAGAGATAACGTTAAAAGACTCCTCCATTTGGAACCGATCGCATTACAAATGAGGTTAATTGGATGTGTAGTATAGAGGTAACAGACAGACAGACAACGAGATGCCTAAAGGTGGGCACACTGGTCCCATAGAGAGTTTATTGCTGTTGTAGTAGCTTTTAACACTGTATACTTATGTATATGTATCTAAAAAAGGAACCTATACAAACATAATATAACACGGTGGCATAAGTAGTGACATGGTATCCCATTTTCACGACGCAATCATTTGCAGGGATATTTTTGCTGTGTTTTTTCACTTTACCAATGCAAAGATACATTGTTCTGACAAAAGACAATTAAGAGATGTTGCACGAGTATATGTAGGTACATATACCTATAATTAGAAAATGTTCTGAAGTTTCTCGTAATATAGGGAAAGATACACTCAAACCGTGGCTTAGAGTGGCAGCTCAATTATGCGCATTTTAATGCATATACCCGCCCATATAAGGCAGCGATGGGTGATATGAACGAAATTCTTATGCACACACAATGTTTTTATGCATAGGTATTCGTATCTTGTTTGTGTTTCTTGCTTGCATCAAAGGACGAGGCTGTGCGAAAGAAGTTTTACGCTAATGACTTCATTATTCGAAACTTTTAGCCAAACTTGGATTAGTTTTTAAATGACAGTTAAATGAGTACTTAAAAGAATTTTAAATGAAACTATTGCATTGGGCTTCTACCTATTAGCTATTGTTTCGCATCGTAGATAGGTACCTACCTATACATACGTTGATAGTTTAAAGCAAAAGCACATTAAGAAATAAAAGTAGGTCATAAATTCTAGAAGCAAAAAATTCCAAGGATCTATGATTAATTATAATAAACTCTACATATTGAAGACTCCAGACTCCAGAGCGTTATAAGAATGACCACAAAGATGATTTTAGATGTTTCAATGTAATTCTTTTGGGACTTGGGAAGGGGTACGATTGTTGTATTTTTCTCGAGTTTCTCTCATTGTCCACAAATCTTTTAATTGATGAATAATTTAATTATAAAATGAAAAATTTAACGTAGGCCAAAAAAAAAAAAAAAAACTTTTTCATACCCGCCATAAGAGTGAGTCCTTCGATTTATTTTGCTTATTTGTACAACCCATTAGTGAATCGCAATTGCAATAATTCTTTTATGCAAGTGTTTAACGCTAACTGGTCCCGTCACTTGTCCTCTTCAGGGAAATCCTCACAACACGTGAGAATACTTACAACCGCCATACATGGTAGTCGTTAGAAGAAGGTGCTAAACTGCTAATGAGCAGCATGAGGCATGAATTGAATCTATAGCTTGTCGTTGTCGTCGCCTTGATGTTGTCGTCATCGTTGGTTTTCCCTATTTCTTTGCGCAGCATTTTTTTTTCTCAATTTTTTTTTTTTCAAGAACTCTCATTTCTCGAGGATGAAGTGTGTCGTTTAGGTGACTACTTATGTCAATTCGAATATGAGGCAGGAACCCAAATGACTTAAAAGCTGATGCTGATGTTGGCGGCATTGATGATGATGTTGATGATGGACTCAACTGCACTTCCCATGAAGTCTTTCAACTTCGTTATCGTCAAAACACCAACACATCGCGGGCTCCTTGTGTACAGCTTGTGTCTACTCGAAAACGCTGTTCGTGGGGTTTTCGAGTGACAGATGAAAAATTCTTTTAGTCTTTTATGTATCCATACATATGTACGAGAACGAATATTATGTTCTTTGAAGTCTTATGGAAATGTTTTCACAAGTGTTGTAAAATAATTTTTGCGTATTTTCTTAGCTCCTGTGGTGCGTTGTCGATTATGAAGCAAACAGGCGAGCTTTAAGTGGCAATGGGAAATTTTAATGGGCATAACCATTTAACGATGTTACGTATTCAACTTTTCACCGAGTAATCGAAGAGAAAACTTGGCAGATGTTGGTTTGGATGGGATGGTATATGATGATGTGAATTAAGGATTTCCTTATGGTTTCACGATAATGTGCGACAGGTGCAGGTATGACTAGGTCAAAGAGACCTTGTTTTCTTTTCTTTCTTTTTCTTTGATGTTCTTCTTCAGTTTTAAATTTTCAAGAGCATTAAAAAAATTTCAATTTTTCACAAAATTTTTTCAAAATCTACATAATATGCAAGTACTAATTGAAGGAGCCTGATAACACTTTCTATTGATAAGATTATGGGGGCGCATCATGAAACTTTGATGGGCTTTCAACAGTTTTTGACCTTTTTTACCTCACAGTCAAAAGTGAGGGCATCAAATGGGCAACTGATTATCTTGTTCTCTGCCGGTCTTGACACTAGAAGTAGCGATTGAATTGTTTGAAATAAGTTTCGAAAAAATAACGAAAGCCTTCATAGGTAATTTTGGTGTGTTCAAATCATTGCAACTCAATTGATTCTGAAAACTGAATTTATATAAATGGCAATTCAAATCAATATCGAAATCGATGCATTTTTGAAGTTTATAGACGTTCTAAGGAAATCCACAAATAATAACTCAGATGAGAGGTTTAAAACCTTGTTTCAGCATCTTTTTGTGAACGCATTTAATTTTTAAGTTAAACAATAGTTTTTTTCCAGAACCAAATATAAAAATAGAAGATTTAAAGAGATCAAAAGACTCCAGAAATTACTTCTTAGAAAGGAAAGTGTCTGGCATTTCAGACTACGTAGGCTGATACTGATTGTGAGGGATTGATTCGACTGTTAAAAAGCAAAATCACCTTAGCTAAACTATTTGTTCATCAATTTATTTCTATTGATTGACAAAAATAAACAAGTATTCAAGTGCAATATTGCCATTAAAGTGTTTTGGTTAAACAAAAAAACGCCAGTTTGCTAGTTCAATGACCACTTAATTAACTAACCTGAAATGTTCTCATTATTTTATAACGTTTTAATCCAATGGTATGTGCTCCCCGCCACCGTCTGGCAATGGATTCGTTTTTTCAACATTCTTGTTAATTATAGACAAAAAAAAAAGAGACACACAAAAAACAGAACAAAAACATTCTTGTGTGTAAACATGCGGCAAATTCAGTTAATTACAACAATTGCGTGTAAATTATTCTCACACCCATGAAGTGAAAGATAGTTTTATTTTTTATAGCTACCGCAACTGGTGTACCCCATCACAAAACTGGTTATAAATCTGATTTATGACAAAACGGAAATGAAAAACTACCAGCAGACAGTAGAAATAACAACCAATGGCAATGACGCTGGAAACCCTGTCACAAGGGAATACACAAATATAGCTTGAATTTGCACCTCACACACCCACTCACTAAGTCGCATTTCCTGAAATCGATAAAATATGACCAAGACCAGACAAAAGAGGCTTTTCGTTTCAAACAAGGAATAAAATAAATAAAAAAAAAAAAAACAGTCACAATGCCTTTTGGATTTCACCTCTTAGAGAACGCCTTCGAAAGTCAAATGCAACCGGCTTTAACAATGAAAACCTGGCGGCGTTTTAAGTTCATTACCGCATCCAACCCTGAAGAGATCCACTGGGAAATAAAACACAAATACAGAAACCTGATGGAAGAGGTGTGTAGGGTAGGTATAAGGTATACAGATAAGATTCCAACTAAAGACAAAAAAAAAACTGTATGAAAATGCAGCAGAAGCAGTTTGAATCCAGTGGGTTGCCTATCACCAAACAGAGACCAACCAACCATACAATTTCAGTCCAATTCCAGCAATTATTTTGCATAAATAGCTACAAGTCGAAAAACCCATTCTTTTGTGTGGATGGCGTTTAAGATTATTCAGGAATATAAATAAACTAAACCCATCTATGTCTGACTGAGCCAAATGCAATATGTAAGCTTTTGGAGCTCTGTCTTAGTCATGCAATCGGAAACCACATCAACTTCAAAAAAGTGATACATTTTTCATCTTTTTTTTTATTTATAGAAATCGACGGTAAACATTGTTCCTTACACAAGGTGAGTTTTTCAGCTATGTTTTATAATGTCAGTATCTGCTCAAGGGGCAGCCAGTAAATTGCTGAAACATCACGCTCCAAGCGTGCTGTGATGACATCAGCTCTAGAGACGAATCGAATGCCGCGCCGTAAAGTTTGTTCATGCAATTTTTTTTTCAATCAATATCTTTTAAATTTATTTTCTTTTTTTTTTTTGCGAAAAGATATATTGATTAAGCACCCGTCATTCCGAAGGTGCTCTCACTCAATTGGTCTGATTGTTCGTCCATCAATAAAGATTAAGTGGAGAAATTTGTGGGATAATTTTTGATTTCGTCTCGACTGCTGTCTTTGGTTTCATTGGAATGTGTGAGAGCAATACAAAAAGTGAGTGTATGTTGATATTTTTGTGTTTTTTTTTTTTTTACTTATTCATTTTAATTCATTTTGTCAACAATTATTTTAAAATTTGATTTTGTCCAACCGAAATTAAAGTCTTTTTTTCCACCAGAAACTCGAAATATGTTCGGCTTTGAACCTAAAATTTATTTTATTATTGCTTAGTGAACTTCAAGGTTTAAGCTAAGACGTAGAATCATCTTATCAACACAAAAAAGTAGATATAGCACTTTTTATAATAACACATTATTTGATTGCATGATTTTAAGTTAAAGTTCTTTGTTGGAATGCAGAATTGATTTTTGCAGAGACAAAAAAAAAAAAATAATTTTCTAATTTGTTTGCATTAAATTCATTTACATGTGGTTCACATAATTGGTTGTCTTTTACACAACAATATTCTATCTAAGCGTGTTTATGTTTATATTTACACACATTTATTTCAAACTTTAAAAAAAATTATCAAACAGAATAATTCTATATTGGTCGAAAGTTGACATTGCATTAAAGAATAAATACAAAAAATTATTTTACAGATATAAAAAAAAAAAATATGAATTAATAACTACGCCACATACCTAAATGTAATATTTAATTTGGTTTTGTAATTTTTTCTTTTTAATAAGTAAATCTCTTTACTATGAAATGATTTAATTAATTTTCCAATTTGATATATCCAATGCAAATAAAAACACTGTATCTACTAAAGAATACAAATTGAAAAATTAAACACAGACATGAATGCGATTATTACATTTATTTTTATTTTGCCAATAAAATCAAATAAATCTGTTTGCTTTAACAGAATGTTCGAAATGGGTCAACACCAGTACTCATGTTGTCACAAATCCTTTCAATAGATACAAATTTCGTATTAATCATTTTATTAATACATATTATTATGTTGCTTTGTAGATCTTTAGAAAAGATTTTCCCATCGCAGCAAAACAAAATAATAAATAAGATTTATGCACTATAGCATTGTTGTTGTTTTAAAATAAGCGCAGACAGTGATATAATTGAAATATTTGCATATTGCGAAATGAAAATAAGCCAGTATAAATTTGTCTACAGAATATTTTGTCGTTTAGGCACTTGGCATAATACCAACATTATATGTATATTTTTATCTATATTTAAGAACGTTTGTTAGTTTTAATCTTGAAATTCAATCACTTGAATTTTAATAAACAAGTTAAAACATTATTTTTCAAATTTGCATTAATGCTCCCATCAATAGTCTGATGTGCTCAAATTGAAAACTCATATTGCTTGCTGTAGAATACAAATAATGGAAAAAAATGCAAGCCGATATTGTATGATCTCCGGTCTTCAAATTTGTTATCTAATATAGGTAGAAATTCTGTATGAAATCCTTTCTTAACCTTAAGAAGTTAAGAAAATAACAATAATAAATTAATTTCATAACAAATTACAATCTTTTAATTCAACATCATAAAGCAACTATATCCTTTTAAACATATATCTCTTATAACGACCTACGCACTATTGAAGCCCGTACTACACCATACACCTTGACAAATTAATCGTTCTGGATGAAAGGAAAAGTGTATTTTTAATGGCTTTGCCAAATGCCGCATTTGCTGAAAGCATTATTGTTTGTCTTCATATCAGTTGGCCAAAAGTCATTAAATTGTTGTTCCGATAATATTGCTTGAGTTGCTTTTGTTGTAACGTAACAAAGCCGACGAAAACTTTTTGTTCATGATAAATGATTTTCAGACCTACTTACTCATCGGTGGGTGCTCAAAATATATTATAAAGGAAACAAAAGTTCAAAATATTTTCTACAGCTTACGTAGATAAGCGGATTTTTTTTTCGAGCGGGATTTTTGTTTGTTTAAATTGAAAAAGGGTAAATGAAATCATGTTGAGAGAAAATTGGCAGTTCATGATAAATAATAAAGTATGGCATGCGAGTTGTTTTCTCGTGATATTTTTGTGTATGCCTTGCCATTTACCACGAACTATTGCTTTTTAAATAGACTTAAGTTAATTGAAATTTGTTTTAAAAAACACCTTCAATGACTAATTTTGGTGAAGCACGTTTTATTTATTTGTATCGCGAGCGAATCTACATTATTAGTTTTTATAACTAAACTTTATTTAATTAAAATTGCAACAAAGCTATCAATTTTTAAAGTTTTTCTTACTTTATTAAGCAAGTTTCTTTTTAGCCTGTTTAATGCTGATTAATGCATGATAAATACCACAAACATTAAACATTTAAGATGACAACAATCTCATTTCAATTCATATTTATGATTTTCAAATTGAATTAAACTGCATAGGTACATTAATCAATACATTGAAATGAAAGGAAAGCAAACAAGCTTACACCACACTAAAGCATTTCAGACACTATCTTATCTATAAACTTACTTATCGTATTATATACATAGATGCTTCCACCCAAAATCCAAATAATCTATCTACATATGTATATGTAATGAAATTATTTTCGTTTTATGTTTACATTTTCAAAATTCATTGAATAATCAATGCTCCCTTGGCATACGAACAAAAATAGATAAAATTAAATAAATACACATTTCGATGGCTTGAAATGATGTTTTGTATTTTGGAAAACAATTTTAAAAATTTTAAATAGTTTAGAAACGCTAAGGCCTTATAATTATTTCTTGCTTCACTCGAGCTTTAGGAAGTATAGTTCATGCTCTTTTTTTTTTAATAGAAATACGATATTTCACTCACTCAGTCAGATAGTTATTGAGTTTTGTTGAAAAATCAATTTGAATTTAAAATAGACACTAGAAATACAAAAAAAAAAAGAAGTAATTTGAAAGATCTTCGAAAACACATAAATTTTGACCTAAATAGGTTTACCCACACTTAAAATTTTAAATTTTAGGTCAAAAACGGCAATAACATCTGTCAGCTTTAGATAGATCTAGAAACTATTTTTATGACATAAAAGAATTTCTAATTTATTGGTATGACGTAGGTTCTGAAATTTTGTTTTCGTGATTAAATACAGTGTGTTATATTCAAAGACCATATCTTTATTCAAATTATAAAATAATATCCATTACCACTGATTCAATATAGCTAGTCTTTTCAGTTTGCTTGTACAACGTTTTAGATATGTTTAAGGAAAACAATTTAAGTGTGTCATAGGGCAGCTGTTTAAAAACGTCTTATCAATGCCAAAATCGAATAAAGAGTTTCAATCTCCAGTTGAATAAACAAACACCTAAACAGTTAAAAATAATGCTTGTTCAGATACCGTACACTCATTCAGAATCAACTGCTCAGATCATGCTCAAACTCATGACACAATAAATTTTTTGCTTTTGAGCAATCATTTCACACCTCATGCGACTTGCAAAAAATTAAGGTAAACAATATTTTTTTCTGAAAAAAAAAGTAAAAAATGTCACAACTTTGTTGAAAACAAAATTTAGCATTGAACATTATTAAATTCCTCGTTGGGGTCGCAGATCGTACCGCGTTTCAGGTTTCCCGAATTGCATTTAACAACTTAATGCTGCAACAACGGCGGTGACAAAATAACCGCAATAATGGGTGCTTTATTGTTGTGTGTCGGTTATATAACGGCGAGTGTACAAATCGCTTACTTAAGCGTGTTCTGTACTGCAGTTAGTTTTATTACTTTTTTTTTACAACAGAATTTATGTGATTAAAGTTATGAAAGATACACATATGCTTCTTTCTTATTTTTTTTTCTTTTGGAAAATTCAGCATGGTTGTGATTTCGTTTAACATGCAAGATTTTCATATTTATTAATTATTGGCATCAGTGTATGTGATAACAATTTTGAAAGTACCAATATGATGATTTCCATATGTCATTAACTCCTGGTTCAAACTAGAAACCTCTTTGAAATTTATTTGAATAGGCTGAAATCGTTCCAATATATCCTTTATTTTTTAATTGTGAGGCAATGAATATTTCGACAGTTTTGTTTAATCACACCAGCAAAAAATAAACTTTTTTATCACCTTTTTATTACTTTATTTGTGTATAAATTTGTCGTTGTCTCTAATTTAATTCATATCACGTATATTAAGTCTTAAAATATTTTGTGGATGATCCAGTGTGATAGCCAAAAGATAAGAGCATTTATTACCAAAAGATAATGTTTGTAAATTAATTGATTTTTAATTATAAATGAAAGATAAATGAAGAAATTAGTGAGAAATACTAAAAAAAAAAAAAACAATAAGAGACACGATCCCATAACTTTTTCCTTAACAAAGACGTTGCCGCAAGCATCAACTAGGTTAAGATTGATTGGGACACCTTTTGAGTCGTTAGTAAAAAACACCGCGTAGGTTCAGATGAATAACTAAAAAATAAAAATAAAAGTTATCTGCAAACAGGTACTTACAAACACATGCCTTCTTAAATGCATGACGCATATCTAACAAGCTTTCTACATTTAAAAAATGATTTAAATATCTACTTTCGTTTTCTCCCAAAGAAATGTAATTTTGCTTTTATTTTGGCAACTAGAAAATTTTTCGTTTGAGAATCACGCAATCATTTTGTTCATTCATAAAAGTTACGTTTGCTCAATAAAATAGATTTTTTTGCCTCTTTACTTTATTTGTATAATGTCTTCTTTTATTTTATTTCAGACGGGTTTATTGGCATTTTGAAAGTAAAGTCAAAAAGAGCATCACTTTAACAATACAGCGTATTCCTTAGGTAGGTACCGTGAACCCGGGTGACTTTGGCGCTTTTTCATTTTAAAATGTGAATAACTTTTGCAATAATTTTTTTTTTTTAATGAACATTTGAACCTTTTTACCTACTTCGCTAACTCTATAGGTATGATAAGCCTTGAAAAAATATATCGATCAGTTCTATATATAGAAGTTAAAATATGGGTGGCCAAAGTCACCCTCCCATTTCGGGTGACTTTGGCCGGAAGTACGTTTTCGTCCTTTTTCTGCGAATTACAAGCAGCAAGTCAGTCTCACCTCACCCAACCCAAATGAAAGACCAGATATTTTTTTTATATGTAGGTATTTTTTTATGAGTTAACTCTGAATTTTTGGTTTTTGATATTTTTTTTTAAATTCAAGTACGTTTATGTTAATTTCCTTGAAAGGATATTGACAAAAAAGTCTCTCTCGGCGATCGACTGTTGGAACAGGATGTTTTTGCTCCAGATCACTTTTGTTTACTTGTGCAACGTCTTTTTTCTCTGGGTTTACCAAGCTGCACCCAGCACTTCTTCGTAAGAGGTACTGGGTACCCAGCCAAAGTCACCCGAAATGCATGCCAAAGTCACCCTATCATTTGGCGTAAATTATAAACAAAATAAAATGTATTGTTTATAAAATAGTTACAAGGGTTGAATTAAGAGAATTTAAATTGGAAAACAATACATATATCGGAGTTAAAGTCATTTTGCAATCATATTTCTGGAACATGTTGAAACCATCCAACATTTTCAGATGATTTTTTCATTTACATTTTCAAGAAAAATAAATTTTAGTATATATTATTATCCAAATTTAGTTAAATAACGCTAGTATGATCATTTTTTAATTCATTCAACTATACAAATTTACAAAGAAGCTTGGAAAAAATTAAACAACTCCTTCATATTTTAACAATTTTTTAAAAATGTATCCATTCAAAAGCCAAAGTCACCCAACCAGGCCAAAGTCACCCGGGTTCACGGTACTTTCTTCAAAATTTTGCAATCGTTTTTATGAATCAAATTAAAATTATTTTATGATCTTTTCTTAATAAAAATCAGCTTAAGCGTCAACGCAATTAAAATTTTGATTTGCACAAATCTCGTCTAGATTGGGTAAATAGATTGTCTTAAGAATTTACGGTGTATTTTAAATGGCTATGGTTGTATTATGTGAAAAATTATATGTAAATTTTATTTTAAGTGTCAACGAGGCATTAAAAATATAATAAGATTGAGAGTTCATCATTTTTAATTTTTGTTGCGTTTAAATGTAGATAAGAAAAATTAATAGGCTATATTGTTTGGTTCTGATGAATTTTTTCCAATATATTTTTAATTAGTTACAAAGAAAAACGTGGGCTCTTTCATGAATTGCAATGGATGATTGATATCAAGTATTTTGACGAGGATACAAAGCTCATTGCTTAGGACAAATATTAACCTTTTAGTTGCTTTACTTGAAAGAGCTTTATTTTTTAAATTTTTAAAGAATTATGTCAGACGCCCACTAGATACTGTTTATCGATGTACAGTTAGGTTCCTCAATATGCTTATTTATAAGTAGAGTACCTACATATGAGACCACAAGCAATCTTAGACTTCCATACTAAATACCAGCGGAAACAAACTCTTACTATATTATTTAGTAGAAGTTTGAGCTTAAGTTTCAAAAACTCACTTCATGGCGAAACAAAATTCAAAAAATTAGTTATAAATTTACTATCAAAATTTTCTAAAAATATATTGTCTTCAGAAAGCTTTATGCATGTCGAGGCAGAAAACAAAACAAAAGGTTATGTTGCCAAGACTTCAATCATTTGCCATTGCAAGCATTTTGCAATTCAATTGTCTTTGTGCAAAAATATCTTTTGTATCATTTAAAGCTAAAACTGCTGACCATCATCACTTAACAAGATAAAAGTGTTCTCATATTCCTCCATCTCACAATAGGTATCAACTCATTAATATAACATAACGTGAGCTCATTCGTTAGCAAGCAAATATTATCTGCAAACTACAGAAAAACCAAATTCAAAACAGATCTAATTCATTTTTCGTCTATCATCAGTACCTATACTGAACCACGAACATACATTTATGTACAAAGTCGTATCCCATTAACAGCCAACAAATTTTTCAAAGGAAACGTTTCTTTTCAATTGTCACACGATTATTCATTATACCATGGAGTTTGGCATAAGGAAACAATTTTTCTTCTCATAAATACATACCTATGTACATAAATGTATATTTATGCATCCTTAGCGGATTGCAAACGAGTGAGTGCAACATCGATTAAAGTGACTATCGACCGACGAGTGATTTAATGCAATTTAATAGCACATTTATAACTTTGGACACATTTCAATTTGTTTTCATGTCAAAAACGAAAATATACTTGTCTTGTTATTGTTTCTTTTTTTTATTTTTTTTATTAATAGGTACCTACTCCCTAAACTCGTTTGGCCTCTTTAAAAAGATTCAAAGCAAAAAAAAAAAAAACCAAAAAATAAAACCCTGAAGAAGAACAGGCGGATTCTATATTTAGTCCCTTTAACGATCGCTGATGTTGTACCATGTCCAAGTCCAGAACATAATGTTGGTACATTGCAGAAGAACGCAATGGATGATACAGAAAAAAATAAACAAAATATATTTTGTTTTTATATTCTCATTTTATCGTGAACTTGGTCACGAGTGAAAGATCCAAGTCAGAAATGAGAGTTGATTTTTGATATAAAACACACTGTTTTTAACAGAAAAATTGAATTGCCATGCTGGAATTGCTAATCGAAGCGTAAGCAATTATTTGGTTGACTGTCAAAACGATCAAGTGATTGTTTTTGATCAAAATGTTCAATATTTCTTCTTCTAAAAATTAAAAATATTATTTTCAAGTCACAAATGGGTCAGAGTTTAGGGACTTGACAATATTGGGTAGGTATTGTGATATTATAATGAAACCTTGGTTTAAATCATCCTTTTAAAAATATTTGCGCCCATCTTTCTATTCACTTTTTTTTCTTACCATTCTTGGAAAAGAGTCTATAATTTTAATTGTATTTTTCAACAAAAGTAGCTTTCAAAGACAAAAAAAGCTTTGATCTAAATTTTTTAAGGTTCATAGATTTGTTTATTGGTATAAAACAAATTAACGATAAAGTTTTTATTATTAACGTCGGCGTCGGGTTAAGAAAAATCTAAGACGTTTGTTGATGTATTAACACCCGAAACTATACATATTAAATTTTAAGTTGGTTGAAGTTTTTGAATATTTTAACATTCTGCGACCAACAAAGACCGTTTCTAACTTCCTGTATTCTTCCCTTCAAATTCAAAAAGTTCTCAAGTTCACGAGTGACAATTTCAGTCCTTATCAAGTACCAAGTGTATTTCTAACCTATCAGCAATGCAACGAACAAGAAACATGAAGTTAGATACAATTTAGCCTAAAACAGCATTGAGTCACGCTTCAATTAAAATGTAACATCAACTTCAACAGTCATCAATTTGGAACGTCATAAGTCATCACTAACCCTTAGCAGCAAAACTTAAGCTTGAAATTTCTGATAAGCAGGTTTAATATTTGATAGTTTGAAAATAAATATTATTGATTTTAGAAATTACCTCAGACTTGAAGATAAAAAATGATGTTGTTGATAAAAAAATGATGTAAGCACGAACATTTGTGAATAACTTGTATTTGTATAAGTTTTTCAAATAAAATGACGCAGTTTCGGTGTAAATTTATTAAATACAAATAGTTCGATTCAAATCAGCAAACAGACTGAGGTTGACTAGGTATGCTCACTGCTCAGGGCTTGTGAGTCAGAAGCGGTCTAACAAAAAAAAACAGCTTATCAATTTATTCGTAATATTTGTTTACTAACAAATGATAAAAAGAGGGGTGAAAATACACTTTTGTATCTACAATTTAATTTACACGTTATGAATCGTATTCGGCTTTGAAGCTCTTCAACGTTAATTTGTATACGAAAAGTATACGTTTTAGATAAGAATTAGATACAAAATCGATCATTTTTGTGGATGATTGTTAATCACTATATTCTGTTATAAGATGTTTGGTACACGGACACATACTAGTACAAAATATGCATCAAAGAAAATGATCAATCAGTTATCCGCCATTACTTTGAATATCTCGTTTTAGTGCATGAAACCATTACAAGAAAATTTTAGAAGTGCAATTTTTGAGAGTACAACAAAATTAGATAATTGTAATTTAATAGTGAGAAAACCAAGGGCAATTCTGGACATATGAATTTAGTCGAAGTTCGTCAGTTTCAAATCAACTGCTCTATTGCTTGCTTTATTCTAAAGCATAATATAATCGCAGCGTTATGTGGGGTGAGCAGTATTTTTGCCAACAATCACTTGTCATGCATTCAAGAAATATCAGAATAATTCTTATCACCAAAATTTATTGTGAGTTGGAAGAGTTTTAGAATAAAAAAAATAATAACTAACAAGCTCCACTTAGTATGTTCAAAAACTAGAGTCAAAACAGATTGTAGAAATTTTCTGCGACCAATTCATTTCTTTTTACATATATTTTTCTTCGAAGAATAAAAAATTTGGTAACTAGTTAGGTTGTAACATAAATACCTGGTAACATAAATTGAAAAATTGTCATAGAGCTTCACAATAATTGATAACCTATTATTCTATATATTTGTTGTTTTAAATATTCAGTTCT
Organism: Platycheirus albimanus; assembly: GCA_916050605.2. NCBI lineage: Eukaryota > Metazoa > Arthropoda > Insecta > Diptera > Syrphidae > Platycheirus > Platycheirus albimanus. The sequence goes on from OU696697.1 coordinate 155,811,672, forward strand.
TAGACAATATTTCATCAAATTGTCTTTATGTATTTATATTGGTAGACTTTTATTTCTGGTTTTAAAAATATATTTTTTGATGAATTATATTCATTTTTTAAAGTTGTTTTGAAAACAAAATTTTTTTCTTCTTTTGAAAGCCACACATTTCCTTATTTTTTCTAACCTAAAAAAAAGCAATTTGTAAACAATAAAATGCTTTCATTCCTCCATTTCATACTCCCTTGTTGCTTGTTGCATATGTATATAGTAACGCAACATTTCCGATTGAAGTTCTCTGCTCCGTGCAATGAGTTTTAAGAAAAAAATTATGCATATTAATAATCCATGACCGATTAACATAGAACAGGAAAAAAAAAGAATATAGCTTCTCCTTGTTCATTTTGAGGCACTTGAGCATGAGCTGAGCATGTTCGAATGCAATGAATTGCCTTTACGGTTCTTAAAACAAACGGCTGCGAGAATCCGTCTTGACTGGCAGAAGTCTGGGGATGTGGGTAATGGCGATTTCCTATTCGCAATCGTCTTTCGTGATTTTCATGATCCGCACATAAAGTTTTCTCTTCTTTGTTTATTATCTTAAATAAATATTCATACGAGTAGTTATGAAAAAAAAAAAGAATGAACTGGCGCCGATTAAGTAAGGGTAAGACATTAACGATTGAGCAATGGATTCTGACGATTGCTGATTCCATGAATTATCGGGCTACTATTCGTCTTACACAAAAAATTGATATGCAAACGTGTATTGCACAGGATTTCATTAGTTGATGATTCACCATTTGTTCATATCTGGCGATTTATAATTCATACAGTATCTTTTATATAATATTTGTAATCAGGAAAAAAAATTCAGTTTTCCTTAAAGAACTGATAAGAGTTTTTATATATTTTTTTATTTAATTCTACTTCGACTTCCCTTAAAATTTTGACGGCGAGAAATCAAGAAATAAACTAAGATTGGAAAAAGTTACTTTGGTGTGTGCTTGACCCAGAACGACATGGCATGGTGTGAGGATAAGTTTTGGTGGTGTTTTACACGCGATTGTTGCTTTTTACTTTGTTATTGATCATTCTTGATCGACTCATCATAGAAATCAACTGGACAATTGGGCTTATTCGATTTCCGTTTTAATTTTGAACATACTCATGTCATAAGTCATTACCTCGTTGAAGGGACTAAGGGTCGTTTCTTGTGAGGACATCACAAGATATATACGTATGCGATATGCGGTTCTTCATTTTAGCTTATTTTAATTGCTCATTGACTAAGGTTCGATACATCTTTTGATAGAAGCAAATGTAGGTATTCAAAACCTCCATCAAATAAAAAGTAAACCCAATGAGTTTTCGTTAAAAAATATCTTTGTTATTTTAACATTTTACTTTTAGTCCATAAAGATATTTGTATTTTATTTAATTCGGTGAGTATACATTCCATTACATTTAAATCTTGTTACCTTGCCAAAAACTAGTCTAACATCTTATATGAGTAAGGTTAGTACCTAGGCAATTAACCGAATTTGGCACCGACGCGACGTTTTAAAAATACTAAAATAAATGTTTGGCTTGTCTGTATAATCTCCACGGTTCTATATCTTAACTTCTTATAATTCCCAATTTCCTTTAACAAAATACGAAATGTTATCCATAACTTGAATTGATAAATTAACAACAACAAAAAAATGATGTCAGAACACATTTCAATAAACTGCGTCATTAACGAAAGCGATGAAAACTTTAAAATGCAAACAATTTCAACCATTTGCAATAATTTTAAGTATCCACCTATCAATATTATTGGAGAGTGAATTAAAATACATAGAATTCTTTTGGGTGGGTACAGAGAGAGAATCAAAAAATGTATCGGTCGGACGTCGGAGTTTTCTCAAACATCAAAATGAAACATTTAAATCCTCAGGTTTCACATAGCCAACTACATAGGAATTCTAAAATGTCTGTGAAGTGTACAATGTATACAGTCTACACATTTCTATAAGAAAATAGAAATTATTTGTTTTTGTTTTTCCTAATTTAATTTCATTTAAATTACATCATGATATATAGAAAGAAAAGATATGCACGATCAGCGCAGCGGCTTGTCACAGACGACAGCCATAGTATCTACATATAGTTCTATTTGTTCTTAATTTTATGTCTCTATTTTGCTGAAAATAGATCAAGCATAACTGATATAGATATAGTATATTTGTATCCATCGCAAAACCGTCTCACTCTTTCTCTCTCGCTTGCTAAGATTCTCACCGAAGGTTTTCACGACGTATACCCTTGTCCCTTAAACAGGCCCACCTCTTTAAGTGAAAATTGATTTATGAATGCGACCTTTAAAATATGAATTCCCCTTAACATTTCCCATGAATGAGTTTTGAAATATTGGCCTTTACTTCAATCAAAAACAGAATGAAAAAAAAAAAATACGAAATTCAAATTTAGATCGGATTTTGAGATACATACCTAGTCTTGATGTATGCCAATTGAATTCAAGTATCCAACCGATCGTTTCTAAGAAATAATGTATGTATAGCTACGTATCTATTCGATTCTAGATTCGCGAATTCAGAACATCAGATCAGATCTCTGAGATAGACAGAGATGCAAACAATTTGTCACCCATTTACAAGCAAGTGAAAGACTCATCAGCTATTTCAAAATGCTTAAAATAAACTCACCTTGAAAAGTTTTCGTTATTTTTTCGTCTTCAAAAATCAGTTGCGGCTGCAATAGTTTTTATGATGTTTTAGAAAATTATTCTTTTCAAAATTCGATTTTGTTTTTTTTTTTTTTTTAATTCGTTTCACTTGTTTCTATTTTTCTCACTTAAAGTGATTTTCACAGTTTATTCAATTAATTTGGAAATAAATTAAATTCGTTTCGATTCTGTAAGAAATTAAAAAGAATTTTTTTTATTATTACTTAACACTTTTAAACACAAAACCACTGTAATAGCATTTTTTTTTTGAATTATTTTTTGAAAATTGTACTATACAAATGTACTTTGTTTTGCTTTGGTTTGATAAAGGGAAATCCTTGAAAATATATTGGTCTATATATAACTCTATACTATTTATAAATTACACTTTCCTTAGTTGCAAATTTAAATAAAAATAATTCGAGTTAAATTTAAGATTAAAAAATAAATATTTTTAAGTTTTTATGACAAACAGTTTTCACGTTAACTAAGCGACGATTTTCTCTCAACTAAAGAAAATTCAAAAAATCCATCCCGTGAAAATTCAAAATTTTTCTTCTACGATATACTCGTATACTACACAACAACACATTGATATAAATATTCTCATCGGCTAGCCATTAATACTGCTGGCTTACTGTTAAAAATGTCTGTTCTAACGGAAGAGCATTGGTAATAGTGCGAGTGCACAGGCACACACAAATCAGTGTTGTCTTTTTTTTTTCTTCCATTTTCTATGTTCTTGTTGAAGCTATCTATGTTTCAGCGGTCTTGTGTTGTGATGGCTTTTGGTTCTTCGTTTTTCCTATAGTACATACGAGTATAGCGAATATCTGTGAGATAAGATTGACGTTTTAAATAATGGAAAGGATTTTGTTGAACGGATGGACGTACAATATTATGCAGAACTTAGTGACGACAGAGGTGGAAGAGTGTATACGCGAATAGTGTTATCGTTGCTTGAATTTGTATTTTACATCATGAAATTGATGAAGACAACCTCCTAAAGTGCATAGTCAGGTTGTTTTTGTGTGAAGAGATCTAAGACTCATTAGAACATGATCACGATCATGCGAGTAGAAAGATGAATGCAGGAACTAATTCGACTGGATTGCAAACAAAATGAATTGCATACTTATGTTTAACACAAAGTAAAAAAAAAAAATATCAAACACGCGTATAAATAAGCCAAACGCAAATCGTAAAACTTGAGAAGCATTAAAATTTATATCACTTTAATAGAAAAACAAAAATTTAATTTTAATCAGCTTATTGATCTCCTTTATCTATTCATGGATTTAGGATATCTAAATTTTAAAATCTAGAACGATTGAAGTTTCGGCTGGTAGTAAGCCTTACTCACGTAATTGTTATTTTTATATTTTAACTCTTCCAAGTGAATTAAAGAAGTTTGGAATAGTACACACTATACACAAGTCTGCAGAAATCAATTTCTGACACCCATTTAGCAGTGCTGATTCGTTCAGCATTGCTTCCAAATACCAATTGTACAATAGTTCAGTACCAACCCACGGGCACGCTTTGAATTCTTATGTACTAGACGAGATCAGCCCCTATAAAAATTTGTTTCAAGGAGGAAATTATTATATTCTACAACTGGCCATAAGACTTGCAAATATCATTTCATTTCAACCATTTTCAAAATTGCAGACAAAGAATATATACAAGCTTTCGTGACTGGTTTATTACTACTAATGAACGGATCACAATTGAGATGTAATGGGACTAAATCAGATACGATGTCAGTTTTGAACTGATACAACAACCTTAATGCAGTTACAGCTATTGTTAAAATTGTTTTTTTTTTCTAAGATTCATTCTAAAATTTAATTTTATTAACATCAAGCTTTCCGACAGAACTATATACAAACCTACCCAACTTCTTCTGTTGGAATAAAAACCCATCTCGACCATTCCTTATTAGTTATAAATGTCAGGGTTATTCATAACATAAAATCTTATCAATAGGACTATTTAAATAAAGCTGTTTTTCTGCATTGATGAAAATTTGTTGCTATAACCGCAGTTCCACAGGGATCAATTTTAGGACCCTTGCTTTTTAAAATCTTGTAAATGATTCAATATACCTACAAAAATTGAATGTTTGAAGACAAAATGCATACGTTGTTGGTTCGTTATATTCATTCTTCAAACTTTGATTTTTCGATGGCTTAATCTTATTTAAGATTTAGCACAAAATAATAATTTGATAAGTTATAAGCTTTAAAAATGTAGTAATTTTTAAAAATAAACTTTTTTTAAGATGCATTTTTTATTTTTGCAGGGGGACAAAAAAATATACTTATCGATATATTTTGGATTTAGGTCCAGAAGAAACAAAATTACAATTTGAATGATGTTTTGCCATCGTATTCAAAAAGTTACCAATATTTGTACCTATATTTTGTATTGGAAATAATCTTGCCTAGTCGATGAATAAAGTATAACTTTGCAATTTTTCAAAATGTAACAATATAATTTTAATTCTTTAAGCTATAGCAAATTTATGAAATGAAAATTGACAATTTCATCTTTTACTATAAAACAAAAAGAACTAATTATAATGTAATAGGACTCAAATCTCATCCACAACCAGACCACATTAATAAAAATAATATGCAAGATGAAGAAAAACCTATGCCAAACCAACCTCCTGTAAGGACACAAATAAACGCTTGTTGTTTCAAAATTAATACTTATAAGCTCATTAAAAATTACCTTGAAACAAGTTAAAGAATGTGTGGATTCAAAAGTTTTGGTTTTGAAATGTTTTTTTTTTTCTTTCTTTTTTTTGAAAAGAATACATATTTTCAAAACAAGTGTTTAGTATGATGATGACTTCTGCCAAAATATCTTTATTTAGAACAAAAATCACCACCAAATCATTCAGACGTACACCATGTAGAACAATTATCACATAGTGTTAGATACAAACTCGTGCCTACGAGTATATTGATGTCCGATGTGCGAAAGAAAAAGAAGAAAATACTTTCGATTATTTCCGATTTTCTTGAAACGCCATCACCGACACGAAGAAAAACCACTGACGCAAGCGTAGAACACCTAGAATGTAGATCTTTTCTGAGAAAGAGGCTAGATAAAGGATAGACTGATACGAATAGACAAAACAACAACAACAAAATGAGGAGTATAGAAATAAAGAAAATGACAAGAAATTATTTCCCGCCTTTTGCTAACGTAATGATGATGGGAAATTTGATCAGCTTGCGGCTTTTGGATTAAACGAATATTTATGCAGAAGGTGAACTGGAAGAGGGGAAGATTGGGGATTGGGGAGGCTTGTCTATGATGTCACAACAAAGAAGAGGCAATAGATAATGGCGTCTCACTAAGGCTGCAACATGTTGAACTAAATTGTAATGGGGTTTTTTTTTGTGATTTTGAAATCGCAACACAACGTGTGTCTGTACTGTAGACAGGCATTAAGACTTTAGAAATAAGACGAAGAGACACAAAGCCAAAGAGAGGAATTGCATACGCAATTGTGGCGAATCTGTCTGGGCCTTGGTTTTTTTTATCTCGCAGATTGTTTTGATTCCTTTTTTAACAGGTAAACAAAAACCTACTAAAATCTTATTCTGAAGTACCTATTATGATCATAATTAGGTATCTAAACTCATTAAAACCAAATTAACAAAATAAGTTTGAAAACAATGAATATCTTTATCAATCAATTTCATGAATTTGTATGCAATAATTCAAACATTATTATTTCTGACTAGCTTTTGCCCGCTTCTTCGTATGCGTGGATTTTAGAATCAAGTATCTAAGTAGGTATATTTGTATTTTTGCACAGAAAGTTCATAATTAAAACCTAATAAAATAGGTAGACTCAAAACGGGCAGTTAAACAGTGCTTATTTTTGTGCGCACTTTCAGAACGAAAGAACGTTGAAAAACTCTATCGAATAAGTAGTAGCATCGGTTCGTTTTAGAACTATGTTAATGGACCAGTAGGTATACCACATACTTAGTCTCCTTCAACTTTTTCCAAAATACCTACTGTGGTATGGCAGCTGCTTCATTAGTTTTGGATGTATAAGTGTTGCTTGTTCACCATGCCAAGAAATATCGTGAGGCCCTCTATTCCATTCTATGGTTAGGTACATTATTTTTCGATTTATAATGAGATAAGCCTTTAAAGTGATAAGTAGCGCCATCTATGATTTTTTTTTTTTTTTTTTTGATATGACAACTATTCAGAAGGACTAACTTATTTCTATTCAAGTGCATAGGTGTGGCGCTAGTTTAATGATTAACAGCGTCATTATGTAAGTGAGGCGCTAGCCTCCTCAAAAGTTTTGCCCTAAGTTCATAACGTGCGATTTGGGCAACATTAAAAAATAACCACAATCATATATTTTGCTCTATAAAATGGAAGTAACAATAAATCTGTGAAAGCTGCATTTAATTCAAAGCAGTAGTTTTCGCGTGATGCGGGTCCAAGGAAACAGACGGACAGGCAGGAAGGCAAACATTTTAAAAACTGTTGTTTTGGCTTTTGGGGATCTAATAAAGATCCCCCATATTAGTTCTTCGTCTATATCTTCAATGAACAAACATTGAACTGTTACACCCAACTAACAAATAATCTTGTATAAGATCCGAAATTTCAAATTCCTTCTGTGCTTCTAAAAAAAAGAGTACCTACCTAGGTAAGCTACTGCTGAGTTTTCAAAAGAGGTTTTGCTGTCTTAAACATTTATGAAAACAAATGACAACAAATTGAACGTTAAATGTTGGCTTGCAAGCTTTAAGATGATTGTTTCCAAAAAAAGGATGCGAAACAAATTTATATTTTTTAAATCGAAACAGCGGGAAATATAATCCTACTGAATTTCATTCATTTAATAAAAAGAAAATACCTACCTACATTATGTATAGGTATGTACCTATATTCGATAGAAACTAGGATTTTTTTAAACGTTAAGTATCTACCTATACTATTCTTGTTTTCCTGATTTTGAAAAATAAATCAGCAGAAAACAATTTGCACAAACAAAAATTGCATGTGTGACCGTAGCAACTTCAATACAAACTGCTAAAGATGTTTTTCTTCATATTCAAGTACAGACAACAAAAGGGGGTGTTCTTTGGAGCTGTCATTTCATTCAAATTGAGGACCGTTTTCGCAAAACTCACCAAGCGCCAAAAATCGAAAAATGAGATATGGGTATCGAAATTTTTGTTATTTCAAGGCGCATCGACTAAGCTAAAAAAAATTGAAAAACTCAACTGGTTCTATAAAAAAAAACTTTGAAATCTATGAGGTTTTTTTTATTTTGAAAAAAACTGTTGATTTTTGGGACTCAATATTTTCTAAGTTCAATACTTTATTATTGCTATTCTTCCAGTTTACTATGACAAAGTTGTCTTAAAGGGGAGAGGCGTTTTTATATTTTTAAATATACTTTTTATTGTTTTGATACACACACAAAAAACCTTCTCCTGAAAAATTTACAAAATGGACTTGTTGAGTTTTGCGAAAACGGTCAATTGCTTTCAAAGCTCAATTTTTGCATTAATCAATTTTAATAGGTATCTACATATGCAAAAAAAAATCTCGCTTAAGCGGCAGACGTAAGTCCATCTAATGTCTTGTTGAAGAATTAAAAATGAAGTTTTTTAGCGATCATAGGAAATTGACCAAAAACAAAGGGTGAAAACGCACCTGGTTTCCTATAGGTATATGTATTATTAAGTTTATTAAGTACTGCCCTCTGGCCTAAGTTAAAGAAAGATCCTGAACAGTTCTAGATCTCTTTTACAAATAATACAGACGGGCCAACAATAGAAATATTGAGCAACACGAAATGACGTGCTTTCCAGCAATAAAGTTGAGCAATAGAAAGTCCTACCTATTTTAATCGATATTTACCGTCCTATTTCGGGGCTGTAATATTTGTGTGCTTTTATTATTTTAAAACAAAATGGGCATGTTTTAGCTGACGAATGCCTTATTATCCGTAATTAGGTTGTACCTAATTGGTCTAGTTTAGGTACTACAAAATAAACGCACACATTTCATAGGTACCTACAACTTTAGACTTAAGAAACAAAAACAAGCTTATATGCACTTCTAAAGGTCCACTCTCACATGTTTAAGATGAAACTTCTTCCCAATTGGGTTTCACCTAGTTAGGTACCAAAAACAAAATATAAAGTAGGTATATAATTCACAAATTTAAAATCCTATTTCTCACACTTTTCGAACGAATGAGTGTTACACCGAAAATAATTTTCCAAATAATTTTTTGGCAGTCATCTTTATATTTAGTCGCCATCCATAAAAAAAAAAATAAACCGGCTTTCACAGAAAAAAAAAACCACAAAAAAAACAGCAAACTTTAGTATACCCTAAGGTACCTTCGAACACTTTGTTGCTTTATTCAGAGGATCACACTCAAAGAAGTCTTGTAGGTAGTTGATTTCATAACCAAAGCAAAACGAAAATTTAATCAAGTTTTGAAAAATACACTATTATAAACAGTTTAGTTTAATTGCTAACCTAATTTTTTTTTTAAATTATTTAGGTACAAAGTTGTTTTGGAAAATCTTTCCACTATTATAAACGAACATACAAATAAAAATTATCTCAAAAAAAAAAATACACCGAGTAAATTGAAATTAGCTTTGTTTTTTCGCGCACTTTAGCTCGCCGTACATAACAAACCGCATTCACAGTTTACTGTCGATTGAGGAAATTGACAAGTCGCTGCGATCGTCAAACCGGCAGCGACGACGACGACGAACCATGGAGGAGCCATGGAATATGGAACAAAACAAAAAATAAGAAAAGAAAACCTGGAAGAAGAAGAAGAATAAAAACGGCGAAATCAAATTGTAAAGAGAGAAACACAACACCCGCACAAAGGTGGCAATGGCAACTGGCTGGCAATCTGGCAATGCTTTATTTCCAACAGGTTTTTTTTTTTTTAATTTCTTCGTTCTCAACAGGTAAATCGTAAATGTAATCAAAATCAAGCATTGTGTTGGGGAATGGGGAAAGACACAAAGAAAATAAGATCAATAGAAAAGTGTGCTTCTTAAGAGAAATTTCATTCAAATCTAAAAATAATGACTCTTTTGAGTGGGATTCGTATTCGTAAATTGTAATTCGCTTGATTTTGAGTCATAGTCAGACGTCAGAGCTCAGACGTCAGAGCTCGGAGTCAGAGTCAGAGCACAGTCTTACAACACGCCACGGCAAGTGAAAACCCATAAGCGCGACGAGTTCTTTAGCAGGAATGAAAGTTAAAGAAACGTAGGAATGGGGGAACCTTATTATTCCTTCAGACAATGAGCCGGTTCGCAACCGGCTCTTCCAGTTCCGCGATAATCTAGGTGACTATTTTTATGCACCTAACAAACCTATTCTAGTGCAAATGCAAAGCAAAGTGGTATTTTAGTATGCAAAGGAAGATCGGCTTGATGATGCAGTTTCAGTATTCCTATGTCGGAAGCGGGTAGCGGGGTGGGTCTGCAACTCTGATTGCATTTTAATGTAGCTCAAAATTACATTTTTTCGCTTAAAAATGTTCTTCGCTTTTTATTTTTTGTTAGAAAGATAGAAACTAAAAGTATATTATAGGAACTGATATTGTTTTATAGTTTAAGCCGGTAGAGTGCTGCCGCTGCGTAGAAATTCAAATGTTTATCATTTGAATATAATTCAATAGGTACTTCCACTACTTCATTTCATTATCGAATCAGTCGATTAAATTTAAAAAATATTATTTCAAATAGCTATGTAATATTTTTTAAAATAGCTGCTGTAATCCCTTTATAAAAATAATTAGTTTGACACCTAGTAAGAACTTAAAGTTATACTTTTCGTCGTTTTAATTTAATCAAAATTTCGTTAAATGCAGATATGAGAGGAAAAAGTTTCAGTGTTTTTTAACTTTTTTTTTTTTTTAATATTTCTTAATCATATTTAATTATTCTAGCTTGTATAAAGCTTTTACATAATATTCAAGGCAAGTTGATATCTTTCTTGGCCAACTTTCTGTAACAAGGAATTGCATGTGTCAGGTTGTATTAAAATTCTTCATGAAATGCTTTTGGCTCATAATAATACTTCTTGACAACAGTATTAAAGCAGGTGCCATTAACTTGTACATTACCAAAGTGACTTCCATAAGGCCTTTTAATATTTCCGAAGTCTGAAAATAACTTGTATAAAACTTTGTAGAATCTTAATTGTTATAATTGTTGAAGGCGAGTTCACTTTACAAATGGTATATGCAAAGCTCACGAAGTTGGAAGACAAGTTCGATGGTTATCTCCAATCGCTTAATCAGTTGCATGCAGTGAATGTAGAATTGAAATCCAAGATTGAAGTACTGGAGAATAAACTAAATTGGCAGCAGCAGCACCGTTTAAAAAAATGCATTGAAATTGTTGGAGTTCAAAATGTTAACAATAAGAATGCACAAACAACAGCAAAGAACATCTTCTCCAATTGTCTCTCATTGGAAATTTCTAATGACGACATTGAAAACTGTTATGTTAAAAGAGTACATGCAAAAAAAGACTCTCACGTTAATATCTCTTCTCCAACAAAATCAATTATATGCATTAAATTCTCTGATGTCAAAACAAAACAGCGGATAATGAGTGAGAAAACAAAGAACAAAAATAAACTTTTCTCTGAAGGCAGCAGTGGCGGTGAGGGTAGCGGTCGTAGCAGTGGCAATGATAGCGGTGGCGGCAAAGGGAACGAGATTTATATTAACGAAGCTTTTACTAAATTTTCTCAGGCTCTTTTCATGCAAGCTAAAGAATATAAAAAGAATAATGGTTTTAAATACCTATGGTTTAAGAACAATCAAATTCTTATGAGAAAAGATGAGAAGGGAAAAGTCATTTCAATTAGATCTTTCAGAGATCTTGTTTAGTCCTCTGTTTTTGTATTTTTATTAATTTTTAAATTTTTTTTTTCTCTTAATGAATTTTGAAAGTGAAAATGATTTAATTGATGACTTTTCTTTTCTCGATCTTAGTAGTCCTAGTTGTTATAATATCTTTTCGGATTCAATTTATTGTGATGATAAACTCTTTATTGCTCACCAAAACATTAGAAGCCTTCGCGAAAACTTTTCAGCTTTAGTTGCCCACTTTAATTCTTTTAAATGCATTCCAGATATATTATTTATATCTGAAATATGGATATACGACTACGAGAAAACAGACTACGTCTTACCTGGTTTTAGTTTTTTTGCAAAAACTAATGAAAGTTATGCAGCAGGTGGTGTTGGGTGTTTTATAAAAAATGATAATGATTTATTAACTGATTGTGAAATTTCTGAAGTAGATTTTAGAAGTGCGGATATTTTGAAAATATCTCTGAAAGTAGATAAAGAAGTTTATGTTTTTGTATGTGTATATAGGTTGCACATGTTTAGTGTTTCTACTTTTATTGATGAGTTCTCTGGTCTTTTAGATAGGGAGAAGTCAAAAAATCTGATAGTTGTTGGGGATTTTAACTTAAACATTTTAGAAAGGAATGAAACTGTTTCTTCATACAGAGCGTTGTTATCTTCTTATGGTCTTGACTCTATTATAAATGAGCCTACACGTCTGGTATCAGGAACTTGTTTAGACCATATCTACGCACGTTTTACTAACTTCTCCCGTGCTATTGAAAAAGGTGTTTTTGACCTTATGATTACTGATCACGCTATGACAGTGCTCTTGGTAAATATAAATAAAAGTACAAAGGTATTACATCCTCCAAGTTTTAGCGAATCTACTAAAATTGATTTCACGAAGCTTAAATATAATCTCTTGCTTGAGAACTGGGAAGATGTTTATGAAGAAAACGATGTTTCTAGATCCTATTCAATGTTTATTAAAATACTTAAAAATCACATTGAAATATGCTCCTTCACCTCACGCTTGAGAAAAACGAACACAAAACTTAAGCCTTGGATTAGTAATCAATTATTAAACAAAGTAAAATATAAAAATAAACTCTACATAAAATGTTTGCGGAATCCGTCAAATCAGTATTTAAAGATTAAATATAAGAGGTTATGCTCAGAACTAAAAAAAGAAATTCCAACTTGCCGTGACAATTACTATCGTACGCAACTGAATTCAGCTAAGGGTAATTTAAAAAGTGAGTGGAAAGTTGTTAATGATATTTTAAATAAGTCTTCTTTTTCTACAAAGCCAACTGTTATACGTACTGGCATTAATAACTGTTGCTTAACCGACAAGTTTGCGATTGCTGAAGCATTCAATAACTATTTTGCTTCAGTTGCTAATAATTCAGAATCTACTTACTTTCAATATCCTTGCACTAACAACTGTTCTTTAAATATTCATTGTCCTGAAATTTCTCAGACAAATAGCTTTGCATTTGAATCAATTACTGCATGGGAAGTTCTGAAAGCTATTGGTAGCCTTAAAAATTCGAATGCAAGTGGAATTGATGGTATTTCTAGTATAACACTCAAGAATATAGCATGTTTTGTTGTCGACGTTTTAGCTGAGCTATTCAATAGAAGCATTTTTTATGGAATTTTCCCTGATGATCTTAAATGTGCGGATGTCATACCCCTCTTCAAAAAGGGTTTGGCAGACGATATGGCGAATTATAGACCTATATCACTTCTTCCAACAGTTGGTAAAGTCTTTGAAAAAGTGGTTAAAGAAAAAATTTTAAAATTTTTAAGTGATACTAGATTCTTTAGTCCTGTCCAATTTGGTTTTCAAAAGGGATTGTCTACCGAGGATGCCCTATTGCAATTTTGCTCTAGAATTTTCTCTAACCTTGACAAGAAAAAGTTTACTTGTGGTTTATTTATAGATATAACTAAAGCTTTTGACTTGGTCAACCACAAGATCTTGTTGAGAAAGCTTGAAAACGCTGGTTTTCGTGGCTTTATGTTAGACTGGTTTAGATCATATCTTCAAAATAGATCTCAAAGAGTAAATATTGATAATTGTAAGAGTGGTCTGATTTTCTTCAATATAGGAGTGCCCCAAGGGTCGGTCCTAGGTCCCATTTTGTTTTTAATTTACATAAATTCATTATTTACCATGAAATTCAAAAGCTCACTTACTGCGTTTGCTGACGATTTAGGTTGTTCGTATGGGTCCGAAAGTGCTTTAGACCTTGTTGCTGACATTAATTGGGATCTTGATTTATTAAGAGTATGGTTTGCTGAACACAGGTTGAAAATCAGCCCTAAAACAAAAATCATGTTTTTCAATTTATCTTTGCTTAATGCTTTTGAATCTGAGGTTATATACCATGCTCCTGAATGTCAAAAATTTAAAACAAATAAGTGTACATCATGTTTGGCTAACCAGTCATTTTTGACTTTTAATGACACTGTAAGTTGTAGCAATGATTGTTTTAAGATAGAAAAAGTGAATGAGTTCAAATACTTAGGGCTTCTTATTGACTCGAGAGTCAACTTCTCCTGCCATACTGAGTCACTTAGGAAGTATTTTAACTGGACTTTAAGGAATTTCTACTATCTTGGTAATGTTTGCTCGAATAAACTCCTTTCTACTATTTATTTTGGCATCTTTCATTCAAAGTTGCACTACGCAATCGCTTGTTGGGGAGGGGCTTATCAGAACAAAATTCAACCATTGCTTACTCTTCAAAAGGCTGTAGTTCGAAAAATATGCCGTAAACATCGTAGGTATCCAAGTTTTGAACTTTTTAGCCATCTTAAGATACTTCCGGTGAGGCACTTATATTGTTTTAAGGTTCTGAAGACTTTTTATATGAGGTCTGGAAATCTTAATTTTAGGTTAATTTCCACCCATAATATTCGTACAAACTTTTTAAACACTGTGTCTGTTCCACAATTCCGGACCACTGCTTTTCGTAATTTTTATTCTGTTTTCTCGTTTCGTCTTTTTAATAAACTGCCTCAAGCAATAAGATCTCTTACCATTTCTGGAATGTTTTTGAAGCAAGTAAAAGATTGGCTTTTAAATATTGAATATGCTACCATTGATTCACTTCTCTCTAATGTTTTGGCTGGATCATTTTAGAGCTTTAAGTTCCGATACTACTTAATTTGAATTAAAATTATTTTAAACTCTTAATTTATACTTTATATATGTATGTATGTATTTAGACTTGAAATTATTTGTTCCTTTCTTTGTAATCCAAATTTCTTTTGAAAAACTAATTTTTCTTTTAAATATGTAATATCAACATTTTGTACTTACTATAGGGTCACCCCACCCTCGCACAATTATTTTGTATAATATGTAAAATCCATATGAAATGGCATTAAACACTATTTTTCATACCTCGGTATTATAAAATACATAATGTCATTATGTTATTTCTATTTATTTTATGTTATATCATTATTATGTTAAATATTTTTAAGGTGAAATGAAATAATAAAAATATCTATCTATCTATCTATCTATCTAAAAACTTTATTTTTTTTGTCTTCTTTCTTCTTTCTTCTTTCTTCTTTCTTCTTTCTTCTTTCTTCTTTCTTCTTTCTTCTTTCTTCTTTCTTCTTTCTTCTTTCTTCTTTCTTCTTTCTTCTTTCTTCTTTCTTCTTTCTTCTTTCTTCTTTCTTCTTTCTTCTTTCTTCTTTCTTCTTTCTTCTTTCTTCTTTCTTCTTTCTTCTTTCTTCTTTCTTCTTTCTTCTTCGAACTTCCTCATTTTATATTCTCCCTCACAAAAAATAACCGCGTTAATGGAAATGTAACGTATATGTTATGTAACGGATTTAGTTTTGATTTTATTTCAAATAATTATTAGCTTTTGAAACAGGAAAGAGGAAATGTATGCCTTTTTTTGGCTTTACTTTATAAAAGCTCAACTCATGTTTCAACCAATACATACTGTTTAAAAGCTTAATTTATTTTTGTTACTCCGACTCAAATACGTTTTCGGAGTTGCATGATTGGTGTCTAAGATGAAGCAGTTTGTTGTTTGCTGGGAGTATAACAGTAACTCTCAATATGCAGTGGTGAGATTAGAATTGTGATTAAAGTATATTTTTTAACATAGAAATTAATTGAACAAATTTGGAAGCATTGTAGTGTTTATTCTCTTTCAATGCCAAAAAAAAAAAGGTGGGAGCTTGAACAAAATGTATGCTGATCATCATAACATTCACCCCCGAAGGAACGTCTTACACCTAAAAAATATTATATAATTAGTCTTTCTCATGAGCAACTGAAATTGGTCAAATGATTTGGAATTTTTCTTTCCTTTTTTGATATTAGAAAAGTGATAATCTGGAAAATAATTCAATAAATTTATTTCGGAACATTCCACTATTTTTGATCTCAAACTAAACTGTTAAAAAAATGAGAAATTTTATTCATAAGGGTTGAACTTTATGTTTATAAGCTAAGGATCCTAACTTGACCTCGTACCATGCTTATTCGTATGAATGAACCTTTTTACGTTTACTCGTTCGATATTTTAAAAAAAATTATTAGATAAAAACTAATGTCTTTAAATTTTTATTTAAACCATGAATGTCTTCATTTTATTATAATAGCTGTTTGCAATTACTAAGGTAAGAAGAAACCACACACAAACCCAACAAACAAGACAAAAATCTTTCCAATACCACACAAAACACAACCGATGAAACACAACCTAATTAATAAACATCGAATTTCTCGTGAAAATAATTCGTAATCTTTGTGACCCACCCTCCAAAGGATTAGGTTAACAGACATCGGATTTGCGTACAATTTACATGTTCATTAAAGACTTCACGGTGAAAAGGCATCACAATAACGGAGAATGATGTTTTATATAAATATTTTTTTATTTTTTTTTTTTTTTAAGTAGATTGCCATTATTTTGATTATTTTTGTGCGTGCATAGAGTGAGAATGTTTAATATTTTATGGCAAGATAAAAAAAAAAAAACAATATTTGGAGGCTGGCGTGTCTGTTTGAGTTGAGGTTACAATGTCATCGTGTATTTTCAATGTCAAACCGAAACCGAACCGAAACACCTTGACTATAGTATAGTGGATTATTTTTTTATTATTATTTGTTTTTATTATTACCTTCGGAAGGATATGCATGGGGATTTGTATTATGTAGGTACCTTGTACGTAACATCATCATTCATCAATAACAAATATGGGTAAAAAACATATACGAGCAAAAATAAAGGAACTTGTGAAGTAAAATATAGTTGATGGGTAGGTACAAAAAAAATATATCTAGAACTGGACCACCGATACGACCGACGAGAAGAAGATACACAAGGGAAAATACTGTTTCGACCAAAAACGACTAGTATCCCCCTTTGCTTTCCTTCAAAAACATTATACTAACAAAACACACTCGATGTATTGAGAATATTTTGAAGGCTATACCCGTAATCTGTGATTGATTGGAAGCCATAATTTATGATTAAACTTTCGGTTCAGAGTATCCAAATACATTAAAATATTATTATTGAATATACTATTTTTGTGCTTATTATTTTTTTTTTTTATTACATAAATGAAGTAGGTATACTGTATATTCTAATAGGTACTATTATTAAATGCTAAATATTTTGTAATCTTGGTATTGATTTGAAAGTACAGTGGTGGTCCATTATAACGAACGATATTATGTCGTTATATCGTTATATCGAAACGTTTTTTTCATACAAATTCTTAGGTAAATAGAAAGTATATATACAATTCTATTTTTCATTATTTATTTCATACTTCATAAAAAAAAATAAATACGTACTTCACTTAATAGAATAAAAAAACATATTTAACTTCATTTAGATATAACGAAACATTTAATTAAAAGACTTATTAGTTTTGTTCAAATTTACCTACATAAATAGTACATACAAATATTTGTACCTACTCATATTTAAGAAAAAAAAATCGTCAATATGCATTTTTTTTTTGGCGTTGAATATTATTATTGAATGCCTCTGCCCGTAAACTTCTTAGAACTAAGACTCAAGAGTTTTCAATGCCAAAAAACGTAAAACAACGAAAAATTATACTAAAAATCCGTTACAGTTTTGTGTATAGCGAACGGAGCAACATACACGAAGACGAATACGTAGGACAAAACAAAGCAAGCGACAAAAAAAACACTTGTATTATGGGAAATTGTGTCTGTATCTTCCAATATTATCATGAACATACATGTAAGAAGATATGTATTAAAACTTTTACAGTCATTTTTACTTGCTCTATAGGGCAAGTATTGGTTTCGTGCAGAAAAAAAAAATCGAGGTTTTAATCAAACATGACATTACGATGATAGAGAAGCCCAAAAAAGTGGTTTTTGCCATACCGTCCGTCGGTCTGTCTGTGCGTCTGTGCGGATGTGCTGATGTGCGGATGTGCGGATGTGCGCTTTTTCACGTCATGCTACAGCCTAAACGGCTGGACGGATTTTCTTCAAACTTGGTGTATAGCAGTTTGAAGAAAAACCATTGTCGAGGTTTTTTTTATTTTGTTTTAGCCCGGCTCAAACTGTTACCTTTCATGTAACGGTTTTTTTCATTTTTGGTTTGCTCGAAAACGGCTCTAACGATTTTGATTAAACTCAGAATTTAACTTATGTAAGATATTTCTAACAAAACTGCGTTTTTTGTTTTTGGCTTAAATTGTCGTAACAAAAATCAGGTTTAAACGGCTTTTCTTCAAATGGCCATAAGTTCGCAACGGCTTGATTGAATTGACTCAAACTTCGTTTGGCATAGTTCTTTGTAGTGTTTTATAGGATGGCTTTATACATTTTTCAGTGAAGCCTTTCCAAATGGTGGCTCCCATACAACGAACAGTTCAGTTTTAGCCAACTTTTTTGGGTTTTTTCTAATTTGCTCCAAAATGGCTCTAACGATTTTGATTAAATTTTGTGTGTTATATTCTTTTATTGTTCTTAAGAGAACTGCGTTTTTAGTTTTTGGCAAAAAATGCTAATAACGGAGATCTGGTCTTAACGTCTTTTTTTCAAATGGCCATAAGTTGTCAACGGTTGTAATAAATTCAATCAAACTTTGTTTGGTAGAGTTCCTTGTAACTTTCTATCAGATGGCATTTAATTTTTTTCAGTAACTCTTTTTTAAGTGGTGGCTCCCATAGAAAGAGCCACTTGGTTCTGGCCAATTTCATAGTTTTTTCTAATTTACTCAAAAAATTCTCTACCGATTTTTATTAAACTTTGTATTGAATATACATAGAATGTTTTGAAGAAAACTGCATTTAATATTTTAGTTTCAAATGATTATAACGGAAATTTGTTTTTACAATTTAATTAATTTGGCCATAAGCGGACATTTATATCATTTATTTATTTTATTTATTTATTTATTTATTAGAATTACACAGTAAGATACAATATCTTGTTGTTTTTCCCAAATTTTTCAAACATGCTTTTTTCATATTGCTCGAAGACTTTGTTTTCATCGTACTATTGCACCAACAGAGCAAGTACGTGCGACCCAGTCGTGCATTTTTTTTTTTTTTTTTTTTCTGAAATTCGTTATTTGTTCGTTATATAGAATACCTACCTAATATACCTACTTGAAAAAAGTGTTCGTAATATCGATCATTCGTTATATCGGCATTCGTTATATTGGACCACCACTGTACCTACAAACGCTGCAATTCAAATGGAGTGAGTTTTGATAACTAATAAAAAGAAAAATGCTGTCGTAGAGACACTACTTTTATAGCAAATTAATTTTGGTTTGAGAAAATTTAAGATGTTGGTGTTTGAATATCATTACTACACTTTTATTTTATTTGATTTAAAACCTTTCTTTTTATAACCTGCACCTAAATCTTAGATAAACTGAGTAAACTAAGTTCATAATTTATATTTAAGGAATTTAAAAACCATGTATTTTTAGAACAAATCATTCAATCTGGAGCGTTTTTATTTCAGATCACTTTCCTACAATTTGATGTTTCGATAAGAAGAGGGCTCTGAATTTTCCAAGCTTTATATAAGAATGTTTTCAAAATTATTATTAAAGAAATCAGTGCCGTTATTTAGGGGCCAGTTGCGATCAGAAAAACCAATTATTAGAAAACAAATTTCAAATGGAAAATTTAGTATATGTTATGATTCTATTTAAAACACAGATGCTGTACGATCGATGGGAACCAACTCAGAGAATTTTTAATAAAAAATATTAATTGTAAAAATTTCGGTTAATCTAATATTTTTTTGTTAAAAATGTAATTTTTTTTATTTTTCTGATGGAATTTCACTTTTTGTACCATAAAAGTGGAACACTTATGTTCCGTTTTAATTTTGTTCGGGTCCCCTGGAAGATTATCTGTCAGAAAATTTTTTTCGTATGCATTTCTTTCATACAAATTTTGTCGTGTGCAATTCAATCAGACAAAAGCTGACAGGTTGTTTATTTGCACGCACCAATGCAATAATTTGTGTGAATTTTTTCGCGCAATAAATGACAGACTCCTTTTTCTGGCTCACTCTCACTTATGCAACTTTGTTGCTCACAAAATGTTAGTTAAGTCGTCTTATTGACGTCTTTATCACAATTTTTATTATTCGAAAATGCCGAAGATAAATACACTGCTGCCTCAGATAAACTATTGCTTTGTGAAATGTCAAACAGATATTTTTTCTGATCAACGCTAATCACGAAAAAACTCCAGTTTTCATACTGTTCCATATTTTTTTGTTTGGTTTTTCTGATCGCTACTACTGGACCCTTATACATTATACATTGAAAAACGAACAGCAGTTCAATAAAATTCGTTTTCTCTTCAAACAGGTACCTAGCGTTTTCTCATTTTCAAGATTGCGCATGTTTATTTTGTATCAACTCCTCGGAGCAAAAAGGTTGTAGGCCATTTTTGAAAGATATTTTAATTTTTGGCTGTCTGTTCACTTTTTGACTTACAAACTGACAACAAGCCTTTTGGTCTGCGTTTACTAAAAGAATATATTTTCTTAGCCAAACCCCCCTTTGTAAAGAGATGAGTGATCGTGTCTGATAGCTCATGATTCTCATCTTCAAACTTCAACTTCAAAGTGGTGACCAAATGCCTAAGCAATGGAGTGAAACTTGCCGTCACTCTATGTCCCTAATGTTAGGGGAAGAAGGATACACGAAGCTGTTCAATTAAGCTGATCTTACACTTTATGAAGATCGTTGAGCGAGATTTGGATAGCCGACTGCAAAATATAATACGGCTGTCTGATGAACAGTGCGTGTTTTTAGCGGAGAAGTCAACAACAGATGCAACCCAAAGTATTAGAGGATTTGCATGAATTGTGTTCGTTAACTTTGAAAAAGCATTCAAAGAGAGAGATCTGATATGGGTATGGCCATCCGGCAACGATAAGTTCAAAAAGCCTGTGGACATGGACATGGAGGGAAAAGCGAAAAAAGTAAGAAATTTAGCTTGAATCACCAAAGAACTCCAAATCACAGTAGGTGTATACTATTGAAGCGTCTTGATTGCCCTGCTCTTTCTTGTAGTCCTTGACTACCTGTTTAAATATAAAGTGACCGGCCGTAAAGTGCATCAATTATTCCTTGCTAACAATGTAGTCATCATAAGCGAGGGTCCTTCATCCCTGCAACGAGCATTTTACGCATGGGTGGACGTGGAAATTGGTACATTTGATATTTTTAAAAGAGATGGAATACTAATATTGCCCGTTTTCTGATCCCCACATATCTGTTTTAGCCATTCAAGTTTACAAATGTTGGGCAATGAACAACAGGAGTAACATAGCTTCTTCTTATGAGAAGTACGAAATTCCGAGTATGCCTTCAAGTCAAAAATACCATCTTGCTAAGAATAGAACTCTAGCAGCTAACCTAGTAGTCACGTTCAAATGAGACACCCCAAACAACCCCGTAAAATATCATGCAATCCTTCAATAACATCACCGGGAATGAAGAGGAGAAACAAAATACGACAAGCCATTTGAGGTCAACACGGCGAACCCTTCTACAGGCGGATCTTTAGTTTGAAGCAGAAAGGTGGTAGAGATATGATCCACCTGAGATCATAAAGTCACCGAAATGAAAAGATGATGAAATCAGACCACCATTAGTTATATTTTGTCCCTTTTCGTTCGGAAAGGACGATATTTTATAGACAAAAATTTGTTTCATAATGATTTCAATGACTCGATGTCTCTTCAATAGTAAAATGAACCTTTCAAAAACCAAGAATCAAAATTCTTTATTCTCCATGAGAAAATTTACGTGGTTATATTTTATAATTTCAGCTATATTGAACTTTCAATTCAATTAAGTTTGATGTAAAAAGAATTCAATGGCCATTATTTACTATGAAATGGGCTTAATTTTTAAAAGTCTTCCCGACTTAGAGAATAACTCAATGTCATTTAATTTCGTTCTTCTCCATCTGATTATTCTGACTATCTATACTTTTACTATATCATTAAAGTAATCAAAGCCATATTAGAACTTCAAATATCGATACATTGCCTACTTTTTTCGGATACAAAAGGACGACCACTATTTTCGCAATAAAAATGCCATAGTTAGGCAGGCCTCTGATTATACAAACTTTCGAGGTTTAACCTAAATACTTAAGATAAAAGCACATGCTTTTCTGAAAACTTTAATGGCTGTAAGTACGCATACATATATACATTTTTCGCATTAAAATTCCAAATTCTGCAGTGAAATGAAAAAAATCAACAGACAAAGCTTTCACCGAAAATTCTTCAAATCAAAAATGAACTTTCTCTTTTCAAAGCTTTTAAGAAGGTAGATTGTGGGAGAGCTTCACGCACTCACCCAAAACCCAATGTATGGGTCAGCGTCCCATATTTATTTTCCAATAAAAAGAGGACAACGTTGCCCCTTCCTTCCGATTTTCGTTACAACTGAAATTTCATTCATAAAAAAAAATACGTTGTAACCATACATCCGAGGGCGGAATGCGCAAGCTCATTGGATGGTTTGCAAACACTCCGTTGGGTGGCGCCACAATATTATATTTTCTGTTCTTCATGTGGTTTTAAGTTTTTGATGAGCCTTGTTTCGTCCTTTGGATATATTGTCAACCCCCTTTGAAACGTGTGCATACAAAACACAAGAAGCTGCCGATGATAGTTGTCGGAGTCGGAGCTTTAGTCTGTGCTTGACAGAAAGGCACCACTGTTTTGTTTGAGTTTGAAAAATGTATTCGGGGTGGCAAACTGTAAATGACAATGGCTGGTTAGGAAGGATATTTTTTTCTATCTTTTACAAAAACATTTGCCATTTGCACACCCTTCTATACCGTGCCTTGAGAAGTCCGGGTGTGTGTCAGTATGACAAGTACGATTCCAAGGAGCATGTGTCAGAATTATTGATTATTTTGTATGCGCATAGATTTTTTGTTATTTTATAAATTTTTGTTCATTTTCTTCTGAATGCGGCTTATAGTGAGGATTTTCTGAGAGCGAGGGAGGATAAGCTTTTGTGTTTCTTAGAAAGATTTAAATGTAGGTACCTTGTTGTTTGTAACTTTGTGGTCAATTATAAGGCTGGAACCAACATTTTGTATTGACTTTTGATATGGCATTCCTGTTTTGAATCGATGTATTGTTGGGCTACAATAACTGAACTTTATGGGTTAGTATAAATTAAACAGGTTCCCTTTGATATCTTAGCTTATTGTGTGCTAATTTTTTTTTTTTTTACGAGTTATGTAATTTTTAAACATCTAGGTACTAACTGTTAATATAAATGTTTAAGGAAGGATTTAACTACTGTAAAATGATTATTAAATAAAAAGGAGTAACATTTGTATGGATTTTGCTGATATAGGAATGTATTTAGTTAGGCATTATTATTTGTATTGCTCAATCTTTTTGTCAGAGAACACAACTCCCGGAAACATAACACAGAAAAGACTATTATTGTTCTGGTTAAGAATGTCATGAAAGTTTTTTTTATTGAAGTTTGTACGAAATTGTCAATAGTAAACTCCGAAATAAATTTGATAATATTTTTCATGAAAATTATTGAAAGTATTAATAAATTTATTGAACTAAAGCTGGCATAGGCAATTGTCAATTTACTTGTTTCAAACTACCACAAAAGAAACTTTTATTCTTTTTAATGTAATCGAATTCTAAAAGTTTAATTCGCAGGCATATTTTTAGAAGGATATTTTAATGTGTACTTGAGATTAACAGGACCATCGTTTACAACAAAATTACGGCTTTCGAAATCGACTGCAACGATTTTGAGAAAACTTATACTACTTTTTCTTGTGTATTTTTAAAATAAATAAATAAATATTTGACTTAACAGCTCCAAGCGGGCCGGGGCCTGTGACTTACACTCTCAAAAATTCCTGTGTGTGTGTGTGTGTGTGTGTTGATATTCTCCAGGAATGGAAGGGACCTAAAATTTGCCGAACGGCTAACAGAGAAGCACTTTCCATGACAAGATGTACTCTTGGAGAATTTGTCATTTCCTCGCAAGAGGCAGTACCCCGGAAAAAAAACTAAGGTCGAGTCAGGGATGGAACCCAGAACCTTTGGCGTGGCAGTCCGATACACTAACTATACGCCACGGGGTACTAGTACTACTAGTGTATTTTTATCGGACATAAATATACTTGAAAGCAAAAGTTTTTGTAAACCTTATACCTACTTACAACTAATTAAGTTGTAAGACATTTTAAGATCATACAGGTATGTAATAAATAAATCAAAAATGAAAATATCAAATCAAAGTAGTAAACTAAGTGTACGTAGTAAAAAGTAGTTTTCGTGATATTCTTTTGGAAGATTAGGTATAAAACTGATACAGTTTTATCTAGACAGGAAAAAAATGATTTTTTTATTTTACTACTGTACTGAACTATTTAATATAAAATAGTATACCTAATGGGTGTTGGTGAACGCAAATTTAAATAAGAATAGATAGATAGATTAAAATGGTCAAACGAAACTGTTTTAATCATTCAAAGACAAATATACCTATAAATCGTTCCTTCTCCAATTAATTAGAGTAAAATTTTGTAATCAAAATCTTTGTATAGCCGTTTTCAATTAAGATAAACTTTAATTAAACGGTAATATAAACGGACATAAGTAAATAGCCAGGCCAATAAAAATTTATCTAACAAAGCCTTTTGCTTGCCAATTTATTTTATGTTTGAATTTTTGCAGTTAAAATTGTTTATGATATGTTACTTTTTTCATCCAGCCTCACATAAGTCTCATATATATCCGATGATCCGATCTGGTTCAAATAGTATTTAAGTTCATTATTTTGTTATTTTGTATTCAATTCGCCCCGTAAGGGTCTTAAATCTATTCGATAACTTTTTTTGAGACTATCATATACATGGATATATCATAATCATAGTAATATTATAAATGTGAATGTAAGTTTGTTTGTTTGTTACGCTTTCACGCCTAAACCACTTAACCAATTTTAAAAATAAAGTTAAATTAGCGAGTAACATAAGGTATACTTTTTAAGTCTCAGAGATTCTTGCACTAATAACAATACTGAAACCCAGGGTATCACACATTTTCCTATACTGTCTGAGCACAATGGTGTAGCTGCAGCAGTAGTACGTAGCAATGTCAAAGTTATTGTCAAAAATAATAGCGCACTAAGCAGTATGCCCGAATACAATGTTAAGCACTGAACTCAAACAAAAATCATGTCTGCCATTTTGGTTGTTATTTTGCTGCGCAGCACGTTCGTGAAGTTGGAGTCGAGTTCACTTGTAAAGGGTTTTCCAATAAGAGGTGTTATTTTGACATTCAAAGAAAAATTGCATTTTTTGAGCTAAATGATCAGATGTATAAAGAAGAAAGTATGCCATTGATTGAAAACAATATCAGCCAAATGGCCGCCACGGCTACGCTTTCACAACAATATCCTTTTCATGAAATCCAAATTGCAAAGTGGCTGCTGTTTGCCCTCAATAGCTTCACGAATTTCATCTTTGAGGTCTGGAATTGACGCTGGGCTGTTGGCGTAGACCTTATTTTTGATGTGGCCCCAAAGGATGAAGTCTCAAGGTATTAAACCACAAGATCTCGGTGGCCAATCGTTGCTTGTGTAGCACGTATCGCCGTCTTGTTGAAAGATCAATACGATCCAATTCCGGCCATACAAAATTATTAATCGTCTCGGCTCCAGCCTCATTTTCGAAAAAGTAAGGTCCAATGACCCCACCGGACCATAAACCAAACCAAACAATTACTCGTGGAGGATGGAGAGGCTTTTCTACAATAAATCTTCGTTTTTCCGAGCCCCAGATGCGACATTTTTGCTTGTTGACGTAGCCACTAAGGTGGAAATGGGCCTCATCGGTCAAGATGATTTTTTGAATTTTAATAATTTCAATGCATTGTTTAAGCGTACATCGTTCCATTTTTATAAATGGGGTAGTCTATGTAAAAAAAAACAATAGCTTCAAAAGTGACAACTACCGAAATAGCGTTATATTCAAAATAACACCTCTTATTGGAAAACCCTTTACTTCAGCTACTCTCTGTGCAGCAGCTGCTACTTCACATTCTAGCTGTGCTACGTATGTACTACTGCTGACGGAGCTTCACCATTGTACTTACTATCATGGAGATCACTTAGACACGGGTAGGGTAAAAAAATAGTAATTAGTATAGTCGTCGCTACTACTATTATTTTTTTTTGCTAAAAAGTATTCAAAGTTCGGAGTTTTATTATCCGGCATTTTGAAATGTGGGCTTTTAATTCGGGAGTGTTTCCTTTCACAAGGAAATGCATCTCTGTAAGTCATTCTGATTCAGTAACGCATACAAAAATTAAATAAATCAATGTATAAGTATAAGTCACAAGGTAATATATGGAATGTGGACGTTAAAAATGTTGAAAGGATTAGAAGTATATTATAGGTGCATAATATGTAGTAGAAGGTAAAAGAACTTATACAAAAAATACTCGTAATAATAATGCCCAATATTTGTAAAATATGATGGCACGAAGTCTCGGACTGTAGACTGATTTGACTCACTGTTTATACTGAAAATTATGTATGTAGGTGTATGTGTACATTTAAAATGTTTATTTTAGTAATCATCATAAGAATGAAAGGAAATGGAAAATTTAATCAACTAACTGAAAAAGACATATTTTAAAAAGTCCTTAGTTCCGTTTGAAGATAATTTAAGTATACATGTATGTATATCAGAGTTAATTTATTTAGACTGTATTTTTTTTTAAATGGCTTTTTTGACGAAACACGCATTGAGATGTGCCTCATATGGTGTCGTGTTATTCTTATTCAGTCTTGTGTGACAAATCATCATGGAAATGCTCACATCTCAATAACGTCTTCAAATTGATCGGCTGTATCATGAAAATAAGCGTTCTGTGGACAAAATTTTCACGATCTACCTGCAAGCTTAGGATACAGCACACCCAGCGAGCGAAATAATGGCTATATTGAGAAAAAACTTTGGTGGACAGCTAATTTCACATTTTAGACTTTTTTCTTTGGTATTGTGAAGGCAAAAGTAATCTTCCATAAAACGGCCAGGATGAATACCGGTCGCATAATATGTGGAAGCAGTAATCCAAAAATTGACCTTCAGAATGGACTATGCAGTATGCATGGTGGCTTAATAGCGGGCAACAATTTAAAGAAATAATATTTAAAAAATAAATGTCAGTCGCTGTTCAATTCATTTTATGTGTTATATTTAAAATTATAAGAAAACATGTCTAAATTAATTAAAATTAACCAAGTTAATACCAAATTAATTATTTATTATACTAAGAAACTTTGGTCGAAAATCCCTGTTTAGCTATTTCGAAAATATGTATATAAAAACCTGTTTAAATGTATTTAGTAATCTATAGCCTTCAAGTAATATTATCTTGAGTTTATATTTTCATTTGGAATAAAAAATCATAATCGAGTTATAATTATAAAAGACAAAGGTTTCGCTTGTCGTATTCATTAGATTTAATTCTGGTTATAACCTAGGGCAACACCAAAAATAACTCTACGTGGCATTATTAAGGCTTCCAAATTAATGAATGACAGCAGCAGTAGACTCGCAAACTTTGTCATTAGTAAGGTACTTTGTAAAACACGATTTCCTCTAAGTACACATGCACCCGAAAAATTCAACAAAAAAGCTCTAGCTTCCAACTCAAAAGCTTTTCCTATTATATAACCTTCAGCATATATGTATATTATATCACCTTTCTCTTCTTAACATTTTCGAATTAACTGGGAATTTTAGCTTAATTTTTTTTAGTGTATAGTAGAATAAGAAAACACTCCACCAGCCACCACTAGAAGAAAGAAAATTAACTTTTGTTGAGCAGCCATTAACATCTGTGCGCGAAAAAGCTTTGAACTCTTACATAAAACTTCCTTATCTATCAAAGTCAGGATACCAGGTTTTGTTTTAGGGGTCGAATTTCAAGGGAAAACTTTCATTTGGCTCTCTTTTCTCTCGCTCACATTGTAAAAGCGGGGGAGTTATACTCTCATATTATGCTCACTGCTCATACGGTCTTACCATTTTCCTTAACAATAAGGCCGATAGTGTATTGTGTTTGTTTCTTTCCATGCGCGACTATCACTCTGTCTGTCTCTATTCCAATTTCCAACCCGGCTCCTGCTCTCTATTCCTTCCAGATTCTCTCAAACTTTACATTTTTGTGGATAACATTTCCCCGACTCACTGGTCTATCTCTGGCAACTATCCCTTTTTCCAGTCAAGCGCCATCTACACCAACTAAACTCAGTGCCATTTGGGGCCATCAGACAAGAAGCAGGATACAACGGTATATCCTGCAACGCGCAAACGTTTTGGTAGTTAAAAAGTACATATTTTCTAATTACTTGGTGCCCCAAAAAGAGCTTAAATAACATAATATTACAATAAATTTGTTAACTTTTTGCAAAAACAAAATGTAGAAACCAATGGGGCTTGTGTCTAATATATAAAACAGTGGGCTATTCATCTAAAAAAAGGGAAAAAAAGATAACCTTACAAGAAAAAAAGAAGGAAAAATTGGAACAGATTCGCCTATACTTTTCTTTCTTCCTGCTTTTTCCGTTTTTTGAACATCTTTCTATCAAAGCATTCGATGATAAAATGAGTTTGTGTTAGTTTTTGAAAAGACAATTAACTATCAAAGTTTTAAAAATTGCTTCATAGTTATGGGCTCCGGATTTCCTCATTTTTCCTGAAAAATATTAGATTTTCTTTCATTCACGTCGTGTGTGTGTATGTGTGCTAAGTGGATAAAGTTTATTCCTCTAATATCCTTTATTTCCCTAATTTTACTTTTTTTTATGGTTTCCCAAAAATAAGGGATTTATTTTTCTTTTTTTTTTGAAAAAGAAAAAAAGATAATGTGTTATGAAACAATGCCGTCATTCATTTTAAGTTCAAGTTGAATGTAATTTTGTATTCTTCCACACTTCGTTCAAAGAAGAAACAAAGAAAAAAGTCGTGTAACTAAAACCGTCCCGGGAATCCTTTTGTTAAGCAGTGAAAAAAAAAAACAAATACAAAAAATAACCGAAATAAAAAGGGAGAGAAATTTTCTTCTTCCTTGGAAGAAAATTATATCTACATGCATGGTTACAAGGAGAAAGAGAGAACATCGATGATGGTAAAGGAGGAAAAACGTTTTCAATTTTCCTTTCTTTATATTCTGTTTGCGTGTACTATACCATCACCATCACTACTTTAACCACTTAGGTATTGAAAATTTGCTTTCGGGAGGATCTCTGCTTTAGGGTACCTACCACAAACAAAATATCTAACTGGAAAACGGAACAATATATATTTCTGTTATACAAACATGTACATAAATTTTTTGAATTCGAAATAAGAAAATATGAAAATCTCCCTTCGCATCCTCTTCGTGTGTATTAAAAACTTAAAAAAAAATGTAACAATAATATGTAAAATGTAATTTAAACAACGATCAAATTTGTATGTGGTTTTGCTTAAAAGTTTATTTTTAACAATAACAAAAAGTATCGAATGGTTATGTCAAAAAAATTTCATTTCTCAAATGTGTTATACCTACTACAACTACCCTCAAACCAAAAAACCTAAAATTTACTGGTGTTATATAAATGATTTTTCTATTCAGAAGTTTTTTTTTTTCTGTAAAATCAAAGAGATCGCGAAATAGTGTAGCTAATGAATAATTTTCGATCTAAAGAAAAAAATAGTTTTCATGTATCCATAACATAAAAATTAATATGATTGCAAATTAAAAAAAAAAGTATAATAAAAAATAGAAAAATGTAAAATTCAAGGTGAAACGAGAGTGGATTACAATTTTTCTCAATTTTCCAAATCGGAACGAATGAGAGTGTGAAACTAAAAGTCTTTAAAATAAATCTATGCGCTTGTATATGAAAGAGTTTGTCTATGTGTTGGTGTTTCGGGTAGGACAAGATACGGAAAAAGTTCCCTTTACTAAATATTCTTATCTTGTATAACAGTTTAGTTTTCAATTCTTTTCGTTTTTCATAGTTGGTGTTCGAATATTATGGAAACAAAAAAAATGAAATGAAATCAAAAAAGTGTTCAGGTTAATTTTTTTTTCAAACAAAATTGAATAAGTTTCAAAATATAACAAAAGTATAAGAAGTTTCAAAAAATACACGACTTATGGATTAATTGGATTAATTTTATATACGCCTTCATTTCTATTTGGATTTTTTTGATTGGATACGAAGTCAGCAAGTGTATACCAGAGATTTTTATATGATTTCCACAATTCATTCAACTCTTGAGGTAATTATGATGTTTTTTTTTTTTCAAATATTAGTTTCTAATGTTTAATTTGATTTTTCGTCTCTATAACTGACAGGAACAACTTTTGTAAAATTTATATTCAGATTATGCAAATTTCAAAAAATACATAAATCTACAAATGTCTCATGGCTCACAGACTGTTACATGCTTTTTTTCCCATACCAAACAACAACAACAAAAAAAAACATTTGAAAACTTTTAGTTTTGAAAACATTT
Organism: Platycheirus albimanus; assembly: GCA_916050605.2. Taxonomy (NCBI): domain Eukaryota; kingdom Metazoa; phylum Arthropoda; class Insecta; order Diptera; family Syrphidae; genus Platycheirus; species Platycheirus albimanus. The sequence continues at coordinate 155,842,389 of OU696697.1, forward strand.
TCCAAAGATATTGTTGGTCGGAAGTAAAATGTGGTTTACTTGGAATAATCTGTCGTTTGCTAAATATCTATGTTTACAAGTCCTGTTTTATTCGTATTTAATAAGAACTTTTATTCAAAAAGTGGCGTCACAGGTGCCTGATATAAAAATCATTTTTGTGTATTCAATTTGAGTTTAGTTTGAGTCTCCCAGCTGAATTGATTATACGTTTAAAGCTTTATAAGGAGTTTTAAAATCGTACGAGTTATTCTCAAAAAGGACACCCCGTTTTCGGACAGGTATACCTTAAGTATTTGATTTCAATAATAATGCCGAATTATTCAAAATTTAAGAAATTGATTAGTTTGTTTTGAAAGATTTTATTTACTACCTCAAAATGTGTTACCAGTTTTCTGATAAAAGTTATCAGGGTTAGAGTATGAAACAAATAATAACGTTAAGAAAAGTGTTTTTTATAAATTAAATAGTCTAAGCAAATAGCTAACAGCCTAGATAATTAAAAAAAAAAAAAAAAGAGAATGACTTTGAAGGATACAGGTGTTCTCAGCTTTAATTCTGATACCCATAATAGCACTTTTCTGACAGGGCTGACATTTTGGTTGAATAAATATAAGATGACGGGATCGGCGATAGCCAAACAATGTTTTAATACCAGATTTGAGATATGCATTGCATATTCAAAATCTCTACGAATTTTTGAAGAACACATCGAAACAAAAAATCAGATTTGAATTTTCAAATAAATTATGAATATATAATAATGATCGATCATACGATAAGAAGAAAGGTTTTTGTCCTCCAATTTCATATGTGTGGAGCAATATTTTAAAAAATCTTATTTGCCTTCAAAAACACTAAAGCTGAAAGCTCTGTGTGATTAACTTGTAAGAAAGTTTCACAAAATGAAAAAAAATATAGAAATATAATTTACACTTTTATAGAACTTACATAAGTGGACATTTTTAATATATTTGTTTATTTTTATGTGAAACAACACGAGTTTCATCGATGACAATTTTGACTTTTTTTTAAGACTTCTAAATTGGTAATGCAATGTTTTGGTAACGGCAATGGAAATTATTACCTAACTTTTTTTTTTGTGAATGTGAGTTTTTAATAATATGCTTCCTAAAATTTTAATAGAAAATTCCTCACAGAACTTGTTTGCTAATTGATTTAAAATAACTGACAAAATCTAACGGCATACTTTGGTCTTGATTCAAGACTTTCTTAAAATGTTTTTCATTTAAAAAAAAAAATTAAATTTGCTAAAACGTGTACCAGACCAGTTTACTAATTTTTCGCAATTGTAAAACTTTGAAAAACAGAGAGTCATAAAGTCAGAATCGTGGCTAATTCAAACTTTTTTTTTATTTTCCTATTGATTTTCGAAAAACTGTTAAATATTGTAGAATAGAATAATAATTGTTTACATAAGTCAACTTTGTTCCTCAAAGTTCAATCAGATCATCATCATTAGGTATCTCACTAGATTAACTGTAGATATTGGCTCAAGACTTTTGCTCTTATCAGTTGGTATTAATTCATACAATGTCGGCACTCCATAATAATTAACTATTGTTCTAACCAGTTGCCTTAAACTTTGTCCTTGAAAAAAATTTTGAGTTTAAACTATAGAAACAAAGTTGTTCTATACTTACTCGTACCTATAATTATAATACCGGCGTTTTTCTCTCTCGCTGTTTGTTCAGAAAATGGGCACAGAAGTCGTGTTTTGAATAAAGATGTTTTAAGCTACTGGCTTATTTAATGACAATTATTCGGTATAATGTACTTACAAATATGTTTACAATACTTATTACCCACAATATCTCAATTCATTTCAAACAATTACATATTTTCTTCATTTTCCAAAGAAAATAGTAAACTATAGTAGGGTGCATAGGAGTATTGATAGTTGCTCGAATTTGGCTATTAATTATTTATTACCATAATGCAGCACTCCTCGAAAAATTTCCTGTATACCAATTCAACCAAATTTATTGCATTTAAGATACTAGATATTATATAGCATTTAACAGTGTTTGTTAAGATTATTTAAAATAATAAATTACCAATTCCTCTTTTTAAAAAAATGTGGTTAACAGTTATGATTGTTTTCTAAAAACCATTTCAAAGCTGCCATTGTTTAGCATTGTAAAGTACTTTAATGTTTTTATTCTGCATCCAAGGCTATTAACGAACTAAATTGAAACCAATGTTTGCAGAACTAACTTTTTATTTGTGATTATTGACAGGAGACAGTATTTATAACTTTTAAGGTTTTCGCGGTTGTTGGACATAATTATTGTATAGGTAGAACGATTTGTGGTATAGCCACGAGATAGTAATGGCTACATCTATTACTGTTTTTTTTTTTTTTTTAACCGATGCACTTCCTAAAACCTTAAAAATAAGTCAGATAAGTATTCTTTAAGTATTTGAAAGTGGGTGGCAATGGTACAGTGGTTGTGTGGGTTCGAGCCCCAGCCTGGTCAGACATTTTTCAATAATCCTCCAGCTTCAACTAGACGCCACCCGTGGGATTTTCTTGAGATAAATATCACCTAAATCTCAATCCAATGTACCATAGAAAATTCTTTCCATCTTAGCAAGATTACCAAAGACTGAAAATTGAAAATTTCAAGATAATAGCTTTTTAGCTTTAAAAAAAAATTAGCTATATCTCCGCCTATGGTGTAGATTGTAACATGTAAGTTCTAAAAAGAAATACAAAGTTATTTATAAACAGTTACTATTCCAACATTTTAATGAGTAGCCATTAATTAATAATATTTCAAAAAAAGACTAAGCAGACGTATAAATACCAGAGTATCTTTGTATAATTTTTAACTGCAACTACTGACAACGGGGATAAGTTGGTAAGTAGTTGGAGCTAAAAAGAATGAATTCCCTTCAAAACTAAACATAGAATGAAATAAAAAAAAGATCTTCTTTTAAATAGCTCCAGCTCCATGTTCTTCACTGTTAAGTAAGTTATGCAAGAATTAATTAATATCAAAAATGTTACATTGAAATGATAGGATTGTGTCCGTCGGTCTTTTTGCCAGCAAGCGGATTTGTTGATTTCCTTCCAAAGACTGATCGATGGCAACATACTAAGAGAATTTATTTTGTAAATACAAATTTGAATTGAACTTGTACTTTTTGTTAAAAATGAATTTATTTATTTTTTTTGTTATACATATTATTTAATCTGGTTAAACTTCAAAACCTCGTAAGTCGTGTTTGCAAGTTTTTAGAAATCAAAAAATACCTGTTTGTGTATTTATGCAATACCTCGTAAGTATATAAGAATTCAATTCGATTTACTTGCGTAGTATGAGACTCTCGAGGTACTGCTTACTTTTTACTTGCGATTATATATGTAGGTATGTACTATAAGGCAAGTTATGGATTCGTATGAAAAAAAAATTTGAGATAACAATCACACATGACATTACGATGATGGAGAAGTCGAAAAAAGGGGGTCTGGAAATTACGTCCCTCTGTCTGTCTGTCTGTCTGTCTGTTCGCACCTCTAGAGCCAGAACGGATGGGCCGATTTTAATCAAATTTGGTATTTAATAGTTATTTGGAATTCCCTAGAGGGTCTTTTTTAATTTTTGCTCTGGGTAGAAATATAACGGTACCTACCTGCCATACAATCGTAAAGAAAAAAATTGATTTTCTCAAAAACGGCTCTAACGATTTTGATAAAACTTTCAGAATGCTACTTTTTTAAAACAGTCTATCTTCTGATTAGAAATGATTTTTCAAAATTTGTCTTATATCGCTACCTCTCATAGAACCAGTGTTTTCAAATTAATTTTTTTCGTAAACTAAGTATACACCAGATTTCAATAAAATTATAAAAAATAAAAAAAATGGACGTAGGAAGTCATTCATAACTTTATAACTGTGGCATTTAAAAATTTTTAAAAACTTTTTTTTTTTGATTTTTAATAATTTTTTCAAATTTTGATTTGCTGTCCAAAAATGACGCTAATTACCACATATAATCGTGGACTAAAAGCTTATTTTCTCAAAGGCAACAACATCATTTTGATGTCATTGGGTCATGCTTTGTAGTTTTATTTAATCTTTTAGTTAGAATGCAATTTCTATATACATACATACATAACTATGTTTTTATATTTTATATCGTATTTATGATAGGTATTCAGAAAATTGAACATTTGCATTTGAAATTAAATAGATGGAAAATTTTCCACGGATATATCTCTTTAAGGAAGTACAAAAATTAAATAGGAAATTTAAATATATTATCACAACAAGATTTCTTTGTTTCTTTAAAAAAAAAAACATCAATTTTATTCGAAAATCTAATATTAATTAATTTTATTTCATTTCAGGACTTTGGTGTATCAACTCGAAGTGAATTCAATCAATAACAGACTTACTGCAACTTAAAATTCAAAATATTAATTTTATACTATCCAGAGAAATGAAGAAACGTAAAGATGAACTAAACCGAAAATTAATTGATTATTGTGCAATTGTTTAAGGCAATAATAATAAATGAAATTTTGAAAAAAGAGAAGAGAAAACGCGCGCGAATCAACTTTCTTTTGGAACTATATAAGAAAAATTTAAAGTAATTTGGAAGAATCAGCAAAACAAATAGAACTAAATATTGCGATAGACAAAAACTGTGTAAACAGTGCTGCAAAATACCACAAACAAATTTAAATGATGATGGGGCCATGAGCCCATCATATCCACTAATCAATTGGAGTCGCAAGCGCGTCTCAAGCGGGCCTGCACCATGCTAGCACCGCCGAACCCGAGGTCAATATGCGGCCAGGACCCGGGCTGGTCGTGATGGCGCTTGCGTTTATTTCGGGGGCTCGGCGTGGCAGCACCAGCACCAGTCAACAAAAAATCTCATCACTAACATCTTCGTTGTCGTCATCGTTGTCATCATCGTCATTGTCTTCTTCGTCGTCGCCGAAGTCATCATTGTTGTTGTCCCCGACGAGCGAATATCATTACTATCAGCAAGAGCAGAATTTGCCGACTGAGCAGCGAACTCGTTTAAATCGATATCCACCCTACTCCCCGTCATTGTCCTCTTCTTCTTCATCATCATCATCTTTTAAATCATCATCTTCTATTTCTTCAGAGTCATCTTCATCAGCATTGTCCTCGTCGTTTTCACTGTTTCATTCCTTGGGTTCATCTGGTACATCATCTGACGCATCGCAGCATCCTTCGTCTTCGTTATCGTCCGACTATCGAAATACGTTTACGATATACAACTACGATCGCAATAACGACGAAATCGATCAAAAATTTCATTTCGATAATTTCAAGTTAGACAAAATAAGTTACGTTAACGTTGAGGATTACGGTGAAAACACAGAAGAAATTGGTGTTATTGGACGTAGTGGTGGTGGAAGTGGTGGTAGTAGTTGGAGTGACGACGGAACCGAGTACGACGATCGAGAACAGGAAAGTGATTTCTTTTCCGGTAGCATACACAGTCATAGTCACATATTCGAAAGCACCAGTTCCTTGTCACGTGTAAATCCTTGGTTATCAGCTTGCGATCTGGCGCAACCAAGCTCAGCACCGGATCTTCAGGTAAGTCTATTCAATGAAACTACATTTTAATATAAAACTTAAAACAAGTCGGTTAAAAATTCTGAATATTTGACAGAGGTCCGCTTATCCGAAATCAAATCGCCTGAGATTATTCAATCACACCAATTTCCCTAAGTAATTCTTTTGCTAGTGGGATAGGCAGCACATCAAACTATTTGGCTAAGGATTAACCTAGCTTTAAATAGGGGAGTGTACTGGCCTGGATTTCTTTGTCAGATTGGATAGCATATTGGGCCTAAGACCTTCTTGTCTGGAAACTTTCTTATCTTAAATAATAGAAAGTCCGAATGAATTTCAATTCGCTTAGTTCATAATTATTTTTTCTATATACATACATTACATTAAACGAGTAAACTTAATCGATTTACTTCTGAAAAGTGTCCCATACAATCGGGCTCAGTTTTTTCGTAGCTGATTTAGATGTTTTGCTGGCTCCAAATATAATTGTTTCAATCAGCTGAGGCCAGATTACAGATGAGCTTTCTTACTCATAGTTAATAATATAGAAACCATTAAAAAAATTATTGAGATATGAATGCCATAACTCCTCAAAAAATAAAAAAAGATATTAAGTTCAACCTTAGTTTTATCTTTCTTTGAGTTATCGATATCTCATACCCAAAAAGTCAAATTTTAACACACTAATACCATTACTGCAAGATTTTTAAATAAATTTCTATAGTTGCACAGAATATGACTGATATTGTGCTTTTGAGCACTTACTAGTCAAACTTAAATAATTGACTATAAGCACCCGCCCAATGCCATCAGTGGATAAATACATTTTAGTTTACTTCTTGGTTCTTGCGCATCTGTCACGATTGTTTCAAATAGCGCCAAAATTGTAATATTTCTTAGAAATAATAGGCAATGTTTTAGCACCATATTATTTTTCCGGCAGAATTGCCATAGTGAGCTTAAGTTTATCTAATGTGGTCAATGACACTGTCTCATTCATTATGACACCCAATTAACAAAATAAAGTCATTTTAAATACTACTCATATACTATGACATCTGAATTAAGAACTTACATAGAACGTTATTGGGTTCGCTTGAGTGTATGAACATTTGTCGGGGTTTTTAAAGTTATTCCTTTGGCACTTGTAAAAATCGGTTTGCAAACGTTGGAATGTTTCTTTTCTTCAACTATGTAAGGGGCCAGTTATAGCGATACGGAAAACCAAACCGAAAAAATTTTCAAAAGGAAAATTTAGTATGTTATGGTTCGATTTAAAACACAAATGCTGCTCTGATCGATGGCAACTAACTCATAGAATTTATTTTGCAAATAAAAACTTGAATTGAACTTGTACTTTTTGTTAAAAACGAAATTTGTTATTTTTCTTTTATACGTATAACAGAAAAATAAATAAATACATTTTTAGCAAAAAGTATTTGTTCAATTAATGATTGCCATCGTCAGTGTAGTATTTGTCTTAAGAATCGAATCAGAACATACAAAATTTTCCAACTGAAAATTTTTTCGGTTTGGTTTTCCGTATCGCTATAACTGGCCCCTAAAGAGCCAGTTATAGCGGTCAGAAAACCTAAGCCGGACAAATTTTCAAATGGAAAATTGTATATGCACTATATGCACTATACACTAATGCTACATTGGTCGATGGGAACCAACTCAGATTTTGTTTTGCTAAAGAAAATTATAATTGAACAAACAATTGTTGTTAAAAACATTTTTATACATTTTTCTGTTATAATTAAAACATAATATAAATATAAATAAATATATTTCTTACAAAAATTATTAGTTCCAATTAAATTTGTATTTGCGTTTTTTTTTCTGATTTGTTTTTCTGATCGCCATAAGTTTCACAATAGCATGTGGTTTTCGTATCCTAAAATTTTGAGCTTTGTCACATACTGGGTTCTTACTTCATGTAGGTAGTCAATCAAAAACTCTTTGGACACATCCTAAGTCTAAATGATCTCATTGAGCACCACAACCAAATTTATAGACCTAACCTAAATGGCTAGTGGCATCCAGTCATTGATTTTATTTTCCATCATAAAAAGCAGTATTGCTGAAAACCGCCAGATAGTTACTTTTTATGAAAATTGTTACTTATTGGACAAGATTTGCAAGATTTAAAGTCTTTAAATTCTTAGTTTAGAGAAAATGTTTTCTAAATATTTTAAGATTAAGTTTTAACAATTTATCATCCAAGCCAAATGCACCCCTCACCTTTATGATTTGTATTTTATCTTAAAACAAGCAAATCTGATTTTTTTTCCTTTCGGACATAAAAGCACTCTCGTCTTAAATGTTTCCTTGTTCATTTGTATTCGATACTCATGTTTACTTTGTTGTACGCACAACGCACATCAATTTTTTTTTTTAACTTACTGTTGTACAAAAAAGACACTTCCAGTGACCAGACCATAATGTCCCAGATGTGAACAAAAAACGGACACAACCATTTGACTAGAGCTTGAATGCTTAAATAGCCTAAGGCTTGATTTCACTGTACAAACGGCATTTATATATCAACTTGTGAATTGCTCCTTTAAAATAAATGTTCTCAATGTCAGTGGTATAAGCAAGAAACATTTATCCTTCTGCACCAAGAAACAAAGAATAGGGGACGAAGTGTAGAAAAAGTCTTGTTGTCTTGTTGTATACATATGTGTTCGGGGACAACATATAAAGTGAATAAATATATTTTTATGTACACTTTGGTTGGATAACATCACTGATTAGATCTGGGAATATTGCCAAGGATCGGAAGCTTATGCAAACTGTGTGCTCAAGTGTTTTATTTATGAGGTTTATAATATGCTGGTCTTTGTTTTTGTTTTAGATGATGGATAGATGGATAGATTATATGGAAACAAATATACATTTCTGAATAAATATTTAAAAGAGTAAACAATCACATTTATTGGTTTATTCGAACAAAATAGATGTTTATAATTAGCTTGAAAGACTCTAGTTTTTTTTTTACTGCGAAATTAATGTATTTAATTTGTATACTATCTTAACTTTACTCCAACCCAACTCAAAGCAATTGCGTTGTAAGTTTAAATTTAATTTCTTGAAGAATACTTATTGCATTATTGATATTGTCCTTTTAAATTTGTCTACGTCTGCTTTAGTTTTGACAAAGAACTTTCAGATGAAGGAAGATTGAACAGAATTTTATAATTGAGTTCCAAAAGGAAATTTTTGCTTATGTTCACCAAATTAATTTTAGTAAAAAAAACTGTTAGAGAATATATTTAAAGTCCTAATCACAATTACCTCTTGCGAGGAAGTGACAAGTCCTCCAAGAGTAATAATGTCATGGAAAGTGCTTCTCTGTTAGCCGTTCGGATTCGGCGGTAAATTGTAGGTCCCTTCCATTCCTGCAGAATATCAACGCACACACAGGAATGGTTGAGAGTGTAAGTCACAGGCCCCGGCCCCGCTTGGAGCTGTTGTGCCAAAAATTTATTTATTTTTAATCACAATTACCATCCGAATTAGGTTTAAGTTTAACCGCTCACACATTTTGGTTTGAAATGAGATTTTGAATCATACTTTTTAATCATTTAAGTATCTAAAAATCTGTTTTTTTTAAGAAACGTTTCTTAAAAATGTATGTTCACAATGTTCGACAAATATTTTTTTAACTGTTCTTCACTTTACAAAAAATCGAAAGAAGCCAGTGGAGAAAATAAAATAAAAAACATAAGCGAGAGCTACAGTACGTTTGGAACGAACTGTTGGATACCCTATTCCCTATATTTCTGTATGTGTATGCGTCTGCAAAACTTAAATTTTTAAAAATTAGATTTTGAATGGAAATAGCGGTTATGGGTGTTTTTAACAATTCATGGACCACACTCTGCTACGTAACCAAGGAATATAAATCTGAGTGTTCATCTTTTTACTTCTAAACTGCGACCGATAGTTAAAAAACGTTAAAAAATTAAAGCCTTATACAATTTTTTACGGAAACGCCCCTTAAAAGTGGGCGTGTCTTAAAAATTTGAAGCTTTAACTGAGCTTTGATCAGTATTTAGGCATATGTGTAAAACTACAGCTGAATCGAGTAGTTTTTAAGCAATCTTACATGAACAAAGGTATTTTATCGAAATCACGCCTTCAAAAGTGGGCGTATTGAAAAAATGTACACAAGAAAATGAAGAGATATATTTTTTCATAAAACGAACGGAAGGAAAAAAGGTTTAAATTGAATATTGGTAGTACCTTAAATTTTTAAAACTACGTTTGTCGTTCTTTCATGAAAAGTGGGCGAAAGCCACGCCCAAAATTCAAAAATTTCTTTTCATACACAAACCATTTAGTTTCTACTAAGAGACGCAAAATTTTGGCTTGCAGATTCATTATAAATACCGTTTATTTACAAAAACAATTTTTTAATAGTTTCTATTGAAAAGTGGGCGTCAGCCCACTGTCATACACAAGATGTTTATGTGCAAGTAATGCCCACAAAATTTAATGTTTTTCTCTTTAATATAACATTTGTTATTTTATAAAAACAATATTGATGGTTTTGTATGAAAAATGGGCGTCCGCCACGCCCAAACTGAAATATTTTTATATAATTGGAAGAAGGTTTACCTAAAGATTGCGTGTGCAAAATTTTAGCGTTATGCTTCTATCGTAACTGTAAAAAAAACATAATTTAATTTTACCAAATTGAGGTTGTTCAACAAAAATGGCGATTGTGGGCGTGTTTGTGGGCGGATTTTACTGGTTCAAGAACTTAGCCTTACTCTTGAACCAAAGATTATATATACCAAATTTCAGCTTTCTAGCTCAAAAATTGCGACCTCTAGAGAGTATACATACGGACGGACGGACGGACGGACGGACGGACGGGCGGACGGACGGACGGACGGACGGACGGACGGACGGACATGGCTAAATCGATTAGGCTTTTGATTCTGAGTCAGAATATATATACTTTTCTATACCTAACGGTATTATTTCTCTATGTTACAAACTCCACACCAAATACAATATACCCATTCTATGGAATAGGGTATAACAAATGAAATTTTATTAAAATCTTAACAATCACTATACAAAATGTAAGCCATCTGATATCCTTCATTGTTTTAAATTTTTTAAAATTATTTTTGAAAATTTAGAGGACTTCTTAAGTTGACAACTTTATAAAAACAAACAAAAATCATTTCATGGGAGGTACACTGTCATTAAGAATTTTTCTGAAAAAATAGACTTTAATCAAAAGATAGACTATGTTTACAAAACGATACACGAATTTTTCACTATTAAGTCAAGTTTGGTGTTAACCTTATTTGATATCTCTTAAAAATAGCTACATAACTTTCCTTGTAGTAGCTATAATAAGGCATCCAAAAACATTAAGTCTAGTCAAAAAACTCTCTACAACAGTTGAAACCAGAGCTTTACTTACTGTACGAAATTTATTAGCGATGTGAAGACCTGTTGACACTATTTATTTTTCTTATAAATCCTTCAAATATCGCCTTTTCTTAATAAACAAAAATTCTAACAAAAAAGAACTGTTTTCCTCTCAAATAATACAAAACCCGACCGCAGATTTTAAAAACATTTATTAATAAAAACATTGTTTTTTGTTTAATAGAATCTGATATTTTGGTAAAACTATAGCCCATTTAATTTAAAAATGAGTTCAGTACCTAACTGTTGACAACGATAAATTGTGACTTCGGACCACTTCGTGTTTAGCAGCTATTAAATTAAAAGTTTTATCTCTCAATCATTGATTTAGGTTAAATTGAAAAAGGCAATACTAAATAAAGGCAAAAAGAAAAAAAAAACCCATTATGACAACAAAGGAAATAAAAGCCACCCCCGATAATGAAACATAATTAAATTGCCAAACGCCAGAACAAGGACCTACTCATCACACCACACTACCTACTCATTTCAAGACTTTCCTTACTCTTCAACAACTCAAGATTGCTTCATTCAATTTTGTGGCCAAAAGCGTTTCGCAAAAAGAACTTTACACTTACGGCTGCCACTGGAGCCTGCCACTAACAACAAGAAGGAAATCTCAAAACTATCCCTGAGGCAAATGCAAAAAAAAAAAAAATTAAAAGCCAACCAGGCTCTACTATGCTCCTGATGCTGGTGCGGTGCACAATCATGCGACTATGCACCAAGTGCTGTGCAGAAGATGCTGAAGGGTGGATTGAAAATGATTGTGTCGGTGCTTTCGCAACCTTTATCATCCTCTTACAGCGCTCTTTAACACTAAAACCTTCATTGCACTATTCACTATATGAACTAAAGCATTCTTTCTTAATGCTCAATGTGAATCTAACTTTCTAAATCTAAGTGAGTAACTGAGGGAGGCTGAGCGCTGAGGATGGTTGGAGGGTTGAGGTTAGGGGAGGGTGGCTAGCGTTCTTCAAATTGCCTCGTGACACACAGAGTACAATAGAGGTAGAAGAAACCACCCCCACACACCGCATCCAGACTCACACAGCCTCAGACATTCAGACACACATGTGCAGTAGAAACTTTAAGCGAATGACAATTCGCCATCGCCAACACAGCCCCTGGACTCAGTGTACTGGATATTTATGTCAAGGATACTATAAAATCAATTATTTGTAACCAACAACAGCGTGATTACATCATTTGGAAAGTACCTTTTCCTGAGATTATTTGTCTGTTTTTCGCTGTTGCTTGTATTTTTCTCTATGCGAGAGTCCTGCTCCTGGCTTTCATATATGTATCCATTTACATTTTTTATGTTTTATTTTTTACTCCTTATTCTTGTTCCTTTGAATCACGTAATACAACCTGAATGGAGAAAAATGAAGTGTGGTATGACTATGACCGTCAGTGGTTATTAACTGCTTATTGATGCCAAGAATCATTCATGCTGGTGGAAAACAGGCTAGCCAAGTTGAGTTCCACCATTCGTATATGGATTTTTTTTTTTTCAGATACAAAAATTTCCGGATCAATATTATATACAAGGAAATTTCTAAGTATGTTATACAAGACTCTTATGTTGTAAGCCCTTACATCAGACTTGTGCTGACTCCATTATTATTAAGAAGTACAATTATTATGTATCGAATATTAAAAAATATAGCTACTCCTTGAAATTTTTAACCACCAGAATCGATTCTTTGTTGTTTTCAGTGCACTCGAATAGGATAGTTTATTTATTTTATTTTATTCTGTTGTAATTAACTCGTGATTTAATGTCCGTCATATTGAAGGGTTGTACACTTAAATGCGTATACAGGGTGTCTCTTAATATTTTAAGGCATGATTTTTGGGAGTACCTATTATAAGGAACAAATCGGTGAACAGTATGGGATTTTCTCCATTTTTAATAACATTTATCGGGGATTTAAGGAAAGACTTTCTGTACCCTGTGCCCTAACCTATATGTTGCCGGTAATTGCGCCGTTAGTAACTACTTAGGATAGAAACTTCGCTTAGTCTTTTATTATTATATATTAGAAGAAATGCTAGCCTTTTTAATTGCGTTTAAATCAGTTTGATATCTTGCATCAGTCTGAAGCTATCCATTTTCTAGCCTGTTCCATTTTTCCTGCCTATGCTAATTTTTGGGTCTTTTTTACAATTTTTTTTTTAATGACAGACAACCCCATTAATTTTTTGATACCTGGGAAAGTCTGAGACAGGTAAAATATTTTCCATACAAATGTTTGACTTCCAGGTGATTTTTCTTAAAAATTATTTTGGAGATGGCTATACTGTAGAACGTTTTTTACTTGCGATTATAGGTACTATAAGGCATGTTATGGATTCGTGCTGGAAAAATAAAATGCACGACTGGGTCGCACGAACTTGCTCAAATGTGTTACAGTGGTCTAGGGGCGAGAGATTTTGATACAAATAAATTTTTCAAAATTCTTAAATAAATACTTAAACTATTTTTAGCTGAAAAAAAAGTACGCCATTTTATTACTTGGATAAATTTGAATTTATGAGAATAAATTTATAAAAATCTGTGGAGCGGTTTTTGAGAAAAAAAGGTTTTTTTAAAAACTTTTTGAAACAATTTTTCAAAATAAATTCAAAAACGCCAGTTCATAGGTATCTTGCAAATACATTTATTTATAATTTTTAGAAAAAAAATTAATAAGCAGTTTTGAAAATATTATTTTTTAAAATGTTTGTTTAAAAAAATGCTTTTAAAAATACAAAAAAATATTTTTTTAAAATATTGGTATGCAGTACAAATTCAGATACCTACAACTATATATGTGTGAAATTTTGAAAGAATCGGTTGAGTCGTTTTCGAGATAGTCCATTCATCCAGCCCAGTTCATTTCACCATTCTTAGACATTTTTCAAAACTTTTTTTTCAGCCATATGATTGGTCGCACCTAAAAAGCAACACTGATTTTTTTAAATCGAAATCGTAAGAGCCGTTTTTGAGAAAAATAAGCTTTAACGTAACGGTTATACGGCAGGTACCTTCCGTTATTTTTTTAGAAGAAAAAAAATAATTTCAATTTCCCTAAAAAAATCTATATAGCAAGTTTGAAGCAATTCGGCCGACCCGTTTGGGCTGTAGGTGTCTATACATACAGACAGACAGACATACAGACGGACAGAATTTTTAGACCATCTTTTTTCGTATTCGCTATCATCGTAATGTCATGTTTGATTGTTAATCTCAAATATTTTTTTTCGACGAATGCATAACTTGCCTTATAGTTACGGTGACCATTTTTTCAGATGCAAAAAAGAGGACAACCTTTAATTTACTTAAACAAGTTTAGGAACAAACCATATTTATTAAAAATATTTGTACATATACTTCAAATTACAATTCAGTTCAGTTTGAAAAACAAAAATTCTTATAACAGACAAACAAAATCCAAAAATAATAAATACTTAAGTATACTTTATTTTAGAGTTTAACTCAAAGGAACTGTTACCTAGTTTTTGTATTTTTCTTCACAGTGAATTTTTTTTAAGACGTCATCCCGACTTCTTAGAAAAGTCCACAATTATATTCATAATTGCACTTTGTTATCAGCATTGCCTCCAGTGTTTCAACTTTTTATTGCGATCTTTCAGGTGTCCAGATGTTATTAGAAATTGAAAAGACTCTTTCCGTAGGGGCATTTGAAGCTGGAAGCGACATCGAAAACTCTACGAGTCTTATAGCGAGTTTCATTCAAATTTGGAAGATTTGTTCTCAAAATCGAGAATTGCACTTTTCAATGAAACTTGTTTTGGCAATTTGACTTTTTGTCATTTGGTTTTTGTCTTTTGTCATTGGAATTGCTGACTTTGGATTATTGCTTATTGATAATTAATTGGATAATTAAAGTACATATCAAGTCCTTCGTTCATTATTTGTTTATTTTTGTTTTATTTATCATAGACTGGCACAATTTCACGACAAACGACAAAAAATAACAAATTATTTCTCATTTGACGTTTGACAGAAAAGTATTCAGATCGATTCTCCCAACTCATCAGAGATGCATTCTTTCGTGTTGAGAATCGATCTAGAATTGCACTTTTTGAATTAATGAAACTCTTAAAAGTGAAAAAATTCAAATCTTTTGACAGAAAGAACAATTCTTTTCGTGAATGAAACTCGCTATTAGTATATATATAAAAAGCCAAAAGAATGTAATGAAAACTTGACAATTGGATTTGGGTGACAGTTTGTGATTCATTCACAATAGCAAAAACCAGATGACAGATCTGAATTGTTCAAACCAGTGCTGTCTTCATTTTGTGTTTAAGTAGCTAATTTAGTTCTGAAGAAAGTACTATACTGTGTAGGAAAAAGTTTTCAAAGAAAAAAGAGGACATTAAGAGGACAATTGAGTAAATAGAGGACAAATTACTGTCCTCTTTAAAAAGAACAAAAAAAAAGGACACGATACCAAAAAAAGGACTGTCCTCTAATAAAGAGGACGGATGATCACCGTACTTATAGTACCTATAATCGCAAGTAAATATTGACATTACGATGATGGAGGAGTCGAAAAAACTGGGTCTGGAAATTCCGTCCGTCTGTCTGTCTGTCTGAACGGGTGGGCCGATTTGCTTCAAATTTGGTATTTAGGACTTATTTGGCCCTCCCTCGGAACATATTTTTAATTTTTGCTCTAGGCCCAAAAATAACGGCACCTGCCATACAATCGTGAAGAAAAAAATGGATTTTCTCAAAAACGGCTCCAACGATTTTGATAAAACTTCCAGAATGCTATTTTTGTAAGACAATCTATCTTTTGGTTACAAAAGATTTTTCAAAATTTGTCTTATGACGGTACTTCTCATAGAACCAGCATTTTCAAATCGAATTTTCTCATAAACTATACATCCAATCTCAATAAAATTTTATTAATATGGCGTTTCAAAAGTTTCAATTTTTTTTTTTTTTTTTTGATTTTTTATAATTTTTTCATAAAAATTTTTGGTTTTCGAAATATGTTGGAAACGGGTATATTGATTTTTTTAACATTATTTTTTCAGATGTAAACTACGTATTGCCATATATTTACATACCTACTCAAATAAATTTCAAAATATTTATTTGGAAAAGTTTTTCAAAAATAACCTTTAAAAAAAAAAAAACTGGTCGAACAATCAATATTCAATATTTTTTTTTCCTAGATAGACATATAGTTTTGAAATTGTATTGCATACTTTGTTTTTTCGAGAAAACTTTTAAACTAATTTAAAAAATAAAAGAATTTTCGAAATTATTTTAATTTTGTTTAATATCCATATATGCAGCCACTAAGCAAAGCAATTGCTTATTATAACTTATAAGAGCAAGTTCGGTCGCACGAACGTGCATTTTATTTCTTAGAGTATAACCATTAATCATCAGGGCTGGATTAACTATAAGATAAAAAAGGCAACTGCCTTAGGGCCGTACATTGCAGCTTGGAGGCCTTTTTTGGAAAACTCCAAAATGTTCCAATTGCTGCCAATATTTGGATATCTACATATAAGTACTACATTTTCCAAACATCTTCGTATAAAAGTTTTGTTAGGATTAGTATCGATGCATGTGTTTTGATTATTCATTTAAGGTTCGTTTTTTTAAGCTACTCTATAATTGTTCGCGTTTTTTTACTTGTGATTATTATTATAAGTACTGTAAGGCAAGTTATGGATTCGTGGAAAAAAAGAAATTTTTGAGAATAATTATTTGGTATTTTTAGGTTTTTTTTTATTTTTTTTTTGTCTTAAGGTCGAAAAATAACTTTACCTGATTTTCTCGAAAACGGTTCTTATGCTTTTGACAAAATTTTCAGGCTGAAATTTATTAACAATAATACATCTTTTGGTAATACTTGGTTTTTTCGAATTTTTCCTATATAGCGGTACATCTCATAGAACCGGTTTTTTTTTTTTTCAAATGAGGTTTTATCGTGAACCATGATCCCGATTTCAATAAAATTTTGCATTCAGGAAGCCATTTTTAATTTTATAATATTGCATTTCCAAACTCCCAAAAACTTTTTTTTTTAATTCCAAAAATTAAAAAAAAATGGGTTTTCGACTTTGTAAATTTTTGGATTGAATTTTTTTTGTTAATTATTTTCCTGCATAAAAACTATAGGTTTTCATAAACTGGCATACTCAAAGAAATTTCAAATGTTTTTTCGAAAAGTTAAAAAAAAAAAAAATATTTCCGAGAAAACCATTCAGTTAATTAAAAAAATAAAAGGATTTTTGAAATGATTTTTAATTTTTTTTTAATAAAAATACATTATGCAGCCACTAAGCAAATCTAGCATAAGAGCAAATTCTTGCGACTTAATCTTGCATTTTATTTTTTTCTTACAGTACCTCCTGTCTCAATTTATTTTTAGTTTTTAATTGCCATTTGCCCATTCATATATTTATTTTGTTAAAAGAATACAAAGAAATTAACAAGTCCTTTCAGTCTTACAATGTTTATCTTTTTGAATCAAAATGCTTAATTTCAAACGTTCTGATAATTTATACATACAATATTATTTATGGCTTTAATTTTGATTTTAAAAAGGGTAAGGAGACCTCTCGCCACTTGAGAAAAAATTTTCTGATCGTCATTAAACTAACTTTTTAGTTGAACAATATTTTTAAATCATTTTCGGACTTGGCAACACGTTTACGACTTAACACATTTTATATTTTATTTTTTGGGCGCACTTTAGTATTTGCAAAGAAAAAAGATATTTCATGTTTTGGCAGTGTTCCCATAATCCGACAAACAAAATCCTTTCAGCATTTCAGCCTATTGATGCTGTAATAATTTCTTCTTTATTTCTTTTCTAACAAACAAACGAGTATATTTTTTTATTCAAAAGTCTCCTCACTTCATTTTTGAGCCACAATAAAATGATAATTGTCCTCCTGGCATAACGAATAAAATAGGACACTTAAGAATCATTTTGTACTTTTTAACGATGAAAGTTAAGTTTTTCTGTTGTTTTTTATTGTTGTGTTCTCCAAATGCCCAGAAGAAAGAGTGAAGGGAAAATTGAGAGAGTTTTGTTTGTGAGTGGGAAAAGTTTTTTTTTCGTTTTCGTTGTATTAAAAGTTTCTGACACTTTTCAAATCAACATCATTCATCGCTATGAAGGGAATCTTTGGAGTTTTTGCAGCAAAGACAAATAAAATAGAAAGAAAAATAATAATTCATGGATATTATTATGTTGTTTGTTCTCTTTCAAGAGTCTTGCAATGTTTCAGGATATTGATAGTGAATCTTTAAGTATGTATTTTAAATGTATATAATATTTAAAAAAGTTTTTATCAACTCCTTTTTAAAGTAAACGATACTCGTATCTTTACAAAATTTTTATTCTGACAAAATGGTTTTTGATTGTTGGCAGTTTATAAAATTTTTGGATTTATGTAAATTCTTTGCACAAAAATACCTTTATATTAAAGGTTTTCTTTTAAATTGTTAACCGAAATTATAACTCCACGGTTGCAGTTTTTAAGTATATTAGACATGTCTTTGTTTTGTAACTATTAAACCGTTTGGTTTGTTTTAATGCAGTTTAAAAATGGATTCATGCCTTTTTCTAATAATTTAAACAGATTGTTTATTATTCATATGTCCATTTTTTTCCGTTATTATGTTAAAATATCCTTTGAAGTCTTATAAATTGTTTCAATTCCAATAAAAGTAATTTGGTGTTTACTCATTTGCTTTAATATTTCAAAGATACAGACAAATATTAGGATATTTTGTGCTGCATAATTTAAGTCGAGAAATTCCTTTTTAAATGTATCTTCGTTTGATATGATTTTAAATACCTCTTACAAAAAATTTTGATCTCGCTTTTAAATAGTAATATTCATTATTTTGTGTCATTGATTTGTTATTGTTTTTATAATTATGTTAGGAATTTTTTTTACTTTGGTATACAAAAAACTATTCCTGTTACTACTTATTCATTTTTGTATTTGTAACCTGGAAACTACCAACTATAAAACTAGCGAAAACTTCTTCGTGGTCAGCAGTATTAAATTACTTAACAATAGTATAGCTTCGCTCAGAAGCAAAACGGCCTAACCCTTAAAATTTTTTAAGTGAACTAAGTGGAAATTTCTTAAGTATTTTTAATATTTTTTTATTAAAAATAAATGAATATAAATTTCTTTTTTTCGTCAAACCTTCCTTCTCTTGAACATCTTTTCTACAGCAAGTGAATTCTTTTTTTTTTTCTTCCTTAAAATAACTACTTCTTGAAAATTACATTTTTTGTGTTCTATTGTAATACTTCTTGTTATAAACAGTTAAACAATACTCTTCGCAATTAATTCTACTTTAAGTTTATATTCTTGGCACACTTTTCCGTTGTTGTCTAAGAAAGTACTTTTCCTTACAATCCTTAATCAATTTTCTACCATCAATATTTAGTGATCATTTTTTGCAAAACCACAAGATACAAAATTCAAAATCGTTAGACGGTTTCTTTTAAGCCCCTAAAATTTGAAGTTTTTTTTTTATGAAATATAACAACCAATCAAGCAATCTATGGGAGATCGATCCTATTATTAGACTTTTCCTGGCATATTATTATTCAGACCTTAAGACAGCTCTTGCCTACAAAACAGAAAAAGAAAGTTTATATTGAAATTCTTTGAGCTTCCTGCTGTCCTTATTTTTAAATTTAAAGTGAAAATGAAAGGAGACTAACAAATAAATACTAATTACCTACCAAGTTGGAATCAAATGGGTTCATTGGCTAAGGCTCTAGAGGCACTTATATAGACACACAGGCAGAAACTATTTAATATATTATTATAATGTCATGTTTAATTTTTTTCTTAATATGCATAGTTGGCGATGTAGTGAATTTAAACGCAAGTAAAAATATATAATTGCCTATGGTAGTTTTTTTATTATAGCTGCCATACATTTGTATTATACACATTTTGTGGCAGAAATATACAAATATTTTTGCTTATTCAGCACTTATGATTAAGACAAACTACCAGTAACATGATACGATACAAAAAAATAGTGAAAAACTGCATAACCCAG
Organism: Platycheirus albimanus; assembly: GCA_916050605.2. NCBI lineage: Eukaryota > Metazoa > Arthropoda > Insecta > Diptera > Syrphidae > Platycheirus > Platycheirus albimanus. The sequence goes on from OU696697.1 coordinate 155,862,514, forward strand.
TTCTTTAAAGGAAAATTTGTCAACTTTACTTGGTTTCGGTTAAAAATGTGAATGAAAATATGAATCCTTTTCAGGTTGAGTGGGTATTCTGTGTGTATGTGTGTGTGTAAATCTCAATCTAAGAATGAAAATATATATATGATTACATACATTGTAAAGCCTCATAGTTTCATACTTCAACCTTTACCGTCCACCCTTCAGATATAGTAGATACACAAATATATATGCACGATGCACATTCAAGGAAACCATTCAACTTTCGAGAGGTATTTGTAAAAGAGAGGTACTTCTCTGAAAGAAAGAAAACAAAAGAAGTCATTAAGAGGGTAATATTTATTCTTTTACACCCACTTTCCTCCCCGTTTAGTCAAAGTAGAGTCTAATGAGCGTCCTTCTTTCATTTTTGCTTTACTCTCACTTTCCTTATCATTAAGGTTAACAGATAGGCACTTGTAAATACTTGAGCCTTGTGACAAAGATGAGTTTTTAAGAGACTACCTAAGAATCCAATCACCAAGAACATAAACAAATAATATATAAAACGTTGGGGGGCTGAGAGATGACGATGCGAACTTTTTGTGTCCCACTTCCAACCCCTAAAGATATCCTTCGTTTTATTTCTACCTATTGTGGAACCGTGCCAGGTGAGACAATTTGCAGCCACGCGAGGAGTTTTTTTTTTTTAATATACAAAATTTAAAATTACCTTATATACATACCCATACCTGCTATTCGTATACAGAATGTATGGGTAATATGTTGTTATCGTTCCAGTGTTTGGGTGACGTTTTGAGTTGAAGACATCTCCGTTTTTGTGACATGGCAAGGCACTTCATTTCACTGTGTGACAGTTACAGTACTACATAGAGTCCTTGTAACGTTTTAACAGAGAACTTGTTCCGCAGCGAGATAATCAAGTGTTGCAGTTACATGCAATGTTACGAACTGAAAGGGTTTTACGAATGCATGTTCTGACGTATTCCATTTCGTTTAAATATGTTTTACGAAGAATATATCCGTAATAAAAGATTCTGAAAAGGCCTTCTTCTGTCACCGATTATTTTACGTAAAATAAATAATACATTTAAAGTTATTTAATACATTTTTGATTTTTGTGTGGCTATGTAAATAAGCCATATTAATAATAATAAAATAAATAAAAATAATAAAAACAATATTAATTATAGTTTGATTAGATAGGTCAATTCAATATTCATAAAAAGAGGATGCCAGTTATCAAAGGAGATCTTCCCATATTATTATGTGAAGCCTCCTTCGTTATTCGTTATTCAATTCTTACTACTTTTATCTCACCCAGATGGACTACTCTCTTTCTTCAGTGTACCAGTGCCAATTTGAATATATGTGTACCAAGATACTAACATTAGTATTATTGTCCACACACGAAAGCATACCAAAATCCAAACGAAATTCAATTGAATATCCCTTGAGTATAAGGATTATTTCTTTAAAATATATTATATACCTTAGCTCTGGAATAGAGGCACTGGATATTTTGGAAAGAAAAACCAACGATATCATTCCCCAGCAGATTATCGATATCCTTGTCAGTTAATGTTCAACCAACCAAATGCACCCTATTCTCCAAATCATTCAAATGGAAGGGTATTCTAGTTCCCAGGCAGAACACTCAAATATTTATACTTCGAGCTTTTTTCTTTTAATTTTTGTATGCTATTATTGATTTGAAATAATTTTAAATTTATAGTAATTCCAAAATATAACCAATAATCAACTGAATCTTAGTTCGACCGAATTATAAATCTTCTTTCCTTTTCTTTTATTGAATGTATTGTTTAGGAAATAACACGATAATTAATATCCTTAAAAAAATCCAATAATGGATGGCAGTAATCTTAGAAAATGTTTTTTTTTTTTTAAGAGTTCCCGACTTTCACAAGAATATTTTGTTCAGTGATGAAGCTCAATTCTGGTTGATTGGCTACATTAGTAAGCAAAACTGCAACATTCGAAGTGTAGATAATCCTCAAGCAATTGTTGAGATGCCTTTATATCCAGAAAAAGTGACAGTTTGGTGTGCTTCATTGGTCCTTAATTCTTTAATAAGGATGGCGGACAGAGGCTTAAAGTCAATAGATACCGTTTTAGAGCCATGATCAATGTCTTTTCTATTCCTGAATTGAATTGCCTTGATGTGGGGAACTGTGATTTCAACAAAACAGCAGCGCAACATGAAACAAACAAACATTGATTTGTTGAAGGAAATGTTTGGTGAGCGCATAATTTCGCGTTTTGGAAATGTGAATTAGCCTCCAAGGTCTTGTGATTTAATAGCGCTAGACTATTTTCTGTGATGGTATGCAAAGTCGCTAGTCTTGACTTTCAAAAAATTATAAAAATATGATGTTTATCATTTTTCTTTTGGCAACATTCACAAGTTCATGCCTTAACTCATAACTTCTTTCCATTATCAATTTAACCTAAGCGCCAAAATACTAAATACATAGAGTAGAAGCAGGTGTTTACAACAGCAAGAAACTTGCTTAAGGAATGATTATCAATTTTATTTTTAATGAAGGGTCCTTTTTAAATTAATTGTATAAAATTAAATTAAAAGAAAAAATCATGTTAACGACTTTTTTTTTTGCTTGGGAAAAGTTTCTGATGGAAATATACTTTTGGGGGTGTTTTCATGCATATAAGACAATAATTCTTGGATTTTTTTATACTTTATTGAAATTATTTATACGCAATAAAAAAATGATAAAACTAACTGTTATACAACAATTATAAAAAGAGTAAACATATAAATCAAAAAAATTTTGGATTGCCTCCTTCTTAACATAATTTAGAGGCACACCTTTCACGAAAAGCGCATTATCTTCGGTGATAAACTTTCTACAGCAATTGATTTTGAACAAAGGGATTCCTGTCATATTCATGTTTATGTTTATGAAATAACAAAGGTAAAAGTAGAAATACACTCACACACTTGTAGAATCAAGTTATTCTAATAATGACTTGAAATAAAATAATCCTTTTCCTAATATCGATTAGAACATGAAATATTATATTGGCCAACAAAACCTAATAGGTCTCCGGTATGGTAATTCTTGATGGATTGTTTTTCCATTGTTTGCATTGATAGCCACATATAGAGCAACAAGCAAAAAGACAACACTTTAGGACGTATCCTTTGACAACGACAATAAAGAATAAATATAGAATACAAAAATACATATACTTATGGTTTTCTAGTAAAATGTAACGCTTTTCTAATCAACTGTAAAGGATACTCACTCAGTATAATACTTCTCTTGCTGAATATAGAAAAACAATAGTTAGAAACGGCGCGGCCGCAATGGTTACGAGATATTATGTGGTGAGCGGCGCGTCGTCGGTCGGTGCTCGGTGGCAGTGACGGGCCATGCCGTGCTGTGGTGGCGACAATGATGGCAAAAGATGGCAAATATTAGTCTAGATATATTGATAAGTGGTTTATTCACAAATCGATAGAGTGTTAAAATGAATGCGCTAACAAAGGTTGATACAGACCGAAAGTTTATAGCCGCCCTGATGAACATTGGCATTGGCATCGCCATATGCATAACACTTTTATGGTGACCAGCATTCGAAAACGGAGCAAAGGCGGAATTCATTTGGTTTTTACTTGCGATTATTGGTACTATAAGGCAAGTTATGCATTCCTTAAAAAAAAAATTTTTTTTTTGGACAATCAAACATAACATTACCATGATAGAGAAGCCTAAAAAAGTGGGTCCGACAATTCCGTCTGTTTGTCTGTCTGTCTGTCCGTCTGTCTGTATCGGCACCTACAGTCTAAACGGCTGTATACCGACCCGCTTCAAACTTGGTACATAGTATTATTATGATGTCCTACAGAGGAGTTTTTGGAATTAGCATTTCTAATTTCTTTAATTTTTTCTAAGAAGATTTTTTGAGTTTTTTTTTTAAAGTTATTTTTTTTTTTTAACTTTTGGTTTTTTTCAAAAACGGTTTGTTCAAATTTTTTTTAATTTTTGTTTTCTGATAAGAACTTTAAACCGCTGTTTACATACTCAAAATAAATTTGAAATATGTTTTCGAAAAGTTTTTTTAAAAAAAAAAACCGTTTTTTGAAAAAAACTGGTTAAACGATTTTGAAAAAAAAAATTCTTAAAATTCAAAAAAGTAAAAGAAATCTGATGGCTTACTTTATTTTCTCCAAAAAACGTTTTAACTATTGATAGTGATTAATAAAATTTCATATGATTTTTTCAATGCTTTTTTCCCAAAATCTCAAGCCACAAGACCATTTTAACAAATTAGAAAATTTGAGCTAGTTCGTTCGACCTAGTTGTGCACTTTATTTTTAATAGAATCACAAATTTCAAACATAAATAATAACTTCGTCTTCATAGCTATATATGTGAGACCAAATTCAATAGAATTCACATATTAATTTTTTAACATTAAGCTAAAAGTAGTCGTATGACATTGGTAAAATATTGGTCTAAGTTAACTTTGAATACAAAAAAAAGTTGTATAATTTATAATAATAAGTCATGACAAACTATACTCAGGGTCGAAAAAAATGTGTCTGGAAATTTGGTCTGTCTTTGCCTTACAATTCTGACTATAAAAAAAAAACCCAAATTTTCGTAGCAAATACCTATTTTTGATACATATGTATATTATGTCAAATTACTTTACATAATGCCTGCTTCACAACGACGCTTTGAGCTTCGCTTTGACAGAACTCAAAAGTTCAAGTTCAGACATAGGAATTCGTGTATAATGCTCACAATGAGGCGTTGTGCGTTACGTTTTGACATCAAAAAGTATAAGTGCACAATCCACGTAGCGTGAGGAGAAGATGAAGCAAAAGTCAAAATATTTGAACATTTGCGCACGTTTGACTTTTCAAACTACTGTTCACGGACCAATAAGATACAGACCGCCAACTCACTGTATGGTTTCTCTTTTTGCCGACAAGCCAAAAATCAGCTGATATGCCATTTATTTTGAGAGTGTGACGCTCTCCCTTGCTTTTAAAACCCATTTAGCAAACACACCTACAAAATAAATGGCATACGCAGGTATAGTTGCCATTACAAAATGCACAGAGAGAGATGTACACGTATTCACAGACAGGAAAAAATATTTCGAGGGTGTTTCAGGCAAGAGGAGTACGAGTTGGCGGTCTGTATATTGGTCCGCGCTACTGTTACTGTTTCTGTGTGTTTCCTTTTGAGTTTTTTTCAATTTCAAAAATGGGTTGATATCCCTCGTCCCCTATGAATGTGTGTGCATTGATTTCAAAGTTTTAAGCATTTAATCAGAGGATTCGGAACAAAAAATACAAAATTAAGTCCGAAAAAGGTTTGAATTTATACAGGGTATCCCCTAATTCGTAGGAAATATTTTAGATGATGATTCTTTGGTACAATTGAAGCAAAAAAGCGTTGAACAGTAAAGGCCTATCTCCAATTTTGATATAATGTTTTTGGGATTTAAGAAAAGGCTTACTTTGGTGTACCCTGAATCACGTTAACGGTAATTTTGATGATAGACTATGTACGAGTACTAACGATAGAAACTTCGTTTGGGTCTTTATTTTTAGTAGAAATAATAGCCTTCTTGACTTCGGGTCGGATTTCTCAAGAAAATGCGCAATAAACATAGAGTTTTAATATTTTTTTTGTATCAACGTAACAATTGTTAAAATAAAAGCTTACAATATGTATGCAGATAAATGCACATATTTTATGATACTTGGAAACACCTGCAGCATGTAAAAAAGAGTTTTCTAATTTTGCACCTAAGTTTCAAACACAGTTGACAATAAGAGCGGTTTTCAGTCGTTCGCTGGAAATCTTTCTTTTGTCACTGCTCGTACGTGTCCATGAGCATCCGCACATATGCGTAGGTTTCTAGAACTCCTCGTTGACTGAGGATCTCGTGGCAGTATAAGCTACTTTCCAAAAACTTCTATAATTGAAATTAGATTTTCTGTGTCCTTTCTGAATTTGAAGACAAATAATAACCAGATACTTCAAAAAAATATTTGTTTCCTTAGAATTATTATTTTCGATTAGTTGATTTACTCAAATATCATCTTTCATGTAAACGCGTCCGTAAAGCTTTTTCGACGTAACGTACGCGAAACTGAGGTGAACGCGTCGTTGTGATTCAGCCATTATTTTTGAAGTTATTTTCAAATTTCGAAACACTCAAAATGGCCACACTAAAAAAAAAGAATTAAGCCGAAGTAAACGCATTCAAATCGAATGCAATCCCTTTAACCGCATCATGCACTGTCGGTCGCCACAAACCACACTGTTCCTGTTACTGCTGTAGCCAAGTTGTGAAGGGATTGATTTTGTTAAAAATGGCGACAACCATAGGTGCCTAAGTGAATGGTGAGTTATTATGCAGCCAAACCAAATCTCTCTGTGCTATAATAGAATAGAAGAGGGTGTTAGCCGGGGATATTTGTTTTAGTCAAGATAATTAGGTTAGATACTCTCTCGCTTGTCGTTATCTTAATGAATTTTTTATTGAGTGGATTCAGGCACGAATGAGCTCAAATTGTGTAATATAAACGAATACACAGAGAAAGGTATGTATGTATAATATAAATTGGGTATTTATATCTATATAACTAGCCACGTAGCTAGCTTCACCCCTTAAGGAGGTGTCCTACATCATTTATTTCACAACGCAATGCATAACTCATTGTCAGAGTGTGGTTATATTGTAATATGAACCGGAATAATAGAAAATGACAAGCTTTTTTTTTTGTTCACCCTTTGGCTTCAATTCCATTATGTTGTTAGAAGAGGGAACGGCGACATGGTGACTTGAAAAAAAAAATGGAGAAAGGTCTGCACCAAATTTTTTTCTGTGTTTATATATTTTTTTTTAATATGAGAAAATGGGTTATGATGAAGAAATTTCCTAAAAATATGGTATTTTACAAAAAATAAGTTAGGTCCATTCAAATGTTTGACATTTTCTCTGAATATTGTCCTTCTATCCGTTGGATGGAGTATATGAGAATAGAAACTATACTCGCTTATAAATGAAAAAATACGAGTAGTTTAGTTGTAATAGCTTTATTCGTTTATTAATAACTGTAATCTTTTTATTGAGATATATTTCTGTAAGTTGCGTTTCAAACATTGCCCATTACATTACAAAAAAAAGTACATTGGTATTGTAATATTCTACAATCTATTGAACATTAAGCTCCTTAATAAACTTAAGTTTTGGAACTAAGCAATATTGAACTCTCTGTATTACATAGTTTTCATTCACCTTGTTCAAGTACATTCACCAACTGGCGTCTAGCTCTCCGCACTCCGCTTTTAACAATATCAAGGCAAAATTACCTATGAATATTTACTAATACACAAATACAACAACATACAACACATTTTACTATCACTTAAAACAAATCTAATTTCAACTATAAATTTACTCAAAACAATGACAAACCTGCTAGGCATACATAAGTTGCTAAAGTTAACCTTTGCGAAGAGGCGAGACTTTGAATCACTTAAAAAATGCTCCTTTAAATCATAACTGACAAAAAAACACAAAAATATAAATACATACTTTGCTTGTCTTATGCAAACTCCTGTACAATGTGTGTTCATATCACAAGGATACTTGTTGACAACACCCCGGGGCAAATTAAGAAAACTGTGCACACATAACAAAAATATAAACAAAAAAATTACCACACAAAGTGCATATGAAGCCTACTCTCTGGCGTGAAAAAGATGACTCGTAAGCCAATGAAAGTGCAACCCCCGAGAGGGGAAAGAGTATGTCAATATTTCTGTTTGTACAAAAAGGAGTTAAAATGTGTACATATATTATATTTTTGTTTTTAATGCTCGCAATAAGTGTTGCTAATTTATTTTCATCAACTTTGATTGAAACTCCACAGTTAAAATTTGCATAGCAACATTTTGAAGTAAAATAGAACAAATAAAATCAAATATATTTTTCGTATAAGCTATATTTACATAATATGAAATAAAATCAATCTCATCAAGGATTCGTTGCATTCTTGCTGATTCATTAGCCTACAACAACTTAAATATTAAAACAAAGTATTTTATTTCAATCAATAGTGCTCTATCATGTTCTATCAAAATCTATTGGATATTCTAACTTGAAAACGTAGCTGTTGAAACAAACTTTTTTTTTCATTGATTTAAAGGGCATAGCAAACCCTTCAAATTTTGCAGAATTTCAATGTGAAATAAATAATTTAAAAGTTTTTTTTAATCTTTTAGAACAAATACTTCTTTTCTGTTATAAGCAAAAAGAACATCAACCACCAACGTACTAACGAAAATTCGCCTTTCTTGTCGAACGACAACTTTGTATATTATCAATGCAATATTTTCTAATTTCCCCTTCTCGACTAGTTAATGTATTCTCATCTATATATTTACATACATACATATATCAAACTTAATGTGCAAATCTGTTCCACTTTGATATCTTGATTTATATTTATATTCTGAACTTATTGTCCTTAGTTTGAGACACAGTTTTGTAGGCCAATAATTTTGTCCCGTCGAGAAATGCTATTTTTGCGATGGGTCAATTAATAATTAACGTTTCATCAAAACTTTAATAAAAAAAATAATATTTCTAAAAGACGATTTCTCTGACATTTATGTTCTTAAAAACAAAAATTAGCGTTCCTTCCCTTATTTTTATTTCGCTTCTCCTCAGTGCCGGCCATGGAGAATTGTGAAACAATCGATTTTACAGGGCGCCCAGGACCTAGAGGTTTCCCCTGACAAATTTGTAACATTATTTGTAATGTAGGTTTGCGTTTTTATGGTTAAGTGCTATCATTTTTCAATGCTAAATATCAGGCTTAACTTTTGTACAATTTTAAGTCAGCACTTTAAGTATGAAGGAAATACTGTAAATTTTGTTCTGAATGACATTTCCGTTGATTATAAGAAAGTTACAGTCTATGATGGAATTTTGTATACATTTTGTATTTTTTGAAATCCTAAGAACGAAGTGGAATTCAAAAACACTAAATGTTAAGTTAGTGCATTCAAAAGCATTAAAACTATTACAAACAGATGAGTCTATATCATAATAATTTGGATAAGTGTTTCTCACTCACAATCAAATGCATGAATCTACAAAGCAGCTTCACAGATCTTTGATAAACCACATTATCTCTTGTATGTCTGACATTCAATTTCACAATTGAAGAACATACAGAATAAGGGGCGCTAGGAAACATCTCCCATGAGGCTCTTGGTTTTCAAAGGCCAGTACTGGTCCCACCTATTTTGTCTTTACTCAACCATAATTATTTGGCCGAAGGTTAAAATAAAGATGGTTTTGAAATAACCACTGACCAACCTTTCTTCCCATTCCACTCTTAATATCAGGTGAGCATAGCTAAAGTCCAGTCCAGTTTGCTGAAAATGTTTATGTGAGTTAATGTGAATAGAACAATTGAAAGCATATTTCATTTTCAAGCATTTTCATTTTGCCTTCGTTGTTGGTTTGTTACATAATGCATTTTTAATTAACATTTTATATTTTCTTGCCTTTTTTGTTATTATTTAAATTATGAGCTATGAAAGGATCGCAATAAAAGGTCCTGCCAAAACCACATAAGCAGTATTTCTCATTAACTGTGGTTTTTTTTTTATTTTGTCTCTTTGTTCTATTATATTTTTTTTTTTTTTTGCTTTCGAAGGTTGGTAATCAGTTTTAAATATTGATAGGAATCGCAAAATTAACTAATAATAGTGGGATAACGATTTTTGAACTAAAAGACTAAATAGCTACCATTTATTCTATTAATTGTGTTTTTAAATTAAATATCAAAAATTGCAGAGGAAACATTTGAATTATCTTATATAATTTAATAAAAATATAAGTCAACTAACACAATTTTTATTTTTATTTCAGGGTCAGTGTACAGCTGGCTCGCTACCCGTGGCTTGGGTAGATGAAGGTCCTGGTCCGCCAACGTGTCCAATGTCTTGTGAACAATTAATAGTAGAAAATAAAAATAATTATAATAGTAACACTAAATCTAATGATATTAACAAATTACATAATTATGATAATAATAATTTAATTAATTTGAATAATAACAATAATTTTAATCCTGTTCATAATATTATGTCGAAAGTGCGAAGAGAAATTGGTGGAATATCAGCGGCAGCAGCGTCTGCGAAGATAACAACGATAGCACCGATTAATGCAGCTGCCGCGAAGATCGCACCCCCTTCACAAATAACGACGATAAAACCGCCTGGAGTAGTAGAACGGACAACTACTACCGTTTCAACAGCCTCAATAAATGCAAATAAAATGGTAGCTGACAAAACTGTGGAAACAAGATCCAAATACCATCAGGATGAGAATCCAGATTCGGATCAGGATCAGAATCAGGATCAGGATATGCAAAACGATGCACACGCACAGTCGTCGTCGACGAAAGATCATCATTATAACTATAATAATTTAGATAATTATAATAATATTGTTAAAAATAATATAAATAATAGACAAAATGTTAATAATTATAATAATAATATAAACGATAACAGCAACCAATACAACCAAAACCAACAACAACAACAGTGCCTTGATTATTTGGGCGATAATGATGACTCTAGTCCTACACAATTATGTAAAAATTCTCGAAGTGATTTAGATAAAAAATTACGGCATCTACGATTGAAGCATTGTTGTGAGCGTACCGTGTTAAGTGCCCTACATACAATAGCCCTTAATGTAACACTGGGCGGTGGGCCGCAATGTGTTCGAATTTTAACGGATATTTTGGATTTGGACATATTGGCCACGCGTATAACATGCGAGCTAGCAGAAATTTTATTTCGTTATGATTGCCGACAAATATATTCGCTAATACATCAATGCAAGGATTGTAAGGTAAGTTTTCTGATGAAATATTAAAAACATAAATTATTATTAAAGTGAAACTTTTTTTCCATCGCCTAAAATGTTTTCGTTCATTTGTCGCATGTCGCGAAATGCCAAATCTCAAGCAATCTTTGGTAAAAAAGTTTCACTTGCATCGTGGTTTCATAAAACCGCACAATTTTTTTGTATTACTTCTCAATCAAAAATATGGGAATTTTACTCAAAATGAAAATAAGCAAAGAAAATTAAAGTTTTCACTTAAGACATCCCGTTTTTTGAGCATATAGACATTTTAAGAAGATAAGTTAATATTTCTCGTTATTTCTTTACACAATAAAATCAAATAGGTAAATTAAGTTGTTTTTCAACAGATTACCGTAACTAGGTATATTTTTTTAGCGAAAAACCTTCACGCTCTCCACTAGCGATAAATGTATCGCAGAACGCAGAAGCCAAAGCAACATCAGGGAGCAGATAGCAGAAGATCTGTTAGATTTTGTTCGTCAGGCATTTCATCGCTTACTTTTTAAGTATAGCTGAGAATGGCAACTAATCGGTTCATTGAGATCGTAAACAATCACTGAATCTAAAAATTTGAATTTTTCAAATTAAAATATAGATTAGAGCGATAAGCCGAGATGATCGACGTCCCAGATTTTCTGGAATTATCAAATTTCTTTTATTATGAAACATATGCGTTTCTTAAATATTTTTTTTAAATCTTCAACGCTTCGCCAGAATTCATTTTGATATTCGAAAATTTGATTTTTTTTTTTCAAATTAAGCCCTTTATATTCTACACCTTTATAGTCCCATAGACTTTTGAATTAAGAAATATAATTATTATTATTATTTAAGTTTTATTATATCTTCTTTTTGGGATAATTTACAATCACTTATTTTTAAATTCAAACAAAACAAAAAACAAAACCTCAGAAAAACAAAGTTTAGCACGTCAAACTTTTAACTTTGAATGGAAATATAAAAATTGACAGTTATTATGCGATAAATAGTTTGCGATGGAAGCATGCTTTTTATCGATCACTATTAATATATAGCTGCTATGATGGTCTCCATTTGCGATTGTGAAAGCTTTAAAGCACGCTTTCGATTTATCGCTGGTGGAGACCGCATTTTAGATAGTAGTTATTTTGAAATACTCCCAAAACAAAGGAATTCGAAATATTTTAAATAGTTTTTGAGAAGTTTTTTAAACTCTAAAAAATGTTGACTAAAACTGAACGGCTCGATATATGAAAGCTACCGTTAAAAAACTTTGATCTTTTTTTCGAAAAAAAGCTGAAGAAAACAATCGATGACAACTTTAATTTGCTATTAAGTTTAGGTTTTGTCATTATGGAAAAACAATATCATTAAAATGGCCGCCTTCGGAAGACTCGCAGCATGCAATTTTTTGAGGTTATCTCTAACCACTTTTTCAGACATTTCGGGCGTTATCTTGACTTTGAATTATGTTGATTTTGTATGCGTCTGAGTTCGGGGATTATTCGCTTGAACACGGTCTACACAAAAAAATCTAACGGTGTCGAATTGCATGATTTTGGTGGCCACTTGAAGTCTCCAAAAAGGGAAATTACTCTACCAGGAAACTTCTCACGCAATAAAGCCATAATTGGTCATGTTGTGTGGCTTGTATCTCGTCTTGTTAAAACCACATATTGTCCAAGTCATGATCTTCAATTGCCGGGCAAAAAAAACCTGTTATCATGTTCATTCCCTGCAAACGCCGCGAAATTGATAAATGCAGAAATATTTTTGACTGTGGGTGCATTGCGATGATCAACAGGTATAACGATAACTACATCAGTAACGCTTCTTCGCTCTCTTCGAATTTCTTCTCACTTTTACCGATTGCTTGCGTAGCCAGTCGGTTATGACGACCATAACCATCGCCTAATACATACAAAGTGGCTACGTTTGAATCACCACTTCTGTAGTTAGTATTAAAATTTGTTGTGCGTTGTTCGATTGTTCAACAATCCATTATCGTAATTGGCAAACAATCAACTAATGCTGTGACACTTCAGGTGATATGAATGACCCTGTACCTTAGCCATTCTGGACCATTTCTTTAATGTCATTGTCCACTTACGTCCAATTTGATAAAACTGTTAAAACTTGATTTCTGTTTTTCGCATATTAAGCCAAAAACAACGAACGTAGTTGTTTTTTAAATACTCTGGTATCGCATACAAAGCGTAGTCAAAATCAAAGGATCCATTTTTGAACAAATAAAAAAATGTTTAACTAAGAAACTATAGGTCGTTTGGGAGCCACCGTTTAAAAAGGAGTCACTGAAAAAAATACAATGTCATAATTATGGAAAACTATATTTGAAAAAAAAACCTTTAATGCTGATTTTCGTTATGACCATTTAAGCCAAAAAACAGTTCGATAAAAACGCGCTATGTTTATGAAATTATGAGTGTACCTATAATCGAAATAGTTTGAGCCGTTTTCGAGCAAATCCAAATTGAAAAAAAACCGTTGCTTAAAAGATACTAGTTCGAGCCGGGCTTAATCGAAATAAAAAAAAAAACGTCGACAATCCTTCTTTAAACTCCTATGGATGAAGTTTAAAGAAAATCTATTTAGCCGTTTAGGCTGTAGCGTGACGTGAAAAAGCGTACTGACGCACAGATAGGCCGACAGTCAAAAATTACTTTTTTGGGCTTCTATATCATCGTATTGTCATGTTTGACGAAAACCGATTAATTAAACCGATTTTTTTTTTCTGCACGAAACCAATACTTGGATTATAGAGCAAGTTAAAAATGAACCGAGGACATGATAAGTTTTAGTTTACAGTTTTGTTGCAAGAATTATATATTGACTGGAAAATGTCAAATAAAACACTGCCATAAACGGGAAGCTTCATACGATATTTTTTTGAAATTTATTTTCATAAACAAAAACTTAAATTTTAATTGAAAAAAAATTGTTTTTAAGTGACCTTATATTTTTTTAATGCAATAAAAAGTACGAATGCATAAGGTTAAAACTGAAAAAGAAATGAAAGACTGCAGCAGTGTTTTCAGAACAGATTATTTCAATTCAGATTTTTCACTTACCAACTATACACAAAAACCATATAAAATATTATCAAAGATAACCTAATTGGTATGGTATTGACGTCTTGAGTGCTCTTAAGAATAAAACAAACTATTTGTACATCTTCAAAGATGATAGGAATCACAGTTTATAATAATCATAACGTTATAATCCTGAAAAAAGGTTCAATTCCAAAAGAAACAGGAAATACATGATCCCAAAAACAAAACAAAAATACAAAATTAAATCGAACTCCTACATAAGTATTAAATAGCTGTTTTTCTTGGTTTCAAAATCTCGCGTTGAAAGAGCGTACCTACCCCTCCAATCATTAAAAAAAATCCAACCCATTGAAAACGAAAAATAAACCAAAGCGGCTGATATGAAATATAGTTGCGCATACACATACTTGTGTATGTGTTAACTTCCATTATGTGTGTAGTCATTCGTTTGGTAGTATTGATGTGCCTGTTCAAATTAACAAGAATTAGGGCGAATCAATAGCTTGCCTTGGAAGCTTTTCAAATTGCCAGCGGTGTTTATTATGGATATGTATACTTTTTTTTTTATTTTTATTTGCTCTATGAAATTTCTATGCCCTATTATCTGTTTTAAGTTTTGCTTTGATATTACTTTTCTGTGTTTTAGCCATACACATACACATGTGCATGCAACAATGCATGTGATTTGTGCTGGAGCTTAACGCTGAGTGAATGCACAATGATGGAGGAATTAAGGGCATAATGTTGACTCTAAGTTTTATATTACAAAACTGTTATATGAGATTGTAATTGGGAAGTAATGCCAGAAACAGGATATTAAGGAAAAATGATCGGATCTTAAAGCTTTTCCCTAAAAATTAAGTCCATGGTTTTAGTGAAATAACAGAAGTATGGTTTTTATTTCTATTTGTGTTATTACTATAAATTAAAAATGAAACAATTATAAAACCAAAAACTATAGCCTACCTCAATACAGAGGTATAATCTCCTGAATCCTGATTCATAAGGACTCAATACTCTTTGCCTCTGACACTTCTTCTGTTGTGACTGTGAGCATAGAAAATATTTCTTATTGAATCAAAAAAGCTCTCTCTCGTGTGGAATAGATTTTGATATTATTATATTAAAATTTAACACATTGATGTAACTTCAATGAGAGCAAGCTTCATGCACACATATGACTTTCTGTGTTTTTTCTCCTTACTTCTGACATTCGTTACAATTTTCTTTTAAGTTTTTCATCATTTTTCATCTCTGTTTCTATAATCGTAGTTCGTAGTCCACTAACATTATGCTGCACGCAAAAATCCCGGACACAAGAGTGCGAGAGTAAAAAAAATAAAAACATAGGTATGTGTACTATCTTGTGTTTTACTAAGCAGGCAGATGACTCTCTATTCAGGACCAGGAGTCATGATGGGAAGTTAAGAATAGAAATATGAAGCAAACCAAATAGAAAAGGATGTGTAAGAAACTAGTTAAAAAAAAAAAAAAATAAGTTGAAGCTGAAGCTGAAGCGCTGCTATTGTGACCCCCTTTATTATTCACAGGAACACTCAACACTTAGTCAGGGTTACAAGTACAAGTTTCAAGTTGCGGAGAGAATAATAGTTGAGGGTTGTCTTACACTCTCTCTCGTTCCGGATCCCCTTTTCCTTAGCGAAAAAGGACCAGCTTGCTTAATACACATACACATACACAAACACACAGATATTTATCTCATAATATATATGTATTTATATTTTTTTTTATTATCTGTACTAACTATTTAAAATGATATATCTACAACATTTACTCAGTGATTAAAGTAAATGTTGAAGGATTTATACCATGCCATGATCCCAAAAAGTGGAAATAATATCCACGCGATAAAAGTAGCAGTAGTAGCAGTAGCATAGCAAAGACTTACGATTTAAGGGGTGTATATATATATAATATTCAGTTCTTAAGTAGGTATATGAATTGCGTAACAGTTTCATTTTAATAGAAATTAATTGCATAAGGATGCTATGCGCTTGTTTGTTTTAATGTAATAAGTAAAAACTTTGACCATTCTTAGGGAAATGTAGTATGTATAGAATAGAAGTTTCTTCAATTCGAGAATGTGATACGTATTCTTTAATTAATTTGAAAACGTTGAAACCAAACCTTTAATAGCTTTAGTATTTAGAATTTGATTTGATAATGAGTTTTATTATTATTGTATTATATTTTATTATTTTTAAAATTGTTTAATTTTCTAAATTGTCTAGCATATATGAAAAAGCCCAAAGTCCCTCTAGCTTATCAAATTTATATTAACTTTGACAAATTCTTGGTTTATTTTTTATTCAAAGTGGAAAATCTTCCCGAAAAGTAATAATCATAATAAACTTTCAGTTTTCGATTATTAGGTACTTATGTATATTGGCAAATAATTTGTATTAATTTTTATTTTAAACAATGCCTTAGTATGCAAAGGAATAAATAAATAAATTAAAAAAATGTTGTCCAACATCAAATGCTAGCTTATGTTCTTATTGCTAATAAATAATAATGCGTCTAGAAGTAATTACTTAAAATATAATTCACAATTATAGCCAAAGCTAATATTTTATTTCGTTTTTAGTATAAGTATTATTAATACTAGCTGACCATTTCATGCGTTGGTCCCCGAAATTTCGTTAGATTAACTTTTCTTCAAAATATTTTTTAATTACGGGAATCCTTGCCTCAAGAAAGTCATTTCAAAAAGAAAGCCATTTCTTGTACAGTAAATACAACGGATATATATATGTACACAATTTCAAAAATTTATATAATGTGTTTCTATTTAATAATAATTTCAACTATATGCCATTGCATCCAATGTAACGTTCTGTTTTAATAAAAATTCCTGCTAAGTATTATTTTGTGCAGGCGAATTTATAAGGGTTTATTTCACGCAGGAATAACATTCTTCAATTGATAGTTTATTCCTGTCACTAAGTTAGTGACAATTATTTTTTGTTTTCTTTTTTCTTTTATAATTATCATATAATTTTTCTGTTGATTTCTAGTTTATTTCTATATTTTATTTCTTCACTGTATTACATTTATTACATATTAATAGTTAAAATAATTATACCTTTCAATAACTATTGTTAAAGATTCTTTATAATAAATAAATAAGACACTAATTTATATGGTTGCTTTTTAGATTGGGTGTTACCTGTCTTGACTTTAATCAAAAACTAATCAATTGACTAGTTAAAGTAGTGTCTCGAGATTAGTAACATCAGCTGTAGATTTTTTTTTCAGCTGTAGAATCAAAACACATTTATATGGAACATAATTTGTTCCTCTTCAACGAAGTTACAATAACAACTAATGGGAATCACAAGCTATTGTGGCATTTCTATTTCATATCGTGAATAATCCACTAACCAAAAACTGCGTTTAAAGAGCTTCAACTAGCCTTCATATTCAGGATCACCTGGTTTTTAAATCAAAACAACTACTGGTGTCATTTTCCAGCTAGACTATTCGCCCGATAATTTATTTGGCTGGGTTCTTATGTAGTTACGAGTAAATATGAAGTTTTTACATCATATGTTTTTTTTTTTTATCACCAAATAAATTTTACATACATATTCAATTGTATGAACTTTTGTGCATTAAAAATACATGGTAACAGAGTTAAATGTCCTTACAAACGTACAAAAATTACTGCCAGGAGTGTAGGTAAAAATGTCTTTAAGAACTCTATGCAGCGATCAGGATAGGAGAAAATATATTTTCAATAAACAACTAAAGTAACTGGAGGACCACTTTTGGGGGAACAAGTATGAAATCCGATTCTAGGATACAAATGAATTAGACAACTGACATTATTCAAATACTTGTCTGCCATATCAAGCTAAAGTTTTCCCCTTTTTTAAGGACCCTATATGTGTTTGAAACAGTTTTAGTAGTTTTTCGGATAGGTCGAAAAATAAGACCTAATCTTCTACAGCTCCAGCAGCTTATATATTAGAAAACTGTAACTTTAATGATTAGCCTTAAATACTTTTGTACTTATTTTTTAGATACTGATTATAATGCCAGTAAGTTATTGACTTAAACTTGTTATTTGTAGATACTTATTTAACAGCCGTCACTTCAACAACTCTTGAGGATAAATATTATTTTTAATCCTCTTTACCTACGTAAGCCTGGCTGACGTCATACACCGTCATCGGAGTCGTCTTGTGCACTAAGGAACATATCTCTTGATTTACCAAATATAAATTATGTTTGTATTATTATCAATGAAATCTATCCATGGCATGTACACAGTACACTAACACACACAAGTACAACATTCAACCTCCCAGTCCGTCTTTTAAGGCACAGCAACAATATGCGTAGGTGTAACGAAGAAAAAACAAAATGGATAAAAAGCTGTCGAATGACGTCCATACAACAACTTTTAACTTATATTTATGAAAAGATTCTTAAAAAGGGAAAAACAAACCAAGAAACTCCACACACACAAAAAAATTAAAAAAAAAAAAAAAAAAAAAAAACATTTACCGTCGTGAACCCAATTGTATACGCAAAATAAAATTTGCCTCGACTTCTGTTGCCTTTCGAATGTTTTAACTACTACAGTTTTTTTTTATTATTTTTATGGGCTCTATCAGTCATTTTGTTTCCTTTTTGCTCTTTTTATACCGGCCAACAACAACGGCATTCACCTTCTTTTGATTTCCCCGAAAATCACAAGACACCCACGTTTATCTTAAGTTCGCGTGTCCTTAAGATTCGTTTGTCTACTTCAAAGAAAAGGAAATGCTGATAAAATGTATTTATCAGTATTTCCTTCCTTGTGCCGCTTTAACTGTACTCACACACGAAACCACCGAAATTAGACACGAAACGGAACGAAAAAGAGCACCTACAAGCTACAAAAAATACTGGTATACGCATAAAAATGCGGCACCCAAAAAATTGTACAAAAAGTAACACACCCGGAAATTGGGCTTAAAGGATCCAAACAATTTTTTTTTTGTATTAATCTTTTTATCTTTTGTCAATTTCGGAAAAATACCAAGCTCGTCAAGTTTCAAGTCTTTTATATGAGGGTCCTTTGGATAGGAATATCTGCTTGATAAGACCAAGAAGTCAAAACTGTTATACTACTGCCACTCCGATAAAGGACACTAACTGAAAAGGGCACCACACAAAAAGAGCGAAAAAATCGAACATTCATCGAAGAAACTTTTAAAAGCAAACAAAATAAGTCGATGAAACTGGAGAAAGAAATGTTAAAAGAATTGAACAACAACAAAAATAAAAAAAGAAAAAAGGATACAGAAATAATGAAATAATAAGAATTATGTTGAGGAGCTTTTCGTTCTTGGTTTCGCATTTTTATCTCAAATACATTTACACGCGCAAGAAGAACTTTTGCGGGTGGTTTAGGTTTTTGTCAATAAAGTGAATGCTTGGCAATGTGTGTGTGCTTTAGTTATTGCTATGTGACAATGACGAATGAAAAATACAAACACATACAAATACTGAACCCACTTCAAGTTCCAAACTCTGCTTGGACAAACGGCACTTTGGAAAAATTAATTTCACTATAAATAATGAATAGTTGGGATCGTTATAGTGTTTTTTAAGACACCAATAAGTTTTAAGAATGAAGAGAAGTGAAAAAAGCAATAGGCTACATGTATGTCTTTCTGAAAATATTAAAAGTGTATAAAATATTAAATAATATTCAATTGCATTTAATAACCCTTTTAAGCTTCAGGATACTCAATACAGTTTTTGAAGCAATCCAGATTCCTTTGATTTTACTTATGACAAGGAAATGCACAACCTGAGTTTATGATAACACTTGCGGTAACCTTGCAGGCCTTGTCAGTTCAAAATTCATACATACTTAAATTACTGTTTTTTTTTTACATACCTACCTACAATTTTTGATAAATATTTTCTATTTTCGTTTATCGCAGCAACTGTGCGTGTGCATATCCAATTTTCACAAAAAATTTACATTGAACAAAATACTAGTGCTAGTAAATCATATATGTATAGAACAAACTGTTTTATAAGAGATAGAATAAACAATAAAATGCTATTATTATGCATTTTATAAACAGAAACGAAAAATGAATATGAATAGACTCTAACATAAAACTATTTTTTGAAAAATCAATATTAAATTGCCTGGGAGCGTAATGAAATCCTGCTAAACGAAATCTTGCGTAGCGTTTGCTAATGGATTTATACTGATTTTTATTTTTTTTATAGCTTCTAAAACATCTTAATAAAATGATGAAATGCCGTGGGATAAAACTCCTTGGTTTGACAGTATTTTTTCATAGGATTTTGAATACTTCGGATATAAGTAAAATTTTGTTAAAAAATACTTTGTACTACGGGTATTTCTTTAAAATGTTTTCTTAATAAATTTTCTAAAACAAGCAAATTAACAAATGAATCTAATATACAAGTGGTTTAACAGAAAAGCGTAAAAAGTACAATCAAATATTGATCGGACTTTTAAATCGATTATTCGATTAATTTAATAATACATACAAATTTATATATTTTATAATTTTTTTTTTTGAAATTCAACTAATCGATTATTCACAATATTTAAAAATAAAATGTGAATCTGAAGTTTTTAAATTTAGCTTAATTGAATGCTCTAATGATACATTTGTTTTCGATTTCTCATACTTTTTTAGATTTGGGTTATCGATTTCTATTTATACCTCATCTTTAACTCCAAGACAACTGAAAACGTAGATCACCCAAAAACTATACAAGAAAAACCTTTATTCGTTGACACCTTTGCCAATGAAACGAAAAGCTGTACAGAATAACCGTAGCTATAGCACAATTTCTTTCGTTTCGTTTTTTACAGACACCAGGGGTCAGTGTAGGTTAATATAATTTACAGATTGTATCAAACCAAAACTTGGCCACTAGTTTAAACTCAATAGCAAGAACAACTACAAATATTTTTGTAATGTTCTTGGAGGTAAAAAAAATAACAAATCGGTTAAAAACAAAGAAATTTAAATTTTTTCAAAAATCAACTTCTATGTTAATTTGTATTTGTGATAGATATGTATATAGATACGCTCGAATCATCACAAGTCTTCCACTTTGAACAGAGAAATAAATTCTTACTGCATTTCAAATAATTTCTTTTGTAGTCGACTAACTATAGCCCCTATTTTCCTGAACTTGTTAACCTGAATGTTGTAAGGGGTGCAATGATGATTATTAAAAAAAAATGAAAACAAAATTTTTTTCTTAAATCGGTTGCAAATTAAATAAGACAAGATATTAAAATGTAGGAAATATACATAAATTAATTTATATATCAACCTTCATATTAAAAACGTTTTATATCTTAAAAAAAATATCCAATCAAGGTATTATAATTTCATCGATACTGTCTACGAAATTCCATTGAATTCAATTTTCCGCAATTACCATGACACATAGTATAAATAAAATATTACCATTGATTTATTTCGAATTCACTTGCATGTGATTGTTTTATCACATTTTGCCTCAACCAATTAAGGACTACTTTGACGATTGACCACTAACAGTATATACCCACTACACCATACTACCACCATCGCCACCACCAGACAATGTAGACATAAAACATTCCATCTTCGGTTTCAAATTAAATTAAGTTCTGTGCTCGGCATGGCAAGTACACTACCAACTTTAACCCCAACTGAAAGTTGTCGTCCTCATCGTCATCGTCGTTGTCGATCTCTTTGTTGTTGTAAGTACCTTTGAATGTTTTCGCTCTTCTAGCATCATGAGAATAAAAAAAAAAAAAAAAAAAAAAACAACAAGAAAGAACCAACAAAATGGAGAATGGAACAATTTCTTACTTCCTTCTCTATTATTCCACACACTACTCCCACCAAATCAAGGATAATTGAAAAGTAATTAGACAGAAGATTTAACAAGGTTAGACATAAGAACAGTGCATGACGAAGAAGATGACTACGAAGAAGGATAGATGTACAGTATGTTTTGTACATATATACATACGAACAAGCATGGTACTTGGTGTTGGAGCAGCACAGGCAAGGCAAATAATTACGCTTTCATCAAACCACCAACTGTCAAACTCCAAAGACAGGCGTTATGTTTTCTGTTGTTATTGTTCTTTTTTTTCTTGCACCTCTTTCTTCTATTGATCCTTCAACTGAACTTAATTTTGCTTTAAGGATACATGAACAGAAATTGTTTGGTTGGTGGACTGACAAAAAAAAGAGAAAAAAAAAATAAAGGAAAAAAAAGGAAAATTCTGCTGACAAAATGGTTTCCTCCTAAATAGAATAGACAACATCCTTATGTTAGGCAGCGTACATCCTGTTCTTAATTTCGCTTCTTTTTTTGAGTGCTAAAAATGTATGTGGAGACTGAGAGTGGGTGCAAGTACGCGGGAATCGGTTGAGGGTAGACTTATGTCATAAAGCATTCAAATAAAATATTATAAAATCGTGATCGCTAATTTCGTTTCCGCTATATAATTTTTTGTATGGAAATAGAAAGAGAAAGAGGGAATGATGGACAAAAAAAAAAACTTTAAAAGCTGAGTGTTTGAATATGTGCAGATATTTTTTGTTGAATAACATCCTAACTTTCTAGGAACCCTTAAATCTAGCTTTTCTTCAAAATTTCCAAGAAACCAGCCAATTTATGAGGCTATTATCATTTTTCAGCACATATACCATCAACTAGGTCTTCGACACACAAACAATTTATGCTAAATTGCTAAGGAGAGTGTGACACACTCGTTTAATATAAAGTAATTATGTTTTCCATTTCTCGTTCCCCCACCCCAACACCAGCAGCCTTGTGATGCTGCTGCTTAGGGCTTCTATAATGAAATTCACCACCACTTTTTCACCAAGAGTATTAATGGAAGAAATGTGTGCTATTTGTGTATTCTATATGTGACATCGACACACAACACTAGCAAGTACGAACTTTTCACCGAGTCGCTATAAATGTTCAACCAGATAACGGTTCATTATACAGTTAAACGTACCTACTCGCTGCTCCTTTACATGTGGTAGGTTATGAGATTACGAAGGAAAAACATGTGACAGAAGTAGATATACCCGTTGAATTGAAAAGAACAGAATTGGAATAATAATAGTACATAAGGACGGAAATGATAATAGGAAATGGAAAAAAGCAAGAAGTAATAACAACAACGCAAAAAAAGAGATGATGAGAATGAGAACACATACGAGTATACAGGATGTGTAAAATACCTAGAAACCAACTTACTTATTGGCTATTTTTGTTCAACATGTGCATGAAGCAATAATTTAAGGAATTTGATACACAAATAAAATTATAGAAAATGTTTGATTGTAAAAAAAAAGAAATCACATAAAAAGTACGCATACGCCATGGTGTCCTGTTTTTTTTAATCCATGAAATAAAAGTATAGATTTTTTTTTTCAATTATGTAGTTAGTTCAGAAATAAAAATAAAATGCACGACTGGGTCGCACGCACTTGCTCTAATGTGTGATAGTGGTCTAGTGGCTTGTGATTTTGATATAAATAAATTTTTCAAAATTCTCAAATAAATACTTAAACTAATTTGAGCGGAAAAAAAGTACGCCATTTTATTTCTTGAATTAATTCTAATTTATGAGAATAAATTTATAAAAATCTGTGGAGCGGTTTTTGAGAAAAAAAGTTTTTTTTTGAAAAACTTTAAAAAAAAATTTCAAAAAAAATTCAAAAACGCCAGTTCATAGGTTTAGCAAATACATTTATTTAAAATTTTTAGAAAAAAATTTAATAAGCAGTTTTCAAAATATTAATTTTTTTAATTTTTTTTTTTTAAATGCTTTTAAAAATACAAAACAATATTTTTTTTAAATATTGGTATGCAGTACAAATTGAGCTACGTGCAACTATATATGTATGAAATTTCGAAAGAATCGGTTGAGTCGTTTTCGAGATAGTCGAAAGCAAAAAAAAAAACGGTCCTATGGAAAGTACCGTTCTTACACATTTTTTAAAACTTTTTTTTCAGCCATATGATTGGCCGTACTTAAAAAGCCGCACTGATTTTTTTAAATCGAAATCGTTAGAGCCGTTTTTGAGAAAAATAAGCTTTAACGTAACGGTTATATGGCAGGTACCGTTATTTTTCGAGTTAACAAAAAAAATTTCAATTTCCCCTCTGTACAATACCTAAAAAACTCTATATACCAAGTTTGAAGCAATTCGGCCCTCCCGTTTGGGCTGTAGGTGTCTATACATACAGACAGACAGACAGACAGGCAGACAGACATACAGACGGACAGAATTCTTAGACCATCTTTGTTCGTCTTCGCTATCATCGTAATGTCATGTTTGATTGTTATCTCAAAACTTTTTTTTTCGACGAATGCATAACTTGCCTTATAGTACCTATAATCGCAAGTAAAAATTAAGACATAGCTATATAGATTGTTAGTTTTTTCTTGTGAAAAGTTTTAAGATGTATATGTATATGTCTAAGAAGGACATGGCAATATTGCCGTTTGTCTGATATGACATTTCATATGGTTAAAACAAATTAAATAATAAAATACTTACTAAAGACAGACAGTCCGGTTACTTAGAAAGTTTGGCTTCAAAGCAAAGTATGCTTTGAAAGGAAATGGCATACGAATGGAGTTGATGGTTGAATTCTTTTTTTTTAGAAATACCTTCGAAACAAAACAAGGCTATTAACACTGTAGTCTTGTTTGTAATACAAGGTTCATCAGGTGAACATTTTTTTAAATAAAATCAAATAAGGTTTAAGATAATCAGTTTCTAAAAAGTCTTCAATCGGTATTTTAATAGGAAATGGATCAAATTTTAAATTGTATCCTTGAACGAGTAAGCATTTCTTATAACAAGCATGATTTTAATCTTATAGATTTTTGCGTTATGAAAATACAATATTTGTTATAGTTATGGAAATAGCAAATATAAGGGAATGCTAAAATTATCGAAAAAATACAACAGAAAAATTATAAATAGAATAAATGCTGATAGTCACTAAACACAATCATACACTTGTTCCGTCTAAAAATGGACTTTCCACAAAGCTAAAAAATAGCCTTAAATTAACCGAGGAAATGTAAGCGCGTTTTTGCTTCCAAGTTTTTTTTACATTTGATTTTAATAAGTTTTGAAATACTATTTCTTGTATTTAACTTATCTTTAGTGAATTGAAAACTGATATTTTAAATTATTTTTTCAAGTTTTATTTGCGAGTAGTATTGAATATTTTTGTTTATTTCTTATATGAGCTTTTCATCCTAAACATTTTATTGATTTCAAGCTCGGCTTCATCTTTAAACAAAAATTAATTACTTGTTGTATTTATTATTTAAAGCTGTTAGACTTTTGTATTCTTACACAATTTAAATTGTTGGAATTATTTTTCAGTGATTTGAATTTTCTTTTACAATTTCCAAATCGCTGGGATCTTATCTGTCATAGTTGTAAACATATTAAATACATATATTTCACTGACTCACAATCAGAGTTGAAGCTCCTCAGAGAATAACCACAATCAATGTTTCTTTGTATTTTAACCTCCTTTGCCAACTCTTTGCTCCTCTGTTTGACTTTCTATATTTCTTGCATTTTATGATTTTTCCTTTTAGGTTTAGTTTTCAGAAAGCAGCCGCACTTCTATCAATTGCAGCTTGAAAACCAAAATCAACTTCAAGTGGAAAATCAATAAAAGTAATTATTTTCTTTTCAAGAAGTTTTCTTCTCTCGGTCTTTTCTGTTTAAGTTATCCTTCTCTTAGTTTGGCTGAAAAATTGCCATTGAAAAAATATGAGATTCAATCTCAGGAATAAGATACAAATAGCTTAATCTTATATTTTATATTATGAGTTATGCAAATTTGTTTGCAATCGAATTTCTGCTGTATTTAATTTTTTTTTTTTTTTTTTTTTTTGATCTTCTTAGTTTCTAGAACATCCAACCTGACCCAAATAAGAAAATAATTTGTGTTGGAAAGACAAATTTATTATTTTTGAAGGTACCTATTTTTTGTGATGATAGAGAGCGTCTCATGTGCTGAAAAAGTCTCAAACATATTTATTATTAAGCACTTAATGAATCCTGTTTCATCTTATGTATAAAAATTAGAAAAAACTTTTATAATTTTTTTTATGAGAACAAATGACTCATTATGCAAAAAAAAAATCCAAGAACATCATTTACAGTTGTACCACTTAATTCACCAATTTTATTACGAATATTGCCATTGTGAATGTTTTTCTAAACAAACATTTGCAATTTGTATCCTTTCAAAACAAAAAAAGTATCCTTTTTTTGTAGCATAAGCCAAAGAAATTATATGCTTGGATAACAATAATTTAAATTCTATGCAAAAGTGCATCTCAGTGGAACTTTGGATAATGCGTCAAGGTCCTTTGTATGTGAATTGTATGGGGAACACAAATATTATCCATCCCATAAAATTCATCATGACCTTGCTTTTGAAATGTATTTTTATGATGTGCTTGAGCCGTGACGACTTTCCTTTATTCCTGCTGTGAGCTACACCAGAGCTTTGCATCTCAAAGTATGACTGTTAGAACCACCATAGAACGTTTAACTGACAATTTAGCGAACATAAATATTTATGTGCAACATTGTGCCCTAAGGTTACATCGTTTACTTGAACCTAAATAAACACTTTTGTCTGATGAACATGGATTACAGCATTCGAGGCTGAAAAACGGCAGCAGGCAATGTTCTGAATCGCTGGCAAGGGAATTAAGTATAACCAAGATGATGATGGTTGTTTGTCATCTTGAATTTTGGAGTTTGTTTTATAAGAAGCATTATATACACGTGCATAGGCTGGCTGATCATATACAAAAAGTAAACTGTTTTTTGGGATTCAGAAGTTTTGTTCCTTTTCTTGAACTCATTTTAGGTGAAAAAAAAAAAATTTTTGTGGACTAACCCAACCAATATTTTTTTGAAATAAGATGGTTCAATTTGTATACTTTACTTCACACATATACAAAATCACGCTTCTTCTATTTGCTAGTTCCATCATTGTCGGTATAAATAATTATTGGAATGATGACTTGGCATTCCCAGTTGTATCTTAATAGATATGGAACTTCATGTAGAACGTTGAAGTTGTTTGAGTCGTTGCAGTGTCATTAAGTACCACAGGGTCTACTTAACAAAAATGTATAAGGTAAAATATTTGAAAGAATAAGTTTGTTGGTCATAAGTTCACACCAACATTGGAAATAACAATGTTTTTAGGTAAATAGTTCTTATGTTTTTACATTTGAATGTTATTTATTATAATATACTTATTGGATTGTTCATTTTAAAAGTGGTTTACAATCATCACCCAATCTCTGAAAATAATTGTATGTTTTTAATTGAAGTTCCGTTCCATTGCATTATGGTTAACTTGTAGAAACAAAACAAGCATGGCCTGCTTACGTATATACTAATAGTCATCAAGGATTTCTTTTGTTGGGAATATAAAAGCAATCAAAAATGTTGCTGTGCAAATAAAAAAATGTACCTTATTAAAAAAGATAGAGGATTAAACTGTATAGTCTTATAAAGGGTTTTTTATTTGGGCATATAACTGAGGAATTTAAACACAGATCAATTGTATTTCTTGCCAAAAAGCTGACTTTATTTGATACTTAGATAATTTTCTGTCGTTTCTACATAAATGATTTCTGCCATATGGCCACCGCGGCTGGCTTGAATGTAGTCCAATCTTGACATCATTTGGGGCGAATTCTGTTTTTCAAGTCGTCAAACGTCTCTCACTTATCAGAGTAGAGTAGTGACTTATTTTATTCGTTGCAAACAACGAACATCATGTCCGTATATCACAATTGAACAGTGAGATTTTGAGGTAAGTCGCGCACGAATAATGTGATATGTGGAACGCGAATAGGGTTTGACAATTTGTAACAGTCAGATCGAAATTAGCGACAAGCAACTTGTTTTCATTAAAATTTCTTTTTTCTTTAATTAAAATGGAAATTGTATCATCTTAAAGTTAGATTTAATGAGTTTCTATCATTTTGAAATAGTTTTTGTTGCAAAATATTGTTTAGAATTATGAAGAATCTCATTTATTCGTTCATTCGTTTGTCGCTCTCATGTGAATAGTCATTTACAATGAATTAGCATGTGCGAGTGAGGAGATATGGAATACAAATTACAAACGAATTTTAGGTGGTACAGTATATTGAGATTTAGGTATTATTTATGTCACAAAAATTCCAACTGTTACATCCAGTTAAAACTGGCTGGGTTTGAACTCATAACTCTAGGTTAAGCAACCAAGCGCTACATTCACTGCACCTTTGCCACCCGGTAACCAATTACAGTCAAAAAAAAAATTAATTATTTTTAGTCTAGGCCTAGTTTTAGGTAGGTAAGAACAATATAGTTGACTCCATAAAAATGCAAACATAATCATTTTAATCAATCAGTAAAGTCGGTTGGGGAAAATATTTATTAATAAAAGCACGCCAGAATCTTGAAGTTTTGTTTGTAGAACCAAGTATGTATATTAAAAAATTTTTTATCATACATAAATATGATATAATTTTTCCATATTCCATTTATCTATGTGTTTTATGTTTGTATTTGGATGTTCCTTATATGTGTCTGCTTGAATTCATTAAAACTAGTTAATAGCTGCATTGAATTTGAATCTTATTGATTTAAGCTGATCCGATATGAATGAAATTTTAATGAAGGAATTACTTAATAATAATTAATTCCTTCTATAATTACAATATTGAAAAAATTAAATATTTCAAGAACTCATCTTCAATCAGTGTAGTGGAACAATATATTTTATAAAGTTTTGTATGTATACTAATTATTTTTTACAGAATAATTAATTGTATCCATTTGTAGAACGGTCAAATGCAAGCAAATTGCTTTAATAAAAAATATCGCTTTCAAGACTCACACTCACTCTTGGCCCCATTACATATTTTTATCCATGTACTTTCCATTGTCATTTACAAACCACATGACAACTGAAATCTTTTTCTTACTTCAATTACATTAATCTTCCCGATGCTGTGTCTCACCATCACTATCACCATTCTTTTAACAAAACAGAAACAGACGACTAAATTGCCGAGCAAACTAAATAAAAGCACTTCGAACAAAGTACCAACGCAATCATAAGACTGTTCAACTACAAATTCATCTCTCTCCTCCTTTGAGTTCATATTTTACTTCTTTATCCTACCCCATCCCCCTATACCTTATATTGCAACCCACCAAGAGCCACCCAATCCGCACCCCTAGTCGCCTTAAGCTATTCGAGTTACTTTTCACATTTTCCACAGACATCGATACAAGTGGCGGCATTACTTTTATCTTTTCTCATCAAAAACAACCTGAACAAAGTATACATTTCATATTTATGTATCTATATTACGAGTTTATTAAGTTAATAATTTTGATAGTGTACAAGATAGCTATATATATATATATATATACATAATATATATATATATATATTCTTATAGGTATGGAAGAGTGTTTTTTTCACAAAAAGTGGACGAGTGTGTCCTGTCAGATGTTGGGTTAAGGCACTAGCGATGACTTTCATCATCAGCGCCATATTATCATTACTTCAAATTTTCCAAAAGGGTCAAGGGATACAACAAAAAAATCAGTATGTACCCGTGATCCTTATTCGGGTCTTATCCTTAGTTCTTATGAAAAAAAAAACAACAACATGACATTGGAGAAATGGTTTATAAAATGGACGTAAAGTCCTTCGACTTTTATGAGGCGCACTACACAGGCAAAAGGTTTTTTTTCCTCATTTATTTGTCTTTCTTGGATATTGAAAAACATCAAGGAGGTGGTACACATTCCTTTGATTCTTTTATGTATGGTCCTGGCACATGTATAGAGAAGAAAAGTAAATAAGTGTTTTAGAGAAATGACTCTTTGGCACATTTTAAGTTCAACACTGTCTATTCATTGAACTTTCAAAAACCGCTCTATAAAATCGTTTTTCAAAGAATATATGTTTTGTATAACTATTTGTGCATTTCTGTATTCTGTGGGGGGTACTACATATACTTTTATATTATGTTGGCTAGACAGGGAATGATTCAATTTTCTTAAGTAAATAGCAACTAATAGCTGCAAAAGTAATTATTTCTCAATACAAGATAGTTGAATGAAACTTTTCACATGTTCCTCTTCCGTAAAAATGAATTAAAAGAAAATAAAGTTGAAAAAGGATAAAAGTAATGTGTGTTTGGCTCGTACACATAGTTTAGTACCTACGACTGTAGTACATCTAAATGGAACTTGCTATAAACGGTGTGCTGTCTTTCGAGGACTCATGGATAATAGAAGTTGTGTGAGCACGTGTCCGTGGTTGCTGCAAATATTGCTATACTCTTGGATTTCATCGTCCTCGGGTTCGGGTTGTATTGGATGATGAAAATGTCACGTGGCCTTATATTCACTTGGAAACGGGGAGATAAAAATTTTATCTGAAAAAAGTATTATAGGAAATGATTAAATATGTTTAAACACGAGGCTTTGAATAGGAACAAAATTCGGTTTTAATTCGAAGGGACAACTTAATGGTTGTTATACTGACTGAAGAGTCCTTAATTATTTGGTATTATAAATTCAACACTATCAGGTAGGATAATAGCAAGCCCCAGGTAGAAAAATAGCAAGGCTCGTCAATGTTAATCTAAGTCAATATGGACTTGTTTGACTTGTATTCGAAAATTTCAAACTTTGAAATCTTATGTTATCTTACGGTGGTTCCAAACCCGTCATTTATTTTTGCGATTATATAATGCAAGTTATGCATTCGTAAAAAAAAAAAAAAATCTCTCCGAAAAATGGTTTAGGTATTGATTTTTAAGTGATTTATAAAATTTCATATGATTTTTTCAACGCTTTTTTCCCAAAATCTCAAGCCCCAAGACCATTTTAACACATTAGAGCAAGTTCGAACGACCCAGTCGTGCACTTTATTTATGAAAGGAATTATATCATCCTGTTTCAAAAAGTTGTATTTTCTTTTTGAAGACAACTCTGTATGGCGAAATATTGATTTAAATATTATTTTTGAAGAAAATTTCTCATAATATTAAGCGGATGTGAGTGTAAAAAAGCTTAATGGAAATATTTGACACGCTTCTTAAATTATTTTGTAGTTGCATATCATAAACTCTTTATTGATAAACTGGCTGTTTGAAAGCCTATACTTACAGTATCTTAACTTAATCTTTCAGATAGTATAATTGTTTCCATTAAAAGAGTTAAATATCGATCTCTTCAATGCATATACCAATGTATTCGTATTCCACAATACTGCAAAAATAGATAATTGGATTCTCGTTTTTAACAATAGTTTTTTCTTTTTTTTTTGATATTTTAGACAAAAGAATATGTTAGCAACATAAAAAATATTAAGTCAAGGTAGGTATAAGAATGTCATCAACTGTTCAATTCAAAATTTATTAGAAGCAAACAGTCTTTTGACATATAAAGTAACTAAACAAACATAACAAGCTTAAACCATATATTGAGCTAACATTTAACGACGCCATCTTGCAGGAATGTTCTTTTAAATTTATTTAAAAAAAAACAAAGCTCAATCGATAAAATGAAGTGAACATGTTAAGACATTTCAAAAGTATGAATCTATTTCAATTTCATTTAGTAATGTTCATTTTTTATTTAAGTTATGTAAAAAACAAACTAACACAATAATTGAAAAGCTATCCATAATTCTAAAAGTAAAAATGAAGAAACAATCAAAGTCCTTCCCACGTATAAAAGAATACGTCAATTTACACAAGAAAGGCATCACTTTATCCCGGGGAACAAGAGAAAATCATAAAATCCAAATAATTTAGTGTACTTTGAAAATTTTAAAGAAAAAGAAGTTGAAAAAGAACAAAAACAAGAGAGCAAGGAATAAGAAAAAACGTAAACAATGCCCAATAAATGACAACAAGGACACCATAAAACACTTAATCTCCCAAAGTACCTATGCAAATCATTAAAACGATGATCTGCTTTCTTCCACCTTCACCCGGTATGATGTCCCATTTTGCTTCGTTCTCATTCAACAATCTCGAAATTCCATGATGTGAAAGCAAAACAAAATGACAACACTATGCACGCTCTGTCATCATCTTCTCGTACATACCTCGACAGCTTCAGTTTCAGCGTGAGCGAACAGCCATGGAACAGGCAGCAGGCAAGAGGGTGAACATTGACCCGCTGCCGCCACCACCACCATCACTTTGCAGTACCAATACAATACAATGGGAATTGAGTACCCTTAAAATATCTCCCGAGGGTATGAATACGAAAAGAAAAAAAATTTAAGTTGTTACAAAGCTCATGAAAATAATGACGCTTTTATCGCTTGCAGTATTCATCAATCCCATTGGGTTTCTGGGTATGAATGGGGTCAGGGGCGGGGCGTGGTGGGACTTCTCGGGCATTAAAGGTATTGACACCACGATTAGATAATTGGCAATCCTAGTGGAGCGCCATATTCCTCAGGTTTCTTTTTTTTTTTTTTTTTTTTTAACCGAATTCTGAAGTGCTCTCGTGCAAGACCGAGAATAGTTGAACGGCTTCTGAGTATTTTTGAGTGAATGGGTAAAAGGGCAGATGTGGGCTATACTCGAAGATTAATTGTAAATTTGCATAGTGTGGTGATGGCGAATCAATTTTTGATGAATGCTTGGAAAAGTTTTTTGATACAGTGGATAATATATACCTCCGGCTTATGAATTTAGTTGAAGCGAATATTTACTTTCATTGAAAACTTAACTCACTATTCAACTTTAACTGTGGCACTTTGACCGGTCTTTTTTAAACGAAGGGAATTTTCAATTTAAAATAAATTTATTTAAGTGAAAGAGGCAACTTAAATAACATATTGAAAACGAAATTGGGTTAGGATAAAATTTTCAAAAATCAGGGGTGGAATCGGCTAAGGTGATTTGTGATAAGTGATAGTCACAATCAACAAATTTCGTCTGGCTAGATGATAGTCACATGTGACAATCACATTTTTGTGACTTTTTCTTGTGACACCTAAATAGCTGTCACAAGAAAAAGTCACACAAATGTGATTATCGATTATCACATGTGACAATCACCTTAGCCAGATGAAATTTGTTGATTGTGACTATCACTCATCACAAATCACCTTAGCCGATTCCACCCCAGATTTAAAAGCAAAATTTAATAGAAACTTATTCAGACGCAGAATTTTGACCCCAACCCTGAACTATCTTATGATTGTTGTATTAGCTGTAAGCTAAGCAAACAACACAAGTAGGCTCAGCAAAGAGAACCTTCATTGTAATCAATTTCAAAACAAAGGTGTAGGATAAAAGGAGCTCAAAACAAATTATTTCTGTGTTGGTTTATATCGCTTCTTTACGATACATACAAGCTGCAATATTACAAAAAATTTCTTCCAGTTATATAAAAACTTTTGATAAGAAAATAACTAAAAATTTTACACTATTTCAGGAGGCTTATCGTCGCTGGGTATGCAGTACACTTATACCATATTTTGCGGAACACAGTTCAACTTCCAGCAAAGATTCAGCAACCACAAAAACAGCAACATCGAAACCAACAAAAAACAATACAAACAATAAAAACCAATTGGAACAGCAACAGCAACAGCAGCCCGAATATCAGGATAGATATGGTTCAAACGATAATGATGAGAATTTCGACAGAGAAAGATTTCAGCATGATAGTCTGAGTTTATATGACGACGAAGACGAATCCATTGAATCTCCACATATATCAAAAATGTCATCATCTGCGTTATCGATAACATCATTAACGTCAGCAGTAATGGGACAAGAGCATCAACAATATCAACAACCACAAGAACATCCACATCTTCTAACGAAAAGAGCTGAGGCAAACAATTGTGAACGAACGAAATCGAATGCACAATTGACAAGCAACATTGACGAGCAAGAATCGAGTAGATCTCGTCAAAATGAAGATTCCATATCGACTGCCAATAACAAGGATCCATGCGTAGAGGGTCCAGTGATATCAAGGCTTTTAACAAGGTAATTTAAGTTCTATTTAAAAAAACCATAGCCCTATTTTGATTTTTCTTCCCACAAAAATTAAAGTATTATGTATAGATGCTGCTTCTTGATGATCCAAACCAATTTCAAACGAGTATCAATTGGCAGCATATTTCTCTCAGCACCATTTCTTTATGAAGAAGTCATAAGCAATAGTATTTTTCTTTCATAAGCAAATTGATTTGAAACATACATATATCTCTAGTAAATCTTTATATGTTATTTTCTACTTCATTTTTCAATTAAATTTAACATTTATAATAACAGCATATTTTATTGACGATGTTTTCTAAATACCCAAACTTTAAAACAGTTAATTAAACGTATAGAGGGATTTTTATCAAACTTCATAATTGTAACAGTTTGAAGAACAGCGGTTGTCGAGGATTTTTTTTATTCATTTAAGTCCTGGCTGTCATATTTTCATTAACAGGGACATTTTTGACAAAACTGGGTTTTTTCGTTCCTCTGGCTCATAAATGGTAGGAAGGAAAAACAGGCTGAAACGTCTATTTTCAAACGACCATAAGGTTGAAAACGGCTTGATCGAATTCTCTTAAACTTTATTTGGCATAGGTATTCAAAGTCTTCTTTTAAATAGCATTACAATTTTTCCCTGGAGCTTCGGCCCAGGGCGCACACAAATGAGAATTGTACCAAATGAAAGCTAACATTAAACCCTGCCAAATATTTTTGAATTTTTGTCATGATTTCTGAGATTTGTTCTCTTGTTATGAATGCACACACGGACTGCAGTCTCTTGAATATTTTCCAGGATTATCCCACCCTATGTTCTTCTTTGGGTCAGTAAAAATCCATCAAACCGAAAATCGTGACCAGATCGAATGATCTGGTTCTGTTTTTATAAGTGCACAACCGCACAATCGCACGGACGACGTTCTCTTAACTGCAAGCCATTAAAATTAAATTACATAGATATAGGATATGGAATGCGAAGGATGGGTATTCCACGTTTTTATTATTTATTTGATATTCAATATTTTTGTTTAATTACTATTTTTATAGATTCTTGGCTGGATTACTAATTTAAAGCCAAACCCTCCATTAAAATGATAATAATTATTTGAAATCAGTGTACTGGTACTTTAAAGTTTAATATCGTTTTCTATCCCTATATCAGATGAATCTTTGTTTAAACTCGTAGGGGTATTCTTTTTCTTACAACACAAAAATTAGTACATACCATCTTAAAATCAATCAAATAGATCTTCAATCAATTAAATCGAATGCTTCGTAGTTAAAGAAAGTTTCAACAATTTTTTGAATTCTATTTTGGTTTTTATTTTTCATTTGTTATAAAAATAATTATATGAATATAAAATCTCAAAACTAGGCCACAAATAAATGTAATAAGTGTACATATATTTTAAAGCATGTATTTCGACCCGATCAGCTTTGACTTCTATTGAATTTTACGTTTCATACATTGAAAATATTTCATAAAGAATTTTAAATCACACATTATAATTTTGAAATTTGTATACAAAATGCTTTTATAATACAAATTGAAAAATTATTTTATAGAACGAAAAGAAAAATAGAATTTCGAAAACGAAGAAGAATACGACCATGTCTTAGCGTCTGTGAGACGGTAGAACAAAAATGTCCATATTTGCTTCCGGGTGATCGAGCACCAGCCTATCCAACGCAGTATGCAGGAGAGCCGACATTTCTTTGTCTGGGTAATTTTATTTTCGAATAACATTATTGATCATAAAAAAATAATCAAATTTATATAGATCAAAATATTCCTGAAACGGGTGAACAATTGCTAAAATCTAATCATGGCCCACCAGAATGCTGTTACCGTTACTGTGATCAGCCTGCACATGGCATCTGTATATACTGTGATGACTTCGATGATGGATCGGGGAAAATTTCAAATGCAACAGCAGCTGCCAGTAAAAACCCGCGAGATACCAATGCGACCTTAGAAGAACGACTTGCTGTGCCTTCATCGTCAACAACGCAGCAAGATGATTCTTTTGGTGGTATTTCAAGTTCAAGTAAAAATTCTCTGAACGCAACAACATCAACATATAAAAGTAATACGACTTCAGTTACAAGTATCGCTGATATTGAAAAGTTGCCGTATTATGCATACTCGGGCCTTGTATACTATTTTGATGACATCACTGACCTACCCAGCGATCCAGTTGCTGAATGTCAACCAGTTGCATCCACAACCAGTAGATGCACGATGCCATATTATGCATCATCAGCTACTAGTTTGGATGCAAGTAGATTAGCATCGAAGAGTTACATGTTAATATGGTCATCAATTATTTGTTTTTTAGTTCAAAACAATATCCTAGTAACTGTACATATTCCGAATGATAGTAACTATCGTTTCTATTATTACTGTTGCTATAATCTAAATGATTGGTGGAGACGGTTAATTGTGCTTATAATGGTATTTTTAAGTTTATAGTTGTAAAATAAATAAATAGGAAATAAATTAATATAACAAAAAAGAAAAAAAAACAAAGAAACGGAAATGTGCAGGATGAAAAAAATGATTCTGATAAGATGATAATTGGTTAAATATTAACTTTTTTCTATTTTTTCTGTATCTTTGGTTTAAAGAGTTTGTTCTTTGATTATATTTTTTTAACAAGACTTGTTCACTTGTATAGCTATGTTCCTTTCTTTTACGTTAAATTTTATAGTTTACCATTATTTAACATTTACCTTTAATATTGCAAGTAAACCCAATGCATTTGTCAAAGCTTCTCTGCTTTGAGTGCTAGTTGAATAGATATCTACTTGCGTTGCTTTTATGTAGAGATTTGTGAAATGAAAATGGAGGACTTAACTAATGCATATTCTCATACTGAATTCAGCATCTTTGATATACAACAAATGCAGGTTTAATAATAAAAGCCAAATTAAAAACAAAATTGAGCTTAGCTCGATTATTTCCGAGGAGATTCTTGTTAGACAATAACAAATTCTTTTTAATAAAAAAAAATTTCTTTTTAATACTCGTCATCCGCCCCTTTCGGTCCATTATTTCAAGAGGACACATCCAAAACAAATTTGGAGAAACAAACCGAGAAAATGTTTATGAGACAATTAAACTGGCTGACTTTCATAAAATTTCACAACCCGTCTGGAACGGAAGTGTTTGAAAAAAAAAATGAATACAAAAAATGAAAATTCAAACTTACACATACATGAATTAATTTTCCCTTACTCGCAGAACTTCGAACACATCAACATTTCTTTGATGCTGCTTCTTATTTTATGAAAGAACCAAAAAAGGTTCTTATTTCTGAAGGAAATGATGCAAATTCTTTGTAAGCCCAAGAAAAAAC
Source organism: Platycheirus albimanus (assembly GCA_916050605.2). Classification (NCBI taxonomy): domain Eukaryota; kingdom Metazoa; phylum Arthropoda; class Insecta; order Diptera; family Syrphidae; genus Platycheirus; species Platycheirus albimanus. Next base: position 155,900,022 of record OU696697.1, read on the forward strand.
AGCTGATCTGATATAGCGCTCTCAAAATGAGTCGGTGATGATTATAGAATAGCAATTTAGACGTTCCTCTTCAGCAATTATTATAAGTTTTTAAAAAAACTCTTCAGTTCAAATCTCCTGCTTTCTGTTCTGATAATGATTGCGTTTTCAGCATACTCTTCAATAGCTCCTGATGGTGACTCTGCCTTATATGATTTTGGCTTGCTACTTGACACAAATTTGCTATTTCAAACTTTGTTTCACCACATTTTGTGTCTATAAAATCAATGAGCCATCATTTGTTCCTCCAAGAAATTGACACGAATATAAAATATGCATATGACACAATATTTGTTTGTTAGATTGTTTTTGCCACCTTTTTTATGTATGCCTTCTCTTTAAGTGATTGGTTAACTTATAGAATGTTTGTCATAGCTAAATAAACTTTATACTGCCAACAACTTAGTTTTAAAGTAAAAACAACAGTATATAAACCTTAATACAACCTAAAAACATAATTAATAACAAAAATTACAGTAAAATTAAAATACAACAGAAAAATTAAAAATTTTAAATATATTGTTACAAGAAAGAAAAAAAAAAACAAAAGTAATTGACAAAATAAAAACTCTCAATTTTATGAAAAAAAAAGTAAAAAAAAAATTTTAATTAATTAATCCCGAAAATTTATTAAATTAATTTTGTTTTAATAATGTTTAATAAACTAAATATTGAAGAACACAATTAAAATTTTAAATAGTCATATCAGCACAAAAATTTAAATATTCTTTTTGATCGAATTGAAAACACGAATTTATTTTAAAACCTTGAAAGCAAACTGTTACGCTGCTGGCAGCCTCTTTGTTTTCATGTGAAGGGATATGTTTTTATATTTACTTTAAACGAAATTTAACAGTTTATAAATTTTATATTATTTATTTGGACTCAATAATAAAAACCGATGTTTTTTGTTTGTTTGATATTTGATTAAAAGAAAACTAATCATTTGAAAGAAAACAATTAAGAACAAAGATAATTTTATTTTGTACAGAAACTTCTTATTAAATTAAAGAATGGAGCATAAAAATATAATATTTAAATAAAATAAGTAACTATCTCCACTAAACTAAAATCATTGAGATAAAAAAGACGTTCAACGGGAGAATTGAAAATTAAATTAATTTTTAAGTAGCACACTAAAAGAAATTATAAATAAGCAAATTTTTTTTTAGGAAAAATCAAATATATTATTAAAATATTCAACATAATTAAAACAAACATTAATGAAAATAATAAATCTAATAAAAGTTATGTTTATGATAAAAAAAAAAAAAAAAAAAAAACAAATACATATTAATATTTTTTAGAATTAATACTTAAGCGAATCAAGGAGGAAAAAAGAAACAAGATTAACATGTTAAACTTGAATCAAAAACAAAAACAAAAAAGGAAATAGCCGGACATAATTACTTAAGTTTCTATTGTTGTTTGAAACGACACTTTACTATCTTTTATTTTTGTTTCATTTAGATAAACATAATAAATAATAAGTCAAAGGAAAAATTGTTAGAAAATGCAGAAGAAGAAGTATTTTTAATATTTATAAATGTAAGACATTGTAGATATCAAAAAACAAAAGGTAATGCATAACAAAACAAATAGCTGACAAATAAATTTAAAGACAGAATCAATTTAAGAAATGTGACCGAAATTTTTAAAATAATGATTATCTATTAAAACAACAGATTTATGAATACCATCGTAACAATAAATAAAAACTCTATTAATAAAAATAGTGTCATGTTTTAGTTTTCAGTCTTTTTTCTTTTTAATTTTTGCATAAACTTGGTTTTGGTGTATAAGGGTTTCTAAATGTCTTTCATTTTTTTAAGTTTATTTTACAAACAAAGTCAATAATATTATTTTTTGAAATGGTTATATTAGAATGATACTGCACGTAAGCATTAAAATGTTTTATGTATCGCGCCTTTTTAAGTTAATTAAACTTGAAAAGGACCCCGTGGTATAAAATAATAATTGATTTTGTTAATTTTATTTAATATAGCAAAACAGATTATATTTATTCAAGTCGAGAGGTGCAAGAGATTTTGTTTACAAACAACACATTTTACGTATAGCGAGGATGATATTTCAATATAACACTTTTGAGCGCTGAATGAGTGGAATTTTTAAAGAATTTTCGAATTCATTTGTCATTGAAAAAATAGAAAAGCTTATCTAAATATTTGAGGATCTTCTTCAGAATTATTTTATTTCTATTTATTTTTATTTTTATTTATAATAATAGTAATAATTATAATACCTAGCCTAGCCCATTCACTGATCATTTTGAAAGAACATTTTTGTATGAGTTTGTAACTTTAAATCCAAGAGTTCAAAATAAAATATAAATTTAAAATGGTTAGTTTCATGGGTTGCGGTATTTGAAACGCCTTTAAATAAATTATTTCTGAAAAACGCTTAATGTGGGTGTTAATGATCTGTTTACAAATATACAAAAAAAGTCCACTAAATAAAATTATTTATAATATAAATTTGAACAGTGACAGAATAAAGAATGTATTTGGTATGAGCCTCTCAAGTTCAAGTACTGAACACCCGATTCCGTTTTCGTTTATTTTTAAGAAGTCATATTTGGAAATGCACTCCCTTAATTTATTTGTTTTTTTTTTTTTTTTTTTGCACCCTAACAAAGTTATCAAGTCAAGTCAATGTTATAGGCAGTCAATAGTTCCTGAAAATTGTTTCAGAGAACTAGGTTATCTTTTACCATTGATTTAACAATACAATAATGAACACCCATTATAGGTTTTTTAAGGCTATACAATTGAACATGTGAGAAGTCAGTCCTTGGCTTTTCTGCAATTCAAGAATGGAAATCGATATAAGTCAAATTAAATTGGGTAACAACTAAGAAAAATTAAAAAATCAATCATTATTATTTATATCACAGGGTCTCGTGACCATTTATGCAATTTATTTTTTTCAAAGTTTGCGCAACAATTTTTTTCTATTTCCAATTGCCTTAGTTTTATTAATAATGATTTTTGTTTTGCATGCCATCTTGCATAACATTTTTATTACTTGGCCTTAAATGCAATAATATTGATCAACATTTTTAAAGTAGAATAAATAAATTCGTAGCGAAAAAACAGTTATTTTGTAAATTAGCGTTAAAAACAAATGAAAGTGTAAAATATAACGATTAGTCGATAAAATTATTAAAATAGTTAACATGAATAGTTGCCTATATAAAGTATTTAAGAAGAATATTTTAAATTATGTTTAGTGCCGATCATTTATTTATATTTGTTTCGTTTGCAAATCGTTATTTATATTATATTTTAAATAACTGCATTTTATTTCTTTATTTATTTTTATTTAATACAAAATAATCGTGCAACCTAAAGTAATTGATCTTATGCAAATAATGTTAAGTTGTTAAAAAAAGAAGATTTTTATTTTTAGTATTTGATTAAATCAGAACGTATGTTTTCTGAAATTAATCAAATGTATATTAATTATATCATATTACATACATGTAATAAAAAAAAAATAAAACTATAAAAACCACCAAATAATATAGCAAAAAAAATATAATACAAAATATGTAAGGGTTTATTTATTATATAGAATTGTTGTTGATTGTATTATGTAATTGTAACGGATAATAAATAAAAATAAAAATATTAAAAACAAAAAAAAGTGTTTTCATAATTTTTTACTGACACGTTTCTTTATTGAAAAAGGAAAAGAATATACAAATTTATTATTTCTTTTATACAAAATAAATTAAAAATAAAAAAAAATAAAAAAAAAAACAACCGAAAATCAATGTTATTTTATACGTATTTACATACATGTAGGCTATTAAATGTGTAGACTGGGGATTATTATTTTTGAATGTTAAATATAAAATTATATTTTATATTCAATTTTTTGTTCAACTAAATTTACGTGTATCTCAACAAAACATAAATATCACATAAAAATAAAGATATTTGTATTGATATAAGAATATAAAAAAAAAGAATGTTGATATATTATTACTATACTAAATTCTTTTTTATGTTTTTACAAAATTTCTCCTCTTGCAGGTAGGTATGTATGTATATTATTGAACTGGAAAACACCAAAGCATACAAGAATATTCTCTCTGAAAGTTTAAATTTAAGCAAAATAAACAAGTGAATGAATCTAACGAAATTTCCATGCACAAATTTTTATACCTTAAGTAAATATAAATACAAAAGAAAAGTATATAAATTAAATAAATACAAACAACAATGAAAGGTGTCCTTTTCATAAATATCTGTTGTTTTAATATGAAATCATTTTTTTAATCTTTATCTGCGAAAGAGTTAATTAAAATAAAATGAAGTCAGCGTATAACGCACATAGGTATTCTATTATTTTACAAAACAAAAATTTAAATAAAGTGTTAAACGTATATTTATAAAGTGAAATCTTTGTATTAAGGCAAAGACTCGTTAGTAATTTTAATATAGATCATGAATGCTAGAATAATTATAAAGGCAACACCATCAACCTTGGACGCCATTAATACAAAAATTAATTAAATACTAAACAAAATTAATAAGATGAATCAAAAAGAAAAGAAAAAAATTATTCAAAGTGTATATACAAACAAAAAACTTCCCTAGACATTGAAAATAAATTTAAATAAATAGTCTTAGACCATCTGTGTAGGTAAAACTTCAAATATCGTGTACTATTGACTAAAAAATTCAAATAATAGTTTATTATTAAAAAAAAAAACGAAAAAAAAAAACAAAAAAACAAAAACATATTGTACCTTTAGATAAATTATAAACAACTTCAAACAAATTAAATCAATAAAAACTGTCAATAGCGAATAAAAAGTTAATATGTAAACATTTGGCAAGCTAACTTGAAAATTATAATATTTATAAACAAACACTTCGCACTTAAAATAAAACACACCTAAGTTGTCAAACTTTATTTGTTTTATTTATAGAAAAGTTCTGATTTCTCCGAACAACAAAAGACCCACCCTCCTTCTCTTAGTGCACACGTTACATATTTTACACTCGGATTCTGAACAAATGACACACTTTATTCTTATTTATTACAAACAACAACAAAAAGTGGTCTAGAAGATTAATATTATGAGTAAATGATAAACTGCCCAACATGTTTAAAAATATTGTAATAAAGCGTAATTTTTTAATTTAAAAAATAAAAAATAAATTTTTATACAAAACAATTAAAAAATTATTAAAAACAAATTAAAAAAAAACTGACAAGGAAATTTTATAAAATTGAAAGTACATAATGTTACAAAAAAAATTTTCTCATAACAAAATAAAAATTAAAGCATCAAAATACACATTAACAAACTGAATTAATTTCAATACCGTCAGATATAAAATTTAAATAAAACAAATTATCAAGAATAATAGTAAAAGTGTGCCTGTGTTATTGTGTGGATGCTACTTCTTAAAAATAAAATAAATATTATAAAAACAACACTGATAAATCGTCTTTATTTTTTGAGTAAAGTGTGATTGTGTGAAGGGTACACTTAAGAAAAATAATAATAAACACGCATATTAACATTGAGAAATTATTAAAAGCATGAAACACTTAGTATATTATATTTGAAAAGAAATTCATTTCATTCAGATTAACTAAACAATTGGATTATTAATTAAAATAAAAACAAGTATTAATAGACAAACGATTATTAAGTTTAAAAAAAGAAAAGAAAAAAAAACAAAACACAAAATAGATGAAACAGAAAATATATTGATATAATTTTAAGATAAATATAAAATGAATAACTTTATTGAAATACATATAATAAAAGAAATGATAAGAACAAAGAAAAACAAAATTATTAAATGATGAGAATTATGGTATAGAAAGATACTATAATAAAATTATACCTTATAAGAAAATAAAAAAACAAAAATGTACGTGTTGGTTCGATTTCAAGAGCATTAAAATGTTAGAAAAAAATTAAAAATATAATGGCGTTTTGTTTAATTTATCTGATTCTTATGGCAGAATACTTCTTTTCCAGCGAATTCTGCATCTACATCCCTGTAACTTAAATATATCGAAAATTGAGTTTTAATTGTGCAGCATTGAAATTGGTATTCCATTTCGTTTTATTTTATCTTTGAATTAACTGCGTGTTAGTGTATATGTCAGCCAATCACAATGGTGTAGTCTAAGATTGAACTAGATTTTAAAATAAAAGTTTTTGGAGTTTATGCTTTCTACACTTTTATTGCAAGATTACACCAACACCATATTTAATTTTCATTTTGGCTTTTTGTTTATTAGCTACCGCTTGACTTCTGTTCAATCTGGAAATTAAAATGGCATAATTAAAAGCTTACTTCACACGAAAAAGAAGACAAGAATTGCTTTGATTTTTTGTTGGTAAACCCTCTCAGCGGGCGAGCGGGTGAAACACATACCGTTTGTATTAAACGATGAATCAAAACTCATACTGCAGTATTCCATTGAACGCTCAAGAAACTTAGAAGGTCTAGAATTGCCATTGAATCTTAATGTTGCACAAATCGAGCAAGCCGAACGAGCTATGATGGGGAAAATATTTACAACAAACTTCGCCAAAGCTATTGGTGATAGAGAAACTGGAAGCTATCACACCTTAAATGAAGTGCTTGAAGACAATTCTGTAATTTTAAAAATGTAACAGGATGCTGGATTATTGATACCGAATTTGGAGCCAAAAGACCGTGCGCAGGAAGCCGAGTGTCTGGCTTACAATGGACATCTATGGCCATATGGTCGGGGGGTATTTTTGAACTCTGGACAGAATCTTGCCCTCTGTTTGAATTGTCAGGAACATCTGAGTGATCTGTTCTAATGGCCGAATTAATGCTGCCAATATTGGAAGTGTTTATAGTTGCATTTCAATGAGAGTTACCTCTTGGGATACCTTGCTGCAAGGCCATCTTTCCTCGAGAACGGCCTTAAGAGTACAACAACAATACGCTTGCCAAACCTAATTAAGGAAGTCGATAATTTACGACATTTGTGTTCAGTCCGAGGACTAATTATGATGAGTTGTAACCTTAAAAACTCTGTTCGTCTGGTCAATATGAAAAGTTTGGGAACAACAGAGCTTTTCCTGTTTCGGGAATACTGTACAGTTATTAATAATATTATTTAACTCGAAAATGACATGTCACTTACTAATTCAAAGCATATCGCATCGGTGTTAGTCAAAATCTTCAGACGAAAAAAGAATAGTTTAGTTGATCGGACCTTAAACTAAATATTTTCTACTTCACTTAAGCCCTTCACTTAGTTTGTGTATTTCTTATTTTTAAAATTAACATAATGCGGTCGAATTCTTACACTCGGTTTTGTATTAAACAAAGATTTTCTTATACAACAAACATTTTTTGTATACTTTCGTTCTTATATGAAAAATAAATATCATCCATATCCGCTTCTGAGATGTAAAACCATTATCAGCTTTTTTAAGAGTTTAATATTTATAATTTATAAGTTTATTTAAGATTTCTTTACACCATAAATTTATTTATTTATTTAAAAAATCTGACCAGAGTCAGATTCTAACATGAAACATAAAGTATACGAAACTGTATGAGACGTCAAAGCTGTCGTTGCAAGCAAAACTTTCCCCTTCTTGGCGTTCCTTTTTCCATATATTCCTATAACTGTGAAAAACAGTCGTTTACACTTGGCACGCAGAAGAAAGTGTGTATTCGCACGCAGAACTGTCACGAGTTTTTCCAATCTCAATTAGTAGTATATATACAACGCCCCAAACATAAAATTCGTACAATTATAAACGACAACCAAAATTGATTTTTGTATAAACTAATTTTTCAAATAATCACCTTTTTCAATGATTGCCACAACCGACTTGTCAGTGAAAATATAAAACTTACTACAAACAACTACAGCAACATGCCTTACAATAATGTGCACGTGTGGCTGCAGCGAAAGTGAAATAATAATTGATATGATAGGTAACCCAGATGCCACAATACTAGGTATCTGACAATTAATACACATATAGCGATAATAGCGAGTTTCATTCAAGAAGATTTGTTCTTTCAGTCTGTCGAAAGGTTTGATCTTTTTCAGTTTTGCAAGTTTCATTGCAAAAAAATAAGAGCAATTCAAGATCGATTCTCAACACGAAAGATTGCACCTCTGATATGTTGGGAGATTCGATCTGAATACTTTTATGTCAAAAGTCAAATGGGAAATAATTTGTTGTTTTTGTTCGTTTGTTGTCAAATTGTGCCAGTCTGTGATAAATAAAAAAAAATAAACGAATAATGAACGACGAACTTAATATTTACTTTAATTACCCAATTAATTATCAAACTATCAATTACATAATGTTTACTTCTTCCATTGCATATATAAATTATAGTATTCCCACTTTAGGTGCGCCATCTATCGACGAAAAACTAAGCTCTAGAATACCATGGGAAGCAACAACAACAATTTCCACTATTTTAATTGTTGTTGTTGCTTCCCATGGTATTCTAGAGCTTAGTTTTTCGTCGATAGATGGCGCACCTCAGTGACAAATAAAGACAAAAACCAAACGCCAAAAAGTAAAATTGCCCTGGATACCCTAAACCATAGTTTCATTGAAAGGAGCAATTCTCAATTCTGAGAACTAATCTTCCAAATTTGATTGAAACTCGCTAATAGTAACTTGCTTGCCAGTAGTTGAAATGTGTGGCGTCAGGGTTAACAATATATTTCCACATAGATACAGAAGTTCTCTTGAACATATACAAACAGCTGGAATTTAAACTCTCTTTTATTATGTATGTAATTTAATAATGAACAAAACAGAATTATATGACAGACAAATTGACAAAATGAAACGAAAATCTACAAAATAATAAAATGGATATTTCAGAATTCTTAACTTTCAGCTTTTTAACAAGTTCTTTTCCCCCACGGCCAGAACATGAAGCTTCTCTGCTCTGCTCTCATTGTGTTGCAAGAATGTTGATTCTGGATTCTAATTTTTTTTTGACGGGAACGGCATGGGATAGAAAAAAAAGCGGAAAATAGAAGGGGAACAAAATTTGCCGTTGAAATCTCTTTGTGAAATCTGAGAAAAACTAAGCCACCTAAAAAATACTTGATATTGTGGCCATTTTCTAGTGTTTTACAAAGATAAAACTTTTTATTTAATTAAAAAAAACAATTGTTTTCTCGCTAAAGCATTCATTTTTGTGAATCAACTGTGATTTTTTTATGCTTAGAAGACAATTCAAAGCGCATATCTATACAGCATCAATAAGTGAATGCCCTTGCAGTGAGTTTTTTTTTTTACGTACATATTATAAATAAATAAATTCGTACATATTATAAATAATAAAACGTTTTATCAGTCAGCTAAGTTTTAGTCATATTCAACTATTTGAAGTCTTTGATCCACAATCTGCTGAAGATAGCTGAAGAGCCTCAAACACTCGATGGACGCACACTCACTTTCACTTCTTATTTTAAAAGTTAGCCAAAGGGCGTTAGGTACAATTTATTCTTTATTATTTTCTTCTTTTATTTTAATATTATTTATTTATATATTTAGTTATATATTGAATTGATTAAGAGTTCTTAATAAATTCAAATAGATTATTAGGTATATACCATGACTTCAAAAAATACATTAATGTTGTGTAAAAAGTGTAACAGTACGGATCATTGTTGGTCGTCGTCAAAGCTCTGCTTGAATCGTACTCTTCCGCAAAAGAGCGAAAAAGGCTTTTAATGATTTTTTCTTGGGATGAAGTATTAAAAAAAAAGGATCGTAGAAGACATATTGGAGATTTCCGATTTGTGCATCGAAGCCTCGCTGTACGTGCATTTTCACTATACGAAAATTTTGCACGAAGATGGTGATAATTTTCCAAAAATGTTTACATACAATCATTTATTGGATTTTTATTACCACCTGCAATACAAAAAACAAAAGAAGGAACGTGTTGCAAGAGATGAAGAATACTTCCCATTGCGAGAAAATAAGAGTATATAATGGCTCGCATCGTTCCTTTCTCATACAGGCAATAGCGAAGCAGCATGAGATGAAGAACTGTATTTAGGTACATCTCATCAAACGCATTGCACGATATTTGTATGAGAAAACAGAAACAAAGATATTATGAGAATGCACGGGAATTGTTGAAGATCAATTGTTTGCAAATGATAATACGGAAAAGCCCTGCAAGGAAGAAGAGGCATTCTTGGAAGAATTTAAATTCGATCTAAAAAAGAAATTTATAAATTTGGACAATGACTGGTGGTCATTGATTCCTTTTTTATTCAAGTTGGGACAATGGTTCGCCGGACGGAACCTGAAGTCCTTCAACATTTTTTCAATTTTGAAACCGGGACGGAAACAGATGCGATACGGTGGCGAGGCTTTGTGGGAACTATTGAGGGCAACAGGACTGTTCAAGAATACAAGTGCTGCAGATTTTTCAGCATCGACTCCGAAATATTGGTGGAAATATTTTGATTTGGAGCATGCAGTGTATGGAGAACTCAACCAAAAATGGAAAATCTTTTGGCATGTCATTCACAACGAATGGCATAGATTGTTCCGTTAGTATGAATAGATATGTAAAGATTAGCATGGACAGCACAGGACCAAAAAAAAACGGTGAAAAGGAAAGCGACAGCACAAACATCGGAACCAATACCAAAAAAGAAAAAAAACCACAGGACCAGGATTTAAAAACAACCAACAGCAACAAAGAAGAAAACAACATCATCTTAATGTTTAATCAATTACAGTCCAGATTATATTAAGTATAGATTAAAGTTTTTTGTTTCAAGCCAAAAATTTGTAAGAGAGTTATCCAGACAGAGTTAGTTGATGATGAGACTTTAACCAAGGTGACTTTAGTTTTCTTAAAATAAAATAAATATATCCATTATAGTAAGCAAGTGTGTCTTCATTGTGTAACAAATCAGAAGTGGCATTTACCCTTCCTATATAGGTAAGTAAGTTTTAAAAAAATCTTTTAATTGTAAAAACAATAAAAAAAAAATTAAAAAACGGGAGTGAAAATGTAAGAAAAGAAGTAGTACATTAAGAAATAATTTTGTTGCATATTCCGGAAATAAAGGTTTTTTGTTAGCACAAAAATATTTCTTATATTGGTAGATATGTTAAAAAAATAATAATAATAAATAGTTAAACGACGCGAAACGAAACGAAAATTACCATAACGCAAAAAAAATTTGAACAACGAAACGGTTTCTCTGCAACCGCTGTCAGTTGCAACTTGCAGTATTCGCAAAACGATATTAATTGCGTCCTACCTCCTACCTTGTCTCACTTTATTAGGAAGCGACGGCAAGCAGGGGAAGGAAACGGAAAGCAACGGATCGTGTTACAGAAAGTTTCTCTTCAGTAGATGTTCCTGCTCTATATCAAGTAATGCACTTTCTATATCAAGTAATGCACTTGCAATTCATTTTTTTTTCTCTTTGTGTACCAAATTAATACATACTAATATTTTTTTTATATTCCGTTTTTCTCATTTACTCTTTAAACCAAACGCTAACACATTCCCTTTCTTTTCTCTTTGGGCTTTGTCTATCTTGGTGTGTGACAGAACAAATGATAAAGACAATGAACATAAAAGTTTTGAGACAAAATCTTAAAGCGCAAAAATTTACGGTTCAGGGTAAAGTGGGTGAGCTTAGAGCGAGACTGCTAATTTTTGAAAGTAGAGAAAATGTTGCAAATACGAGTGCTACTGTAGCAAACAACAACAATATAGTTAAGGTTGACCATGAAAAAGGAGCAACGTATGTCGCTCAATTGGAAGAAATTATAAAAAGAAAAATCCACGCGATGTTATGGATATTTTGCCAAAATTTGATCCAGCTGAGCAGCTAGCAGGATTAACAGCTCCTCAATTCATTGCTAAAATCAAGTCTTTGCAAGAAGCATACGATTGGAATGATAAATTAATATTGTTTGCAATGGCTACAAATTTGCGAGGAGCTGCAAGAATTTGGTTGGACGGACAAAACGAATTATTTCCAACATTTAATTCTTTTTCCGTGGCTTTACTTTAAAGTTTTTTATGTCTCGTTAATGAAGTGGATGTACATCCACAGCTATCAAACCGATTTCGTCGCAGTGGCGAAGACGTGGAAACATATTTTTTCTCCATGTGTGCAATAGGTACAAAAGCCAACCTTTCATTACTGGCTCTATCCAAATATATTATAAAAGGACTGCGCAATAATGTCATTTCGGGTCTTTTATTGGGCTTAAACTTCAATTCAACAAACGAACTGCTTGTTCGTTTAAAGTCCTTGGAAAATAATCAGATAACTAAGTCTTCTTTTGCACAAAGCTTCGGTTATCAGAGGCCACAAGCTATCGGACAGGAAACCATCTTTAATCGTGGGAACTTTTCTGGTCCTGTAGACAATTGCATTTGTTTCAATTGCTCAGAACGTGGCACATCTCCTTACACTGTACAAATCCACCTCGACGGTCACGTTGTAATATCTGTTACAAAACCAACCATTTCGATGATCAGAGTCCATTAAAAAATAGACCAACAACAGGCAAAACTCAAGTAATGGAACGTCGAGTTAATTTAATAACTGTACCTATATAATAACATACCATAAGGAAGTTTTAATAAATGATAAATCATATAAAGGTTTTATTGATTTTGGGAGCGAGTGCAGTTTGGTTAGGAAAAGTACTTTTGAGTTTTTCCAATTAGCTTCCACAGTTAGAAATTATAACATTACAGGATTTGGGGGTGGTTCTTATTACTGCTCTGAAAAAGTTTTAATTGAAGTTTCTATTGATAACGTAAGGGCTTATTATATATTTATTAACAGTAAATGACCAATTGCTCCAAACCGATGTCCTTATTGGTAGAAATTTCTTAGATCAGGACCATATTCGTACAATCAAAGATAAGAAGAGCTTGATATTTGAGGACAAGAAACAAAAAAGAGAATGTCAACCCAATACAAATATTTTGAAATATATAACTAAAACCGATGTAAAATATAACTCTGGTCTCAATGAAATTGATATTAATTCTCTTCTTATCTTAATAAACGAGTTTAGATCATGTTTTGCAACAAATAGCACGGAACTGGGCACATGTAGGTTAGGTTAGGTTAGGTTAAGGTGGCTGTCAGTCAACGACTGACACACTTAGACCAGATACTAGGTCCATTGTGATACCACATATGAAAGTAAGGCACTACCTCACTAATTTTAAAACCAATTGGAACTTTTAACAAAGCGATGGAGACAGTGTATGTCTGTCTGAGTTAGGTCATTTATATCGTTGAGGAAGAAATCTCCCAAATGTAATTTTCGTCTTTGTGAGAGAGCAGGGCATGAACAAAGAAGATGTGTTATAGTCTCTTCTTCTTCCTCGTCCATGCAACTTCTGCAGAAGTCGTTCGAGAAGACACCGAGTCTAGTAGCATGTCTGCCTATAAGACAGTGTCCAGTTATGACACCGATTAAGGAGCTAAGGTGTGATCTACCAAGAGATAACAAACATATGGAGCGTTTTGGATCTAGTTTTGGCCAGATCTGTTTTGTCGCCTGACAGGTAGTCAAATTTGACCACCTTAGATTTGTTTCGTTCATGGCATCGTGTTTTAGCATGAGTTTACATGTAGCGATAGGTATACCAATATTCCTCCTGTCGGGTGAAAGTGGTTCAGTAGTTCCATTTCTAGCGAGTTCATCGGCCTTGCAGTTTCCTGGGATATCTCTATGTCCCGGCACCCAAAAAAGGTGAATGTTAAACTGTTCTGCCATCTCCGCGAGAGATGTGCGACAGTTGCGGGCTGTTGCTGAGTTCGTGGAAACCGCCTCGAATGATTTAAGGGCTGCTTGGCTGTCTGAAAAGATACGGATATTCGACGTGGATATCACGTTTTCCTTGAGCCAGGATAGAACCTCTTTTATCGCCAGAAGTTCCGCTTGGAACACGCTACAATAGTTAGGGAGTCGGAAAGATAGACTAAGATTTAGTCCTTCTGAGTACACTCCGCCCCCAACTCCATCTTCGGTTTTTGAACCATCAGTGTAGAAATGAATCGAATCATCTCTCGAGAAATGTCCTTCGTCCCAGTCAGACCGTGATGGAATGGAGACTCGAAAGTTGTTTTCAAAAACCAGTTGGGGTATAGTGTAGTCAGAGTGACTTGGAATCGTTCTGAATGAATTCAGAATAATAGTGTGGCCAATTGAGTTATTGGTCCATTGAGACGTGGCTCTGAGACGAATTGCTGTACTCGCGGCCATTTGTTTACTAAAAATGTCGAGGGGTGTAAGCTTTGGTTATTTTCAAACATAACTCCGGTAAATACCAAACTGAGACTTGTCAAAACATTGCTTATTCCTCTTGTTGACTATGCCAATCTCATATACTGTAAACCTGATTCACATTCTCAGCATAAGCTTCTTGTAGCATTCAATGATATGATAAGGTACATTTATGGACTTTGGAGACATGAGCACATATCACATTACCATATGCTTGTCCTCGGGTGCTCTTTTCAACAGTTTCTTGAGGCAAGATGTTGTATGTTTATGCACAAGGTTCTACAAGATAGAAAACCGTCTTACATTTATGATAAACTTGCTTTTACCCAATCAGTAAGAACTCTTAAACTTATAACACCATCTTACAACTACTTGAATTCTTCGCGACTCTTTTTTGTTTATGTTACCAAACTATGGAACTCTTTACCAATAACAATGAGGAAAATTATAGCTGCTGCAGATTTTAAGAAGGCAATCAAATCTCACTTTTCTTAGTAGGTATGTACATATATATATATATAAAAAAAAAAAAAAAAAAAAAAAAGGGGTGAGGGGGTGAGTGAATAATGGTAAGGGAATGATAAGTTCAGGAGACGAATGGCAAATTTTTTGTAATTTTTAAAACAGTAAATTATTTATTAATTATGTGTGTAACAATGAGACAGGCTTCTTATTCTTATTCTTATTCTTATTCTTAATATTAACGTTTTTCATAATCTTAAAATATTTTTGTAGAAATTTAAGTAAGGTATTTTTATTTTTAAGTATTTGATTATTTTCCTAAAATATAACCATGTTTTTAAGGTACTATAAAAGACTAAGTCTTACTTGTACATTGAACCGAAATAAATTGAAATTGAAATTGTAAGATTAAGAAGAATGTCTAAGGCAGCTAAAGGTGTCGTACGCAGTGCTCCAGTGATACATAGACATGCTGATCTTTGGACTTTGCTTAGGTGGTCCCGGTAGGACACTTTATCCAAAGCAGTCCACCATACTGTTATCCCATAAGTTAGTATCGGTCTTATGACCGCTGTATATAGCCAGTGGGTAATTTGTGGGGATAAACCCCACTTATTCCCTATTGCTTTTTTGCAAGAGAAGAGAGCCACCGTGGCCTTTTTTACTCTTTCCTGAATGTTGGGTTTCCATGTGAGCTTCTTATCTAGAACAAGGCCTAGATATTTAGCTTCATTTGAGAAAGTTAGTGGAGTTCCATTAATGGACGGAACATTTAGGTGTGGAATTTTATATTTCCTTGTGAAGAGGACCAGTTCAGTTTTGTGGGGGTTTACTCCTAGCCCACATTTACCAGTCCACTTAAGAAGCTTGTTAAGAGCTGTTTGCATTAGCTCAATAAGAATTTGAGCATGTTTTCCTGATATCGCAATGGCGACGTCATCAGCGTATGCAATCACTTTGAATCCCTCTGCTTCCAGGTCAACTAGAAGTTCATTGACAACTAAGTTCCATAAAAGAGGGGATAGGACTCCACCTTGTGGAGTACCTCTGCTGACTGATCTTCTTAGGGAGACGTCTCCTAGGGTTGAGTTGATTAGCCTACTTTTTAGCATAAGATTTATAAGCTCACTCAGGGATCTGTCTACTTTAAGATTGTCTAGTGCCGTTGTGATTGCTTGGTTGCTGACGTTGTTAAAGGCACCCTCGATATCAAGGAATGCTACCAGAGTATACTCTTTGTGATGTAGGGAATATTCGATAGCGCTTACTAAGGTATGCAAGGCAGTGTCTACCGATTTTCCTTTGAAGCCAGTTTGGAATGTTGGAGGTTAATCTGTAGTAGCTGAACCATGTCGGTTGCAGTTTTCCAGACCACCTCTTACAGTGCTATTGAGGTCCTCCTCTGAGTCAGACTCCGAGGATGACCGTAAAAGAAAATCTTCATTAATGTAGTCTTCAGTCTCCATGTCGGAAGGACTGTCGACAGTGTGAGCATCCAAGTCGGATGCGGTATCTGGTTTGGAGGAGGGCATACCTATAGAAGGAGTGCTGGGTGCATCTATTTCCATTTCTGGAAGGTTGATAACACCAGCAGGTTCCTCCACTGCGGGTATATCCTCCGATGTTGTGAGTGCTAGTCTGGCACTTTCTTCGTCTTTCCTATACACTTTCAGCGTAATGGTAGACCATCCAAACCTAATCACTCCTTTGGTCGACGCTAGTGGAGCCAGTGAATCCTAATAGCCGATCTATAAGGACCCTCCGGATCCTCCAGCTTGGCGACTTTCCAGTCATGAGTAGGCAGGGATGGGTTACCATATTGTAGCATTTTAAGGATGATTTCTTTGTCGGAGAGTTCAGCTGGTAATCTGGTACGAACTCTTGGTCTGCAAGGAATGTCTTCTCTTGCCACAACCTCGAGCTTAGCACCAGGCCAGAGTCCCTCCAACCTACTGATAGCGAGCTTATATAGATCGCACGACCTCCGACCATCGAAGGCGACGAGTTTGACGCGCCCCTGGTACCACCCGGCATCCTCAAAAATGGCAGGTTCACCTGGATTTTCCATCATGAGGGTCCAGTAGGAAGCCTGAAGCTTGTTCAAGACCGTCGTCCACCGATCGAAGGAGATCATACCATCTACATTACTCCTATCAATCAC